>OY728140.1:476511571-479011571 GCA_963277665.1 Viscum album
GAGACACACTTGAAATTTGTTTAGAAGGAAATGGTGTAAAAACATTCCTCCTGAATAAAGGCCCAAAATGATGTATTCTGGATCAATATAAATTATAGGGTAGATATATGATTATAAAATGTATTTTAAATAATTTTATATGTAATTCTAAACCTTATGTTTTTTTGTTTAATGCCACAGTAACCCCATTTTTACATTAACTATGTTAATTAATTTTTTTTGTTTTCACTATTCATATTGGGCTAAATTAAAGTTCAAAATAATAGGTAATATATATTATTATGATTAAAATTTTGGAATATATTTTTTTAAATGCAATTCATATATGTGGAAAATTTTAATTTATAATTGATCCTAGAGATAAGATGAGGTAACTGGTTTTCAAAGGGAAAATGTTTAAATCATTAAAATGTTTTTATATCAATATTCAATTTAAAGATTATTGAAATGACATAAAAGGGATACTATTTATATAATAAAAGTAATTTTATTTTAAAATTAATTTAAAATAAAATGTATCTTTATAAATAACAGACATAAAATGGATATTTTCAATTAAAACACAATATTTTTCACTATTCAAAAAATAATAATCTTTTGAAAAATTTGTCATAACCCACCGTAATATAAATTTGAAATTATGACTTAAAAATTATTTTTTCTATAAAATAAAATTTCATAAATGGTGAAAATTAAAAAAAACATTATTAGGAAAAAAATGAATAAAATCATTTTTTAAGAAAATCATATTTTCCAAACACTTTAATACTTTATTCAAAATAGAGTACTTCTTATCAATTACAATTTATTGTAATAAAATTTTTTAAAATTTTTTAAATTATTTTACCGAAATTTGAAGCACTAATTGTTATAAATCTATTTTAATAGCCGATATTATATAAAAAATTTATCAATATATCGTGCTTTGTTAGAAATAGTTGTTGTATCTAACACAAGATGTTAAAAACAATTAATTCATTTGAGAAAAATAAATTTTAAAAAAATAAGGGTGCTATATTATACCACCATTAAAATTAATATATTACTATAAATTCATATCTATGGTAAAAATCGATGATGATATGCCTCCCTTATAACTTACATAGGTTCCCACATAGCATCTTCAAAAGGGTGGGTTCAACAAAAAATGATTGACTAAGTGATTGGCCTTGTTTCATTTAACATTCGATGTATGATACAAAAACACTAATTTTTTTTAATTGCAATAAATAGAATTATATTTTGGATTCAACCTTGAGTTCATTACAAGGGATGGATTTGGTGTATACTTCCTTAGTAGTGATACATTGAATAGATTGTGAACCTGATAGATGTTAAGTGGATGCACTAAATGATAATCAATTTTACCGATACAATTAAGTATTTTAATTTGATAAATATATATAAGTATTGGTTTTACCTTTATTCTTCCACTGATAAATATATATAATTACCTTCTCAATAACATTAAATTATATACTGCATCGACGATTAATATTAGAACATTTATTTTAACATTTAGTATTACTTATATTTAATTGAATGGCACTAACCTTTATTTATATCTCATCATATAACATATGTTCCAACATATTTGTTTTATCATATTTCTTTCCCATATTTATAAAAAGATTCACAAGGATCCATTTAAATTCATCATTGAAATATATTAGTGTAAGGAAACTCAACTACCAGAACGTGTTATCCCAAACACCGTTGAAATTAATTGAAAAATATAATAACATATTCTGTAGGGTTGGAATTTTTCTATCAAACCGACCATCCGTTTAAGGATCATAAATATTGGTGAAACATAACTCCATCTCAGTTACCTTCTAAATAATTTTACAAAACCACTAGGTAAACTGTCGATTCCAAAAATATACTATAGAACATGGTACTCCATGGAACCTCTTTAGTTTATTAAGTTATATTATGACATATATATCCAAACATAAATAATATATGATAAAAATAAAGTCTTCTTACTTTATAAAGTGTTCAATTGTAATACATAATTTTATCAAAATCATAGATAATATAAATCTTAAATGTTACCAATACCTTTAATCATATTTCCACAATGTTTAATGAAATTAATCTTCAAATAAATATTTCCTCTACATTCAATTCAAAATGTTTTTGTTTGGATAATTTTTGCGTAAAATATCATTAATATTGATAAATTACCCTCAAGTAAAACCACAAAATTATTGTCAATTACATTGTACTTATGATAATTCTTAATCACATAAACTCTTGATAGTATCCATAACTACAAATATGATCATACATATAGAAATATATTCTTACAAAAGCTAATTCTCCATTTATTCCATAAATATGGTCTTATCATATATAAAAAATTCATTAAAAAACTGTTTTCAACCATATAACAATAGAATATCAAATCAAATTATATTATTATATCATTCAGGTAGTGAAAGATATTCACATCAAAATTTCACTAATTTATGAACAATAAAATTTTCATTAGGATCATTCATATAAAATAGACATGAAATTTCCAAATATGGAGGGGAGTATTAGTGTACCATCATTATTAGGATTGACTTAAACCATCATTATTTCATAATCATTCCCTTTTTATTTTATAATTAGAGGTTTTTTTACTTATCAGTTTCATTATCCCTAGAATAGAGGCATGAGTTTTCATAATTATACTCCTTACATTTAAACCACTAGGGTGTGGATGAATCATTCTGTGTATATTTCTTTCAATTCACCTTTATATATTACTTCTTCCAGTTAACTAGCCAATAATTTTCAGATGAACATCTATTATGCACTTAAAAAATGTATTAGTTCCCTTCATGTTAATTTCAAACATTTTTCTTCCAACATATTGAGAGTAAAGGAAAAATCATATTCCTCTTTTCATGGGTTTTATACATTCCTTTGAATTATATTTTTATCTTCTTATCAAATCCATGTGATTGATATATAACCCCAACCTTTATTTCCACCTTCATAACACATTGAACAATATCTTCATAGATATTAAAGAATCATTCGGGTAACACCATTCTATGAACTATTTTAAAGACAGTGATGAATCTATCAAAAATTGTTTCCATTTGGATGATAATACTAGAAGTGTACCTAGTAGGTATTATAAATGTATCCTCGTAGGTACCAAAGGATGGAACATTATTTTTAATTAGATAATGAAGATCTTTATATGTCATCATAAAAATAATAAGATTAAATTAATTATTGAGAAATTATTAATTGGCCTCATTTGAATCCATGGTGTTAATTTCATCTTGTTTATTTACATTAATGATAAGATACCACCATTGATCTACTTCACCTTCAAAATGGATGGAAAACTAACTGACATTCTAATATTATGAGAAATGGAGGAGAGAAATTATATTTTAAATGGTTGAGATCCATTCCTCTGTAACTACTGCATGAGAATATCCACTAAAATAAGTTATACATTTCCTCATTAAGGTCTCTAGAAAATGGTTTTCAATATTTCTTGTTTGGTTGTCCATCATGATTTATATATTTAGAATGTTTTGTTAGCATAGAAACCAAAATTTTCAGTCTAGTTCCCAAAAAAATTGCCTAAGAAGGGGAGGAAATCATTTCATTTCCCATTGTAGTCATCATTAACATGGCTACATTATGTTCCATACATTGAACAGAACCCAAAGAATTGATTGTGAAACACTACTCATGGTTGGATAACCACACAATCATAAAAACTAAATTATAGGGAGTGAAAATCATGAAACCATCTATTTATTAAATAGAATATTAGGATATACTGTGATTATTCATTGTAATTATTCAAATCTTTCATGATGGATCATAATGAGTTTGTGAATTTACAATTAATATCCCATGAGTGCTTCAAACAAGATGCGAAGGAATGACCGTTTTTATAACCCAGGTAATGATTGAGGCTAGATCAATGACCCATTTTCGGAGTTATTAACCCTATGTACATCAGTTCAAGATCCACATCTACTTATTGAATCTGGAAAGGTATGTGATTTCTTGGAATCTACTTTCTCTTTTCTTTACCTAAATTATAGTTCATTTTCTGATACATTGACACATCCTCATAATTATCCATAGAGTGATTAGTAGATATATCAATAACAATATTCCTAGGGATATCACTATAGTTTTATTATCACAATTATCATTATATAACTAAATATTTCCCATTATACCATCTATAGAGACCTAGGAAATTCACACATAGATATTATAATTTTTTTGAATATTTATTTCATTACTCATGAACACATATGGGGATCATAAAGGTATATTTTTTGGAAATAGGGAAATAAAAAAACTAGTTCGTATGTAAATGATATAATCTCCCACTATGTTATTAATAAATAGATATCTTCTTAAACATATAATATGTAATAAAATTCATAATTACCTAGGTAAGGGAAACATAAGAATGTGTGAGATCATATTCTTAGTAAGCGCGGACAAGGGAGATACGTAATATCAATACAAACATAACGGTATGAGAACATGAATTTTTTTTAAAAACATACCCTTAACATAAACGTTCATAATATAGAGTAATTTAATAAATATTAGAAGTTAAATAAACATTAATCATAAGAGAATAAATTATCATACTCCATTAGAGCACAAAATTTGAATTAAAAAATGATTTTTGGCATATATATAAACATATAAAACAGTTTCTATAGTAGTAAAGGGACACATTAAAAGACATAATAGTTGAATGGGTTCACATCCCAAACCATCATAGTACTCAATGATCAATTAAAAGTCCTTAATAATTAACAACATACTTTGTTGAACTAGGTTCACTCCCAGTTCCCATCCTATTAGTCTCATGAGATATAAATATTGACCTAATGAATTAGAAGGAGATATAAGTCACATCTAACACATAATTGAAATTATACAAATGTGTTCCATAAGATCATAAAAATTCACCATATCATAAACAATTTAATTAAATGGAATTCATATAAATTAAATTATATAATAAATTATAGAAAAGAGATTGGTTTTATATTCATTTCATTATTTCATCATTCCCTAACACATAGAGAAAGAAGCGGGGTTTAGGAAAAAAATTTCATGGTATAAATAGATGAATATAAATGGGTTTCATAAAAGTATTATCATAATTAACATTTAAAATAATAAATAAGAATGGTTTCCTTGATTCATATCGCCAAAAAGAAGAAATTACATCAGGGGATTCCATCTTATATTTAGGATGATTTTTAAAGATAAATCCCTTGTAATGATTTTTAAAGAAGATACATTTTAATATTATGATTAAAAATACAAAAAATATTTTGGAAATAATTTCCATTGAAGACATACATGAAAACATATAATGGAAGCTTTGAAATTCACTTATAATATTTCATTAGGTAAATATACATTCCATTGTGAATAAACATTTTTACTAACAAACTCAATTTTAAAATACTTTTATTTTAAAATAACATTGACAAAATATAAAGGAAAATTTTAAAAATAAATCAAAATATTTCATAAAGAAAGTATCATTTCCACTTTGAAAAAACCTTTTTAAATCATACAAAATTGTCAAAATAATTTTCACTGATTTTTTTTAAAATATTTCAAAATATTAAGGAAATAATTTTCCTTGAAAATATATTTAAAAATATGAAATAAAATCTATAAATCATTTGCAGGACATAAAAGTTGTAAATATTCAACAAGTCATGTATTTAAAAAAGGCTTCCTTACACATTTTAAGTAAAATAGAAAATCGTTATTATTTCGTAATAAACAAGAATATTAAATTAAAAACATAAAAAATTAAACATGAGAAAAAATTCATCAAAAAATCATTTTTAAATTGTTAAAAAGACTTTTGAAAATATTTTTAACAGACAGTATTTTGGCTGAAAATGGGTTTTCAATGAAAATAATGATTTTTCTTAAAAAGATTATTCGTGAACTTGAGTATATGATGAAGAGAATGTTAAGGGAAAATTTTAATTTTCATGAAATATTCCATGTATGAAATAATTAATGTATTTCTTCATCGAAGGAAAACATGATGCTATCATCAAAAACATAATAATAAAAAATCCCGATAAACAATGATATTGTAGATTAAAATATTTACCACTTTGGTAACATTGAAATGTAACCCACCTGATGGAATATATTGAAATTGAACATAAAATATTATGAGGAAAAATAAATTCATTATATTACATGTAATTGGTATTTATATGGATCATGTAGAAGAATATTTGTTCATAACATAATCATATGTCTTGAAGAAGTAAATTAGAGACAGAAATCCCATATCAATTGGGTAACTAGTGAATAATAAAACTCATGAACTATAGACACTGATATTTATATTTCAATACCAATAATTTTAATTATAATCATAATAAAATACTTTCAAGGTCACAATAACAACAATATTAATTATATATAAGGTGAATGTGACATTTGTCTCATATACAGTAATTGTGCGACGAAAATCTCTTACAATAACAATCCACTACTTTCATACATGCTAAAACCTATTATATAATTAATATATGTTTATTATAAATATATTAAAGAACCATATATATATATACATAAAATTTTCTTTTTTGAACCATTTATGAATGACTCTACATTAAATTTGTGTTTAATGTAATAACCACTTTGTTTTTCCTATATGTTTTACTTTGTAATATTTGGTCCAATTAATGTCATTGTGGTTCCATAATCTCAAGAATAATAATAATTAAATATTTATAACAATTATAAATCAAATATAATAACGTAACCTACAATGAAATGCATTTTTGATAAATTAATTAGGTTACAATCATGTTTATGATAGGACGTATGTATGAATGACTGATGTATCATTTTTTGATTAATTATTATAGAAATAAAGCAAGTAATAATTTATAATTAAATATTTAAATATTATGAAAAATAATATAAAATTTATTTAAATATAAATACATAAATATAACATTCATGTTGTGTGTTGATGAAAAGAGGAAGTCACATTGCTTTTTGAAGGTAGTAGTCCACACCCACACGAACAACATTATCAATATTCAGTGAGTGAAAATGTAAGAATGAAGTTGATATATTATCTATTTTGGATCATGAATATGTCATTAATATCATAACTATTTAATATATATCACATTTATTCGTTAAATATATACTTATTATTTTATCTATAATGTTTTAGAGAAATTGAATCATATCTCTTTATGGGGATGTAGTCCGCTGTACACATGGTTAATGTTATCGTATGCTTTATCTAATTAATAGAAAAATGTATTTATCATATAATTACTCATGAGGTATAATTATTTTTGAAAAATAATATATATAATTTATATTCCTAATCATACAAAACAATTATTTTTAGTGATAAAAAATTAATGATATTGGTTTTTGAGGTTGTAGACTTACGTACATACGAATGATGTTTTTGTAAAATAATTTATTGAAGTATATATGTTTTCTGGTCATTACCAAAACATAAATACATCTGAGTTTTTGGAAGATTTTATGGTTATTATATCATAATTTATTAACAATAATTTATTTATGTTGAGGATGAAATAATATAAAAATATTCAATCAATAATGTTACCTCTTCTTATAGTAAAGAAAATTAGTTTTTCACCTAAATCCTTACTAGGAATTACATCAATATATATTAAGGATTTTTTCTTTCTATGAGGTATTTTGGAATGTAATTTTCAGTTTTTCAATATAAATGGTATGAAGGTGTGACGAGTAGAGTTGAGGGTGTGTCTTTAATAAGTAATGTGGGTGGCAGACTTGATTTTTTTATTAAAATAATAATATTTAACCACATTTTTCTCATTATAAGAGTTTCAAAAAAATATTTTTATATATAGTAGATATGATAGAGTACAAATAATTCAGTCAATATCTTTTAGACAAGTTTTTGTCTTTTAAACTATTAACGTTTTAATTTAACCCCATATAAAACCATTTTTTCCTTAACTGTGGTAGTTAATTTTTATTATTTTCACTATTAATTTGGTAAAAAATTATGCTTTCCATAATAGATAATATAAATTATTTTCATTGAAAAAATGGAATCCATGTTTTCTAATTTAATTTAAATTTGTCAAAAACTAAAATTTGAAATTAATCTTATAGACGTGATCAGAATGTGGGTTTTCAAAAAGAAAACATTCAAAAGCTCACATAGTTTTTATATAAAAAATAAATATGAAAAATATTAAAATAAAATTAATTGTATTAATAGATATATAATTGAATAATTTTATATAATACTAATTTAAATGATAATTTTTCATCATTCATAACTGAAAAGAAAACAATCATTTAAAATTCAATATTTTTCACAATAAGTTAAAAAAATTATCATTTAAAAAAAATCTCAAAAATTCAACCAAACTAATATTTATATTCTAATTTAAAAAATTGAATTTTATTTTATTAAATTAATTTTCTCAAATGGTCAAATAATATTTTTATTATTGGTCACAAGGTGGTATTAAAAAAAAATTTCTGAGAAACTAGTATTTTTGAAACATATAATGTCATTAATGAAAATTAGATACTTTTTATCAATATGTTTTAATTACATAAAAACATTTTACATAGTATTTAAAAATTAGTTTTTACTATTCAGAATATTATATTTAACTTCTTTGTTGTAACAATTGTGTTTGAGAGAATATATTAATAAACTATCAAGGTTTTTTAAACCCTCAGATTCGTATAAAAAGATCTATTGATGAAATTTAATATATTTGAAAATATATAAATTCAAAAATAATCTTGGGCTTTATAGATTTTATCATTAGTGAAAATTCACAGTTATAATTTTCCTATCAATTCACGAGTTAGAGGACTACTTTTTATGGTTGTGACTATGATGAACATACATAGAGGTGGAATTATTTAAAAAATACCTTCCCCGCCATTGTAAAATGTATAATGTGGTCCCATAATAGAACCTATTTTGTGATGGGGTGAATTAAAATAATTTTAAATGTCCTCTTGTATCATATTTTAATGGATCATGTCTTGTAATTTTCATAGATAACATTCCACACTAATTGGACAACAAAAAACAGATTCAATGAAATATAGATACACAGACTCCAATATTTCACATTCTTCATTCACACCTACATATATCCAATGGTATGTTATCAACGATGTAATGAAATGATTAATAATCACTACGTAACTTCTTAGTGATTAAAATTCTTATGAAAATCTAACAATTCATCTAATGTCCATGACCACTTCTTCTCTCTCATTCAATGATTTCAATGTGGGTTAAACAAGTGTGAGATTAGAAAAGGCAGATGAACTCACAAAGATTTTGAAAATGATTCGAAACTAAATATAAAATAATGTTCCCTATAGTGCTCTAATATCTAATCCATGATCATCAGAGTTATGTGAAACAACTCTTCACTTACAAACCTCATATTTAGTTAAATAAAATCATTCTAATAATCAACATTAAATTAAAAATTTTCAAGGACATCCAAAACAACACCATTGTAATATTTTATGCAATTCATTTTTGTATTCCCTAATAACATTGTTCCATTATTGGTTCTATTAATCTCCCTCTATATTGGTTCAAG
The DNA here is from genome assembly GCA_963277665.1 of Viscum album. Lineage (NCBI taxonomy): Eukaryota > Viridiplantae > Streptophyta > Magnoliopsida > Santalales > Viscaceae > Viscum > Viscum album. The sequence goes on from OY728140.1 coordinate 476,521,225, forward strand.
ATATTTGAAATTCAAATTAAAAATTCCTTAAATTAACTACATTGATATTATTATACATATAATTCACCACTTTGATAATATTCAAGTATATATCCAACATAGAACTCCATTTTTTCTGATAGAGTTCATGCTATAACTAATAAATAATTAGTAGGGTTCCTAATCATCATATTTGGTAAAAACTGCAATTTTTTACAACTACATCCATGTACCATAGTAGAATGGATTAGTTTTGGATATCCATGAGACAAAACATAGTGTTCCACTTCATTTTTTCTAGAAAAAATTTTTCTATTGGAAAACATCCTTTAATATTTCCTCATATAATATTTCCAACTATTTTTAACTCTAGAAAACATAACACTCAAAAATTATTCCACAATGGCATAATACTTCTCTACATACCTATTTCGACCTACCTAATATGATTCCTCAATATACCTGATGATTCTTAGATATATAACTATTATTCAAATGTGAGGTACAATCATTCTTATGGGATGTCCATGATGTCTTCTATTATGAATGTTCTTTACAACCCATTTACATAGGATTTTTTCTTCTCAAGAAGTCATGTTTCATGGAATATAATGAATTAGTTCCTTATTTTAGTTACAAATTTTAATACCATGAACACAAAAACAACATGTAAAATTTATTTCATAGAGTTTTAAAATATCTAGTAATTCATAATTTATATAATCCTAAAAAACTCTCTGAAACATTGAAACACTATCAGTCATAATTGGAGTAGCATTGCTGATTCCAAAAGTAATTTATGTATATCAAAAAAGATTAATTGGTGGGTGATTCATTGCCCAAACTACTAACTAAATTAATAAAACACCCCAAAAATTCAATATCAAACTCCAATTGACATAAATTGGTTTTTATTGAAAATAATTATAAACTAAAATAAATTTGATCCACAATATCACCTTCTATATTTATATTAAACCCATCAACATTTAATTTATTTCAATTTATACATGATCATTTTAAAACCATTCAGGATCCTTTTGTAATATGTCTCTTACCATGAGTCATTCCTCCACATTCAAAATATAAATCACAAGGTATCACCTATCCTAATTACGATCACATCCAAACAATCACGATTCATTAAAATTAACAGAACAATAATTTTTTTATTAAATTGTTCTTTAATAATATGTTATTGAAAGATAATATTATAAAATAGTATAATATGTAAATGTTTATAAATTTTTCAGTATTTTCACCTAAAAACATGTTTAGTTTTTTTAATTTTCCATGAATTTTTTTGTTTCTATAATGGTATAAAGTGAAAGCTAATACCCATGATATTCAATTTTTTATATTTAGATAAATGTTAATACATTTTTTACAGTGATATGTATCCCAATAATTAACCCAACGATCCGATGTTAATTTATTTAAGATAGAAATAAATCAAAAGATATATTCATTTGAATTTTGGATGATTGAATGTAACTCTCATCACCAACAACTATTATTTGAAGAAACTAACAAAGGATACCTATAGATCATAAAAACATGCATCAAAATATTATGGGTATTCTGATCATAAAATTCAGGTTATAGAAAAATTAATCAAAAAAACTATTGACATCCTGATGATCATCTCTTTGTTGTTCCTTCTATTTTAAAGGGTGAACATGGATTGATTCTCGGAAGGAGTTTTTTCTCTCTCTAAGATGTGTATGAGTTGAGAGAGGTTCTCTAAATTAGGGTGTATGAAAAATATGATCATTTAGAGCTTCCTATTAATTATATAGTGATGTAAAGTCACCCGTAAATGGCCCCTCAGCTCCCGAATATATATTACCAACCAAATAATCCATAAAAACACCTTATTACCCATTATCATTTACATAAATGTATTTTAAATCATTATCACATAGATATAATATAATACTTATATTATATGATAACATTGTTCAATTAACATGAACAATTAATCCTATAAATATTAAACAAACCTTGTATATTAGAATTATATTCTTCGATTTAATATTTACTATGGTATCACTTTAATATTATTAATTACATTAAGTAATTAAATTAAACTGCAATGATAATACAATAAAATTAAAATGATTTATTTTATTTCATGGATATCATTAAAAAATGGAAATCTCTCGGATATTTTTATTGGACCAATCAAGTTATATAAAAATATTCAAATTAATAGGTATGTATTTTTAACACTCTAAGTGTTTATCCCTCTAGACCCATATTTTGATGGCAGTGTGTACAACTCACAAACCACAACTGGAGCCTACAAAACCACCAAGGCACAAAAATATAATAGTTATACTTATAATGATCCATTCCTTTTAAAGATGTTTATATACTATTTTTAACATAAATATTCCATAAAATATAACAAAAGGATCAAAAATTCAAGTGTCTTTGAACGATTGGGTTCATAATGTATCAATGTCAAAAAATAGATTTTTTTTCTCCATAATGAGATCCTAAATACCATTGATATCCTAATCCACCATATAATTACATAGATAATACATAAAATAAAGTGATGAGAAGAGGATACAAATAAGGAAATAAACATGAAAATTATTCCTAACATGTGAATCAAATGACTCAAAATGATATCATTGAGGAGAAATCTCTTGAATGATATCATTTGTGAATAACATAATAAACATGTTGTAATATGATCATGGAAACATATGAAATTTGTTGAAACATAAAACTTTATAAAATAATAAGTCATGGATAACAAATAATACAAAATAACATGGTGATATGAGTGAGTTAATGGATTAGGATCACTCCGTAATCTGATAGAAAATATCTCATGAATAAAAAACATTACCCAATGCATTAGAGTTATGTCTTGTAAAAACCATAATATCATGTACATGATTATGGATTACACAAAATAAAATTAATCATATGAATAAACTTATTAATTTCCCATGTAAATAAGTGGATTTCATAATATTTCTTCATATCACAATTAAATGAGATTTCATAAATAAAGAACTTGAGAAATGAAAATAAATAAAGTATCACCCCATAAATAAAAGGTATAATACACAAGGTATATATATAAGATACATATATAGAATATATATTACAATTAAATAAAATTAAGATGAGAAATAATTGAGTTTGAGAAAGATTGTTTATAACCCAATGAAACAAGGTTTTCTAGAGAGATCCCTAAAATTATGTGTGGATCTGTTATACTATTTAACATAAAATAAAGGATAATGAAATAAAATTAATAAAATTAATTATTTGGAACATTTTCCATTAATATTTCAACAATTATCATTCTATTATGTTCATATATAACCATTTTAATGAGTTATAATGTTTAATTGTTTTTATTTGGGAGCGTTCATTTAATTATTCCACGATTGTATCACTCAAGGAAAATTATTGAAGTTGATTTAAAATTTTAATATAACTCCATAAGATATATGAAGTGTAATTCATATATATAAATAATTTTTAATGGTCCCATGTATCCAAATGTGTTCTTATGCAAGGATAAATCAATGAGTAGATACATTTTTAGTGGGTGTTTAGTTTATTTAGGTGGTTTTACGGGCCATGAGAAGCATGATATGTTAAAATTATAATTATAGATATATATTCATTATATAATTTAAAATAATTATTAATATAGTTATATAATTTTATTTAACCATAATAATAATCTTATTACTTTCTTTGAAGGTGGTCGTTGAAAATGAATTGTGCCTCTCATGGAGAGGGTGAACCAACAATATTGAAAAAATGATTTTGTTTTGGAAATGAAAGATGGGAGGGTTTATTAATCATATATTACACCATAATATTATCATATTGGAATATATAGGATACACGTATTACTATTCTTCAGTGTATATAGATTATATTCTGAGGTAGGAGGAAAGTAATATTGGAAGATATTAGAAACAAATTTATATCTTCCTTTAGTCTCATATTTTTATGTAACCCTTTAATGTTCATTGAAATGGAATTAGGATGATACAATAAGGACAAAGATATGTGGGAGTGGTTTTAAAATATATTTTTGTAGAAAATTTTCAATCTTCCGATCTTAAATTTTTTTGAGGAGAAAGTGTGGAATTTACTAGTGGAGGAAAAGGGTGTTTTTGAAAAGTATGTACCTTAGATTATTATTTTGGATAAAGAATGAATATATTAATGATTTTTTTGACCCTATATCAAATAATGAAACCTGTGATTTAGTGGGTTCTTATATCATCCCTTATAAAAATTGTACCCCGCTAAAAGAACTGACACCCCACCATATCATTGTCATCAGGTCCTAGCCCGCCAAGTACCAGCAGGCCCCACAGACATGTGGTCTCCCCTGGGGCCCACCCACTTGCTCGAACTGGTCATCAAAATAATAATAGTTCCTCTAGGCCAAAAAATTTCAATTATAGTGTGCTTCTTCCTCACTGACACACCCAAAGAAACGTCCCAAAAGGCCACCCATCCTGATCACTATTCCATACCAGACACACATAACTATGGAGTTCTAATCCGTTATTCTCCAAAAAATAAAGGTGCAACTTGTATATATTAGTCAAATAATTTGGTGATTAACCCATTATCATTATAGGGTGTTACATTCACCCCCACCCCTATAGAAAAACGTCCTTATTGGTGACCCTACATCTCAACCAAGGCAGTGCACTGCACATATAGCTGGGTACCACCTCTAATACAAAATGTAATAATTGTGCCCCACTGACAACATAGATAACCTTCTATGACATGGTTGTCAGGTCCTAGCACTCCATGTACCAGCAAGGGCCCTGACGACACATGGTCCCCACCCTGGGGCCCTCCCATGTGCTTGAACAGGTCATCTAACCAATAACAGTGCCCATAGGACAGCATATGTCTTTTATTATAACACCCCGAGATTTTATGAAAAATATTATTTTAATTTCATTTATGTCTTTTGTTTTATTCTACACCAAGATTACCTTGCGCTATACACAACACCGTATTAGCTTGCAGTATATGTAACACTATTCTTGGACCGTGTTATACACAATTTTGATAATACTTATTCTACACAACATTGAGTATATATATATATATATATTAAATGTATAAATGAAATATGGTTGGATTCTGTTATATGAAACAACGAAGGATTCTTTCACAACACGCAACCCTGATTTGGCTTGCATTACACGCAATCGCGACCTTCCTCGATAGCGTGTGTTGTACGCAATACCGAATTTTAATAAACAATGTTATATTATTATAATATTGTCATGAACTAGTCTTTATGAATAGTATTAACTAAATTTTTAATTTTATAACATTATTATTCATCTTACACATTTCTAGAACATGGTATGAGAACAAAATAAATTTTTCAGGTAAAATAAGTATTTTTCAAAAAATGCAGTTTTGCCGCCTTTTGATGACGCACCAACTTTAAATATGGTTTTTGACATGTTTATAAGTTCAATTTGACAAAATAAAATTCTTCTTTAGAATCAAGAAATAAAAATTTACTTTGGATAAATTTTTCATATTATTCTGGTAACTTTCACATTTTAATGAATAGTAAAAACACGCTATATTTTAATTAAAAACAACTTTTTTCATCGTAATATCTTATGTGGTTAAATTATAATATTGAATGGTTTTAAAGTATAAATAGAATATATTTTTACCATTTAATATAATGTATTTCATTAGCATTGATTTTACCTTGAATTCGTAGGTTAAATCAATTCAATCTTTTGCAATGTTTTAAACAAAAAAGCTCGTTTTTATTCGACAACGGGATTAATTTTAATTTAATTTCTGCAAATTCTGTGTTTTGAATTTTAAAAAATGGATTCCATATTTTTAATCAGTGGGTCCAAATTATGTTAATACGATACTTTTTATTTTTGGGAATTGTGAATAGTAACTACGGTAAATTTTATTTACCATAGTTAAAGGTAAATCGGGTAATTAAGGGTAAATATAATATTTTAAAATTACCCTAAAAAATGTCAAAATCCTATTGGATGACTAAAAAACGACCCATATCACCTAAGGGTCGGGTTAGATTAATTTAATTAAATTTTTTCAATGAAAATAATTTAATTATTATTAAAACCAAAGAATGTGACAACATGTCACTTTCTTAAAGCTTATAAGTATAATAATTTTAATATAGTTATAAACTTCATGAAACATCTAACATGAATAGTCTCCAGAAAGCTAATACAATTATCTACATCATAGTAATTTATTTAGAATTTTTAGGGATTAAATAATTACAATTTATTATGACATAAAGATGATGTAGTAATTGTCTTATTAATGAAATATTGACATAATTGATGTTATAAATGCCCAAATAAATGTAATTTGAGACTTTTAATGACTTACAACAATTTTCTAGGTTCATATGACATATTATTGTTGATTTAAGTAACTTGTTTCGAACTTATCATTCTGTTATGACTTTCACAAAAATCATATATCAAATAGTGTCAAAATTGACACAAAATAGTTTTTAAATAAAATATTATATTATTAATTTTTATTTTATTTCTAAAAATCTAAGGTTCGGACAAATGACTTATATAAGGATATATGTATTAATAATAAACAATTTGGGGTTCTTTTGAAATGTTATAGTAAGTGTATTAACCATATAGTGAAAGAAAACAAAAAGACACGGTAAAAGTTAAATTATTTAACTTAGAGTTAAATCTAATTGATAAGGCTATCATAATACCCTAAACATGTCTAAATCTTATTGGTTGATAGGAGTTTTACCCATCCCCACATTATCTTCGAAATAAGACCCTTTGGAACCATTATAAACCGATTTTGACTTTAATATAGAATAATATTTTGAGATATTCCTAAGGTGCCCCTCTCCTCCCTTATAAAAGGACACCTCCTCCCCCTCCTCCTCACACCAATTTGAGCACTCAAGATCGGCCAACCCCTGCCAAAATCTCTTCTCCACTTCCCTAGAAACATCCTAGAGGTTCTGTTCTTCCTCAAAGACCAATTTTAGGGCCCTAAGAGGAGGTCTCAAAGAGGCGCTTCAAAGAAGAGGTAATTACCGTTACCAATTCTTTCATCTTTATTTCTTCTTCCACTTATTCTTCTTAGGTTGTTTCATTATGAAGTAATAACATCAGTATCACTCATATACTGATATGTTATTATAAGTATGAAACAACCCTATTTCACCATCTATCCATCCTACGGAAAAAGAAATCACCGCGCATGCGTACGTACGGAATACCGTCTCCACGCCGTGGTGTGATCTATTTTCCGCCACCACCTTACATGGATGGGTATAATGGTGTAAAGAATAACTATACATAGTTATTAAAACATCATATTGATTCTGATATCTTGTAAAATACACTCCAATTCAATTCAATATTTATGGAAATGATATCATCGCTCGTGCGTACATACGGACTACCGTCTCCACGACGCGATGAGATTCATTCTCCATGTTAACCATTTAAGAATGATTATAAAGTATATATAATAAATAATAATGAAATATATGACATTATAAAGCTACTGGATTTATGTATATATATATATGTATGTATTTCATCTACTTACTTCCATTCAAGACAATAAGGAAAGGAAACAGCGTTCATGCGTACGTACGGACTACCGTCTCCAAGAACTGTGTTTTTCATTTCATTTATCTATCTATTATATATATATATACTGAATATATATGATATATAAATCATATTTTATATTCTGGAAGTAAGTAAATCATGATATAAGTAATAATAATGTCAAGAAAAACAAGTCAAAACACCTACGATAAATTAAACGATTTTACCCAAAACACTTCTTTAACATGGAATTTACAAAAGAACGGGTAATATAATGTCATAAGTGAACCATATATGATATCATAAAAATTATTATGTTTCTGTAATAAGTCAATTTCATTATTTAAATCATTATACAGGAGGTTCGGACACATACGAAGCAAATCAGACCTAAGGTAAGGGAAATATCACAATCTCATTTTTATCCGAGATTGTTTATACTTTGGCATTTACTGGGGTGTATTTTATCATCCACATCCATGTTTCCTCAATATGTAATATTATTTCCATCCACCTACAATTTTTTAAATCCAATTTTACCCTTCGGTGAGTTTTTATTAAAGGATATGAAAGGAATCTTTTGTCGTTTTTCGTACGAGGTACTTTTTGACTTTTCCGACAAAAGTACGAAGAATGTTTTTTTTAACTTATACTGCATGAATGGATTTTTAAAACATTATTTCCAAGAAACTTCCTTTACATGTTTTCAAGTTTATTTTTATTGAACTTCTTTTATTTTAAAGTCGTATGACATGTTATGAAAAGAAAAATGTTTTTGATGTAGAAAGGATATTTTCCTCAATAATGGAGTTAAAATGTTTTATCAAAATTATTTTCCATCTAAGATAATATAGGGTTCTGTTTTTATCCCTATTATTAGATGGATTTGATTATGTTGTGATTGAAATATTTTTATGAATTCCTTTATCTTATATGAATTGTTTTATGATGTCATGTTGTTTAAGAATTCCATTTTTATTACATGGGTTACGCTATGATGTATGGTTTATGATTATGTGGCACACATAAGAAAGGATTAATTATAAGAAGGGTGGGACCTATATCTCCCTCCAATGCATTGGGTAAAGATTTTATATCTCATTAGATAGACATGGCTGGAATGGTAGGTTATACCGGTTCAGTGAAACATGACTGAAATGAGGGTTACTCGATTCAGAAAGGGACTTTGTCCACTATGATAGTCTTGTCAATGAGTCTTGACTAACAAGAAATGATTCTCTATGATTATGTGTGAATGCCACAAAGTTTCATGTTTTATGTTATGATTATTGTGATTACATTTCACTACCGTGATTTATCCCATGTTATGAAATTATGCTCTCTTTTGCAGGTTATGATTTCCAAAATGTTATGTTCTTATGAATACGATGTGATTGATATTTCTTTTGTTTACCCTTACTGAGCATTTGAGCTCACCCTTTTATGTTTTATTTTCCCTAGTATATAATGAAAGTTTTAGGTAAAAAAAAGGAAGATCTTTATGGGAGATGTTGAAGATCTTTCACCACGATTAGAAGATTTTATTCCGAGTTTCCAAAGACAATAAACTATTACGATCCTTGTGTGTGTGTTTTTGTTATGTACTAAGTATTCCGCAAAAGTAATGTAATGTTCATGTACGTCAAGCTTCGGGTCTCTACAGTTGGCATCAGAGGAAAATTTTAGTCAACCTTTGGAAACTAGGATGTGAAAACGTTAGTAAGATCCCTAGAGATATTTATAATGTATGTCTAGGGATGTCCCTAAGGATAAGTATACGTATAGGATATAGCCCTAGAACTACGGTAACGATCATAGAATTTAACCTAAGATGTTAGATATTGAGGGTGCTCCCCCTTTACTATGTTTTCTTCCCTAGCATGATTTCGACTCTCACAAAATTATTTTTTTGTTTTAGTTAATGGAGGGAACCAGAAGGAATTCAGTTAACATTGAACAAATTGGTGACTATGAGCAACAAAATTGTCTAATGCCTAGAGATAAAGATATTGTGATTATGCCGAATCAGTCATCGCGATATATGATTAACAAGGTGAAATTTAGTGGTATGACTAATTCATCAATGAAGAGGAAGATAAACTGTTATGCATGTTCGCATGTTGAGGAGCATAAAGAAAGGAAGATTGAGATTTCAAAAGAAGGAAAGAAGAACCTTGAGGAATACCTCAAATGGAGGGACCGATGTTATCTGTGTGGAGAAAAGGTTCATAGAGTGACATATTGTTATGGAGTTAAATGTCTTATTTGTGGATAACATGGGCATTACCCAACTCAATGCCATGACCTAAAAAGATACTTCTAAATCAAGGAAGGACTTCTTCCAGGACAGTCATTGAAGTGGATAGACTGAAGTGTTTATGTATTGGTATTCAAGAATAATGTTGTTGAGGTACTTTTATGGTGTATTGGAATATTTATGTATTGGTCTAATGTGGTATTCGAAGTGATTGAGGTATTTTTGGAAAAAAATATGATATGCGCATAATGAAGGGAAAATGAGAAAATGAAATATTTGACAGTATTCATGAGCTCATGATTGATATAAGGACTAAGTGATATCATGGTTTCAGTATATAGAATTTTGAGGATTTTCGTATGTGGAAAGTGTTAACTTTAAACTGCATTCATGTTTTCACTAAGGTATTCAAGAGAATACATGATTAAGGACTTTGAATGTTTGGAATGTGACCAACAAAACATATCTTATGATATATGGGGATCAACAATGGTATTAAATCTCTGGTAATCGTTTTCACTATGTTATGAGAGTGGACTGCAGTATTATGGATAAGCCTAAATATTGAAATGGATTATGTTGGACATAAGTGAGTATTGTTTAAGGATAGAAGTTTTTTTCGATATTATTGATGGGATGTTATAGTAATATAGTTTTAGAAAAAGGACAACCTGCAGGACGGGCGACAGCCCATCGCGTCGGACAAGGCTGTGGAAATCGAACCCACAATCGAAGTGCGTCTGGCCTTTATCGCCTACCACTGACCTACAGGAAGTCACTATTTAGTAGAAAACTAGTTTTATTATATTAAGCAGTATGATATGTTAAGTATAAGTTCATTTTAGGAACCATATATGTTTAATATCACTATAGATGGACTTATGTATTTTTTGATAACTTTTCTAACCTTTTGTTTGAGACAGATGGAATGACCCATCATTCTATCACATGATCTGCTAACACATCACGAATGAAAAATTCAACTTCATTTCTTTAAGAGATGAAGTGGAAATTGTCCAAGGAACGACAAACGGTGAGACTATACCAAAATCACGAAAGTATTTCTTCTAATTCCAATTTCATCAACTTTAGGGAAATGATCTTGAAAACCAAAAATGTTGTTTTAGTGCTCTTATATCTGATGACTCAGATGCTACCTTAGATCATCACACATTTATGGCTTTGTGATTGCTAGCTTTTCCATAGCCATGTTCTCTACCACTCTCCATCAGAACATGATGGTTAGATTTCTCTTCCATATCCATATTTTCACCTATGTGGAAACCCAGTGATTAGCTTATTTGGGTAACCGTTACGTTTCATACATTTGTTTTTAAAGATATGTTTTGGTATTCCTTTTTACGATGTGGGTTTCTATCAAAGAAACTTTCAAATAGTAAACCATTTATAACCCCGACGAATTTCGAGGGAGAAATTCATTTTAAGGGGGGTAGAATGTAACACCCCGAGATTTTATGAAAAATATTATTTTAATTTCCATAATGTCTTTTGTTTTATTCTACACCAAGATTACCTTGTGCTATACGCAACACTGTATTAGCTTGCAGTATACGCAATACTATTCTTGGACCGTGTTATACACAATTTTGATAATACTTATTCTACGCAACATTGAGTATATATATATATATATTAAATGTATAAATGAAATATGGTTGGATTCTGTTATACGAAACAACGAAGGATTCTTTAACAACACGCAAAGCTGACTTGGCTTGCATTACACGCAATCGCGACCTTCCTCAATAGCGTGTGTTTTACGCAATACCGGGTTTTAATAAACAATGTTATATTATTATAATATTGTCATGAACTAGCCGTTATGAATAGTATTAACTAAATTTTGAATTTTATAACATTATTATTCATCTTACACATTTCTAGAACATGGTATAAGAACAAAATAATTTTTTCGGGTAAAATAAGTATTTTTCAAAAAAATGCAGTTTTGCCGCCTTTTGATGGCGCACCCAATTTAAATCTGGTTTTTGACATGTTTATAAGTTCAATTTGACAAAATAAAATTCTTCTTTAGAATCAAGAAATAAAAATTTACTTTGGATAAATTTTTCATATTATTCTGGTAACTTTCACATTTTAATGAATAGTAAAAACACGCTATATTTTAATTAAAAACAACTTTTTTCATCGGAATATATTATGTGGTTAAATTATAATATTGAATGGTTTTAAAGTATAAATATAATATATTTTTACCATTTCATATAACGTATGTCATTATCATTGATGTTACCTTGAATTCGTAGGTTAAATCAATTCAATCTTTTGCAATGTTTTAAACAAAAAAACCTGTTTTTATTCGACAATAGGATTAATTTTAATTTAATTTCTGCAACTTCTGTGTTTTGAATTTTAAATAATGGATTCCATATTTGAAATCAGTGGGTCCAAATTATGTTAATACGATACTTTTTATTTTTGGGAATTATGAATAGTAACTACGGTAAATTTTATTTACCATAGTTAAAGGTAAATCGGGTAATTAAGGGTAAATATAATATTTTAAAATTACCCTAACAAATGTAACAATCCTATTGGATGACTAAAAAACGACCCATATCACCTAAGGGTCGGGTTAGATTAATTTAATTAAATTTTGTCAATGAAAATAATTTAATTATTATTAAAACCAAAGAATGTGACAACATGTCACTTTCTTAAAGCTTATAAGTATAATAATTTTAATCTAGTGATAAACTTCATGAAACTTCGAACATGAATAGTCTCCAGAAAGCTAATACAATTATCTACATAATAGATATTTATTTATAATTTTTAGGTATTAAATAATTGTCATTTATTATGACATAAAGATGATGCAGTAATTGTCTTACTAATGAAATATTGACATAATTGATGTTATAAATGCCCAAATAAATTTAATTTGATTCTTTTTATGACTTACACTAATTTTATAGGTTAATATGACATGTTATTGTTGATTTAAGTAACTTTTTTCGAACTTATCATTCTGTCATGACTTTCACAAAAATCATATATCAAATAGTGTTAAAATTGACACAAAATAGTTTTTAAATCAAATATTATATTATTATTTGTTATTTTAATCCTAAAAATCTATGTTTCGGCCAAATTACTTATATTAGGATATATGTATTAATAATAATCAATTTGGGGTTCTTTTGGCATGTTATAGTAAGTGTATTAACCATATAGTGAAAGAAAAAAAAAGACACGGTAAAAGTTAAATTATTTAACTTAGAGTTAAATCTAATTGATAAGGTTAAAATAATACCCTTAACGTGTCTAAATCCTATTGGTTTGTAGGATTTAGACCCATCCCCACTTTATCTTCTAAACAAGACCCTTTGGAAACATTATAAACCTATTTTGACTTTACTATAAAATAATATTTTGAGATATTCCTAAGGTGCCCCTCTCCTCCCTTATAAAAGGACACCTCCTCCCCCTCCTCCTCACACCAATTTGAGCACTCAAGCTCGGCCAACCCCTGCCAAAATCTCTTCTCCACTTCCCTAGAAACATCCTAGAGGTCATGGTCTTCCTCAATGACCAATTTTAGTGCCCTAAGATGAGGTCTCAAAGAGGCGCTTCAAAGAAGAGGTAATTACCGTTACCAATTCTTTCATCTTTATTTCTTCTTCCACTTATTCTTCTTAGGTTGTTTCATTATGAAGTAATAACATAAGTATCACTAATATACTTATATGTTATTATAATTATGAAACAACCCTATTTCACCATCTATCCATCCTACGGAAAAAGAAATCACCGCGCGTGCGTATGTACGGAATACCGTCTCCACGCTGTGGTGTGATCTATTTTCCGCCACCACCTTACCTGGATGGGTATAATGGTGTAAAGAATAACTATACATAGTTATTAAAACATCATATTGATTCTGATATCTTGTATAATCCACTCCAATTCAAATCAATATTTATGGAAATGATATCATCGCTCGTGCGTACGTACGGACTACCGTCTCCACGGCGCGATGAGATTCATTCTCCATGTTAACCATTTAAGAATGATTATAAAGTATATATAAGAAATAATAATGAAATATATGAAATTATAAAGCTACTGGATTTATGTATATATATATATATATATTTATGTCATCTACTTACTTCCATTCAAGACAATAAGGAAAGGAAAACAACGTTCATGCGTACGTACGGACTACCGTCTCCATGAACGGTGTTTTTCATATCATTTATCTATCTATTATATATATATATATATACTGAATATATATGATATATAAATCATATTTTATATTCTGGAAGTAAGTAAATCATGATATAAGTAATAATAATGTCAAGAACAACAAGTCAAAACACCTACGATAAATGAAACGATTTTACCCAAAACGCTTCTTTAACATGGAATTTACAAAAGAACGGGTAATATAATGTCATAATTGAACCATATATTATATCATAAAAATGAATATGATTCTTTAATAAGTCAATGACATTATTTAAATCATTATACAGGAGGTTCGGACACATACGAAGCAAATCGGACCTAAGGTAAGGGAAATATCACAATCTCATTTTTATCCGAGATTGTTTATACTTTGGAATTTACTGGGGTGTATTTTATCAACCACATCCATGTTTCCTCAATATGTAATATTATTTCCATCCACCTACAATTGTTTAAATCCAATTTTACCCTTCGGTGAGTTTTTAGTAAAGGATATGAAAGGAATCTTTTGTCGTTTTTCGTACGAGGTACTTTTTGACTTTTCCGACAAAAGTACGAAGAAAGTTTTTTTTAAATTATACGGCATGAATGGATTTTTAAAACATTATTTCCAAGAAACTTCCTTTACAAGTTTTAAAGTTTATTTTTAATCAACTTCTTTTATTTTAAAGTTGTATGACATGTTATGAAAGGAAAATTGTTTTTGAAGTAGAAAGGATATTTTCCTCAAGAATGGAGTTCAAATGTTTTATTAAAATTATTTTCCATATAAGATAATATAGGGTACTATTTTTTTTTCCTATTATTACATTGATTTGATTATGTTTTGATGGAAATATTTTTATGAATTCCTTTACCTTATATGAATTTTTTTATGATGTCATGTTGTTTAAGAATTCCATTTTTATTACATGGGTTATGCTATGATGTATGGTTTATGATTATATGGCACACATAAGAAAGGATTCATTATAATAAGGGTGGGACCTATATCTCCCTCCAATGCATTGGGTAATGATTTTATATCTCATGAGATAGACATGGATGGAATGGTAGGTTATACCGGTTCAGTGAAACATGACTGAAACGAGGGTTACTCGATTCAGAAAGGGACTTTGTCCACTAAGATAGTCTTGGCAATGAGTCTTGACTAACAAGAAATGATTCTCTATGATTATGAGTGAATGACACAAAGTTTCATGTTTTAAGTTATAATTATTGTGATTACATTTCACTACCATGATTTATCCCATGTTATGAAATTATGCTCTCTTTTGCAGGTTATGATTTCCAAAATGTTATGTTCTTATGAATATGATGTGATTGATATTTCTTTTGTTTACCCTTACTGAGAATTTGAGCTCACCCTTTTATGTTTTCTTTTCCCCAGGATATAAATAAAGGTTTTAGTTAAAAAAAAGGAAGATCTTTATGGGAGATGTTGAAGATCTTTCACCACGATTAGAAGATTTTATTCCGAGTTTCCAAAGACACTAAACTATTACGATCCTTGTGTGTGTGTTTTTGTTATGTACTAAGTATTCCGCAAAAGTAATGTAATGTTCATGTACGTCAAGCTTCGGGTCTCTACATTTATATTGTCCTTTTTTCCCACTCACACTCACCCTGGGAAACTGCCAAAATGGTCACCCATTCTGATCACTTCCCTAGACCAATCATGCTTTACAATGGAGCTCAAATCATACATGATCCTAAAAGGACAGGTTCACCAGGTTGGCAAGAGTATTATCATTTTTTCATTTAACCCTTTTATTGTACTGGGTGTTACCACAATTACGTAAAATTCTATGTATTTTTTTTATAATATTAAATAACATATTTTAGCATATTTCACTATATATAAAATCTAATTATCGTATAATGTTTCCATAATATTTCACCCATAATATTTTCGAGGTTTAAATTCTTGAAAATGAAATACATTTTAGGAAAATAATTTACCAAAATTGCTAAATTTAATTCAAAAATTAAATCATTATTTATTAAATAAATATACATTTTTAATATTATGATCATGTTTTTCCATCCATTTGAAAAAAACCTAGGGCATCATAAAATTTGTTAATCTTTAAAAAAAGTCTTAATATTAATTAACATATCCATTTTAATAATATAAATATTTTTTTTATTCAATATATTAATTATTAAGAAATAAAAATATGTATATTCTATAAAAATAATAACACATAATTTATATTTATTTAATTATACAATTGAATAAAAATATCATTTTTAAATTTTATAAGATACCTAAATATTATTTGAAAAATCCAAGGGAGTGGATAATATTCTAAAAATCATGTTATTATTCGTAATTGTCAGATTAATATTAAAATGATCATGTTTCTCTTTCTTCAATTGGATTATTATGCCAATGGTTAGATTTTTAATTGTCATATGAGATACCTACATTCTAAAAATACATCATATTTCATTAATTATTCAATAAATCCTATTTTCACACTTGGTTACATATATTTTAATTTTTTAAATGAACATTTCATTAGTAATATTAGAGTTCATTTCTACTGTTTTTTTCATGAATGTAATTATTCTTGGGGACTGGGCATATCAAAATTTTACAATTATTAATAGTATCTTACATTCAATCATTTCCCATTTTATTATTTTAATACTTGTGTAAATACTTGTTCACCATATTTAATGTTAAATTTTTTTATTATAAAGTGTAGTTGGATTTAGCATGTGGTGCGTGTTCATTATTAGACATAGAAAAAATTGATACAATTATAGGAAGGGAAATTCCATTGATAAAAATGGTGGTCGAGAAATTCATTGACCTTAAGAAATTTCACCCTCATAATTTAATTACATACTAAGGTTAAAAAATGAGATGTTGTCTCTGCTTAATGGAATTCTATAGTTCACATGTCTCCTCCTCAAAATTATTATTTCTCCATTACACATTAACTTTGTGAGATATGTCATTGCATTAGAACATATATCTATGGACCATGATCTTTATTCAATTTAAAATTATAATAGAAATAATTATTAGTTGTACCACCTCTAAATTTAGTAAATTTGAGGGTTATGGTATATACTTCCTCAATCAGGATACATGTAATACAAATTCTATATGAGAATGGTATGGTTTAAGTGATAGTCTAGAGTCAACAAATCTGATGTGATAAGTATTGTTAAAGGGGTTGATGTACATGGGATATATCATTCCCATATTCCAAAATAATGTCAATTTATTTAATATATATATCAAGAGGAACACTTCAACTTTGGCCTCAATGTCTAGGTCTCATCCACAATTATCATCACAACACTTTTATTGACTTTTAATAACCTTGATCTATGATGTTTAATGTTCTTGACCTTTTCTACAATTTCCATGACCATTTTTATTCCTATAAGGATCAATTATCCAACATTATATGAGAACTCATGTGTTCTACATTTCTTTCCATAAATGGATTTATTAAGTACCCAAATCAATGCAGGATCAGTAAAAGTAGGAGGGATGAATCAGTTATCAGTTTTTCTTTTTTACAAATTATTTATTTTCTATTAATCCTTTATGGGTGGTTAAATTATAGTCTCAATATATTAATGTCTCTATGATTCTACTTTAATAATAATGTAAATAAAACGGCACAAAAGATGTGTATATACAAGGTTTGGTATGATACATACTCCTTTAAATGTTGGTTATCCCCCATGACACATATTCTACACTATTATATTTTCAATGATTATAATTATTTAGATTGAAAATGGTTATAATCCCCATTAGTCACTCCTACAGTTTTTAATGATTATAACCCTCATCAATGTTACACTTCAGCATTAATTATTTATACCCCCATCCATCATCTTCTCCTCAAAAAATCTTTAGCAGCTTGTATTACCCCAAGTCCCACACACATTATTCTATTATATCTTTATACACTACTAGAATATATATAGATATTCCTCCATGAGCCTGTTGGATCTCACATTCTCATGTGAAATTAATAATACTTTTCATGCTAATATTCTTACTCAACTATATTTAATCACTTCAATATAAATTTTTTACACCATGAAATTAAATACATGTAGTTGTTTCTCCTATTGATGAAGTCCTAAGCCCGCATCAAATGTTTGTAAGCTGCTAACACACTACTTCAATAATATTTTATACAGAAAGATCTTCAATAATGTCTTCTCAGACGCCCTCCTTAATTACTCTTCCTTATTCAAAATTTAATTGAATAATTCATTATTCATGAACATTGAACATACCATTTATCATTCACTATAAATAATTTTATTTCTCAAAATAGATTACAAAATCTCAAATAAAATCAAGCACCATATTAATATTTTTTATTATATTCACCCTCCAACTACTTTTTTTATTAATGGTTGTACAAATGGTGAATGGAATGCATTTATTTCAAGGATGGATTGTCTCATATTTCATTTATATAACCTATGAGGGTTCACATGAACATCCCACCTACATTAACAATGCATTCACATAAGCCATGTTATTGTCATGGGTTCATTTTCTTCCTTCACATGAATATATATTTAAATCATAAAGACGACTTCCCAAATAGCCTTCTGTTGACCATATGTTTGTATTCAGGTTCAATCATATGATATTTCATCATCTGTGGGTTTCATAATACCCATTGAATAATTAAATGTATATATAGATATAAAATATTTTGTTTAAGATAACAATATCATTATCATCACAAGACGTATATGACTCACAAGTTTATTTTACACGAGATAGTGGTGGTTCAAAATATCTTCCACATAACCAAGGAGGCTCACGAGTTCACCTTCATATCATTGGATCACATGAGTTCTCCTTATTTGATTAAATAAATAACATGGGAGTCTCTTTTTTTATATATTCTCTTAATATTTCAAATCACATCAAATCCTTCTCTCATCCTCTCCACTATTTATATTTTATGAGTTTCACCACCTATCCTCCAAAACTGATGCCATCTGAGGACTCATTAAAGGGCCCTAGGATATCAGTGTATCTCATTGAATGACCATGATATAGTCATCTCCATACAATTATTATTTGATCACAAAATTATAATGATAACTTCACAAGATCACTTCATTGATAATGAGACTCCCATTTTTTTATCCACTTGTGAACAAAATCATCCATGAAATATTATAGTGGTTACATGCATGACATTGTGGGTTTTATTTGGTTTATGAAACTACTTCTCATACTACCGAGATAATTTTCAGTCTGTCATTATGTGGTGAATTTTATTCTCATGAGGGGTTGATGAATATATTTTTTCTACCGCATGATCTATAGAGTATCATGTGAAAGATTCATGGGATCACATCCTGGGATAATCACGGGTTTTTAAGTCATAAAATATATTAAAAATGAAGTTTCATGTAAGAATTATGGCTTTATTTCGTGTTTTATTCCCATTGATAAGATCAGTGGACATTGAAAATTGTGTATGTCATTTTTTTACCTCGTTGAAGTGAAATTGTAGTGTTAGGAAGGATGATGTATATTCGAGTTTGAAGACGAAGAAATGATGGTGTAGACCATCAAAATCAGATGGTTCATGTTCTATCCATCAATTTAGTGATGGATAAATAGTATATGATACCCAATAGTCACATATGGAATTTGTTTTTATAATGGGTTCTACTTATTTAGAAGTATCGTTCTATTAGAACATTGATCTGGCAGTGGGAGATCGACATCTACCATACCATGTGTGAACACCTCCCATGAAATGCCTCACTGGTGCTATCCCACCAGCATCTTGTGGGGATAATTTATACAACCTATGTTCCTACTCATGAGCACACTCATTTGTTACTAATACATGATTCCCCTCTCACATTCCAATACACGTGATGGGTAGACCAATTCCCCCACATGGTTGAGGTTTCCTCCAACATTTTTAGGGCCATGTTGCTCTATATTACATACAATGTTGGATATATTGTCTATGTAATTATGACACATAAATTATAAATTAAATATATTCCAACTGTAGAATATATTTATAGCCTGAATAATTAATTCCTATCGACCTAAAAATAATCCCCCTAAAGTAAATTAATACTTCATAAAAATTGATGTTTGCATGGTTACATAGTCTTATACTAATTTATATCATCTCGTCACCCAAAATTATAGAGAACATAAGTCATCCTCATTGTAATTGACTATCTCCTTTCACAAAACACTAATATCACATATCTTTAACATTATGGACCTGTTCAATCAATCATCAAAATTAACAAGGAATTTTTCTTGACCATGACATCCAAAACCATGAAGTGTATCCATAATGGTTTACAATGTATTACAAGTTTTTCCACAGTCCCCAAACAATCTCCCCTTTATATGTTTTTGTAAATATATCCCCAAATATTTATAACTCAATATGTGCACTCAAAAAATGTTCTCCTTATTTGAAATCATTTCCAAAGGGTGAGTGGGGGCTAACAAATATCAATTTTCCGTAGAAAAGAGGATTGTATCCCTTAAATGAAATTTTCTTGACTAATTCTAAGAGAGGGATGATATAACATGATTTTATTAACATGTTTTATTTAGTTAATAAAATTTATGTCTACATAGGATGACCCTATTTAGAAAAAAAATATATAAAATGGTGGTTGTATATTATATCAAAAAACTAGCAATAATTTAATATCTTGTCGGAAAATTATCAATTATCATTAAAGGGATAGGAAAATAATTAGATTTATCAATGAAATTCTAAATCCTATACAATCATAAAAAAATACAAATAAATATTCAGCTAAAAAATTTGTATATAACTCATTTCCTCATCTTATCATCAACCAAGAACCCCTTATTTTATATGAGTAATGAAATTAAGAATAAATAATGAAAGTTTTTTTTATCAGACCTCATATTATATTTTTATAATGTTTTTAGAAGTTACACATTCACTAGGATGTGAAGATATAATAGAATAATCTCATCAGTTCTTCCCCATAAGAAATGAACTATTTTATTTGACTTCATTGATGTTAGTAGAATCTATGAATTATAATCTCTAAGGAAATACAATAGCGATATCTCAAAAATTAACCTCCAATTTCCATGATGTTAGATCAAAACACATAATATAATAGGGAATAAAAAATAAAATATGGTTTCATAGAAATAATATTCATACTAAGAGCTTCCTCTGGATTTAAACATCATTTTCTTTATATATTAAACATGAGATGTGTCCCCTTTATGATTTTTTATACTAAGTTAAGGATTCTTCCTCACTGGTTGACAATTACGATGTTGGTGTCTCTTTATATATATTACGAATATAATTTATTTAATCTTTACACATACTATTCCTTTTTTCCTCCTGGGTTGGTATAATTCACAAACAATGTTTAATGTCATTCCATGTTTTTTCACAGCTTTCACAGTAAGAAATTGTTTTGTCATCAGTTGTTGATGTCTTCTCTTAACAATTAACTTATTTAACAATCAATAATTTTTTTCCTTTTTCCTCAATAAGTTAATGATTAGTCAATATTTTTTTGTCTTATCTAGATAGATAAACTCAATAAGTAAAAATTCCTACTATGTTTTATTATATTTTTGGATATTGATACGTAATACACTAGTGACTATTGTTGTATTGACTAACTAACATTATTTTATATTTTAATTGTGATAAATATCACATGGTATGTTATTTATAAATTTATCATATTTGTGAAATATTATACCACATTTATTACAAACACCCATAATTTGTTAAAATTTTTTCTTTTTTGATAGTTTAAATGATTCATTGGTCATTAGAGTATCTCTTTAATAATCAAACATTTTATTTTTATGATTTCTCCCCCTTGATTCAATTTTTATTCCTTGAAGTGACATTTTATACCAACATGAATAAGTTTATAACCAAACACTTCACAACCCTAGAAATACCCTATGTACCTTCATCATCGAGAATGGTTACAATTATTCTATGAAGATTGTTGTATTTTTAGTTTAATATATTATTGGTGTTTTCATACATATGGAAACCTTATGGATGAATTAGTACACTCTTCATTTTTTGAAGATGATTTATCATTAGATAATTTTTTCTATTAGGATTCATCATTTTTTATCTACACTGCATTTTTAGAAATAGAACAAATATATTGTGATTCAATAGATTTAAACGAAACCCTTAATTGTGGGACCTTTTTCTAATAATGATTAGATGATTCACCCTTAATCTCAATGGTTTGTGGATGAATTATTTCATCCTATTTAACTCACTTTTTTATAAAAGGTGCAAAAGTTTTATCTTAATTAATTAGACCTATATCTCATAAATTCAATCTTAAAGATCATTCACCAATTTTGGAAGATAATATTTTTTAGTCTATTTTTTTACCTTATTAAACTAGTCTTGATTATTCCTTTACAATGTATTCCTTTCCATATGGTTTTTATTTAATATTTTTTAAGCTTTCCGTCCATCTCAATGACCATCATTTTATATAATTTAATTTAATAATTATGTTACTCTTATTTCTTGAAACATTATCCATTACTAAATGTGATCTTCTCAATTAATTTTATTATCCTTTTATTTTCATTAATTTTAATAATATTACACACATGTGTATCTTCTATATTTATTTTAACATCCATTATATGTAAGTTAACTCATGAACTTCATCAACAATAAATGATTCTTTATATTTCATCACATTAATAATAAATATATTGTGATACTTTGAAGACATTTCTGCTTATAACTCAGAACATATTGATGAAAAATCATCCCTTTATATTCTAATTATATTTCTCTTCATGGTTGAAAAACACTCTTTATGCTTCTTCATTTTACTTTTATTAGACTTATTATCTTAATAATCAGAGTATGATTAAATTTAATTTTTATTGGGATACATACTATAAAAATGACCAATAATTTAGAAATTACAGAAATATAGTAATTTTCTAACTTTTACTCTCAACATTTCAGTTTTAAACATTCTTGTGAATAAGTTCATTATATTATAGATTTCATCTTTAGCTTCATCATCCTTATATTCACATGATTTGGGTTTCTTCCAAACACATGATTTTTTATCCTGGATTCAATGCCCATCTCATCTTTTTTCATCTTCAAAAATACTGGTATTTGTTTTCATTTCATATGCTATGAAATTATAATTATCTTAATAAAATGATAGATCATATCTGACATCCAATAAAAAACTATTAGATCTAATCTACTTTGAATTTTTTCTATCAACATCATATTAAATGTTGACTCATCCATCTTCTGACGAAAACCATAGTTTCTACAAAATATATAATTAACAGTTATAAATTATTCGTCAAAACATTCATCATCCCACATTTTGACATATTCAAACCATATTCTATAGATTTGAAAAACAACATATTTGACATTAAGATTAACTTCATAACTACTTCTATGTTTATCATGAATATCCTTGAAAGTTAAGAGACCCATTACATTATTGTATAACTTTTTGGATAAATCCATAAATATTGGATCTTTTCCTTTCCATCCTTCTCCAAGATCCTATTACATTCAATATTCAATAAAGGATTATCATAATAGAGGAATACCCACTATAGTTACATCTCCTACTTCCACCACAAGTGATTAGAGGAACTTTGTCATCCCATTTCTCTAGCCTTGATAGTTTTCAAAATTGATAATAAGAACACCAATATTATTTTCTAGATTCATGTGATCTATCCATAGATGTCCATGGAGTAATTTTTATGTGACCTCTCCTTGATTCTAATTGAGGTTTCTGGATAATGTGAGATCAGTAAGAGAGGAAGGGGAGATTCAGTGATCCACTTTTCTTTTTTAAAATTTTAACATTCTAATTAAGCCACTATGAATGGATAATGCATTTATCCACTCTTCTTATGTCTTTTAGGCTATGTTCAAATAATTCTTTATTTACAATGGAATATATAAAAAAGATTAAAAAATATTACTATAAATCCCTACCCCTATTTGTGCTTATTATTAACCCCAACACATATTTTATACAATAATATTATCAATTATTATGATATTTTATGTAGGAACATGGTACATGGAATAGTAGTGGTTCTACTAGTTGATCATCGTTATACCACCAAATAATAAAACTCATGTGCTTTTTTTGTTTATACCCCCACCCTTCTTCTCATCATTCATCTTCAATATGCTTTTATACCACCCGTCAGAAGATCCTTCTCAGATTCTGTCCTGATCCCAAATAAAATGATCTCCTGATCTTCATATATTATTTTTCATGATCACAATTTTTCATATACAATTACAGACACTTTTCAGCTTACTGGTATTTCTAAAATATATACAATCACTATTATTTAATCAGATTCACCTTATTTGTGTATACATTTCCACATACATTATTTGAAATAATAACATGTATTCAGGAAAAACATACTTCTTTGTGTACAAATACATTGATTTTGGTGATCTTGATCATTTTCAGGAGATTTCTAGTGAAACAGACAAACCAGGGGAATGCTGAGGAAAATTTATAACAACGCAGAATATACATATTTACATGTTGTGTAGAGTCAATCTCAGACATATATTGTCAAGGAAAAGTACATGACCATGTTACTAGAAGCATGTACACATCGTGTATGTAAACTACACACCGTGTACAATATTCAAGTAGTTGTTGGTCGTTGAGAAGTAGTCTACATGCCTATGTGTCTTGCTGATGCTGACACGTTGTGTACATCATATATACGCCATGTCTTCTCTTCTAGAAGTAGTTTGTGGTTGATAAATAAGAGTACACATCATATATGGTGGTGCTACACACCGTGTACACCCACCTACCTAGTGGAGATGTGTTTCAAGTCAAAGACGATGTGTTAAGTCTCCTACCGGCATAGAAAAAAATGATAAAAACTTTTTGAAAAAAGTACACGACATGTACTTTTAAAACTCACGGTGTAATTCTATTTTCTATAAATATAGGACTTGGAATCTAGTTCAAAAAAAGTTAGAGGGGTGAAGGTTGGATGGAAAGAATCTATGTTGTCATCCTACCATCACTCGACTACTTATCAATTCTACCATTCTACTAAAGAGACAATATCTCTTTGAAGTTTCTATGATGATCACATTAGGTATCAATGGTTCTGTTTTTATATATTCTTTTTTGTGAAACTAAAAAACCAGTGTGTTGGGGTAATGGGAGATGATAGAGTTGTAATATTTATTTGTTATTATGAATTTTCTTTTTTCTGTTAACTTCTTTTTATTCTTCTACAATCACTTCATTTTATCACTGAAAATTCTGAGCCGGGCCAAGGGAAAAATTTTAAGGGATTAAAAAGAAGAATGAAGATGAATACTATCTTGATCATTGGAAGTATTCAATAACTCAAAATGTGTACTAATCCAAATAAATAATTGTGAATCACTGACTACTAGACTAAGGAGTCTATTTCCACTACTCAAGACATAATTTTACTGGACCAAGGAAACCTTTTCACAAAATGAAACCTACAGTGTTGGGTTATTATGAATAACACAACCACATATGCAATATTTTTTAATAAACAACCTCTTATGAATCCACCTAACTAACCCATTTTCCTCAATATTTGCATCAAAACCAATTTCGTGTATTTTCTTTTACCCGTTAAGTAATTTGCTAAACAAATTTAATTCCAATTAACTTTTTATCCAAACATTAAAAATTTACACATAATTCAGTACACTTCAATAAGATAAAAATACAAACTCGGATGAGCAAGAAAAAAACAAATTCTTTTTTCCTATAAATCGACCCCTTACCGGGACTATAATTGTTAGGGTAAAACAATTTGGGAAACCTGTAACATACATTTAGTAAAACGGAATGCCATATTTTGGAGCTGTTGTAGAGGAGTTATGAATTGTTGAATCTTTCCATGATATAATTGTGTTTTTATCATCTTTTATTAGAAATAAAAAACATAAATTCCCAAAAATCT
This sequence comes from Viscum album, assembly GCA_963277665.1. Taxonomy (NCBI): domain Eukaryota; kingdom Viridiplantae; phylum Streptophyta; class Magnoliopsida; order Santalales; family Viscaceae; genus Viscum; species Viscum album. Next base: position 476,547,365 of record OY728140.1, read on the forward strand.
ATTTTATAATATCATTTATGTTTATCTTTATTCTTCTTCATTTATCTGCGGTGTGTTTATTATTGTCCAGGACCAGAAGTGTATGAGTGGATACCTAATGCATTCCATGAATGCTAAGTCATCAGGGTTTTTCCCAATTGTGCTTGATATTGAACGGATCCTCGTGAGGTGACAACAAGAACTCATGGATGAGAACAAGAAAAAAATTCCATGGAATTGAATAGAGAAGTAAATCTATATGTTTTCCAAGGAGTTGGAAAACTGTTAGGTCTGAATGACAACCGAAACCAGCAAGCTCCACTAGCTTTAGGATATGGCCCACAACTGGTCCATCAGATCCAACTGGAGTGGATGACATTTCTACAACTAGGTTAGGGGTCATAATTCACCTAACAAAAACATCAATACATGTGGCCTCAACTCCCTCAACAGCCACCTCCAAACTATAATCTTATAGAGAATGGCCTAACTTCTATTCACAGAGATGACATGGGTATTGTCTATCCACCAGTACTTTCTCTACACTTAAAGATAAATCCTTACATTATGCACCTAATCCATAATACCATTTAGTTTGGCGGTCTACCCAGCGAGGACCCCAATGCCCATCTATCCAATTTTATGTGGGTCTGCAACAAGTTCCACTACCATAGAGTGTCCACGGATGCCATTTTTCTTCATCTATTTCCTTTCCCTCTAAGGGATTTAGCGAAAGGAAAGATTAAATGTCTTCCACAATGATCTATCCTCTCCTGAGAGAAGCTAACCCAGGCATTCTTGTCTAAATACTTCCCACCCTCAAAGGTGGTGACTCTGTGGAATGAAATATCGATCATCCTTTAATATGACTCAGATCCATTTTAAAAATCATGGGATTGCTTCAAGGATATGTTTAACATATTTCCACACCACAGACTCCGAAATTGGATGTAGGTACATACCATTTACAGAGGACTGAAAATTAATATAAAGTCCATGGTGGATGCTACTGCTGGAGGTAATGTTATGAAGAAATATATCGAAGAGGTTTTCGAAATACTAGAAGAAATTTCTTCTAACATCTTCCAGTGGAATTTTGAACGAGGAACACAAAAACAAGGTATGCATAATATTGATGCCACAACTATGCTAGCTTCCCATTTGGACATTGTGTCCAAAAAGATCAACACGCTCATTCTAAAGGGCGCGTCCCAAGTACATGCAACAAACCTTCCAGCATGCATTGAATGTGGTGATAACCACATCATGGGAGACATCCCAAGACCTACAAGAGGTACATTGACGAGCGTGGTGAGCTATGTTTCCCAAAACTGAGGGCCAAACCTACACCTGCATTACCAAAACCCTGCATGAAGTGATCAGCAGAACACAGGCTGGTGCCAACAATAGCAGAATCGACTGCCCCAACGACCACTTGGCTACGGTCAGACTCCTTATATGAACTAGTACCCCAGGAAACAATATCCCCAACATGGATTTTATCTTTAGTGAGGTTATCAAAACCCTCACCCGTAGAAGCCGAAGTATCCACCCCCTTCACCAGCTGCACAACCACCATAGTTGGTGAATACCTCAAGGTTAGAGAATCACATGAAAATATTTATATCTACTATTGAGACTAGATTCCAAAATTAGGAGGCTTCCATTCAAGGCCTGGATAACCATATTGTCCAGCTGGAAAACCAACTCTCAGGGAGGAAACCCGGTACACTACCTGGTAATACTAATAAAAACCCAAGGGAGGAGTCCCATGCAATCACACTATGAAGTGGAAGGTTGCTACAATAGAACCAACCAGCATAGCATGGTGTACCTAAACCACTTCTCATGATTAAGGTATTTTTAGAGACCCCTCCTCATCTAAAATACCACTGAAGGAGGTTTCACAATGTAAAGGAAAGGAGGTTGTCAAACCCGTTAAGCATACCTTATCCTTCCTAAAGTGGAGGAAGCAAAGAATGTTAGACAACCAGTTCTATAATTTCATGGATATTTTCAAGAAGTTTCTCATCAATATTCCATTTGAAGAGGCACTGATGCAGATGCCCAATTATGTGAAATTCATAAAGGAGATCCTCTCCAACAAAAGAAAGATGGAGGGTATAAGAAGAAATGCGCTAACTAAGGTGTGTTCAGCAGTCGTCCAACATTCGATTCCTCCCAAACTCTTGGATCTTGGTAGCTTCAATATTATATGCACTATTGGACCATGTGAGTTTGGGAAGACAGTCTGCGACTTAGGGGCCAATGTCATCCTCATTCCCCTTGGAATTTTCAGGAAGCTAGGGAACAATGATCTAATGCCTTCTCGAGTAGCCCTTCAACTTGCAGAGTGATCCATCAAATATTCTATGGGGCTACGGGAGAATGTTGTGGTAAAGGTGGGTAGGCTAATACTCCCGGAATATATTATCATCCTTAGCATGGAGGAAGACTTATACGCACCTCTCATTTTGGGAAACCCATTATTGGCTACTGGGAAGGTTTTGATCTAAAAGCACTAGGGGATAACTTTCTATATAAGAGACGAGATAGTCTCCTACAATGTCCTCAAATCCTTCAAGCATGAATCATGGTCATATCACAGGGGTTGTTGTGTAGTGACCATCGTGAAGATAAATTGAGAGGAGAAAGGGCTGATCTGGTATGTTCTCTTACCATAGATTACTTTGTTATTCCAGACATTTGACTAGATAATGTGCCAGAGGACCTCCAATTCCTAGAATGCCAGGGCAGCCACTACTAGAAATGTGCAGTTATACCCAATATTCTAGAGTGGGAAAAGGTGAAACAACTTTTACCTTTGATTATAAAGGCACATGAACTCGAACTAAAGATTCTTCTATTTTATCTCAAGTACTGGTATTTGTGAAACAATCAAACATTGTCTATCATACATAGTGTGGGACTATCAAAGAAGATGGTGGATGGACTTCTGTATGTTTTGAAAAAGAGGAAGCATGCAATTGGGTGGATAGATGCATATTTTAAAGGCATCAGCCCTACCATTTGCATCCACAAGGTTCTGTTTAAAGAAGATGTGAGGAAATCTCAGCAACCACGGTGACACCTAAACCCCCTCATGAAAAAATTTGTGATGAATGAGGTAATTAAGTTGTTGGATGCAATCATCATTTATCCCATCTCATATTGTCTCTGGGTTAGTTCACTACATGTGGTACCCAGAAAGGGGGGTATCACTGTGATTTCAAATGATAAGGACGAGATCATCCCCACATGCATTGTCACAGGATAAAGTGTTTTTGTAGACTATAGGTTGCTTAATGACTCCACATAGAAAGATCATTTCCTCCTACCCTTCATGGATTAAATTCTAGTGAATCTTGAGGGGTAAAACATTTATTTCTTCATCGACAGTTTTTCCGAATACAATCCAATATCCATTTCTCTTGAGGATCAAAAGAATAGCACATTTACGTTCCCCTGTGGTAGGTTTTCTTACCAATGGATGTCCTTTGGCTTATGCAACACCCCCACACCACCATCCAACATTGTGTGTTGGCTATCTTCCATGTCATGGAAGAATAGATCCTAGAGGTATTCATGGATGGTTTTTTCATTTAGAGAAAATCATTCACCACTTGATCGCAACACCAGGAACTAGTTCTGAAACAACGTGAGAACACTAAATTGGTTTTCAATAGGGAAAATGTCATTTAATGGTGTAAAGTGGAATCATCCTTGGACACAGAATCTCAGAAAAGGGGATAAAGGTAGACCTCACAATGATTTAATTCATTTCACGACTTCTTATTCCGATTTCAGTCAGAGACATCTGCAACTTCCTGGGGCATACTCGTTTATATTGGTTGTTTTACCACGACTTCTCAAAGATATCTCCACCCATCACCAACCTTCAGACCAAAGATTCTGTATTTGAGTGTGATAATCCATGCAACATTGATTTTGTGCACCTGAATCAGTGCCTGGTGGAATCTCTATTAATGGTTTCTCCCAACTGAGAGGAACAATTTGAAGTGATATGTGATGCCAGCAACTACACAGTAGGATAAGTCATTGGCCTGCAGCTTGACCAAATTTTCTAATCTATTAATTATGCTAGATGGATGCTCAATGTGACACAGATGAACTAAACAACCATAGAAAAAGATATTCTTCCAGTGGTGTTTTCTTTCAAAAGGTTCCCTTCATACTTTTTTCTATCTAAAGATATTATTTATACTAACCATGAAGCACTCCAGTACCTTCTAATCAAGGAATATGAGAATCCATGAATCATTATATTAGTAGTCCTCCTACAAGAATTTAATATGGAGATCCGAGGAAAGAGATGGAGTGAGAATGTTGTTTCTGATCATCTCTGCCACATAGAGCTACCTCATATAGGGAAGGATGAAGATCAATAGATCATAGAGAATTTCCATGATGACCACATCTTTTAAGTCAACAAAACACATAAACCTTGATATGCTGATAATGATAATTTTCTTGGTATAATTTCCCTTCACTACGACCTATCCTTCTAGAAAAGAAATATATTTCTCTATGTTGTTTAGAGGTACTTATGGGAATATCCTCTTTTGATCTGATCATGTGGAGATGGGGTGATCTGTCATTGCATCCCAAAAATTGAAAAACATGCAGTCCTAGAATTCTGTCATGCCTTGCCGGTTGGGGGACATGATGGGCCTGACTGTACCATAACAATGGTCTTACAGTCTGGTATTTTGGGCCCTCCATGCATAGAGAAGATTGAGCATTTTGTTTAATAATGCAATCGATGCTAGAGAACAGGTAATGTGGGATGTCGTGATGGGATTCCCCATAACCCCATCCGAGTGGTTGCGATATTCGATGTATGGGGTATAGATTTCATGGGACTATTTCCCCCATCTTTTGAGAACAATTACATCCTGGTGTGCATTGACCACGTCTCCCAATGGGTGGAATCCACTGCTGCAACACACGACATGGCCAAGGTAGTCATGGAATTTTTAAAGACCCATATTTTCAGTAGGATTAGTGTTCCATGTGTACTAATCAATGATAGAGGGAACCCCTTCTGAAACACATTGATGAAAGGAGTATTTTTTATGCACAAAGTGAAGCATCATATGGGGACTCCATATCATCCCCAAACCAGTGGACATGTGGAGCTCTCCATCCATGAGCTGAAGAAGATTTTGGATAAAATAGTGAACACTTCATGGAAAAATGGTCTAAGATGTTTGATGATGCTTTATGGGAATATCAAACTTCTTTCAAAACACCACTTGGGATGTCCCTTTTTTACCTCATCTATGTCATGCCATGACATCTGCTAGTAGTGTCGGAGCACAAATCCTACTAGGCCATCAAGGCCCTGAATTTTGATATCAAGGGAGATAAATAAAAGTATATGTTTTAACTTTTTGAACATGATGAAGTCTGATTAGAGGTGTATGAGCAAGCCAATACATACAAGGAGATGATTAGACAAATCCACTACTAGATGATTTCAATAAAAACATTCCAACCTAGTGATCAGGTACACATTTTTTACTCTCATCTTCTATTATTCCTAGAGATGTTAATTCAATGATGGTCATGATCATTCCCGATTATACGAGTATGCCATAATGAAGTGGTGGAAATTTCTAGAGAGGATGTTCCACCATTATAGGTGAATAGAGAGCAGGTGAAGATTTACTATCACCTAGAGGATACGTTGGGAACATTTTCCACCATACATATTAGGTAAGGATATGTATGTCGGTCGAGGAAATGACCTAAAATCAAGGGGATTCATGGGAGGTAACCCAGAGGATACATGACGTGTACCACCTATCCACACAACATGTACTTATTCCTTTTCATTTATCTTATAAAAATTATCAATATCTAATTTTACTAATTACTAAATAGGGATGATGTTGGTGCCGATGGTAAGGTCAGTAGTGTTTATCTGAGTTGTCACCGGTTCAAATCCCTCGTGGCCTTCCTTTGGCACAGAGTTCCCTATTTTTTTCTTCATGTTTTATTACACGAAATTTGGGGTATTTTTCAGAAGATATATATATATATATATATATATATATATTCATATAATAAAATTCATGATAGGGACGGATCGGTTGAGAAAAGTCATAACCCAGATCCAAAAGACTCGGGTTCGAATCCTAATAACCACCCCATTTCCATCATTTTTCCTTTTAAAAAACCACACAGTGTGTATTTTGATATACATTGTGTGTGCCATGTTTTCATTACTAAATTGAAAGGGTTTTCACCATAATGAAATAAATGTGGGTGAAGTTGGAAAATTGGCAGTGTCTCGGCCGTAGATCAAAATGACCCAGGTTCAAACTCTACTAATCTTCCTACATCATCCCTTTTTGTATAATTAAAACCCACACACGGTGCATTCCCTTACTCCCATGTAGTATAAGCCTTATAAAATAAATATATTTAAATAATAAATATGTGAAACTATACAACCTTTTCTCCAGTGGTTGAGAGAATATGTTTGAAATGGTTGATCACTGGTTCGAATCTCACCTCAAGCACCAGATCAAAGGTTGTACTTCACTTTTTCAATTTTTAAAACACACGACTCATATTTCCCAATACAATATGTGTAAAATTTTATTTTTAAACTATGTATATTTTTTCTTTAATTTTAATTATTAATATTAATTCTTATGTAGTTTACAATAATAATAATAATATATATATAACCTATTTGCAAAAAAAATTTGTACAAAATGTGTAGCCCACAGATACACACTGTGTACCATGACTATAAAAGTTGTGCCACAACCAACTTGAGCTCGTGTCACATGGACCCCCCCATTTCTTCTCCCAAATTCCATTCGACCTCCCCCATTCCAAATTAATGGATTTCGTTCATTTTAGGTTGTGGTTTCTATTGCACTGTTATCATCGGTCCATGTACGCCTCCATACATCATTTATTTCATGCTTTCAGAGTTGTTTAGGGTGATTTGTGGATCGTATGACCATTCGGCTTCCATAATACATGGGAAAGAATTGAAGAACACACAACATGTACTTATTTACATGGCCACCCACTCAATACTTCACAATTTGAAAATACACAGTGTGTATGTTCGATATACACCGTGTACCATCCCACATCGTGCCTGGGTTCCTTATTCACACATCTATGCACACTATGTTTCTATACATAGCGTGTCTGTTCGGTACAAGTGGTGTACACCATTTCTCTTGGAAAACCCATGTCTAGAACTTCACATGGCCAAATGAACTATATTATTATGCATTCCATGTTCTTCTATCACATGGCATGTACTGTATTATTAACTCAACTCAGATGGTGGTCATGTATTTGGACCACACTAAAAGGGGAACTTTTCACACACACGACATATATGTTCAATACATTCCATGTAGCCTACCCTTTTCCATGCTCACTCAGTGTGTCTATCTAGTGAACACATGATGCTAACCTTCTTTCACTTCACATTGTGTACTCTAAATATACACACCATGTACTTTTTTTTCTGTTTTCTCACATTTCCTTCTATTATATATTAATTTATTTTTCTTCTATTTTGTTATTTATTTACTTTTCAGGATGTGGTAGACATAGACCCTTTGTGTGGGAAGTGGACCACCTCCACCACTGAGGGTGAGAGGCCACTTTTCATCGAATCCAACTCCGACCTGTGACAACACTAGATCCAGACTATCTGGTGTATCTGAATCATTCACTGGTCTTCCTTCCATGACTCGCCACCTCAGCCAATGCTGGTCCTAGTACTGTTGCACCTCCACTATCCAACATAGAGCCTTTGAACCCCACCCTTTCTTCCCCACTAGATACCACACCATCTGAGACCTCCTCAGTCGCAGCTGCTCTATCACCAACCGCCCCATCCAATGAGCTTCCATCAACATTGGCCGCTCCACCCCCAGAAAAAGACCCTACGGTTGTACCTCCCCGATCGGCACCTACTAGTGTTCCCTACACATTCATGGTGTTCATAGTCACAGATATGGCACATGAAAGAGTCCGTCATTTCTCTCGTAGCCAGATCAAAATGAACAGCCACTATCTCGACCGTAGTGTCCCTCAACAGCTGAGTATCTATGGTGAGTTGGAGGATCTCCTTGGGCACACACCTAGACTTCTGATCTTCCATGTCAGCGCTCATATTTTCAGAGATTTATTTTTTGAGTTTGCTACTTCCTTCGAGTTTTATGGGACCAAGTAACAGGATCTGCATGGTGAATTGGTCCCTGTGGTCTGTTTTCGGGTAGGCAGACAACCCTTCTCCATTACTATCTCCGAGATTGGATGAGGGTTCAGTTTCTATCCTCATCCTATCACCCCACCCCTATCTTGACCATGAACACCCCTGAGCACTATGAGCTCATTCACATGTGGTGGGATATCGCTGGACCTGACCACCGATACACCCCCACTTCCCAGAAAAATACCCTTATTGGTGACTGTATATTCCGCTTCAACCACTGGTGCATTATCTCCACCCTTTTTCCCCACCAAGAGGATATGAGGGGTGTGACCAGCCGGGACATCGAGCTCCTCACCCTTGTCATACAGTAAGACTACCCATAACTATTTTACCTTACTACCACCTATTTCCATGCTATGTTTACTGACCATTAAGGAAACAAAAACGGTGGGTTTTACACCACCATCATTTCACACCACCTCGGGGTTTTTTGAGCCTTCCCTTCCCCATGACCAGTTAGGTTCCCCCCAGTCGATGTATTTTCTCATTATTATTCACTTGGGATGGCCTGAAAGTAGGGGTGCTTAAGTCCTTTCCCAGACACCACCCCAAACACCTGCCAACCCTCCTGCCCCTGCCAATATACATGCTCCCCCTTCCCCTCACGTTTAGGATTCCCCACTCCAAGCCCCTTCTTCTGACTGTGTTTTTTCTATTACATCTACAACCAACCTACCTCTTCACACATGGTCAATCTATCATCTTCTCTCCGCCTATCGATGGGGGAGAATCACTTGGTTCTTCTCGATCGATGTCAGGACCGACTCGAATAGATGTTGGGGCTTCATCATTGACATCAATGTATTACACTACCACCACCACCTAACCCATATTCATGTCCAAAACCTTCTTCCACAACTCCACATTCATTTACCGCACTAGCCATAGATTCAATTCTTCTCTCCACTACAGGCCCAAATGTTTCCACTACTACTGCATGTCTAGGGATTGCTGTCGAGCATTCAATTTTGTGTCTATCTCCTACGGATCTAACTCCTACATCTTTTCTTCTGAGTGCAGGTTCCAAGCCTTCAGTTTCCACAGCTCCTGGAACTTTTCTCCCTACAATTTTTGTACATGATGATTTATCTTCTGAGGAGACCCTGTGACATGTTTTTAACACATGTTTTCCTTTATATATATTTTGGTGATATCTTGTTCTTGTGTATGTTGTGTATGCTTGCAGGATTCTCTCTTCATGAAAATTATAGGTACTATGGAATGTTTTGGGCTGTATATAACCACCACTTCTCATCTTTCATCATCTAGAGATGAGGGGAGTATTGTTTTTCACATCCTTTGTTTTTTCCTCTTTCTTTGTGTCTTCACTTCTTTCCTTACATCCTCGTGTTCTGATCCCCTATTATATCCGCACATTCTATTCTCCACCTTTATGTTGAACTTAGTGGACAATGTACGATATTGTGTATGGGGGACCATCTCTCAAACACCTTAGTCTTGGCCTTTACCATCATTTAGGAAACCTAAATATTGAAAGATATATTTTAAAACATTAGGAAATATTGGTTAATCGTATTTATAAATAATATATGGTGATAGTAGGAAATATTTAAATGTTACATGCTTATTTTAGTTCAAATGGGGTTTCAATTGGTTGTTGATATAGATTAAATTGAAACTTATAATCCTTGGGTAATTACATTGATTATGCGAATCATTTATATCCAAGTCACGACCTATTTACCACTTTATTTAATTTTTTCACTCTTGAGAGGTATTCTAAACCCTTCTTTATATTTTTTCTAACACCCTTTTGTTGAAGATATTCTTAGGATATGAATAACTACTATAATTTGAATGTTTTCTTTTCAAAACATGAAGAATTAATTAATTAAATTAAAATGATTGAGATATTAGATTGTTTCAACCCCTTTATCTTGAGTCCTACCCAACATCGTATCTTTTTGAATCCCATATAAACCATGAACCACCTTTATAGGAAGCCATATTACCAGACTATTTTCATTCATTCCCTAATTCTTTTATAATTTTTAATGATTATTCACTTGAGCGTAAGAGAAGGAATTTGCATTACATTGCATCTTTTCGTCAATTGTCATGAAATTAAGTTTGGGGGGGAGCCTTTTCATCATTTGGGGTAAAATGGGTTCCAAACCCCTATTTTTAAATTTTTAAAAGGTCCCCTATGTTATAAAAAATAGAAAAAAAAGAAAAAAATATACCGAAAAATGAACCTTATACTCACTTCTTGGGTGGTGAACCGTACATAACTAAATGTGATCGTGGTGATGAAATAATTTTTCAGTGTTTGTTGAGGATGCATTTACACTGAGAAAACTTTTGAACATCATGAACTATTATTTAATGAATTTAGCCTCCTGTTTAAATCCTCATAGTTATTTTTCACATCATTATCTACCAACCCACAGCCACATAGACATATTATCCATATTGAAAATCCCTCATGATTTTCGTAAATCAATTTTCAGAATTATAGTCCTAGAGTTTTGAAAACCTATGGATAACATGTATATACCTTTGATGAAGCATAACATTGATTTAAAATATATTGATTGTTGAGAATATTATTGGTGTGGTAGATCATCAAGTGGCTTACTTATTTTTGAATGGTGGAACCATGTATTTAAAGGAGGTTGAAAGTAGTTAATTGAATTGTATATGAGGAATGATTATAATATCTTTTGAATTGAAACTGTTTCGTACCATTTTAGAAATTTATCCTGTGACTGTATCATTTACATTTATGATTAACTCAATTATATCCTTTTTAAAATATAGACGCTTGTAATTAGATTTTTAGATTTTCTTTGGGGGTAAGCAACGGACTCAGTATGTGGGAGTTTGATGAACCTAATTTATGTATACATTTACAAATAAATTATTGAAAATAAGAACATGTCTTCAGAAAAAATCAACAAATTAGTGGAAAAATACATTGATTTCGGCGATCTTGATCATTTTTGGTGATTTTTGGCCAAACATACAAACCAGTGGAATGTTGAAAAAAATTTACAACTGCATGGCGTGTACATAATTACACACCATGTATAGTCAAACTCCAACGAGAATTGGATAGGACTAGAAAATGATTGTGTAACCAAATGCATGTACATTCCATGTATAGTAATATAGAAGAGTTTGGTGGTTGAGAAGAATCCTACACGCCCATGTGGCTGGCTGAAGTTGACACGTCATGTACATCATCTATACATCGTTTCTTCCCTTCAAGATGTGTTTGGTGGTTGATAAAAGAGGGTAAACACCATGTTTGATGGTGATAAATTTCGTGTATACGCACCTACCTGGTGGCGCCGTGTTTCATGACAAAGATAGTGTGTTAGGACACCTACCAAGGGAGAAAAAGATGAGAAACCACGTTCACAATTGTACATGGTGTATACTTTTCCACATGTCATTTAATTTTATTTTCTATAAATAGAAGCCTTTTTCCTATGGTTCACAAAAGTAAAGAGGGGGTACAGTAATAAAGGAATGAAGATAAACTGTTGTGCTACCATCATTATACTACTTATCCCTTCTACCATTCTACAAAAGATCCAATCTCTCCTCGAAATTTCTGCATTGATCAAATTAGTTATTGATGGTACTATGTTTATCTTTTCTTCTACGTGTAACTAAAAACCAGTGTGTTGGGGTTGTGGGAGATGCGGGAGTTTTAATTTTTATTAGTTTTAATAATTTTTTTTTTCTATTAGCCTATTCTTATTATTCTTTAATCCCTTCATTTTATCACTTAAAATTATCAGCCAAACCATGGGAAAATTTTTAGGGATTCAAAAGAAGAATAATGATGAATGAATTAATGATCATTGGAAGTATTTATTGTCTAAAAATAGACTAATCCAAATAAATAACTATGAAACACTGACTACCAGACCAAGGACTTGGTCTTCTCAGCTCAAGAAGTTCGTTTACTGAACCAAGGAAACCTTGTTACAAATTGAAACCATGAGTTTTGGGTTATTATGAACCACACAACCTCATAAGAAATTTTATTTAAAAATGACATCTAATGAATCCCTAACTACAATTCATTTTACTCCACATTTTCATCAAAACCAATTTCTTTTATTTTATTTTTTCTATTTTGAAACTTTATAATGAAATTTAAATCCAATTATCTATTTATCCAAACATAAAAATTCAACTCTAAATTCTATACACTTCACTAAGGAAAAAAAGAAAAAATAAGATAGTCAATAAATAATAACTTATTTTTCCCTGTGGATCGACCCCTTACTGGTATTATACTCACTCGAATAAAACAATTTGAGACACTGATAACATACCTTCGGTAAAACGACTCGCCAGTTCCCTTATTGAAACTATTCTTGTAAAACTCGAGGCTTTTATGAGAAATATTTTTTTTTTATGTTATATACATCATCAAAGTAATCTTTCACTGCACACAACACTATCTTGGTTTTCTTTACACGCAATCACAACTTTCCTCGATAGCTTGCATCTTACATAATACCAAGTTTCAGTAAACAACGATATGCTATTAAAATATTATTAAAACTAGTCATTATGAATAGTAATACACGCTTTTTGATATTTTATTTTTCAAAATGGACTTCATTTTTGGATTCAGAATATCAAAATTTTCCTAGGCTGAAATTCTGGTATTTTTATGAAAACATTAAATTTTTGATGAATTGTGAAAACATTGGGTTACTATTTAAAAACCGACTTTTTATTTAAATAATTATTTATTTTATTTAAATTTATTTTAGGTTAAAATTGATACATAATACCTATATAAGTTCAATGCAATTCATTAGATTCATTTTATAATAATTTTAGATATGTAAAAATTTTATTGAACTTTCACCGTCTTTTACCCACCTACTATGATAATTTTCAAATTTACATAAAACATAATATTACCTCTTCTGTGAGTTGAATTTAAAAAATCCAAGAGACACAGTTAATATAAAGGAATAAAATGAGGTTCAATGAGACGAAAATAATTATTGGTGAATAGTAAATTTTTACTTTTTTACCACCGTTAAAAGTAAATAGTATAATTAAGGGTAAAAATGATTTTATTATTACCATAACTCATGTCCTAATTCTATTGGATAAGTTTAATTCGACCAAAACAACCTTATTAATAAAATATGACCATTTAGGCTCACTTGGATTAGATTAGGACATTTAATATTATTTTATTTAAAGAAGAGTTAAAATAGTTAAAATTAAAGTTTAACAACTAAAACATTTTTAATATAGGGTTATAAATAAAATAAACTCGACTATAAATATTCATTAAAAATCTAAAAATATTTTTTACATAATTGTATTTTATTTATAATTTTTATACATTAGATAATTTAATTTATTTATGACACAATGATGATGTAGTAATTATCTTATTAATGAAATATTAACATAATTAATGTTATAAATACTCAAATAAATGTAATTTAAGAATTTTTATGAATTACAATAATTTAATAGGTTAAAATGACATATTAGTATTGATTTCATTACGTTTTTTCGAACTAATAATTCTGTTATGAGTTTCAGAAAAATCAATTAACAAATATTGTAAAATTGACATAAAATAGTTTTTAAAACAAATATTATATTATTAATTGTTATTATATTACTAAAAATCTAAGGTTCTTCCAAGATACTTATATAATGATAGGTGTATCCTTAATGGACCACTTGGGGGGCTTCTTGGTTGTATATGGTATGTTTATTAAATATATAATATAAAAATACAAAGTTACATGGTAAATGTCAATCTAATTAACTGAGAGTTAAAACTAAAAGATAAGGTTAATATAATGATGTAGACTTGTCTAAAACAATGTTTTTGAGATTATTTAGACCCATACCCACCTTAGCTTCGATTTAAATTAATTTTGAGATATTAAAAACCAAATATGACTTTATAATAAAATAATATTGTTAGTTTTTTCCAAAGGTGCCCCTCTCCTCCCTTATAAGAGGGAACCTCCTCCGTCTCTTCCTCACACCACATTGAGCCTTCATGCTCGGCCAAAACCAGCCCATTTCTTTTCTCCACTTCCCTAGAAACATAATAGAGTTCCTGGTATTTTATAGAGTACAATTGTAGTGCCATAAGAGGAGGGGTCAAAGAGGCGCTTCAAAGAAGAGGTAATGTATGTTACCGATTCTTTCAACTTTATTTATTCTTCCACTTATTTTTATTTAGTTGTTTCATTATGAAGTAAAAAAATATGTATCAATAATATTCTGAAAAGTTATTATAAGTATGAAACAACCCTATTTCACCATCTATCTATCCTACGGAAAACGAAATCACCGTGCGAGTGTACATACGGAATACTGTCTCCACAACATTGTGTAATCTATTTTCCACCACCACCTTACATGAATGGGTATAATGGTGACAATAATAACTATATATGATTATTGTAAATTTATTTTTATTTTTATATAGTATGCATACACTTCAATACAATTCCATTATCATGGGAACGACATCATCGCTCGTGCGTACGTACGGCCTACCTTCTCCAAGATGTGATGCGACTTGCTCTACATGATATTAATTTTCATAATGATTATATAAATGAATTTAATGATTAAAATGATATATATTACACTAATAAAATTCTGTACATTAGGTATCTATATCCTAAAAAGAATAACAAGAATTTATTCGACAAAACATTAATATGAACAAAACTCAATAAAACACCAGAATAACTAGTACCAGTGAAATATTACTAATACAATGCTAATAATATGACCATATATGATATCATAACAATGAGTACGATTCTGTAATAATTCAATAACATTATTTAAATCATTATACAGGTGGTTCGGACACGTACAAAGAAAATCGGATCTAAGGTAAGGGAAAATCACCCAATCTCAATTATTATCCAAGATTGTTTATATTTCAGAATTTGCTGGGGAATATTTATCATCCACATCCATGTTTCCTCAATATTTAATATTATTTATATCCTCCTACATTTTTTTAAATCCAATTTTACCCTTCAGTGAGTTTTTAGTAAAAGATATGAAATGAATCTGTTGTCATTTTTCGTACGAGGTACTTTTTGACTTTTCCGGCCAATTTAAGAGAAGAATGTTTTTTAACTTATATGAAATGAATGGATTTTTAGAACATTATTTTCATAAAGCTTCAATTACAAGTTTTAAAGTTTATTTTTAATCAACTTCATTTAGTTCAAAATTATATGACATGTTATGAAAGGAAAATGTTTTTGAAGTTGAAAGGATATTTTCCTCAAGAATGGAGTTCAAGTGTTTTATCAAAATTATTTTCCATCTAAGATAATATCAGTTTTTGTTTCTATCCCTATTTTTATGTTGGTTTTATTATTTTATGTTGGAATTATTTTTCTTATTTCCTTTTTATCTTATATGGATTATGTTATGATGGCATGATGTTTAGGAATCCCATTTTTATTACATGGGTTACGCTAAGATGTATGATTTATGATTTTGTGGCACACATAAGAATGGTTTCATTATGAGATGGGTGGGACCTATATCTCCCTCCAATACGTTGGGTAAATGTTTATATCTCATGAGATAGACATGGCTGGAATATAAGGTTAAACCGATTCAGTGAAACAAGACTTAAATGAGGAGTGAACTCAGTTTAGAAATGGACATTGTCCGCTAAGATAGTCATGGAAATGAGTATTGACTATTAAGAAATGATTCTCTATTATTATGTGTGTATTCAAAAATGTTTCATGTTTTAAGTTATGATTATTGTGATTACATTTCACTACTATTATTTAGCCCATGTTATGAAATTATGATCTCTTTTGAAGGTACCGATTTCCAAAATGATATGTTCTTATGAATATGATTTGATTGATATTTCTTTTGTTTACCCTTACTGAGAATTTGAGCTCACCCTTTTGTATGTTTTCTTTTCCCCAGGTCAGGAAGAAGGTTATTAAGTATTATATTCCAAAAGGGACTCTAGATTTGATGAAATAAATGGGAGACAATGTAGATGCTTTATAAACCAGTTGTTTATGTTAAAATTTTTCTAATGACAGTATACCTAAACGGTCCTTTCATGGTTTTGTTATATGTTGTAAAAAGTGTGCTTCAATTTTGAATTATTAAAAATGTATGTATTGTTTGGGTCGTTATAGTTGGTATCAGAGGAAAGGTATAGTCAACCATTGGAAACTAGGATGTGAAAGCCTTAGTATGAACCCTAAATATAATTCTAAGCATAGAACACAATCTTAGTGTTTTAGAAATGGCCATGAATAACCTATTATAAGACCTTAAGTGTATAATTTTATTCTTGATTATGTGGTTTTCCTATTATAATTAGTGTAGTTCACACTATTATTCTTTGTTTTAGTAAATGGATGGAACCCGAAGGAACCGTGTTAATGCGGAATACGAAGGGAAATTCAATGACTGTCCCCCTGAGAAATCAAACTTTATTGGAGCTGGAATGAAAAATCTTGTACCCATGCTCACACAACTTTCTCTAGCAATGAATCATGCAGGACTTCCAAACGAGCAAATGAAGGAGCAACATTCTTTTGAATCCGTCATGAGGCAGCGTCCAACATCATTCAGCGGGTCTACTAATCCATTAGTTGTTAAACAATGGATCAGTACTACTGAAAAGATATTTTCAGTTCTTCAATGTTTTGAACATGATAAAGTTATCTTAGAAGTGTATCATTTGGAAGGTGATGCTGATAAATGGTTGAATCTTATCAAGAATATGAGGCAAAGAGATGAAATTGAGTCCATGGAATTGGACGAGGACAAGAACATTTTTTTCAATAAGTACTTCCCTCGTATTCTTAGAACAAAGATGGAGAAGGAGTTTCCTAAACTAAATAAAAAGGATGATGAATCTGTTGGTAACTAAGAAGAAAATTTTACAAGACTTGAATGGTACACTTCTTGTATTATTATCCAACCTGAGAGTAATAACTATCGATTCTTTAGTGGCCTAAAACCAAGTCTTCGAAGGGCATTAGCCATAAGGGACTTCAATAGCTACGAGGAAATTTTTAGATGTTCTCTCAAGGTTGATATGGATATTGGAGTAACCCATCAGTCATATGGGTTTGATAAGTAGATGAAAATGGAATTCAATGGAAAATCTAAAGAGCACACTGAAAAGAAGATGACTTTTCCCTTATGTTCAAAGTGTGGAATGAAACATGGATGGAGTAGTCTTAAAGGTACAAGTAAATGTTCAAAATGTGAAAAGTAAGGTCATCGAGAATTTGAATGCCGCAATGATAGGAAGAGGATGTCTAGTGATGCAAACAAAGAAAGGCCACACATAGTTCTCCTCCTACACTTCATTGTTACAAGTGCAAGGAAATGGGTCATTATGGCAATAAATTCCCAAATCCAAGGGTTGTTGATGATGATTGACGTCAAAAAACGCATAAGGCTAAAGACAAAGGAATGTCACATGCAATTTCTATCAGCGATGTGAAGTATGCGTACAATGTGGTGAAAGATACACTTACCATCCACTCTAAAGTAGCAAATGTTTTATTTGATTCTGGATCCACCCACTCTTTTATATATGAATCATTTTCTAAGGGGATCGTCGTATTACCTCAACAATTAGATGTTGAGTTAGCTGTGACAACTATTAATGGAAAAAAAGTCACATCAAGAGTTTATAATTCTTCTCTGATTGAAGTTTGTGGGAATGTTCTTCATGCAAATCTTGTGATCCTTCCTATAGTGGAATTTGATGTTATTATTTCCATGGATTGGGTTTATTTATATGGAGATCATATCAATTTCCCATGAATGGAAGTCACAATTTATTTTCTAGATTAATCTATGATCGTCTATTCATGCAAGGATGAACATAACCTTCCAGTGGAAATTTCGTCCATCTTATGGGACTTAATTCCACTAAATGCAGGTTATTTATCTCAAATGGTTGGTGAGAATCTCACGATGGAGAATACGCCCATTGTACGAGAGTTTGATGATGTCTTTTCAGAGGAATTTCATGGTCTTCCACAAAATCGTGAAGTTGAGTTTTCAATAGAACTCATACCGGGTGCTTTACCTATTACAAAAACACCTTATAGAATGGCCCCAATTGAGTTGCAAGAATTGACGAAGCAACTCCAAGAGAATCTTGACAAGGGATTCATATTCCCTAGTGTGTCACCTTGGGGAGCGCTTGTTCTGTTTGTTAAGAATATGGATGGATCAATGAGACTCTATATTGATTATTGAGAACTTAACAAGATCATTATCAAGAACAAATATCCTCTCTCGTGCATTGATGACTTATTTGACCAACTACCTAGAGATCAATACTTTTCCAAGATTTATCTTCGTTCAGGGTATCATCAATTAAGGGTCAAATGAGAGGATATACCAAAGACGACTTTCCGTACAAGGTATGGACACTATGAATTTATAATGATGCCATTTGTTCTTACTAATGCCCCTGCTATCTTCATGGATCTAATGAATAGAGTCCTTAGAGAATATCTTGATGAGTTTGTGGTAGTCTTTATAGAAAATATTCTTGTCTATTCAAAGAGTGAGGAAGAACATTAAGATCACTTGATAATTGTATTGAAGACCCTGAGAAAGGATAAGATTTATGCTAAATTTACCAAGTGTGAATTTTGGCTTCAAAAAGATTCATTTTTGGGTCACATAATCTCAAAAGAGGGGATATTTGTGGATCCATCAAAAACCGAGATTATTGAATGATGGTTGAGACCAACAAAAGTAACTGAGATCGAAAGTTTTCTTGGATTGGCCAGATATTATCGATGTTCTGTGAATGATTTTTCATGATTATCTAATCCACTCACCCAGTTGACTCGAAAAGGAGTTTTGTTCGTGTGGACAGAGGAATGTGAAGGGAATTTCAAGGAGCTGAAAAGAAGGTTATCCAACGCACATGTACTCACACTTCCTTGTAGTGAAGAAAGGTTTGTGATCTATAGTGATGCATCCAAGAAGGGACTAGGGTGTGTTCTTATTCAAAATGATATGGTGATAGCTTATGCCTCACGACAGTGGAAAATCCATGAGCAAAATTACCCAACTCATGATTTGGAGTTAGCTGCGGTAATCTTTGCATTAATGATTTGGAGGGATTATCTTTATGGAGAATGGTGTGATATTTATTCTGATCCTAAAAGTTTAAAGTATATTTTCACACAAAATGAGATGAATATTCTCAAAAGAAGATGGTTGGAGCTGATTAAGGATTACGACCTTTCAATTCATTACCACCCTGGGAAAGCAAACAAGGTGGCAGATACATTAAGTCGAGAAGACCATGCTAGCTTATCCATGATGAGGATCACAAAAGATCCAATATTTATGGATTTACAAATGATGGATCTTGGAATTATAATGGAAGGGGAGAAATCTTATCTTTCTCAAATGAATTTTCAACCATCTATACTTGTTATTATTAAAGAGGCACAAAAATAATATGTAGAGTTACAAAAGAAGGTGAGAAATATTCCTTAATTGAACCATGATTGTGATGGGAAAATACAGTTCAGGAATCAGGTTTGTGTTCCTCCCATCCCGGAATTAAAGAAGGAGCTGCTAGATGAGGCTCATAGTACTTCATTCTCTATTCATCCTGGAAGCACAAAGATGCATAGGGACCTGAAAGAGTACTTCTAGTGGGATGGCATGAAAAGGGATGTTGCTGAATATGTCTTTCAATGCTTGGTTTTTCAGCAAGTTAAAGCTGAGAGACAGAAGTCTAAGGGGATGTTACAACCATTACCCATAACAGAATAGAAATGGGAAAACATCACTATGGACTTTGTCACTGGACTTCCTAAAAAATCCAAAGGCAATAATGCTATCTGGGTCCTAGTTGATTGTCTTACATAGTCTGCACACTTCATTACTATTAGAGAAGATTTTTCTCTAGATTAGCTTGCCAGTATATATGTAAAGGAAGTGGAAAGATTGCATGGAGTACCACTTTCTATTATATCTGATCAGGATCCCAGGTTTACCTCAATGTTCTGGAGAAGTCATTAGCATTTTCTGGATAAAGAGTTGAGTTTCAACACTTCTTAAAATCCTCAGAGAGATGGTCAGTCTGAGAGAACAATTTAAACTCTAGAAGATATGTTGAGAGCTTACTCTATGGATTTCAAAGGTGGTTGGGATCAACACCTACCTTTGGTAGAATTTTCTTATAATAATAGCATTCACTCTAGTATTCAGATGGCTCCTTATTAATCTCTCTATGGAATGAAATGTCGGACTCCAACTTGATGGGATGAAGTTGGGGAAACAAAGCTATTCAGACCTGATCTAGTTGATGGGAAGGAAAAAAGGGTCAGATCTATTCAACAACACATAAGAGCAGCTTAGAGTTGAGAAAAAAGTTATGCCGACAAAAGAAGAAAATACCTAGAGTTTGAAGTGGGTGATAAAGTGTTCTTACAAATTTCTCCTTGGAAGTGAGTAATGCGATTTGGAAAGAAGGGAAATATGATCCCTAGATATATCGGTCCTTTTGATATACTGGATCGTTTTGGGAAGGTATCTTACCGATTGACGCTTCCACCGAATCTATCCGAAGT
Organism: Viscum album; assembly: GCA_963277665.1. Classification (NCBI taxonomy): domain Eukaryota; kingdom Viridiplantae; phylum Streptophyta; class Magnoliopsida; order Santalales; family Viscaceae; genus Viscum; species Viscum album. The sequence goes on from OY728140.1 coordinate 476,568,236, forward strand.
TCACGATGTGTTCCATGTATATCTTTTGAGAAAGTACATACATGATCCTTCACATGTACTCAGCTCAGAAGTTGTACCACTAGAGCAAGATCTTTCTTATGAAGAAAAGCCGATAGAGATTCTCGATCGTAGAGAAAAATTTCTACAGAACAAGACCACTTGTTTGGTGAACGTTTTATGGAGGAACCACCAATTTGACGAAGCTACATGGATGTTTGAGGATATGATGAGGGATAGGTATCCTCATTTTTTTGTTACAATGTGATGAATTTCGAGGGAGAAATTCATTTTAAGGGGGGTAGAATGTAACACCCGGGACTTTTATGAGAAATATTTTGTTTTTATTTTATAGACATCATTAAAGGAATCCTTCACTATACACAATACTATCTTGGTTTCTTTACACACAATCACGACCTTCCTCGGTAGCTTGCGTCGTACGCAATACCGAGTTTCACTAAACAACGATATGTTATTAAAATATTATTAAAACTAGCCATTATGAATAGTAATACCCACTTTTTGACAATTTATTTTTCAGAATGGACTCCATTTTTGGATTCAGAATATCCAAATTATCCTAGGGTGAAATTTTGGAACCTTTATGAAAACTTTCAATTATTGATGAATAGTGAAAACACTGTGTTACTATTTACAAACCGACATTTTATTTAAATAATTAATTATTTTATTTAAATTTATTTTAGGTCAAAATTGAAACATAATACCTATATAAGTTCAATTCAATTAATTAGAGTCATTTTATAGTAATTTTAGATATATAAAAATTTTATTGAACTTTTCACCGTCTTTTACCCACCTCCTAGGAGAATTATCAAATTTATATAAAACATAATTTTACCACTTCTATGAGTTGAATTTCCAAAATCCGATAGACACGGTTAATATAATGTACTAAAATGTGGTTCAACGAGATGAAAATATTTTTTTTGAATAGTAACGTTTTATTTTTTTTACCACTGTTAAAAGTAAATAGGGTAATTAAGGGTAAAAATGATATTATTATTACCATAACACATGTCCTAATTCTAATGGATAAGTTTTATTCAAAAAAAACCTTAAAAATAAAATATGACCATTTAGTCCCACTTGGATTAGATTGGGACATTTAATATTTTTTATTTAACGAAAAGTTAAAATAGTTAAAATCAAAGTTTAATAAATAAAACATTTTTAATATATGGTTATACATAAGATAAATTTTACTATAAATATTCATTAGAAAGATGAAAATACTTACTATATAATTGTATTATATTTATAATATTTATACATTAGATAATTTAATTTATTTATGACACAATGATGATGCAACAATTATCTTATTAATGAAATATTAACATGATTGATGTTATAAATACTAAAATAAATGTAATTTAAGACTTTTTATGAATTCCAGTAATTTTATAGGTTAATATGAAATATATTTATTGATTTAATTAACTGTTTTCGAACTAAGCATGCTGTTATGATTTTCACAAAAATCAATTACCAAATAGTGTCAAAAATGACATAAAATAGTTTTTAAAACATATATTATATTATTAATTGTTATTATATTCATAAAAATATATGGATTGGAAAATATACTTATATCATGATAGGGGTATCCTTAATGGACTACTTTGGGGTCTCTTGGATGTATATGGTATGTTTATTAACTATATAATAAACAAAATATAAAGTGACATGGTAAATGTCAATCTAATTAACTATGAGTTAAAACTAAAGGATAAGTTTAATATAATGACCTAAACTTGTATAAAACCCATTTCTGGAGAGTATTTGGACCCAAATCCACCTTATCTTAGAAATAAATCCATTTGGAGACATTAAAAAACGAATATGGCTTTATAATAAAATTATAATTTTAGTTTTTTCCAAAGGTTCCCCTCTCCTCCCTTATAAAAGGGAACCTCCTCCCTCTCTTACTCACACAACTTTGAGCCTTCATGCTCGGCCAATCCAAGAAAATTTCTCTTCTCCACTTCCCTAGAAACATCATTGAGGTCCTGACCTTCTTCAAAGACCAATTTTACTTCCCAAAGAGGAGGTCTCAAAGAGGCGCTTCAAAGAAGAGGTAATGCCCGTTACCGATTCTTTCAACTTTATTTCTTCTTCCACCTCTTCTTATTTAGTTATTTCATTATTTAGTAATAACATCAGTATCACTCATATACTGATATGTTATTATAATTATTAAACAACCCTATTTCAACATCTATTCATCCTACGAAAAACAAAATCAATGAGCGTGTGTACGTACGGAATACCGTCTCCACGCCGTGATGTAATCTATTTTCCCCCACCACCTTACATGGATGTGTATAATGGTGTAAAGAATAACTATATATGATTATTGTAAATTGATATTAATTCTGAAATAGTATACATACACTTCAATAAAATTCCACGATGATGGGAACGATATCATCGCTCGTGCGTACGTATGCCCTACCGTCTCCACGATGTGATGCGACTCGTTCTACATGATCCTCATTTTCATAATGATTATATAAATGAATTGAATGAATAAATATGATATATATTACACAAATAAAATTCCGTTAATGATTTATGTATAACCTAAAAATAAGAATAAGAATTTATTCGACAAAACCTGCATAAGAACAAAAATCCATAAAACACCCGAATAACAAGTAGCAATGAAATATTACTAATACGAAGATAAGAATATGACCATATATGATATCATAACAATGAGTACGATTCTGTAATAAGTCAATAAAATTATTTAAATCATTATACAGAAGGTTCAGACACGTACTAAGCAAAATGGACCTAAGGTAAGGGAAAATCTCGCAATCTCAATTTTTATCTGAGATTAATTATATTTCAGAATTTACTGCGGATTATTTTTCATCCACATCCATGTTTCTTCAATATGTAATATAATTTATATCCTCCTACAATTTTTTCAATACAATTTTACCCTTCGGTGAGTTTTTAGGAAATTATATGAAAGGAATCTTTTGTCATTTTTCGTACGAGGTAATTTTTGGATTTTCCGGCCAAGGTTCGAGAAGAATGTTTTTTTAACTTATACGGTATTAATGGATTTTTAGAACAATATTTCAATGAAGATTCCTTTACAACATTTCAAAATTATTTTTAATCAACTTCTTTTAGTTCAAAATTATATTACATGTTAAGAAAGGAAAATGTTTTTGAAGTAGAAATGATATTTTCCTCCTGAATGGAGTTCAAGTGTATTATCAAAATTATCTTCCATCTAAGATAATATATGGTTCTGTTTATATCCCTATTTTAAATTTTTTTTGATTATGTTATAATGGAATTATTTTAATGATGTCTATTTTATCTTATATGGATTATTTTATGATGGCATAATGTTTAAGAATCCCATTTTTATTACATTGGTTATGCTATGATGTATGATTTACGATTTTGTGGAACACATAAGAATGGATTCATTATGAGAAGGGTGAGACCTATATCTCCCTCCAATGATTTGGGTAAAGATTTATATCTCATCAGATAGACATGGCTGGAATGGAAGGTTATATTGGTTCAGTGAAATAGGACTGAAACGAGGAGTGAACTCGGTTCAGAAATGGACTTTGTCCACTAAGATAGTCTTGGAAACGAGTCTTGACTACTAAGAAATGATTATCTATGATTATGTGGGTATTCCAAAAAGTTTCATGTTTTATGTTATGATTATTGGGATTACATTTCACTATTATGATTTATCCCATGTCATGAAATTATGACCTCTTTTCCAGGTTAGGATTTCAAAAATGATATGTTCTTATGAATATCATGTGATTGATATTTCTTTTGTTTACCCTTACAGAGCATTTAATCTCACCCTTTTGTATGTTTTCTTTTCCCCAGGTCGGGAAGAAGGTTATTAAGTAGGATATTCCAAAAGGGACTCTAGATATGATGAAATAAATGGGAGACAATGTAGATACTTTATAAACCAGTTGTTTATGTTTCCCAGTTTCTAAAGACACTATACCTATACGGTCCTTTCATGGTTTTGTTATATGTCGTAATAAGCGTACATCAATTTTGAAGTATTAAAAATGTATGTAATGTTTGGGTCGTTATAATTTTTAGTCAATTAATTTACTTTTTTATGAACACCCAAACCTAATTTAAATATGTGTAAGTAGTACAAAAAACATATTCAAAAATATTTTATGGTAGAACTATTTTTTAAAGATTATTCTTGAAATTATGTGATAATTCATGATACGTGAACATTTTACATTCCATCTATCATTATTATTGTTTTATGTTCTTTATCTGATAAATTTATTTAATCACAAAACAATTAAAGCACCCTTTAAATCTATATATATAATATTTCCTTCGAATAACATTGTTTAGATAAATTGTGGTACATAGGGTTCATGACATGAATGTATTATATACAATTCCTGACACATGATTTGTTTATTGGAATAGTAATGGGTCCGGCGAACTACCCTTCTTTAATCACAATGCATTCATGTAAGTAATGTGAAGAGTATTGGATCTCCCTGTTCCTCCACATGATGTGATAACATGATCATCATGATGTCTTTGCAGAAGACATTAACTTGATCATATGTTTGTTTGTGTGTGACTGTACAAGGAAATGATTATTCCATGGATTGTATCAAAGAATTAATATAATAAAATATATATTTGGTTGAAAAAAATTATACATGTGACATTCTTATCAATATGTTCTAAATACCTAGATGGTTCATATGTTTTATGACATGAGATAATAGTTTTTTGTAGTATCTTTTACATAACCAAGGATGCTCACATGTTCCCCTTAATGTGGTTGTATCACATGATCATTTATTCTTTAACATTAAGGAATTATGTGTTCATTTATCTTTCAAGAGGATATCTTAATATCTCATGGTGAAAAACTACTTCCTTATTCGATGACTCTCGTTATATAAGTTGTGTTTCACTACAACTCATATGTGTCACGACCCATCCTCGGGACCCGTGCCGTGACTACCCGAAGCCCGCCTTCCATAGGCCAGGGGCTGGCAACTAGCCCCAAGGGGTAATTCCCAGTAAAAAGGGAAGGCATTGACTTTTTAAAGTAAACAAACACCACATAGAAAGCAAGAAGTAGAAGTAAACACTAAGTAAAAAATAGGTACAACAGTAAGTGCAGAAAAGTAAGTGGCCCATAATACAAACCCAAACTGAAAGTAAAGTACAACTGGAAAGGGAAAACAACAACTGAAAGTAAAGCCGCAACGTCGAGTCGTCTACTAGAAGTCCCACCTGAAGGGTGATTATAGATAGCCTCCACAACACCTCAGGTCTAGCCGTCTACTCCGAGTACGTCCCACCTAGTGGTCCACCTCCAGGTACCATCCTTCTCCGCAAGCCTCAACCATGATTAGTGTTGTCCGTCATCTGTAACCAACACAACGTACTGCGGGCATAGCCCATGGAGGGTTGAGTATAAGATACTCAGTTGGGACCACGAGACCCATGGCGGTCTCCCAGAATCCACAAAGGATAATCCGCAAAGGAAAGATACAATCATGAAGTAACATCCAACACTGCTTAGATATATGCCCATACAAATACCTAAGTCACAAATTCCAGTTCACTCCAGCCTCCGAGCCCAAGCTCAACCCAGTCCACACAGAAATGTAAAACGTAATCCACACAGGATAACAAAACACAATCCACAAAGGAAAGAAAACAAGATTCATCTCACACAGGTATTCTTCTTCGAATAATGATAGAGATGATCAGATATAGCCACTGATTTATCTAAGTCTTCAGACCCACAAAGGATCGATCGGTACTAACCCCCGCAATGACCCACAAATGATCGGACCCACACAGGATTGATAGGTAACTAACCCCCGCAATGACCCACACAGGATTGATTGGTAACTAGCCCCTGGAATGACCCACACAGGATCGGACACACACAAGATCAGTAGCACTGATCCATGTAGGATCGCTGAGTGTTGTAGTCATCGTCGTCGAACCCACTGAGGATCTCTGTACCGTCGTCGTCGTCGTCGCAGTCGCATCCAACTCTAGGGTGCCCGCACACAGCAAGATCATTTGAGAGGGTCCACTCCACGATCTTATAGGCTGATACATCAACTGAGACAAAGTCCAGAGTTGATGTATCCAAAAGTTCTGTATCGTCAACAGGAACTCAACGTCACAGACGGTGCGTCAATCGGACACCTGGTCAGGAAGTTATTGGCTTTTTCGTTCCAGGGGCCCGGTTGGTTTTTTTAGTTAAAACCAACCCAACCATACTCCAAATATGTCCAAACCTCGAGAAAAGTAAGCCAAAAGGTCTGACTCACTTAGAGGAATCCAAAAAAGTCGACGGCACGCCAATCAGACGTCCGGAGCTCACGTTATGAGTGTTTCTACTCTGAGGGCCCGGTTGGATTCTTGTACGTACCAACCCGGCCAAACTCAAAGTACTCCGAAACCTTGAGTGTAATATATCGAAACAACCATCTCGATCCAAGGATCACATCGCCACTGACGGTGCATCGATCGGAGGTCTATATCCCAAGATATGGGCAAAGGACCCCAGGAGATCCGAAAACGGGGGGTTTGGGCCCAGGCCGACCCAGCCCAACCCCCCTGGGTCGACCCGACCAGGGTCCGGGTCCGGGCCGCTTGGGCGTGGCCTGGCCCGGTCGGCGCGGCCCGGCCCAGAGGCTCAGCCCAGCGCGCCGGGCGCGCCGGCACTGGTCGGGTGGTCGGGCGAGCTAGCGCGGCCGTTATGGCCGAGTGATGCCGGAGGGGGGCGCGCTGCCCCCGCGCGGAGAAACTGCGGCCCCGTGTGGGGCCTCCCTTGTCAGCGGATGCGGCCGGTTTCCGCATCCCGTCACCTCCGGTCCCGCGCGGTAGCTGGACTCGCGGCCTGCCGTCTTCACCAACGGCCCTTCTGGGGCCTATCCTTCACTACGAGGACCTCACAATGCCCATGCAGTATGCTTTTGTCATCGTCCGCCGATCCACACACCAAGAATGTAGGGACGGTGGGTTCAGACTAGTTCGTTGGTCCGTACCCCCTGTGTTAGAGGTTTTAAAAGCCTTCCGACAAATATTAAAACAAACTGCGGATATAAAATCACAATGATTTAAACACACCATTTAAACCCATGTTGAGGATATAATTCACAAAGATTTAAATGAACGGCAACCCCTACCTCAATCGGTTGATGATCGAATATTGTCGCGAAAGGAGGATCGTCAGCATCATGGTACATGGCGTTGTGTCGTTGATCTCTGAGTGTTCAGCATTCATCGTCGGCGATGATGCGTTCTTCGCGTTCTTCACGTTCTTCGCGTTCTTCAACGAAGGAGGATGAAGATCTTCAAGCCTTAGAGCTTTCTCCCAATCCTCTCAACAAGAAACCCTTCAATAAAAAAAGTGTTGGTATTATTTTATTTCCCAGTCCAATGTTTTGGACTTCATAAAAAAGAATCCAACAATTAACTGAATTAACTGCAACGCTTATACAGTTCAATTAAAAGGGGTGTTTAATATTTAATTAAACGCGCGGGTTGACTTTATTTAAAATGAGGTTTTCACATGTGCATTACTTTGAGGGAAAGAAACGATGGGGATCGTGCAGGCCCCACCTCACAAATATCCTACCATGTGGGTAGGATATTATGGGTCCCATCTTATCCGCTTAACCTGGGTTAAGCCACTTAAGAAAAATAAAATAAAAATGCCGCACCACTTTTATTTTCTTCTTTAGCTTAACCTCAAAAATTACAAACCACAGTCGAGAAAATGAAACTCCGGAAAAGGTGTTTCTAAGCAACTACCGGTGCTGCGATTACATCGGTGCCCTCGGAATTTGATTCCGAGCACCGGTTCAAAAGTTAGTAAAACCCGCTCGTTCATTCACTGAACGTACCCGAGCCAAACATCGGAAAATGATTCTGGGCAGACCGGGCCTCAGAATCTGGTGCCGTCAGAAACTGTGTTCTTGTAAAATTCCTTATAAAATTATGAAAAAAAATTTCCTTGATTTTTACGGGTCTTTACATTACTCCCACCTCAGGGCTTTACGCCCCCGTAAAGAGACATCAAAAACTAGGGAAACAAATGTGGGTACTGAGAACACATCTGAGCCTCCCTCTCCGAAGTTCTCTCCTGGAGGTTCCCGTGCTTCCATATGATGCGCACTAAAGGAATTGGCCATCCACGTAGGACCCACTCCTGTCGATCCTCAATCTCCACCGGGACCTCCGCAAAATTCGCCCCATCATCAACATCCAACTCCCCATGGTCAATGATATGTGTCGGGTCGTGCACGTATTTCCTCAGCTGGGATACTTGGAAGACGTTGTGCACCCGGTGCAACTAATGCGGTAGAGAAAGGCGATAATCCACCTCGCCAATCCTGCTGAGGACCTGCAATGGTCCGATGAAGCGTGGAGACAACTTGCCACCTCGGCCAAATCTTCGTAATCCTCGTCGAGGTGAGACACGTATGATGACGTGGTCGCCATCCTCGAACTCTAGTGGCCTCCGCCTCCTGTCAGCATAAGACATTTTCGGGCTCTAAGCTGTTCTCATCCGCTCCTGGATGACCTGGACCTTCTCCGTCGTGGCCTGGACCATCTCCGGTCCCACAAGTGCTGACTCCCCAGGGTCTGTCCAGCCCAGAGGAGATCTGCAAGGTCGGTGGTACAACGCCTCGTATGGTTCCATCTCGATGGTGGACTGGTAGCTGTTGTTGTACGCGAACTCCACCAAGGGTAGGTGGTCCTCCCAGCTGCAACCAAAGTCGAGGACACATGCGCGGAACATGTCCCCAAGAGTCTGAATAGTCCTCTCCGTTTGACCATCGGTCTAAGGGTGAAAGGTCGTGCTCAGACGTAGCTGCTTCCCGAAAGCCTCCTGCAACCCCTTACAAATCCTGGAAGTAAAGCGAGCATATCAATCGGAGACGATAGATGATGGCACACTGTGAAGCCGTACAATCTCCTGAACGTAGATACGTCCCATGCTCTCCATTGAGCTCTTCTCTCTGATGGGTAAGAAGTTATCTGACGTGGCGAGTCGGTCGACAATCACCCAAATGGAGTCATGACATCTTGAAGTGTGTGGAGGTCCAGTCATGAAGTCCATAGATATCCCATATAACTTCCACTCCAGGACCTCCAAGGGCTGTACAAAGCATGCTGGTACCTGGTGCTCTGCCTTCACCTACTGGAAGATGAGGCATCGAGAAACGAACTCTCCAACAGCCTTCGCATGACCGTCCACCAGTGCTGTCGTCTGAGATCCCGGTACATCTTCACCACGCCAGGACGAACCGCCAAAGGAGAAGTGTGAAACTCTCTCAGCACCTCCACTCATAAAGCAAATGGTGCCAAGGTACATCATCTGAAAATGACATCATGCTCTCCTCCCACAGAGAATCCATCAGGTGCCTGTCCTGAGGATATCTGTGCACGGCACGTCTCACAGTCGACGTCCCCACGATGTGCCTCTCTGACCCGCTGCAGTAGTGGAGGAGTGATTGTGAGTGACTGAAAGAAGGTTGCTCCATCTCTATCCAAGAAGGATATCTACAAAGGGGCTAGCTGCTCTATCACCTCCTCAAGTAGTTGAATTCTCGTCCTCCTACTGAGAGCATCGGCTACTACGTTCCCCTTCCCAGGAGTATAGACTATCTCAAAGTCATAGTCCTGGAGGAACTCGATCCATCGTCGATGTCTCATGTTCAAGTCCTTCTGAGAGATGATGTTCCTGAGGCTCTGATGGTCAGAACAGACTGTAAAGTGCTCGCCCATCAGATAGTGTCGCCATGTCTTCAGAGCGAAGACCACTGATGCTAACTCCAGGTCATGGGTAGCGCAGTTCTTCTCATGCGACCTCAACTGACGTGATCCATTGGCGATCACTGCCCGCTCCTGCATCAGGACACACCCGAGTCTGGTCCCTGATGCATCGCAGTAGACTATGTACCCTACTCCCTCCTCCGGCAACCTCAAGATAGGTGCGCTGGTCAATCTCTGTCTCAGCTCATGGAAGATCTGCTGACATTTGTCTGACCACAAAAAAGGTTTCCCTTACTTTTTCAGAGCTGAGATTGGTGCCACAACTCTGGAGAATTCTGACACAAATCTCCGGTAGTATACAGCTAGTCCCAAGAAACTCCCCACCTCTGTCGCGCTCCTGGGTGGCTCACAAGCTATCACTGCCTCGATCTTTACAGGATCCACAACAACTCATGCCTCATAGATGACGTGTCTCAAGAAGTGTACCTCACGTATCCATAACTAACACTTTGAGAGTTTTCCACAAAGATGGTGCTCTCGGATGTGTCAAGTATAACCCACATGTTGTAGTCGATCTCCTCCTCAGTCGTTGAGTATGTCAAAAGGTCGTCGATGAAGACCACGACAAATCGATCGAGGTATGGCTGAAATCTCCTGTTCATGAGACCCCTTAACAATTATGGAGAATTAGTTACGCCGAAGGGCATAACCAAGAACTCATAGTGGACATACCGACATCTAAAGGTCGTCTTCTGCAGGTCCTCGTCCCGAACTCTGAGTTGATGATAGCCTGAATTGAGGTCTATCTTTGAGAACCACCATGCTCCCTTGAGCTGATTGAAGAGTTCATCAATCCTCGGTAGCAGATACATGTTCCTCACAATCACCTGGTTCAGGTGACGATAGTCGACACGCAGTCACAAGCTCCCATCCGCCTTCATGGCGAACATAATCGGGGAAGCCCAGGGTGAAACACTGGGTCGAATGAATCCCTTACCCTGCAAGTCCTCTAACTATACCCATAGCTCTCGAAGCTCAGCGGGGGCCATCAGATACGCTAGAGTCGATATCGGGGTTGTTTCGGGGTACAGGTCAATATAAAAGTCTACGTCTCTACGAGGAGGTACCCTGAGACGTCATCGGGGAAAACGACTGCATATTGATCCACCACTATAGGAAAACAAGGACTCCTCACGTCAACTGCTCCTAGGGTGAGGCTATACAACTGATGAGTGATGAGATGTCCTCTACTCTGTGGGAGTCCATCCGGTGTTGCAAAGGCTCCCTTCTCGCCAGTGATGGTGAACCTACTCCCGTCGGTGAGTACACATTGCACCTTGGCCCTAAAACAATCAATCTGAGTGTGGAATGTGGATAACCAATTCATGACCAAGATGACATCGTAAGGCCTCGACGCCGCTACAAGAAGATCACATCTGAAGCTCTCGCCTCCTACAGTAAGCACACACTACCGGTACCAGTGTGTAGTCGTCGAGTATGCTCCCGTAGGAGTCTCTAGCTGTAATGATCGAGCCAACAGATTTGTAGAAATCACCGAGCTCTGAACAAGGGAAGTGGCTATGAAATAATGACTCGCTCCTGTGTCTATAAGAACTACAGTAAGGGTGGAATAGAAACAGATACTACCTCGAATAATCTCGGGCGCACCGTGGTCGTAGGAATCTGCTGGCTGGAGCTGTGCCTGCCTCTGCCCGCCAGCTCCCTGTGGTCGGGGTGGACCTCCTGGTGGTTGTGGTGGTAGAGACTCAAAGCGTCGCCCACCACCTGTTGATCGTCCAGCTCCTCTTCCTCGTCCGCCTACTCCCTACGGACCGCCACTGTCGACCCTCTTCCTCTGCATGGGTGGACCCTTAACCGTATACTGCTCCTCGGCATGGCGGGTCGGGCAGTCACGAGCCATGTGGCCCTGCCCGCTGCATGCGTAGCACTGCCTGCCTCTCGAATGACTGGCTCCACGTTGTGTGCCCCGCACTTCTGAGCCAGTGTCCTGAGATCGTCTTCCTAAGGGTCTGGTCTGCCTGGACCCATGAGTCATCCGTCGACTTCCTGCTGCAGAGGACTCTGCTACGTGCCGCCCTGCGGTAGGTCTCACTGCTGATGCAGGCTCTGCAAGGAAGCTCTCGATCAGAAGGGCTCACTCCAGCACCCCTTCCTATATTGGAATGCTGAGGAAGATCTGCGATGCCCTTATCTCCTACCTCAATCCCTTCTTGAAGGTCCGAGCTCGAAAGAATGGGTCTCGTACCATGTATGTCGAGTAGCACGAGAGATTGGTAAATCGCACCGAGTACAGGGTGACTGTCAAGCTACCCTGCCGTAGTTGTAGAAGCTCTTGGATGCGCACCGCACAGAGGGTGGCTGGGACGAACTCCGAGCAGAAGAGGCTCTCAAATTCCGTCAAGAAATGTGATGCCTCATTATGAACCTGGATCATCAAGCTCCACCATCTTCTTACTTCTATGTTCAGTAGGCTCGCTGTGAGGATCACCATGAGGTCTGCTGGTGTCCTCACTAACCTGAAAACTCGTACAACTCCCTCCAGCCAGTCCGCGGCTACCTGGGGGTCCATCTCCCCGTGGAACCTGGGTGGTCGCTGGTGCTGAAACTCGTGCAGAGCACTAATGCGATGTGAATCATTAGCGGTTGGGGCTGGTATCATCGATGGCTCAGTCGGTAGATGAACCATCAGTGCATCAGCTGTCAAAGGGCCCTGTACAGAGACCTCGTCGCTCGGCGGGTTGTCGTCACGTACAACTCTCGGAACCCTAGCTTGCTGCCATCGTGGGGCCATTCTGAAAGGAAACAGGTGCACCACGGGCAAACAGTATACCTAGTGAGCTGACATAAAGTAATCACAATGAAAATTTTAAACACACATGCAATCAATGTTTTCATGCATTAAGTCCGAAATCAGAAGTTAGGGTCCTGGTGTACAGATACGTCGGCCGCTGCACCAACACTGGACTCCCTGGACTGATAACCACACTCAATACTCTTTACACTATTGCTTCACATAAAAAATGAGATCAGATTCCAACGTTCTGCGGTAGAACCGAACTCCTCTGATACCAATTTGTCAGGACACGTCTACGGGGCCCATTCCGTGACTACCCCAAGCCCGCCTTCGATAGGCCAGGGGCTGGCGAATAGCACCAAGGCGTAATTCCCGGTAAAAAGGGAAGTCATTGCCTTTGTAAAGTAAACAAACACCACAGAGAAAGAAAGTAGTAGAAGTAAAAACTAAGTAAAAACTGCGTACAACAGTAAGTGTGGAAAAGTAAGTGGGCCAGAATATAAACCCAAACTGAAAGTAAAGTACATCTGGAAAGGGAAAACAAAAACTAAATGTATAGCCACAATGTCGAGCCATCCACTGGAAGTCCAACCAGAAGGGTGAGTACAGATAGCCTCCACATAACCTCGGGTCTAGCCATCCGCTCTTAGTACGTCCCGCCCAGTGGTCCACCTCCAGGTACCGTCCTGCTCTGCAAGCCTCAACCACGATCAGCGATGTCCATCATCTGCAACCAACATAACCTAGTGCGGGCATAGCCCATGCAGGGGTGAGTATAAGCTACTCAGTAGTGACCCCGATACCCCCGAAGGTCTCCCAGAATCCACAAATGAAAGATACAATCACAAAGTAACATCTGACACTTCTTAGGTATATGCCCATACATATACCTAAGTCAGAAAATCCAGTTCGCTCCAGCCTCCGTGCCAAAGCACAACCCAGTCCACACAGAAAAGAAAAACGTAATCCACATAGGATAGCACAACACAATCCACAAAGGAAAGCAAACATTATTCAGATCACACAGGTATACTTCTTCAAATGATGATAGAGATGATCAGATATAGCCACTGATTCATCTAAGTCGTCGGACCCACAAAGGACTGATAGGTACTAACCCCCGCAATGACCCACAATGTATCAGACCCACAAAGGATCGATAGGTAACTAACCCCCGCAATGACCCACACAGGATCAGACCCACACAGGATCAGACCCACATGGGATCTATAGGTAACTAACCCCCGCAATAACCCACACAGGATCAGAACTACATAGGATCTGTAGGTGCTGGCCCACACAGGACCACTGAGAGATGACCCACACAGGATCAGACCCACACAGGATCGGTAGCACGGATCCACGTAGGATCTCTGAGTGTTGTAGTCGTCTCCGTCGAATCCACCGAGGATCTCTGTACAGTCGTTGTCGTCGTCGTAGTCGCATCCAGCTCTAGGGTTCTCGCATACATCAAGCTCGTTCAGGAGGGTCCTCTCCAAGAGCTAAGAGATTGAAACATCAACTGACACAAAGTCCGGAGTTGATGTATCCAAAAGTTCCGTATCATCAACAGGAACTCAACGTTATAGAAGACGTGTCAATCGGACGCCAAGTCTGGAAGTTATTGGTTTTTTCGTTCCAAGGGCCCGGTTGGGTTTTAAGTCAAAACCAACCCGAGCGTACTCCAACTATGTCCAAACCTCGAGTTGAGTAAGTCAAAAGGTTCGTATCACTTATAGGAATCCATCAAAGTCGACGAAACGCCAATCAGACGTCCGAAGCTCATGTTATGAGTGTTTCCGCTCCGAGGGCCCAGTTAGTTTCGTGTACGAACCAACTCGGCCGATCTCAAATCACTCCGAAACCTTGAGTGTAATATATCAAAACGACCGTCTCGATCCAAAGATTTCATCGCCACTGACGGTGCATTGGTCAGAGGTCTGTCGCCCATGATATGGGCAAAAGACTGATGGAGGTCCGAAAACAGGGGGTCTGGGCCCGCACCGACCTGGCCCAACCCCCTTGGGTCGACCTGAACCGGGTCGACCCGACCCGGGTCCGAGTCCGGCCCTCTTGGGCGCGGCCCGACCCGGTCGGCGCGGCGCGGCCCGGTCGGCGCGGCCCGGCCCGGTCTAGGCGGCTCGGCCGTTATGGCCGAGCGATGCGGGAGGGGGGCATGCTGCCCTCGCGTGGAGAAACCGTGACCCCATGTGGGGCCCCCTTGTCAGCGGACGCGGCCGGTTGCCGCGTCCCGTCACCTCTGGTCTGGCGCGGTCACAGGACTCGCGGCCTGCCATCTTCGGCAACGGCCCTCCCGAGGCCTGTCCTTCACTGCGAGGACCTCGCAATGCCCGTGCGGCCTGCTTTTGTCGTCGTCTGCCGATCCGCACACAATGAACGAATGGACGGTGGGTTCGGACTTGTTCGTTGGTCCGAACCCACCGCGTTAGTGGTTTTAAAATCCTTCTGACAAATATTAAAACAAATCGCGGATATAAAATCACAAAGATTTAAACGCACCATTTAAACCCATGTTGAGGATATAATTCACAAAGATTTAAATGAACCGCAACCCCCTTCCTCAATCGGTTGATGATCGAAGATATTCGCGGAAGGAGGATCGTCGGCGTCGCGGTACACGACATCGCGTCATCGATCTTCGAGGGTTCGACGTTCTTCATCGGCGACGATGCGTTCTTCGCGTTCTTCACGTTTTTCGTGTTCTTCAAAGAAGGAGGATGAAGATCTTCAAGCCTTAGAGCTTTCTCCCAATCCTCTCAACAAGTAACCCTTCAATAAATAAAAGTGTTGGTCTTATTTTATTTTCCATGCCTACGTTTTGGAATTCATAAAAAGAATCCAACAATTAACTGAATTAATTGCAACACTTAAACTGTTCAATTAAAAGGGTCATTTAATATTTCATTAAACGCGCGGGTTGACTTTATTTAAAAAGAGGCTTTCTCGGGTGCATTACTTAGAGGGAAAGAAACGGTGGGGCTCATGCGGGACCCACCTCACAAATATCCTACCAATTCGGTAAGAAATTTTGGGTCCCATCTTATCCTCTTAACCTAGGTTAAGCCACTTAAGAAAAATAAAATAAAAATGCTGCACCACTTTTATTTTATTCTTTAGCTTAACCTCAAAAATTAAAAAACACACCCGAGCAAACAAAACTCCGAAAAAGGTGTTTCTAAACAACTATCGGAGCTGTAATTCCATCGGTGCCCTTAGAATTCTATTCCGAGCACCGCTTCAAAAGTTAGAAAACCCCGCTCCTTCGTTCACTGAACGTACCCGATCCAAACTTCGGGAAATGATTCCGGGCACACCGGGCCTCGGAATCAGGTGCCGTCAAAAACTGAATTCTTGTAAAATTCCATAGAAAATTAAGAAAAACAATTTCCTTGAATTTTACGGGTCTTTACAATATGAATTTTATGGTATGTGAAGACTCATTCAAACACATTATTATCTCAATGTATCACATAAAATTACAATGATTTTGGCATCTAAGTACATCACTATGTTGATTATGTGATTAGCGTTATTACATTTAATGGACACCTCGTTTAATATTTTACTCCCCTGTATATATCTTCTTGACGACTAATTCATTCATTTGATATCACAATGATTTCTAGAATGTTTTATTTGATAGTCTTTTTTTCAAGAGTTGGATTCCCATGCTACTAAGGTAATTTTTTGTAGGTCCTAATGTAACATAGTTTGATATTGTATATTTTTTATGATTGATACTGTTGTACTGCATGATCCACCAATCATAATGTTATTGGTTCTTGCGTTCACTTATTGTGATATCCATTATTCAATGAGTCATATCATGAATGAAAAACGATGTTTCGTGGAAGGATTTAGGATTAATTTCATTTATAAATCACATTGATATGATCAATGGGCATGGATGAAGTTCATATATCATTTTTCTCAATCTCATACTAATGAAAAAGTGTAGTTGGTAAGGGTAATTTGTTGTAGAATCTCAATATTATGGATGGATGATGAAAATCATATTAATCTGATTTCTTGCGTTATATCTCATTTTTAATGATATAGATATCATACCCAGCACCTTAGAGTCTTACATGGATGTTGTTCTTGCACAAGGAAAAACATTATTAGAAATCATTTGACATCGACACATTGAGATAGTAGCGGGGGATCAACACCCCTGACTCCATTCAACCATGTCTTATGAGAAGCACTTCTACTAAGTTATCCCCCCAGCATCCTGCAGGCCCAATGCATCTAACACATGGTCACACTCCATTATGTCTAATACACAAACCCCACTCACCTGCAACCAGGTGGGATTCATGGACATATTCCCACACATGGTTGAGGTATCTTCCTTCTTGTGTGTTGTCAAGTTAGTATGTGTGCCTTACACAGTTTCCCATGGTTATATGTAAAGGATACATTTAAATAATAATTAAAATATTATATAAGAGTATATTATAATTCAAAGTCATAATAATTACATTGAAACCACCTCAAACACGTAGTCCAAAAATAAACGAATACTTCATGAATAATCATGATTTCATGGTCACATGGTCTAATAATGATTTTTGATTTCTCATCACCAAAAAGTGAGGGAACTCTATTCATCATAATTATTTTTGAATCTTTTTTTCCCCAAAAATCTATTGAACATATCCTAAACATTGATGGTTAGATAATTCAATCAACAAAATTAAAAATGAAAAAATATCTAGCATGACATCCAATTCAATCAAGTGAATCCAAAACTATTTTCTAAGACTCACCCCCTCATCCATACTCACGAATCACATAGTGAAATGTCATTGATGAAAATAAATATTTTTTCCCAATAAATTATATGGATCCATTTGGATACTTGACTAGAAACTATTACTTTATGAGAAATCGAATAAAATGAAATGATAATACCATCATATTTTGCAGTCAATCAAGATTTATCTAAAAAAATTCCTATGTTTTGTTAGTCCACTCCGAATGGAAATCTGTTTAGGGGTGATATTACAAATTGTGGTTCAAATCAATGCTTAGATATTGATGGATAATTTTCTAGATCATATATGTAAATAATATAAATTTGTTATATACAATATATAATTGTGTTCTATATAGAATCACCATTTCTCAAATTTAAATCAAACAATTTTGATCAATTGAGAAGTCCTCCCAAATTATAATGATGTAATCTGTATTCATAATATGATCCACCACAAATCATATAAGATTATTCCAACTTATGGTATTTTTAATACTAGTTGAAAAGTCTATGTAAATGTTTCAGCACTTCCATTTAGGTATAAATATTGGTTGCAACATCCCCAATAATTTTCCTTCTATCCTTCATATTCTATTATACTTGTCATTTTGATGTATATTCCATGATCTAACTTTTTATATTGAACCCTCGTTAGTGTTCCTAGAGATCATGATACATATCCACAAACCATTGGTGGATATATAATGTCGTGCATTGTGCATCATTCAAAAAAACTGTTTTTTCATGATTTGATTGTATACATAGTTTTGACACTAATCATAACATAACTTCATTATAAATATTTATTTTCAATTACATCCATTTTCTTATATTTTCATCTTATTCATAATTTTTACATAATCACATTGATAATTCCTTCTTTTAACTATAAGGGATGGTTGAGAACTAATTTGAGAATGGAATATTGATGTCCCTTCATTTATGATTCCCATGTCCATTATTTTCAACTAAAATATTATTTAATATTCTAAATTATCATAATTAATAATGTCATATGATTGAAATTACATCACCACTATTAATTTATTTATATTCCCAAGATGTTAATGTGCTATGTAGATTTATCATTTCATTAACGGAACCATAATCACTAGTTCATATTAAGATATATTTGTGCATCTTATGATCCATGTGTATTTCACACATCTTCTATAGTGGTAATGATCAATGTTATTTAATGAAAATATCATTGCATCCAACTCCGAATCATGAATTGTGTAGTCATTCCCATGAATAGTCAACTACCTTGAGATTTAAAAAATCACTTTTTGGTGGCATCAGTACGCAAACTAAAGCTTATATAGATGTATTGTTGTATATAATAACTATTTTTTAACTTGTGGTTAATATGAGAATTGGTGTAGGGGTAATCCTTGTTTTCATTTTCTTGAATCTCACATTGAATAAATTATTCAAAAAAATTATTCCCTTCCAATTAATCGTGGATAGAGAGATTAAATGTAATGAGAAACTCCTCAAAAATTACTAGTATTTATTTGTTACATTGTAGACACAATAGATGTCTGTTAAATGTTTTTGTCTACGACGGTCCCCATTCAATGTTTTCATAGAATTGTTTATAGATAACATTTTTTGGTGATAACATACCCCAAGAATGATACTTCCTCCATCAAGAACATATATTTTCTATTTTTTCATTTATATTTCTCTATTCAAAAAGACTTCAATATAGTATTAAAATTCTCCACATACACCTCCTCACCATTGGAGTATATCATGATATCATCTATAAACACATTCTATAAATATATTTACGTATTATCTAAAGGATATATTCATTTTGTCTGTAAATAAATCTCAACTATTAGTGAGTTTTAATGGAATCACATTGAAGTTAGAGTGTTCATACATTTCTTAAGAGGTAGTCTTGGTAATATCATTTTTAGTCACCTTTAATTTCTAATATACAAAATGAAGGTTAATATTATATAAATATTTATACCCATTTATTTGATTGAAAAAGTAATATATCCATGATAGGGGATATATGTTCTTTATCCTAATTTTTTTAGGTTATGACATTTAATGTGGAGGTCTATTTACCAGTCATTCATCTTGAAGACGAGGATTAGTGCACCACACGGTGAAGCACTCATACAAAAAAACATGTGTCATGTTTATTTTGTTACTTATTGTTTAATTCACATACATCTATAGTGGAATTAATCAGGGACTATTTAATATAGTAAGAGATCTACTTATATATTCAATTTAGAACTAAACCATTCAATAGGGGGATGGACACAGAACTCTTTAGGGAATACATTAGTGTAGTCACTCACAATTGGCATGTCATCAAGCATAAGAATGTCCATTTTCTGAATCATTTCAGGTTTATGTGCTTTATCATAAGGTAATAATTTCCAAACCTGAGATAAATATACAAATGAATATTCGTCATCCTCCTTAAACATGTATAAAATCATAATTTAATATGGGATGTAAAGAGTGGTCTTCCTCTTCCATTAATTAATATTTTATTTATATAATAGAAACTAATCCATGACCACTAAAATGTAAAAATTTAAAAAAGGATTTAACCTATTATTTTATGATTTTTTTAGTGTACTAAACATAACCATGGATGATTTATATGCGTGGGATCAAAAAATTCCCATATTCCTTATTCTCAATGTTATCTCAGACGCCAAAAATGAACGACACTTTGTTTGTTAATCTGATTCTTCATTTCCCGAATCATATTAGTTGGATTATCCATATCCCATTGATATTGATCAGAATAATTAACCTCCTTTCCACATTCAGGTTATCTAGTAGTTACCTTGATATAGTTCTTAGTATCCTTTATCCTACAATGTTTACATATTGTAAATTGAGTTTTCTTCACTTCCAAGTATTTATCGATCGATCCTTCTAATGAAAAATCCATTTTTTTATTTTTTTTATCCATGACCATTTGACCACTCCTAGTCACAAATAATTGTCTCATCATCAAGGTCACACTAGAAAATCAGTTCATATTTTTTTAATTGTTCAACTATGAAATATTGATATATACCTCGATTTAACCCAAAAAGAAATGGTTCATCTTAGTTTCATTGCTGTTGAAAATGATGAAGGCCAATCTTACATGACTTCTAATATTTCCCTCTACACTATGATAGAATCATATTTCTTTTATATCAGCATCGGGATCTCCCTCTAAATTTTAATTGGGAGAGTATGGGGGCAATACTTATTAGAAAATATTTTGTTGAACTCTCACCATTAATTGCAATAAATTTCTTCTTCAAACATCATGTTCTTGATCAATTTATATTACAAATAGACCTATTATTAATGGTGATATACAACAAAATGATTGTATATTCATTAGATAATTGGGGACATATAATTTATTCCCAATGATAATTATCCATTATCCCATGAAATGGAGAAAAATATTCCCACTAAATATTTTTGGGCTTTGCAGCATAATGGACTCAACCACATCTATCTCTTTCTTAGGAGAAAGTGGGCGTTCCTCATGATTCATGTTATTATTCCTAGTATAAGTTAGATGTGAAAAATACATAAATGATGATACCATATCCAAATATTATAAGGTTGGGAATATAATTTGGGAAATTATTACATTTACAACTATGTTGGTTTAGGAACAATTCCTCACATTTATCTCTATTAACTAAAAAATAATGGATAAAATTGATGAAAATACATACACTAGTAAAAATATAGTATACACGAAATGAAATTATAAGTAATAAATTTTAAATAACAAATAAATACTTTCTCTTTAGTCTATTGGTTTTAAATTAGGATATCCATGGAGATTTACCAAATATTATTCTATACTAAAAATCTATTTATTCTTTTCAAAATTGATTATAAAGAGTTTCAGAATTTCAAAAAGCATATCCGTAAGTGATGTCAAAGCAAGATTATTGAAAGACCAATTTGGTGTGCCCTTGGTGACAATAAATTTATCTCCCAATTCCCCCCATTTTGGGTTGATTACCAAATATAATGTGACAATAACTCTACACATATTATTAAATTATTTTAAACATAAATAATCATCTAAACGCAACCAAAAATTAGAAAAAATCAGGCATTTTGATTACTAGGATAATAATAAATCAATGTGGAACTAAAATTAAATGACATTATGTTAGTATCCAGAATGATTTTATATATATATTAGAGCTCCTATTACTATATATATAACATAAGGAATATATAAAAGAATATGATGAGTTAAAAATCATTGTAATTGAAAAAAACATGATAATGTATCAAAACAAGTGAGTGAAATGACATAAAATGATATAATAAAAGTAAATGCCCATTAAAAATCACATGGCAGAATAATAAAATAAACATGGTATCTTAGGATCATTGAAATAAATGAATGTGGAGGTAATATAAAACATAAAATAATAATATGTAAAATATAACCACTTAGACAACATCACATGGTGGGAGGAGTCCCATAATGGATTTGGTTCAGTCCCTAATCCCATAAAAAATGTACATGATTCAGAAATATTACCCATTTAATTAGATCATTATTTTGGTAAATGCATCATAACATATACATTATTATCTGTTCTGTGAAGTAAAACTAATCATTATTCATAGACATTCGAAATTATCCTAGAAATCAATGGGTTACATAAGCTTTACTCATATAATAATGAAAGGAGATTTCACTAAGAATGAATTTGAGGGATGAACACAATGAATGCATTACAACAATAGAAGAAAAGAGAACAATATATATATGTGTGTGTGTCTGTGTGTGTGCGAAACAAACAAACACAAATATATATATATATATATATATATATATAATTTAGTCATATTCTAAACCATTAATGTGAGAGAAAATTCAGTTTAGATAGATAAATATTATAACCAGAAGTAAATAGTTGTTTCAGAGAGATCCCTCACCTTATGTACATATTCTTTTTGTACTTTCATATATCATCTTGAATAAAAAAATAAATCACTTTATTAATTAATTAATTAAAATTTTTATCAGTATTTGATATGTTATATTTATATTTCCTTCATGTATCACCATTCTAAATATTAATAATACTTAATTTTGTTGTTTAGGGACCATTAGTTTCATTGTTCCAAGATCAGTTCACTCATGGATAATTATTTATTGTATTATCAAAGGGGTCTAAAACTCCATAAATGAGATAAAATAGTATTCTTTACCTTTAATAAATTTAAATGGTCCCTTGTATCCATATGTCTTCTAACATAGGGACACATAGTTGAGTGAAATCATTAATGTTACATGGTTAGATCATTTCATCAGCATTACAATATATCATGAACTAGATTCATATTAATTAATATTAGAGACATATATTCATGACAGAATATGAAATAATTTATAATAAAATAATTATAATTGTATTTTACCGTAACAATAATTCTATGTGTAGTCATAATGGTGGGGTGTGGGACAAGGTGTGTTGTTCAAGGTGGAGGTTAACCAACCATATTTTAAACAACTAATTAATTTTAGAAATTAATAAAGGGTGGTTTTAATGTTGATATTTTATTTAACTAGTTTTAATGCATATATATATATTACATTTCTTTTGTAGAATAATTAAAAAAGTATTCAATCATATTCATAAAGACCGTATTAGTTTAGTTCCTTTGGAAACATGGGAACATAAATATTGTTACATTATAGAGCTACATTATCTACCTGTAGTTTATCGATGATTAGAACCATATTATAAATATCTTAAATTTAATATATCTTTTTCAATTGGGGAAGAAAAAAATAAAAGGGGGTGAGATAAGAAGCTCAATATGGGTAATCAAGGAGATATGAAATCATAAACCTGGGCATATGGGTATGATTATGTGAACATAAAATAATAATATCACACCCTTCATTTAAAATAAAATTAATATGAATCATTTATTTAATCTGGGTTGTTTTTAATTTATAAATAATTAAAAAATAATAATTTATAAGCCATAAAATTATATAATATGAATAAGACATGGTTTTCACGGTAGACAGATATACATATAAAAATTATTTCCAAAGTAGTCAATTCATTGTTGCGTTGTATGTTATAGTATTATTGTTCTCTCCACATACCATCATAGAAATCATAGTTCACTCCCATAGTTGTCTTAGTGGTATGATCTCACCCCCTATATCATCATTGTAGTCATGGTTAACTACCATTTTCATCTTGGTACTATAAGTTCATCCACATACCATCATGGTAGTTATGGTTCACTCCCATGGCCATCATAGTAGTCAATGTTCACTCTCAATAACATCTCAGTCTATCTCATGAGATATAATTATTTACCCAATGAATTGGATGGGATATATGTCCTACCCATTCCATAATTAAATCATACATACATGTGCAGCAACGTCATAAACAATCATATCATAACCCGAAAAATGAAATTTGTATCATAAACATATAATAAAATCATCACCTATGGGAAAATATATATATTTCATAATCATTTAATTAAATGTATAAATCATGAAAAGAAGAAGGTTTCAAAATCCTATAAAACATGAAACAAAAACATGCTTCATAAACAACAATCCATTAGTACCTAAATCGTTCATATAAATAATAAAAATTGATCGATTGGATCATTCCATAGAAATGAATGCGAAAAATAAATATATGTCATATTATATTCAATATAATTTTGAAATATAGTTCAAATAAAATTTATTGATGAAAATATCTTTTCTTATTTGAAAAAATATTTTTAAAAAATATAACCTTTTAAAAATATTTCTTTGAAAATACATTGAAAAAATATTACAAATGCTTGAAATCATTATGAAAACCATTTTCTACTGAAACATAAAAAAGAATCATGGAAGAAAATTAATACAATATTCCTTGAAAAAATATATTTTATGATTAAAACATTTTGAAAAACTATTTCCTTAAAATAATCCTCTAGGATCATTTGAAAACACTTTTCAAAACATGTTTAAAAACACGATGTGGGAAATAAGACTGATATTTGATAGATGCCATAAATACGGTAGGATGTTTCTTAATAGAATTTTCAATATTATCTTATGTAACAAAGAGTATTAACATTTTAATAATATATGGATATTTATTAAAGAAACAAAGGATACTAAAACTCATTATTTGTCTTCAGATATGGAACATATTATTTCACCAATAGAATATTAATCGTAGACATTCCTAATTAGGGATGATATTGTTACACCAAACTCATACCACATGGTATATTGGGATAATAATCTCCTTGTAATTAAATTAAAATAAATGAAGAATAAAATATAATGAAAATTAATATATTCATCATATAACATTTCTAATTTAACTAGATACACCTAAATAAATTAGGAGCACATTAAAACATGAGTCAAAAAGAATGAGAATGAAGACAAAACTATATTTCTGATTTGGTAAACTTTGAATCATAAATCCCATGAAAGAAAACCCATAGAATGGATATATAAACACCCATAAATTTAATTATAATTATTACAGAATACATTCATGGGTATTATTTAAATCACACAAAAGGAAAGAGTGGGGAACATGGCATGTATCTCCCCGAAATACAATGTTAGATGAAATTCCATTACCTTGTGTCTTGACTATCATCGTACACATTTAAAACTCTTGAATAATATATTTATGTATATTATAAATATATATAAGAACAATATTATTATATATAAAACAATATTTGGTTTTATTAATAGTTTATATTACCCATTTATTAACAATTCTATGTTAAGTCTTCACTTCTGGGAAAATGTAGTTTGTTCTTTACATGTGTCTTAATTTTTTATATATTTGGCCCCTATACTTATATAATTATTTAAATAATGTTAAAAATGAAATAAATAATATTAATAATCATTATATTTTTATTCTAATAATCTATTGAATATATATGTTTGAAATGGAATACACAGTTCATAGAGATGGAAGGTTGTACATATTCATGAACGTAGATCCTTTATTGTTATCATATTAAAATAAATAATGTAAATCAGATAAATATTCATATATATGTGTATATATATCAATATTAATATTTCATTAATATATCATATATATCATATAATTTCACTGAACATATCCTTAATACATTCCTTTTAGAGTGTGATCAAATTACTTTACTATGAGGAGGCGGTGGTCCAGACATCCACAATTGACGTTATCATATTTACACATTATAAATATTATAAAATAACATGTTATAAAATAATTAAGGAAAAAAATTCATATTAAGTATAAAATATATCATATATAAATATATTTTCCATCATACTTCCCAAACATGAAAGTTGGTAATTTAAAAAATGAACAATCATCGTTTCCAAATGCGGTAGTTTTCTGTAAACATAAAATGTATGTTGCTTACACATTATATAGAAGTGTGTGAATTTTTAGGTACAAAAACAATCATATAAAAATATTTTTATATTTAAGATAATTGTAAATTTTTATAAATATTGAATAAGGATATTTTAGTGGGTGGAAAATGGAAATAAAACTAATGAGTTGGTGAAAACATGTTACATATTCTTGGTGTAACTTCTTTCCGTTTGAATGAAAGTTATTCCATGGGAGTATTAATTCAAAATTTCAGGATTCAAGGAGTAAGAGATTGAATTTTTGAAATTTATTGGATTCATTTTGGTTGAACCAATTTTATTGAGAGGTGTGAATTAGTGGGAGGAGAGGAGGCCTCATAGAGTGGCAGAGGAGTGACACTCTTATAAATACCAAAAGGTATATTATAATGGGATGGATCTCTTACATATTATTCCTAATAAATAGGAAAATAATTTATTAATTTGTAATAATGTATCTAAAAAATACATAACATTGAAAAATATCTGTATATGTATAATTATTTTCTAAACTTCAATGATTCCCCAATTTTTTCATTTTGGTTTTTATTAATGTATCTAGTATTCTAATATAAGTAATTTAATAAGAATGACTAAATTAAAGAGACATTAATTATAAAA
The DNA here is from genome assembly GCA_963277665.1 of Viscum album. Taxonomy (NCBI): domain Eukaryota; kingdom Viridiplantae; phylum Streptophyta; class Magnoliopsida; order Santalales; family Viscaceae; genus Viscum; species Viscum album. The sequence goes on from OY728140.1 coordinate 476,594,708, forward strand.
TTATAAAAAATTAATTATAATTATTAATTATAACAAAAAAATATTATGTTCATTCTAAATTAATATTAAAACAATCGCACATAACACGAAAAAAAACTACTTTAACTAGGACAATTGTTACATTTTTTTTACAATCTACGGGTAAATTTCTTAATTATAAAAAATAAATTGGTCCATTAATGGACCATATTTTATATTTAAATTAAAATAAAAATAACTTAGAAGATTGTAGATTTTTTATTAATTAAAAATCATTTAATAAAATATCATTAATTGTAAAAATAACATTAATGCCAATTTTTACATTATTTAATAAATTTAACTTTAAAAATATAAAATATATATTATAATAAAAATATATATAGTTAAAAACTTTTTATAATGATATTTTTTTCTAAAAAAATAATAAATGACCATAATTCAACAAATTGACATCACTTTTAATACTTATAGTATCAATTATTTTAGTCAATTATTGACTAAATAGTCACTAAGTTAGTATTTATTAAGAATTTTATGTACCTAAATCATCTCGAAAATTTATTTCTCTATCATTATAACAAATATAGCTAATTTATTTTTTAAATTGATATGTTTAAATTAAAATATTTTATTTTCATGTCTCAATGTTTTATTAAATGTTAAATGTAAGAAATATTCACTTTTAATTTATTTACTTACATATATTATCATATAATAAATTTCACTATTATTATCCCAATAAAGAAAAAAAACAGAACAAAGAGGGTATATTATAATGAACCAGTCATTACATAGTTGTACATTACATTACTTTTTCAGAATATATAATAAAAGATACAAAAAAGAATCCCAAACACCGTATTTGTTTATTGTGTTTGGAATCACATAACGTAATCTTCTAACATGGTGAAATATCATCAACATATGCCCTAAATAAAATCCCTTTTTTACATAAACATTTTATTCATATCCCAGGGAAAATAATACATAATATGGGTGATATAAAATTCTTAGTAAGGATAATCATGGAAAACATAAAACAAACAATTAACATTTGAATGTAAAAACATGAACATAAAGATTAAACATCCAAATCTTTATTCATGAAATAAATATTAGAAGTTCATAAGAGATAGATCATAATGGAAAATTATCAATTTTAAAATAAATTTGGTATAAAATATGTAATTATGGGAAACTAATAAGTACATAATATGATTTCTATAGTAGTAAATCCATTGCTACCAAGACCATCATAGTTGACAAATTCCATTACTAAACCAGATTTACATGTTTTTCTAGCCTTGTATTACTGAGCCAGATTTACTTTTTATTCCATTCATTTCTATCTCATGATATTTAAATATTTACCCAATGCATTTGAGAGAGATATAGGTCCAATTTATGTCACAATGAAATCTTTCATACTTGTCCCACAAAAACATAAATCATTCATCATAACATAACACAATAAATAAAATGGGTTTTCATAAACATCATTTGATCATAACATAATAACTATAAAATGAAATTCCATAATTAACACAATCAAATATTAAAAATAATAGAGATAGAAAATTAACACTATTTAATGAGTGTCATCTTAGTTGGAAAATAATTTCAACAAAACACTATAAATTAATTCAAAAATAATATATCCTTTCGTCTTTAAAATGGTTTCCTTTCTCAAAATACCAAATATTATTAGAAAAAATAATGTTACGTGAATATAAACTTATATGATTATAAGGGAAGCTTCATGGACATATGGAATTATGAATGAATAAAAATCCATTCATGCTAAACACTGGAAATTATTTCTTGAGAAAAATATCATTTCTTCTTCCAAAATATAAAAAATTCCACAAAATATTAGAAGAAATAATTTTATTTGAAAATAGACATATAAAATTATAGGGTATTATTAATGGAAATAAGGAAATATTAAAGAATAAAAATCTATTCATTATATATTAGTATGAAAAAAATTATCCTCATACTTTTGCAGGAGAGGTCAAAAAGTACCTCATATGGTAAAAAAAAGATTCCTTCCATACCCTGTAGTAAATGTAAAAAATGGTTAAAAATAGATATAATAATAAATATAATAATACAAAAAATGGTATGAAAACATTTTTTGAAAACATGTGGATGGATGATAAATATATTCCCAATAAATACTTGTATATAAACAAACTTGGATAAAAATGAGATTGAAAAATTATAACTTACCTTTGGTATGATTTCTTTTATATGTGTTTGAAACTCATGTATAGTGGGTTTAAACATATTATTAACTTGAAATAGAAATACAATAATAATTATGATATCATATATCATGAACATATGACTCTATATGACATGTTCATTTTTTAATTCCTTGTAAAAGCAATGTTTTGGGTAATGATTGTTTTATTTATCATACATGTTTTGAATTTTAATTCGGGATATTATTACTTATAACATGATTTGATTTCTTCCAAAATTAACAAAATTATTTATATATTATATATATTCAGCATATAAATATGTTGATAGGAAATTAAAATGGAATACACCGTTTATGGAGATAGTAAGTTGTATGTACGCATGAAAACTGTTTTATTTTACCTATTAAATTGAATTGAAGAAAGTAAATATATATATATATACAAAAAATATATAGTAGCATTATTATTTCATATATTTAATTATAATTTATTATATATACATTATAATCATTCTTCAATGGTTAACGTTGATAATGAATCTCATTGCATCGTGGAGACGATAAGTTGTACGTACGCATGAGCAACGATATCCTTCACATAATTATTGAATGGTATTGAATAGGATAATTTATAATATATAAGAATTAGTATAATGCTATAATAATGATATACTTATTATTTCCACCATTATACCCTTCCATGTAAGGTGAAGGTGAAAACAGATTACACCATGGCGTGCAGACGTTAAGCCATGCGTACACACGCGCAATGATAGCATTTTTTGTGGGATTGATAGAAGCTGAAATAAGGATCAATCATATTTATTATAAAATATCATTATATTAATGATACTGATATTTTTTACTTTACAATTAAACAACTACATAATATATAATATAAGAGAAATTAAATTTAAAAGAATCGGAAAAAGAGATAACCTCTTCCTCAATGTGCCTACATTAAATATATTTATTGGGAACTATATTAGTATCTTGAGAACTATAACACCTTTATAATGTAACTACAGAACATGAAATGACAAATGGTACAGTTAGTAGAAGATTAATGGCTTAAAATGGAGTGAATTGGAGAGTGAGGAAGTGATTTTTTATAATAGAGGAGAGGGATACTTTATGAATCTCACAAAATATTAATTTATTATAAAATGAATGTCTATTTGAAACGATTCAAAAATAATCTATTTAGAATATAAGAAATTTATTGTTCAAAATACTCTCCAGTAATAGGTTTTATATATGTTTAGTTCAAAAAGGTAATCAAGTCTTTTAGAGGAATTCCATTGTAAAATAAGTTAACTCTTACCATGTCCTCTCGTATTTTTATAAAACATGGTTAATATATTTAGTATAAAATAGAAATATAACCCAACATGGATCATTTATGACATTTGAATCACTATAAATGTTATTTGGATGATCTTTATATTTTTTTAATTTTTATATCATTTAATAAAATATTATTTTTTTTAAACACATCTATGACAATTTTGACATTATTTACAAATTGATTTCTTTAATGTCAAAACAATTTGATACCCTAAGACAAATGGAATTAAATAATCCCTAATATGTTAGTGTAATCTATAAAATTATTTTATGTCCTGAAAATATTCAAATTAATTGTTTTTTATATTTATAATTTCATTTATTTAATTCATTAATCAATATGGTAATGACTACATCATGATTATATCATCAATAATTTTATTTATATGATTCCTACAAATTATAAAGAAAATACCATGATGGATGAAATTGTCTTAGAATTATAATGACTTTATATAGTCATATATATATGTTATATAACATTATATTAAAGTCATTTTAGTTAAAGATATATTTTTAGTTTATAATAATAATTACTTTAAATTTATTCTTATAAAATGTTATTTTCACATCCCAGTGAATGGACGAGGTCCCAAAATCTACACAAGGATTCACATTGTCTGAAATATCTAATAAAATTGTATCAGGACTTGTTTTATGGTTGTTTAAAATTTTTATAATAATTGTTTTACCCATATCTACCAGATTTACCCTTTAACCATGGTAAATATAATAATTTCTGATGTTAAGATTGTTAATTTCAAAAAATAAAAGGTACCTATTCAAAAAAATTTGAAATTATGATTCAAAATATGGAATCCATTTTTCCAAATTCAAAATAGAAAAATTTCCCTAGTTAATTTACAATTAATTTGCATTTTCAAAACCAATGTGTGGGTTTCCAATAAGTAATAACTATCAAAATATTGACATGTTTTTATGTGGAATTTCAATGGTAAAATATCTCCAATTAACAAAATTAGGTTAAATATAAAAAAATTAATACAATTACACTTTAAAAATAATTAAAAATATAATCGAACTATATAAAAAAATTAGACAAAAAATTTGTTTTGAATAAAAAGGCAGTATTTTTCACGATTCATACAAATTAGAATTTTATCAGAAAAATATAAAAAATTTAAAAAAAGTAAATTTATATGTCCCGCTTCCAAATAAGAAAATTATTTTTTAAAATTTAACATATAAAAGAGTGATATACTAGATTTAAAATTACTGCTTCATTAAATGGTGGTAATACTATAATTTTTGAAAAATACTTCTTTTATCCAAAATTTTGATTTTGTTCTCATATCATGTAATAGAAAATGTATACAATGAATGGTAATTTTATATAAAATTTAAAATTTGGTCAATAATATTCATAATCAATAATTTATATTCTGTAAAATAATAATATTTTAATAGTTTATTGTTTTTTAGTGAAACTCGGTATTGCGTATAACGCGGGCTATCGAGGAATGTCGCTCTTGCATGTAAAGAAAGACATGTCAATGTTACGTTTAGTGTATGATTCCTTTGTTGTTTTTTATAACATAATACATACATAGATATATTAAATTGAACAATATATATACTCAGTGTTGCGTGAAATGAATTCTATCAAAATAAATTGAAATTTTTTGTTGCACAAGCCAAGAATAGTGTTGCATATACTACAAGGTAATACAGTGTTGTGTGTCACACAATATATTATTGGTGTAGTTTAAAACACATGACTTCAATGAAATTAAAAATAAATTATCTCATAAAATCTAAGTGTGTCACATTCTACCCAACTTAAAATGAATTTCTCCCACAAAATTCGTTGGAGTTTTAAATGGGTTTCTAATGGAAGTATCTATCATGGAAACCGACATCATAAAGAGATATACCAATAATTAATTTTAAAAAGGATGTTTAGAAACATAATAGTTACCTTAATTAACTCATATTTAGGTTTCCAAATAGGAGAACATAGGTGGGAAGTAAAGACATGGATATGGGACAGAAATCTAACCATCATTTTCTGATGGATATTGATATAGAATAATGTTGGGAGATAGTTAACTACTGAAAATCCATAAATATGTGATGATTTAATGGAAGATCTGTTTCATCGGATAAGAAGTCACTATGAAAAACTATTGGTCTCTTGATCATTTTCTTAAAGTTGTTGAATTTATTTTGTATTAGGGGAAATACTTAATTTATTTTATTATAGTCTCACCTTTGTTCATTGCATGAAAAAGTTATAATTCATCTCTTATTTAATGAAATAATGATAACATTTTCATTCCTGATGTGTATGTAGGCAAAGTAATATAAAGATAGGTCATTCCATATGTCTCAAGAAAATGTTAGAATAGGGTATCAAATATGCATACGTCCACCTAGTGTGATATAATACATTAATATATCAAACTTTAGTCATAATATAATATATAATTTCCATAAATGGGTAACATTAAAATCCTTGCAAAAACATAAAATATAAAATTTTATAAAGAGGAGAACTCTATCAACATAAAATTTTCCTCCCGTATCTAATTTGGCAGTACTTGGTTGTCACATTCCAAACATGTGAATACATTATCAATCATTCTCCAGAAACATTATATTGACATGATTTACCATATAACATTAGAAAAAACATGTATTCATTCAAAATTAAATCTTTCAACACACTCGACAAATACCAAAATATATATATACGTTAATAATGATACCACTTTGTCCTTGTATTAATCATGAGAGCACTAATACTATAAAACGTATCATTATCTTCTTATCCCTTCATTATATGAATATCATGTGTTTTCCAAAAATATTTCAACAACTTGTCATTGTTTTTGGTATAATATAATTATGGAAACCCACAATTGACCAATATATAGGTATTAAAATATTCCATAATACTCTAAAGGAAATTCCACAACACTATTTTCGAATCCCATTACATAAACACTTAATCATTCCACCACTTCATTTTCATACTCAACATCACCAATAGTGATCATATGTGACTTCCCTTTTTCTTTGTTCTTAATTGGATTTTGATGTCGATAATCATCCATAATCCATATATTTAGTCAATTGGTTACCATAATTCCCCATTTCCATGAATTTGTAACCATGAATTGTGGTATATGAAATCATCAGAAATTTCTTTTTATTCCCATTACATAAAAAGTAAAATGATTTATTACCATTATTCCCACATTTAAAACAATTATTAGACCCCTTAATATAGTTTCCTTCATGTTTCCTTCCACAAATTGTACATAAATAAAATATAATATTATTTTCTCCCTAATTTTTATTATTTTCATAGGATTCTATTATTCTTTTATTGTAATAACCATGAGATAGATGAGAAATTACAATCTTCCTTTTTAAAAATGAATATGTGGAAGGACATACAGGAAAATAAGTTTTTAAACTCATTCCAATCCATGGATTAATTTTTTTTTGCCTCATATTCTTTATAATGTTCCACCACAGATTCACATAACCTTCCACGAAATATGTTCCCAACATAACCTTTTCATGTTCTGAACAATAGAGAATGAAAGATATCTTTTAAACGGTACAAATACATTTCCCTATAACTAGTGGATCAGATTTTCCATTTAAATTAGGTGGATTCAGCCTTACTAAAGATTGAAGAGAAATTTATTCCCACCATTGGTCATTTGGAAACCTAGAAGGATTTGTGGTCATAGTGACCTGATTCATTTTTTACCTCCCATAACAATTCATTGTTCGGTAGAAAATCAATGCATTTCCTAGTGCATTAATTATTAACATCGTTCCTTGGGGTTCCATTCGTCATCTAAAACCCAAAAAATAATATTTTGAGAGACAAAAAACTTATTAGGAAAATAGCATAATCAAGGGGAGTACTTTCAAGCTCTAACATCATGGTTTTAATCGTAGGTTTTTCAGGATCACTACAATAATTCTAGGAATTTAAAATATAGTTATACATTACCTTACGTACATCCCTATAAGTACCATACAAATATCTCTACGTATCTCACAAACGTTTTCGCATCCTGGTTTCCAATGGTTCATTAAACCATCAATATGATACAAACATTAACAACCCATGATTGAAATACAAGGCCATTACATTATGTTCTCATAATACTTAATAAATGAAACAAAAATACACCTTATGACCGTATTATTTTAGTGTATTGGAAACACAGAACATAATCTTCTAACATGGTGAAAGATCTTCAATATCTCTCTTAAAGATATTCCCTTTTTTACTACCTAAAACCTTTCAATATATCATGGGGAAAATAAATCTTAAATTGGTGAGATCAAATTCTCAGTAAGGGTAAAAATGGACAATATAAAACAAACCAGAAACATTTGACTGTAAAAACATGAACATAAAGTTTAAACATCAAAATCATGAGTCATAAAATAAATCTTTGTAGTTGATAAGGCATAGATCATAAAGGAACATTATACATGATGAAATATAATTGGAATAAAACATGTAATTATGTCAAAATAATAATCTCATTATATTATTTCTATAGTAGCCAAGGTGTTGCTTCCAGGACCATTATAGTTGACAATGTTGATTACTAAACCGGGATTACATTCCATTCTAGCAAGGTATTACTGAACTAGAATAACTTGTATATATATTAATTTTTATCGTATGGGATTTAAATCTTTAACCAATCCATTGGAGGTTGACATAGGTCCCACCTATCTCATAATAAAATCATTGTTACATGTTCCACAAAAACATAAATCATTCATCATAGCATAACCCAAAAAATAAAATTGTTTTTCATAAGATTGATTACATCATAACATAATCCATATAAAAAAACATTCCATCATTAACACAATTAGATCATAGTAATAATACGGATAAAAACATTACACTATTTAAATTGTGTTATCTTATATAGAAAATAATTTTGAGAAAATACTTGAAATTAATTTTTAGGGAATTGTCTACTTCAAAAATATTTTCCTTCCAAAAAATGACACAAAATTTTAGAAGAAATCATGTTATATGAAAATAACATCTTATATTATAGGGTATCATCATGTAAATAAGGAATTATGAATGAATAAAAATTCGTTCATGCTATAAGTAAAAATAACTCTCCTCGAACTTTTGGGGGAAAAGTCAAAAAGTACCATGTCTGATAAACAAAAAAATATTCCTTCAATACAAATTATTTAAATTAAAAAATGGTTAAAATAAATTTTTAAATTAATATAATAATAGAAAATATTTTATGAAAATATTTTTGTTAAGAGTGGTAATGGATGTTATATATATCCCATGTAATTAATTATATATAAACAATCTCGTATAAAAATGAGATTGCAAAATCATCTCTTACATTAAGCCCGATTTCATTCATATTTGAATTAAACTATTGTATAGTGGGTGTAAAAATATTATTAAATTTATAAAAAAACAAAAATAATTATTATTATAACCTATATGAATCCCTTAAGACATTATATTAACCATTCAGTTTCCAATTCCATGTTAATGCATCGTTTTGGGTAATAACCATTTTATTTATCATATGTGTTTTGAATTTTTATTAAATATATTATTAATAATATCTTAATTTAATTACATCAATAATTATATACATTATTTACATATTAGATCGGTTCTGTATATAAATATGTTGATTGATAATTGAAATGGAATACATCGTTCATGGAGTCGGTAGGTTGTACGTACACATGAACATTGCTATAATTTTCTTATTAAATTGAATAGAAGTAAGTAAATGACATATATAGATATATGTATAAGTACATAAGCATTATTATTTAATTTATTTAATGATTATTTCATATATACACTTTATAATACTTCTTGAATGGTTAATGTTGATAATTAATCTCATTACGTCGTGGAGAGGGTAAGTCCTGCGTACAGACGAGCGACGATATTGTTCCCATAATTGTTGAATGATAATGAAGTGGAAGTTTTATAATATCTCATAATTATAATAATTTAATAATAATCAGATATATTTATTAATTCTACTGTTATACCAATCCATGTAAGGTGTTGGTGAAAAATAAATTACACCACGATGCGAAGACGGTAAGTCATACGAAAGAACACAAAGTGATTTTGTTTTTTCTAGGATGGATAACTACTGAAATATGGTTGTTTCATATTTATAATAACATATATATATATATATATATATATATGAGTGATACTAAGGTTATTACAATATAATGAAACAACTATATAAGAGGAAGTAGAAGAAGAATGAAATTTGAAAACCACGGTAGAAGAGATTACCTCTTCCTCAATGTTTCTCCTTTAAATGTCCTACTAGGGAACTGGAGTTGGACATTTGAGATGACCTGAACCTATAGAATGTAACTATGGAAGTTGAAAAGATAATGGGTAAGGGGTTGGAGAGTGTTTAAGGCTCGGAAATCTAGTAAAGAGGAGAGGGAGGAGGTGCACATTTATAAGAGAAGAGTGGGACACTTTTAGAAACTCTCAGAATATTAATTTGTCATAAAATGATTTTTGGTTAAAAAAGGTAAAAAAACATGTTTAATTGGAATATCTGATGAGTATTTTTCAATATCCTCTCAAATAATATGTTTTAGATATGTTTAGGTCAAAAAATAACCATATCTTTTAGATTCGACCCTTTGTAAAATAAGTTAACTCTTACCATGTCCTCTAGAATTTTTATACATCATGGTTAATATATTTACAATAAAACACTGAGAGATCCCAAAGTTGACTATTTATTTAATTTTTATCTCTATACATTTTTTGGATGAACTATATTTTTTTTATATCATTCAATGAAATAGTATTTGTTTTAAAAACACATTTATCATGTTTTTTACACTATTTAGTAATGGATTATTGTTAAATTCATAACCACATGATTCCTTCGAACCACATAAATTAACTCATCTGTAATATGTAAAATTGATTAATAAAATTCGTGGATAGAATCAAAATGTTGAAATTAAATTAATGTTATTATTTATAAATTTATTTATTTAATTCATTCATTAATATGGTAATCACAACATCATTATTTTTTCAAAAATATATTTATTTACATGGAGTATAAAAATTATAAATAAAATAAAATGATGTATGAGATAGTTTAATATTTCTAATGAATATATTTATTCATATTTTTCATTTATATAACACAATAATAAAATAAATATTATTAAAGATATATCTTTAGGTTATAATAATCATTACCTCAAATTAATTATTTTAAAATGTCATTTACCTATCCAAGTGAATCCATGTGGTCACAAAATCGACCCAAGGATGACCATGGTAGGAAATATCTCATATAATAGTAAGAAGACAACAGTTAGGGCAGTTTAATACTATTAAAATATTAGTTTTTTATTCTTATTTACTTGATTTACTCATTAACCATTGTAAATAAAATAATTACTGAAGATACAATTAATAATTCAAAAAAAGGGTACCTATTTAAACAATTTATAACTTTTAATTCAAAATATTTAATCAATTTTTCCAAATTCAAAACAAAGAAGTTGTAAAAATTAATCTAAAATTATTTCTCATTGTAAAAACCAATAAGTGGGTTTCTAATAAGTAATAACTGTCAAAATATTCACATTTTTATGTGCGATTTCGTTGGGAAATTACTTCTCATGACCAAAATTACATTAAATTATAAAAAAATAATACAATTTTACATTAATTAAAATTAAAATTATAATATATCTACATAAATAAATTAGTTGAAAAGTTAGTTTTCAATTAAAATGCATAAATTTTTACTATTCATTTAAATTAGACTTTTATTAGAAAAATAACAAAAATTCAACCAAAGAAAATTTCTATTACTCATTTACGATGAATACGTTTCTTATTTCAATGTTAACTAATAAAATATTCAAATAATAGATTATAAATGAGTGTACCATAAAAATACCAGTAATCAACATTTAAAAAAATATTTATTATATCTGAAATAATGATTTTTTTTCATATCATGTTCTAGAAAATTTGAAGGATGAATGATAATGTTATATAAAATTAAAAATTTTGTTTATACAATTCATAATGTAAAATTATATCTCATCAAATAAAAATATTTTTATATTATATCATTGTTTAGTGAAAATCGGTTTGGCATACAATGCATGCTATCAAGGAAAGTCACACTTGTGTGTAATGAAAGCCAATTCAGTGGTAAATTTAGTGCATGCTTCCTTTGGTGTTGTTTATAACATAACCCAAACATTTGATTTTATAAATTGAACAAAATATATAATAATTATTCTGTAAATAAAATTCTATCAAAATAAATTGAAATTGTGTGTAACACATGCCAACAATAGTGTTGCATATACTATAAGCTAACACATTGTTGCGTATAGCACAAGCTAATCTTGGTGCATCATACATCACAAGAAATAAAATAAAATAAATAAAATATATCTCATAAAATCTCGGTGTGCCACATATATGGTCATAATATTTTCATATAAATGATTTTTGATATGTTTATTGGTCATTTTGGCTAGTATGGTTAAGTTTTAGTCCCTTGTTATGCTTAATTTTCCCTTAATCACAATAATTTATTTTAATCACATTAACTAATATTTTGGGTCAAAAATTAATTTTATCTTATTATAAAAAAATATTGTACAAATTAATATAAGTATGTCCATTTCGCAAAATTAAAATCACAGTAGTCAGAAATTTTTTTTAATTATAATCCTGCAGAGGTGGTGAGAAAGTGTGATTTTAATTTTAAATCACTCAAACATTCAATATGGTTTTTGTAACAGATTTTATAATAAAAATTTTATAAATGAAATAAATTGGATTAATAGATATATAATTGATCTATTAAGGCTTTAAAATCCAAATTAACAATTATTTTAATATTAATAATTATTTAAATTAAATTGTAGTTTGTAACAAAAATTAAGTATTTTTTCACTATTAATAAAAAATGAATCATATCAGAAAAATTAAAAAAATTCAACCTAAGATAATTTTGACATAATTAATTCAATAATTAGTTTTAAAATATCAATAAAAATTTAAAAAATTTTAAATGATTAATTTTATTATTGTTCATAGAATGATATCAAATGAAGTTCCCATAAGAAAATAATATTTTTAAACATATAATGGCTTACAAAAAATATATATTTTATTATAAATATCATTCATTTATATGAAACCAAACTAATTAATTTTTTGAAAGTAGTTTTTACTATTCATATTACTATGTTTAATGGCTAGTTAAAATATATCTTGTTTAAATAATTATAATAATAATGTGTTGTTCCGTTGAAACATAGTGTTGTGTGTAACACTTGAAAAGATGGCGTTATAGGTAGAAAAAGATAGAAAATTATGTTATGTGTTGTGAATAATTAAGTTGGTATTGATTTTAATTTCTTTAAAATGTAGTTTGTTAAAAATTCTATTTCTGGTGTTACGTGAAATTTAAAATATCAAAATAATTAAATTAATTTGAAAAAATATATTTCCAAAAATATCGGGTTGTTAAAAACATTACCCCATAATAATAAAATATTAGAATATTTAGGATTTTTATTATATTACGATTCAGTGAATAGAAATTATAATGGGAGGTAGATAAAAAATTACATTAGAAGATATTAGTAATGAATCTAACTGCTTTCTTCACTCGTCCCTTATTATGATACCCCTTAAGGATCATTGATTTTTTTGGATTATAATATTAGCACTAAGAGATAGGGGAGATGTTTGGGAGGATATTTGGGAAGAAATTTGGCTATATCCATGACATAAAAATTTTTAGGAGAAGGGGTGATGAGGGGTAGTAATTTAAAAGTAAGGAAAATGGTATCCTTTAATATTATATTCTCTAGTTCACTATTTTAGAGAAAATATACCAATAGAATTGATAATTATGACTATATATAGTAAATGGTCCATGTGAATTCAAAATAATGGATGTTTATGTTATCTATGACATAATAAATTAGGGATTTTGATCCTAATGTTAAATGTTATATTCTACCATATTTCATTATTCCAAAAATTTCATATATTATATAAAATTCCAAAAAAATCATGCTAACAATTTTTGAATTTGTAGGTTCATAAAATGAAATTCATTTTATGATAATAAATAATTATATATTATAGATTTTTTATTAAAATAGAATTAAATTTTTATATATTTATCAAAATTTTAATATTATGATCAAATATGAATCCCATTGAAAATTTACAGAGGTTATTAAATATATATTATAATAATAATACATATAAGTTATAATTAATAAGTGAATTTTATAAAACGAAAATTCTTTTTAAATTATTATTTTTCTTAAAAAAATGAAAATAAAACATTTAATTTTTACAAAAATACGAACCGATAATTAATCAAAAATTATTATTTATTTACTTGAAGTGTGGTATAAATATATCATATTTTCATTTTATAGAAAACTAAATATTATTTTTAAATTCCATAGATGATTATACCACTCAAACAGTTGGGTTATTATTCCTAACATCTAGATTACTATTCCAAGTGATAGGATACTATCATAATGATTATATTACTATTCAAAATGTTAGATTTGTAATATTTGAATGAGATCCACCCATACTATAAATATGTAATAATTTAATTTGTATTAATTCACTTACATTTAATATAAGTGATATATATATTTAAATGTTAAAAATGTATATTACATTACAATTATTAGGCTTTCTTTATATAGTGTTCTTGTGAGTGAAATTATTCTAGGGGATCGTAAAGATCCAAATAATCATATTATTATTATATTGTTATGTTATATGTTTTTCAATGGTATTAATTTAAAATATTACGGCTATATTTTTTTTGTTAATTATAATGAACAAATTTTTAAAATGAAATATAGTTTTTTTATTATGTGGTGTGTGTGTGTATTATTCTACATGATTAAATATGACATAATTATAAGAATATAAATTTCACTTTTAAAATTATAGTTCATTACAATTGTCTTACAAATTAAAACCTCCTAAAAGCACATGACATGTAATATAATCTTATTATCTCATAGTATCTAATAAATACAGATTACCACATTCTGTCATCACCCTTTCTAGATTTATTCACTAACCTTTCTAGATCGAGAGAAGATATTCTACTAAGGATATTAATATATTGACATACTACCATACTAATCAATTGATCCTGAGAGATCATTTCTATTCATAAGATAAAAATTCATTCAAGATCATTCAATATATATTTATTCCACTATTGGCATAGCCAATATGATATTCCTCAGTAAATATTAATATCCTTATTTTTGTCTTGCATAAAATTGAAAAATCAAACAGTAAACACTAATAATAATTTCCAAAAAAGATACCAAAACATGTGTTTACAGATAGGAACTACCAATATCACTTGAATCATTTGGTGTTCCTATTTACGGGTAAGTCAACATGATATAATCCGCTCAAGATCCCCAAGTGAAAACTTCATGAATGAAATGTCAATGCCTATGGGCCCTCAAAACCTGATAGTCACATATCAACTTTGTCCTATCAATTTGTTGTATCTCTACCATAGGATATAATCTTAGGATTATTATCATTGTATCAATAGGTTCTCATTATATCTTGGGAACTAGTATAACCTTTTGATTAAACATGTAATATAAGGAAATTACCATAAAAATAGTATATTCAGATGTAATTAGACTATTATGGTATGATAAATACATGTATATATAAAACTATATACATGTAAGGGTAATAAAAAAAATATGAGTTTGGTCTTGGGAACCCACTAACAACACTCCCACTTTCAGTAGTTCCAACTTCCAATATTCTTCAAACAACTAACTCTCACATGAGACACATGATTATAATAGGATATAGATTTACTATGTAGGTATTCCTCATTATCCACCATGACCACTTTTTTAACTATAAATCTCATATTTGAGTAAAGTCCTTCAAGATATGAAACATATAAAGTATATTATATGTTCTCTGATGTGACATGGAATCCTTATCCAATTCTAATATGTTATTATT
Organism: Viscum album; assembly: GCA_963277665.1. Classification (NCBI taxonomy): domain Eukaryota; kingdom Viridiplantae; phylum Streptophyta; class Magnoliopsida; order Santalales; family Viscaceae; genus Viscum; species Viscum album. The sequence continues at coordinate 476,610,343 of OY728140.1, forward strand.
ATCACAATAAAATGTAAAATGGTTAGAACAACTTGGAATAAAACCAGTATTTGAGGCTAAAATCATAATCCGAAATGCATCCTTTACTCTATCAGAATCCACTATACACTCATATTATTCCGTATAATTGTTCTCTATATGAATTTTTATTCTTATCCACCTACCACACAACCATTAAGGAAAAATAAATATCCAAAATATGATTTAATATCATTTTGATATTTCCTAAAACTAGCATTATTATTTCCCCTCACTAACTATTCCTAATCTCTTCCATATAATGGGAATATATCTGTTGTATGTCTCAAAAACTTTTGAATAGTTTTTCCGAATTCCAAATGTATATCACTTGTACTAGATACATATATTCCCCCATTCTTGAACCAGTGGAAAAATATAACCTATTATATAACATAAAAAACATGATAAATACCATTGTTGAAGAATAGGGGATTATACTCATTACATCATTATCCCCATGTGATTCTAGTCACATTTTCATAGAGATAATTTTACAATGTTAAATTTTTAATAAACCTCCCATGTATTGTTTCATATTTTACCTCTGGAATGCCTTATAAATCTATGTACATTGACATATCCCAATCATCCTCATATATCTATCTCAATAGTTCTTGATCCCTAGAATATAAAATATTTTTTGTATGTAAAATATGGGGAATAATTCAATTAACCATGTATTAAGTTACAATAATACATTCCATTGTTTTAATAAAATTAATTTGTAATCAACATATAATACTATAAAAATAAATGAATTTCTACCGATCTTCTTATAAGAACATTTCTATCTTTTGTTCTTAATAAAACTAAATTAATTAATTGTCCCATAAAAATGATCCGTACATGATTTTAATGCTCACAACAATTCATAAATGGATATATGAAACTTATTCACTTTTTTGGGAATTATTTCATATAAACAAACCATCTAGTTGAAAAATATAAACATCTTACAACAACATAGAATTTATTAAATCATTTCTAACATTATTTTTCCAAGATTCATTATCATGGAAGGATACTATATCAATTAATAATTTTATGGATTTAATTATGGAAACTAGTGATAATTATTAGTCATGGTCTATGTTATGTTGATTCAAGAAACCCTTAACCACAAATCATGCTTTAAATTTATTTAAATTACTATCCATGTAAACCTTCTTCTAGAATACCTATTTAAACCCATTGGGGTTTATATAAACTATAGGGTCTACCATTTTTCAAAATTGTTTTTTATGCATGGACACTATATCATAATTCATTGATTATTTCCAATTGGAAACATCTATGATATATAATACTTTATGTTATATTTTATACATTATCTAAGTGATATGTATAACCTAGATCACTAACAAGAAATCCATATCACTCTAGTTATCCAACCTATCATGTAGAACTATGAAATATTTATGTCTAGGGAATATCTTCAGCTCCAATTGTCTCTTGTATATTTTTTATCCATACCAACTCTTCTACACCCAATGCATCAAAATCATTTAATTTAATACTTCTCCCATTATTTCCATTAGAAATGTGTTCTCTGTCTCGAAATATGAAATGTATATCCATAATCACTTTTCTATCGAATGGGTAATCTGGGAAATAACCTTTTATTTTATTTAGATGAGAAGTAAAAGTGTACTTCATGTTTTGGGATACTAATTTGTCAATATATAATGTCTTGAACAAAATAATCACATCCCCACACACATATATGTGAAAAATTGGGTTTCCTAAAATACTATAACTCAAATTGAGTCCCATATAATACAATAATTAGTATTCAGTTATTGGTATATTCCACTATCTGTAATGAGTATCCCCTAAATAATAATTAATGTGTTTTCAGACACATCATTGATCTGACCATATCAATAAATGTAAAATTCCTCGTTTACCTAATATTTTTACTCTGAGGCTTATGTGGATGAGTGATTTTGAATAACATTATAGAATCATTTTTTTATTACTGAATACCGGTTTGAGATACTCTCCACCTCAGTCAATGTGTAGTCCCTTAATCTGTTTATCATGCTATTTTTATACACCATACAAATATTGCATAATATTTTGAAGGAATATGGATTAGACCTCAATATATATATATATATATATCAATACATACTAAATTCATCATTAAAAGTAATGAAGAAACAAAGACCACTTAATTTAGTTGAAATAGGCCACACAAATCAGTGATAATTAATTCCAACTATTTTGTGTCCCTTAGTCCTTTCTTAGTGAAAGGTGATTTAGTTATTTTATATTTTGAAAAAGCGTGAAATATTTTAAAGTGTTTTAACTCCTTAGAATATATAAACAAATATGGTGTAATTAATGGAATCATCTTTGATTTACTTGTACAATAATGGAATTCCAATGGATGGTATTATATGATCCATTTTCAAAAAAATTAGTTGATTTAAAATTTAGGGATTTCATTTTCAAGTATTCATAAGACAATGTTGAGATATTCCATAAAATAATATAATCAATCCTAATAAAAGAGAAAAGCACTATTTAAAAACATAAAATAGAATCCTATACTGTCCAAAATAGACACTAATTTTTTGTTTCGAGTTATTAATGGTATATAATAACTGTTGGTTAATGTAATATTCTTAAATATATGAAAAATAAGATGATAATGTCCCACCTCAAAAGATGCTAGTATTTCAACATTCATATCCTGTAGATCCAACTCACCCATTATAATCATGTGAAATCTACAAGGATACATTATATAACATATGTTATACCCAATACCAAACATGCAAGTAAATAGAAAATAAATTCAATGAAAAAACATGTATGTTGGGAGAATATCCTTGATTCTTCTTCCCAACCATTAAATTGATATTCTAGTGGAATTTCATTCCATGTTTAATTAATTTGGAATATATCTCACTAGTCTCCATTTATATGTTTGGATTCATGGAACTACCATTTATTTTTTATAAGGATTTTGTTTATCCTTTATTACCTTATCATTTCCCTTCCTCCTCGTGTTCACCATATTGACAAAAGAGATACTATTTTTATGGACCTCAATAGTTTTTCAAACTAAATAAAACATGTGTATAAGGAACCTTTTCATGTTAATGAATTTATATTTAATATAAATTTATATAATCTATTGTGTAAATTGGCCATAATGATAAAATTATTTTTTTAATGGTTTAGATTAAACCCAAGGTAGTTCAGTCTCACAACGTTCCCATTTATCTCGATTATATGAAGTCCTTCATGATTCCCTTCAACTATCCTGAATTTATATATAGTGCACTTGATATCACATATCTTCTTGTTGATCCATTTACTGATATAACTATTGGTGATGAGATATCATAATTTAATCATCATTTTCATCCTGAATTTTTAAGAGTTAATTCTAAATTGATGCCAACATGATACATTGTACATATAGTGCTTCATCTATATGATTCTTATATTTATAATTATTCATAATTCTCTCTACTTAATGAGGTTTAATAGGATGTGAGGATTCTAACACCCAATTCATCCACTATTCCTATAGTACAATACAAAAGTGAATCTAAAAATACTTAGATTTATTGATGGTAATGACATTGTCTTTATTAGGTATTAATCAATGTGGTATCGAAAATATTATAGTGTATTCAAATTTATTTATAAAACATAATAATTGTAGTCAGTACTATATCATGATTACCAATATACATTACGGATTATGTAATAATTAACTATATCTTCATCTTTAATGAAATAAATGTTTCCATAACTACCAGATTCAAAATATATGTTATAATGATTGTTAAAGAGGAAAATAAATTTGAGACTATTCCTCATTGTCCAATAAATTACTATAAAACAACTAAATGGGTTTCATAATATGATTTTTACTTTCCAACCACAGGGAATCATGACAAAATGATATTTTGAGGGAAGTACTATCTTCTTAGAATTTCATACATCATTTACTAATTACCATTCCTTTAAAGAAGAAACAATCTAGATATGGATATGTCATTGTTTCTAAATTTCACTATATTGACCCATAAATTTCATAAGAACACCCTAGATGGAAGAGGTATCCTTGTAAAAAGATTTTAGGTACCTCATACACCCGAATTTTTCATATTCATTTTATTGATGGAGATAAAACATAGTATTTCTATGTGGGAATTTATAACAATTTAATAAATGAAATCATTTTCTATTTAAAATTATCATACAAAGTGATTAACCTCGTAACACAATATTAAATTAAATGGAAAAAAATCATCATATGTTAATATATTTTATTAATTCATTATAATTTATGATTTTATATGATCTCAAAAACATGTACATTTACCAAATAATATAATACCATATGTAAATAAATAAATACCATGATTGATCCTGAGAATATTAAATTGGTAGATCAATTGAGCATTAATGGATCAATTGTTACCATAGGTGTCAAAAACCAAAGTCATATATGAATAATGACTCATCTCTTTCCCCTATTAAATTTATCCACATCTCATGTGGATCCTCTCCAAATAATGACATCTTATGCATTTACATTCTTTCGTGTCATAATACATGTAGACTTGCATTTTGGTTATGGGAACTCATGAATTTATAATTCAAATTGATATCTTTAATTTTGTACATACATACCCTTATACATATAATGAGATATGAAGATGATACACAAACCATTATATTAATTAATTACTTTGAATAACACAAGTATTCATATAATTAAATAAAATTATTGAAATTCCTAGAATAACTAGTTGGTTGATGCTCATGATTATAAGAAACTATTCAAAAAACTAATTTTAAATGATTGAATTTTTGAGACCATAAATGGCCTAAAACCCCCAAATTATGAGTTTTGGGCCTTTTTGGGCACAAAAGGTGTCAGGTGGCATGGGATGGTCAGACCAGGCCTAGATTAGGCCAACAAGTGGTTAGTTTCCTATGCATGTGGTAGTGGTATAATGGTGAGGAGGCAACACTACTTAAACATATTAGAGTAAAAATAATTTTTTTTAACATTATTTCTCTTATGCTTGGGCAAAAAGTGGCATGATAACTATTTTTAAGGGTAGTTTGTCATTTCCTCAATGGGGATGTTTAACATCCTAATTTGAAACCCTTGTTTTGGTTTTCTTTAAATCATATAATCAATATTTTAGATTTCTTATTATATCCAGAATCTGTGTTATTAACACCATTTGATATTTTTTTTTAAATTTCCAAAATCTTATAATATGACATAAAATTGTTTTTTAATATTAAACCACATTTGGGTATTCTAACATATGATGTGGTTCTTTTCGATAAATAATATCCTAGATGTAACATCGTAAAGCATAAATTTATCCACATCCCAACACCTTAGGCCTAATATATACATAATTCAATTCTTAAACACATAAACACTTATTTGTATATGATTTTTATAACATTGGATGTCTATAAAATTACTACCTTTGATAAGATTGAGTCATAGTTCGACGAGATAATAACATTACAATAATAGAATCATAATTTAAATAAAATATAATTTATTCTTGGATTAAGAAATATCATGCCCCTTATGATAATAATTTTTGGTATCAGGGCATGTAGTGGAATCTGATATACTATGGTTTCATAAAATCTATCATATACAATATATAACCATGTTATCTTGATTGATGAAAAACCTGATAATCAACTCAAGGATCCTACATGAAATATTTTTGATTGAAAAATATGTAAAAATAATTCCTCTATTGATTTGATAATGAAAGAGGGTGCCACTCATCACTAGAAACCAGTGCTTGATGAAATGACTAACATATCCCTCTATTTCATCCCCAAAATATTTAAAATCATGTGGATACACTGATCTGTAATATCCTTTTTTAAGAGTAGTGAATATATGATACCTCCAATTCCATGACGATCACCTCATTTTTATATCTTCAATTTGCATAGGAAAACATGGATCAATGTTTTAAATATTCAACTTCTATCTATAGGATACATGATAGATGTAAGAAGAGATCTCAAATTCAGAGGGATGAATAGTACATTGAATTAGATATTTAACTTACATAAATCATGAAATAAAAACACCTGTAAATGGATGAATGGACCCTAAATATATTAGACCCATTAAATAATCCATTAATGACATCTTAAAACCTATTAACTATAAATTAAATTTCATTTATATTTTGTATCATATAATTGTGATTTAATATGTATATTATGAGATTTATGAAAACCATTAACTTAACATGTTTTGGCTACAAATATAAAATTAACCAATAATATGAAAATAATATTATTTCATTAAATATATTTCCTTGTATTCAATTTTATACTAGTAAATAAATTAAATTACAATTATTCTATACTCAAATAATAATTAAATCATATGTTTCATTGTGATAATTTAATATTTGACACCTGTAAACCCAATGTGGGTCCACTATGTACTACACTCATTTTCATATAAACTATATAGAATTTTTTTAATATGCTATGTGTGTGGCCCTCTAGTCCCTTATATTGAAAATATTGATTCATACTCATATACATGGATAATAGTATAGAAATACATAAAGTATACTAAGGATATGTGGTATATTCATAATAATGAAAACCTCTTAGAAAAACACACAATGTCATAGAATTTCATAATCATGTGAAATATCATGAATTGGGATTCACACATTGTGTCATCATCCATTCATGATTTATTATTTCTTATAATTATTGGGTAGAAATACCTTCTAAAATGTTGACCATGGATTTAAAAAAATACTATAATCCAAATAAATTGGGCTAGAGAAATCAATTACATTCATAAGTGATAAATTATATCTTGATATGTAAAAAAACTTTACAACAATAATGGCTCATTAACACAAGCTACCTCACCATGAAATAACATTAAATGATTTCATTTTGCATTAAATTACCTAGTAAAATAAAAAACACTAATAATAATTTCATTTCAATAGATAAATACATGTTTTTATTGACAGGAACTACCAATGAATCCTGAAACATGTGATGTTCCTCTTGAAATGTTAGTCCTCTTGATATCCTCTTCCCTAGATCCCCAAGTGAAAACATTAATGAATGATGTCTCAATTCATACGGTCCCCTAGAACGTAATATTTATACATCATCTATATCCTATGATCGTTATGTATTTGGAAAATAGAATATGTGTTTTATATTTCTAGAATGTTGTCATTAGGGTCACAATAAAGCATTGGGATTGGTATAATGTTATGATAATACATATAATCTACGAAAAGTTCCATATTCATAGTATATATAGATTTCATGAAAATGACATGGTAATATAAACACTTATACATTTCATATTCTATACATATGATGGTAAGTAATGTATATAAAGGTGTTGTTTAGGGCGAACCCAATCACAAAATTGTTGATCAACCTATCTACTTAAAATATGAACACCAAGAAACCAAAAACATTAATTAAAAGAATTATTTTAAATAGAGAGAGGGAATTTTTAACCTCCTTTGTGTAAGGAAATTTATTTATCTATAAATATTTATAACTTCTTCTCCAACAAAAATAAATAATATATATAGATATCTTTCAGTTGATGATGTATTCTAATAATCTCTTTATTCGTAATTTTTTAATCTCCCAATTACATTAAAAATTGGTTACTATTATTAGTATGTTTTGTTTAATATTTTTATTCAATATTCTTTATTAACATGATGGTACTATTGTTTTCATATTAAATAGATATCAGTTTTCATAAAAAAATATACAAGATCATTCAACTACTAATTGATCCATGAAAATTTTATTCATTTCATGATAACCTAATTATATTATTCCCCAATTACACTCAAAGACATACTCTCCTAGTTATTATTTATCTGTTCAACACAATTTATTTCGATACAGAATTATCGATCACTGATAGTTTTAAATACATAACATCTCCACAAAATTACATATATATATATATATATATATAACTACCCGTTCTTCGGTATCTAACCATTGTTTAATGATCCATGAACATACCTCATTATCATCATTACATTAAATAGATGTTAATTTTTTTTGATAACTCTAAAATCATTCTTGGATGAACATAACATATATTATATATGACCATGATGATGTGAGATATAATATAATACCAAAAATAATAAGATATAGTTTTTAGTCCACTCCGTTTCTTTCATAATTTTTCGAAAATACATTTCCAATAAAATATTATTGTAAACTGTTTTGAATTTATCCATTATTAACTTATTTTTCAAATGTAGTCTATATTTAATTATTGAAATGAATGTTGAACCATTCTATTGAAAAAATTAGAACCCAATAATGTATTTTATCCCTCATATCATATACATATAAAATTTATAACACATTATATTTGAAAATTGGTCAATGGAATTATCCTTCTCATTACCAAATATGAAATCATATACATACACCATCACCATGAACATTTAATTAACTAAGAATTTCATATAGAGGCTGTGATCAACCATAATCTCTTAAAATACAAATTTAACATATAAATATCCAAATATGTCTAAAATAACAAGGTTCATATTTTAGGATATATGAGTCATTTTCCATAAAAATCATCATATAATTGCCTGTAATATCAATGTCCACCATTTTTTCAATGTACACCTCTATATTCAGGATTACATTCACAAATACCGTGTTCACACCAATTTTATAGAGTCAAAAATTATGATTAATTTTTAATTCTGGAAAATACATGTTGACTCTTCACATTCCATGAAATAAAATATATATTCAATATAAAATCCATTAATTTAAGTGTATCTTTTACTTATAACACATACATTATTTTAGAAAACTATTTCATGTTCATCAAACTTATTTTTAATTCTACAATTTATTAAAATCAAATTTCTATTTCTTTTTAAATCATTAAATTTTCATGGTTTACAATAATAATTTATGTCAATATTTTCATTCATTTCTTTCTTCCATGATTCAAAAATTTCTAACTCTTCAAATATTCTTGCTTCAACCGATAATAATAGATTACTTTGATCCATTCTTACCATTCTTTGGGTATGTATAAAAGATGATTTATCAAAAATAGTGTTAACTAATTCTAGTTTAACAGTTTATCATCTTTTTTCACTCAAGGATTGACTTATCAACTTCTGATTCAACTTTCGAATCATCACAATTTAGAGTATTTTCCAATTTGATATAATATAGATCTACGTCTTATTAATTGAACACTTCTACTAATATATAATTTCAATAAAATTTATTACTTTCATTTTTATCAAATATCACATAATACTTTTCAATAATATTTTGGAGTATTTTTTTGAAATATTTATATTAGTTACTAATTGATCAGTAGACTAAACATACTCTTTTTTAGCTAAATCACTATATTTCTCCTTAATTCAATCACTATTTAAAGTTAAATATTTAATTCAAAAATCTATAATAAATTTTAAAGATGCATTCCTACCATACGACATGCTATATTTCAATTTATCAACTCTAGGATTGAGATATGCAGGATATTGAGTGCACAAAATAAAATTCATAATATCTTTTAAAGAGTGGGGATTTATTCCACTTTCAATCAATAAATTCTTGGACACATTATTTACCATGAGATTTTTACTTTCCTAAAATTCATTATATTTAGGAGTCAATACCACTGACACTTCATAATTTATTCCACATTATCTATATAATTTTTAATTTCATAGCTGAGTATTTAACTATATTATCCAAACATAAGATCTATATTATTCATTAAGTTTCACTCCACATAATTTTTCAAAATATGTTGATTTATTTCCGCACATATTTGTCATATTGAATAAACAAAACACATCCCATCCAGCTATACTCATTAACAAATAAGATGGAATAACTTGTACCATGAGTTCTAGCTTGATTGTTTTGACCAAATACATCAACATACACTAAATTCAATTGATTTATGTCTTCTTCTTCTTTTTATGGTATGGTATTATCAACTTGTTTCCCCTCAAACATGCCTCATAAGATTTTTCTTTATTCCTTGTCAAAAAATGAATATCAATTTTTTTTAAATATGATAAATTCCTAATACCCAGTTATTAAATGTTTTCAAACCTCATATATCATATAGTATTCTCCTCTATAATAAGAAGGAAATTATTCCCCTTGTAATCTATATAATACATGTTTTAATTTTATATTTGTAATTTTATATGAATTTTTTTATCATTAACATGATATAGTATCCTCCCCAATTGAATGTACTAGAAGGCAAAAACCTTTTAATACGTAATTCAACCTCAAATAATCATATTTTTTCATATATAATACTTGAAACTGGGATTAAATGAACCATGATATACTATATAAATATATTTTTAGAAATTCCTTATATTACCGAGCTATTGGATTGGAGAGTCTGAATAGATGGAACATATTTATGAAATATATGTAGAAATTTTTCCTTATAAAATTAAATATTAATTAATAGAAAATATGAAGTCAATGTTTCTTGAAAAATCGTAATAGTATAATGGATATATTTTATTTTCCAGGATACTATTTCACATGAACTAAGTATTTTTATCAAAAATAATAATGTTATTCTTTATACATGATTGTTTTTAATGTAATGTATTGATAATATATTTAATAAAATAAAATAACATTAATCTAATGGTGTTTACTGGATAATTAATGAACATAAATTTATTTTATACGAATAATACATTTTCATCAATGAAATGTATTTATATATTGTTTTCCTTTGGATATCATGGTTAGTTTATTCTGCTTTTAGAAATTTTATATAATGGGGTAATTGAGGTTGAAATTATGGAATAAGCCTTAAAATATACTGAAAACTGTAACTATTCCCATTTTTTGTATTTATTTCATCCATTATCTCCTAAAATTTTATTATATGTAATTTTTTTCCAAATTCCTGTGATTATTAAATTATTTATTTTATTCAATGATTAATTACAAAGCATCACCCTCTCTCACATAATATGTTTTCATTATTATGATATAGAAAAAAAATAACATATTAACCAATATTGATGACATAATAGATTATGAATAATTTTTTTTATTATAGTCACTTTTTAATGTTTTTTGAGATTGTATAATTATAAAGAACACATATGCAGTGATGATAAAACTCTTTTGCATTTAAAAAAATCATGTAAATTATATTAAAAACATTATAATTATTAGGTTTTTGGTAAATTATGCAATTGCATGAATTTTTGGATAGTTATAATTTATAATTGTGGGTAAAAGTGTTTTGATTCAAAATATATTACTGTCTTAACATGTTTAACATCAAATTTTGTAAATAGTCCCAAAAATTTCAATAAATGATATTTATTGTTTCAATTTTGAAAAAATAATAATAAAATGATAATAATATTATAATAAGTCAATGAGTGGAAAACTTTCCGATACTACCATAAACGGTTCCCAGTTTCAGTCAATATGTCTATGTGGAATCTAGTGAAGAGTTATCTCATGGAGGCCATTTTTGATATTTTTTCAGAGGTGGATGTCTTCTCGGGTGGCTTTTGTGACCACTATGGTTCCCACCCCCATGTTTAATGATCTCAATTATTTGAACCAACTCACACATATTAAATTTTTTAATATTATTTATTTTATTTTTGCCCCATATTTTAAATAGATGAATTTCAAAGGTCTCACATTTGTAGGTTTTAAAGGATCAACATTGATTCATCAAAGGGAATTCAATATAAATAACTATTGGCATTTTTCGAAGATATGATTTATGAAATTAACCATATGTCTCGTGGTTCCAATGTTTTCATTAATATTGATATAGATAAATCCCATAGTGGGATCAAATTGATTATTATTCCTTTGGGGATGAATAGTATAGGTTTTATATATTGGTTTAAAATTAAATTTTCAAGTCATATTGATCCACCAGGTTTACAATCTATTTTATGGGTAAATAGTATGATTTCATGGAATTGGTTAGGGGGGTGAGGCATAGAAACCCATTAACTCCAACCCTATTCATCAGGGTTCAGGAGACTCTTAATATATATCTCTCTCAAGTCCTCCAAAATAAGAAAATCCTCTCATTCCACATAAATTCCATCTGCAATGGAATATATCATCTTCTCTTCTCTAATAAAATTGTATTTTTTATGAATAGGAGTAATATATATCATTAATTATTAAATAATGTAATGGTGGAGTATTGTAGTTGGAGTGTAAAAACCATTAACCAAACTAAGATTAGTGTCTAACTATCATGCTCCTTAATTGAGAGGCACGCTACGCTGATTGTAGAATCCTTAGGAATTCATCGAATATACATTCCCATGGAATATTGGGGATCTCCCATTTAACTATGAAGTCTACATATTCACTTCTTAAAGGGGTGCATCATAAAATCACCAACTGAATCAATTCCAAAAATGATCATTCTTGACCACTGGTGTAGGATCTCTATGGTTAAATATGTTATTTCATCAACTCATATGAATGTTCTCTCTGTTCGTGGGGTCCCTATATATATCCTATATGATATGTGGAAATTGATAATGGGATTCATCTCGAATTTCCACTCAATGGGTAGGTTATATTGGTCTTTTTGGACATAGATAATGAATCCATTTGATGATAGAGGAATAAACATGAGGGATGTGGCTAAGACAATTTATAGTATGCAATCCATCACTATCTAGGAAGATATTGAATGGTGGAAAATATGGGGTGTATTTATTCTAAACACGTACATGAATGAAATGATGTCTCTAAATGGTAAGTTCCCATGACTTTGAATGTTTATCCAATTACATGTTCAGATCCTCCTCAATAACTCCCATTGGATACATGATCATTAATATATCATGTTCTATAATATTAACTGGGTTGGAGAGCTGCTCAGTTTCCCAAGGCGTCACACTACATACCACTCATTTCATCAAGATATAAACTTTTCAAATCACATTAATGTAGTTATAGACTATAAAAACACACCCAATTTCATGGTATTTATATGATTGATGTGTGAGATAACTATGTGTTTACATCCTCCATTAATGGAACTTTTTCATTAGAGATATTCCAGTGGGTCTTGTATGAGAACATGGTGCCTGATGCATGGGGATGCATTATGTGGTTTAAGGTGCTTTCCCTAAAACTCAATTTTTAGTTTTGGTTTATTTATAATAATATGATACAAACTGATTATTAGTTCAATAATAAAGGGATTTTTTTATATTTAAAATTTCATTATTGTTGGAACACTGGAGAAGAATCACCCACTCAATTTGTTTCCCGATGGCGAGTGGGAATCTATGGTATGGAGAGATCTATTACTATTCAATGGTTTACAACCAATGATCTCAATAGTGGAAATTTCATTTGAGAATGGTTTAGTGTTGTAGACAAAAACATCCTAGGTAGAATTTAAAGAGTCAGCCATTTGATCATCAACCTCTAGTGTATCTGGGAAGTGAGGAAAAAAGGCTTGGTGTGAGGGAACTAGCAGATTGGTGTGTATTATGATCACAATGACTGAATTATTGGTGGTTTATATTAATCAAGATCTATTCAACTGGGATAATTCTCCATCTTTTCAGATATTTATTCATATTTGTGACACATAATCATCACAGACGTTGTAGTTCTCCCTGAGAAAATGGGATTTCTAGATTATTCTAATTGGACTTATGCTGAATATTGATGGGTGATCCTTCTCCAATTTTAAGAGGGGTGGTGAAGCTATATGTAGGATCAGTGGATCAATTATCCTCCCCTTCATGAAATTTTATAGGTAGGAGACTCCCACATAGTTGAGGCATTTCATGATGGGATGATTCTTTATAAGGATTACACTATACATATTTCTGTGGTCGAGAGTGAATCCCCATTCATTTTTCATTCCCTTATATTCCTAAAATCAATCCCCTAGTCTATTACCATTGTTATTGATAGAGTCGTGTATTTCCCCCCCCCCGATAGTTCTACCCATCTCTACACATGGATTTAAAGGAATAAAGTAGCATATTTTTTGGCCTAAAAGGTTAGTATTACTAGCACTGTTTTTTCTAGTATTTGATCTATCTACCATGGATGTGTGGGAATTTTTATAGGAAAAAATATGGGATTTCCTCATTTTATAGAACCTTTATCTGGTTCCATTTATTCTTTTTTTCTTTTTTAAAAAATAATCCAATTGTGTGTGTAACCATGATTAATGTTACAAGGGTTAAATATGAGTAAAAACAAGAGATAATTTTTAAAATGACAATAGAATTTGTATAAAAAATAGTGGAAGAAATGTTTCAACAATATCTACCTTACTATTGAATATATTGACGTTTGGATCCATTTATAAAGATTTACACACTTATTAAAATTACTATTTCATGTATTTTCAAGATTGGTACCCACTTCACTTACAAAAGGGTACCCCATATACACTCTTCCTGAAACATCATGATCTATTTATCTCAACTATGATCTATCAAAATTCATATAAATCCCTCCACCTTTATCTATGGTTATGGTCTAATAAATAAAAAACTATATATGTCTTGTAGTTTAACTCAAAATAGGATTCTGAAAGAAGATATATAACTCTTAACTGTGTGTTTTCATCATTATTTCTTCATCTAAAAAATATAAAATCTAATATAACCAATTTTATTTGATAATATGTGTATTATTTTATTTATTTAAATGTAATTATCTTATTTCTATGGACCTTTATCATCACATTTTCTATCACATTAAATCATATCTTTTGTATACTTGTGGACTACAACATCCCCAAAGAGATGAATTTCTTTCATCACCTCTTTAGAAGGCTACTAATTATGATATATTTAATCAATAAATATGTTGTTAATGAAATAATTATTATTTTCTATGTATAATATATTACGAACATTCTTACCCTCTACCCATTAAAAATGAATATGATACTCATGTGCATATGTAGATGACCACCACCATAATGAAATGTGTTTTTTTTCATGTTCAAATTTCATGGGTAATTATTAAATTAGATGTATTGTATAAAAATTATTTCATGAATAATTTTTTAGAGATAATGTATGAATAAAACCTTTGACCATGGAAAACCTATCAATGTTTTTTCTGATTAATAACCAAATGTTCAAAAATTTCCGATAAATAATTAATTGCTTTCGAATTTTAAAAAGTATTCGTATTAAATGAAATTGAAGAAAAAATGAAAATGTAATGAACATGAATACTATTCCCATGAAATTATATAACTAATATAATTTTATTATTTGGGGTTTATAGAATGTACCGAATGTATCAGGGCTGAAGTAAGTTATTTTCCTTCAAAACATTATTTTAATTCTTTTAAATCATGTTTTTTTCATCATTATACATGAAGTTAATATTTAAAAAAAATATTATTATTTTGGCATTAACTATTTTTATTTGTCAATTTAAACTACCTTTTACATTCATTACAAATTATTAAAATGAATCATTTCAAAACCTTTACATATAACTCACTATTGACATTCCATAAAGGAGTGAAAAGAATGTTCTCTTTCAATATTGTATATGAATGTATATTAGAAACACCATTACCATTTTATTCATATAAATATTCATGATTTTTTTTTCAAATAATGGAATTTTCATGATATTCTCATATTTTTTATTAAAAACATTATCAAACAAAAAGGATACTTTAATATTTTTTTCAAGTAAATGTTTGAATATTCTTTTAATAGTATTTTCATCTATGTATTCAACCATAAATAACTCATATTGCTTAAATGATATATAATATAAATACCTCATCAACGTTATTTCCCATTATGAATTATTATAATGTTGTTGAATTTATTTAACACGTAAAATATTGATATTAATTATTTAATTTTTTCATGTTAAATTATTTTATAATATATTTTTGTTTTCTTTAATATAATGAAAGAATTGGACTATGTTAGTGATAGGTGGGGACCTTTACAAACCATATACAAATCAGTATGTTTCATGAGACAATGTATTTGAGGTTTTTAGTGTATGCGTTTAAAATTGTTTACGATTTCAATGCATAATAACTTGACTATGTATTTTTGATGCATTGGCATAAGTCCTAGATAGTATGATTATGATGCCTGACATTTTTCATTAATTCATATTGAAATATGTTACTTTATTCAATGGTATTTTTTATAATTATACCTTGTATAGATTTCTTCTTATAGTTATCAATGAATTTTATCAAAATAATTTTATTTGATAAGATTAGAAAATAAAAATTAATTTCAAATAATATTTATGATATCATTTGTTTAGAATGATTATTTTCATGGAAAATATTGGATGTTATTAAAGATATTGTAATGAATTATTATTTTTCACTTATTTGTAATTCTGATGTCTTTTAATTTATAAATTTGGAAAGATTTGATTTTAAGAGTTTTTTGGTTATTATTTAAAAGTAAATGTATGTTATGAGAAATGAATCACAATACTATCTTATTTATATTTATTTTTTATATCTTGTAATGTGATTTTTTTATTCCCAAATTTTAAAATAAGAAATATACTTATTATGGATGACAAGTAACTACCCCATGAACTGTCATTCTATTATAGAGAATCATTAAAAATATCATGAATGTGTTTTGATGTGAATGTTTATTTAAATTTATGAAAACTTTTTTTTAAGAAATAATGTTATATGAGTTAACGTATCAACGTTTTTTTGTAAGACATTGTTATGTAAGAGTGTAAAACAATTATCTAAAACTCTAAACTAAAAATGATCTTCAAAATGGAATAATGTGAATACCTTTTACTAAATCAAGTAAATATGGGATATTTTTCGTAAGGTGAATTATAATTATTATCAAATGAAATGATTAGATAACATTAGTGTTTATGTTGAAGGAAATAATGATAATTGAAGAGTTTTAGATACCATCATTGGTGTATATGTCAATATAATATCATAAGTATAAAGTCATAGATACCATTTGTTTGGTTTTATATGGTAGTATTTACAGATATTTTGGGATCAATTTATTGGAATACAACACTTTAGATTAATATATATCATAGTGAAAATATTATTCACAGAATAATACATTTATATTATATATATATAAGTATAATGGTATTTATATCCAATAGTTATTATGTGATCTTTGATGTTATATTCATTATAGTTAATTGGATAAAAGGGTTATTATATTCCTAAAACGTATAATTTATTTTATAGAAGATTATGAGATTGAAATGTTATTTTCTGAATATATTTTTATATTAATTTTGAATAGGTTAACTATATTTGGTAAATATTATTTTTAATGTATATAGAAATATTTATGGCTAAGATTGAAATTTACTTGATGAATAAATTTTTGAGTATTCATTTGGATGTATATTATAATTTATATATGATTTATGGAAATTTAGGTTATTTAAGGGAATGATTAACATTCATTTGAGATTATATTATTAGGGTATATAAAATTATGGTAAGAAACTTTTTATGTTATTAAGGGATTTATGATATAAATTTTATATTGATCTTGAAAAAATATGGGATCATATCTTTTTATTTTTGGGGTTTTCAACATGGTTGAGAATATTATAAGAATAATAAAGTTAGTTAGTAATATCATTATTTATAGTGAACATTATGTGTTGTTCTTGAGGGTTTGGAGATTAATGGACAATTTCTTTACATGAATATTTATTCCTATTTGATATTATCTTAATTTTTTTAAAAAATTTATTATTATTGATTAATGGATTGAAATATGAGAAATACATTTTAAACCATTTATGGATATTGTTATATATTAGAAGTGGAATTTGGAATTTCATCCATGAATAATTAATATGGAATATTCAATGATTAGTGTAAGAGATGTGATGAAAATAGAAACTAATCAGTGGCTAAATGAATGAAGAAATTAAACTTATGATTTGAAAAAAAAATCAATCATGCATATAATCTAAAAATCATTATCTTGAGGATAGAACACTTTCTCAAATCTATCAAATCTTATGAAGAAAGTAACACCTAACAATCAATGAATGATAATAGAAAACCATTTTCCAGTGTAATCTATATAAAGTTATATTAATTTATATTTTCTTAATCTTAACATAGAAATTATTGTTCATGATAATATATTTATCAGATCTGACTACAATGTTATGATACATTTATTTTGATTGAATCGAATTAAAATTCTGAGATCATAATTCTTAAAGAGGGATAGAATGTAACAAACCAATACATTAATATGTAATTCTCCATTAAATAATATAATTTTTTATATTATGTACCACTCACAACACCCTGCATAAGAAAACCACAATGTATGATATATATATATATATATATATATATTTAAATTTGGATGTCATAACCTAACTTTTATATTGAAGGTTACGTAAAGGATTAACCAAACTGTGGAATATATTTAAAATAAATTTTTTATAAATACTTTCAATTTATTTATTATAAAAACATAACTAAATTTTAAATAAATTCATAAATGATTTGAGGCTATTTATTTTAAATAACATACTTTATATGTGAAAATTATTTTTATGAAATTAAATTAAATTAATCATTATAGATGAATGATTTTGATAAAAAGCATTGATCATTTATTTAATTAAATTAACTAAAGTTACTCTAGTTGTTGTAAATATATCATTATGTATCATAATTTATTTATATACTTCAAAAATGCATTTTCCTTATAAAAAGTATTGTTTTTTGTAACCGCATATCATGATTATTTTTTTCACTTATAAAATTTGTGATTTATAAAATGGCGTAATCAAAGTTCAAATTATGGGATAATGCTTAATAATATCAAATATACCTTAGATAATATCAAAAAAATGCATTAATTTATACATAATCATTATCAATTCTCAAATATAGAAATTTTAGGCCATTTTCATGTAATTATGACCATTGTATTATTTTATTAGAATAGTAATTATAAAATGTTACTATCCATCACTTGTTATGTTGTTATAATTTAGATATAAATTAAAATGATATATGAACTATTATAGATCAAAAAACTATTATTAAATAAAATATATTTATGATAGACTATTTTTTAAATTTTTATGATAGTATAATTACCATGTATAGTTATGAAACATGGAAATATTGCTTGTACATGATGTAGAAAAAAAAGTAAATTTTTTTAACAGATTTAAATGTAATTTTTTAAGTTAAATTGTGATATTTATAAAATTTATTTGATAATAATATTGTATATGTGTTTTTGAAATAGTCTATTTTTGAGATACAATAGTGTCTTTATATTTATTGACTCAAACATTTTGAATAGTCCAGAAACTGAATTCAAATGGTATTTATTGTTCAAAAATAATTTTTCAATATTTATAAACACCCGAATATATAATAGTAACTCAATTTGAAGGTAAATTTTCAATGACATTAGTATCATTTGATATTTTTACCACATTTATTATCTAAAATTTCTTTCATAACCCTTTGAGTTTGAAAAATATGAAACCATCATCAACGATAAAATGGATAATGAAGGGATTAAACTATTATATAATGTTCAAAATACCAAAGAAATTGCACTAAATTTTATAAGATGAATTAATTTCAATCCTAGCCTATATAAATTATATTTTGTTTTACTTTACATTCATTTTTATTTAGTTAGACACAAGATATATATATATATATATATTTATTTATTTACAAATAAAATAGAAATTTCATGTATTTATAAGATTTCAACCCACATCACTTGTACTAGGGCTCATTGTATCCACTATTCCTCACACCTCATGAGCTATTAATATCAAATAATATATAAAAAAATCTTCCTAGATATTCTCACCATGTCCTAGATTTAATGACCACAACAATATAACAACCAACTAGGCTTAAGGTGTATGGAAATAGCGGTTTCTAAAATAATAAACCACACTTTTAACCAAGTGTTTTCATGTCTATTTATTTTTCCACCTACTTAATGTCTCAAATTTCCATGATGATATAATATATATAGTGTATTACATATATTTAAATTTCATTATGTTTATGGATCAACCATTTATCGCCTCTTTTTCTATCCTATTTTAAATGAAAGCATCACATATGTGAACATGTGGGGTACAACCTATACAAATATATATGGTTAATTTTTGATCCCTACCTCACAAGGATAGTAATTATATAATATTTAATTAATATATATAAATTTCATGAGATAAATATGAATTTATGAAAAAAATATATCACTTTACTCCTTACCCATACACCTACTTAAAAATGGTAACATTGCTCGAGCATATATGTGTAATACCACATGCATGAAGCGATGTGAATAATTTTTCATTCATACCATTAATGGATGATTATATGTTTTATTTAATGTATAAAAAATATAATTCATCCATGATTAATAATCTTTAGATAAGGTAACCATGACCCCTTTTACCCTGGACAACCGAATGATGTTGTTTTTTATTATAAACTAAAAATCCACAAAATGTATAATGCAAACATAAATAATTTATTAGTTAATAAATAATGTTAGTAAAAAAAATAAATAAATAATGATAATTAGATTAATATGAAAATTGTTATTAAGATATTTTAAAAATAATGTAAGTTATTCTTTTAGGAGTCATAGAACGTATGATATATATTGGGACTCGAGGTAACAATCCATTAAATCATTATTTAAATATTTTCTTTTCAATAAATTAATTATTCTACTCCATGTCACTAAAATGTTTAAAAATATTATTATTTCTGATATATAGTTATTTAGAGGGTATTTTCCACTAATATTGACTTTATTAATAAAGTATTTAAATGGTTTATTTAAAATGTTATACATACGGTTAACTATTTATTTATTTTTAAAATAGAAAAAATTATGTTATATTTTATGATGCATGAAATAAATTGATTTTCCAACCTTCATTCCCATTATATTCATTGAATATTACATTACATTTGTCTATTTTTAGTTTCAAAGTGATTTACATTATCAATATTTTGGAAATTTTATTTAAAATGATAGCAAATAAAAGGGACATTTTTTTTATTTTTTCAACGAAAATATTGAATATTATAATATATATATTTTCATCTATGTAGGAATAATACCATGAATAATATTACTTTATAGGACTATAATCTAATTATTCCATTCACCATATCTCTCTAAAAAGATTATGAATGTTTTTTTTGTTTAATTTCTGGAGAAAATATTGAAATTTCTTCTAAAAAGTTGTGAATACAAAGGTACATATTGATTAGGTAATGTGTAATTACATATAATTGATGAATTTCACTTAGTATGACATGGGTAGGATACATTATATCCCATTTATAAATCTTTATACATCAGGAGACAATCTTTCAGTTGAATTTGATGTATACTTGGACAACTGTTTATGATGACTTAGTGTGGGGAGTTGACAATATATTTACATTGTCTTGGAAAAAAGCCTTGATGACAAGATTAGGCTGTCAGAAATTATGTATTCAATCAGTATGTAGGTAGTTATATGTATACATATTATTTTTTATGTATTTTTACAAGGATGTATTTTATGTTATAGTTTTTTATGGTTTTACATAAATACTTAAATTTTATAAGATATGAAATTAATTATTCATTTAAAAGATTGTTCATGATATCTTATAGGTAAAAGGATTATTTTGAAGGAAAATATTTCATGATTTTTAAAAAACTCTCATGAATTATAAATTTTTATTTATAATTTCATTTAAATTTTTTTAATACCATTGGGGGGAATATTGATCTCATGAGTATGTAATTGATTATTTATACTCAATGTTTATTTTTTTAAAGGTTTCACTATATTGTTTGATTAAGCTTATAATTTTTTTATACCATAATGAGCTTTTTTTCTTAAGAAAAGTTTTCAAATGTTTTTCATAGGTCATAAGGATGTGTATGAACTATAGAAATAATATCTTTCATTATGGGGTTTTATCATAAAATTAGCAAACCTTTTTAAGGTGAAAGGAGTATAAATCAAAGAGTACAATTTTTGTGAAAAAATGGATATTGAGTGGAAGTTCCCACTTTAATTTTTATTATTTTGATATTTAATATATTTACCTAGTTCAATGAAACTATAAACCAAAATAATCAAATAAATGAAAGTTAGTTAATCCCTTATTAAAAATTATGTACATTTGGTTGTTTAAGGAATGAAGTATTGTAGTAGCCTTTAATCCAAATCCTCATAAGTTCCATAAAATAAAACAATATTTTCAGAGACCATCAACATAGATAACATTGGTATTGTTAAAAACATATGTCTAAGAATATTTAACCAAATAAATCAATCTTTTGATCTTCAAAAATTCTAAAATGATCCATTTTATAAGGTATTCATTTAATATTCTTGATAATTTTCATGTTATATATCTTATATATTGAACTAAAAATATTTAAAATCCATATAATACTTCACTTTTTTGATTTTAATAGCATATCACTATGAATATATTTCCCCAAATTTCCAACATCTTCTATTTCAATGAAAATATAAAATGGGTAAAGATATATGGAATGATCTAATAATTTTTTCAGACACAAAAAAAAAATTTAATTTTATGTTTCAAATAGATACATTCTTTTTATGAAAATAATTTTATAGAATTTACGTGCACATATTCTTCTTTGAATTCCATATAAATACTTTCCACTTATTTTCCTATAATCAATAGTGTTATATAGAGAGAGAAAGACTTTGAAATGAAATCCCCATAGTTAATTTCTACTCTGATACAATGATTATGTTTTCATTGTCCTTTACTAACATAAAATAGACTCTCAATAAAAATAACTCTCTAGATTATTTCAATAATACATAATGGAGATAAGGTAAACATAAAGTTAATACATTGTAGAAGTAAATATATTCTTTATTATATCAATTCATATATGTGATGATTTTATTTTACACCTTGATTTTTGATAAGTTCTTTATGATATATAAATTTCTCCTTGATCATACTTCCCTTAACTTTACAAAATTGATATATTTGATTTTGTTGTTTCTATTGAAAAATAAATACCACATGTACACATGAAATTGGATCCTCTAGTGCTAAAAACATCCAAAAAAATTCTTGTATTTCATTTAAACATTTCCATTAAAACATAATATTAGAAACATATAATATCTATCTTCTTACCTGAGCCATATAATTTTATTTATATCTTATTATTCTTCCACAAAGATAAAACTTCCTCTCTTTATGTTTCGATATTCAACATTTTCCCCTGATAGAAATATTACTATAATCATTATCTTATCTGTTCTTCAATATTTAATATATAGTTCACAACTTATTTGGGTTTCAAATTATCACATTCAAGTTCATGTAAAACTTTTTCATGATGTTAAAATTATTCTTTAATATCATCAATATATCTTGAGTTATATATAAAAAATAATCCAATATTAATATTCTTGTTTATTTGTAGGAAACACTTTTTAAGTGTTTTATCCTAACCAATTTTCATATTAATTAATCCTTCTAGTTGGTTATCCGATTCATATTAATAGTTTTATTTCTCCACCATGACCTTCAAAACAAATTTTTTCGCTAAAATAATCACTAATTCAACATCTTACAATGAATCTTCATCCACACCATCATCCTATTTAATTATAAGTACATTTATATTCATTAAAAATTAATTTTTTAAATAATGTTACCTCTAGTGGAGAACATCTTTATTATATTTTGAGTGAATTCAATCTCACTATCCACTTTGTCAAATATTTTTGGGCACATTTTTGTTATGTGATAAACATTTATATAATGAACCTTGCTATTAGAAACTCCCCAAAATATATTCTTAGACAATAATATAATTCCATTCCATAAGAGATAAGAAATTATCAACAATATATTCTCTAATTTTAAATTCATGAATCTTATTAATAGATACAGATTTTATTTCTATTTCTCTTATCAAATGATATAAAAAACATTACATCTTCACTAACATGTCATCTAATTATAGATTTTTTTATATAATGTTGAGATAATTCTACCATAAAAACATCATCATGCTACAACCAACCCAAATTATAAATCATTTGTAACAAAAATATGATATACATCATTGTAAAATCACATTTTCTCTCATGAATATGTCCAAAAATTTCTCTGACAATTGTTCGAGGGAGAATAATGAAACTATAAATATCTTTACATAAACTCACATTTATATCAATTAATTATATACAATAAACCAACCAAAGTTCCTCATTATTTTCATTATCACCTTTATAAATAATAGAAATATTGTCCTAGGTTCAAATATTTGTAGAAAAAATAATCAAATTCATGTGTATCTTAATATAATGTGATCCATATATGTAATTTAGGCCATTTTAATCCCAATTTATAAATTTATTATACTTCTATAACTAATATTTTGGTAGAAATAATCACAATAAATACCTGAAATAATTCCATGTAAACGTAAATACCATGATATCATTAAATGTACTTATTAATATTTTTCCACACATGATAATTGCTTTCATAAAATATATTTATTCACATTAAATTCACATCCTTCATGACGATAAATACATTGTTTTAAAAATTGTCAACAAATAACCTATGGCACAGTTGTAACATGAGGTCCTACAATACACACTTGGGGGTGTTTTGGGTGAATTGGGAAGATTCATAATTTGTACATGTATGATATTCTAATTGACGTTTTCATAATGTTTTAAAATACACATTCTTTGTATCACACTGATTGTACAACCACATACAAAAATTATTAAATTGGGATACATGGACATCATGATTTTATTCAGATTAACAACATTTAGATACATCAAAGGATGTTATATAAATGATGTGTTGATATGCCTAATAATTAATACATTACTAGATAGTGATTATAATATTTGGAAAAATATCACTAATCATCTGGGGTACATGATATCTTCCTCTATTCCTTTGAAAACATTCCAAGAGTGTTACATAAGATATTGATTCAACACCAATTTGAAACTCATAAAGATAATGAAATTATTTGTATTACTAAACAGAAAAGGGTGTTATCCCTGATGTTCTAATTTCAATATATTTATTTTCATATTTACGTGGATGGAATATTCACTTCTAAAACTGATCATTAATGGAATTAAATAAATAAAAACAAACCCTTAAATTCCATTAATTTTATGAAATTCCTAACCTAATCTTATCCATCCTTGAATTTTTATTTATTTTTTCATTCCTTGTATTCTTTCAAGAACATTTCCCCACAATTTTTTCAGTCCACCTTCATCTATATTTCGTCAAGAGTATTGTAATTATAGTTAAAATACTTTTAAAATAACATAATTGAACTTCATTTTTATAAAATTCATCCCTTAAATCATATTCATGTAGATTCCCATAATATAAATAAGTTATTCTGTTGAAGATCATTCAATATCCACCAAATAGTTAAAGGAGTGCTAAATCATAAACTATTGTTATACCATCTATTTTTCTAAACCCCACAACGTATCATTTCCTTAAAAAACCCCATTTTTTCCTCCATAGGGGTGTAAAAAATTATTGTACTCCATTTACCATTACAATACACTTCTGTAAAACAATAAATTTATTTTTATTTAATAAATGTTTTATTTTTACACTTTTTTAAGATGAGTCATGATTTATAAATGGCATGGGGGATTAGTGAAAATAAATGATGATAAAAAGGGTGTTCTAGAACAATTTATTCCATAGCAAGGGTAATGGTACTATAGAACATGAGACCACTCTAGATGGGAGGCGGATATACGGTAATAGAAACGACTACAAAATTGTTTTTTGGGAGTTTAAACTATGACAATGTAGTATGGTAATCAATGTAGTGACTTGTCTATCTAGGTTAATGTTGTCACCATGGAAGGATATTCATCGAGGCTATATCATGATGAGTATGACCATATAGTATAGCTCTTCTCGATGTAAATTATAGTTGCTGGTCTGGCCTATGGTATTTAAGAATTAATAAATTCAACGCATTGAATCAGAATTATCTCGGACATGGAAGGAGGGAGATCCATTTAGATTAAATGAGGATCCTTTAATTTTTTTTATGGTACTGAATGTGGTTTTATCTTACATATTGAACTTGAAATGTCTTAAAAATACATTTCTTCTTATTCTCTATTTGAAGGAAACATATTACTTTGATGGACCATAGACATACCTCTATGCCACAGATCCAACCTTGACTTTGTCATGGGTTGAGGTGTAGATCAGCTCCATGCCACAGTCTGCTAGATTGCGCTCGGGTTATTCATCACATAGTAGTTCAATGATAAAGTTGTATTCTCATTACTATAGAGTGATAATTTTTCACCCCCTACATTGTGGGTACACTCCTCGCACCATAGAAGCCTTCTCCCAATGGAACATTGTTCTACAATGAATTTCACTATACTATTGGGTGTTTTTCAAATACAACTCCACACATTCATTAACATTATTATATTTTTTTAACCCCATGTTTTATATATGTACTTTCTACACCCCACTTGGACCAAATTATAGGAGTCCATTTTTATTACCATCTACTGAGGATATGTTTTGTTCTATCTGTTTTTTCTTGATTCCTCTTTTCCGTACTCTAGAACCCATATCATGGTTGATTGTACTGGTTCTAGGATATTTTGGCATGTGATCACTTTTTGGTTTGTGTACATGCTTAGTTTAGGCAACAAAAACATTAACAAAACATATTTCTATTGCAGAAAACCATGATGAAGGAAGATCCTTCCTCATTGGGATCTCGTTTACAAATGTTTCCATAAAATATTTATGTATTAAAATATTCATATTCCTTCAGAACTTATGCTCACATTTGGGATTCTATGTAGCCCTTTATACCTATTATGATTTCATTTCAATGAGATATGTTAGAATAATAAGATTATATGTATGATGACGATTCACTTGTTGACATGGTGAAACAATTTATCTCATGATGTCATGAAATGTTCATTAAAATTATATAACCTATTTTGTATCAATGATTCCATTAGAATATTGTGAATGGTACACGTGATAGGAGAACCACCTTGGTCTGGTTATATATTAGAGGGGGTGCGCTTAATATATGATGTTGAAGGCGGTGTATCATGATATAATTTAATCTGGCCTATAATTGATTCTTTGTGGATTCTGAAGTGAAATATGACACTTGATTCCTTTTAGATTCAGAGTAGAAGACTATGAGACTCAATTCCTTGTGGACTTGGAGTACCCCAGGGCTAAATGACATGTGGATTTTGATAATCAAACCCACATGATTAAATTTGGATTTCTATTGTATATCAAATTTCCTTATGGTGAAGTTATAAAAATTATATTCTATTCATTGATTATCCTTCCCGCAAGTTGTTGATGTAACATTAACCAGGGGTTTGTGGGGGCCTGGTTAGAACATGACTGCTAGGTTATGTAGACATTGTTAATTTTTATATTAAATTTGTTATTATCATTGCATAAACATTTTATTCATGATAGAAATATGTTGAGGACATACTGGTGGTGTCCTAACTAGTCATGTACTCACACCCTACATGAGAATTTCAGTGTGCATATAGATTTCATGGATAGATCTCCAGTGAAGGGAACGGAACCTTTGGTGGATAGTTCAACAATGGAGCACAATGCATGAGCATACCAAAATTTACTCTAAAGGACACACCATTATTTACTTATTTTTTTATTTATCTTATTATTAAAATTTTGATAGGATCACCACTTATGGATCAACTTTTATTTATGGAATGCATGACAACCTTCCACATTCATCATGATTACTCTAATATTTATTGATTCTTATTTTTCACTTATTATTATCATCCAGATGATATGTCACTGAGGGTTTGGTCTCCCTACTGATGGACATCGACCATCGTTTCTATTTTGATGCCTTATGTATATGGGTTGGTGAATAAGAGTCCACCTATCACTCCATCTCAGACCTGGTGGTTGGGGATAGGGCCTTACAAAATGATAATAGATTATCAGGACTCACTAACTAATATTTTCTAAATAACATAATGTTATATCATAGTAAGTAGTTTGGATATATGTGAATCATGTAAGGTAACTTTGGAATTGCTCGATAAGAACTACATAGTGGACATCCAAGTTTCCATAAAAATGAATAATTATGTTTCACTGTTGAATCCATTTACCTTGGGAGGTACACATGGGGGTGATTTTTTATTAATGATATTAATTTTTCATTTCTTCATCTTGACTAGCCACATATTTCAACACATAATATATATACCTATTGTTGTGATGCATAATAGTTCTTTAATTAAATTTCATAATTTTTTTCCTTTATTCGGTATAATTTCCTTGATTGTGTGACATATTTGTGTTACCCTGATTTTGTGATTTATCTTTCATATCATTAATTAATAGTTCTAAATATAAAATTTTGATTGTATATATATCTGATGATTTTACCTAACTTTTAGATTCCTAGGCTATAGTTTGTGGATGGATGAGTATTCCTTTGGTTGGGGTATACTACTAGAAAAATAACTATGTAATCCCATAGTATTGTTATAAAATGATTATGTTCATAATATTTATTCAGATGTCATCATTCTTCTTCAAAGACATTTGACATGAACACCAAATGTGGAATCCGAAAATGTTCTTGTGCCAACAACCGCGGTGCGTGAGGATATTCCCCATTATGCCTATGTACCAACATAGGCGATCTAGGATATAGATCCAATTTAGTTGTGACTATTGTGGATAGTTCATTTTCATGGTGGATCCCCTCAATGGGCTATGATTGATCTAGTTTTTTACTTTAATCTTTTACTCTATTTGTCATTCTTGAGTACTGGTGGACCATAGGTTATAGAGGACTAGCATGAAATTATCGAGAGAATCATCATGACCAACCATAACCCTATAGAGGGAGTCCTATTTCTAGTGATTTTTGTATTCCAAGGACTATAATGGATGTGGAAGACTATGATGTTTCAGGATAGTAGATGAGAAGTCCTAGTTTGGTAACCATCAGGGAGTTCTTCGTCGGCCAACATTTTCTAGAAACAATGATATGTGTCCATGGCAAATAGTTAATATCATTACGATATGGTTCAATGACTATAACAAAATGCTATACTAATTTTATAAAAAAAACATATTTTTTCCATACTAGTTGGGAATTAAGGACATAAGGATAACAAGTTTGAGATTGGCCTTTTGCCAATGCACAAATGATATGTAAGGGGATTTGACATGATGACATAATCACATTTGATTAATAAGGTATTGATCTTTCAGAAAGATCTAAAGGTTGATAGAGAAGAAGGTATACATCCATTAAATATCAAGACAGTAGATGATAGTTATCTCACTACTATGTAAATATTAAGAGGAATGAAAAAAACTCGCATTAAAGTAGGGTAACATGGGGTGAGCATAATATATCATCATCTAGAGGAGTTCTATAGTGATACAAATATGTAAAGGACAAACACTTTTGGATATTCTATTCAACACCCTTGAGCATGTGTCAATATTTAGGTATGGTAGGGTATCATCAATAGTTTTTCTCTACGGATATGAGAACATGATCCCATCATGGATGAGTTTAGATATGATCCTTGAACAAGTAGTCTGACCCATATTCTCATTAGTGGACCCAATAATTCCATTCACATCAAGGACTACGCCATGGTGATGATAAAACTCATGTATATGTTACGTAATTGATTCATATTGATGAAAGAGAGGGACCATCTATCAATCTAGGTTTGATTTTTTATCACATCTATCATGTCTACTACATTGTTCAATACAGGTTCTTCCCATTCTTTCATATATTCAAAATTAGTTTATAGAAATGACTTTCAAGATTTCATATCCTTTGAACAAGCCTGTCCTGATACACTGTTGGGGATAAAATGGAATCATCCACACAAATACCTATAGTATCCTATTGAAATAATCATTAATATAAATCTATGGGATTTTATAATCCAAGAGATGAAAAAAAATCATTTTTCTTCTCACCTTGGACAACTTACCAGCTTCTTGAGCTTATATTTATTAATACTTGGTATGGGTGTCTTTCACATCAAAAAATTAATAGAGATACATGATGACTATAGAGTGGTAGTTTGTAGAAAGTAGAGTTGGACTATATATTTTTCAACAATGGATGATCATAACAAATAATACATGACTAGATCTCTTGATAGGATAATGGAAAAACCTCCAATAATTTCTTACAGTCTTATATATATATTCGAAATTTTTTCTTGATGAATTCAAAGAAAATACCCCCTAATAAGGGAGTTGGATTTGATATTGAGATCATTATAAGTGAGAAAACATGATTTATACCCTCTTATCATATGACACTAAATGCGATTAAGGATCTCATTATGATGTTAGTGTACTTAGAGTGTAAGGGAGTTATTAGGAAAACTAGTTCACTATAGGGTGAAACTGTGTTGTTTTCCAAGAAGCTGGATAGTAGTCAGTATCTATGAGTTGATTATTAGAATCTGAAATACATGATGTCAAATAACTTATATACCTTTCCCAATATTAATGGTCTTTTTGATCAGTTATGCAGACATTGGTCGTTCTTGAAAATAGATCATTGATTGGGATATCAATAGGTACGATTTAGAGAGGCTGAAATCCCAATAATGTTGTTTCAGAGTAGGTATGTATTGTATGAGTATTGGGTGATGCCAATTAGGATAAAAATTCTTTTGTCAATGTTAATGGTCCTCATGAAGAATATTTATGTAAAATATTTCAACTCCTTCATCATAGTTTTCATCGATGACATCCTAAATGTCTCATGAACATCGAATTAGCATGTTAAACACCTCAAGATAGTCCTGATTACACTTTCTGAACATCATCATTATTCATAGTTGTCAAAGTGTGACGTGACACATGTGTTTAGATTCATTGGCATGTGGTGTGTCTTACAAGAATATCTATAATCCTATATAATGACTAGGAAGTTATTTCTTGGACACATCCATGGAACATGTTGATGTTCAGGAGCTTCCTAGGTTTAGATATATATTATACACGGTTCATCTTAGACTTCTTACAATAGTACCACCAATGATAGTGTTAATAATGGAAAGGGTGAAAATACAGTGGGCGGACCAGTGTGATGAGGGATTCCTTTATCTAAAGTGACAGTTGATGAAAACTCTAGTAATTATACTATATGATCAAAAGATTGGTTGTGATGAGTATTGTAATGCTTATAGTATTTGTCTCAGATTAGTACTAATGCAAGTATAGAATGTATATTCCTATGTTCCTCATCTTTTATGGCCCCATGAAGATAACATCCATGAACATGACATGGAGATATAATTCATTGTTCATTAAATGATGTTTAGGAGGAACTGTCACTTCAATGAGAGGTTTATTGTCTACACAAAACAATTGATCTATAGATACATATTCAAATTGAAATACATGAAACTTTTATTGAGGACATTGGTTTATTTTATAAATATGTTTGAATTATAAATTTAATACACATAAGGGAATGGAAACATCTTCACAGATGCTCATATCCATTAGAAAAAGGTTGAGTATGCTCTTGGTGAGTTGGAATATCAGAAGAAATAGTGCATGATGGGATTGTTGGATGAGTGGATGATGGATTAGTATGAGGTCCAGGGTTATATTTAATTTTCTCCCTGGGTATTCGTATCTTTTCTTTTCAACTAGGTGAATGTGGGATAAGTCTTAAACTAAAGTATGATTTGATAACAGAATAACTTGTTGGAGGAGATATGATATGTCAATGGAATTTTTTTGATAATATTGTGTTCATAGAATATGGAAGGTAAGTAGTCCAAAATTATATAAGAGTTTTGTTTATGTGGGATTACAATTCACAAATTTTATTAGTGCATCTAGGCATAAAGATGATGTACCATGTCTTTGGGAGAGTTTTCCAGAGACTAG
Organism: Viscum album; assembly: GCA_963277665.1. NCBI lineage: Eukaryota > Viridiplantae > Streptophyta > Magnoliopsida > Santalales > Viscaceae > Viscum > Viscum album. Next base: position 476,642,492 of record OY728140.1, read on the forward strand.
TCATGAAGACAGTCATTGTAGGGGTGGTCTCTCAATATCTTACATATCAAAGGGTGAGGGATGAAAACTACATAATTGGATTCCCCTTAAACTTATAGTACACTTGTGTTTGTGGGAAAATGTCCCGATTTACTTTTTGATAGGTTTACCTAGAACCCTAAAGGCATGTGATTTTATCTAGTTGATAGCTAATCTCAAGATTAATGATTCCCACTTTTTACTGATCAGATAGACTCACATAGTTAAAATGTTAGGAAATATCTAAATCATTGAAATTGTACGTTTTAATGGAGTAACCTAGATCATTTTTTCATATATATGATGATATTTTTCATCAAAGTATTGGATGATCTTATATAAGGTTGTAGGTACATAACTATGATTGAGAACAACATTCCATCAATAGAAAAAATGATAGAATTTGTGGACCATTTGAATATTACTATATATTATTTGATATTTCATGATATTTTTTTTATGGATAATGTGTTGATCACATATAACATGTTGATTTTTCATTCAAAAATAGTTATCGGGCCACAATTTAGAGGGACCCTTCTTAGGATTTTTATGGGTTGGCATGTTCTTGATTGCATTATGGGAATGAGTTTCTTGAGGCATCATTTTTAGACACATAATTTTTCAAGATTCCTATGAAAAAATATAACACATTAAGAGGAGTATGTTCACCTCTCATAGTAGAAAAATCACTTTTTATGACTAGTGTAGGAGACCCTTGGAGTTCATTGTGGGTGACCATGTTTTCATGAGAGTTGCTCCTCGATTAGAAAACATACTTTTGATAAATAAAGGTAAATCTTGGAACTCATTTTATATACCCTTTGAGTTAATCTTGTAGATAGGGTATGTGGTGTTCCATTTGGTCCTTCCCCCTTACAACGAAGGTATGAAAATTGTGTTTTATATGTCAAAACATTGTAGTAATATACCTGATACAATGCATGTTATAAATTGTGAGAAATGTTAGATTAAGGGCCAAACATATAAAGAGGAGAATATTTTTTTACATTATAGAATAGATTTATAATGTAAATTTAAGGTTGACAATACCACTTGTCCAGATTCATTTGCATCATGGGTGGATCAAGGAGGATAATTGGGAATGAGATATAGACATACAAGCTTAGTTTATAAAGTTATTAAAGAAAGAACTATTAATTATTCTCAATGATGAGACTTCTTTAGAGGGTGAAAAAGGTAATGCCATAAAATTATTTTTCATTAATAAAACAATTGGCTTTCTTTTTTTAGTTAAGACACATATCAAAATTAATTCATAGGGATTTAGAAAATCATAAGAATTCTAAAGGGGTCATTTTAGAAGGCATGCTGAAAAAGGGTTAATGAATTATAGTTATTAGGACCATGATCCAATGGAGGTGGCTACATTGTATTGTAGACTAATCTTCCACATTGGCTATTGATTTTAGGTTATGATTAAGTAGAAAGGGTTGTTCCATATTGGATCTTTAGGATGAACTTTAGTTTTCACCATGAAGGAATGCTCACCATCGATGGACTATAAAGAGTATGAACATGTCACATAGTTATTTTACCGATCTATAAATTTCACTACCCTAGTATATGATATTTATTAGTTAATGTATAAATATAATTCAATTAGAATTGTCTTAGACATTAAACGAGGGATATCATTTCTATGTTAATGTGGATTCTTAAATTTTATTTTATGAGGCTTACATGATATTTTTTCACATTATTATGATCCCAAAAGATTGAAAATACTTGTTTCCAAAATATTTATTCATATGTAATATAGAACCCCCACGGACTATATACATACCTTCAAACTACAGACCCAACCTCTAATCCATAGTGGGTCGAGGTGTAGAGATGATCGAAGCCATATTCTACCTACATGAGCCATGGTGGCTGTTTAAATGTTAGTTATTTTTCTTAGATATACTACATACACTATTTATGAATATATTTTGTAACCCATATACAAAGGATCCACATAGTATTCCAGATTGTGCTTCTCGTAGTGCACCTCTACATGGAAATTTTTTTCCTTGTGTAGTATTTTTTCTTTATGTTGCACCACTATATTGTAGCTTCCTTTATGAGATATTGAGACCACTATAGATCTAGAATCATTTCATCCTCTCTTCGTAGTCCGAACAAGAGGAACCCATTTTGACTTTGATTGACCCTAGGTGTGTTTTGTTTCATCCCTTTTGACATTTTTCATCATTTCCTTATTCAAAAACCCATAAAAATTTTATTACAAATCTTCTATGATATTTCTATGTGTGATCATATTTTATTTGGTGTGAGTGAATATTTTTGGTGAAAAACCTTGGAAATAACATGAAAATGATGCTGAAATAGTGGGGTAATATGATCTTCACTTCATTGGATCTCATTTACAGATGTTTTCAACATATGATTTTTGTGTTGGTATATTTATTATTCTTGATGTAATTATGTTCACATGTTTTTGTGTGTACCCCTTAAGAAATTTGATAATATTATTTCTAGGAGATATGTTAGAATATCATGATTCAATGTTAATGTTGATTTAAATGATGAAATAAAGAAATTATTTATATTCTAATTTCATGGTATGTTTTTCATCACTAATTACCATATATTGAATCATTTATTCTATTAGAAGTTTGTTTTTGTTACACATGTCTTGTGGAGTATTGTGTTCTGGTGTCCCCTTGAATGTGAAGTGTTCTGGAAATATGGTGATGATGGTAGGGAAGAATGACATCCTTGTAACCAATTCTATACTCAATTCCTTATAGATTCTAAGTAGATGACTGATACTTGATGCATAGAGAATTTTGAGTATTACAGGATTCCTTGTGAATTATAATAAGTCTAAAAATACCTTATGGATTATTGATTTCATGTAGAAGTAACATGGACTTGATGGCTCATGTATTTTGAGTACCCCGTGACTTGATGTCCTATATATTCCTATTAGAATTCTCACATGATTTCTTATAGATTTCATGTGTTATTATCTCCACCCTGTGGTGAGGTTTGGATCATTTCATATGAAACATTTATTATCCTTCCGACAAAGACCATATGTAGGTATGGATGGTGGTTTGTGGTAGCATATATAGATTATGAATTATTGTTGTTGGATTGGATGTTTATACAAATTTTGAATTATTTATTATTATGTAATTCACTTGTTATAAATTAAAACACTTTGTTGAGAATAGATTGTTGTATTCCATCTGAGTCAGGTACTGACACCCTAATCACCATTTTTAGTGTGCTGATTGATTTAATGGCTCAATATCCAATGAATTAAAAATACCTATGGTCAATGGATAAGGTGCGGAGAACTGTATTGGAGAAGACTAAAATAGACCATAGAGGACCAACCATTGTTTATTTATTTACATTCTTCTTGTACACTAGATAGGAATATGACTTTGGGGGCATCATTTATTTATGACATATATTCCCTCCTTTGAGTTTCCACATGTTTTATCTGAAATTTTATTTCATATTAATTTCTATTTTTCTTATAATTATCATCATGTTGACATGATATCAAGGGTATAGTCTCTAAAATGTTGGAATTAGACACTCGTTTCTTGTTTCTATCCTCTTAAATTTTGTTCGGAATGAATGGGGTCACAATGCACTCCATATAAGATGTGATGGATCATTCCATGGAATTAAAACTTCAATAGGAAATAATTCCCTCAAAACAAAATTTCTCCAGTACTGATTTCTTGTTTTTTCTCCAACTTGACATTAATGAATACTAAAAGAATCTTCCTCCCTGGCATGAAGCTTCTCATTGAAAATTTTTTGGATAACCTTCCCTGATTCCACCATATCTAGGATGATTAATTTTTATAGACTATTTAATCTCATGAAAGGTCTAAAAATTCACTAGTCATGGTGAAAATATATTATATCATATATTTCTCACTATTACCCATTTTTCAATGTCATTTAACCACTAAAAATGACATGTTACATGGAAATTCATGATTTAGATCGCATTTTTAGTGATGCCTTTGGTCACCATGAATAGTAAAATGAAATGTAGACCTCCATGTATATAATTTAATCATCTCTAAATGTCACAAATATTTCATGGATAATATAAAAATGTGTGCCATTATAATGACCTATACCACGACATCCACTGCATGAATGATTCGAATAAAAGACACTCTAGAATTAAATGGAGTTTGAAACACCCGTTGAACATATATGATCATCATTTCAGGATTATATAAGTGTTATGAAGATTACAACTGAATTGTTTAGGGATTCCATATCCAAATTCTCTATACAATCCCATAATATTACAAAACATCAAATATCAATCTTCAAATGACTTTAATTGAAAAAAATAAAAAATCACATTTTTAGGTACATCATATAAGGAAAATATATTTTTTTTAAACACCCTATTAGTTTTAAATTAAAATATATAAATTTTTGGGTTAACCCATTACAAATTTTATATAACATTATATATTCTAGGAAAATGAATATTTTAATATTTGAAAAAATATAAATATTTTTAATAAAATATAACATAGACTATTTTCATTTTACAAGAATAAATGTAAATTATATTATCCAATTATATTAATAACTTATTCAACACTATTTTGTTCTTATATTATTCATATAATTTTATAAGTATGAAGCCTCGGATATAATCTACACCCTCAAATTCAAAGATGATTCAGGAATTAATATACTAAGAACTTAGTTCAGGAAAATAAAACATTATTCAATATTTTTTAATAATTAAGGATAATTTGAAATATTTTCATTTTATTACATTGTAACACATTATTTTTTAATTATGGATTTAATATATCCTCCTTGTAAGGAACTTGTCCCTTCTAGATCATTATATAGGGTGATTTTTTTGAGGTGTTGAGAGGATATTAGAGGGGGAGAAGTGTCATTACATCTTGAAATTCCATTAGAATAGGTATCGTGTTCCCTGAAATTTGGGTTATGGAATAAGAGACATAGATGTAATAGATTTTGAATCTATATAAAATGGGTACTGTCAATATTCATGATATCACGGTGTTGGGTCTCAGGATTATTCATAGTGGAACTATTAGTTTGGATGACACAATTTGATCTTAAGGTCATGGTGTGAGAGCTTGGAGACTGATATTCAATGGATATTTATGAGTATAATCATATCATGGAACCTAGATCATAGTTCAAATCATGAGCAGTTTTCTTGTAGATATTGTTTCTTGAGTAGTGTCATTCTAGGATTCCATGTTCATGGTTTGATCCTTCGTTATTTTTTTCTGATTTGATTTTGATAGAGTAATAATTGAGGGATATATAAGGGGATTCATGAACCATTTTTTTGTGCATTTATTTTTGGCAATGTCATGGAATTATAATGAATTATCATGACACAAAATGATATTTTTTAGTTAAAGTATAAATTAAGAAACCCACTCAATTTATAATAATTTTTAATGACTTCACTGAAACATAAGTAAAAATGGTGTGAATGAATTTACCATTGAACACATATTTATAAATTTGATCAAAGATTCAATAAATTTACTATTAGAAGTCCATGGTGGGTTTCTCTCTTTATTTCTCTAGTGTTTTACCCTTTTTATTCATTTTAGAATGTGGTTCTGGTAGTTTGGGGGTTCAAATCATTAGTTTTTCATCATGATTTTGATGGAACTTATTGTCTATGAAATTATTAAATGTTATGTTTCATTATTTAGATATTAAATTGTCAATTTTTCTCCTTATTCATGTCCATTAAATGTTGAAGTTGGGATTGAATAAGGGGATTCAAGCAATCAATTTTTATGTGAAAATTATGGAGGTTTCACAGAATGGAATTTTTTATTTTCATGGTACGGATTCATTTGAACATTATAGTAATAAAATAAAAAGGTAAATAATGGGAAGTGTGTATTTGACATATGTTTACCTATTTCTATGATATTTCTCATGTGATTGTTTCATATAACCATGTTTGATGAATATTGTTTATTCTGTTATAATTTTTATATTTAAATGATTATAAAACTATAATATCTATTCATAAAATGTTAATAATGTAAATATTGTAAAAAAAATTATACATTGAATTTTATTTTGATTTGATGGTTCTTTAGAAAATAACGGGATTTATAAAACTGTGTATATACTATAATTGGGTTCCAATTATTTTTTCTTATCATGTTACAATATTGTGACATATATGGATATTATATGAAGATTTTATTACTGTATATTAGTAAAATTATCTTTACATGTGGGGTATATTGGGAAGCAGGGATCTAGTTAGATGGCATGGAAATGAAATATAAGGTGGAAGGGGGTGGGGGAGGGTTTATTGGAATATTATTGGGTGGAGGTTTATATAGTCATTTCCCATGGTTTGTATAATGTGCTTTTTGTTATTGTTATGTAGTGTTTAGTGAATTTTTGTAGAACATTATTATTGTTTCTTTTAAAAATGATATATAACATAGATAATGAAATGATAAATGATTTTGGGCTGAAATAGAAAGAATGAGGGGATATTAATATAATATAGATAAATTAATTGAATGTTTAATAGTCTCATTAAGATCAGGTGATGAATGTGACTATTTTTTATTAAATATATAACGGAATAAGAAAATTATTGAAATATGGATACTAAAATCTAAATCCAGAAATAGGTAAATTAATTGATTAAATAAAAATTATGTCTCTTTTTTAGGATCCCTTGTGGATATGTAGTAGTGGTTATTGATTATTGACAATGAGTACATTAGACCATTAATGTTTTACTGTTGGTAGGGAGTCTGTTTAACCCAAATTAGATGTGACATTGTATAAATGATTTTTAGATATGGTTTTTTTGATATGGAATTTATGAGAGCACAATGAAATTTGAAATTAGGTCATGAGATTGAAAAACTAGTGGGGAAGTAGTTACAATGTACCCATTTTCCACATTGATTCAATTTTTTTGTTATCACACTTCGATGCACTAATGGATGATAGATCCTTAGTGACAATTAGTTATAGTTACATAGGTTGATTTTCATTGGTTCCACTTCTTATTCACTATTTTATTAGTAAGATTGTTCCCCATTTTCATAATAGATCATGTGTTGGATCCTACATAGTATACATTTATAGTCAACCTTATACACATAAATATGTTACATAGGTTTCTATGATGGATTTTTTGACCACAACGGTATATATTTTCCTAGAATGGTTGGGATTTTTTGACATCCAATATAACATTTGTTTCATTACATTATAGAATGTGTTTGAATGAAATAACATGAATGGAGGTTTATTATTGGATTTTCATTTTTCTATATTATAATGATTTATGGTGGTTTCCTAATCTTGTTCCAATGATTTATGAGTATAATGAATCTTATTTTCATGTTTCATACTATTAGTTCAAGTGACCAACCTAAGACCTATTTTAGGTGGGTTTCAAGGGACACTCTCATCTACAATACAAGACTAGGAAGGGTTAAAAGTGGTTTATGGTTATGTAAATATTGTATTAGAGATATGGATGAGAGTTAGGATGGTGTCAGGAGTTATGAATCTATGATATTTTCATGGGTTTTGGAATGGAAGGATTTAAAAAACATTGTTATGTTATTTAGAATGTGTGACTAACCCGGAAAAAATCAATCAGGGACCCCAATGATATAACATAATGAACATAAACTTAGTGAGAAAAAGAAGAAGTATATACTAAATTGAGTTAGTTACATAGGAGAGATACACACATCATCATTTTTTTCTCTTGGGATTAATTTGGTGTATCAACTAATAATACTCTCAATTAAATTTCCCATCATATAATCAGGTTTTATAATATAATACATATACATAACATAGAGAACCCAATAAAAACGTATTCTGATAAGTGATGTATGAAATAATTGGTATTTATAGAATGTAAAGAACCTATAATAGTTGAATTGTTATTGGAGAGTTATAATTGTAGCATGCCCACTTGGAATAGTATTCTAACCAAGAAAATATGAACTAACTTATAAAATTATTAATAAAATGTGCGCATCTTATAAATATAAGTATAATATAATTATATAATTATATAATTAAATAAATGTTTAAAAAATAAAAAATTAGGAGGTGATAAAATGTACATTTTTAATGATAGTTTTCTAATAAATATAATAAATTAGAAGAAAATATAATTTAATTAAAAAAATTTATAAACTAAAATATTTTTTTAAAATAATTAAAATTTTATTTTATGAGACCTTAATTATTTAACAAAATGTCTTAAAACATATTATTCTTTAAAAATCAGTGTTTTTTGAAATAATGATGACAATAATAAAAAATGAAATATATCGTATTTATAGGATTTTTTCAATAAATTTTATTCCAATTTTTACATCTACATGTTGAAAATGGTTATAGTAAGCTTTTTGGATTTTTAAAAAATTGATGAATTTTTGTGAATAATGGAATAAAGTAATATAAACTAATTTAAATTTAAACCAATTACATGAAATTATGAATCATGGATGATGTAATAACCAATTAGTTCGAACTCACATGCCCTAGTTACTTTAAATAGTCATATTCTATAGCACTATTTATATTCTTAATCCAACATAACAAACTAATAAATTAAATAATCGAAAAATACTCCTCTCCTAGGCTATAAATATCAACCCTCACCACCACTCCCCATCACACCTTACATGCCTTGTTGCATGAAAAAAGTTTAATAAATTTCCTTTCCAGTCATATTCCATAGGTCCAAGAGCTACTGGTATCATCAATATACCAAAACCAAGTTCCTTAGGGAGGTTCTCAAGGGGAAGAAATTGAAGAGGAAAAACATTCTTTTATTATTTGTTCATTTATTTCCTTTCTTATTCTCAAATCACATCTCATTTAAAAAGAGTCATGATAACTCAAGTATCGTATATATACTATAATTTTATTTTTTAAATGGGATATCCATCATAAATATTCATCTCCTCTTATTTTCTTATTCAAAAAATGAAAATATTATTCGTGATATGTAGATTTATCACCTTCTTGGAAGTTGAGTTATAATTTCCAAATAATTACTTCTTGGATAGTCATCAAAACATAATTATTTTTGAAATATAATTTAATATTTAATTAAAAATTTGTTTAATATTCTGTAACTAAATTAGAAACAAAATATATAAGAATAATAAATTAATTTGTGATGGATGGAAAATCCGCCAAAATAAAATAATGATTTATCAAAAACGTTTTATCTAACGAATCATAATATTATAAACAAAAAATGGTATATAAGACCATTTTCATTTATATAATTTTTGTAATTAACATATAATTTTAGTAAAGATGAATTATTATAATTTTACAACAATTCCATTACTTGAATACCAGTGAACTGAGAATGAAAACAAATAATACAAACAATCCCAAAATGATTAAATTAAACTCTATAAATCATCAAAATGTCCATAAAAATTAATAAAATTATAATAATCCAAAATCAGGTAAATTAATTTCTAAATTATTTAATAAATAAATTTAATTTTATTATATATGTAATTAAGTACAATTTCAAACACATTTAGATAAAAAGTAATCCGATTCTTGAACCAAACTCCATTTCTATGGGTTATTACTCTATCAAGATAAATTTTAGAGTCTATAATACATTAATGCTTGATGATTATAAATTTAATTTTTCATCAATATTAGTTTTTTAGATATACTAGATTTTATCTTTTTTGTGAAAAATATAATGATTTTCACAATGAAATATTTTTTCAAAAAAAATTCTTGATTCTTCTAGACTTATTTCTTCTTCACTAAAGAGTCATGATTTATAATGAAAATTTCATCTTCTTTTTTATTTTGTTAACCCCAAAGGATCACCATGAATTAATTACTGATGAATTCCTTATGAAACCAATTCATTTCTATGGTTTATTTCATTATTATGATTGTGAAACATTATATGTGTCATGCATGATTATGATAATGTTATGATGTGATGGGTCAGAGCTAAATTATATATCCCTATAATGCATTGGATAAAGTGATGTATCTAATGGGACAATTATCGATATGAATTAACATGAATATATTTTTTTCACAATTATGATGTTATGATTATCTACATATGTTATGTGTGACCATGATTTTAACATTGTTCACAACTATGTAGGGTTTTTGAACACAAAGGGGTGATGTTTTATTTTTACACATGTCCTCATTTAGTTCCTTTGTCTAAATATTCCCCTCACTATTATGATGATCATCTCATTCTTATGTTATGATGACACTGATTATTCTCACTATTGTTTAATTGATTTATGTGTTTATTTGAAATCATTCCAGGATTTAAGATCACGCTTTTGGGTCGTAGATCTTCATGTGACTATATATACTATGGATAACATGATATTACAAAGGATTAATAAAAATATATTAAATAAATGATTTTGATTTTCTATAGACATGTTATGTATGTGTCTAATTTTCCCAAGGCAATAAATATTTTGAACATATAGATATATCTCTATTATGTTTCTTATTATTAAATGTTGTAATAGTCATATAAGAAAAAATAAGGGTCAATACATTATGAATCAAATCATGGTATTGTTAATTTGGGAATTAGAAATGAAGAATTTGTTTTGATAACCATTAGTATGAGATCGATAATATGTAATCATCCAAGAATATGTACTAAACACAGGTATCCGACATGATTTTCCATTATAGTTAATTTTATTAAGGAATAAATTAATAATTAATTAATTGATCACCTATATTTTTTCAATCAATTTGTTTCTTAAAAAAAGTTGGGAACAAGGAGAAGCTAGTCCAAAAACCTTTTTGAGGGACATCATAGTGATTTGTTGAATGACATCCCTAATACATTGGGAGGTGGAGTTCAAAATTTCAGACAATTCATATATAGTTTTCTCCGAATTTAAAGTAATAACTAGAAAATATGGAATGGACATCTTAAAAATGAGAGATAAATTGGATATCAAATATTTTATGTAGTAATGACCAGCCAAATTTATTGCATCTTCCAATTCACTCATCAAAAAATAGTGTGTCAACACAATGGAGGAGTTGTTTTTTGTGATCCTTTATTTTGAGAAGAAGAATGTGACTATTGTGGTTTATCAGTTACATGGAGAAGAAAATTAATAGAGGAAATTAATTTTACACCTTATCCAAATAATTAAATAGATGATATTTATTGGAAACATGTTAATAAAATATTTTTTTATCAATAATTTCCCTTAAAATAATCGAAAAATAATGGATATAAAATTAATATAGAAGTTGAAAAATAAAGTTTAATCTATAATTAATTACGAGGAAAATATCAAAAGTATATCAATATACACATAAGGATTTGATATAAAAATGATAGCACAATAGATAGATTAATTAGTGGTTTAAAACCAAACATTCAAAAGGCTTCAAATATTCGAGAATTTGGGAGTTCTGATGATATCTTTGGATATGCTCTCAATGTGGAGATAGTTTTTAGAGAATGGTATCCTGGTAATGGAAATATTAAATGAAATATGGTGTGTCAACTTATAGGATCTAATGACAATGGTGGAAGGAAATATTAACCACTCACATGTCAAAAATTTGGGAAGAAGCGTCATGGGTACTTCCTCTAAGGGATATGGAAATGTTATAAGTGTGAGAGAGAAGGCCACCAAGCTCATTAATTTTGGAGAGACATAAAGAAACAATCGAGTATAACGGTGGAAAGGAAACAACCTCCCATGGATAAATGATTCAACTATAGGGAGAAAGGTAATTATGCACAAAAGTTCACAGATCCAAGAGTCCTTGTTGGTAATTAGAATCAACAACCAACAAACCTAGATGATAATGTGAAAGATTATGACATCACTACTGTAGAAGTGGATCATGAAAATGAAGTCAAAAATTGTACCATACCTATTAACGGAAGGTTTATAAAAGTTTTTTTTATTCAGTTTTTAGGAATACCTTTATTTCATTTATGTTTTCTAGAATTGCTTAATTGAATCAATGATTCCTTTGAATAATTATATATGATATAACACCAAGATGTGAAATTATTGCAAACCAAGTGTTATAATATTCTCTCATAAATGTATCTGTGAAAATTTTCCAGTGAATCTCATTATAGTTCCCATGGTAGATTTTGATACGATACATGTAATGGGTTTCCTATCATTATATAGATCACACAAAAATTATTTAAAAAAGGAAATGACATTTAATATTTTGAACCACCACATGATACTTTAGTAATTCAAGGAAAAAAATGAATATTCATTTAAATCCATCAATGGTATGGGTATTTCTGCCCGGTGGAGATGCATACCTTTCCTAAATGGCTGATTCAATGTAATGTATCATCATGGAGGATATTTCCATTGTTATGGAACTCACTGATGTATTTACTAAATAATAGCTTGGACTTACCCTATATTGTAAGGTAAATTTATCAATAAAACTCATACACTATGCCAAAACTATATTAAAAATACCCCTATTGGATTTCCCTGATCAAAAAAGAAGATTTAATGAATAATATGTAATTGATCTTCGAAAAAGGGTTTGTACTCACTAGTTAATCACATTGGGTACACTGCTTATCTTCATCAATAAGAATGATAGATCAACAAGGTTTTGTATATATTATAGGGAGATAAGAAAGATCACCATAATGATTAAGTATACTAAAAAAAGGAGTGATGAGTCATTAGATCAACTATAAGGACGTCAATATGTCAAAATGTCTGATCTTCATTCTGGATATCAGTAACTAAAGTTTATGAAGGAAGATATTCAAAAGACTACTTTTTTGTATATGATACAACACTAGGAGTTCATTGTGATTCTCTTAAGGATTCCTAATTACCTTGACATTTTCACGTATTTTTAGAACAATTTATTTAGAGAATACATTGGAAGAATTTTTTTAGATTTTATCAAAAGTATGCACATTTAATCAACGAGAAAGGAGGTACACCAAGAGCATCTAACGAATGTTCTTGTGACATTGTAGAATGATAAAATTTATGCTATATTTTACAATTGTGACTTTTCAATACAGTAAGTTTCATTCTTGTGGAATGAAATCCCGGTTTTCGATATTTATGTGTGCCATTCAAGGACAACAGTGATTGAGGAATGGCCCAATCCACTAGTTTCATTGGAATCCCTTGTTTTTTTTCATTTTTTTTTGCTACAAACAACATTTTTTGGGAAATATATCATGGATAAAAATCCCTAGAACTAATTTTACATGGAAAGGGCTAAAGAATTACATTAAGTAATAATGTTAGGAAAGCTACAAGGAGAAAATGTATAGGTTAATCACTATACTAAGACTCACACTACAAAAATGTGGAGATGGTTTTCTAATATTCAATGATGCTTCAATGAATGTATTGGGTTTGGTACTCATTAAAATGATACAAAATAAGGTGAATGTATTAAAGTAATGGAATCTATATGAGTTCCAAATCGATGATGATGAAATTATATAGTATGGGAAAAGGATTGGTGTGCCTTCAGCACTTTAGATATATAAGCTATTAGATAATTCAAATATCTCACATATATATATCCATCATTCATCTTCCAACATGAACCTTGAGTTTCAAGAACACTTCTAGTTGGACAAAATGAATAATGAGACTGTTGCATATATCTCTTGGTGATTACCATGTCATAATGTTAATGAATTTAGAAAATAATATAACGGGATGATTGAATAAATGCATATATCCATATGGATCTGGATGAATACCACTGTGGACTTTATCCCTGGTCTCCCAAATATATCAAAAGGAAACAATGCCTTATGGATAGTGGTGGAACAAATCACCATGACATACCACATCATTTCTATTTGGGATGATTTGTCACATTAACATTATTCCATGATATATATGAAGTAATTAGTGAGGCTTGATTGGGTTCGATGTTCAATAATCATTGATCCTAATCAATGGATCATATCCTAATTTTTTGAGAATAATTAAAGAGAAATTTATTATATAATTAAATATCCACATGGAATTTCACCCAAAAATCTACTGGTTGATATGAACGGACTACTCAGATAGATGAGGACATTCTAAGAGAATAATCATTGTAATTCAAAGGTTTATAGGATCAACATCTCCCATTTTTTATGTTCTCATATAACAATAGCTACCACTCGAGTATTAAAGTGGCACCATATAAAGCTATATATTAATAAATTTAGAACTCCAACCTATTTAAATTATGTTGGAGGAAAATGATTCTTAGACCTGATCTTATTAAAAGGATATCAATGAATGTTCAAGATATCCAACAAAATATCAATGATTCTCAAAATAGGGAAAAGAGATATTCTATCAGTGGTTGATGGGACATGATGTTTATTGTGGGAGACAATTTCATTCTTTAAATATCACCTTGGAAATGAGGGATGTGGTTTGGAATGAAATGGAAGATTATCCATAGGTTTGTTGTCCCCATTGAGATCCTTGATTTCATAAGGGTAGTGGCCAATTAGCTTTTAATTATACCAAGTACAGATGGAGTTCATGGTGTGTTCCACGTAACATTTTAGAGAAAGTGCATGTCATACCCCTCATATGTACATAATTACAAGGTGGTACAATAACAAAAAAATCTACCGTATGAACAACAGTTTTCAACGGTCTTCGATTGTAGAGACAAATTGATATAGAAAAGAGATGCCTCACCTTGTCAATTTCATATGGAGGAACCCTAAATAGGAATTTGAATCATGGGAACTAGAGGAAGAAATAAAAGAGAAACACCCTCACATGTATTCACATCAGTATATAAAACGGATTTTTGAGGGTGAAATTTCAACTTGGGGAATAATTTAATGACCCATGATACTATATGTGGAACTTCCTTTCATATAATAATGTAATATATTATAAATTTCATACATAACATAGAGAAACAAATAAATAAATTATTCTCATATATGAATAACGACATATGTTTTATTTATATAAATTAAGTAACCTATACAAAATTAATAGTTACTTGGCCACTAGAATAGTAAAATGACCATTTGGAATAGTAATTTGGCAAGTAGAATTGTATCCTAAACATATAAGTTATAAATAAAATTTTGGTATCATAAAAATGAATATATGATATTATTTTATCAAATTATAAACGAATAAATGTTTTAAAAATAATAAATTAAGAGTTGGTAAAAGTTAAATGTTTATTTTCAATTTTACAATTAATATAATAATTTAAAAGAATTTTTTTTCTTAAAATATATTTATAAATTAAAATTTTATTTTATTAAATGTATTAGGTAAATTTTTGATACCTTAATTAGTTTTTCAAAGTGTTATAAAATCTATTTTAATATTAAAATCAGTAATATTCGAATAAATTATTACTTTAAATAAAAATTTATTTTCTCATATTTAGAATATTATTTCATTAAATGTAGTCCATTTCTAAAATCTCCATGTCAAAAAATCATTATGGTGAATTTTTGGTATTTTATAAAATTGTTGTTTTAAATAATTAAATACGGTAATATATGGTATTTAACATTTCAATCCAAATACCTTAGATTTTGAGTATGGGATAAGGTATAAACCCAATTTTTCAAACACATATGAATTAGTTTCATTAAATTGTCACAATAATAAACACTATTGGTAATCTTGAACCAAAATATTAATCTAATGAATATAATAAAACTAATAAATAGTCATCTTATCCCCAATAAATTCAACCCCTCAGAACCGCATCTCCTCACACCATCGAAGCCTTGTATATTTTAAAAAATCTACCCAATTAAATTACCAAGCCTCTTCCCCACTTCAAAGATCTAGTAGTCTCAACAAAAGACCAAACTCAAGTTCCTTATGGAGGTTCTCAAAGTGAAGAAATGCTTGATGTAAAAACTATTTTTGTTCCCTTTTAATTTTTTTTATTCTCTCCTCACATATCCTATAAAAAGTTGTATGATAATTATAGTAACTTATATATACTATAATTTTAATTTTTTTTGTAATATAAAACATCAAAACTATTTTACTATCCTTTTATTATAAAAATGAAAACATCCTTCGTGATGTGTTGATTTATCGCCTTCGTAGAAAAAAAGTCTTAATTTATAATTAATGACTTCAAGGATTTCCATAAAAACATTATTACAGATAAATAATATTATAATTAATTTAATGTTATGGAATTAATTTATAAACATAATATTTAATAATTCTATAATAATTATTAATGGAAGGAAATATCACCAAAATAAAATAAAGATTTATCATTAAATATGAATCTAAATAATCACCCTAAAATAATAGGGAAAAATGATATATAAGACCATTTAAAATATTGTAATTTAATTAATATCATATAATTTCAATTATGGGAATTATTCCTATTCTACATGATTTTTAATGGTTTTATACAAGAGAGATGATCATGAAAACCAATAAAATGAACACTCCTAAAATGACATAATTGAACTCTATAACTCATCAATATGGCCATAAAAGAACATAATAAAATTATAATAAATAAAATAACTATAAAATAGTTTCTTAATTAATTAATTAATCAATTTAATTTTATTATATATCATACTATATACAATTGAAGAATTCATTATATTATGAGGAAGGGGATACTTGAACCTTACTCCCATTATTTATGATATTCCTCCGTTATGAAAAACATTATTGTGGATATTCATTTAATTATATCTAAATATAATTTCATTTTTTTACATATTCCTTTCAATGATATATATATTATCAAAATTTCCTATGAAAAATATATTTATTTTCCAAAAGAACTCTTCTTTCGAGAAAACATCTTCATTCCCACTGAGTTATTTCTTCTTCACTCAAGTGTGATGATATTTAAAACATATATGATCATTTTTAACCCAATGATTACTCATGAATTAAAACAAAAATAAATCCTTATGTAACCTATTCCTTTTAATGTGGTATTTTATTATTATTATTCTTATATGTTTTATGTTCCATGCATTATTTTGCCGATATTCTGATTTGTGAATTGGGTCCAGAATTATATATCCCTCTAATGTATTATGTAACATGATGTATCTCATTAGATAATTTGAAATATGTGTGAACATGAATTTATATTTGTTCACAATAATTTTGTATATATTATTCACATATGATATTAATGAACAATATGCTAGCTTTTTTCAAAACATTGTGTGGTATTTTACTAATAAGACATGATGTTTCACTTTTATGAATTTACCACATTTAATGAAATTATCTAATGTTTCCTACTAGGCTTACGATGTTGATATTATTCTTATGTTTTGATGATTATTATTATTCTAAACCATGATTTTTTATTCATATCCTTATTCACCCTCATTATGGGATTTTAGATCACCCTTTTCTTTGATATATGTTCTTATGTGACTAAATTATATAGGATCATAATATATTGAAAAATAAATACACTTATAGAAGGGGGGTGGAATAGTAGTTTTTAGAAAATATTAAAAATATTTTATACTACTTAACATAGTAAAAATATTATGTAAGGTTGTCATACTTGGACTCAGTCTGATTATCAATGATACAAAATTGGAACCAAAAAATAATTTGATTATATTAAAGTAAAATAAAATTGTAATCATAATGGATTTTGATTCTATCAGAGTGTGTTTATCATAATCTATGTTAATATGATAAATCAATTTATATAGAAATCTATTTCTTATGATTGACTATCTAATATAATTTCAATACAAGTAAAAGTGGAAAACAAACAAGTAATTCAATAGCTAAAAAATGTATGAATGAATTAAAATATATTTAAAATATAAACCATTTTTAACCTTATGTGTAAGGAAGTCAATAACCCAAAATAAAGGTATCCACTATTTTATAACTATATTAAATTATTTTTTTCCTTAATAAGAAATCCATCAATATGAAGATCCGAATGGGTTTGACATTATATCCCAAGAAGACCTCGATACAATGACTGACTCTATGTTACTATCCACAGAAGCCTTAGATCTAGTAGATTAGATTCTATATCTTCCACTCCATGGAAACCCTCAATTATTACAATGATTAGACTCAATGTTCAATTGAGAATGTTATTAAGCAGATGACCTTACATGTTTTCCTTATAATGAAAAAACACTAATGGATTACGCTAAATTAAAATGGGCAATTCATATAGAGAAATATTATAGATAGAATGTAATAAAATAACCCCAACCATTTCAAATTACCCATTATTAATAGACATCATTCTCATAGTCATATTTCCAGGTTTCTGGAAAAATCGAATGGCGGGTTCTTGAAATATCATATTAATCATGTGTAACTAAATTTATAACATTCTATTTAATAACATAATCACATATTTTATGATTTTAATTACATTTTAAAAAGTAAATTTATTCCGATTATAACCATAGTCCGCATGATGGAATTCTTTGAAAATGATAATATGATTTTTTATATGAGAGTTTATCAGATCGTATCTATACCAGTATCAATCTATTAGATAAGACATTTTTCAATAAAAAAAGACATAAATTCAAACCTCCAGTTTTGATAAAGGTGAGTTTGATTTATCGGAAACATACTCATTCTGAAAATAGGAATGAATAATGTGATATTTAAATTTGTAAAATAATTAGAAATTATTATATGTATGGTAAAAAGTAATAATTCTTATAAATTGTACTAAGGAAGTTTAGACATTATAAGTTTGTAAACATGTTTTTGGAAGTGTTTTTAATTTAGAAAACTAAATATATGTAAAAATAATAATTGTAACTTATGGCTCAACAATATACCACTTTTTGGAAAGCATAATGCCCAAAATATAAATGAAAAAAATATGAAAAACATACACTACTGTTTCTTTTAGGTACTTCATATTCATTGATTTTCATTAGACCTTAACTCCCACTGAGTCTGTAGTTCTTCTAAATGTGATGGAACATATGTTGATGAATATGATAAAACCCCCCTTATAATTATATCCACCTTCAATAAAATATTATTTTCTTTCAAATATATTCTCCCCCTTAATGATATATCTCTACCTCTATATTAAAATATCCCCTATATAAAAAATTCTCCCCATTTAAAAATACCTCCCTATTTTTGATTTTCAAAAAGGATTGTGGAATGATCTAGATATTTGTAAAACATTAATTAAGGGATGGAAAATATGTGGACCAATATATTGAATTAACTAAACTGCAGATGGATATATGAAAGAACATCTAACCATAAGTAATTATAAAAAATTTAGAAACATTGGATTTGGATGAAAATACAATTCATTTATTATAAACAATTTGAATGATTTTAAAAATAAAATAAAAAAGTGTTCATAAAAAATGTCCATTTTTTTCATCAAGGTCTTTAAAATTCCCTTAATCTATTTGAAAAAATTCCAATATTTCACAATCATTATATCACTACATTATGAAGTCTTTACCTTATTTAATTCCTTCAATATCTAATCATTTCCATTCCTTAATACAAATAATTATTCTTCAAAATATTGGAATTAATATATCAATAGCTCCATTTTGTGGATCATGAATTTCATAACATTAACATCCTTAGTTATTTCATTGGTGGAATCTTTAAATTTATATGAAAACATCACTCTTTCAATCATGTGTGATGATAACTCATTGAATGAACTTGCTGACTCTACCAAAAGATCTTGACATCATCAAATTTTTCATAAGATATTTTTATTTCATAATAAACAGGTATATACTACTAAACAATTTAGATTCATGTCCTTTTATGAGTTCATGAGCATTCATGAATAGTTTTCAATTCGGCTTCAATCCAGATCACCTTATCTATTAAAACATTTATAGTTTTTTATTTATGGTTGAGACTATCTTGAATAATCAGACACCAATACTCAAGTATTGGAAATATGTAATAGCTTGTTTTAATCTTTTCATAACATAATAAATAAAATCATTTCTTTATAGATACATTCATCCTACTAATTCCAATTGATATTAATGAACCATCAGAGGTTTTATTATGCTAGTAAAAACATCATATTCCTTTCCATTCTGGTAATATATCGTTGAAACTTCCATATAAGATTCCATAGATATTTTCTTGTCATTTTACAATTCTAGAATGCCTACATCATCAGTGTTGGGATTTTCTAAAACATTGGTCTTAGAATTTTGATCTTCATCCTATTCCTTTAAGGATGATTGATCTTCTTATTGTTATGATGATTCTTCCTCCTGATAAATTTTACATAATTATTCTTTTTTAACCTTGGAAGGTAGATCTAATAATAATGATGTTTAATATGATGAATTATTATCGGATTGACATTCTTCCTCATAATTCTCTTCATTATCTTCATATTCCTCTTATATCCATTATTTTATTTATTCATCAATTTATTCATTTTGTTATTATT
Organism: Viscum album; assembly: GCA_963277665.1. Taxonomy (NCBI): domain Eukaryota; kingdom Viridiplantae; phylum Streptophyta; class Magnoliopsida; order Santalales; family Viscaceae; genus Viscum; species Viscum album. Next base: position 476,663,018 of record OY728140.1, read on the forward strand.
CATCTTCTCCTAATTTAACATCTTTTTATTTCCCTTTAACTTTATCGTCAAATTCATTACCATGATCATTTGTGAGCTGACTTATTGTTTTAAGAACACCTTTACCTATTCATTCAAGTACCAATTCTTTTTTCATGAACTTTTTGACCTAATTCTTGTAGAAAAACCTTTAGTTTTACATTGTCATCAAATAAATGAAGTTTCTCATGAACAATCACCATTTATTCAAACATTAATCCAACTTATTGATTTACCTGATCAATTTTGAATATCGGAGGTATATGATTTCTAGAATAACTTTAATCTCCATTTAATAGGTTTTAACATAACTATTCTTCTTATAATCCTTTAATTTGTTTCATCTTCATGGATTCCTCTTCAAGAGTCTATCTACCATTTATTTTCAAATTCGTTTCCTCCACATGATTAAATACAAAATCACAATCCCCTTGTTTCTTCATAGCCTTATTTCTCATAATCTAATTGAAAACATAATTTGGAATATTCTTTTTTCATAGATTTATTCGTAGGAGAGGTATCTACATTTTACCTATTATGATTTTCTACTATTTCTGGTTTTAATGATTTTTGTGCTTAGAAGTAGTTATTTCTACACTAACATGATATATCATTCTTATATTTACAAAATAGTCCATTATGGGAAAATTTAATGCCTTTAATGAACCTTTATCTATTTTTTCAGAAAATGATATCCTTTAATCCAAAGTTCTACTATGTTGTTTTTTGGAGTGACATGTGATACATCCCTAGTTTTTAAATACTCTAAAAATAAAAAATCATTTAGCACTACCTTATTAAATAGTATGATATTTTATTGAATATAATGATAAAAAAAATTACACTTCACCTTTGGATGGGATTAAAACTATATCTAAAAGTATCTATAAGAAATCATGTATTTTTTCCTATACAAATAAAAATAATCAATTTCTTTTACATATTAATTTCGAAACTGAACTAATGCATAAAATTCATGATCATGATCAGGAATGTAGATATTAAATTCTTTCCCAGACTCCCCATGAAAACCTCTTCCAATCCCTGAAAAGAGATAATATTCTTATGGGTATAATCATATTTCTTCAATAATGATCATTCTATCAACCTCTACCAAAATATGAACCATTTAACTGAATCAATAATTTTTATCATCTTATTCTGACTAATAGTGAATTTAGAGAATAGGTGAAAAATATTATTTTTGATTGAGGAAGATGATGGGTGTAGAAACATGGGAGAATAAGAACTGGATAAATGATGTTGGAAATAGGGGGTCTTTATATATATATAGGTAATGGGGTTGATGATTCTCCTTACATAACAAAACCAATGGTTAAGAAGAAGAATTATTTAATCTGATGGTCGTGTTACTTTAAATAATGTTGTTAATAAATCTTTGAAATGTTGATGAATTAAGAAATATTATTTGATTAATTATGAATATGATTTTATTTTTTTAACAAAAAAAAATGAAGAACAAATTTTTTATAAAACATAAAGTATATGAACAAAAAATCTATAAATGTAATGAAATATTGTAAAAAATAAAATGTATAAAAGAGTAGCATTCATTGGGTAGTTTTTTATCAATACTATTAACTTATTCTTCTTTATTTATGTGAACTAAAAAAATCTTGATTGATTTGAAAATAAAGACTGAATTTGATAACATTGATATAAAAATTAATTACAATAGATTTTGTAAGAAAACTAATTATGTTAATTTGTTAATTTTAAAATATATTCTAAAATTTGAGTCTGGAATTTTTTATAATCTTTTATTATTCGGAAAATCCATTTTCGGAATTTCATTGAAAATTTTATAAAAAATAAGTGTCTGAAAAACTCATTATGAAATGATTTTTAAGAAATCTATTAATTTAAAAACTAGTTGTTAAGAAAAAATATATTGTTTTCAAATAAATAAACAAAATTAATCCCACTATAATAAGGAAAAAATATTGTAAGAATATTGTTCAAGAAGAAGTAGATATGAATGATTAGTTAATATTAATAATTATAATCTTATGTTAGATATATTCAAACATTTCTAAACTAAGATATCTTGTAAAACTTTCAAAAATTTGATCATGTACTCCGATGAATTGTAATATTATATATTGTTTTAGTGTGTTATCCTAAAGTAAATGTTCTATTATCTCTATTTTTGTAGATTTTGAGTGATGTTCTGGGTTTTTACATAAGTAAATGTAACATGTATTATAATAATATATTTGGGTTTTAGTAAAAAAACATTCCATAATGAATATGTGTGGGTTTCTTCCACAAAAATTGAGCATAACAACTCTCTGATGTCATATATTAAATGTCAGTATTGGAATGTGCTAAAATGTGTTGTTTCTTGCATGATAATTAAACCAAATATTCCTCTATGAAATGAAATGTTCTTAATGTAATTTTCACACCCATTCTATTACAACCAAAATCATCATATAAAACAAATTTGTACTGAAAAAATTCTAGAAGATCAAAATAGTCCAAAATCCAACGTTCCTTTAAGATAACAAAAAATCATTTTAACCATTATAAAATTGTATTTCATTAGATTATCTTAATATCTTACACATAATCATAAAAATAACATTAAATCTATATGACTAGTAGAACAGTAATGTAAACATCGTATCATTCCTCTATAAATATTTTGATCAACTTGTTTACCAACATCAACAAGATCTTGAGTATTTGTGTTAGCGATTTGAGTACTAATTTATTTAGTTTAACAATATCCAATTTTTTTTAATAATATATTTATATAATTGTTTTGAGATATTAATTTTCCTTCTATTTTGTTAAAATTAAAACAAATAAAATATGTTAACTCACCCATCACACAAATTTCAAACTCAAATTTCATAAGATCCGCAATGGAATCTATTACAAATTATCAAGATGATATGAATATAATATCATAAATTAATTGTTTGATCATATTTTTGTTATTTAGTTATTATATAAAAATATTTGGATCCATAGATTCATTAAAAAAATTATATTGTACCAAAAATATTGTTATTCTATTATACCAATATCAGAGGGATTATTTAAGACCAAATAAACTATGGTATTTTTATAAACATGTTATGGATGTTTTTTATTTTTTCGTATATGATATGTTTCAACATAAACATTTTCTTTATCATATTCATTAATAAAATAACACTTCACATCCACTTGAAATTCTTTGAAATTAATGAGTACTACAAAGGCTATAAGTATTTGAATATTTTTTATGTTAATCCATGGGTGTATAAGTTACTTCATAATCTACTAAATATTATTAATTATAACCCTAAACAACATGTACTGATTTAATTATATCAATTATTTCAATATAATCACACATATCCTGGGAATACTTTTTTATTAAAATTAATGATTCTTGTAAAGGTTGTTCACCTACATTCTAATCATTGTTACTATAAAATTAATTGAATCCATATTTCATATCAATAATCCAATACTAATCACCTAAAACATCATTAACATTATTAAGATCATTTTTTCATAATATAGATTGGTGTTTTGTAATATTTCATAAGGAAATTCTATTCCAAACTAGTTGATCTAGATCTCCAATGATTCTACTCTATGATGATTCCTTAGAAAAAAAATGAATTCATCAGTTTGAAAATATTTTTTCATTATTAATGGGTATAAATTAATACTATGGAATTAACTTTGAAAAAAAAATATTGATTTGTATCCGTATGAGATGAAATTTCTAAGAATGGTTGAAAATTAGTTTTAGAAATGACATCTAATGATATTGGTTGGGGATTCTTAAATCAAAAAAGAACAAATATCACCAAACCTAACATGAACTATTTTCTCAATAGTGATTTTTTAAAACATTATTGTCCTTATAAATAATGAAATAAAATAAAATTATGTGTTCATCATATTTGAGAAACATTGATATAAATTATCTTTATTATTTTGGATGAATACATTTCAATCTAATAATTAGTGGTAAGAAATTTTTTTTTCATCTTATCTCCAACTCATTATGATTTTTTTTATGAAATGGTCTAATTAAAACGTCATTCAATGTATAGAAAGATTTATATACTGCTTCAACCCAAAATCATTAGCGATTGAGTATTCTTTATCATGTTTATAGTTATTTTTAAAAAATATATATCTTATTTAAACCACCCAACTTTTATAAGGGGTTTAAAGTGATAAGAAGTTATGTTTTATAACATTCATATATAAAAATGTTTCTAAAAATGAATTCAAAAATTCCCCACCAAAACCATTATCAATATTAATAAATGTAAATTTTTTCAAATTTTTATACATTGGATAAAAAATATTTCAAATATATAAAGTTATCAGAATACTTCATGGGAAAATAAACCCATTATATAATATAATCATAAACTAAGGCAAATTCATTGTATTTTCCACCAATACATCAACATTGTATTTGATAATATAATACCATTTAAATTTACTATAATTCATTATATGTTTAGACTTTACTAATAGATTTAAAACATGACTTATGTTTCTTACATTATTAAGAAGGGTCATAGACTTCTGAAGTATCAAACATAAGTTATCGTACAACCTTAAAAAATAATTTCTTATTCAATAAAGTTATGATTATATGGTTATAATGTGCTAACCATATATTACACAACCATTAATTATCATTCATTTCAAAATGATAATTTAATACTTGGATCTAAATAAATTGTTTGTTAAGTGTTTAAAATTTATCACATTGATGACAAGAAATAATAAATTCATAGATGGAACAATGTAATAAAAATTTATCATTACTAAATCTGAATCAGTAACATTCATCAAAAAATTATTTTATTCTTATAAGGATGTTTTTAATACCTAAAAATAAAAATTAAAATAAGTACTTTTCCAAGCAGAACAATGTTACTTATACTGATAATCACTCCATCAGCATTACCTCTGAAGGTTTATAGAGACCCGAAGGATGACGTACATGGACATTACATTACTTTTTCAGAATACTTAATACATAACAAAAAAAGACACACATGGATCGTAATAGTTTAGTGTCTTTGGAAACTTGGAATATAAACTTCTAATCATGTTGAAAGATCTTCAACAACTCCCATAACGATCTTCCCTTTTTTGTTTCCTTACCTAAAGCCTTTCTTTATTTCCTGGGGAAAATAAAACATAAAAAGGGTGAGATCAAATGCTCAGTAAGGGCAAACATAGAGAACATAAAACTATACATAAACATTTGAAAGCAAAAAACTTGAATATGAAATTAAAACATCAAAATCTTGAGAAAAGAAAAAAATCGTGGAAGTACATAAGGCATATATCCAATTAGAACATCAACCATGATAAAATATAATGGTAATAAAACATTTAATTGTGGCAACCATTCATCACATGTTATGATTTCTATAGTATCCAAGGCATTGTTTCCAAGACCATCTTAGAGGACAAAGTCCCTTTCTGAATCAAGATCACCCCACGTTTCAGTCCTGTAACACTGAACTGGATTAACTTACCATTCTAGCCATGTCTATCCCAGGAGATATAAATATTTACCCAATGCATTGGAGGGAGATATAGGTCCCACCCAACTAATAATGAAATCATTATTACTTATGCCACAAAATAAACATACATCATTCATAATAACCTAATTAATAAAATGGGTTTCATAAACATCATCCCATCATCACATAATCCATATAAAATAAATGGATATCATTTCATAATAAGAAAAGTGAAACCATGTAAATCATAGATACATGATACTTGAAACATACACATATTAAATAATGTCATCTTAGATGAAAAATGGTTTAGATAAAACAGTTGAAATGAATTCTTGAGGAAAATATCCTTTCATCTTCAAAATCACTCTCTTTTCACAAAATGTCATGCAATTTTAAAATAAAATGATTTTGGGGAAAATAGACATGAAATATTTTGTAGGAAGCTTCATGAAAATAAGTCTTTATAAAATCGTAAAAATCTGTTCGTGCCTTATAAGTTAAAAAACATTATTTTCGTACTCTTGTCGGAAAAGACAAAAAGTACCTCATAAAATAAAGATTCCATACATACCATGTAGTAAAAGTCAAAAATGGGTAAAAAAATTAATCATACAAGAAAAAATTTTATTAAACAAGTAAATCGATGATAAATATAACCCCAATAAATACTTATGAATAAACAATCTCAGATAAAAATGAGATTGGAAAAGTTATCCCTTACCTTTGTTCTGATATGCTTCTTATGGATCCGAACCTCCTGTATAATGATTTAAATAATGTCATTGACTTATTACATAATCATATTAATTGTTATTATAGCATATATGTTTCACTAATGACTTTATATTAACCATTCTTTTGTAAATTCCATGTTAAAGCAGCATTTTGGGTAAAATCATTTCATTTATCGTTTGTGTTTCGACTTTTCGTTCTTGATATTATTACATATATCCTGATTTACATAATTCCAGAATGTAAAAAATGATTTATATATAATGAATATTCATCATATACATGTATATTATAGATCGATAAAAGAAATGAAATACACCGTTCATGGAGACGGTAGGTCGTACGTACACATGAACACTGTTTTCGTTTCCTTATTAAATTGAATGAAACTAAATAGATGACATATATATATATATATACATAAATCCAGTAGCATTATTATTTCATGTATTTCATTATTATTCATTATATAATCTTTATGATCATTTATGTATGGTTAACTAGGAGAATGAATCTCACCGCGTCGTGGAGACGGTAGTCCGTACGTATGCACGAGCGATGATATTGTTCCCATAATTATTGAATATAATTGGAGTGGATGGTATAATATATCAGAATCAGTATGATGTTATATTAAAAATATATAGTTATTATTTACACCATTATACCAGTCCATGTAAGGTGTTTGTGGAAAAACATATTACACCACGGCGTGAAGATGGTATTTCGTACGTACGCACCCGTGGTGATTTTGTTTTCCATAGGATGGATAGAAGGTGAAATAGAGTTGTTTCATATTTATAATAACAGATAAGTATATTAGGGAGACTTATGTTAATACTTCATAATGAAACAACTAAATAAGAGGGAGTAGAAGAAGAATGGAAGTTGAAGAAAACGGTAGAAGGTATTACCTCCTTCTCGAATTGCCTCTTTTAAACATTCTCTTAGGGTACTATAGTTGTTATTTTGAGAAAACCAGTACCTCTAGTAGGTTTCTAAGGAAGTGTGGAAGTAAAATGGTCAGGGTTTGGCCGAGATTGAAGGCTCAAATTTGTGTGAGGAGAGGTAGGAGGTGCCCTTTTATAAGGGAGGAGAGGGGAACCTTTGGAAATATAAGAAATATTAGTTTATTTTAAATCCCATCCCAACATAAAAACATCCAAAATGACCCATATTTGATGATTAGATGAGATAGGGTTGTAATCTCATCAACCAATAAAATTTAGACAAGTTATGAATTTATTTTAAACATTATCAAATTGATTTATCATTATTTATCAATTTAATTTTATTTGTGGTAATAATATTATAAATTTTAAATTATTATAAATAATTACATATGTGTTGTGAATTTTCCATAATTTGACACTATATAAAATTATCGACCATATAAATTTAAATTTATAATTTTTAAATATTTTTGTGATTTTTAAACTATTTCATAATATGTTATTTTTATAAAATAACAATAGTGTCAATTTTGACACTATTCATTTATTTGAATTTAAATAAACAATATAATGAATATATATTTGAACTAAAAGACTTAATATATTCATAACATGTAATATATATCTAGAAAAATAGTGGACACATTAAATAGTTCATCTAATATTTATTTTAAAATTTTTAAAGCCATTTATTTGATATTTCTCTTAATAAAATAATTTCAACATCACTATTATGTCACCTTTAATGATAATTATTTATTCTTTAAAAGATATAAATAAATTCATATGATGTAAATAATTTTATTAGAGTTTTGGATTCTATTTATATCCTACGTTTCATGAAGTTTATCAGTATACTATATTTATTATACTTATAAGATTTATGAATGTGACATGTTGTAACTTTCTTTGGTTTTAATAATAATTAAATTATTTTCATGGACAAAAGTCCATTAAATGAATATAATCTTACCCTTAGGAGATATGGGTTATCTTTTAGTCATCCAATAGTATTTTTTCACGTATTAAGGTGATTTTATTATCTTATATTACCTTTAATTACCCGATTTACCATTAACTATGGTAAATAAAATTTACCATAGTTACTATTCATAATGGCCAAAAAATAAAAAGTAGCTTATTAACATAATTTGGACCAACTGATTCCAAATATGGAATCCATTTTTCCAAATTTAATACACAAAAGATTTAGAAATTAAATTAAAATTAATCCCGTCGTCGAAAGAAACGGGGTTTTGTTAAAACATTGCAAAAGAATGAATTGATATAACCTACAAATTCAAGGTAAAATCAATGCTAATAACATACATTATATTAAATGATAAAAATATATTCTATTTATAGTTTAAAAACATTAAATATTATAATTTAACCATATAAATTATTACAATGAAAAAAATTGTTTTTAATTAAATTATAGCGTGTTTTTACTATTCATTAAAATATGAATGTTATCATAAAAATATCAAAACTCCATACAATGTAAATTTTTATATCCTGATTCAAAATTATAATTTTATTTTGTAATATTGAACTTATAAACATGTCAAAATCTAGATTTAATGTGGGTGTGCCATTAAAAGGCGACAAAACTGAATTTTTTTAAAAATACTTATTTTACCTGAAAAAATTATTTTGTTCACAAAACATGTTCTAGAAAATGTGTAAGATGAAATTATAATGTTATAAAATTCAAAATTTAGTTAATACTATTCATAAAAGCTAGTTCATAATAATATTATAATTATATATCATTGTTTAGTGAAACCTGATATTGCGTACAACACACGCTATCGAGGAAAGTCGTGATTGCGTGTAATGAAAGCCATGTCAGGGTTGTGTGTTGTGAAAGAATCCATTGTTGTTTCACATAACATAATCCAACCATATTTCATTTATACATTTAATATATATATATATATACACTCAATGTTTCATAGAATGACTATTATAAAACGAACGTGAAATTGTGTGGAACACAATCTAAGAATAGTGTTGCGTATACTGCAAGCTAAAACAGTATTTCATATAGCACAAGATAATATTGTTGTAGCATAAAACACATGTCATAAAATAAATTAAAGAGAATAAAGTTAGTAAAATTTCAGGTTGTTACATTCTCCCCCCCTTAAAATGAATTTCGCCCTCGAAATTCATCTGGGATATACATGGTTTTATACTTGAAAGTATCTTTAATTGAAACCCACATCATAAAATGAAATACCAAAACATAACATTAAAAACTAAAGTATGAACTCAACGATTACCCAAATTAATTAATCACTGGGTTTTTACATATGATAACATAGATGAAAATATGGACATGAAGCGAAATCTAACCATCATGTTCTGATGGAGAGTGGTAGAGAACATGGCTATGAAAAATCCAACAATCACAAAGCCATACATTTGTGATGATCTAGGGTACTATCTGATTAATCGGATATAATAACACTAGGAAAACATTTTAGGTTTTCAATAACATTTCCCTAAAGTTGAAAATTTTGAATTAGAGTAAATACTTTCTTGATTTTGGTACAATCTCGCTGTTGTTCGTGATTTGAACAATTTCCAGTTCATCTCTTAAAGAAATGAAGTTGAATTTTTTATTCGTGAAGTGTTAACAGATCATGTGATAGAATGATCGGTCATTCCATCTATTTCAAACAAATGGTTATCAGAAGTTATCAAATATACATAAGTCCATCTATGGTGAGGTTAATCATATATTATTCCAAAAAGGAACTTATTCTTTATATATCATACCTCTTAATAAAATAAAACTAGTTTCTACTAACTAAGGACTTCCTGTAGGCCATTGGTTGGCGATAAAGGCCAGTCGCACTACGGTAGTGGGTTCGATTCCCATAGCCTTGTCCGACGCGATGTGCTATCGCCCGTCCTGTAGGTTGTCCTTTTTCTAAAACTACATTCCTATAACATCCCATCAATAATGTCAGAAAAAGTTATATCCTTAAACAATAATAACTTATGTCCAACATAATCCGTTCCAATCTTTGGGCTTATCTAAAATACTTCAGTCCAAGATCATAGTATAAAGAAAATAATTACTAGAAAGGTTATCTACCATGAATGTGAAGACAATAATTTTTCCCATATATATCATCAGATATATCTTGTTGGTTACATTCCAAACACATTAATACCTTAGTCATATATTCTCTTGAAACAAAATTTACCATAGAACCTTAGTGAAAAACTGAAAACTGTCAAAAGGTAACTCTTTCCACATACCAAAATCCCAAAAAAATTCAATATAATCAAACCATAATATCACTTAGTTCTTATATAAATCATGAGCTCCTGAATACAATCAAACATCTCATTATCTACTTATCCCTTCATTATGCACATATCATCTACTTTCCAAAAATCTCTTAATAACCTTTCATGGTTACCGTTACCATTCATCATAAAATTTCAAAACCTAAGGAAAGGCAATAGTGTAACAATCCTTAGATATCTCTTTATTCAATAGTACAATGATATTACTTATACAACATTACTCTTGATAAACATGTAATCATTCCACTACCTTCTTAAACCATTGACCAAGCTTCAACAATTCATTCATCTCACATATCATTTGTAGTCTCTTCGTCATCATCCATATAAATACTACCCATATGACCATGCTGATTCTCTTTAAGGAATTTTCTATTAGGGTATTGGTTTGCATAATTCCCATACATTCCAAATTTAAAACACTTAACCATTGTTGATGTCTTAGCTATAGAATTATCCTTGTCCATGGTGTTAACATAACCTTTTCCTTTATAATTACTTGCTTTGTGTCCATCTTGTCCACACCAAAAGAATCTTCTAGTTCCTTTGAAACATTCTCCTTCATGCCTCTTCCCACATGATTTACATGGGGGAAATTGAACTTTTTTTCTCTATGATCATCATGAAACTCCATCTTCCTCTTATTAGTTGAGTTAGGAAACTTACCAAAGTTGATATTATTGATCATATTATGAGATTACTAATAGGAATAATAACGATGTTTCAACTTCCAAATCCCATTTCATTTTCTGGATCATGAGGAATATCATTCCATTGTCCCTTAGATTCTCCATTATCGTGAATCATATTATTTCCAGCGATTTTCTAAAACCCAAAAAGAATAGTGTGAGAGGAAAAAATAATGCTAAGGAAAACAACATAATAAATGGGGATTACCTTCAATATATAACATCTTAGGTTTAATTCTATGATCGTTACCGTAATTCTAGGATTATAACCTATACTTATACTTAACCTAGGGATATCCCTAGACATACCTTAGATATATCTCTAGGGATCTCACTAAATTTTTCGCATCCTAGTTTCCAACGGTTAACTAAACGATTCCTCTGATACCAACTATAGAGACCTGAAGCTTGACGTACATGGAAATTACATTACTTTTGCAGAATACTTAATAAATAAAAAAAAAGACACACAAGGATCGTAATAGTTTACTGTCTTTGGAAACATGGAATATAAACATCTAATCATGTTGAAAGATCTTCAACAACTCCAATCATGATCTTCCCCTTTATTCCCTTACCTAAAACCATTTTTTATTTCCTGGGGATAATAAAACATAAAAAGGGTGAGCTAAATTTCTCACTAATGGAAATCATAGAGAACATAAAACAATCCATAAATATTTGAAAGCAAAAAATGAACATGAAATTTAAACATCAAAATGATGAGCAATGACATAAATAGTGTAAGTACGTAAGGCATATATCATAGTGGAACATCAACCATGATAAAATATATTGGGAAAAAACATGTAATTGTGGAAACCATTCCGCACATGTTATGTTTTCCATAGTATCCAAGTAATTGGTGCCAATACCATCTTAGTAGAAAAAGTCCCTTTCTGAATCGATTTCACTCCTTGTTTCAGTCATGTAACACTGAACCAGATTAACTTACCATTCCATCCATGACTATCTCATGAGATATAAATCTTTACCCAATGCATTGGTGAGAGATATAGGTCCCACCCATCTCATAATGAAATCATTCTTACTTGTGCCACAAAATAAACATACATCATTCATAATAACTCAATAAATAAAATGGGTTTCATAAACATCATCCCATCATCACATAATCCAAATAAAATAAATGGATATCATTTCATAATAGGAAAAGTGAAACCATGTAAATAGTAGATAAATGATACAAGAAACATACACATATGAAATAATGTTCTCTTAGATGAAAAATGGTTTTGATAAAACACTTTAAATGAATTCATGAGGAAAATATCCTTTTCTCTTCAAAGTACTTCAATTTCCACAAAATGTCATTAAATTTTAAATGAAAAGGATTTTGTTGAAAATATTCGTGAAATATTTTGGAGGAATCTTCATGAAAATAACGCTTTATAAAATCGTAAATATCAGTTCGTTCCGTATAAGTTAAAAAAACATTCTTCTCATACTCTTCCCAGAAAAGTCAAAAAGTACCTCATAAAAGAATGATTCCAAAAATACAATGTAGTAAAAGTAAAAAATGGGTAAAAAGGAAATTAAAAGTACATGAAAACATTTTTATAAAACAAGGACATGGATGATAAATATAACCCCAATAAAAACTTACGAATAAACAATCGCGGATAAAAACAAGAATGGAAAAGTTATCACTTACCTTGGGTCTGATATGCTTCGTATGGATCAGAACCTCTTGTATAATGATTTAATAATTTCATTTACACTTTAAATAATCATATTAATTGTTATGATATCATATATTTTTCACTTATGACTTTATATTACCCATTCTTTTGTAAATTACATGTTAAAGCAGCGTTTTGGGTAAAATCATTTCATTTATCGTATGTGTTTCGACTTGTCGTTCTTGATATTTTTACATGTATCCTGATTTAAATAATTCCATAATTTAAAACATGATTTATATATAATATATATTTATCATATACATTTATATTATAGATTGATAAAAGGAATGAAATACACCGTTCATGTAGACGGTAGGACGTACGTACGCATGAACGCTGTTTTCGTTTCCTTATTTAATTGAATGAAACTAAATAGATGACATACATATATATATATACATAAATACTGTAGCATTATTATTTTAAATATTTCATTATTATTCATTATAAAAACTTTATGATCATTCATGTATGGTTATCATGGAGAATGAATCTCGTCCCATCGTGGAGACGGTAGTCCGTACGTACGCACGAGTGATGATATCGTTCACATAATTATTGAATAGAATTCGAGTGAATGGTATAATATATCAGAATTAGTATGACGTTATAATAACCATATATAGTTATTATTTACACCATTATACCCATCAATGTAAGGTGTTGGTGGAAAAACATATTACACCACAGTGTGGAGACGACATTCTGTAAGTACACATGCTCGATGATTTTGTTTTCTGTAGGATGGATAGAAGGTGAAATAGAGTTTTTTCATATTTATAATAACATATCAATATATTAAGGATATTTATGTTATTACTTCATAATGAAAAACTAAAGAAGTGGGAGTAGAAGAATAATGGAACATGATGAAAACGGTAGAAGGTATTACCTCATTCTAGAAGTGCCTCCTTTAAACATTCTCTTACGGCACTAGAGTTGGTCTTTTGAAAATACCAGTACCAATAGTAGGTTTCTATAGAAGTGTGGAAGTGAAATGGGTAGGGTTTGGCCGAGCATGAAGGCTCAAATAGGTGTGAGGAGGAGAGGGAGGAGGTGCCCTTTTATAAGGGAGGAGAGGGGCACCTTTGGAAATATAAGAAATATGAGTTTATATTAAATCTCAACCCCACTTAAAAACATCCAAAATGACTGATATCTGAATATTTGATGATATAGGGTTGTAAGCGCATCATCCAATTAAATTTAGACTTGTTCAGAATTTATTTTACACATTATCAACTTGGTTTATCCTTATTTATCAATTTAATTTTATTTGTGGTAATAATATTCTAAATTCTAAATTATTATAAATAATTACACATGTGTTGTGAATTTTCCAAAATTTGACACTTGATGAAATTTTAGACCATATAAATTAAAATTTATAATTTTGTAATATTTTTTTTGTTTTTAAACAGTTTTATAATATGTTATTTTTATAAAATAACAATAGTGTAAATTTTTTTCACTATTCATTTATTTTAATTTTAATAAACAATATACAAAATATATTTTCGAACTAAAAGAGTTAATAGATTCATAACATGTCATATATATCTAGAAAATTAGTGGATCACATTAAATAGTTCATATGTTATTTATTTTAATGATTTTAAAACCATTTATTTGATATTTCTCTTAATAAAATAATTTCAACATTCCTATTATGACACCATTAATGATAATTATTTAATTCCTAAAAATTCTAAATAAATTCATAAGATGTAGATAATTTTATTAACTTTCTGGAGACTATTTATATACGTTGTTTCATGAAGTGTATCACTAATATATAATTATTATACTTATAAGATTTAAGAATGTGACATGTTGTCACTTTCATTGGTTTTAATAATAATTAAAATATTTTCATGGACAAAAGTCCAGTAAATCAATATAATCTGACCCTTCGGTAATATGGGTCGACTTTTAGTCATCCAATAGGATTTTGGAAGGGGTTAGGGTAATTTTATAATCTTATATTAACCCTTAATTACCGGATTTACCTTTTACTATGGTAAATAAAATTTATCGTAGTTTCTATTTATAATGCCAAAAAAATAAAAAATAGCTAATTAACATAATTTGGACCCACTGATTCCAAATATGGAATCCATTTTTCCAAATTCAATACACAAAAGTTTCAGAAATTAAATTAAAATTAATCTCATTGTCGAAAGAAAACAGGTTTTTGTTTAATACATTGCAAAAGATTGAATTGATTTAACCTATGTATTCAAGGTAAAATCAATGCTAATGACATACATTATATTAAATAATAAAAATATATTCTATTTATATGTTAAAACCATTCAATATTATAATTTAACCATATAAATTATTACGATGAAAAAAGTGGTTTTTATTTAAAATATAGTGTGCTTTTACTATTCATTAAAATATGAAAGTTATCAGAAAAATATCAAAAAATTATCCAATTTAAATTTTTATATACTGATTCAAAATTATAATATTATTTTCTATAATTAAACTTATAAACATTTCAAATACTATATTTAATGTGGTTGCGCCATTAAAAGGCGGCAAAATTTCATTTTTTAAAAAATTCTTATTTTACCTGAAAAATTTATTTTGTTCACATACCATGTTCTATAAAATATGTAAGATGAAATAATAATTTTATAACAATCGAAATTTAGTTAATACTATTCATAATGGCTAGTTCATAAAAATATTATAACCATATATCATTGTTTAGTGAAACCTGATATTGTGTACAACACACACTATCAAGGAAAGTCGTGATTGCGTGTAAGGCAAGCCAAGTCAGGGATGTGTGTTGTGCAAGAATCCTTCGTTTTTCATATAACCGAATACAACCATATTTTATTTATATATTTAATAAATATATATATATACACTCAATGTTTCGTAGAATGAATATTATAAAAAGAACTTGAAATTGTGTGTAACACAATCTAAGAATAGTGTTGTGTATACAAAAAGCTAATAAAGTGTTGCGTATAGCACAATATAATCTTGTTGTAGCATAAAACACATGACATCTAATAAATTAAAAAGAATACTTATCATAAAATATCAGGTTGTTACATTCTACCCTCCTTAAAAGGAATTTCGCCCTCAAAATTCATCGGGGTTATACATGGTTTTCTACTTGAAAGTTTCTTTAATTGAAACCCACATTGTAAAATGAAATACCAAAACTTAACTTTAAAAACAAATGTATGAAATGTAACGGTTACCCAAATTAACTAATCAATGGGTTTTCACAGAGGAGAACATAGGTGAAAATATGGACATGGAGGAGAAATCTAACCATCAAGTTCTGATGGAGAGTGGTAGAGAACATGGCTATGAGAAACCCAACAATCACGAAGTCATAAATTTGTGAGGATCTAGGGTATTATCTGATTAATCGAATATAAGAGCACTAGGATAACATTTTTGGTTTTCAATATCATTTCCCTAAAGTTGAAAATTTTGAATCTGAAAAAATACTTGCTTGATTTTTGTACAATATCACTATTGTTCGTGCTTTGAACAATTTCCACTTCATCTATTAAAAAAATGAAATTGAATTTGTTATTTGTGAATTGTTAACAGATCATGTGATAGAATGATGGGTCCTTAGATCTGTTTCCAAACAAAGGTTAGCAAATGTTATCAATTATATACATAAGTCCATATATGGCGAGGTTAATCATATACAATTCCAAAAATGAACTTATACTTCATATATCATACCGATTAATAAAATAAAACTAGTTTCTAATAACTATGGACATCCTGTAGGACAATGGTAGGAGATAAAGGCTAGTCGCACTTCGGTTGTGGGTTCGATTCCCACAGCCTTGTCCAACATGATGGGTTGTCACCCGTCCTTCATGTTGTCCTTTTTCTAAAACTAAATTCCTATAAGATCCCATCAATAATGTCGAAAAATGTTCTATCCTTAAAAAATACTAACTTATGTCCAACATAATACATTCCAATCTTTAGGCTTATTTAAAATACTTTGGTCCAAGCTCATAGTATATAGAAAATAATTACTAGAAAGGTTATCTACCAAGAATGTGAATACAAGCATTTATCCCACAAATATCATAAGATATATCTTGTTGGATTCATTCCAAACACATGAACACCTTAGTCATATAATTTCATGAAACATAAATTACCATAGAACCTTAGTGAAAACATGAATAATGTCAAAAGGTAACTCTTTCCACATACCAAAATCCCCAAAAAACTATATAATCAAACCATAATATCGCTTAGTCCTTATATCAGTCATGAGCTCATGAATACAATCAATCATCTCATTATCTCTTTATCCCTTCATTATGCACATATCATCTACTTTCCAAAAATAGCCGAATATCCTTTCATGGTTTCCGGTACCATTCATCATACAATTTCAAAACATAAGGAAAGACAATAGTGTAACAATCCTTAGATATCGGTTTATTCCATAGTACCATGATATTACTTATACAACATTACTCTTGATAAACATGTAATCATTCCACTACCTTCTTAAACCATTGACCGAGCTTCATCAATTCTTTCATATCACATATCATTTGTAGTCTCTTCATCATCATCCATATAAATACTACCCATATGACCATGATAATTATCTTTATAGGGTTTTCCCTTAGGGTATTGGTTTTCATAATTCCCATACATTCCACATTTAAAACACTTAACCGTTGTTGATGTCTTAGCAATACCATTATCCTTGTCCATGGTGTTAACTAAACCTTTTCCTTTACAATTACTAGATTTGTGTCCTTCTATTCCACACCAAGAGCATCTTTCAGTTCCTTTGAAACATTCTCTTTGATGCCTCTTCCCACATGATTTACATGGGAGAAATTGAACTTTCTTTCCACTATGATCATCATGAAACTCAATCTTTCTCTTATTAGCTGAGTTAGGAAACTTAACAAAGTTGATATTATTGATCATATTATGAGATTGCTGATAGGCATAATAACGATGTTTCGCCTTCCAAATCCCATTTCATTTTCTTGATCCTGATTAATATCATTCCATTGTCCATCAGATTCTCCATTATCGTGAATCTTCCTATTTCCATCCATTTTCTAAAACCCAAAAAGAATAGTGTGAGAGGAAAAAATCATGCTATGAAAAACAACAAAATAAAGGGGGAGTACCTTCAATATCTAACATCTTAGGTTTAGTTCTATGATTGTTACCATAATTCTAGGATTATAACATATACTTATACTTAAACTTAGGGACATCTCTAGACATACCTTGGAAATATCTCTTGGGATCTCACTAAATTTTTCTCATCCTAGTTTCCAAAGGTTAACAAAACCTTTCCTCTGATACCAAATATAAAGACCTGATGCTTGACGTACATGGACATTACATTACTTTTGCGGAATCAATAATACATAACAAAAACCAACACACAAGGATCGTAATAGATTACTGTCTTTAGAAACATGGAATATAAGCATCAAATCTTGATGAAAGATCTTCAACAATTCCCATAACGATCTTCCCCTTTTTGTTTCTTTACCTAAAACCATTCTTTATTTCCTGGGGAAAATAGAACATAAAAATGGTGATCCCAAATTCTCATTAAGGGCAAACATAGAGAACATAAATCAATCCATAAACATTTGAAAGAAATAACATGAACATGAAATTTAAATATCAAAATCTTGAGCAAAGACATAAATCGTGGAAGTACGTAAGGCATATATCATATTGAAACATCATCCATGATAAAAAATAATGGGAATAAAACATTTAATTGTGGAAACCATTCAGCACATGTTATGATTTCCATAGTATCCAAGGCATTGGTGCCAAGACCATCTTAGTGGACAAAATCCCTTTCTGAATCGAGTTCACTCCTTGTTTCAGTCTTGTAACACTGAACCAAATTAACTTACCATTTCAGCCATGTCTATCTTAGTAGATATAAATATTTACCCAATGAATTGGAGGGAGATGTAGGTCCCACCCATCTCATAGTGAAATCATTCTTACATGTGCCACAAAATAAACATACATTATTCATAATAACCCAATAAATAAAATGGGTTTCATAAACATCATCCCATAATCACATAATCCATATAAAAGAAATGGATATCATTTCATAATAAGAAAAGTGAAACCATATAAATCATAGAGACATGATACTTGAAACATACACATGTGAAATAATGTTATCTTATATGAAAAATGGTTTGATAAAACACTTGAAATGAATTCTGGAGGAAAATATCCTTTCTTCTTCAAAATCGTTCTCTTTCCACAAAATGTCATGCAATTTTAAAAGAGAATTATTTTTCTGAAAATAGTCATGAAATCTTTTTGAAGAAGCTTCATGAAAATAAGGCTTTATAAAACTGTAAAAATCTGTTCGTGCTGTATTAGTTAAAAAACATTCTTCTCGTACCCTTGCCAGAAAAGTCAAAAAGTACCGCATAAAAGAAAGATTCCATACATACCATGTAGTAAAAGTAAAAAATGGGTAAAAAGGACATTAAACATACATGAAACCAGTTTTAGAAAACAAGGACATTGATGATAAATATAACCCCAATAAATACTTACGAATAAACAACCTCGGATAAAAATGAGATTGGAAAAGTTGTCCCTTACCTTGGGTCTGATATGCTTCGTATGGATCCGAAACTCATGTATAATGATTTAAATAATTTCATTGAATTATTAAATAATCATATTAATTGTTATTAAATCATATATGTTTCACTTATGACTTTATATTACCCGTTCTTTTGTAAATACCATGTTAAAGAAGCGTTTTGGGTAAAATCATTTCATTTATCGTATGTGTTTTGACTTGTCATTCTTGATATTATTACATATATAATGATTTAAATAATTCCAAAATGTAAAAAATTATTTATATATAATATAGATTCATCATATACATATATATTATAGATCCATAAAAGGAATGAAATACACTATTCATGGATACGGTAGGACGTATGTACGCATGAACACTGTTTTCGTTTTCTTATTGAATTGAATGAAACTAAATAGATGACATACATATATATATACATAAATCCAGTAGCATTATTATTTCATATATTTCATTATTATTCTTTATATAAAATTTATGATCAATAATGTATGGTTAACATGGAGAACAAATCTCATCACGTCGTGGAGACGGTAGTCCGTACGTACTCACGAGCGATGATATCATTCCCATAATTATTGAATAGAATTGGAGTGAATGGTATAATATATAAGAATACCTATGATGTTTTAAAAACCATATATAGTAATTATTTACACCATTATACCCATCCAGGTAAGGTGTTGGTGGACAAACAGATTACACCACGGCCTGGAGACGGTATTCCGTACGTACACACGCGCGGTGATTTTGTTTTCCGTAGGATGGATAGAAGGTGAAATAGGGTTTTTTAATATTTATAATAACATATCAGTATATGAAGGATACTTATGTTATTACTTAATAATGAAACAACTAAAGAATATGGAGTAGAAGAATAATGGAACTTGATGAAAATGGTAGAAGGTATTACCTCGTTCTCGAAGTGCCTCCTTTAAACATTCTCATAGGGCACAAGATTTGGTCTTTTGTGAAAACCAGTACCTATAATAGGATTTTAAGGACATGGGGAAGTGAAATGGGAAGGGGTTTGCCGAGCTTGAAGGCTCAAATTTGTGTGAGGAGGAGAGGGAGGAGGTTCCCTTTTATAATGGAGGAGAGGGTCACCTTTGGAAAAATAAGAAATATTAGTTTATATTAAATCCCATCCCCACATTAAAACTTCCAAAATGACCCATATTTGATGATTAGATGAGATAGGGTTTTAATCTCATCAACCAATAAAATTTTTACATGTTAGGCATTTGTTATAAACATTATCATCTTGATTTATCCTTATTTATCAATTTAATTTTATTTGTGGTAATAATATTTTAAATTTTAAAATATTATAAATAATTACATAGGTGTTTTTAATTTTCCATAATTTGACACTTTATGACATTTTAGACCACATAAATTTTAATTTATAATTTTTAAATATTTTTGTGATTTTTAAACAATTTTATAATATGTTATTTTTATAAAATAAAAATAGTGTCAATTTTGACACAATTCATTTATTTGAATTTAAATAAACAATATACATAAGATATGTTCTAAATAAAAGACTTAATAGATTCATAACATGTCATATATATCTATAAAATTAGTGTAGAACATTAAATAGATCATATAATTTTTATTTTAATATTTTTAAAACAATTTATTTGATATTTCTCTTAATAAAATAATTTCAACATCACAATTATGTCACCTTTAATGATAATTATTTAATCCCTAAAAATTAAAAATAAATTCATATGATGTAGATAATGTTATTATATATCTGGATACTATTTATATACAATGTTTCATGAAGTTTATCACTAAACTATAATTATTATACTTATAATATTTATGAAAGTGACATGTTGTCACTTTCTTTGGTTTTAAAAATAATTAAATTATTTTCAGGGAGAAAATCCAATTAAATGAATATAATATGACACTTAGGTGATATGGGGCTACTTTCAGTCATCCAATAGTATTTTGGCAGGTTTTAGGGTAATTTTATAATCTTATATTTACCCTTAATTACCCGATTTACCTTTAACTATGGTAAATAAAATTTACCGTAGTTACTATTTATAATGCCCATAAATTAAAACGTAACTTATTAACATAATTTGGACCCAATGATTCCAAATATGGAATCCATTTTTCCAAATTCAATACACAAAAGTTTCATAAATTAAATTAAAATTAATCCTGTGGTTGAAAGAAAACAGGTTTTTGTTTAAAACATTGCAAAAGATTGAATTAATTTGACCTACAAATTCAAGGTAAAGTCAATGATAATGACATAAATTATATTAAATTATAATAATATATTCAATTTATACTTTAAAACCATTCAAAATTATAATTTAACCATTTAAATTATTACGATGAAAAAAGTTGTTTTTAATTAAAATATATCATGTTTTTACTATTCATTAAAATATGAAAGTTATCAGAAAAATATCAAAACATTATCCAATGTAAATTATTATATCCTGATTCAAAATTATAATTTTATTTTGTAAAATTGAACTTATAATCATGTCAAAAAATATATTTAATGTGGGTGTGACATTAAAAGGCTGCAAAACTGCATTTTTTTGAAAAAACCTTATTTTACCTGAAATATTTATTTTGTTCACATACCATGTTCTAGAAAATGTGTAAGATGAAATAATAATGTTATATCATTAAAAATTCAGTTAATAATATTCATAGCGGATAGTTCCTAATAATATTATAACCACATATCATTGTTTAGTGAAACATGATATTGCGTACAACACACGCTATCATGGAAAGTCGTGATTGCGTGTAATGAAGGCCAAGTTAGGGTTGCGTGTTGTGCAAGAATCCTTCGTTGTTTCGTATAACATAATACAACCATATTTCATTTATACATTGAATATATATATATATATACTCAATGTTGTGTAAAATGACTATTATAAAACGAACTAGAAATTGTGTGTAACACAATCTAAGAATAGTGTTGCATATACTGCAATCTAATACAGTGTTGCGTATAGCACAAGATAATATTTTTGTATCATAAAACACATGACATCAAATAAATTAAAATGAATACTTATCATAAAATATCGGGTTGTTACTCTCTACCCCCCTTAAAATGAATTTTCCCTCGAAATTCATCGGGGTTATACATGGTTTTCTACTTGAAAGTTTCTTTAATTGAAACCCACATCATAAAATGAAATACAAAAACATAACTTTAAAAACTAAAGTATGAAATGTAACAGTTACCCAGATTAACTAATCACAGGGTTTCCACATAGGAGAACATAGGTGAAAATATGGACATGGAAGAGAAATCTATCCATCATGTTCGGATGGAATGTGGTAGAAAACATGGATATAAAAACCCAACAATCCCAAAGCCATAAATTTGTGAGGATCTATGGTACTATCTGATTCATCGGATATAATAGCACTAGGACAACATTTTTGGTTTTCAATATCATTTCCCTAAAGTTTAAAATTTTAAATTAGAAGAACACTTGCTTGATTTTGGTACAATATCACTATTGTTCGTGCTTTGAACAATTTAAACTTCATCTCTTAAAGAAATGAAGTTGAATTTGTTATTCAGTAAGTGTTAACAGATCATGTGATAGAATGATGGGCCATTCCATCTGTTTCAAACAAAAGGTTAGCAAAAGTTATCAAATATACATAAGTCCATCTATATTGAGGTTAATCATATAAGATTCAAAAAATGAACTTATACTTCATATATCATACTGATTAATAAAATAAAACTAGTTTCTACTAATTAGGGACTTCCTGTAGGCCAATGGTTGGCGATAAAGGCCAGTCACTATTCAGTTGTGAGTTCGATTCCCACAGCCTTGTCCGACGCGATGGGATGTCGCCCGTCCTGCAGGTTGTCATTTTTCTAAAACTACATTACTATAACATCCCATCAATAATATCGAAAAAAGTTCTATACTTAAAAAATACTAACTTATGTCCAACATCATCCATTCCCATCTCTAGGCTTATCTAAAATACTTAGGTCCAAGCTCATAGTATAAAGAAAACAATTACTAGAAAGGTTATCTACTATGAATGTGAATACAAGCATTTATCCCACATATATCATAAGATATATTTTGTTGGTTGCATTCCAAACACATGAATACCTTAGTCATATATCCACTTGAAACATAAATTACCATAGAACCTTAGTGAAAACTTGAATAATGTCAAAAGGTAACACTTTCCACATACCAAAATCCCCAAAAAAATATATAATCGAATCGTAATATCACTTAGTCCTTATATCATTCTTGAGATCATGAATACAATCAAACATGTCATTGTCTTATTATCCCTCCATTATGAGTATATAATCTAATTTCCAAAAATATCTGAATAACCTTTTATGGTTAATGTTACCATTCATCATACACTTTCAAAACATAAGGAAAGACAATAGTGTAACAATCCTTACATATCTATTTATTCCATAGTACCATGAGATTACATATAAAACATTAGTCTTTATAAACATGTAATCATTCCACTTCCTTCTTAAACTATTGAATGAGCTTCAACAATACATTCATCTCACATATCATTTGTTGTCTATTCATCATCATCTATAGAAATACTACTTATATGACCATGCTAATTCTCTTTATGGGATTTTCCCTTAGGTTATTGGTTTGCATAATTCCCATACATTCCACATTTAAAACACTTAACCATTGTTAGTGTCTTAGAAATATCATTATCCTTGTCCATGGTGTTAAATGAATCACTTCCTTTACAATTACTAGCTTTGTGTCCTTCTTTTCCACACCCAAAGCATCTTCCAGTTCCTTTGAAATATTCTCCTTGATACCTCTTCCCACATGATTTACATGGGGGAAATTGAACTTTCTTTCCTCTATGATCGTCATGAAACTCCGTCTTTCTCTTATTAGCTGAGTCGGGAAACTTACCAAAGTTGATATTATTGATCATATTATGAAATTCCTGATTAGGAAAAATAATGATGTTTCACCTTCCAAATCCCATTTCATTTTCTTGATCAAGAAGAATATCATTCCATTGTCCATCAGATTCTCCATTATCGTGACTCTTCTGTTTCCAGCCAATTTCTAAAACCCAAAAAGAATTGTGTGAGAAAGAAAAATTATGCTAGGGAAAACAACATAATAAACGGGGAGTACCTTCAATATCTAACATCTTATGTTTAATTCTATGATCGTTACCGTAATTTTAGGATTATAACCTATACATATACTTAACATTAGGGACATCCCTAGACATACCTTGCATCTTAGTTTCAAAGGATAACTAAACCTATCCTATGATACCAACTAGAGACCCGAAGCATGGCATTCATCGAAAATACATTACTTTTTAGGAATACTTTATATATAATAAAAATAGACACACAAGGATCCTAATAGTTTAGTCTCTTTGGAAACTTGGAATATAAACTTCTAATCATGTTGAATGATCCTCAACAACTCCCATAACGATCTTCCCTCTTTTGTTTCCTTACCGAAAACCTTTCTTTATTTCCTAGGGAAAATAAAACATAAAAAGGGTAACCTCAAATGCTCAGTAAGGGAAAACATAGAGAACATAAAACAATCCATAAACATTTGAAAGGAAAAAACATGAACATGAATTCTAAACATCAAAATCATGAGCAAAGACATAAATCGTGGAAGTACATAAGGCATATATCATAATGGAACATCAACCATGATAAAATATAATTGGAATAAAACATGTAATTGTGGAAACCATTCAGCACATGTTATGATTTCCATAGTAGCCAAGGAACTGCTGCCAAGACCATCTTAGTGGACAAAGTCCCTTTCTGAGTCGAGTTCACTCCACGTTTGAGTCCTGTAACACTGAACCCGATTAACATACCAATCCAGCCATGTCAATATCATGAGATATAAATCATTACCCAATTAATTGGAGGGAGATATAGGTCACACCCATCTCATAATGAAATCATTCATAATTTTTCCACAAAATAAACATACATCATTCATAATAACCCAATAAATAAAATGGGTTTCATAAACATCATCCCATCATCACATAATACATATAAAATAAATGGATATCATTTCATAATAAGAAAAGTGAAACCATGTAAATCATAGAGACATGATACTTGAAACATACACATATGAAATAATGTCATCATAGATGAAAAATGGATTTGATAAAACACTTGAAATGAATTCTTGAGGAAAATATCTTTTCTTCATCAAAATAATTCTCTTTCCACAAAATGTCATGGAATTTTAAAAGATTTCTTTTTTTTGAAAATAGTCATGAAATCTTTTGGAGGAATCTTCATGAAAATAAGGCTTCATAAAACTGTAAAAATCCCTTCATGCCGTATAAGTTAAAAAAACATTTTTCTCGTACTCTTGCTGGAAAAGTCAAAAAGTACATCGTAAAAGAATGATTCCATACATAAAATGTAGTAAAAGTAAAAAAATTGGTAAAAAGGACATTAAACATACATGAAAACATTTTTAGAAAACAAGGACATGGTTGATAAATATAACCCCAGTAAATACTTATGAATAAACAATCTCGGATAAAAATGAGATTGGAAATTTTATCCCTTACCTTAGGTCTGATATGCTTCATATAGATCCGAACATCCTATATAATGATTTAAATAATTTCATTGACTTATTACATAATCATATCCATTGTTATGATATCATATATGTTTCACCTATGTCTTTATATTACCCGTTCTTTTATAAATTCCATGTTAAACAGCGTTTTGGGTAAAATCATTTCATTTATCGTATGTGTTTCGATTATTCGTTCATGATATTATTACTTATATCATGATTTATATAATTCCAGAATGTAAAACATGATTTTTATATAATATATATTATAGATTGATAAAAGGAATGAAATACACCGTTCATGGAGACAGTAGGCCGTACGTACGCAGGAACACTGTTTTCGTTTACTTATTGAAATGAATGAAACTAAGTAGATGACATAAATATATATATATATATATATATATATATATAAACAAATAAAATAGAATTATTAGTTCATATATTTCATTATTATTCATTATGTAAACATTATGATCATTCATGTATGATTAACATGGAGGATGAATCTCATCGCGTCGTCGAGACGGTAGTCCGTACGTACACACGAGCGATGATATCGTTCCCATAATTATTGAATAGAATTGGAGTGGATGGTATAATATATCAGAATCAGTATGATGTTATAATAAACATATATAGTTATTCTTTACCCCATTATACCCATCCATGTAAGGTGTTGGAGGAAAAACAGATTACACCACGGAGTGGAGACTGTATTTTGTACGTACGCACGCACGGTGATTTTGTTTTCCGTAGGATGGATATAAGGTGAAATAGATTTATTTCATATTTATAATAACATATAAGTATATGAGGGATACTTATGTTATTACTTAATAATGAAACAACTAAAGAAGAGTGAGAGGAAGAAGAATGGAACTTGAAGAAAACGGTAGAAGGTATTACCTTCTTCTTGAAGTGCCTCCTTTAAACATTCTCTTTGGGCACTAGAGTTGGTCTTTTGAGAATACCAGTACCTCTAGTAGGTTTTTAAGGAAGTTGGGAAGTGAAATGGGTAGGGTTTGGCTGAGCTTGAATTCTCAAATTGGTGTGAGGAGGAGAGGGAGGAGGTACCCTTTTATAAGGGAGGAGAGGGGAACCTTTGGAAATATAACGAATATTAGTTTATATCAAATTTCAACCCCAACTAAAAACATCAAAAATTACTCATATCAGATGATTAGATGAGATAGGGTTGTAATATGATCATCCAATAAAATTTAGACATGTTAGAAATTTATTTTAAACATCATCAACATGATTTATCCTTATTTATCAATTTAATTTTATTTGTCGTAATAATATTCTAAATTTTAAATTATTATAAATAATTAAATATGTGTTGTTAATTTTCAATAATTTGATACTTTATGGAATTTTATACCATATAAATTTAAATTTATAATTTTTAGTTTTTTTTTATTTTTAAACAATTTTATAATATGTTATTTTTATAAAATAACAATAGTGTCAATTTTGACACTATTCATTTATTTGAATTTAAATAATCAATATACAGAAGATATGTTCAAACTAAAAGACTTAGTAGATTCATAACATATCATATTTGTCTCGAAAATTAGTGGATCACATTAAATAGTTCATATAATATTTATTTTAATATTTTTGAAAACATTTTTTTGATATTTCTCATCATTAAATAATTTCAGCATCACTATTAATTAACCTATAATGATAATTATTTAATCCCTAAAAATTATAAAAAAATCATATGATGTAGATACTTTTATTATCTTTCTGGAGACTATTTATTTCAGAAGAGTCATGAATTTTATCACTAAACTATAATTATTATACTTATAAGACTTAAGAAAGTGACATGTTGTCACTGTCTTTGGTTTTAATAATAATAAAATTATTTTCATGGATAAAAGTCCATTAAATAAATCTAATCAGACCCATATGTGATATGGGTCGACTTTTAGTCATCCAATAAGATTTTGGCAGGTGTTAGGATAATTTTATAATATTATATTTACCCTTAATTACCTGATTTAGCTTTAAGTGTGGTCAATAAAATTTACCATAATTACTATTCATAATGCCCAAAAAATAAAAAGTAGCTTATTAACATAATTTGGGCCCACTTATTCCAAATATGGAATCCATTTTCCCAAATTAAATACACAAAAGTTTCAGAAATTAAATTAAATTAATCATGTTGTCGAAAGAAAACGGGTTTTTGTTTAAAACATTGCAAAGGATTGAATTGATTTAACCTACGAATTCAAGGTAAAATCAATGATAATGACATAAATTATATTAAAGGTAATAATAAATTCTATTTAAACTTTAATACCATTCAATATTGTAATTTAACCATATAAATTATTATGATGAAAAAATTGTTTTTAATTAAAATATAGCGTGTTTTTACTATTCATTAAATTATGAAAGTTATCAGAAAAATATCAAAACTTTATCCAATGTAAATTTTTATATCCTGAATCAAAATTATAATTTTATTTTGTAAAATTGAACTTATAAACATGTCAAAAACAATATTTAATGTGGGTTCACCATTAAAAGGCGGAAAAACTACATTTTTTGAAATATAATTATTTTACCTGAAAATTTTATTTTGTTCACATAACATGTTCTATAAAATGTGTAAGATGAAATAATAATGTTATAAAATTCAAAATTTAGTTAATACTATTCATAACGTCTTGTTCATAATAATATTATAACAATATATCATTATTCAGTGAAACCTGAAATTTCGTACAACACACGCTATCGAGGAAAGAAGCATTTGCGTGTAATGCAAGCCAAGTCAGGTTTACGTGTTGTGCAAGAATCCTTCATTGTTATGTATAACAGAATCGAACCATATTTAATTTATACATTGAATATATATATATATATATATATATATACACTCAATGTTGCGTAGAATGAATATTATAAAACGAACTTGAAAATATGTGTAACACAATATAAGAATAGTGTTGCGTATACTACAAGCTAATACGGTGTTGCCTATAGAACAAGATAATATTGTTGTAGCATAAAACACATGACATCAAATCAATTAAAAAGAATACTTATCATAAAATATCGGGTTGTTAAACGGTTACTTTTCCACCATTCATTTAGACAAATTTTTTAAATAAATAATTTTTCCAGTCAAGTTTATGGAATAAAAAGTGTCCATATACCATATGTTTTGGATGCCTGTAATAAATTTTATATACTGAAAATAAAAATATTAGTTATTTGGTAACCAAACCTTTTAGGGGATGGTGTTTTCAGAAAATAAAATTCTAGGTAACTAAATTATTCCATCATTTTTTGGGAACTTTTCATTTCGTTATAAAAAAATTATATATTAAATTGTAGTGATTGTAATCTATTATAGGAACAATGTTTCTTCCAATTCCCACTACTTTGAATTTAATTAAATTTTTTCACTTTTAGGAACTCGTTAATTGTTACTAAAAATATGTTTTTACTAGTAAAACACATTTGGATAAATTTACCATGTGATCTATGTTTCCGACGCTTTCGCTGGGGCACGCGCATCTGTTTGTGGGGAGGACGCGTTGCTTGTTACCCCGCATTCCCTCTTTCCAAAGGCGGGCGGCATCCATTCCTTGTTCAGGGACGTCCGCTCCTTAATCGAAACCGGGATACTGGGATGTCGGTTCTTCCTTCAGTGGATTCCTCCTCAGATCTCATTACCTAGTCCGGGTCTCCCTCATAGATTTTAGATGGTTCATGAAGCTCATTCCTGGTGCCATATCTACATGGATTCCAGTTAATTACGCTGCTTCCGTCAAGATTCTCCAAGGGGTCTTGTCGGGGCAGCAACCTTCGGTGAGGAGAATGGTCACGTTGGGGCATCGTTGGCAAGTTTGTCTTCGGTCCCTCATCACCGAGCTTCTCAAGGGCGCGGAAGCCCAAGGTATCCCACATCGAACGTGGGGAATTTGTACCATCTGAGGTTTTCCACAGCTACCCATGTTTAACACAGGGTATGCCGCGAGTTTAACGTCTTGCGTAGACGGATCGGGTTGAAGGGCCCCTAGGGGGGAACACCGATGTTGGGGCCAACACGTGGGTGGCTTCCCGGATGCCATAGAGTGGGATGGGGTGCCATGATCTCACCGGGATGTGGCAGCCCGGGTAAGGATCAGGATGGATGGTGGAGTGAGACATGGGGCTTAAGTTCTGAGACGGCCCAAGAGGGGGAATACAGTTTAACGTCATGCGGGAGAAGATACAGTTTCACGTCATGCGGGACGGGATACAGTTTCACGTCATGCGGGACGAGATACAGTTTAACGTCATGTGGGATGAGAGGTTCTGGGATTACGATCTGAGGTGGCCCAAGGTGGTCAGGTAACATACATGGAGAGGTCGGGACGACCGGGTGGTAGGCTTGAACCTCGTGGAGGCTTCCTATGTACCGTGCGTTAGCACAGATCAAAGTCCATGTACTTCGCTGTGATAGGGATTACGCTCTGGGGTGGCCCATAAGAGGGTGTCATGGTCGATGCGCGCTCTAAGCCCAAGTGATTCATGATCAGTGTGGGAAACAAGAGGCAGCAGGGACGAGACGATAACATTGCGAAGGGTGCATCCGTGAGAAGCAGAATGGGTCTTACGCGTTGAGCAGCCCAAAGAGGAAACAGGGGCTTACGTGTGGTTAGCGGCACTTGGTGCCGGGGCTTACTCCAAGGTGGAGGCCCGTGGTGCGACAAAGTGTAGTGGGAAAAGGACTCCACTGGCCTTGGCAGGGGGGAAGTACGTAGATGCACGAGTGCAGTCATCTATAAGAAAGGATAGGGGCTTCCGGTCTGAGGCGGCCCTTCCCCCGCGGACAAATGTCACTCCGACAAGGAGGATCTAATTCCATGTGAGGAAGAGTCCATTCCCATGGAGAGGAGTGGGCATAAAAATGTCTGAGCTGGGGGGACCCTGCGTGCAAAGCATGGGGTCAGACCATAGTTTAACATCCTGTGTTAAGGACGAGGTGCTTAGCAGTTTAACATCCTGCAGCTTGGACGAGGTGGGTTCGCTCCACACCCCAAGGGCTTACATGCCCAACTCCCTCTACCCCTTGTGGGAGAGAAGGCATCGGCAAGGCCATAGTGAAGGGGGCCGCAGGGCGAACCACCGGGGGGTCTACGTTAGCGTGGCTATGCGAAGAATTAATAGTTGTTAGCGTACCTATGCAGAGAAGCATAAGGCAAAGCAACACAATGGGAACACGGCCCAAGGGACCTTGAGGTTACATCGCACGAGCCTAGAAAGTCGTACGGGAAAACAACGCATGGCACGCATGCCCGGCAGGGGAGATATCGGGTGCCGGTGAATGAGGGAAGCCAAGGGGCGTCAAGGTGGAGGGTCTTGGGATTTGCATTCAAAAGGAATGGTTTGGGCGCAAAACACCAGGACAATGCGCAATTGGATCAAGGGAATTGTGCGCGGAGAGGGAATGACGCGTAGGCTTTTGCGCGCACGGCATGGTATTGTGCGCACGAGACCCGGATTGCGTGCAAGGCTAGAACCCTAGGGAGAGGGAAATAAATGAAAACTGTGGTCGAGGTGTGACATAACTTTTCAAACTCACTCAATTAAATAACATCATAATTAATTAAACAATGAGTTATTCCAACTAACTTATTTAAATGACCGCATATTAAATTATTAAATTTCAAAAATATCTATCCCAACATAATTAATTTAAAATTTAATTATACCAAATCACATTTTCATAATTCTATCTGTTCAAATTAAACAATTCTAAAATTAGTTAATCATGTTCCATAGTCTAAAAAATTCTGTAATTAAATAAAAAATCAATTATTTCAAATTTCATATTTCAATAAGTTGAGATTTAGTTTTACAAATTTATTGTCCACATTCCATAATTTCAAATATTCAATAAAATCTCTAATTCATAAATTAATAAAGAGAACATTAATTAATTAAATTTGGAGTTCCAATTTATGAAATAACTCTAGAAATTTTTTAATCACATACATGTATTTTATAATAAAAGATATGGGATTTTAATTTTATACCACCTACCTCAAATATGATGATCATGGGAAATAAATCCAACATCGTGGATGGCGTGTTATTCCAATGACTATTGAGTGAGAAATTAAGTAAATATGTTCATGTGGATTAATGAAAATCTCCTCCAAAAAATTCATTTTCTATGAAACTACTTTGATATTCACCATCCTATTATTAAGAAGAATACATTTCCACTTGTAGCACATCCATCTGGTCAATATCAAAAACAATATTTACTATCAATGTCTAAAAGGTGGGATAGGGAATAAAGAGAGGGAAGTGTCATAAATAATGGCCTTCCTACCCATTCCATGTGGACCACCCAAAATCTAATTTATAATAATTTTTAATCAATAAATTTAGTTACATTTATTAATTAAATCATTTATTTATTTATATCTTCTATGAATTTCATGCATCAATCTATCCTTAATTTGGGAGTTTTATGGACCAGGACCGTGAGCTTAAATTAAATATTCAATATTGGTCATGAAATGACTCCCATAGTTTTAGGGCCACACATCCACAAATTGTGTTTCTATCTAACACCATATAAAGGATTTATAATTTAAACGGTTTTTTGAGAACCATTATTTTTTCACATAAATACCCTTAATTAAATTTTCAAGTAATTAAGTATACAAATCCGAGTAATTAATCCATCAATAAATTAGATAATATCAATGAACTCAAAATAAAATAATTAATTCAAAAAATATTTATATAATTCTCTCAATTTCATCTACATAATAATACTCATTAATTAGTTTGGTAGTTAATTTTTATCATCAATCCAATTACATAATTAATTAATTAATTATATCATTTAATTTGACAATTAATTAATCTTAAAATGTAAATAACATAAAATGTCCATTGAACATAAAATTCATACCCAATCTTAGGTAAACCCCCCACTATGGACCCAATGGTGGTCTCTAGTTTATCATAATCCACACCCTCTTAGATATAATAAATATTTAATATTCAAAAAATGGATTAAATAAATTGATTAATTACAAAAAAAATATAATTTTCATGAGTGAGACATCCAAACATCCAAAGAGTTAAAATGTTACACATAGCCTAGGGTAAACACTGTGTTTTGAATAGAACAGTGTCTCTGATTTCCCATATGATCCACCATTTGGAGTTATTCAAATATTTTGAATAAGAATTATGGACTTAATATATAATAATTTATATTTTTTGCAAACTTCACTGAGAATTTTTGGACCTCAATAAATCACCCTAACTATGTGTCAAAATCAAAAAATACTCAACTTAATATTCTTATATTTTAACAAGAATTTAAGGACTCTAAATGTTTTATCAAAATTTCACTAAGAAAATATTTTGGTGAATTAAAACAAAGACACCCCATCTTCACCAACAATTTTAAAAAAACTATACCTTGAAAATAATGGGATCATACAATAAATATATTATTTTACCATACATATATATATATATCATACCATTTATGATTTCATTTGGACATTTTATTTCCCATTTATTAATAATTTCTTTTTAAAGTCGGGTTTTGGGTAGTAAGTGTTTTGTTTTTCGAGTATGTTTTCCCTTTTTTTATTTGTCATATTTATTTTATCATTATTTAATCATATAAGGAATGTAAAATACGATATAAATATGATAAATATTATATATATATATATATTTATTTATTTATTTAAATCCATTAAATTTATTGAGAGGAAATGAAATAAAAAGATCATAGACACCGTAGGTTGTACGTACTAATGAATTTTGTTTCCATTTTCATGTTGTATTGAAAGAATGAAAATTAATGGTATATGTATATATGTTTCATAATTATAGTATAATTTTTATCTAATATATATAAAATAATTTTATATAACCTACACTAAATACATTCCATGTAAAGCGTGAATGAATCGTATCACTTTGTTAGGTTGTAGTCCTCCATACACACAAAAGACATTATTATATTCTCCAAAAATAGATATCTGGAAGGTAAGTGTGAAATAAAATCTCATGAATCATAACAACATCATAAATATCATGTATAATCTACAAATACATTTTTATTTCCAATTGTGAAAGGTGGGATTGGAAGAAACCACATCAGTTTATGGGGCTGAAGTCTTCCATTCACAGGAATATGGATTTTAAAATGATTTTGATAGATTTGTGTGTGGTTTTAGGCCACATAATTTACCCAAAACAACACATTATATATAATATTCATCAATTTTTATATAATCAAGTTATAATAATAATTTAATAATGTTGATAATGAAGTAATATGACAAATATCATTGGATAACATTACCTCTTCCGCGATCATCCTCCTTAGGTTTTCACCAATTCCATACTAGGATTATCTTACACCCAATATAAAGCATAAAGGATGATGGTATGGAATTGTTTAAGTGATTTTTGGGGGTTTTGGTTGACCCAAATGGATTGATATGTGTGAATAAGGGGCATAGTGACTGCCCTTTTATAATTGAGGAGTAGTAGAATTATTTTAAATAAAAAACCGAACTCACTATTGGGATCACTCCCTTACCTAATGTGCCCTAAAAACAGATAAATAATGTTGTGGAGGGATTATGTTGTTAAGAAACACCACTAACAGACTATAAAAACTAATCTTTCATGATTTTATTCCCTAGTATTTATTTTTACTCAATTTTATCCAATTTTGTTTCCGCTAATGTAACTTGTGTCTTTTTATTGGTGGAGTAAATTTATCCTTTAAAACTAAAATTAAAAATATATTTCATTGATAATTTATAAATACTTATCCTAAATATTATATATAATTTATTTAATTAAAACCCCATGAGTGTGAAAATATAATTATAATTCAAATAAATGTAATATTGAAAACATAGTTTTAACATTAAATAACATAATTAATTTTAAACATTTCCAATAAAAATTATAGAAAAAAATTAATTTCAAATTACTAGAAAATAATAAATTATTTTGATTCCAAATATTTAAAAAATAATTCCAAATTCCATTCATATAAGTGAAAATGTTCAAAACCTAGTAATGTTTTTATAATCAATATCAATAGGAAATTTATTTCAATGAACCTAATAGGATTAACAATTGTATAATTAGAAATAATAATCTTTAAAATAAATACAAAATATATTATTCTTTTTAGATATATTTTTTGAAATGATAGTTTTCAATTAAAATTCATTATTTTCCACTATTTATCAAAAAACATTCATAAAATTAAAAAAAATAAACCCTATTATAAATTAGATATTATGATTTAAAAAACTGATCTTTATTTCATCAAATAAATTTTATTAAAATAGAATCTTTTAGTTTTAAAATAAATTCACCATAAAAAAGGAATGAAAACTTTTTTTAGGAAAATAAATATTTTTTTACAATTAAAATTGTATTTTTTCTTATATAATGTCTATAAAATACATAAGATAAATATTTAACAATTATTTAAATATATACTATATAAATATCATTAATATGATTCATGAAAAAATTCAAAATTTATGGATTGAACACACGATTATTTCCATAAAAATAGTCTTTCAACAAAAATTCATTCTTTTTGAAATTATTGTTATTTAATTTCAAATTCATTTGTAACCAAATAATTAGTTATATATACACATGAGTAAACAATATATATTAATAATTTTGATAGTCCTATGCATACACTCCATTACAGCGGATATGTGAAAATTTGCCAAAATATAATAAAATTTTAATTATATGACCGATTTCACTTAAACTCGGTGTTGTTTGCAATAAAATCCAAACTAAGTATTGTGTGTAAAAATAAATAATTAGTTTTGTGCATAAAGAAGAAAAAAAAAGTATTTTATGTAATGAAAAAAATTAAGCAGATTAAATATATTTGAAAAATAATAATGAAATCTTATTGTGTTACATTCTTCCCCCCCTTAAAATGAATTTCAACCTCAAAATTGATCTTGTTCATTAATGGTTCAAAATTTGAAAATTAAATCCTAGAAACCCACATCATACAGTTAAATAATTATACTTCATTTAAAAAGGGAATGTTGGAAACATAATATGTACCCAATGTAAATAATAACTATATTTCGACATAAGATCACATAAGTGGAAACTAATGTTGTGTACATGGAAGAAATGTGTAAATAATTATAGAGAGTGGTGAAGCTCAGTAATCCCAAGAAATAAGGTGATACACAAAAAATTAACAACAAAAAAACCATAAAAATGATAGGATTCATTGGAAAATAAAATTTCTCAAAAATGAGGGTAATAAGATTACATTTTTTTCAATATCCTTTTCCTAAAGTACATTAATTTTTGTGAGAATATATTCATACACTATTTCATGCAATTTCATAGGAACAATCAAAACAATGGGTTTATCCTTAATAAATTTATACATCACCTCTTACTATAAGTGAGTGAAGGAGGATTTGTTATTCCTGAAGCACAAATAGATCATAAAATACTGAAAGTAGAATGAAAATTCATTTATTTTATATTTAGTTATCATCACAAGATGGTGGTTACACAAGTTATGTGAAAATAATAAAATGGTGAAATAATATATCAATATTTCAATCCCCATACATGTTTCAATATATACCATTTTATAAAAGGATGTCATTATCAATCTTATATATAATTTATATCCAAAACATTATAATGGTGGTAGCTTAATTTTCAGAATGAACTTATCATTAATCACTATATATGATAATGTAGCTCTTGATAGTCACATTAAAAACACATGAAACATGTTAATAATGTAAATTACCATAGAAGCTCAATAAAAAAATGCATGTTTCCTCATTCCTTAAAAACACATATTATTTAATATATCATATAGGTCAACTAATTTTGAATTATTTTCCAATTATAACCTAAACCACCTTATCCAAAAATATTTTATCACTTCAGATGTAATAAATGATAATCATTTTTACATTGTCCATATCAATCATCTATTTATCGAAATATACACTATATTCTAAACATGATTAACATATTAATGGTTATCTTCCCTCAATTATTTTTCGATACAATAATTCTTTTAGTACATCAATATAATTTAAAATATTGTTTTTTAATCATTGGTAAAAAAAATATATTGAAAATTACATATATATTTCATGGTTAAGAAACACAATCCTTGAAATACAATACAAAAATACTTCAATTATAACAATTAATTCTCAAACAATTTACTACGATTCATCATCTTATTCCTTAACACTTCTCTCCTTTCCTGTGTTACATGTTGTATCTTCATCATTAACAGGATAACCATTACTTGTACCACTATTCTCATTTTTTTTAGAAACATCCCTTGGAAAATCACTTTTCTTAATTCACATAGATTCAATATTTAATTCATTCATCCATTGAAAATACATTTGAGAGAATAATATTCTCGTTGACTAGGATTACTAAAGATTTTATTTTTCCCCATAAATTGCTTAATTTTTGTCCTTATTCTCCATACATAACAGATTTTCACATTAAATTGAGGCATTATCTTCATTACAATCTACCAAATTATTGACATATAAGGAATTTATTATTTTTTTATCCATGTTCTCCACAACTCAAACTCTCAAATAACTACATCCTTGAACAATATTACAAAACTTTTTTATAAAAATTAAGTCATACTTAAACAAAACTGATGAGAAGTCCCATAAAATTCCAATATAAATAACCCTGCAGATATCAATAATGTTTTCTCAACCTAATTCCAAAAGTTTAACTAAATATTTCTTTTTATACCATGTATAGTGACCCAGGAATTTCATACATGGATATTAAATTTTTATATGAATATTTATTACATTATAAAACAAACTCTTGGGGACTGTAATGGATTATTTCCTATTGAAACATGGAACACAATCTACTAATTTGGTGAATTATTTTTATTATTTCCCACAAGATCGTCCCATTTAGTACTCTTCACTGACATACCCTACATAAAACCTTTATACATAAATTGGGGAATGGAAACATAAGAAAAGGTGAGATCAAATGCTCATTATGGGAAAATATAATGGATATAAATCTTTGATAACATGAAATAATATGATTATAATATGGGTATGTGATAATGAACATACCTTACAATGTTCACACCCAACCTATCATTGGTCATAAACATAAGTCCTAGAATAATGATTAATTGTTCTTCAGACATAAATCAAAAGGGAATTAAATTAATAGATCTAAGAGATCATATCATTAGAATAGATCATATATTTATGGAATAATAAAAAAAATATTATGCCAAGGATTCCCACTAATACATTTATAACATGTCAATATTGGGATAACCACCTATGTACCTGCTTCGGGGTTGGGTTGAACACCTGTGTACCTTTTTTTCGTGTTTGGGATAACCACTAGTGTACACTCAATTTTTTTTAAATTCGATGACCACCCATGTACAATATTGTTTGGAATTTGATGACCACACATGTTCCCTCTTAGCTCGTAGATAATGTTTCATTACCTAATAAATTCGTTTACTATCTGGGAGTACCCATCATTTAAGCTATAATGGTCCCACCTTACAATATCTGGGTTCCCCTATAATATAAGTTGTGATAGGGGTACTCATCATTATCAAGGCCACCAACTCATATAATATGTAATGGTATTACCTAACACTATCTGGGCCACCCCATCATATAAGTTGTAATTGGAATACGTAGCAATGTATGGTCCACCCTAACATAAAATCATGAACAGACTTACCAAGCAGTATTTTAGACGCCCCATCGTATAAGTAATATCAATTAACCACAACATGAATAAATTATAAATAGATTTAATTTCATAAAAAACTCATCAAAATAATTATTCCACTTATAACATTATTAAACAAAGGAAACTAAATAAGTTTCTTGTAAATATATTTTAAACATCATTGTTGTGTGGAAAAGAACTTAGTTCTATATCAATATATTGGAAACAATATGACAACACCTAGAGAAAGATATAGGATTGTGAAAATACAAAATATCCCTAGTGGATTATATTTGACACCTAGTGTTATTGATTTTTATTAATGGGAATACAATGAAAATATCATTAATATTTTTTTTGAGTAAAATATACTTTTCATTTTTAAATTCAAATTTTAAAAGATAAAAGTATTTAAAAATAATTATTGGTGAACAAAACAAGGAAACACATAAGGGTTATTTTAAAATAATTGAAAATTTTTTTTGAGGAATTTTATTTATTTGAAAAACTATTTTTAAAACATTTTAAAAAACCTTTATATGGAACATGGTTTTTGAAGTGAAAGAGTTTTTGGATCAAAAGATGATTTAAAAAAAAGATTAGTTTAAACCCATAAGTACATAAAAAGAGTAAAATTAATTGGAAATTTTATTATCACTAAAATTTAATAGGAGAATAAACATTAGGGGTTTGTAGATAGATATAAAATAAAATATCATTATTGGAAGCATATTTCTAATCAATAAGAATAAATAATAAAATATTATCAATAGAGTCTTACCATCAGTGTAGCGTTGAATCATAATCCATATGAAAGAATAAATTTAAATGAACTATAAAAAATCATGAAGATAAGTATATTCCTCATATAACATATCTAGGGAGTAGTAGATACACCTCATAAAATAATATATACCCATTATAAACCATACTTATCAAAGAAAGAAAATTGAGGCCAAACAATGTTACTTATATGGGTTGTCTTAAAACGTAAACCCCATGAAAGATAAATCCTAGAATTAATATTTAAATAACAATAATTTTATATATGAAAATCATAAAATAAAGTCATGGTTATTATATACACTACATAAAATAAACATGTGGTGAACATGTCATGTGTGTTATCAATAAATAATGTCGAGAAACAATCGCATACCTTAAGTCTTGACGTCCGCTGTACAAAATAAAAATTACTGTATAAAATATATATTAATATGATAAATATATTATATAAATACATATATATATATATATCAAAACCTATATTATCTTCTTATGAAATTTTATTACAAATTTATTAACAATTTCATGTTAATGTTAGGTTTCAGGCAATAACTGCATTGTTTTTCAATTATACTCTAATCTGATTTTTTTGGTACTAATACTATGATCATGATTTATCAATATCAAGAATGTAAAATATTATAGAAATATCATATATATTCATTATATATTTTTTGAAATTAATCCATAAAATTTAGTCACGGGAAATGAAATACAACATTCATGGCGACGGTAGGTCGTAGGTATACATGAACATTGTTTCTATTTTCATGTCATATTGAATGAATGTAAATTAACTTATATATTTATATATATATTATCATTTTATTAACATTATTATTTTAATTATATAAAATATTTTAATTAAACACATCAACAATGCATTCAATGTAACGTGTGAAAGAATCACATCATTTTTGAAGATAGTGGTCTATTGTACACATGAATGACATTATTGTATTCACAAAAAATGAGAAGCATGAAGGTATGTGTGATAAAATACTTAATTAATAATAATATGATAATAAATACAATAAAAATATTATTTAAACTACATATATATTATAATGTCTATCCATGGTAGGTGGAAATGGAAAAATGAACGATATCGATTTAAGGGGTGGTAGTCAATCATACACAGGAACGATGATTTCACTAGCCATTTGATGGATGTGTGTATTTATGTAGTTGATACCCATAACATAAAAAATATCATTATATATAATATTATTATTTTATTATATAATAATTGTATAATAATAATTTAAGAAGGTTGAGATGAAAATAAAATGAAAATTCTCGTTGAATAACATTACCTCTTCTTCTGGTATCCTTCTTAGGTTTTCACCTTATCCTTCCTAGGATATCTTTCTTCCAAACATTAAACATCTACGACGAGTTTATGTATGTTTGGAACTGATTTTCTTCGATATTAGGTCAATATAAATGGATTTATATGTGGGAATATGGTGGTGGAGTGGGTTTCCTTTTATAATTGAGGAGGAGTGATATTCATGTAAAAACAAAAAAGCATTCAATATTCAGAGGTCACCCTTAATTTTTTTTCCTCTAAGAAATAATGTTTTGGATGGATTATTGGTTCTATAAACTCCTCCAACACAAAATATAAATATATTTTTAGCATTTTTATTTTTATTTATTATGTTTACCTAATTTCCCCATTTTTGTTTTCAACTCGGTAACCTGTATCATTTTATTTATGTAGTTAATTTTTCCTCAAAGAGTAAAATTTAATATATATTTATTAGATAATTTAGAGATACTAAATCTGAATATGAAATCCAATTTATTAAATAAAATTCCAATGTGTGTGTTAATTTATTTTTAATACAATCTCACGTAATGCGTAAAATAATGTTCTAACATAAACCGTGATAATTGACTTTAACTATTCTCAATTATAATTATGGGAAAAAAATTAATTTTAAATTATTAGATAATATAAATTATTTTAATTATAAAAATTAAATCCATTTTTCCAAACTCCATTCCTAGATTTGGAAGAATATAATTTAAAATTAATCTCACTAAAGTGAAGAGAAAGAGGGATTTTATTGTGAAAATGATCAAAATGTTAGATTGTTTTATAAAAAATTCCATAATAAAATTTTAAAAAATGAAATAAATTGGATTAATTTATATATTATGTAACTAGTTATACATTAAAAAATATTTTATGTATAATTTATCTTTTTAAATAATGTAAGTGAAAAGACAGTTTTTAATTAAAATTTAGTATTTTTCACTATTCATCAAATAATGAAACTTTTCAAAAAAACCCTAAGTTTCACAATACGATAATTTTGATATTACAACATAAAAAAATATTTTTATTTTATTGAATATTTTTTTTCAAATTATAATTTTTTTTAATGAAGTTACTCCATTAAAAGGTGCCAAAACTACTTTTAAGAAAAATACTGTTAGGAGAAAAAAATTATATTTTTTCTTCTCAATTTTATCAAAAATACATAAGGTGGAATTTAAATAGTTGATTTTATATATAATATAAATAAAATTAGATTCATTTTCCTTGAGTTATTAGTTTATTATATTATGTAAAAACATATACATATACATTAAAATATTTTCTCAAAAAATGAATTCCATTTTTTTAAAAAGGTTTTTATTTTCATTTCTAATTAATTCCTCAGAAAATAATTATTTATATATATAGATTTTTATACCACGTATTTAAATAATTTTAAATTGTATTTATACTCTTCATTCCAAAATCTGGGTGATACAAATTATAATAAATAATAACATATTAATTATAAGAAATGTTTCGTTTAAATTTGGTGATGTGTGAAACATAAAATAATCTCGATATTGACTAAAAAAATACCAATAGTTTTTTTCATTAAAAATAATCCAAATGTTTTATTTAATATGATATAATATTACATAAATTTAAAATACATTTAAAAAATGATTACACAAAATGACATGGTGTTACACATGCTCATGGTTGTATTTTCTTATAACAACAGTTACTACCCTTCGATTGGCATGGAACAATTTTAATCATTTAAAGGGTGGAATTTTAGTTCTATATTATTATAGACCATGGTTAGAGTGTCAATAGTCCTTGGACCAAATGTTGTTAAGATATTAAAAGGCCTGGTTCAATTGATTTGATAATAGATAAGTTTGGCTCTTGACCATTGGATGTGATATGCTGATTAAAGGAGGATATTGATGGAGTTTTAGGTTAAGGACCATGTTATCATAATGTTTTAACATATTTATTTAAAATTAATTTCTGTCTATGGAATAAATCTCTCTTTTACGCCTAATGATTTTATTTGTTTTTTTAAATTAACTTGATGTATTCAATAGCTCTATTTGGATGCACCACCAAGTCTAATTTAAATAATTATATAATATAATATTAACATGTTACCATTCTATTGGTAGTTATTAATTCGATTAACCAAATTATAAAATACATATAGAATGATTTTACTAACATCAAATTAAATTAATAAATCTAAACATTA
The DNA here is from genome assembly GCA_963277665.1 of Viscum album. Taxonomy (NCBI): domain Eukaryota; kingdom Viridiplantae; phylum Streptophyta; class Magnoliopsida; order Santalales; family Viscaceae; genus Viscum; species Viscum album. The sequence goes on from OY728140.1 coordinate 476,706,369, forward strand.
TTATAAATTTAATTTTTAATAAAAATATTTAATGATTAAATAAAATTTTTCCAAAAATTGTATATATCTACATAAAATTTATTATTATCTAATGATGAATGTTAGAAACTATTAAATAGTAATTTTAAGGGAATTTATCATCAATTTAAGATTATAGATTTACACAGTATTCATCTAAAGGTTAGGATTAAAGTTGAAATCATTTAAAGGTAAATAATGTTATTTTCTTATAAACATTTATTGATGCATGCAATGTGTTTTTATCATAAAAAACTAAATAAATTATTATTTATTTATTATTTTAAAACTTTTTTTATATTATATGTGAAATAAAATATTTTAACTTTCAATTTACAGTTTTTATAGGTAATGAAAAGAATAAAAATTCAATTTAATGTTTAAAAGGTCATTTCCTAAAATAGAATTATATTGTGTTTTTTTCTTCTTATAAATTTAATTATTGACACTTATAAAACATGATCATGAAAATATGTACTCCATATTTTGAATTATAATTTACATATCATTAATTATATTTTAAAATCATTCTAATGATTCGACATTTATTTTTTCATATTCAATAGTAAATTATTCAAAACAATTACCACGATTGTGATTATAATGGTTGTACAAGGGGGGTGGGTGTTAAAGTAAATGATAATGGTTAGAATTATACATAATATTTTACAATTTTTATTTGTTTATGATATTTTAACTATATAATATATTATATTCTAATAAGTGTCCATTTCTCTCAACTTACAGAAGAAAGTGACCTTATATTACTTAAATCTTTTAAGTATTTCCATGTTTTTCATAAAACTCACTCATAAAAGTATTCATATTCACCACAAAAATTAATGAAATTTATGCCATACATATTTGTTAACAAGTACCCAAAAACCGTTATATATTCCTTCCCATTTTAAAAGATACCATGTTGTTCTCTTAAAAACAATCATTCAGGGCTTAACGTGTACTTCAAAGGAGGTATCTCAACGAATTGCCATTAGTCATAGATGGGAAATTTAAATAATATTTCTTATTCAACAACCTATATATATATATATTATCCATCATAAAGTAATTAATCCAATATCATATATATAATTGTTAGTTTTTATTTTTATATAAAAAAATTTAACAAATATTTTTTATAAAATAGAAAATAAAGGTATCGCTCAGAGCTATGTGTGGGCTACCACCACTACATAGAGATATGATGTTATAATTGTTGTTTCCCTTCCCCCCAGCATTATCAGTGCTTTTATATTACCACACCATATGTAATATGACCTATGCATGTTGTAAAAATCCAATTATAGTGTATATATTTATACATCCACTATTTAAATGGTAATTCCCATAGATTTTTATTTATATCAAATGATTATATAATTCGTAGACTATAATGAGAACATCAGGATACCATATCATTAATCATGAACAAATTTTATATGGTCTAGATAAATCATACTGAATGGACACGGTTGATTTCTTACTATCCAATGTTGCGGTATCACATGCAACGAGACAATATCTCATTAAGTTATCACTCGGTGATCTCAATGAGGTGAGATCATGAGGACATACCTTCCAAGAAGAAACCCAAATGTTTCAGGTCTGATTAGTTTTTCTTATATACAGACATGTTCATTAGTTTCATAACTGGGGATCATTATCATTTTGTTATATTTGGTCATGTACATTGCTGAAAGAGAAAAACCATAATAATAAATTCAGAATAATGTAGTTTACGTAGTGTGTATCGTTGGTGATATGGAATTGGTTGAATGGTTAAGAAATAATTTTCCACTTTTGAGTTGTGGAAATGATATATCTGTCCATATTGACAAGGATGATAATACATTCATAATTACTTTTCCAAATTAGTCAAATGTAAGTCAATAAAAATTGATCAATAAACAATAAACCAAGAATGTACGCGGACACAGATTGTGCATCCTACATTATGAGATATCACTACAATATGATATTGAATTACATAGTTTATGGTTGTAGGATGGTTTTCTTTGCTATGACATTCCATTATATCATTAAGGGACTTAGTGGGATTCTAGACACAAATCTAGGATGTTAAATATTATTCAACAATATCATGAAATGGTGCAGATTGTCATACAAAATAGCATATTCCATAAACTTCCATGTTCATTTGAATAGGTAAATAGTTATCGGTGGGCCCCATCAAAAGGTCTAACTATCAACAATGTATTAATTGTCACAGATGAATTCATAAATTCATTATTATTAGAATATATAATAATTACAAAAAATTTATTTATTTTAACTTATCACATTATATTATTTGAATATGTGGAAAAATATAATAAAAAATATTTTATTTTTATTTTCACCATTAATTTAATATTTTAAGGACTACTAATTTGAGTTAATTAACTCATTTTTATCAAATAATATATTTATTATATATTAAAAGTTTTTGAGAATATTTAAAGGATTTTAATGACACAATTTTATTGAAATAAAGTGTAATTTTTGTTTGTTAAATTGATGTAAGATATATAGGGGATGGGGAACCCTTACAAGGTAATTTGGAAATCCACTTTGTAAATAGAAGAGGTTCTCATTTTCATTTCACTATTCATTCCAACATAATTAAATCCACTCAATCCACGTACATTCTAGAGAGTGAAATTCTCCCTCTAAGTGATCAATCCTAGAACACCATTAGGAGATCGAAGGGATGAAAACAAATTGAGTATCCCTTCATTGGAGGAATCTTTTTACATCCTAGTTGAATCCGGGAATTTAGTGAATGGAATTTGTGTAGTGTCTTGGACTGTATTTCAATAATATATAGGTGTTCTACTTTATATTATTTGATCAATGATCACAGTGGAATGATGATGTTGAATGCATCATCATACTAAATGCGGGACTTGTTTATTTATATATCTGATTATTAAATTAATGTGAGACCCAATGACCTCTAATGGGGAACTGATTATGAAAGATGAAGAGGTGAATTATTCTAGTGATAAATGTTTTTAATCTCAGACCAATATACCTTTACGTGACATCCTGGTACCTACATTAAGCATTAGATTTATTTTGTTAATTTACTTATATAATGAAAAGATAATATTAATTAAATTATGTATAGGGTTTAAATTCAGTCCTAATAGAATAGAACACATGCCGATTTGATTTTCTATGGACATGTTATGTTCATCTGATAATTTTAAAACAAATGGTTTTTGTGTTTTTTGGCTATTAAAATAGGATAAATATGTATTTTTTATATGTTACATTTATCCATGTAGTGGAAAGTCCACTGACCTCCCTTACTTTGACCAATATTGGGCCTAGTTTAGATCATCATACAGTACATTGATGTTACTATAAATCAACAATTTTTTATTTATAATTCATTAATATAAAAAACTTCATATATTAGGGTATTTTATTTTGGATAGAAACCTAATATATGTATTTTGTCTATTTTGTAAAATTTAAAAAAAATTATAAAATCTGTACTAGGGGGAGCTGACCCATCGAATTAGGGAAAGAAAATATATTTTCCAGGGTTAATCCAAATGGGATAGACACACCCCTCCTCTCTATGAGAAACTCTCTCTAATGGACTCCTCCACTCCTCCCTCTAAAATAACTGGTTTTCGTGATTCTATGATCACGAATAAAGAAGAATGGAGGGAGAAAATAGTTCTTTATTTCACTATGAACAAAGCATACAACACTCCCTCACCATACCTCTCACTACCACACCAACATGGACCTCTCTTGGATCTTTTTTAATATCCCATCTCTCTTTTCTCAATGCATGAATGAATGAAGCTCACATAGGCCCTCCATAATAGCCATTGTGGGAGGTGTCATGGTTGAAAAAACTCGCACCCCCAATCCCCAATCTACCAATGAATTTTTCAGTTTCTTAAACCTACCATTGGCATATGACATAGCTTCCACAAACCTGGATATTCGGTTGAGTTAGTGAAGTAGTCAAGTTTGACAGCAATGGTGGGAAGCATCTGGTTGTTTCCATCAATTTTTCCCCTCCATCTGTAATCCAACAGAGCATCTTAAAAGTACTAGATTCTCATGATAAACCTCCATTATCAACATACCACTGGGTTCTCCTTTTTTTGGATCTTCAAAATTCTCACAAGCTATCTATCGATCAATTTATGTAAACAATGATAGATAAAATCGATGTGCTTTGTTCAGGAATGGTGCCTTTTGTTCTTCCCAAATTCCAAAAAAATCTGACTATCAAAATGAACTATGTACTCCTTCTAGATGAATTCAAGATCCTAGAGAAAATTCATTATCCACAACATCTCCTTGAAATCTTCTTAAGAAGAATTGTACTCTACATCTATCATTGATAAAGCAACAAACTTCTAAAACATTGATTCACATGATACAACTTCTCCTATAAAATTAGAGATGTAACCAGATATAGACTTTCTTTTTTCAAGATCTTAGACTTTATTTTCATATGTATAACCCTCCATGAGAGGATCAGCTCCGATATAGAACAAACATATCTTTGATGTACCTCTAAGATACCATATAATCAACTTGACCGCATCACGATGTTTCTTGACTAGATTAGATGGAAATAAGCTCCTGATCGCCACCACATGGAACATGTCAGGTCTCATACTCACCATAACATACATCAAGCTTCCAAATTCTGAGAAGTATAGTATCATCTTTATCACCTTGATTTCTTCCTTGGAAAATATGCATTAAATATTTCTCAACATCAAATGGTAGGGAAGATGAACGCTCACTATTATGGATTTTTTCATGTTGAAATATTTCCGAACACATTAAACATAATTCACTTGAGATAGCCATAACAATCTCCACTTTCTATCAAGAATTATTTATATTCTCAAAATCTATTGATATTCACCACAAAATTTCATATCAAAATGATTTGATAACTTTTTCATAAACTGGATTATTTTAGTTTCATCCTTCCCAATGATCAAAATAGCTTCAACAAAAATTATAACAGCAACAATGTTACCATCCTAAAATCTATAGATGCAAACACAATGGTTTTCATGTGTCCACTTGTATCCTGGACTCACCATGAATGTGTAAAACATCTTGAAAAACTAACTAGAATCCTATTTTAGTCTATAAAAAATCGTATTTAATTTCAAGATGAGGTTCTCCAGTCCAGAAACCACAGAAAAAAAAATTCATTGTTCATGTAGATCTCCATGAATATCTCCCTGTAACAAAAATATTTCTTCATGTTTAAATGTTTGTGATCTATGTCCATGTTATCCACCAAAATAAAAAAGACTCTTTTTGAATCCAACATCACAATGGGGGAACATATCTCATCAAAGTCAACTCATTTCTTTATGTAATCACTATAGAACTAACCAAGAATTTTGATTGACCACATTTTTTATGGAATCATTCTTCATCCTAAACAACCATTTGTTCGTTAGTGACTCCATACCTTAGGGTAGGTCCACAAAATCATATGTTTGGTTCTTCATCAAAGAATACATCTCATCCACCATTTCATGCAACCACATGAGTTTTTCAGAATGAGACACTGCTTCTTGGTTTCCTAAAAACTCCACCAGATTAGTCAGCAACATGTACTTAGACTGTAGGTATTATGTAGAAGATATCACTCCCCATGAAAATCATCAATCCTGTGGAATTATAGTTTTGAGAGGCGTAAATTAAGCTAGATCATGTGATTGATCTCTAAATTCTTATTAGGGGATTGAGTCTTACCATGGTCAATATACTCTCCCACTTATTCCTGATCTATTGTGGACAAGTCTTCTTGCACCTCCAACAATTCATTGATTGGTTGTGCTAGTATTTGTGTTGGATCATGAATTGATTCCCCAAGAGCTTCCCTTTGAGAAAATATATGATTTTAAATGCCTTTGATCATTTGGCTCTCATGGAATACAACATTTCTACTTATGATCACTTTCTTCCTCTCCATGATCCATAGATTGTATCCGAACACCTCATCTTCATAGTAGATGAACTTGCACTGACTAGATCTCATGTATAGATTATATTGAGCTCCTTTGATACATGTGATAATTCCAAACATCCAAATACTCATAAATGAGAGTAAGAAAGTTGTTTACCAGACCATTTATGCTGTAGAATCTCAAAAATTAGTTGGATTGATAGCGATCTGTTGATGAAGTAGTACGAAACCTGAACAGGGTCTCCCTAAAATGGTATATGGAGTTAAGCCAAAATTTACTTACAATTTCACACTCCACTATGGAATGGAACATCTTGAAGTAGTATCTTAGTTGGTTCTATTTATATAAGATGAACACTTGAAACCTTATAGATGCATTATCTATAATGGATAAAAAATACTTGTTACCTACATGTTAATACACCTTCATGGGTATGCATACATCAGAGGGCACTATATCCAACAAATATGATCTCCTTCAGGACATAATATTGAATGAAACTCTATGATATTTCCCATAAAATTAGTATTTTCAAGGATCAAGTGATGCATCTCATTTAATACTAAGGTATTTCTTATTTTTCAATGTAGATAACCCTCTTTCACTCATGTGGCTGAGTCTCTTATGCAACATATAGGATGAAATCACTCATTCCGCCGTATTGAGGGTTTCTGCACATATATTCAAATGATTTTTATATAATGTGCAACATAGTTTTCCTTGAGAGATGATAATGGATCCTTTTTACATATTCCATGCTCCATTGCTGAAGATGTTGTCATAGCATTGTCGATCAAAGGCTATACCTGATTACATGTGGGGTCAAATAATTATTACATGCTGAGAATCCTTCATAGTGATTTTGTATCCATCATTCTTCATTGAATGGATATTACCCATGCCATCAATCTATACCGATCTGGCATTCCCCATGTTGACTGCACCAATGCTACCTTCTTGATATGTCATAAAATACTAACGATGTGGAGTGATGTGGTACGATGTTGTATTATCAACCACAAATTCTATATCTTGGCCTGATGTATGAAAACATTTCACTTCTTCATATTTGGAAAATATAATAACTTCTCTAGTGATTCTCACATGATTTTCTTCATTGTTTTTTTCTGGTTTCTACTTTGACCCTTTTCTTTTAACAACATTCGATAGTTCTTCTTCATTTGTCCATACATACCAGAGTGGTAACACGTATATATTGGCCTCTTTCAATAAATTTACTTTAATATGTTCATGCATCGTCATCTTGTTTCATTGCCAATACTTCCTCCATGTTGTCTCTCTCACTTATCTAGAACGAGATCTTGTATTTGGTTGTAACTCACGTCCTCCAATCAGACATCCAAATTGAACAATACTTACGTTATGATTTATATTGTATGCTTACCTCTGGGTTCTGATTTCTTGAGTGATACGGAAACTATGCCCCATCTATTTGGAAGTGTCCATAGTAAGTGGTTTTCCTAATCTTCATCATTTATTATTTTACATGTAGCCACCAATATTTTCAATAGGTTTTTGAGTATTCTGGTGTGTTCAAATCTATAGCTTTCACTCTTTACTCATTGAATCATCAACTACATCAACTAGAGGATATTGTTACAAGTGTTCATTGACTGGTAAATATTTTCCAACATCATCAAAAGTATTTACACACTAGTCTCCTGAGAAACATGGTGGAAGGAACAACGATAGATCCATTGGCGGATTTGACAGATCAACTTCTTCTTCATATTTTTCCACTCTACTTCCTTTGTGGTTTCAGGGTTGAATCCCTTGTTCCCAATTGGGTCAAAGAGGTCTTTATAATTGAGGATATATTCCATTAAATACATAAAAATGTATTAGTTTAAAAAATTCAACATGATCATTGTTTATGCAGATGGTCCCTCCATATATTATTTTTTCAAAACATGGTGTATAATATGGCAAAATGGAGCTCACCATTATGTTTGGAATGATCAAAATTTTGGAATCAACTCTGAAATAATTGAAATTGGACACTGATTGATTATGATATTATCACAATAGTATCAATGGATAAGATCATCTAATGATGAGGTGATGACGTGGTGATGACGTTGTGCTGATGAGGCATGCTAGAGAAGATGTAGATATCTCAACTAAAATGTCACTATCACCGGATCAACACCGTCTTCTCTTGTAAGTGGGAAATCTAGAACTTGATGATTGAATAATCATTGAACTAGGAAAAAGAGCATGTTTTATATCTATTTATTAATTCCATTTTCACCATTCAAATCTGATCAACATGAGAATTCAGAATATACCTTTGAAACATGATTAAAGGAACCATGATTTTTCCAGTCATTGGAAAATTTCGACTACCCACCATTGATTCTCCTAAACCTCCTTGGATACCACTATAGTGATTAACTGATCACAAATAGTGACGAATAGTGTGAGAAAACATGTATTTATTTCACCATGAAAAAATCATACAAAACAACCTCACTAAACCTTTCTCAACCAAACAAAACATGAAGCTCTCTTTTCTCCCTCTCAAAATATCAATGATTTCTAGGCTCAACATATTAATGAATTATTCTCCACTTACACCTCTATAAATATCAATGTTGGGAGGTGTCATGTTTCACACAACTCCCACCCTTCAATACCCCATATACCTATAAATTATCCATTAGTTTCCACCTACCACAAACTTCTCACATGGCATCCATATATAATGATATTAGGTGGTGTTGGTTTACCATATTTATTTGATATAAACGGTGGAATGTATCTAGATGTTTCCATCACTGGTGACACCACACTAGGGATTGTTTCCCCCCATCCACCAGTTGTCTGACCGCCGTCATCTCCTCATGTTCGAGCCAATGTCGACACCCCAAACTACTGTAAGTTTCCAAATCACAAGAGACCACTGATGTCTTGGTCAAGGCATCCCTTCAACCTCTATCTAGTATCCAAACACCACCTATCTTCTAAATGAGGTGTGTCATGGCCAAAAACCTTCCTCATCGGACATCACTAATCCTCCGGCTGAAGCATTCCAAAGGAAAAGTCTCACCTCTCCCTCTTATCCCACTATGAACGGAGCCATATCATTTAGCTTCTCTATTGATCAAACCATAAGTTTATATGAATAATACCCTATAGTAACCAAGTAGTCCCACGCCACACTTTTTATACATACCACTCATCTGCGTCTCCCCAACACCACCTGCAAGAACAGCCTTATAAGGTGAGAGATGATAGGGATTCTTCAAACAAGTTGTGGGGTCTTGTTTACTAAGACCTACATTAGGGTGGGCTATCCCAACCCTAAATGGTTTAGGGTTGGAATGATTTTTCCAAAAAAGCCACACATGACATCTGGTATGTCCTGAATGAGACATCATGGGATCCCCCCAAGCACCATTTGGATTGCCTAGATAAATTTAAAAATTTATTAATTTAATTATGGGACTAAAAATTTAATTCTTCATCGAACTATATGAAAATATATTTTCTGAATTTAAAATATACGTTTAAATTATTAAATTCCATGATATATACATTTAATTCATGATAATATTTATCACACATTACTTTTACCCATTGACATATATTGAGTAGTGAACAACCATTCTTATCATGTAAATACCATTTAATTTATCACAACAACATCATGCGATTTTTGTAATAATTAGTTGAATTTATGATTGCCTTCCAATAATCATTTTGTTCTCGTTGAATTTTTATAAGAGTTTATGATGTAGATAAATGTGTGTTGTAAATATTATTCTCCTTCGATACCCATTCACCTATGTGAAATAAATTTTTTACTATGATGTGGAATTTCAATGATACATTTAATTCCAATAAAAGATGATATATCTAAAAAAATGTGAAAAATATAGACTCGGTCGGGCTACATAAAGAGGCAAGACTGACTCCAGTATGATTCCATGAGGTCACAATTGATACATTGTGTTTAAATTTATTGAAATATATTATACATTGATGACCAATTAGGTAATTTATTTCCACTACTTATTGTTTATTATTTTATACATTTCCATGATAATGAAAAACAATAAAAGAAATAAATATTTAAATTCATAATGAAGAAGTGAATTTTTATAATAATTTTTAGTTAGGAGATTGAAAAAACAGTATAGAAATGTTAATTTAATTATGAAATATTAAAAGCCCCCCAATGAACTATTATGTCACAAAATTATTCCATCATTTAAATTTGAACAATTCTAGGTGTGTGGGGTGATTATTATAAAATTTTGAGTGTCCATAATACTATATGGGAGTTCTTATGAGATTAAGTGTTTCAAATAATAGTGATTGGTAGAAATTGAGTTTCCATATATAGTATGTTATATCTTTTTAAGCAAGAATTTATTAAAATATGTATATGATGTTACAATTATGGTCATTACTCAACTGATCAGGTAATCACAAGTTAATACTGTCGGATAGTCTATTGTCTATATACAATCCATCTTTGTAGTGGAGTAGAATAATATTTTAGTCTATGAGGAGATGTTTCATAGATACTTTACACCAGAATATTCAAGTGATGGATTATTTTGATTCAAGTACAGAGGGTTACTAGAGTTTAAAAAAATAGCAGGAAAAATTTAATGATTTAAATTATTAAGTAATGTCTAATACATAATAAATATAAAAGTAAAATTGGAAATATTTTGTTTTTTTAGAAATGGAATGTTATACTACAAGTATACAATAATAATATTGGAAAGAGGAAAATGTAGAAACTATAACGAGTTCCCAAATAGTACTACATCATCTTTCATAAAGTACTATGATATTGGAAATTAATTGTCTAAGAGTAAAAATTCCTGTTAATCCTCCTTAGGGAGTGAGGGTGAGAAATATGATTACAGGACACTCATGAATTTTTCATCTGATGGTTATGTCATAATGTCATTATAATTTTCTGATGTGATTTGTGGATACATCATCTGGATATTAATGATATCAAATATAGTATCACCTTTTATAATCTTCTGAGGAGAATGAGAAGTGCATATTTGAATAGGAAATTATTAAATTGGATATGTGTATATTGAAAGATGAATCACAATATTTTAATGAATCCAATTCACATATAATTTTCACCAATTTAACTAGTTTCATTTATAATTAAAAAAACATTATGGAGATAATTATTCCTTACTTTTTGGATAATGTTCTTTATGGAATTATAACATAAAATTTTAATAATGTATAGTTATTATACAGAACAACATTGATGAAAAGGAAAAAATTCAAATGAAAAGTGTAAAAAGAATGGAACATTTGGAAAATCCTTCACTGAAATTATTTATGTTACCATACATGACTTTATATTCATTAAATTTCTGTAAATAACATTTTTAAGGTGTAATTTAAATGATTCGACTATGGATGATGATATTCAGTTGAGAAAAAGAACATTTATAATCAATAAAATACATGAATCATGGTTATTGTTGTCCCAAAAAAGAAAATGAATAGAATGTTTCAAACTCTCATGGACTGTGTAAAAATTAAAGGGGAACATGATAACTTGAACCGCAATTCGTTGTGCAATAAAATAATACATAATGAATGATCTTTTTATTTATAATGAAATTCCCCTTGGATTAGAATCTTTGTTCTTGTGATGGGACCCAGACCATCAATGATGATTGTACAAAGGCTTACAGACAAACATTCCTGATCACGAATCTTTTCAAATGTAGGAATCCTAACAATCATCCAAAATTCCTTGTAAAATATAGAATACAAATACGAAAATGGGGAATCATTATTTGGTCATTTATTTTCATTCAATGAATAATGGTTTCTCAGAAACCTCAGGAAGCCACAAGTCGAATGTCCCGCTTTTCAAATAAGACCCTATTGACTTTTCAACTTCATCATGCGATGAGTCATTGACATGTCCATTCAATTATATGGGATCCTTCGGCTCCATAAAAAATTATAGGGATAATCAATGACAATGATATTGCATCCCCAAAAGACCCAATGTTAGCCACACAACACATGAAAGAAAAGATGTGTGGATTTATTTGATAATAATCAAACAACTTCATGAGATCCTCGACCATTGTAAAATAAAGAATCAAATAAAATGGGTAAATTTGGAATATTCTTTTGGAGATAGGATTCATTAGATTTTATAAGAAATGGGTTATACACCCATGGAGATCACAATTTAAAGTTAGACCTCCCCCCCAAAGAAGCTAATATGATCTCAATATACCACATAAAATTCCTTTATAATCTGATGAAGGCTCTATGTGAATCCCCCATAGTCTCGAGAATGTCCCCAAACAAGTCATCATTAATCATGAAAAATAATTTCCATAGGAATCCCAATATTGCAAATACTACTATACTTGTTGACCAATCATATGATCCTTAATAACTCAACATGTTTAGGTGAAATCTCATTTATCAGACTATATTCGATAAAAATAGGAATGGAATAGCATTCTCATGCTTTCTGAATATCTGAGGAAACCCCTGATGACCCAAGGTACGATCATGGGATGTTTCTCAGTTCAAAACCCTCCAACGAATCCTTCTCAATTCTTCATGATATAGTCCCCACAATGTATTTTATATTAATTTGTGAGGCCTATAAATCCCACCCCCTCATTCTAAAAAAGGAATCCAAAACCATACCTATATGGGGGTGAAGAATAAGACTTCTCTGAGTTTTGAGTAACATGATCACAACATTCATATTTTTTTGCAAAAAATAAATGAAATTTCATAATGGATCATGCGAAATGAATAGGAACATCACATGATCACTCTACATGACCTATGAAGGACATGTGGTGCTCTAGCCAAATTATGAAAAGAATGTAAAACATGTAAGATTGGCCACACATAACCTAAAAAATCTAAAATTGAAAATTCCTAGAAAAAAATATAAAACTAAGGTTGGAATAAATATTAAAATAATGGGGGACATATGATGAGATAGAATTTATGATCTTAATTTACATTTCATGATTCACATAGATCATGTGAATGCACTATGAAATTTAAAACATTTCATTCGACTTTCCCTCAATATTCTATTTAGTTCATGTGATGTCATTCAGAATTGTCAATCAAGTTGCATGATGCCATCCAGACATGCCACCAACATATTTTTAATTCTTCCAGGGATGTCATCCTTGGTCATGTAATGCCCTATGTACAAGTTAGCATGGTCTCATGATCTCTATCGGACATGTCAGCCTTTATCAAATGATGTCCTATAGAAAATTCATCAAACCCATGAGACTCCCTCTGGGAATGTCATCCTTGATCACTTGATGTCATATAGAAAAGACTTCTAGATCATTATACACCCTCAAAACATGTCATCCTTGATCATGTGATGGAATTAATAAATTTAATTCAGTGTAAAAAATTTCCTTAAAAAGGTCAAATGGATTCACATGTTGACTACGACCATGTCTGCTAGGTTTCTAGGAAATTTCCAAACATCCACAGAATATGCATAGAAAAATCCATAGACATGTTAGAATGATAATTAAATCATTTAAAAAAATTATTTGGTTGTGTCGAGAAAACATCCCAGGATATGGTAACCTTATCCAATAGATATATAAGGGAATCCTCAGTGTGTAAGACCCAATCAAACAGAACTACGATAACTCTGATACACGAAATACTCTGCATACATCGGATGTATCACTAAGGATCACGCTAAAATGGGAATCCACTTAGGTGTAAGTCCCTCCAAGTTTCTAAAATTCCAACCATTGGGACCTAATATCTCTAATGGGATTATATCTATACCTCATCCAATAGTGGAACAAGAGGTGATATGAACTATGCCAACTCTGATTACTACTATAACTAATATATGTATGATTCCATCCTAAGACATGTGATCTATATCATAAATCCAAAGGGATTCCCAAGCACATAAGTCACACATCCATATGTAGTGTGACTGAATACTTGTGATAACTTTTTTCTCTCACTAATCATGGATAACATGGGATTAGATATTTGAAATGATCAAATCATTCAAATATTGAATCTCCCTACCTATGGAAACCTCAGTGTGTAATCCCCATTAAATAGCATGATATTACTAACCCTATATAAGAGAATCCACCATGGGAAAAGGACAAATGGATTGACCGAACTATGATGAATTTTATTTCTACCATTACCATGATTTGTTTGATGTATCCCTAATGATCAATCTAAATACATTAAATAGTATATGTTGGATTCCTCAAAGAGGTTCAATAACATACATGATATTTTAAATACCACCATGGATGGAATTAAACACTATAGACCCTAGGTTTATGGATTAAAATTATAAAAATCTATCTATGAATGTAAAATAAGTGAAAATATCAAATACATACAAATGAACTCATTAATTGACAACAAATTTTCACATGAAATGATTCAACCCATGATCATTTTATTTGGGTCACTAAACTTATATCAGTATCATGAAGTGATTCAAAAACATATGATGAATATATAAGAGTCTTGGAGTAGGCATCACTTCCCCTAGAAGGGTGTGATGAGATTAAACTCCCATCCTCTAAAAAAAGTGTTTATATGTTGAATTGGTTCTAAAATTACAGTTGACTAAATGATTTTGGAATGTAGGTCCCGACTCAATTATTAATGTGAAATCCAATGGTAGTTTATGAGAATGTTAAAAATGTCAAACCCAACATGATGAATGAGGAAGCACATTCACCATCACCACCCATACTTTACCCATTAGAAATGAACCTTCATATCATACACATGAAACAAAAATTCTGTACCCAATGTGAATATCTAAAATAAAAAAATAAATTGGTTGAAAAAATGTAATTTTGATCCTCATGAAATAATTACATCCTTCATATGAGAAGTCCATGTAAGTAGAATGGCCATACCAAAAATTATAACGGAATATTATGTTCTTTAGAAATATATAATTAATCTCATTTCATGCCCAAGATGATTCACTAGTCAGTATCCTTATTCCTCAATTTCTTTTTTACTAAAGATACTTATCAAACAAAAAACACATGACCTAAGATCATGTATTCATCTATAAATAGTTATAGCTAATCATGTAGAAGAATAAAACCTACAGGTCATAGAATGAACTCACCCACAGGAAACCTAAAACCTTAGGTGTAGACTTCAGTGGTCCAAGAATACCATTGAAATGGTACAATCTCGAACCATGTGATTGAATTCATGGGTATTTTTATTCTAAAGCAGATAATTCCACATAATATAATGAAATATGAAGTAAATATAATGACCTTTATTAAAGAGAAAATCACTACATAAGGTTATCCATAAAATACAACAATAACCACCTTATGTATATAGTGATGGGGGATGAAGGATTCAACTATTGATACCTTCTACTTCATGAACACATAAAAAGGGATCCAATCAACATTCTTCACCAGTGCCATCCTGCTAGTGTCCTTCATTCTCCAACTAAGTGAACCACAATACATTTTTACACATCTAATTCCCATGAATGGGTAGAAAGACAGACACATTGGGAATTAATTCTTTGTTTAACGATGAGAGGCCTCATATCAATGCATCCACTAACAAAGCCCACTGACATATTCCAGTGGTTGCTATTGAGAAGGCTCGTATTCCTACTCAATTGGATCATATCTAGGGATGTATTACTATAGCCATCATGTGGGAGGCACAAATACCCACCACACCACATGAATACCATTTACATATTTTAATGAATCATAGAGGATATAAATGTGATGATATCCCTTCTTAATTGATGATATCCACCAGTATATATTGGAGGTTTAAAATTTGCAGACGTACATTCATGAACCAACTTTTATAAAGTGTCTTTACAAATTATAAATGGTAAGAAACTACAATAAAATTTCCATGTAGATTAATTTTGTTTAAATGGATGTTTTTTAAACCACCTCCCTATATTTTTATTATGGTTTCAAAAAAATGTCCTCTAAAATTTCTTTCGACATCTAACTCACGGTGGTTCATTCCATTTAGTGTAAATTTCTATAAAGCATCATAGAAAGTGTATTTAAAGATGGGTTTCTATGTTTTAGATGTGGTTTTACTATAAAAAAATTAATATGAATTTATATACTGTTAAAATCTCAACTGAATTGTTATTTTTTAACAAAAACACCGCCACTAAAATGGATTATGCTGCTACTAAATAAAATTTGATCTTATTTAGCAGTTGGATTAACCACTAGAAAGAAAATAATTCAATATAATAGATGTTTAAACAACCACAGAAAACAATATATTTTTGTGGATTAAACTACATCTAAATGATGAAATACATGAAAAATGAACAACAGACATTGAATCCCTAGAACATGTAGCCTTAGTAAATTTATAGAAAAAAGAAACAATGCACATACCAGATTATTACACAATGTAGTTATACCAAAATGTAAATATCTTATAATCATGGAGAACATAAATTTGAAATATAATTAGATAAAAAATAAAAGAAAAAATATAGAAACATTTTTATACTAAAGATAAATAGGTCACCGGTTATCCCTATACATTCTCATATATATTGAAAATACAAAAAATATACACATTGGACCCACTGAAAAAACCCATGACACATTAACCTACCTCAAAATACATGTCAATATTGTTGATTCCAATTCACTACACATCCTATAATCTAAAAGGAGGAAATAAAAATAATGTATGTATACACACCATGGTGCCTATATAGGGAAAGTAATGTATCAATGACCCAACCCTTTCCATCGAAATGGTCATATAACACAACCCAATATTACTCATGGAATGTTCCAATATCCCAAGGCCATACTACATAGGGAAATGTACTACTTAATGAACACAAGGAATCCATCTCACCCATGGTACTTTATGTAGATCCATCTCACTTATAGTGATTCCATGCCATGGGATCCTCTCCCCTACCAGGTGTATCACCAATCATAAGAAAACAAAGTAACACAAATAAATTAAAAAATATCACATCAATACAATCACATAGATCACCAAAAAATAAAATGGTGATACTCACTTGGGGAACATCACGTCATCACAAAGCATGTGTTTTTTATCAGGGGGTCGACTGGAACCTCATTACCCAATATTATCTAAGATCATATATATGAACCCATACCTAACACCAATCGGTCACACCACTACCCACAATCTTCCTTGAACAAGAACTCATGTCCCTATTCAATTATACAATATCCATTATCTCTCATGTTCCCACTACCTAGGTTTCTTCCCACCCTATCATGCTCAATACCCCAAAGAAACATGATGCCTTATATTGAATAACTCACATGTCCTGCACTTGGGTTCTATTTCACATATCGTAAGGAAGATATTTAAGTCTTCCACACAACATGATAATGAACCTACCACCATAGAACTCTAACCAAAGTTATATGTACTAGAGACATGGTTTTGTGGCATATATCAATAGTTTTCTAAATAGTGACTATAGGGCATTTTTTTGAATCCCTATATCCATGGTTCTCAAAAACCATGGCTATAGGGTTCTTGTGCATCCACAGGAACAAAAAATTCCTCAAAAAATTGATGAAATTCCCTACAACCATGGATTTGAGGCTATTAAAATTGTTTTTAATAATATATAGAGACATTAATTGTCCTAAGGTGTAGTGGTGAGTACTCAGGACTACAAAGGGGATGTGCATGGATCGAAGCTTGCCGATGACATTTTTATATTGGCTATTTCCACAGTTATATCCATGGAAATAGCTATGTATAGCCATGGATAAAGATATCGATATTGGTCAACCTCTATAGTGTCCAATTTAAGGTATATTTTGGTGGTTTTCAAAACAATGGTAGTAGGTCGAAACCTATTTCCATGGTGATGGCGGCCACAATTGTCCAAAAATGTGGTTGTAGCCTAAAATCCTGATTTTGGGGCCTACTTCCACAGTTTTGAATTGTGTAAATACTCATTTTTTCTAGTTGTCCCACCCAGATAAACCCCATTTATATCATAGATCATCTAATCCCAAAATACTCAACCCACTCATTGTGCTCAATAAGCCTCCACCCAAACTTATGACTGTGTTTTTCGTGAATCCTAATCTATATTGTCATCTCACCCCATTTTTCTCGGGTCATAATCCACTAATACGCATTGGGCTAGCCTTAGGGAATCAAATCCAGCATACCCACGTCATGTCTCATATCCATATACCACCTGACATCTCTTTTCAACATACCCAAAATCATATAACCATTGTGACATGGTCACCAGACAATTCAAATTACCTATTGTGGTAAAAATAACAAATTATGGGATTTAGAGGCCCAAAACAATCCTATATTTTTTTACATAGACCACACTCATCAACATAGTCCCCTAAAACATGAATGACGTTAAATAATCATATAAAAACATGAATATTAATTTATATGACCATAAAATTAAGAAATATAGTTGAAAAAGGATATAATTTCTTTCAACCTCTTAAAAAATGGGAAATCATGACTGTATCATGTCAATAATATATACCAAAAATGATACATGAACAAAACCCCTCTACTAATAACTTCCTTATGATGAACTCTTCTTGTCACCCTCACTATCTATGTCTCTACATCATGCTACCAGAAATTGTAAAAAAATTATATTGGAAATTAAAAAATGATATATATTTATATTTAAAAATAAATTCAATTAAAGTTAGTGAACTAAAAGATTTTTGTCACGACCCCCTCACCACAAAGTGTATCCCTCTGGGGTCAGAAATGTGAGAAGGGAGATGATGACCCTTGAGTCCCACCTCGAGTAGTCCCCGGGATGATGACTAGCACCTGGGGTTTAGTAAACACACAGATGGGAGGCATTACACACTAAAAGAACACATGAAAAAGAAATAGATAAGCCAGACACTAACCAACTTTTAATCAAACTACAATATAAAAGATATCCTTAGTACCCATATGTATTGTCATGTAATTCTACTACCACTGAAAGGGGAAAACTGAAAATACCTAAAATAAAGTAAGAACAACAACAACTACAAGACCGAACAACTCCGACAACCCCATGTTAGTAAAGTCTAGCTTGATCTCCAAACTACTCCAGGTGACCTGAAAAAAATTATATATAGACATAGGGTGAGTATAATAGTATAATCAATAGGATCCTCCCAGAATCCTCTCGTTAAGAAGTAAATAAAGCATGCTAAAAAACAGTGAACAAAAAGTGAAACTAACTTGTCACCAAAACTAGTATACTATTTCCCCAGCCTCACCATGGATACTCTCACCAAGTAACACACACAAGATTATATAACATAATAAATAATATCATGGGTACCCCACTACTACTTCCCCACTGGTTTGCGGATTGCACTAACGTCGCATGTCCTAAGCATCTCTCTCCAAAAATGATTGCCCACAGACACCTGGGAGAAGCACCAAAACATGCACCTCATGCATCAAACCTACCATGTCCACATAATCAATGTATCTATGTAGTTTCTGGGAACCACCACAGCTCGATTAATGTGAATCATACATTGGGTATTAAACCTCAAACCATTATACACCATACACCGAGTAAGGATCCTCAAGCCAGCATAGTCTATACACGTTACTCATATAGTAGTCCGTAAGAAAATATATACAATATATAAGTGCGTGAATAACCAAAAGACATTATATACCTCTACAAAAATATTTGGGGAAAGC
Source organism: Viscum album (assembly GCA_963277665.1). Taxonomy (NCBI): domain Eukaryota; kingdom Viridiplantae; phylum Streptophyta; class Magnoliopsida; order Santalales; family Viscaceae; genus Viscum; species Viscum album. Next base: position 476,726,129 of record OY728140.1, read on the forward strand.
TGACAATGGTGGCTAGCAACACAAGTAACAAAAAAGAGAAGAGAGAGGGGCCAAATGGGGTAGTCATCCATCCATCATCCCACCGAAATGTGGGGGAAAACACCCCCCAGAGCTCAGAATCCCTTTGGAGTTAGTTTCCCATAATGATATTGGGGGTTAGATTATAGAAACAAAAAAAATGTACAGAATGTACTCTCACTCACAACTACAATATGGGCATAACCTAGTCTTAGACTCAACTGTATCTAAGGTCTTTAGAACTCCTAGATTCCAATTCTAAGACTGGGTATCCTATAAGAACACAACCATTTGAAGAGATTTATTACATTTCTTCATTCCATTTTTATTAGTTTCACATTATGTTAATTAATTCTTTAAACATTAATTAACCATTAAAATTTCCAAATTATATTTCATTAACATCACAACCAAAGTCCATTCTTCCTTCAAATCACATCCTCAGCATTGTGCCCCAGTAATCTCCAACCCAATTATTTAACATCATTTATTCAATTATTTATTTACAGAATCACCTTCCCATATTCCTAGGCATTCTAGAAACGCATTTAAAGAAATGATAAACAAGGGGTCTCAACACGGTGAGTAGATGAACTACTCATCGAGTCTTTTCCACTTATATCAGGGGCATAGACTTATCCACCCTTGAGAAGATAAACACAGAAAAAACATTTAATACCCCACATGTCTTCACCCCTTTCCGAAGAAGGGTAATAAAGACCATCTACCTTGAGCACTAGAGAATGTAAATTAGGAAAACTACAAATAATAATCAGAAATAATCCAAACAATCAGAACCAACCCATTTCATCATCCCTAGTGTCATCCCGGACACCCATATGCATAAACCGATGCATCTCGCCACTCAATGAATCAACTACTACCACAAATAAAAGTCATCCCAACCCCCACATATCACAACAGCCATCTAGGCTCACACCAGAACACAAGCAGTAGGAGAAAAACCATCATATCAATGGGGATCTTGGCCCTTAAAAAAACAAGAGGGTAACACAAAACCCTAAAAGGAATTATCTTTTATCAAATAACATGTTCTTTAGTCGATCTTGGATTAACGTATTTATATTTCTTAGGTTCAAAATTAAGTATTCCTAACCAGTAAGCAATTAAAAATAATAAAACATGATTTATGGAACAAATTGATTGACATCATGTTACAACAAGGTAAACAAGATTCATTTACATACATATATATCTTTAGCCAAAAAATTATCGATTAATTCTGGATTTAAATTCTTTATAAATTTCCATCAAGATTTAAATGATAAAAAAATCAAGCATAGTTATCACACTACGTAGTAAAACAAGAGGCAATACAATTTGATTGATATAAATTTACTTATCTGGTTCAAAAATTTATTATGTAAATTCCATTGTGATCTGTTGGGATAAAATATGCTAACTATAATGTTTTACGCAAAATAAACAAGAGGCAACAAATTCCCTAACTGGAATGGTTCTTGACGTTCGTTATACAATAATGAGCCACACAACGGGTTATGATCTACTCCCCACATGACAACTGTATCAAATCGAGGAGGAAGCGACCCCACCAAACTGATCAACATCCTAAGAAATATTATTAGGATCACTGACATATAATTCCTTAAATGGTCAAGGAGAAACAGAAGGTGATGAACCCAAAAGAATGATGATATATCATACCTTATATCAATGATTAATTTATACTGATTAGTTGCATCAAAACATAGTATAACCAATCCAAGGAGGACTGTTTGATTGTGAAACTCCAACCGGATGGAATGAAAGGTTCGAGCGTCTCACAACCGAGAACAAAGTGAAAGAACAAGGAAGCAAGATATATCGTCCCTATTAAAGATTTAGTAGGGTAGCGGTTTAAGATACATTGGATTTTCCATTAAAAGAATATCAAATTGAACTATGTTGTTTGACCAAGAAAAATCATCCCGAGAGTTATAGAAATTAATATTATAGTTATGGACTTTGAATCATCCTTATATACCTTAAAACGAGGCATTAAATGCAATTTACGTCAAAGGAAATGTAAAAGGGGAAAAATGATAGGAAGATGTAGGCACTGTTCATTAACACGATATTTGGAAATTGAAAGAGGTCGATATTGGAACATCACTATTCCTAAAACACTATTCATGAACCCAAAATTTGGCCAGGGAAAGAGGAATGTGTTGGAAACTCACTGTTCTTGAAACACTATTGATGAACTCAAAAATTGGAAAAGGAAAGAGGTCACTGTTGGAACCTCATCGTTTTGGAAACACTATTCAGGACCTCCAAATATTCTAAAGGAAAGAGATCACCATTGGAACCTCACCGTTTCAAAAAAACCTTTCATGAACTTAAAAATTGGCAATGGAAAGTGGTCACCATTGGAACCTCACCGTTATGGAAACAATATTCATAAACTCAAAATTTGGAAAAGGAAAGGGGTCACCGTTGGAACTTCACAGTTTTGGATACACTATTCATGAACTAAAAATTTGGAAAAGGAAAGTGGTCACCATTTGAACCACTCAGTTCATAAACACTGTTAATGGACTCAAAATTTGGAAAAGTAAAGAGGTCACCATTGGAACATCACCATTCTAGAAACAATGTTAATGAACACAGAATTTGGCAAAGGAAAGAGGTCACCATTTGAATCTCACCGTTCTGGAAACACTGTTCATGAACAGTGCAACGATGACCTTAACTGAACAGTGTAATCAGTAACCTTAGGTGAATAGAGAAACAATGACCTTATTTAAATAGTTCCATCTGTATCCATAGGTGAACATTGAAACATTGTAAAACCCTATAATGATAAAGGGTTGTAGGAAAAAATGATATGAGTCATGTCAAAAAGTTGAACCAAGATTTTTGGGAGCCTACCTGATTAAACCCCCATAGTTAAACATTTTTGTACTGGTGTCATGATCTCGATTGGTGACCTTCTGGAAAGTTTTCCAGGGTGTGTGCAGGTGAGGAAAAAAAATAGGGGAATGTACATGTGTTGGCATGCAGAGACTATCATTAGCTAGAAGACCCACTTAGGCATGTGGGTGGGCCCCAGGGTGGGGAACACGTCCCTACGGGGGGAAATGGTGGTACTTAGTAAGCCAAGACCCGAAAACCATGTTAAGGCAGGGTGGTAGAGCTATTAGAGGGTCACAGTTGTCAGATTTGATATCAGAGGTGGTACCAGACATTAAGTGAAGTGCAGTACATCGGTTGAGATATAAGTCCCACAAAGAGGACGTTGTGCTCTAATGTGTGGTGATTGTAACACCCCATAATGATAAAGGGTTAAATGACTAAATTATATGACTAATGTCAACAAAGTCCACCTTCCATTTCAAGAGCCTAATTAATTAGAACTCCATAGTTAAGCGTGCATATCCTGGAGTACTAATCCGAATCGATGACATTATTAGATGATTTCCAAGGTGTGTGCGGGTTAGGAAAAAGAATAGTGAAAAATAAAGTGGGTTGGCCTATGGGGACTATCATTAGTCAGACAACCCATTCGGGCATGTGGGTGGGTCCCAGGGTGGGGACCACATGTCTGCAAGGAAACTGGTGGTACATTGTGGGCTAGGACCCGATGACCATGTTAAGGCAGAGAGGTTGTGTTATCACTAGGACCAAGTTTTCCAATTTAAAAGTTGTGTGATTTACCTTTTCACCACCATCCATTGATGCAATAACCCTAGGAATAGATCTGATCTTTTTCTGATATAAATCAAGAAATGCTCTATAAAAAGTGGATATCTGAGCCCCTATTTTGGGATTGTGCTTTTCATATAAATAAACTCTCACAGAGAATCTAAGGGAAGGGACTGAATACAACTTGGAGTAGATGTAGTTACAATCACTAATGGCCTATGAAGACCTTAGATGGTAATGGTCCCAAAAATATCCCACATTCTTGAGTAAGATGCTCCTTCTCAATGACATTATGTTAGGACCAATAGGGGCCTATATACCCTGAGAGGGGTGGTGAATCAAGGTATGGATATTCTTTATCAATGTTCTTCCTGCCCTGCTGGATCTTGACCTCTTTGTTACAAGGGTCACTTTGTTTTCACTTGTGTGTATGTTATGATCACTTTCATTCTCCTTTATCTGATGATGATGCTTTAAATGCAATGCAGGGAAATTAGAAAGAAGACGTAGAGATTTTTACTTGGTTCACCGCAAAGGGCTACGTCCAAGGAGCATACACCGACAAGTTTCCGGTCATACCAATTCCACTAGACTTCACTAGATGTGGATTACAATGTTCGGGATAGATCACTTCTATGCACAGGCTCACTGCCTATACAATGTTTAGGGTCAGCTCAATGCTTTCCCAAGGGTCACTCCCTGTTTCTCTCTCTCTGGCTCACTGCCGGTGGAGATGATCACCTTCTTCCTCTTCCTAAGATCACTTCTCTAGAAGGGATCCCAATCACAGTTTATAGACCTGTAGGTCTCTTCATTTCCATTAAGGAATGCATCTTTCTCTTTATATAGATGCTCTGTTGAAGTTCAACTTTCACCCATAGATGAATACCCCTTTGCCACTATCCACTGGGCAAACCACTTTGGAAACACCTTCTCAAAGCACCCTACTTCGCGAAGCTCCCAGTTTCCTGAAGCTCAAACAAGCCTTCGCGAAGCTCTTGCCTTTTCGCGAAGATCTCTCGCGAAGCACTCTCACGAAGCACTCTCGCGATGCTCATGCCGTTGCAAAGAAACGACCCTCGCGAAGCTTAGTCTGTCACGGAGCTCCTGCCTCTCTGCGAGGCTCACCGAGCCAACACGGGGCACACGCCTTTTGTGGAGCTAGAATAGCCGTCGTGAAGCTCCCCTTTCACGAAGCACACTGCCTTCGTGAACCACCTCTGCGAACCGAGAGCAATGGATTTTCTCTGAAAATTATCTATACTTCTCTCGAAGGGGTCGGCCTCTATTTATAGGCGATTCCACCAACCCTCATCCCTTCCACGCGAAGTCAACGCCACTTCATCTCAAATTGAGAAGCTCCAAAGATTCCACTGGAATTCTATCCAAATCGCGAAGCACCACGGCACTTTTCCATTCGCAAAGCTTGACGTAGTCGCGAAGAATCACAGTCAACATACCTTCACGACTTCACCGCAAATCTCCATCGCAAATCCTTTCACCGCCGCGATGCGCTTCATCCTCTGTCGTTCGCGAAGCTTGACGTAATCGCGAAGCATCACCGCCTCCATTCTTCTGGTCTTCGAAATTTCCAAACCATGCATCCTATCTTCATGAAATTCATGCCTTTTCCATATGAAATTATGCTCTTCATGGAAATCCACATTTCACGATGCTCCCCAAACTCCAAATTTTGGACCCCAAAAATTTGGAAAACACTGGAAAACAGCGCCACCTTGTACTGCTCTTTTGTACCGCCTCCAGACCGTCCATTCCTTTGTCATCGTTCTTTGTCAACACGGAATGTCAACATATTCTCGATAACTCGACAATTATCCATGGAAACCTGCTTTGTCAACAAACACAATCAACCCAAAAATGTTGCAATGTTACCTTGAGGGATTTTTGCCCAACACATTACCAACTAGGACATTATGGGAGACTGAGTAGGACTACATGGGATTGGCATCCCATTATTCATTAATTTATACCTATAAATAAAATAAAATTAATATTATAAGAAATATATATTAATAGAGTGAAAAATTATACTACATTATTATAATGAAAAGTGAATTCATACCCCAACATCATTGACATATCAATAACAAAACTCCCATCATATTTTTTATGAACATCCCACCACACTTCTGTTCAGGATGCATGGTTTCCAAAATTCTATGACTACATTATACAATGATAAATAAAATATTTACTATATTGAAAAATTAATATTGTCCTTTAAATTTTTAATCTAATGAAATGATTAATAGAATTATTCATCATATATTAAACTATTTGGACCTGCAGTTTTGGGGATGATATGATTATTCTGACTCGATTCATTCTTCCATGAAACACCCTGAAATAAATAAAATGAAATTTAATTGTAGTTTATAAAATGTAATATCATGTCATATGAATGTATTAATGTAAAATGAGATTAATATAATAATATATATTTAAAAACAATGTTCTTCTCATCATTATGGATATCAATGGAAACATTCAAATACTCTCTAGTTACCTCATTAGATACCTTATCATACAGTTGTTGGGCGCTCAACAATATATCATTGAATTTGTTCCATAATCATCATTGAAAATCATTCCATTTCATACCCAAATTATTCAACGTACAATTTAGAACTACCAAATCAGAAATAGGAAAGAGGAAAAAAAACTTGAAGAAGAGATTCATTTTGAAAATATTAGTATTTAATAACATAATGGATTTCAATTACACCATGTGGGTAAGACTATGGGTGGAACATCAATGGGTGATAAAGGTATGGACAAAGTGCACATTTCAACATTCATGTTCTTCATTCTCAGCCTGTATTCATCGCTCCAACTCCATGTTCAATGAATTATTGGGGAATGGAACATGCCCTTCTGGCATGTTAACATTGTGGGATTCATTATTGGATTCCTAGGGTGTCCAGCTTACAACATAACATATGAGGAGGCCAGTAAATACCATACCATTTCAAGTTATTTTATCCAATGATCAAAAAGATATTTTACAACTTATTAAAATTATCACACAACCTAAAAGTGGACTTTTCTCCATCATGTAATGTAAAATTCATTTCTAAGGACTATCATCATATTCTGGTGACAGAAATGCAGGAGGGCCATGGAATAAACTCATATGGATCAAGAGTATTCCTAAAAAATTTAACTTCCTGACTTGGAGGATTCGCCATGATGTAGTTAACTATAATGAAAAAATTAGAAAATGTAGTATCTACATGTATTCCCACATCCCAGGTTGTAAATATCATATAGGGAAAATTATTGAGAATCATTTCTTTTTCGGAGAGTTGGCGCGAGAGATCTTGTCCCCATTCGAGGGGGTTTACTTATATTCACTATAATCCTTTGGTGGAAACATTATTCCTGGTTTGATTGTTTCATGTCTTGGTTAATAGGGGAACGAAATGAATAACTCAGGATTCATTCCTCCATGCAGGTTCTTAGTGCCTATGGCTTGCGAGAAACAAAGATAGATTTAAGGTGAATTGATCTTCTAGGAGAGATATCACTGTTTTTACTCATATCGTGATTCATTATATTTTCAAAAGTATTGTAAACCATTCGGACACCCCTGCCTTCAACTCCATCTTTAGGATTCTCTGGGAAATTCAACTTCTAGTATCCCCCACAGTCATTGGTTTTTTTGGCAGCCCCCTCCCTCTATCTTAAAACTCAACACAAGTGGTTCTTTCATCACAAGTGTCATGATGGGTGGAGGGGTTATCTTCCACCCCAGGGTTTCCATTGTGTTCTCATTCCTAGTTAACATTGGTATAGGTTCTTCTACCCAGGTGGAGGATCTATATTTTCTTACACGACTCACTCTTTGTAGATCAGGGGCATTGAAATTCATCAAGATGAAACTGACTATCTAATACTTTTCAATTTGCTTCATAACACAAGACAAATCCCATGGTATATACCTACTCCTATAGGAAATTGCATTTCGTCCTCTATAATATCATCTGTCTAAGACACTACCAGTGGGAGGGAAATGAGATGGATTTTCACAGGTCTTCTCTTGCACCCGATGGTTCTGATACCAATTGTTTTTACAACATAAATAAACTAAAACCCGAGGGGGGAAAATTTATTGAAGGTATTCCCTCGGGTTTCACTACTTACATCCTGCTTAAGCCTCTCATTCTATGTTGGTAACCTTGTTGTACTCTTCTAGGTATTCATTAGATAACGAGTGATGATGATTGTGAACCAAAAACATCATTTTCCAAGATGAAGTAATATTCCTCTAATAATCATATGTATTCGGAATGGTAACAAGATCCACCACCTTATATCCTAGAATATGGTCAAATAATATCAATGTGTCATCAGTAGATACCCCATAATAGTCAAATGGGACAACTATCTCTAGTCTATTTAGATTCTAGATATATGAACTTTTTCTAAAATGTAGAGGCATAATGACCCCTTGTTTTTAAAATAAAAAAAATTACATTGTACTAGTATAACATATTATAATAAAATTATTCATATTAACATTTGTACATATAATAGACACCATCCAATATCCCCATGATGAACTAGGAGTGGAAGCATGCTCCCTCACTACTGAGGCTGCTGAATGGGTAGGTGTTGGTAGAGATGCTGATGGGATGCTGAAAGTGGAAGTGAGAGATGGTGTAGGGGAATGAAGATGGAGTCTCAGATGAAGTAGGTAGGGAGACATATAGATCATCATATGTCTGTATAGTAACGGGAATTTCAACTGAGAGTCGATTGGCACCCGAATAATAATTCTTACATAGAATTACTTTTATTTAATCAAATAAAATTAACTTCAGAACATATATTTCAAAAAAATCATAAAAATTGATAAATTATAATATATGAACAGTAATAACAAAAAATATATACATAACTATGATAATGATGATTGTACGAAATGAAAGAAGTGGATGATAAATGAATGGTTGAATGAATATACAATAATTGTTTACTTAAATCATGTATTTATCATACTCCATCAATATATCTTCTACTTCATCCACCCTAGAAATACTAATATTTTCAATATCATGATGGAAAAATATTTTCACTTCTTACTATTTATGGGATTCAATGTCAGAGGTAAAATATTCCACTTTATCAATGGTATTATAAAAGTAACTTTGTTTTATGTGAGAAGTTTCACTCCACCATTCATCCATAATAGCATCAAATAATTTACCATTTTCTATAATGATGATAAGATAATTGAATCATGATATTCATGGTCACTGACATTCATCAAGCGAGAGATGTTCACTATTGTAAATTGCAAGGAATCTCTTCTAATACACCTAATAATATCAAATCAATTTTATTGGAATAAAACAACAAAAATATTACCTTGGTAGTTTATTTATATAATATCAGTCAACATTCCATTGTATCCAAATTCAAAAAATGTAAATATACCACTATTATGGGTATTTACACCATCTTCCCGATCGAATTAATGAAATTTACATCCATTCACATTGTATGCATTAGACTGTTAAACATGTTTTCGAGGAGTTAGAGAAAGGAAAATAAAATCTTCTTATAAATTAGCACATGTATTAGTATTAAAAATCTAAAAATATATATTTACATTATTATATTAACAAAACATATGTGTCAACATAATATACCGAAGGATTTAAAAAATTACGAACATACACATCGTGAAAACTATTATACATGCTCTTTATTAATATATTTTGTTATATCATTCTTATTTCATGTTCAAACTCCCTTTCATTTCTTTTTGGTATCCTCAACTTGTAAATAAATGGATCTATAATATCACTATTCAAAAAAGATATTTATGTGCATGTAATAATATCATTTCTTTCAGTGAAGCATTTTCTCTCCTCCCAACTAATCATGAAATAGTAGTAATGATTTTGGATTTATTATGTAGTTATGATTTAGTCAATGTGGAATCTACCAATCCAACTTGATTGAATATTTCCTTTATAACATCCCTATTTCTATAAAAAAATGTAATAAAATGTTCTACCATATTTCCCTAAAAAATAGATCCTTATGTTTGAGCATTTTTTTCACATATGATTTCAAATTCCCAATACATTTGTGAAATAAAATAAAAAAACATAATATTTTATATATTTAAATTCCAAATATTTTTATGTAAATTAATAAATATAAATAATTTACCTCTCAATTTGATACATCTAATTATAATGTATATGGCCTCCTAATTAAGCTTCCACAATCGAATGCACATGTAATTGAATCATGATAGTAAATAACGATGGGAAAAATTCATTTTCTATTTCACAATGTTTCAACAGAAATATCTCCTGAAGGCTGTCAAGATCAAATGGATGAATATTGTTTTCGCATAGTTTTCTAAATAATGTGAAAAATTGGTGTACAATATCAGTAGCCTTTTCTTGTAATAATTAATGAATTTATAATTGTAGAAAGTGTTGTATCAAAATATATGAATACTGAATTTTCAATCCATGTTTCCTATGATTATTTTAGTCAACACACCAAGATATTTTACTTTAATACCTAATATGATTCCTTTACATGATTTAATATTCTATGAAATGTATATTTATTCCAATTTTTCATTGAAAACTTTTCTAGATAATTCATCCAATTCTCATCTAGCCAGATATCATGCATTATGATAATTGTTCATAAGTATTTCAGAAAATTTATATTGCCCTTTGATTTCTCATTCTCATTAAGCAATGTGAACATAAAAATATCAGGAAAATTATTCACTATAACAAAATTTTCAAGATTATGTAGTAAAATATAAAATTCCCAATAAGGATGTTTAAAGAATATTTTTTTCTCCCATTACTACCTTCCGATTTCACTTAATGATGAACATTGAACACGTTTTCATAAATCATTCAAACGATACAATTTCCTAAATTCTGCTTCAACATTTCAAACTTTTTTCCCCATATTTTAAAACATATTAACAAATTTGGATCTGTAGTAGGATCAATAAAACCCTTGAAATTTGACTATTTAATTGAAATCTATGAGATGCATTACGAAATCATCGATGACATAAGAGACAAAATTTTTAACAATTAGGTAGTCATTAGGGATTAAGATAAATGTTACAAATAGGAAAAGAAAAACACTTTTAAGTGTCTTTACAATTAATATTCCCTTTTCAAGGAAAGTCACTAATGGTTTACATTAGAGCAGCTTGCAATTTGATCATTATTCTAGAAGATTCAACATATGTCTCAACACTGTTTCTTCATAACTCCTATAATTCTTCAATTAGATTTTACAAGTATACATAAACATTATTTCTATTCTTTTTTTTCTAGGAATCAATATTAAAATTATAAAATACAATTTTCGTATAAACAACCACGTAGGCAGATAGTATGTGATCAGAACAGTCAGCCAAATGCTATAACTACAGCTCAAAGTGCCAAATGGGTTGAATCTATCAGTGTATAATCCCAATAGGACATTACTAGAATCAGATAAGAAATATGGATGCAATGACTTACATGTTTTCCATGATTCTGAATCTCTTGTATGTTGCATTAACCCATCGTTATTATTTCCATTACAATTCAATTTTATGTGTTTATATATTTTTGATGGCATGAATAATCATTGAAATTGATGCTTTAAGGGAATGTAATTCCAAACCATTTTAGGAGTTTTCAATTTCTTCTTCTTTATAGTAGTATATTTATTCCGTAATCCAATGTAACACCCTGACCCTAGTTACCCAGAGTTGGTGCATTATTACGTATCATTGGCATGATCACAAAATATCTAGTCTTGAATGTTCTATTAGTTTAGTATCCTTGGAAGTACTAGATACATTCATAAGTTTCACATTACATCTTAAAATGAAAAACAAAAAAAACATTGTTTCTATAGACAACATTGAGATCCCATAGACTATCCTTGTAGGTTAGTCATAATATACTTATTCGCATCCTGGGAAAAAATAAAACATATAAAGGGGTGAGCTAATATTCTTTGTAAGGATACCAATATAGCGGAAACTTTCATAAATAAGAAAAAAAATTATGGCAATTTATACAAATAAAACAATTTTTTTCAACATATACTTCATCATAACATGGAAAGTATAAATCAAAATAATGCAATTTTCGTACTCAAATGGATATTCTACAAATCGAATAATCGCATGCAATATAAAAATTCACTTTCCTAATGATGGAATGCATAATGCCAGACTATCATAACCACATAGTCCATGCCTTATGCAAAGACTACAAATACAATTTTTTCAAGGCCTTGTGCCAAGACACTAGTTTGTATAATAAGACCAACCGATGCATCAAGGAGCTATAGTTGGCTCCACCTTTCACTTACTGTGTCCAATGCATTCCTCATGTGAAAAGGATTAAACATAACATAAAAATTCGTATTATGAATATCATATTAAATGTCAATACATTACCTGTAAACCATGAATGGTATAAAACTTACCTATCCACAGTAAAACATATCACAAAACCATTAATATGGAAGATTTGTGTCATAATCAATATAACTTCAAATAAGTTTAAAATCCATTAAAATATGTTGACATAGATGAAAAAAATTTAAAAACTCTTTGAGAGAAATATGTATTTTTCTTGAAAACATTTAAAAGTCACACAATTTAAAATGGAATACATTTAAAGATATTTTCGAATCAAAGTGTCCCATACCAATTTGAAAATTTTCAAAGGAATTAACATTTTAGAAACATTCATGTCCATATAAATAAATCCATTAAATCATGTTGAAAACATGGACATTAATGAGAATGATTTAGAAGAATAAATATTTAAAAAATTTAAAATGATGTTTTTGTAAAAAGTCCCATAAAAAATAGTCCCTTCTGAAAGCTCTGATATGAAACATGGACATGGATAATAAATAATTCTTAGTAGATACTTACGTAAAAAGAACCTAGGATAATAAAGAGATTATGAAATTAACCCGTACCTTTTACTTTTCCTTGGTCGAGGGTTCATAAAGCACCTATATAATAGTGAAATTATTGTTATTAAATTATAAAATAATCATATACATTAATATTATTTCATATATGATCTTTTAAAATTTCTTTGTCAATTAAATCATAGTATTATCAACGTTTCGGGTGTTAACGAATTCGTTTTCCTTTTTATTCATTGTTATGTATGTCATATTTGTTATGGATGGGATGTATGTAATTCATATACAGAATTATATCAAGTATTTAAAAATTATTTTTAATCATGAAATGAAAATTAGTCTTGAATGGATACGATGGTGAATGAATCTCATCACGTTCGTGGGAATGATAATCCATACGTATGCAAGAGCGACAATATCATTTTTTTAATATTAAAATAATATATAATTGGATGGTATATCATATATACATAATCCTTATAATGTTATATATATTATTTTCATCAATTAAACATCATTATTATATCCATCAAAATAATAATGTATTGAATAATAATTACACCATGAGGTGGAGATGGTAAGTCGTACGTACGCATGTATGGTGAAATGTCATTCAAAGGATGGATTGAATAATGGATTTGGTTGAAACATATTTATAATAACATCATAGTATATAAAAGTTACTGGATTTATTATTTTAGAATGGAAACAACAAAGAAAAAATAAGTGGAAGAATAAAGGAACTTGGAAGAGGTGGTGAGATATTTACCTCTTCTTCGGGTTCTTCCTTTTGATTTGATCAAAAGGGCTCCATATGCCGGATTTCAGATTAAAGTAAGGCCTCTAAGATGAAGGAAGGATAGTTGAGAGGGTATTTGAGAAGGGTTTTTCATATCCAAAGGGATTTGAATGTGTGAATTATAGATAATGGGGAGTTCCATTTTATAATAGGGGTGAGAGGCACCGTAGAAAAAACTAGAAATATTATTTTATAATAAAATCATTTTCTGTTTATAATGGATCTGAAATGAATTATTTAAAGTATAAGGTGGTTATGGGTCGAAAAACACTCAACCAGTAGGTTTTAGATAGTTTTGGTCACTATAATAACCGTATCTTTTATATTTAACTCTTAGTTAAATAGTTTGACATTTACCATGTCAATTTTTGTTATTATATTATATGGTTAATAAACATACTATATACTTTCAAGAGAACCCCAAGTGGTTTATTAATTATAAAAATATAATTATATAAGTCTTATGGTCAATACTTATATTTTTAGAAATATAATATCAATTAATAATATAATATTTGTTTTAAAAACTCTTTTCTGTCAATTTGGACAATATTTGGTATTTTGTTTTTCCTAAATTCATAACAGCATTATTACTTCGAACAAAATTCATCTAACCAACCTTAAAATGTCATATTAATCTATAAAATTAATGTAATTCATAAAAAGTCTCAAATTACATTTATTTAGATATTTATAATATCAATTATTTTAATATTTCATTAATTTAGTAATTACATCATCATCAGTGTATCATACATAAATTAATCTATTTAATGTCGAAAAAATATAAATTAAATACCATTATGAAAGAAATATTTTTTTTCTATCTAATTAATATTTATAGTATAATATATTTTATGTGTAAAAATATATTAAAAATGGTTTAGTTATTCAACATTGATTTTAACTCTTCTAACTCTTCTTTAAATAAAACATTAATAAGTGTCCTAATCTCATCCATGTAGACCAAAGTGATTCATATTTTATTCCTAAGGTTGTTTTTGATTGAAATATACTTATCCAATAGAAATAGTATATGTGTTATGTTAATAATAATATCTTTTTTACCCTTAATTACCATATTTACTTTGAACCGTGGTAAATAAAAGTAAAAAGTTACTATTCACCAAAAATTAATTTCATCTTATTGAACCCAATTTTTCTTACTGATATCGACCATGTCTCTCAAATTTTTGAAATTCCATTCACATAAGTGGTAAAATTGTGTTTTATGTGAATTTGAAAATTTTCCTAGGAGGTGGGTAAAAGTCAGTGAAAACTTCAATAACATTTTTATATATCTAAAATTATTATAAACTGGATCCAATGAATTATATTGAACTTAAATAGGCATTACGTATCTATTTTGACCTAAAATAAATTTAAATATAATAAATAATTATTTAAATAAAAATTCAGTTTTAAATTATAACTCATTGTTTTTCATTATTAATCAAAAAAATGAATGTTTTTAAAAAATACCAAAAATTCACCCTAAGCTAAATTCAATTTTCTAAATCCAAAAATGAATTCCATTTTTAAAGATAAAATTTATAAAATTTAAAAAAGTGGGTATTACTATTCATAATGGCTTGTTTTATTGGTTGTGGTGTGTTAGAACTCGAAGTTTTGTACAACACATGTTGTTGTATTATTTAAATAGAAGCATACCGTGGAAGCTTGGGATGTTACATTCTACCCTACTTAAAATAATTCCACCCTCAAAATATCCAGAGTATTATTGCGTTAAAATACTCAGTGGTTCTTCATCATAAGATCCTTGGGTTCCCACGTTCGCCGTTCCATCTTATGGTTTCTCCATAAAACGTTTACCAGACGAGTCATCTGGTTTCATAGCACTTGTTCTCTAGTATCAATAACCTTGACAGGATCTTCGCAATAAGACAGATCGGGTTCCACTTCTAATTTTTCATAGTTGAGTACAAGCATTGGGCAAGGCATGTATTTTCTCAACAGTGATACTTGGAACACATCATGGACTTTGGAGAGAGACTTGGTGTCATTTCCAACAGGTAAGTTACAACCCCAATTGTTTCTAGAATTTCAAAAGGTCTGATGTACTTAGGACTCAAAATTCCCTTCTTACCGAAACCTATAACACCCATCCATGGAGATATATTCAATAAAACATGATCTCCAACCTGAAATTCCAAATCCTTCCTTCGGTTAATAGCATAAATCTTCTGCCTACTTTGAACTGCTTTGATGTGGTTTTGGATTTAATTCATCTTTTCCATCGTTTCCTCCACCAGTTCTGGGCCTATGAGTTTTCTTTCACAAAAATCATCCCAATAGGTTGGTTTGAGACATCTCTTTTCGTATAACGCTTCATATGGTGCCATCAAAATACTTGAATGGAAGCTATTGTTATAGGTAAATTCTACTAGTGGTAAATATTGATCCCACATACAATGAATGTCAATGGGAATGATCTAAACATGTCTTATAAGATTTGAATATTCAGTTCTGATTGTCCATCAGTTTGAGGTTGGTAAGCAGTGCTCAAAGGAAGCTCAGTATCCACGGATTTCTAAAGACATTTTCAGAATCATTATGTGAAACGTGGATCACGTTCAGAAACAATTGATTGGGGTACTCCATGAAGTCTCACAACATCATTAATATATACTCTTTCTAGAAGTTCAAGTGGTAAATCATCCCTAATTGAAAAAAATATACTAACATGGTAAGATGATCAACAATGACCCATATTGAATTGTTCCTTCTAGGAGTCTTTGGTAGTCCCATGAAAAATCCTATCATAATAATATCCAATTTCCACTCTGGTATGGGAAGAGGATTTCCTGACTCCTCTAGGCTGTTTCCTTCAAACTTTAACCTGTTGACAAACTATATATCTTGACACAAAATCATAAATATCCCTCTTCAGGATATCCCACCAAAAATGTTCTTTCATATCTTCATACATTTTGGTGCTCCCATTGTGTATAGAGAAATTGGTACGACGAGCATTGTCCAACAATTCTCTTTTTAGATCAGGTATATTTGGAACAAAAAGTCTCTTTTCATGTTTCAAAATTCCATATTCATACACAAAGCACTTAATCTCCCATCATTCACAACTTTAATATTTTTTTGAAACACTTCATCATCGGTCTAAGAACTCTTTATTATTTCTAGTAAAGATGGTTTGGAAACCATTTGAAATAGTATTGATGTTTCAACTTCCATGGTGATTCCTATATCCATCATTACCATATCCATTAAAAATGGAACCCTTTAAACTCTCATCATGTTCAAAACTCCATGATCCTTTATACTCAAAGCATCTGCCACCATATTTTCCTTCCTCGGGTGGTAGTGTATCATGAAATTATAATCCTTGAGTAGTTCAAGACATCACTTTTGCCTCATATTGAGTTTCTTCTGAGAGAAAATATACTTCAAAATCTTGTTATCATTATATAGCTCACATTTTTCACCATAGTGATAGTGTCTCAAAATCTTTAAAGAAATTATTACTACTGCTAACTCAATATCATCAGTAGGATAGTTTTGCTCATGAATTTTCACCTATAATGATCGATTTTCAATAACCCTATAATTATGTATATGGAAACCATGAAGTCCTTTATTCAATGTATCAACATAAATAACAAAACCATCATTCCCCGATGGTAGAGTCAATAGAGGAGCATTGAATAATCTTCTCTAAAGTTCTTCAAAACATTCTTCACACCCTTTTTTCCAAAAAAAAATTAACCCCTTTACACCTGAGCATTGTTAATGGGATATCCAACCGAGCAAAATTCTGGACAAAACGTCGAGAATAACCTGCTAAACCAATAAAATTGCACACCTCATTTATAATTGTCAGTGCTGGCCATTATTGGATTGCCTTGGAATTAGAAGGGTCATTGTAGATTCCATCCTTTGAGACAATATGGCCACAAAAAAATATCCTCAAGCCAGAATTCACACTTGATAAACTTCCCATATAATACATTTCTTCTAAGAGTCGTCAGGATAATGCCCAAGTGATTTTCATGATCTTCGTAGCCTTTTATGTATAACAAGATATCGTCAATAAATACCACTACAAATTCATCAAGATATTCCTTGAAATCATTGTTCATTAGATCCATGAAAATAGAGGGTGCATTATTAAATCCAAAAGGAACTACTGTAAACTAGTAATTACCGTACTTGGATCAAAATGTTGTCTTCAGAATGTCTTCCTCCTTCACACACAACTGATGGTTTCGAGACCGAAGGTCAACAATTGAATAGTATTGAGCTCCATGTAGTTGGTCAAATAAATATCAAGGTGAGGTAAGAGATACTTATTCTTTATTTATACAACATTGATCTCCCAGTAGTCGATACATAACCATATATATCCATAATTCTTGTTTACAAAATGGAATGGGGATCCCCATGGAGAAAAACTAGGGAGAATAAATACCTTATTACTAAATTCCACAAGTTGATTATTTAGTTCCACTGAATCCATAGTTTCCATTCTATAAGGGATCTTCGATATGGGCCTTGATCAAGGAATTGAATAAACAGAAAACTAAATTTATCATTAAGGAGGATGTCCAGGTAAATCATATAGAAACATATCAACATATTCTTTCACAATAGGTACATCCACTATTTGAGAATTCCTTTCCTCACCCACATTTATTTCATTCTCTTCCACCCTAATAATTAAATTTAGTTGAGCTACTGTGGGTAGATCTAGATGAGAATCATGTGCTAATGATTCTGCTCGAAAGATAAGGTGTTCTTTATCATCATCATCCAAAATTGTAACCTCCTTCTTTATAAAATAAATCTTCACATCATGGTCTGAAAGCCAATCCATAATGGGGATTATATCAAATTCAATCAGGGGTATGATGATGAGATCAGCAGATAAAGAACATTTATATGCTCTAATGGGAACATATTCACAATAATTTGTTATGATGATACTTCCCTTGTGAGTTTTAAATGAAAACTCCCTTGTTAAATAAAATTGAAAATATCAAATTTTCTTACCGAACAGGAAAGATATGAAACAATGTGATAATCCAGAATCAAATAATGCATTTTCTAAATTTGAGTAAACCATTAAATTACCTACCACCTCGTATTTCATAGCTTCTACCTCAGCCGTAGTGATAGCATAACCTTGGTCCTCATCCATTGGCCTTTTCTGAGGTGAGATATCATGACGCTTAGAAAATTCATTATCATAATGTCCCATCTCCCTGCAATTGTATCATTGAACATCGGTAGATTCATTCTTCCCCTTGAAATCACGATCTTGGTGTCCTTTTTCACCACACTTGTAACAGTCTCCGAGTTCCATCAAGAAAGTACTGGGTGTTTCTTCCCACATTTTCTACATGATGGATATTCAAATTTTCCCTTATTCCCCTTATTTCCATTTACAAAGTGATCTGTAGATATCTTCTTCGCTTTCATTGCTTTAAAGTTGTAAGACTTAAAGAATTCTTTTTTGTCATGATAGAACAAGAGACTATATCTTCGTATGATGAGAAGGATTGTGAGACTAATTCTCGACATAGAAAAGATTTTAACCCATGCAAGGAATGATCAATCATACTTCTTGGGTTACGTATATAATCTGCAACATGCATTGCTATCCATGGAATGTTAGCCTCATACTTTGCGACATTCTCAAACTCCTTTTTCTTCTGACTAAGAAATTTCCTTTCCATGTCTCCTCGATGGTAATGTGGAAAGTATTTTTCTACGAAAAGCTCTATTAACTCCCTCTTTTCCATATTTTATACTTCATTATCTTCCTTTGTGTTTTGAATCAATGACCACCATTGATCGGCATCTCCAGTGAGCCGGTAAACTACCATGATAAATTTTACCATTTCACTACTCCCCAAGGCATGAAATATTTTCACTATGGAATTTATCCATTTCCCAGAAACTAATGGATTTGTATTCCCATTGAATTTTGGGGGTTAATTCCTCATGAAGCATTCTAACATTGATCCTCCACGCTGTGGATCAGGGTGACCCATATGGGTAAGGTTATTATTCATAACCTGAGTGAGTTGTCCCAGTATGCTGATATACTGATCAACACTAGTTGTGTCCACAAAACCACAACAATTATCATGAGAAGTAGGGAAATCCATACATGGAGTGCGTGAATTAATAGAGTTTCAATTCCATCCACGAGGCGCTATTTCTAAACAATTTCATAAACTAGATCATTTTATGAATCAAAATACATAATTTCAAACATGTAAAACACTTAATATAAATTGAACAGTTTAGGGATATAATCCATAATCATAAAAAAAATGTTTTCTTTGAGAAAGTATATACTCATAAACCCTTCATAATGGTTTGTAAATAAAATGATAATTATCGTAAACATATCCCCTGGGAGTGTCGTAACCAAGAGTGCAGCAAGTCCCGTTGTCGTGCACCAGTTCTCGTTCAAGTCTAGCTCAAAGCATTGTTTTTGGGTTTTACCCCTCTATATATCTGTGCCAGATCCTTCTCTACCTGCTCATATCCAGAAAGGGATGTATTTCTTGGAAAACTGAAAAAATATCTAGAATACCAAAATTATAGGAAGATCTTCTATATTAATCCTCAAAGTCTATCTTATGGTAATGTGATCTAATTAGAGTTTATCTAAATCAAGATTCCAATTTGAATATTTTCAAAGGAATTAACATTTTAAAAACATTCATGTCCGAATAAATAAATCCTTAAAAACCAGTATGAAAACATGGACATTAATGAGTATGATTTAGAAGAATTAATATTTAATCATTTAAAATGATGTTTTATAAAAAATTTCCTAAAAAATATTCCCTTTTGAAAACACTTTTATGAATCATGGACGTGGATAATAAATATTTCCCAGTTCATAATTACGTAAAAACAACCTTGGATAACAAAGAGATTGTGAAATTAACCCTTACCATGTACTTTTCTTTGGTCGAGGGTATGATAACCTCTTGTATAATGGTGAAATAGTTGTTTTTATATTATACATGAATCATATACATTAATATGATATTATATATGATCTTATAACATTTCTTTGTTAATAATATTTTAGTATTATCTTCATTTCGGGTATTAACATATATGTTTTCCTTTATATTCTTTACTATGTAAGTGAATGTTGTTATGGATGTGATGTATCTTATTCATATCCCGAATGATATTAAGTATATAACCATTATTTTTAATAATCAAATGAAAATTAGACTTAAATGGATACGATGGGGAATGAATCTCATCACGTTCGTAGAGACGGTAATCCATACGTACGCACGGGCGATAATATCATTATTTTGATATTATAATAATATATAATTGGATGGTATATCATATATATATATAGAATCCTTATAATGTTATATATATTATTTACATAAATTACAAAAAATTATTATACCCATCCAAATAATAATATATTGAATAACAATTACACCACGGCGTAGATACGGTAAACAGTACGTACACACATATAGTGACATGTCATTAAATGGATTGATATAATATTGAATTTGGTTGTACCATATTTATAATAACATCACAGTATATATAATATACTGTATTCATTATTTTATAATTGAAATAAAATGAAAAAGGAAGTGGGATAAGAAAGGAACTTGAAAGAGGTGGTGAGATATTTACCTCTTCTTCTGGTTCTTTCTTTTGATTTGATCAAATGGGATCAATAGGATGGATTTATTACTAAATTAATGCCTCTAGGATAAATGGAGGATAGATTAGAGGTTATTTAATCAGGGTTTGGACTATCCAAATGGATTTGAAAGTGTGAACTAGAGAGAAGGTGGAGTTCCCTTTTATAAAAGGGGTGAGGGATCCTTTGGAAAAGCTAGAAATATTATTTTATAATAAAATAATTTTCTGTTTTTAATGGCTAAAAAATTAATTATACAAAGGATAAGGTATGTTTGGGTATAAAACCACATAACAAATAGGTTTTTGACATGTTTGTATCACTATATTAACTTTATCATTTAGATTTAACTCGTAGTTAAATAGTTTGACATTTCCATGTCTCTTTGTGTTTTAATATTATATGGTCAGTAAACATACTATATACTTCCAAAGAACCCCTAGTGGTTCATTAATAATGAAAATATAATTATTTAAGTATTTTGGAAGAACCAAATATTTTTAGGAATAGAATATCAATTAATAATATATTATTTGTTTTATAAACTCTTTTATGTCAATTTTGACATTATTTGTTATTTTGATTTTGCGAAATTCATAACAACATTATAAATTCGAAAAAAATTAATCTAACCAACCCTAATATGACATATTAATCTATAAAATTAGTGTAATTCACAAAAAGGCTAAAATTACATTTATTGGGATATTTATAATGTCAATTATTTTAATATTTCATTAATCAAGTAATTACTACATGATCATTGTATCATAAATAAATTAAATTATTTAAAGTATAAAAAATATAAATAAAATAAAATCATGTAGGAAATTGTTTTATCTTTCTAATTAATATTCATAGTCGAATTTATCTTATTATTAACCATATATTAAAAATGTTTTAGTTATTAAACATTGATTTTAACTATTTTAACTCTTTTTTGAATAAACTAATAATAAGTGTCCTAATCAAATACACATGGACCAAATATGTTCATATTTATTACTAAGGTAGTTTTTTGACGAACTATACTTATCTAATAGAATTAGGACATGTGTTAGTGTAATAATAATATCATTTTTACCTTTTATTACACTATTTACTTTTAACTGTGGTAAATAAAAGTAAAAAGTAACTATTTACCAAAAAGAATTTTCATCTTATTGAACCAAATTTTTATTAATGATATCAATCGTGTCTCTCAGATTTTTAGAATTCCACTCATAGAAGCAGTAAAATTATGTTTTTTGTGAATTTTCAAATTCTCTTAGGAGATGGGTAAAAGACGGTGAAAAGTTGAATAAAAGTTTTATATATCTATAATTATAATAACCTGAATCAAATGAATTACATTGAAATTATATAGGTATTATGTATCTCTTTTGACCTAAAATAAATTTAAAGAAAATAGATGAATATTTAAATAAATATTTGGTTTTAAACCAAAACTCAGTGTTTTTCACTATTCATCAAAAATTGAATGTTTTCTGAATAATACCAAAAATTAACCTTAGGCTAATTTATATATTACGAGTCAAAAAATGAATTCCATTTTGAAAGATAAAATTTTTTATATTTCAAAAATTGTGTATTACTATTCATAATGACTAGTTTGATTGGTTGTGGTGTGTTTGAACTCGAAGTTACGTACAACCCACACTACTGTATTATTCAAAGAGAAACATATCGTGGAATCTTGGGGTGTTACATACAAAATCACACATTGACTTCCAAACATAAGAATAACATTTTTTCAATACTTGATGCTTGAATCCTCTCCCAAATGATGCATACAATAATTGGGATATGCAAGGAATTTTGTATAATTCAGACCATGCTTATCAACCAATTTTATCATATCATTAAAAGACTGATGGATCATTGCTTTAGAAAATGCATCATGCATCATTCTTAATTCTCGATAAGATTTAATATGTTACAACTACATCAGAAAAGAATGTTTTGAATATTTCAAATATACACTATAGAAATCATGATATCAATTTTCAACAAAACCACGATACCCATCTGTCTTCTCAATGTTGTTTTATCTAGTATAATCTATGAAATAATCAAGAGGAGGAACCAATAATATGTTACAATCTCGATTAGGTTTTTCTATAGTCTTCAAAGCTTCACCTATAAAGTAGTTATTTATAACAACATACACTAGATTTTAGGATATGTTTTGATGCTGGTATTAATGTCTTGAAATGTTGAATGCGTCGTTTATAAGGTTTTTCATTAAATTTTCCATTATCAACAATCTTGGGTACTCATTCTGTCAACTAAAATCAGGGCTCGAACATTCTTTAATATGCGATTGGCCATGCCAAATACAACACAAATATTCAATGGGGAGTTGGTTCATTATCAATTTTTTATAAACATCATCTCTCTTCAACAATCATTAAAATTTACATTTAGTATATGGAAATCTTATTCTCCCTTTAATAGATCGACTAGATATTATAGAATCAAAAAACACCTCCAAACCCGTATCATAGTGATGTGTGTTCCTTGGTAATGTGATCCATGTTTTATCCACATCGCAATGTTCCAATAATTTGTTTAAAAAACATAAGTATTAATAAGTATAAATATAGATAAATGGATGTGAAAATAACCCAACCCAAGTAGTTATAATATGAATCATATATGTATTAAAAAATTCATTGTAAAAAAACGAATTCCCCATGGATATAATTATATAAAATAGAAGAAGAAAAATATATCATACTTTCATTAATTTAAAATTATAGTCCTTGGAGATAAAGTCTAGGGTCACTATATTTATGTTATCCTGGAAAATATCTATCACCATAGTAGTGGATTTATGTTCTAACACGTCTCTAGCTAGATAGGGAGTCAAAAAATTCATTACTATCATTACTAGTGGTGATCTAACTGATTCTATTTTTGTATGTCACATTCTATTTTTCTTTTTTTACTTATGGTACACTTAAATCCTATGGGTTCTATAAACAGTGGAATCGTGTTGGTGGGTGTACCAAACAATAATTTTTACATTAGAAACGAACAATATGAGATCCTTCAGGATAATAAAATATCAGATCTTCATAATTAAACAATGAAAAAATAAAGGAAGGGAGTCACAGAACCATAGAGAGGATCAAACTATATTGTATAGAATTAATTTCATTAAAACACAAGGTTTACCTTAATGTAATTCTCTCTCCATTGATGTTTCTAATCATCATATGTTGTGATCTTTTGTTGTGTCGTAGAATCCATGTGTTGGATTCCTCTAGAATTCATCCACACATTCTCCACGTATATTTGGACATCGCTGAAGGCATCTCTATGTGCTAGTATGGAAGAGTCTTCGCTTTCGATGTCTTCCTTCGATCACCTTGAAAACTACTTACAAATTTACCTCCTTTATTTGGTGGAGGAATATCTATCTCGTAGCTTCAGATATTTCTTAGAGAAAAATATTTTTCTATTAGCTTGAGAGCTTTTTTCTGGTTCCATTGTGAAAACCAAAAAAATTTCCAAAGATAGTGAGAATTATATATTTGGTATTATAAATAAATAAAATAATAAATTGAATTAATTACCCAAAACCATTAATTCATTTCATTAATTTCATTTTAAGACCCTTGTCTAATAATAATAGTAGATTACTATTATTACATGACATGCTCCCAGATAATTAATCAAAAATTATTTAATTAATTTAATAATATTACTTCTCACAAATCCCAAGAAAAACTACACTGTATGTATATTAATAAACATGATGTGTACATTTTTTCATTTTATTTATTTCCTCTACCACATTTATTAGACATTGAATAATGGATATTTGTTTTCTAAATAAATATCACTGCATTACACACTAATAAATTTATTATTTCACCCAAAATATATTCACTCGAATAACTAGTGTCCAAATAAATATGACCAGGCATCCTTGAATAATTATTAAACCACAATCATGAATCATATTTATTCAACATGACAAATGAATAATTAATTTATATACTTTTACACACTTAGTGTGTGACCCTTTTGGCCTATTTTTCAGTGGAATTAGGAAGAGCCTACCTAATGTCCAATGTTAGCGTATAGAAACATGGAAAATCACTCATAAAGAATGATGTTAATGCCACAATGATGTGTCAACTCATTCAAATTCTTATCGTGTAATGAAATCCCTTTGTCTCGATATCCCAAATCAAGTGGGATGCTTCCTGGTCCCACCAACCCATGTGCTCAATTAATCATTCATTGACTTCTCGGAATTGAAGATGTCAATTCCTTACCATTCCCATGAATTTATTTACGCCATATCAATTCCATTCAAGGGCCTGAGATATTTACATATGTTGTGGAACAGGAGGGAATAATACTTTCTCACATTATCTATTAATGCAGTATTACTCATGACACATCCAACATACCCTACCTCGCTGTGAATAGTGTCTCTTCACAGTTTTCATCAATACATCTATGTGTGTGTGTTGTAATACCGATTAATAATAATATAAATGTATAAGGACCAATACAGACGACCATATATAAGAACATCCAATGAAACTATGAAATGTGGATTTCCTACTGGCGGGTCTCATTCTCATAATATCCTTCAGGATATTACCAAGGGCTCAAAACATGATTATGTGCAACAATGTTTTTGGAGTCTTCAACCATAATGGATTTTATTAATTGTGTCCCACATGTAACATCATCTGGTCATAGAACATATATTCAAGAACATTTTTATGGAACTTACGGTGTCTCATCAGAGAAGGAATGCCCTATGAACCTTTAATGAAACAGCTATCCTTAATACATTATCACTTGAATTGTCATTCAGAATAACAATTAATATGTGATATGGTATTTATTAATGAATAAAGTAAAAATTAGTTGGTCCTAGGCCACCAACTCCAACAGACTCCCACATGGACTAGTGCCAACATCAAACAACCTTTAACCAACTATCTCTCACATGATATTCATGGTTCTGTTGAGATAGGCCTTTAGTCATGTGTTCTCCCACATTCTCTTCCATGGACAGTTGTGTCACTACAATATAACCCCTTTGATAGAATTCCATCAAGAGGTGATACTTCCTATGTATGTTCTTTGTATATTGATGTAACCTTGTTTCTATTTCAAGATCCACTTCTGTAGTATTATCACAATACAATGTGATAGGATCTTTAATAATAGGCACCATATCAAGCTCTTGGAAAACGTTCCAAATCCAATCAGATTTTTTTGGATGGATCAGATTCCCCTATATATTCAAACTCCGCTATAGAATCTATGAAAACAAGTTCCTCTGAACTTTTCCATCTCACAACTCCTCCACTGACACAGAAAACATATCTAGATTTTGAATTATGATCATTTTATTTTTTCTAAAAACCAGCTTTAACATACCATCTGACGACAAGCTCTTCATCTCCTCCACACACCAAGATCGTGTCATTATTTCTTCTCAGATTATTAAGTATTGTCTTAACAACAGTGTAATATTCTTCTCATGTGTCTGCTTAATATCTTCCCACCATTCTCATTGCAAAGAAAAGAAAATCCTAGTACAAAACATGGAATAAATAATGGATCCTATAGCTATAACATATGGGATCATACTCATTCTACCTTTCTCTAATTGTGTCTGAGGACACATTATCATAGAAAGATATAGGCCATGTGACACTTGAACTAATCCTTTCTTGGATTGTTCTATAACAAATCAATTTATTATTTCATCAATCTATGTACCTTGACATAGTCCAAGCTGCCTCTTGGATCTATCATGAATGATCTTGATCCCTATAATGTTGGTTGTTTCACCCATTTCCTTCATGGAGAAACAATTTTTCAACTAGTCCTTCACTTAATGTATGACTGGTACATTATTTCCAATAAGAAATATGTCGTCAAGATATACTATTAGGGTAACGACTGCATTCCCGTTTAACCACTTATGAACACATCATTCAAATTCTTTCTTAAACAAATAAAATTCTTTTATGACTTTTTCAAATCAAATGTTTCATGACCTAGATGAATTCATTAATCCATAAATTTATTTTTTCAACTTGAAAACCTATTTGGATTTTTCTGGTGTCAAAAGATCTCTAGTTATGTCATATAGGAATCTTCTTAAAGGTTCACATTATAGAATGTTGTTTTGACATCTATCTACCAAATCTCAAAGTCCTGGTAAGATTTTATGGATATTATTATTCTTATGGATTTAAAAATGAAAACTATAAAGAAGGTTTCATCATAGTCAGTTCCATGACACTGTATGAATCCTTTATCCCCAATCCTTGTGTTATATGTGATAATGTGACCTTCCATGTAAAAATTTCTCTTGAATACACATTTTATTGAATAATATTTATATCAACTGGGTCATCGACCAGAACATTGACTTGGTTCTAATACATGGGATCCATATCCAAATTCAATCCTTCATTCCATCCTGCAACTTCCCAAATTTTTACTTCTTCTATGTAGGATAGTGGTTCATAATTTTCCAACAATAATTATTCTATATCTTTGGTGACAAAGAAACCATATCTCTCTGGTTCCCTTACCTCACTTGAGCTCTTACGTAGTACTTTTGTTTCTAGATCCTCTTCCACGAGGACCTGTGGAATTTGTTCCTATACCAACTCCTACGTATCTTGAGCATTATCTTCATTGAAGTCAATATTTCTCTTCTTATACATATTTAATATGGGATACCTCTAAAAAATGATGGATTTTCTAGAAACAATCACTTTTTTGTCTGAATGGATATATATGTATTATACTTTTGTTTCCTTGGGATATCCTTTAATGATACACCTTGTACCCTGGAGTTCTATTTTTTTCTTCTGATAAGGCTTTAACAAAATCCCTGCATACTTATTAATGATTATGGGAATAAATGGGTTTTTTTAACATTCCATTACTCTAAGGGAATTCCATTTTCCACCTTAGTTGGTACTCAGATTAATTTGTATGTTGTAGTTTGTAATGCATGTCCCCAAAAAAGATAATGGAAGCTTTGCATGACCCATTAATAACCACACCATGTACAACACATAGTGGTTTCAACTTTCTCTAACACCATTCCACTGTGGAGTATAAGGAGGAGTGAGATGAGATAGAATCAAAGACACCTGTAGAAGACCGATGAACTCTTGGTTCAGAAATTCTCCACCTCGATCTGATCAAAGCTTTTTTATCATCTTACAAAGGTCATTCTCCTCTTTATTCCTTAATTTCATATGTTTTTCTAAGGACTATGAATTATTCCAAGTTAATTAGACATACTCATATCTACTAAAATCTTTAGTAAAAGTAATTAAGTAAGAATATCCACCTCTACCTTCTACTAGAAATAGTCCACACACATCCGTGTGAACCAATACTAGAAGCATTGTGGCCCTTTAACCCTGTCTGTCGAAAGGCCTCTTGGTTATTTTACATTGTAAACAAGTGTGACATCTATCAAGTGGTATTTTCTCAGTAGAGTATAATCAACCATCTTTGCAGAGCTTTGTCAAGCACATTACAATTACATAACTGAGATGGTGATTCCACAACCGGGTGATGTATGAGTAATGTATGTTTATTTCATTAACGATGTACAAATCTTGGTTTTAATTATTTAATACATACAATCCATTATTTAAATTCATTATACAATAACATAAAATGTTCTTATAAAGTAAACAACCCTTATTTGAAAACATGAAATTAAATCCATCCATAACCAAACATGATACAAAAATTATGTTCTCGGTAACACTAGGCACATTATAACATATATTTAAAACCAAAATCATCCTAGTTGGAAATGAGAAATGGTAACCTCTAATGTCAAATGCATCTATCCATGCACCATTAGAAGACCAAAGATCCAACTCTCCTCTCTCAATCTTTCTTAGTCTACATGGTTCCTATATTTGAATACATATGTGAGCCCCAAAAGCTATATGTATTGCCCAATGTATAGAAATGGAAAGATTACACTTGATAAAAAATGCACCATTAGAATCCACAAGCTTCTAGGTGCATTTCATCTTCCAGTGGCATTGCTTTCCACATTGAAAACATACCACTTCCCATTCCTTGTTGTTCATCTCAATGTTCCCCTTATTGGATGGACGATTCTAAAGGGCTTCAGACTGTTTATGAATCCTTGGAACTTTTCCTTATACTTACTTTTCTTATTAACCATAGGGATTGTGGTTTTATAATACCCCATGTCCTTATCCACCTGGTGAATTATGGTAAAAATTTATATTATACTTTTCTCATTGTTTCTCATTAGTATTCTACAATAAAGCTATAGAAGGTCTTGGGACGTGATTATAGGATGATATCTATATGAAACTCTTCCATGAACATAATCCCTATGATGTCCAGGTGATCAATATATCCAATAAGATTGAATACATGAGGCCCAACATGTGCAGACTCTCCATGCTTTGTTATAAACAATGAATTGGAGATTTTATATCTATCTTGTCTCGCCTTCTTTTGAAAGATATCCTTAAGGTGAGATATCATGCTCTATGTGTTCATGTTTTCATGTTTCTTCAAGAGCCCATTAGACATGTATGATAGCATTAAACCTTATACTTATATGGCATCATCCATATAAATCATATAGATAGATAGATCCTCATCACTAGCCTCTTTTCTAGGAGTAACTTGAACCTTCTCTTTTAGAACATACAATTTCCTTTAATGGAGAAGGATGACGCGTAAACGCCTCTACCATTCCTAGAAATTAGTTCCAATGAGAAGGTTTTTCTTCTCAAGAATGGTTCAAAATGATATGTTTGAAGTCTTGTTTCATTATTTTCCTAAAAATTAAGATGAGAAATGTTTTAGTACCTTAACATGTCTAAAATGGGAAAATAAATATATTAATACTTATTAGTATCACAATATTTAATCGAAATCCAATAGCCCTCACCATTGACATCAGAATATTTCATTGCCATAATATTATCATGGAAAGGATCCATATTTATCTTATCATTAGTCTCACTAGGTGTTGTCAAGAAACTTGATGGGTTTTATTTTTGAATTCCAAATCCCAATTGCATTAACTTGCCTCTCCTTGATCCGCTGAGTGGACAACCCAATCCTGAAATCCATTTATTTTGGATTTCCCAACCATTGACTCTTGGAAACACCAAGTACTGTTATGGAAGTCAACCCTTGAGGTGAAACAAGTCAAGTCAACCCAAAACCTTGAATTAGAATTCCTCGATAATTAAAATCACCCCAACTAGGGTTGGTCAAGATCTTTGAAGCGTGGTTCGATTCTAACCAAGAATATGGAAGGCTATACCGGCTTAATATTTCATTGAGGGATTTGATCCTTATATGTAAATTTACATTTAAATATATTTGATTACATTATTTTAAATAATATGTGGAATTTACTTAAGTGACTAACCATGTCTAATATAATATTTACGCATAAAAATGTCTTATTTTACTTCCATCTTGCATGCTTTTTTTATTTGTTAATTGTGTGATTGCGACAACACAGCCAAAGTAAATAGTCCGTGAAATTTATAGAAATAAAATAAATTGTCTGATCTGGATCTTGTTCTATTGGTTAGTTTATCTAGCGGTTGATAAACAAAACCATGACCTTCGGGAGAAACACCTTAAACCTTCTGGGTCTGTGTTTACAGCTTTCAACCTATCCATTTTTTGTATCTCCTTGGTTGGTTTCTCCTTGGATCCTATATTTAGCTACCTCCACTACCTTGGGATCTGCATCCACTACATATGCTTTTATTGTAATGCCCTGACCCCAGTTACCCAGAGTTGGTGCA
The DNA here is from genome assembly GCA_963277665.1 of Viscum album. Taxonomy (NCBI): domain Eukaryota; kingdom Viridiplantae; phylum Streptophyta; class Magnoliopsida; order Santalales; family Viscaceae; genus Viscum; species Viscum album. Next base: position 476,757,096 of record OY728140.1, read on the forward strand.
TTATTTTAAAACATTGGAATGATTACCAGGAATCAATTCCCAAAGGACCGATCAGTTTAGCAGTCTTGGAAAATAGATTACATACATCAATGTTACATTACACTTAAAAACATACAAAAAAAGATAAATAATCCTTTATGAATTCCATTATTCCCTTTTTTAACCATGCATATCAATCACAATACACTTCTTGGAATCCTGGGAAAAATAAAACATTAAAAGGGTTGAGATTAGATGCTCAGTAAGGATAACAATACAGTGGAAACATTCATAAATAAGAATAAACATTTAAGGAAATGTATAACTAAAACAAAAGCATTTTAAACAGGAACTTCAGCATAATATGGAAAAAATGATATAATTCCATTTACTTATTCAAATGGATATTCTACTAGTCGAATAATCCCATGTAATATCACTAACCACTTTCATAATGATGGAATGCATAATTCTAGAATATCATAACCAAATAGTCAAGGCCTTGTGCCAATACTACAAATAAGATTTTGTCAAGGCCTTGTGCTAAGGCACTGGTTTGTCTCATCAGACCTACCCATGCATCTAGGAGCTATAGTGGGCTCCACCCGTCACTTATTACGTCCAATTCATTCATCATATGAAAATGTTTAAACATAACATAAACATTCTTATTAAAACTAGCATAAAAAAGGTCAATACATTATCCCTAAAGGATGAATGATATAAAAATAACACATCCATAGTAAAACATATCACAAAACCTTCAATACAATATATAATATTTTTATAATAATAAATCATTTTCAATCAAGTTTAAAATCCATCAAAGGATGCTGACATAGATGAAAATGATTTATAAACCACTATGAGAGAAATATAAAATTTTCATGAAAACATTTAGAAGTCACACAATTTAGAAAGGAAGAAATTTAAAGAAATTTTTGAATCAAAGTGTCCATACCACTTTGAATATTTTGAAATGAATTAAAATTTTAAAAACATAAATTTCCATATAAATAAATCCTTAAAACCCATGTTGATGACATGGACATTATTGTGAAATATTTAGAAGAATAAATATTTAAAACATTTGAAATGATGTTTTTGTAATAAAATGCCTTTGAAAACTCTTTTAAGAAACGTTTACATGGATAATAAATATGTCCCATTAGATACTTACGTAAAAACAACATCGGATAATAAAGAGATTGTGAAATTAACCCGTACCAATTTGGTAACTTACGAAACATACACCCCGTGGAAGAGGTATCATAAAACGAATATGTATATATAAATAAATTAAATTGTATTACACAAAGAATAAAATTATGGGTAGTACATACACCACACAAATGCCAATAGTGGAAATATGGCACGGATCTCAGGGGAATATGTAGTGAAATGAAAACCCCTTACCTTGCACTTTCCTTTAGCCAAGGGTACATTTAACCTTTGGTATGAAGACCTTAGTATGTTATTAAATCAAACCAGAACCATATTATTATTTATGATATTACACATTATTCATTTATGACTTTATACTACCCATTTAATAATAATTCCCATGTAAAATTATCATTTCGTGTAATAATCGCTTTCTTTATCGTACGTGAGTTAACTTGTTACTCATGATTGTATCAGATAGATCATGATTTAAATACATACAAAATATAAAACAATATTTATATATATTATATATTTAGATTATAAATATGTATATTAGACATATATATGAAATAGAAAACACCATTTATGGAGACGGTAGTATATACGTACGCATAAATGTTTTTTCTGTTTTCATAACGTATTGAATGGAACTAAGTGAATAAAATATATGTAAGTACATATATATATATATATATCTGGGAGAATTAATATTTCCTATATTACAAACATATTACAAACTTATTAGTAATATATATTTTTATAATCGACGATTAATGGTGAATGTGGAAATGAATCTCACCGCGTCGTGGAGATGGTAATCCGTACGTACGCACGAGCGACAATATCATTTCCTTAACGGTATGTAATTGGATGGTATATTTATTTTTCAGAGAAATTATCATGTTAATTTCATTATTTATATACATATTACTCATCATTATATCCATCCAAATAAAATAGTGTTGAATAACAAATTACACTACAACGTGGAGACGGTAAGCCGTACTTACGCACGCATGGTGACATTATCATTCATCATATGGATAGAATAATTAATATAGTAGGGAAATATTTATAATAATATCACATTATATAGAAGATACAAGTTTTAATATTTTAGAATGTAAATAACAAAGAAAGAGGAAGTGGAAGAAGAAATGAACTTGAAAGAGGGTGGTGAAATCATTACCTCTTCTTCGGGTTCTTCATTCTGGTTTGACCGAAAGGGTTCAATTGGTTGGATTTTTGGTCAAAATAATGCCTCTAGGTTGATGTGAGGGAAGTTGGTAGGATATTTGGCTAGGGTTTGTCCAAGCCAAAGGTCTTAGAAGGTGTAAATTAGAGTGAAGGGGATGTTCCCATATATAAAAGGGGTCAGGGGCACCTTAGGAAATACTTAAAATATTATTTTATAATAATTTCATATTCTGTTTATAATGGCTCAAAATTGATTTATATCAATTATAACGTGGGTATGGGTAGAACTCCACTCATCCAATAGGTTTTAGACAGGTTTGGTTCACTTTATTAACCTTATCTTTTAGTTTTAACTCTTAGTTAATTAGTTTGACATTTACCATGTCTCTTTGTATTTATATATTTTATGGTTAATAAACATACTATAAACATCTAATCATCCTCCAAGTGGTACATTAATGATTCAACTATAATTATATAAGTCCTTTGGCAGAACCGTAGACTTTTTGGAATAGAATATCATTTAATAATATAATATTTTTATTAAAAACTCTTCTATGTCAATTTTTACACTATTGGGTATATTGTTTTTGATAAATCCATAAAAGCATTATTAAATCGAACCAAATTCATATAACCACTATTAATATGTCATATTATATTATAAAATTATTGGAATTTATAAAAAGTCTCTAATTACATTTATTTGGGTATTTATAATTTAAATTATCTTTATCTTTCATTAATACGGTAATTACTGCATCATCATTGTGTCATAAATAAATTAAATTATATAATGTCTATAAATTATAAGTAAAATACAATTACATAGAAAATATTTTTATATTTATAATGTATATTTATAATCAAATTTATCTTCTGTATAACCAAATATTAAATTTTTTTAGTTATTAATCATTGATTTTAACTCTTTCAACTCTTCATTGAATTAAATAATAATAAATGTACTAATCAAATCCAAGTGAACCTAAATGATAGTATTTTATTCCTAAGTTTGTTTTTGGGAGAGGTACAATTGTACAATATAATTTGGACATGTGTTAGTGTAATATTAATATCAATTTTACCCTTAATTACCCTGTTTACTTGTAACTGTGGTAAATAAAAGTAAAAAGTTAATATTCACCAAAAATTATTTTAATCTTATTGAACAACATTTTACTCTTCATATTAACCTTGTCTATTGTATTTTCAAAATTCCACTCACAGAAGCAGTAAAATTATGTTTTATGTAAATTTGCAAATTATCCTAGTAGATTGGTAAAAGATAGTGAAAAGTTCAATAAAATTTTTATATAGCTAAAAATATTATAAACTGACTAAAATGAATTAAATTGAACATATATAGGTATTATGTATCTATTTTTTACCAAAAATAAATTTAAATTAACTAAATAATTCTTTAAACAATATTTTGGTTTTAAACTATAACTCAATATTTTTCACAATTCATCAAAAACTGAATGTTTTTCGAAAAATACCAAAAATTCACCATAAGGTAATTTTGATATTCCTAATCAAAAAATGAAGTCCATTTTACCATATTCAAACATTAGATGTTTCATTTATTAATTAAAAATTAATTTCCATTGTCAAAACAAGAAAGTGTATTTTTAAGAAACATTATCTATCAAAAGATTGGCAATTGTTTATATCAAATCTCAAAGTGAAATTACATAAAATGACCATAATTGGATTAAATGGTGTAAATATAATATATTAATACTTTCAAAACGTTAAATATTATAATTTTACATTATAAATTATTTTGATTAAAAATGTTTTTTTCAGTTAAAATATATCATCTTTCACTATTCACCCAAATATGAAAGTTTTCAGAAAAACAAAAAACATTTATTGAAAAAAAATTCTTATGTCCCGATTCTAAAGAATAATTTTATTGTGTCAAATAGAATATATAAAATATTGAAACATTGGATTTAAAAAGATTTCGCCAATAAAAGGCCGTAAAAGTGCATTTTATTGAAAAATACTTCTTTTATCTAAAAAAATGAATTATGTCTAAAAAAATCATAATATGGATTCTAAAATTATAAGGATTATATATAGTTCAAAATTCCATTAATACTATTCATAATCTCTTTTGAACGGATAGTTTGGTATGTTGTGGTTCATTTGATCTCGGTGTTGCGTGTAGTGCAATTTATTGAATTACCTTGAAGAAATAACGTACTATGAAATCTTGGGCTGTTACATTCTTCCCTCTTTCAATAAATCGTGTCCTCACAATTTAAAATTTTTCTTTCAAAATAAAAGGCTGAATATAGATAATATCTTTGTGTGAAGATGTAACGCCCCGATCCCAGTTACCTAGAGTCGGTGAATTATTACATAACATTGGTATGATCACAAGAAAGATCAAATCTCGAAAGACCAATTGGTTTAGTAGCCTTTGAAATAGTAGATATATTCATAAAGTTTTACATTAAATCATAAAGTGAAAAACTACTACAAAAAAATATTGTATCCATAGTCCACACTATTATCCCCTCATAATATCCCTGTAGGTCATTCATAATTTACTTCATCACATCCTGGGAAAAATAAAACATAGAAAATCGGTGAGCTCAAATGCCTAGTAAGGATAACAATATAGCAGAAACATTCATAAATAAGAATAAACATTTAAGGTAGTGTATAACTAAAACAAAAGCCTTTTAAACTTGAACTTCAACATAGTATGGAAAAAATAAAATGAAATAATTCCATTTACTTATTCACATTGATATTCTACTAATCGAATAATCACATGCAATACCAATAACCACTTTCATAATGATGGAATGCATAATTCTAGACTATCATAACCATGTAGCCAAGGCCTAGTTAGAAGAATAAAAATAAGATTTTTCCATGGCCTTGTTCCAAGACACTAGTTTGTCTAATGAGACCTACCGATACATCGAGGAGCTATAGCGGACTCCACCCATCACATATTAAGTCCAATGCATTCCTATATGAAATGGTTTGAAAATAACATAAACATTCGTATTAAAACTAGCATATGAAATGTAAATACTTCATCCATAAACCATGAATGGAATAAAAATCACACATCTATAGTCAAACATATCACAAAAACATTCATTACAATATACAAGTTTTTTATCATAATAAATCAACATCAAATAAGTGTAAATTCCATCAAAGGATGTTGACATAGATAAAATAAAAACTCTTTTAAAAAAATATATCTTTCTATTTTGAAATCATTTAAGAGTCATACATTTATAAAATAAAACATTTTCTCTGAAAATATTATTATAAGCTTTTATGGAAAGCTTCGATGAAAAATAGCCGCACCTGCCGTATAAGTTAAAAAAACAATCTTACATTAATTTTGTCGAAAAGGTTAAAAAGCCCCTTGTTTGGAAAACGATGAAAATATTCCTTTATAAACCTCTCATAAAAAGTCAAGCAAGGGTGTAAATAACTTTAACCCATATTGTAGTAAATAATAAATTTTTTTTGAAATACATTTTTAATAAACATGGATGTGGGAGAAATAGAAGTCCCAGTAGATTATTACGTATAAACAACCTCGAATAATGAAGAGATTACGAAATAAACCCATACCTTGTACTTTTCCTTGGTTGGGGGTAGTTTAACATCCTGTATAATGGTGAAATAATTTTTATTAAATTATACAAGAATCATATAGATTAATATGATATCATATATGATCTTTTAACATTGATTTGTTAATAATATTGTAGTATTATCATTGTTTCGGGTGATAACTTACTCGTTTTCTTTTATATGATTTGCTATGTAAGCCGTGTTTTTCATGGATAGGTTGTATCTTAATCATATCAATAATGATATCAAGTCCATAGATACTATTATTAATCATCAAATAGGAATTATACTTGAATGAATACGATGGAGAATGAATCTTATCACGTTCATGGAGACGGTAGTCCGTACGTACGCACGAGCGACAATATCATTATTTTGATATTATAATAATATAAAATTGAATGTTATATCATATATACATAATCATTATCATCTTATATTTATTATTTACATGAATTACACATCATTATTATACCCATCCAAAATAATAATTTATTGAATAGCAATTACACCATGATGTGAAGACGGTAAGCCGTACGTACGCACGTATGGTGACATGTTATTCAATGGATGGATAGAATAATGAATATGGTTGTACCATATTTATAATAATATCATAGTATACATAATATACTGGAGTTATTATTTTATAATGGTAATAACAAAGAAATAAGAAGTGGAAGAAGAAAGGAACTTGAAAAAGGGTGGTGAAATCATTACCTCTTCTTTGGATTCTTCTTTTTGATTTGATCAAAAGGGATCCTTAAGATGGATTTCTGACTAAAGGAAGGCCTCTAGGATGATTTTAGGGATGTTGGAAAAGTATTTGGGCAGAGGTTGGATATATGGCCCTAGCCTTAAACCTTACTTAATCTTGAGTTATTACAAGATTACACATTGAGGATCTTTTTAGTTTTAGAGTTTTAGAGAATTAGATCATGAAACATTCATTACATTCCACATTTAAACAAAGTGGTTACATAAAAGACAATATTAATTATTCCCATCAACGAAAACATATTTAAAATAAAACACAGATTCTTTCTTGACACATCCTTGACACTATCATCACATCATGTACCTTTCCCCTGACCTGTGAAAAACATTTCAAAAACTATGGATGAGCATAAAAAGCTCAGTAAGGGATATAAAAATATGGAAAGAAAACATGAGTTCATATATACATAAGAATGAAATCATACTTTACCCATAAAACATAGTCACTTTAACATACCTCATCAAACCATGAATAAATCATAGAAATCATAAGACATACAGGTAACTTTAGGCCTTCATAACATTCTTCCGTAGGGAGTAACCCTCTTGGTTGCGTTTGGAATACCCATCACACAATATTCCCTAAATCTCTGCAGAGAAATCATAACGTTTCACTCCTTCGCATTACCCAATGCATTGGAGAGCTATATTGGGCTCACCCACCCTTAGTTTATCACGGAACCACCCGTCTTCATAATAATTCCCAAGAACCTCAACCTAATCGTTTCACATAAAACATGCATAATGGAAACATAACATTTCCACCATTAAATCACAAGATATAAATACAACACATTGATATAAAAACATTATGAAAACTATTTTCAATACCAAAATAAATTAATATTAAAACATGGTATTTATTTTTCTTTTAAAAAAAGGTATGGATTGTAGAGGAAGCCGAAACTCAAATAAAGGTCACGGTGGCGGAGAAGTCGTTGTCGCCGCATACGTACGAGAAAAACATTCCCTTTTGTCATTTATTCAAACGCTTCATATAAAAAAGATTCATTTTGGATAAATGTAAAAGTCAAATGGGTTTATACACCGTATAAAAGAAGGTTGGGTATAAAACAAAATATGCCTCAATGAAACGAGATTGAGATGAAGTCCCATACCTCCTTGAAGCTTTTAACATTTTAAACCATTAATATCCATATAAATAAATTATTAAAACCATTTTGAAAACATTGATATTAATAAGAACAAATCATTAAATCATTTAAAGCGATATTTTGGTTAAAGGGTGTTTACCAAAATTAGAGACACTTGACTACAATAATTAAGGAATAACATTTAATCATAACTTTATAATATCATGAGAATAAATGGATTCATGATATAATATTCCAAATGACAGTATATACACCATATAAGATTTAATTGGTTCATAACAACAATGAAGTCTCAATAGAGAAGTAAAATGTGATGAATTCCCTTATAAAGAAGGTATCCTTAAATTAAGGATAATTCTATATCAAAATTATGTGTTTCAAATATAAATACACCAAATATAAGGGGATATTAGGTTTAGAACAATAAAATTTCATTCACACATATTCAAAAGATTACATATTCAATAACTACATGTTGAACCCAAAGAAATCGAAATTGGGTTAAAAAGTTCCCTTGGTAAAATTCGACAGCCTAACGGCATCACTTCAAAATTCACAAAATGAGTTGATGAGAGATAAAAAGGGCATCTCATCACTTGGAAATAAAATATACATCAATAAGGATATAAAATAACATATCCCAACATAATAGTATGTGAATTAAAATACATAACAAAAGAAGTCTTGTAAAAAGAGGAGGGTGAAAGGTCCCCTTACCGAGTTGGGTGACTTTCGAAACATACACCCCATGGAAGAAGGTTCATACAATGAAGATTTTAATACCCATAAATGAAATTATACTACACAAATTGTATAATAATGGGCAGTACATACACCAGTCAACGGAAATTGTGGAAAATGTAGCATAAATCTCAACGGAATAAAAGTGAGATGAAAAATCCCTTACGAAAACTCGGTAGCCTAACGACGCCACTTAAAACTTCCAAAATGGATTGATGAGAAGAAATAGGTCCTCTCATAATATTAACATAAAGTTTATAGAATGTGGAATATAAAATAACATCCCCCAACATAACAAAGAGGAGCTTAAAATAAGTGACATAAAGGAGAGTACGTAAAAAGAAAGAGAGAGGTTAGATCTCTTATGAAAATTCGGCAGCCTAACGACGCCACTCAAAACTTCAAAAATGGATTGATGAGAGAGAATAGGGTCTCTTATCATATGTACATAAAAATTAAAGTAAGAGTAATATAAAATAACATCCCAATCACAAGAAATATGAGCTTAAAAGGAATGACATAAAAGAGTGTACTTAAAAACAAACAGAGGAGTAGGATCCCTTACCTCGGGTCCGACTTGACTCGATCGTTCTTTAACGTCCTGAATAATAAAATTGAGTTAATTTCCACTTTATTAAGAACCTTTTTATAGTTCATTATTCTTTTAGATCACTTATTTCCATGTTATAAACATTTTTTAATCATTTAAGTTAATAATGTTTGTTTTGTCGATATTTGGTTCTTAAGTCGAAAGTGGACTTCTTACAATTCCATGTTGTTCGTGTGGTCAAATATTCATTATATCCAGAATTATATTCATGATTTGGATATCATATATATCATATATATCCATAATATACATGTATTTATAATATTACATAATCATTTAGAGGTAAGAAATGAAATGCACCGTTCTTGGAGACGGTAAGCCGTACGTACGCATGAACGCTACTTTCATTTCTATTTCATATTTTTATGGAATGGAATCATAAGGATATAGAGGTATATTATAATTCCAGTATAACATCATATATAATAACTTTAAATCCATCCTTTATACGTCACACATATGGCATTAACGAATCACATCACTTTGAGGGGGCGGTAGTCAGCACTTTTTTAAATGAAGATATCACGTTTACCCATAATGGAAATCATAAAGGTATTCCCAAAATAAAAAATACAGAAGCATAAGGAAAACATAAACATATTATATATCATATATAAATATAGGGTCATCTTAATGGCCACCTTTGAAGGTGTTAAAAGAATCTTGAACAATCATCGTTTCGGGAGGCCAAAATTCGCCATCCACGGAAACAGTATGTTCTTTAACCATTAGATGTAGGTGTGTGAAAGTGTAGCTCTAATCCATCTTATAACAACATCCTACTATATGTATCATACTAGAGTTGTTACAAAAGAAATGAATAAAAATTGTTTAGGGGGTTGGAGAAGAAAAATAAAACAAAAGGACTCAAGTGAATACATTATCTTAAAATCGGGTAACTCCCTTTGTTTGAGCTCAAAGGCTTCCTTGGGAAGAATTATGCCAAACGTGAGGCTACAAGGAGTAAGATAGGGAAGTGGAGAGACAAAATGGGCAGAGTTTGGCCGAGAAAAAGGCTTTGGGAGTGTGGGTAAAGAGGTAGAGGCGGGGGCCTTTTATAAGAGGAGAGGAGGGGCACTCTTGGAAGGTAAAGAAAAGTCACTTTATTTTAAAATGGTATTCGGATTTAAGAGGTCCCAAATTGATTTGTTTCGAGGATAAGGTGATATGGGTTTTAAATCCACTCATCCAATAGGTTTTGTACATGTGTAGGTCTTAGATATTACATTATCTTTCCATTTTATTTAAATCGTTAAATAATGAGGTCATCGCTGCATCATCATGATGTCATAAATAATTTAATTTATTTAATTTCTAAAAATTATAAATAAACTACCATGATGTATGAAATATTGTTAGATTTCCCATGAGAATTTATAGTCAAAAATATGATTTTTATAACCTCATGTAAAAATTGTTTTAGTAAAACATTTCATGTTTGTCTCATTTTTACTTTAACATTAAATAAAAAGATATTAATGTCATTTTCCAACCAAAGTGTCTTCATGGGGTCCCCAAGTTGACCCATGGGTTATCTCGGTCGGCCATGACACATCCAATGAGGTTAAGACATGTTTCATGTTCATTTCATATTATTAAAACATTATTTTTTTCTAAAACTACACTAATTACCTCTAATCGCGATTAAAAACTTAATAAGTTACTATTCACCAAAAAATTATTTTTATCCCATTGATCCACATTTTACTTCTTAATTACAACCATTTATGTCGGATTTTTGAGATTCAAAACACAAAGATGACAAAATTTCATTTAAACGGAAAAATCAGTTTTTATAAGTACCACATAGTGGTTTCACTATTCATCAGAATTCAACTTTTTCAGAAAAATCCCAAAAATTCATCCTAAGCTATATTTGATATTCCGAATTAAAAAATGAAGTCTATTTTACAAAATTCAAAACATATAAGTCACATTAATTAATTTAATAATTAATTCCCACTGTCAGAGAAAATAGCGTGTTTTTATGAAACAATAAGTATCAAAATACTGACACTAGTTTAAGTGTGATTTCAAAGTGAAATTAATTTCAACGACCACTATTGGATTTAATGGTAAAAATATATTCTAATTTCACTTTAAAACCAATTCAAAATATAATCTCATCATATAAATAAATTAGATCAAAAAGAGGTTTTGAATTAAAATACAACATTTTACACTATTCATTAAAAAATGAACTTTATCATAAAGATACCAAAAATTTACACAAAGTAAATTTTGATGTCCCAATTCTTAAGATGAGTTTTATTTGGTCCAAAAGGATTTATAATAGTGAAAAAAACTATATTTAATGACGATTCTCCATCAAAACGCGATAAGTGAACCTTTATTGAAAACTTGGGCATATACGCCTAAAATTGAATTCTTTCCGTATTTTATGCCTTTATCTTTTATTGGATAAATGTAAAAACATTTAAAAACATATATAATCATATTTTAGTTATTTATATCCATTTCCGCCAATACAACGGCTACATTATAACTACCATTTAAAATAATATTATTTTATTATTAGAGTGCAACGTAAGATTCCCAAGATACTCATTGTTGCGTGTTGGGTATGCCTTAGAGCATAGAATCCCATTTAATGTCATATTAATATTTTATACACAAATATGTATAAATATGAAAATGTCAAATTCTTCATTTACCTGGGGTGTTACATCCTTCCCCCATTTTGGGAATTACGTCCTCACATTTTTTAAAATTGAGCTTGGAAACATCCTTGAAAGTCCCACATCGGAAGAAGAGTCGGTAAAAAAATCACATTAAAATAAAGGAAGATAAGTACAGAGGTCACCTGAGATAACCCATATGTAGAAAAACATGGAAATGGAAGAAAAATCAAAGGGTCATGTTCTTGAGGGAGAGTGATAGTAAACATGTCTAAGAGAAAGTTAACCATAAGAAAATCAGAAACTTGTGATGGGTTAAACGGTATTCGATTCCCTAGTAGGAAAAGTTAATAGACAACATTTTTGTTTTAAGTTACTTTTTATTGAGGAATTTATTCATAAGGAAACATAATCACTTATCATGTTGACTTTCAACTTTTACTAGATTCCTTAATCAAACACATGTTTTTTCCAAAAGATGAGTATTTAGGGAGACTTGTTCGCATTAAGAGTACTATAATCAACTTCTATAGAATCACCTAATCCACCAAAGAGAACTATATACATCCCATGTCTTTAGTATTTAACCAAAACCAAAACCAAAAAGGTTAGTACAATGTCAGATAATCCATAAAAGGATAACCCATTAAAAAGAAAATCTATGCATAATCTCCAAAATTTGACCAATAAAACCCAAAGTTCAACAAGGACCATCCGATAAACAATTTGTCCATAAAATTATTCAAAGTAAACCAATATAAGATTGAAAACCAAATATTTGAATGATTTAGTCACATAGTCTTCCAAGTTAAATCGTAACATTTATCTCCAAATAACATCAGTTGCTCCTAAAGTCTCGTATTGAAAAGTAATTAACCTAATCACGTATCCTCCATGATAGGTTAATAATTTTCATAAATAACCCAAAATAAACTTACTCTTAATTCATAAAATCATATAACTAAAAATAATCAGTCAAACTAACCAGGGAATTCACATAGTCTAGTGGTAGGCGATAAATACCAGTCGCACTTTGGTTGTGGGTTCGATTCCCGCAGCTTTGTCTGACGCAATGGGCTGTCACACAGTCTGCGTGTTGTCCTTTTTTCAAAACTATATAATTCTTAATTCATTCCCCAAAAAGAGATAAAATCATCAAAAATCATCATAACATATTTTAACCTCAAGTTTATCTCATGCCTTTCATTTTCCAGCATATCATATAATAACCCATAATTACCTCAAAAGTAATGATCATATAAACTCTAATGGTTACCTTTATAATTATTAATTGAACTTCCACATGGATTGGTCATCTCGTACATGTTGCATTACAGTACATACCAAGGTTCAAGTGGTTGATCATGACTCCTTGATATTTGGTTTAGAACAACCACGAGTTTCCTCATTGAATCCTCCATTTTATCTAGTATCTTAATCAGAGAACCACCACAGTTTCCTTCAAACCGGTTGTCTCTTTGGTGCCTGCTAGATCCATCCATTCACTAAAAACAGAAATGTCAGTGTGAGTATATCAATAAAACCATCATGTACCAATGAAGAAGGTAAACACTAAGATATAGTTACTCATTCACTTTATCTAAAACTAGGACTCTTTCTGAAATCCTAACCATTATGGTCATGTCACTTATGCTTAAAGAATACCCTAACCTCTAAAGTTATCTAAACCGACATTTGATACCAACTATAAGGCCCCAGCCTTAAACCTTACTTAATCTTGAGTTATTACAAGATTAGACATTGAATATATTTTTAGGTTTAGAGTTTTAGAGAATTAGATCATGAAACTTGCATTACATTCCACATTTAAACAAAGTGGTTACATAAAAGACAATATCCATTCTTCCCATCAATGGAAACATATTTAAAATAAAACACGGATTCTTTCTTGACACATCCTTGAAACTATCATCACATCATGTACCTTTCCCCGGACCTGTGAAAAACATTTCAAAAACTTGGGATGAGCATAAAAAGCTCAATAAGGGCTATAAAAATATGGAAAGGAAACATGAGTTCATATACACATAATAATTAAATCATACATTACCCATAAAACATAGGCACTTTAACATACCTCATCAAACCAAGAATAAATCATAGAAATCATACGACATAAAGGTAACATGAAGCATTCATAACATTTTTATGTAGGGAGTAACCCTATTGGTTTCGTTTGGAATACCCATCACAGTATATTCCCTAAATCTCTTCAGAGAAACCATAACGTTTCACTCCTTCGTGTTACCCAATGGATTGGAGAGCTATATCGTGCTCACCCGCCCTTAGATTATCACGGAACCACCCGTCTTCATAATAATGCCCAAGAACCTCAACATAATCATATCACATAAAACATGCATAAAGGAAACATAACATTTCCACCATTCAACCACAAGAAATCACTACAACACATTGATATAAAAACATTATGAAAACCATTTTCAATACCAAAATAAAAAAAAATTAAAACATGGTATTTATTTTTATTTTAAAAAAAGGTATGGCTTTTAGAGGAAGACGAAACATAAATAAAGGTCATGGCGGCGGAGAAGTCGTTGTCGCCGCATACGTACAAAAAAAACATTTCCTTTTTTCATTTAGTAAAATGATTCATTTAAAAAAGATTCCTTTTGGATAAACGTAAAAGTCAAAGGGGTTTATACACCGTATAAAAGAAGGTTGTGTATAAAACAAAATTTGCCTCAATGAAAGGAGATTGAGACGAAGTCCCATACCACCTTGATGATTTTAACATTTTAAACCATTAATATACATATAAATAAATCCTTAAAACCATTTTGAAAACATAGATATTAATAAGAACAAATCATTAAAACATTTAAAGCGATATTTTGGTTAAAGGGTTTTTACCAAAATTAAAGACACTTGAATACAATAATTGAGGAATAACATTTAATCAGAAAATTATAATATAATGAGAATAAATGGATTCATGATATAATATTCCAAAGGATAGTATATACACTATATAAGAGTGAATTGCTGCATAACAACAACGAAGTCTCAATAGAGATGTAAAATGTGATGAATTCCCTTATAAAGAAGGTATCATTATATTAAGGATAATTCCATATTAAAATTATGTGTGACAAATATAAATACACCCAATATATGTGGATATTAGGTGTAGAAAAATAAAATTTCATTAACACATATTAAAAAGATGACATATTCAATAACTACATGTTGAACCCAAAGAAATCGAAATTGGGTTTAAAAGTTCCCTTGGTAAAATTCGACAGCCTAACGGCATCACTTCAAAATTCAGAAAATGAGTTGATGAGAGATGAAAATGGCATCTCATCACTTGGACATAAAATATACATCAATAAGGATATAAAAGAACATATCCCAACATAATAGTATGTGAATTAAAATATATAACAAAAGAAGTCTTTTAAAAAGAGGAGGGTGAAAGGTCCCCTTACCGAGTTGGGTAACTTTCGAAACGTACACCCCATGGAAGAAGGGTCATACAATGAAGATGTGATTACCCATAAATGAAATTATACTACACAAAGTGTATAATAATGGGTAGTACATACACCACTCAAAGAAAATTGTGAAAAATGTAGCATAAATCTCAAGGGAATAAAACTGAGATGAAAAATCCCTTACGAAAATTCAGCAGCTTAACAGCGCCACTTAAAACTTCAAAAATGGATTGATGAGAATAAATAGGGTCTCTCATAATATTAAAATAACGTTTAAAGATATATTAATATAAAATAAAATCCCCCAACATAACAAAGATGAGCTTAAAATAAGTGACATAAAGGAGAGTACTGAATAAGAAAGAGAGAGGTTATATCTCTTACGAAAATTCGTCAGCCTAACGACGCCACTCAAAACTTCCAAAATGGATTGATGAGATAGAATAGGGTCTCTCATCATATTTACATAAAACTTACAGAAGGAGTAATATAAAATAACATCCCAATCAAAAGAAATATGATCTTAAAAGGAATGACATAAAGGAGTGTACTTAAAAAGAAAGAGAAGAGTAGGATCCCTTACCTTGGGTCCGACTTGACTCGATCGTTCTTTAACGTCCTGAGTAAAAAACTTGAGTTAATTTACACTTTATTAAGAAACGTTTTCTTGTTCATTATTCCTTTTAGATCACTTATTTCCATTTTATAAACATTGTGTAATCATTTATGTTAATAATGTTGGTTTTGTCGATATTTGGTTCTTAAGTCGAAAGTGGACTTCTTACAATTACATGTTGTTTGTGTGGTCAAATGCTCATTATATCCAGAATTATATTCATGATTTGGATATCATATATATCATATATATCCATAATATACATGTATTTATAATATTACATAATCATTTAGAGGTAAGAAATGAAATGCACCGTTCATGGAGACGGTAAGCCGTACGTACGCATGAACGCTACTTTCATTTCTATTTCATATTTTTATGGAATGGAATAATAATGATATATAGGTATATTATAATGCCAGTATAACATCATATATAATAACTTTAAATACATCCTTTATACGTCCCATATATGGCATTAACGAATCACATCACTTTGAGGGGGCGGTAGTCTGCACTTCCTTAAATGAAGATATCGGGTTTACCCATAATGGAAACCGTAAAGGTATGCCCAAAATGAAAAATAAAGTAGCATAAGGAAAACATAAACATATTATATATCATATATAAATATAGTGTCATCTTAATGGCCACCTTCAAAAGTGTTAAAAGAATGTTGAACAATCATAGTTTCGGGAGGCCGAAATTCGTCATCCACGGAAGCAGTATGTTCTTTAACCATTAGATGTAGGTGTGTGAAAGTGTATCTCGAATACTTCTTATAACAACATACTAGTATGTTTATGATACTATAGTTGTTAAAAAATAAATGAATAAAAAGATTTTAGGGGTTTGGAGAAGCAAAATAAAACAAAATGACTCAAGTGAAGACATTACCTTAAAATCAGGCAACTCCCTTTGGTTTGAGCTCAAAGGCTTCCTTGAGAAGGCTTCTGACCAAAGTGAGGCATCAAGGAGTAAGAGAGGGAAGTGTAGAGACAAAAGGGGTAGAGGTTGGACGAGACAAATCCTTTGGGAGTGTGGGTAACGAGGTAGAGTTGGGGGCCTTTTATAAGAGGAGAGGAGGGGCACTCTTGGAAGGTAAAGAAAGGTCACTTTATATTAAAATGGTATTCTGATTTAAGAGGTCCCACATTGATTTGTTTCGAGGATAAGGTGATACAGGTTCGAAATCCACTCATCCAATAGGTTTTGGACATGTGTAGGTCTTAGATATTACATTATCTTTCCATTTTATTTAAATCGTTATTTAATGAGGTCATCACTGCATCATCAGGATGTCATAAATAATTTAATTTATTTAATGTAAAAAAATTATAAAAAAACAACTATGATGTAGGAAATAGTTTTAGATTTCCAATTAATATTTATAGTCAAAAATCGGATTTGTATAACCCCATGTAAAAATTGTTTTAGTAAAACATTTCATGTTTGTCACATTTTTTACTTTAACTTTAACTAAAAAGATATTAATGTCATTTTCCAACCATTGTGGCTTCATGGGGTCCCCAAGTTTACCCATTGGTTGTCTTGTTCGGCCATGACACATCCACTGAGGTTAGAACATATGTCAAGTTCATTTCATATTATTAAAACATTATTTTTACCTTAAACTACACTAATTACCTTTAATCGAGATTAAAAACTTAATATGTTACAATTCACCAAAAAATTATTCTTATCCCATTGAACCACATTTTACTTCTTAATGACAACCATGTATGTCAGATTTTTTAAATTCAAAACACAATGATGGAAAAATTTCATTTAAACGGAAAAATCAGTTTTTATAAGTACCACTTAGTGGTTTCACTATTCATCAAAAATTGAAGTTTTTCAGAAAAATCCCAAAAATTCACCCTAAGATATATTTGATATTCCGACATCAAAAATGATGTCGATTTTATAAAATTCAAAACATATAAGTCACATTAATTAATTTAATAATTAATTCCAGCTGTCAGAGCAAATAGCGTGTTTTTAGGAAACAATAAGTTTCAAAAGATTGACACTAGTTTAAGTCTGATTTCAAAGTGAAATTAATTCCAAAGACAACTATTGGATTTAATGGTAAAAATATATTCTAATTTAACTTTAAACCCAATTGAAAAGATAATATAATCATATAAATAAATTAGATTAAAAAGAGGTTTTGAATTAAAATACAACATTTTACACTATTCATTAACAAATGAACTTTATCAGAAAGATACCAAAAATTTACACAAAGAAAATTTTGATATCCCAATTCTTAAGAAGATTTTTATTTGGTCCAAAAGGATGTATAAGTGTGAAAAAACTATATTTAATGATCGTTCTCCATAAAAAGGCGATAAGTGAACCTTTAGTGAAAATTATGGCATATACGCCTAAAATTGAATTCTTTCCGTATTTTATGCCTTTATCTTTTATTGGATAAATGTAAAAACAATTAAAAACATATATAATCATATTTTAGTTATTTCTATCCATTCCTGCCAATAAAACGGCTACAAATTAACTACCATTTAAAATAATATTATTTTATTATTAGAGTGCAACATAAGATTCCCAAGAAACTCGTTGTTGCGTGTTGGGTACGCCATCGAGCATAGTGTCCCATTTAAAGTAAAATTAATATTTTATTCACAAATATGGATAAATATGAAAATTTAATACTCTTTATTTACCTGGGGTGTTACATTGGCCGAACCAAAAGGCTTTGAAGTGGTGAGTTAATGAGAAGGGAGAGTGCCCTTTTATAAGAGGGGTGAGGGACACCTTTGGAAATGTTAGAAATATTATTTTATAATAAATTCATATTCCATTTAAAATGGCTCCAAAGTGGATTATTTAAATTCTAAGGTGGGTATAGGCCGAAAAACACTCATCCAACAGAAGTTAGACAGGTTTGGGGAATTATACTAACCTTATCATTAAGTATTAACTCTTAGTTAATTAGTTTCACTTTTACAATGTCTCTTTGTATTTTTATATTATATGGTTAATTAACATACTATATATATCCACGCTACCCCCATGTGGTCCATTAATGATACACCTATCATTATATAAGTCTCTTTGCCAAACCTTATATTTTTAGGAATTTAATATCAATTAATAATATACAATTTTTTTTAAAAACTCTTTTATGTAAATTTTGTCACTATTCAATAATTGATTTTTGTAAAAATTATAACAGAAATATTACTTCTAACAATGTTAATTAAAGAATTTATAACATGTCATATTAACCTATAAAATAATTGTAATTCATTAAAAGTCTCAAATTATATTTATTTGGGTATCTACAATATCAATCATTTTACTTTTTTTCTATTATGGTAATTATTGCATCATCATTGTGTCATAAATAAATTAAATTATTTAATGTCTGAAAATTATAAATAAAATACCATTATGTAGTAAATCTATTTATCTTTCTAATTAATATTTATAGTCGAAAATCAAACATATATAACCCTATGTAAGAATTGTTTTTCTAAAAGATATATGCTTGTGTCATTTTTGTATTCATTTTAACTTAATTAAAATAAAGTGTCCCTATCACTTACAAGGGGCACCATGGGGTCCCGAAATCGACCCAAAGATGCCCATGGTCGGAAATGTATCAATCAATCAGGTTAGGACACATTTTAGGGTAATTTTTTATTATTATAATATTATTTTTAACCCTCATTTACTGGATTTACCCTTTAACCCTGGTAAATACAATATTTACTGAAGTAATTATTCCAAATGTCTAAAAATAAGAGTTACCTATTTACACAATTTGAAAATCCTGATTCAAAATATGGAATCCATTTTTCCAAATTCAAAACACAGAAGTTGAAGTAATTAATTTAAAATTAATTCACGCTGTCAAAATAAAAAGCGTGTTTTTAAGATATAATAACTATCAAAAGATCGATACTTGTTTATGTTCGGTTTAATTGTGAAATTATGTCCAATGACCAACATTGTATTAAATGGTAATAATATATTCCAAATATATTTTAAAACCACTCAAATTCATAATTTATAAATATAAATTATTTTGATTAAAAAAGTTGTTTTTAATTAAAATTTAGTAATTTTCACTATTCATCAAAATATTAAAGTTATCTGAAAGGTACCAAATTTTCACCGTAGGCTAAATTCGATACTCCAAATCCAAAAATGAAGTCTATTTTGAGAGATAAAATTTATATAATTTTAAAAAGTAGTTATTACTATTAATAACGGCTAGTTTGATCGGTTGTGGTGTGTGTTAGAACTCGATGTTGCGTACAACACATGCTATTGCATTATTCAAAGAGAAGCATACCGTAGAATCTTGGGGTGTTATATTCTCCCCTCCTTCAGAAAATTTCATCCTATAAATTTCTATAATACTACCGCATGAAATGACTCGGGTGGTTCTTCATCATAAGTTCCTCGGGTTCCCACGTTGCCTCTTCCATCTTATGGTTTCTCCACAAAACTTTTACCAGACGCGCCGTCCGGTTTCACAGTATTTGTTCTCTCATATCAAGAATCTTGAGGGGATATTTGCAATAAGATAGATTGGGTTCCAGTTCTAATTCCTCATAGGTGAGTAAATGCGTTTGGTCATACATGTATTTCCTCATTAGAGATACGTGGAACACATCGTGAACTTTGGAGAGACATGGCGGCATTGCCAATCGGTAAGCTATAGTCCCAATACGTTCTAGAATTTCGAATGGTCCGATGTACCTGGGACTCAATTTACCTATCTTACCAAAACGTATGACTCCCTTTCATGGAGAAACCTTCAGGAAAACATGATCACCGACTTGAAATTCCAATTCCTTCCTTTGATTATCAGCATAGCTCTTCAACCTACTTTGAGATTCTTTGATGTGATTTCGGATTAACTTCACCTTTTCCATAATTTCCTCCACCAGTTCTGGGCCTACATGTTTCCTTTCACCAACGTCATACCAACAGGTTGGTGTACGACATCTCTTTCTGTATAATGCTTCATATAGGGCCTTCTGAATACTTGAATGGAAGCTATTGTTATAGGAAAATTATTCCAGAGATAAATTTTGATCCCACATACCCAGAAGGTCATGTGAGCATGATCTCAACATGTCTTTTAAGGTTTGAATAGTTCGTTCTGATTGTCCATCCATTTTAGGGTGGTAGGCAGTGCTTAAATGAAGTTTAGTATCCAGGGATTTCTGAAGAATCTTCCAAAATCTTGATGTAAAACAGGAATCACGATCTGAAACAATTGATATGGGTACTCCATTAAGTCTCACAACATCATTAATATATAGTCTTTCTAGAAGTTCTTGTGGTATATCTTCTCAAATAGAAAGAAAATATGCTGACATGGTAAGACGATCAACAATAACCCATATTGCATCGTTCCTTCTAGGAGTCTTTGGTAGCCCCATGACAATGTCTGTCGTAATATAGTCCCATTTCCACTCGGGTATGGGAAGAGGTTGCATGACTCCTCCAGGCTGTTGCCTTCCAGATTTCACTTGTTGAAAAACCATTCATCTTGACACAAAATCAGAAATCTCCCTCTTCATGTTGTCCCACCAAAAATGTTCCTTCAAATCTCTAAACATTTTGGTGCTCCCAGGGTGAATATAGATATTGGAACTATGAGCATCATCCAACAATTCCCTTTTTAGATCACGTATATCGGGAACACAAAGTCTCTTCCCGAATTTCAAAATTCCTTCTTCATACACAAAGTCTCTCAATCTTCCATCATTCACAGCTTCAATCTTCTTTTAAAATTCTTCATCATCGGTCTGAGAACTCTTAATCCTTTCTAGTAAAGATGGTTGGGCAACCATTTGAAAAATCATTGATGTTTCACCTTCCCCGGTTTTTCTCATGTCCATCTTCACTAGATCCATGAAAATTGGATCCCTTTCAATTCTCATATTGTTCCAAACTCCATAATCTTTTCTGCTCAAACATCGGCCACCTTGTTTTCTTTCCCCGGGTGGTAGTGTATCGGGAAATCATAATCCTTGAGTAATTCAAGCCATCTCCTTTGCCACATGTTGATTTATTTTTGTGAGAAAATATACTTCAAACTCTTGTGATCAATATAAATCTCACATTTTCACCATAGAGGTAGTGCCTCCAAATCTTCAAAGCAAATATCACAGCTACTAACTCGAGATCATGAGTAGGATAGTTTTGTTCATGAATTTTCAACTGTCATGATGCATAGGCAATAACCCTATCATTTTACATAAGGACACAACCAAGTCCTTTCTTCGATGCATCACTATAAATAATGAACACAACATTCCCTGATGGTAGAGTCAATATAAGAGCATTGACAAATCATCTCTTCAGTTCTTCGAAACATTTTTGACAATCTTTTGTCCAAATAAATTTAACCCCTTTACGTGTGAGCTTCGTTAATTGGTAAGACAATCCGGCAAAATTCTGGAAGAAACATCGATAATAACCTTCCAAACCAATAAAACAATGTACCTCAGTTATACTCGTAGGTTCTGGCCATTCTTATATTGCCTTGGTCTTAGAAGGATCAACAGAGATTCCATATTTAGAGACAATATGGCTAAGAAAATAAATCTCTGAAGCCAGAATTCACACATGCTAAACTTCCCATATAATTCATGTCGTCTTAGAGTCTTTAGGATAATGCGCAAGTGATTTTCATGATCTTTGTAGCTTTTGGAGTATACTTAGATATCATCAATAAATACCACCACAAATTCATCGAGATACTCCTTGAAAACTCTATGCATCAGATCCATGAATATAGAGGGTGCATTAGTCAATTGAAAAGGCATTACTCTAAACTTGTAATGACCATACCTGGTTTGAAATGATGTCTTTGAAATTTCATCCATCTTCACAAAAAACTGATGGTATCCAGATCGAAGGTCAATCATTGAAAATTATTGAGCTCCATGCAGTTGGTCAAATAAATCATCAACGCAAGGTATGGGATACTAGTTATTTATTGTTATAGCATTAATCTCCCTGTAGTCGATACATAACCTCATAGATCCATCTTTCTTTTTAACAAAAAGAATAGGGGCACCCCATGGAGAAACACTAGGGAGAATATATCCTGGAATTACTCAATTACTCTAGTTGTTTCGTTAGTTTAACTAATTCTACAGTGTCCATTCTATAAGGGGTCTTCGATATAGGCCTTGATCTAGGAATAAAATCAAATGAAAACTCAACTTCTCATTCTGGAGGATTTCCAGGTTAATCTTCTAAAAATACATCTACATATTCATTCACAATAGGTACATCCTCTATTTGAACATTCATATCCTCACCCATAGTCATTTCATTTTCATCCTCCCCAATAATTGAATTTAGTTGAGCTACTGGGGGTTGATCTAGATAAGAATTAGGTGGTGATGATTCTGCTCTAAAGAAAGGGTGTTCCTTATCATCATAATCAGAAATCGTAACCTCCTTCTTCTTACAATAAATCATCGCATCCTAGTCCGAAAGCCAATCCATATTGAGGATTATATCAAACTCAATCATAGGTATGATGATGAGATCAGCATATAAAGAACATTTATGTGCTGTAATGGGGACTGATTCAAAAAATATTGTTGCAATGATACTTCCCTTAGGTGTTTTAACCGACAACTCCCTTGTTAAATCAAATTGGAAATATCAAATTTTCTTAGCAAACTGGGAAGATATAAAACAATTCGATGATCCAGAATCGAATAACACATTTACTAAACTTGAGAAAACAATTAAATTACGTGCCACCATGTCTTTTGGAGCTTCTACCTCAGCAGTAGTGATAGAAAAAGCATGGCATTGATCCCTTGGCCTTTTATGAGGTAAGATCCCCTGGAACATAGTACATTCATTTGCATAATGTCCCATATCCCTGCAATTTTAGCATTGAACATTGGTAGCTTCCTTCTTCCCTTTTCAATCACGAGCTTGGTGGCCTTTTTCGACACACTTGTAACAGACACCAATTCCCTTCAAGCAAGTACTAGGGTGTTTCTTACCACATTTACCACAGGATGGATATTCAACCATTCCCGACTTCCCCTTATTTCAATTCCCAGATTGATCAATAGATCTATTCTTCTCTTTATTTCCTTTAAAGTTATAAGACATTGAGAATTATTTCTCTGCCTTGATAGCACATGAGACAATTTCTTCATATGAAGAGAAGGATTGTGAGACTAATGCTCAACGGGGAAATGGTTTTAACCCATCAAAGAAACGATCAATAATACTTATTGGGTTACGTATATAATCTCCCTCATACCTTGCTAACCATGTAAAGTTAGCCTCATACATTGCAACATTCTCATCCTCCTTTTGTCTCAGAATCAGAAATTTCCATTCCATATCTTCTCGATGGTCGTGAGGAAAGTATTTTTTCTAAAAACATATCTTTGAACTCCCTCCATTACATATGTGATACTTCATCATCTTTGTTTCGGTGCGGATGTGCGTCGGGTTTCTGTTCCGACGCTGTTCCGCCAGGACGCGTTCGCGCGTGCACCCGTCGACCCGAGGGGATGGGCGCGCGCAGCTTGTGGTCCCGCACTCCCGCTTTCCAAATGCGGGCGGCATCCGTCGCTTGTTCAGGGGCGTCTGCTCCTTGATCGAAACCGGGATGATGGGATGTCGGCTCCTCCTTCCGTGGACGTCTCCTCGGAACTCGTTGCCTAATCCGGGTCTCCCTCATAGATTTAATAATGTTCGTGAATCTCGTTCCCGGCGCCATATCTTCATGGACACCGGTTAATTACGCTGCTTCCGCCCAGACGTTCCAAGGGGTCTGGTCGGGGCAGCAACCTGCGGTGAGGAGACCGGGTGACTCCGGGTGTTGGGGCGTGTCTTAACACTGCAACTCTGCATGTCTGCCTTCCGTCCCTAATAGGGCTTCTCGAAGGCGTGATGGCCTGAGGCATCCCGCGCTGGGTGCGGGGAACTGTATCACCTGAGGTTTTCCTCATCTTCCCATGTTTAACACGGGGTATGCCACGAGTTTAACGTCCAGCGGGGACGGCATCGGACTGATCAACACGAGAAGTGGATCAGATGACAGAACCCCTTACGAGGAACCTCCGACGCTTGGGCTAGCACATGGGCGGCTTCCCGAGTGAAGTGGAGTGGAATGAAATGGCATGACCCCACCGGGATGTGGCGGCCCGGGTAAGGATCAGGATGGATGATGGAGTGAAGAGATTGGACCCTGTAGGGGCTTCCTATGTACCGCGCGTTAGCGCGGATCAAAGTCAGCGTAGTTCGGACATGCAGTTTAACGTCATGCTGGACGTCGGCAAGCCGACTCACGAAGAGGTCGAGGCCGCCAGGCGGAGGATTGAACCGAACCACCTCTCACAGAGGGGGATGGAAAGGCCGGGTGGATCACAGTTTCACGTCATGCTGGACGCTGAAAGGAGAAAAGGGAAGTGGGGAAGCACAATGGAGATACACATGTGCAGTCTCCCACAAGGGCGGATTCATAGGTGAATCGACGCGAGTGTGAACCCAGGAAGGGTCCACTGATGGACGAACTGACGTGAATACGACCGGGACGACCAGGTGGTGGGCTTGAACCTCGGAGAGGCTTCCTATGTACCCTGTTTAGGAGACAGTGATCAAAGTCCACATAGTTCGTTCTGTTTGTGACACTACCCCCATGGGAGAAGGCCACTCCAATCCCGACATCCCTTCAGAGACGAGCGGGTGGGGGCCACATCCAAACCGGGAGGACCCTGCGTGCGGGGCACGGGATCGGGTGATGCGGACGGTTTAACGTCCTTCCGGACGAAGTACAGTTTAACGTCATGTGTTGAGGACGAAGCGGACGGTTTAACGTCTTGCCGGATGAAGTACAGTTTAAGGTCGTGTGTTGAGGACGATGTACAGTTTAACGTCATGTTGGACGAAGCACTCGGCAGTTTAACGTCTTGCAGCGCGGACGTAGATGCTTGGCAGTTTAACGTCTTATCGCGTGGACGATGGAGGCTAGGCAGTTTAGCGTCGTACAGCTTGGACATGGTGCAGTTTAGCGTCATGCAGGACGAATGCTGAACAGTTTAACGTCTTGTAGCTCGGACAAAAATGGTGCCGCCGATGGGTCCGTGTCACGTCGCGCGAGCCTGGAGGGCCGCACGGGAAGACAACGCACGGTGCGGGCACCCGGGATGAAGATCAACGGGCGCCACACAGGCGGGTACCCTCAGGGGGTCAAAGGGGGCGACCTCGGCGGATTGCGCGCAAAAGAGAAGCATGGAGCGCAATACCGCGGGCCGACGCGCAAACGGGCGGGCTGGCGCGCAATTGGTCCAGCGCTTTGCGCGCAGATGATTGAGATTGCGCGCACCAGGCTTCAGATAGCGCGCGGGGGCAACGGCTCATTCTTTGATGAATGACCACTTTAAAACGGGGGGTGCGCGCAATCAGGCCGGATTGCGCGCACCCCGGGGGCAATTGCGCGCAAGAGGCTTCTTTTGCGCGCGAAGGCCTTTGGGTGAAGAATTATTCAAAGGAAAGGAGACAAAGGGATTGCGCGCGAAGGCGAACCCCGAGGCTTTCTTGCGCGAAAGAAAAGAGGTTACCTGAAGATCGGCATTGCGCGCGGAAGGGGTTGGATTGCGCGCACGAGAGACCTTTCGAATTCTGGCCACCTTCAAAACGTCGGGGGTCGCCTTATATTTATAGGCAACCCCGGGTGCGGAATCCGGTTCGCGGGCGCGGAATTCCCTTCGCGGGCGCGGAATCGGGCCCGGCGCGCAAGGGAGTCGCGCGGGCCACGGGCGCGCAAAATTGCGCGCCGGCCCAGTGCATTGCGCGTATCCCGGGAGGTTTGCGCACGAATCGTCAACTTTGCGCGCGGCTCTCCAAAATTCCGCGCAAGACTTCCGGGCCCTCCGAAACGGGCTTCCGACTCCAAATATGACCTCACTTCCCGCATCCGGAGCTTCTTTTGGGAACAACGGACTTTTCCGGCGTCTACAAAAGCCCCCCCTCGGAATATGATCGGCGAGAGGTCGCAACGATCGGGTTCCGAGGGAGACGCCGGAATGCCGAAGTCCTGGGTGGTGCGGGACTGTGGCGCGCAAAAAAGGGCGTCGGGCGCGAAATTCGCCGGTGCGGTCGCGCAAAGCGCTTTCCACGCGGCGCGGACTCCCGGCCTTACCTATAAATAGGGGCCCTGGGTCCCCCGCACCGTACACTGGCCTTCTGCGCGATAAGCATTCGAGCTCTCGTGCGCGAAATTGCCCTTTCCGGCGTGGAATTCACCCATTCGTCGCGCAAAACATTCCGGATTTCGGCCTGTCTTTGCGCGAATACCCGGGGTTTTACACGACAGACTTCCCGATTACGCGCCATCCACTAGGATTGCGCGCAAACTCCCAAACTTCTCTTCCAGCCTCGTCCGATTCCGCACGCTTCATCCCTTAACCCGCATGACTCCCGGAGCTTCTGAGATGGTCGCGAATCAAGGGTATGAGGGGGATGCCGCAACTCACAGAGCTGAGATGGCGACGAACGAGGAGGTCTACGGAGCCAAGGAGATTGTTTCCAACAATCAATCCTTGTTTGACTTGCTGACGCCGGCCCAGAAGACATATCCGCTGTCGGACAACCTGCCGCTCTGGAACTTTGGCATCCTAGATGAGGTTCTGGTGCCAGGGTTCGAGGTTGATGCGCCACGGAACTGGGTGACTCGGGAGGACGAGCTTCCCCGCTATAACATCACCAACAATGGGCATCCTGCCAGGGAGACCAGGCACTTAGATGTCTATGTCCTGAACCCGAGGACGCGAACCATCGTCGGAAGTGAGCCTACTGCGGAGAACTCTCCAGCCCTCTACTCGGGCACATATCGCCAGAGTGTCACTGACGACACCAAGGGATGGCTGAAGGACTGGGACTTGTGGTCTGGGGGCAATTTCACCAGTGAGTGGGCCTGGGCGTTCTGGGTACGCCACACTTGCGATCACTTCGCGGAGGAGCTGCGGTACATCGGCCTGTTTGAGGCGGTGTGGACGTCGCAGTTCCACTTCTACCAGCAGTCCGAGCTCGGGCCGGAACTGTTCACCCGCTGGTCCCCGAATACCAACACCTTCCATCTTCACCATGGGGAGGCTAGCATCGGCCTCTGGGACATCCACTGCATCGGAGGTATCCCGCTGGAGGGTTACCAATACGATGAGTTCCTGCCTCCGAAGAACATCTGGGAAGAAAGGTCACGGACTCCCATTCTGACATGGCATCTGCTTGACCTGGCTACGCAGTGGCTCGGGATCAAGGACTTCCACAAGGACATAGACTACAAGGAGTGGTTCGGCCAGTTCTTGGAGCATGACCCGGCGGTCAAGATGCCAGGCAGGGGGAAGCGGTGCCCGACCGCGGCTCAGAGGAGCCGGAACGGGTCGTACTGGCGGGTCCTGCAGACGGGCGACTACCGCTCATGGGGGTACCGCGTCATCGAGGCCCGAGACCCAAATGTCCAGTACGCGGCGTTCCTGGCCGCCTTTCTGAGTGGGTGGCTCCTGCCAGTGCGGGACGCGAGAATGGGCGTCTGCCCGGCGACACTGGCGATGGCGGGCGCCATGGCTGCCAATAAAAGATACAACCTTGGGGTCCCAGTGCTGGCTAAGCTGTACGCCATCCTGGGACGCATCTCGCGAGGGGGGTCGCCACGAAGGATCTGTGGGCCCTTCCAATTCTTCCACGGCTGGGTGGCTGCTCACCTTGGTGGGTACACGTTTCTGAACGCCGTCATTCCTCCATGAAACGGCCTGCGACCCTCCCTGCTGAACATCGTAGGGGTCGCTCCGATGACCCTAAATGAGGAGGGCGTGAGGATTCGGATTGGAAATCACGCCAATTTCATCTTCAGCCCGTTCCCCACTCCCGTTGGCCAAATGATCAACAATGGGCAGGGTCCGCTGGAGCAGCACGAGTACTTCCTGAACATGTGGGGCGGGGTGCTCATGGCTCGGATCGACGGGAAGGTGATCTGCGAGCCCTACGTGCCAACTCGGTTCGCCAGGCAGTTCGGGTGCCTTCAACGGATGCCGAAGAGGGTATTCACTGCTGTTCAGGAGGAGACGAACCCTGGCGTCCTTCGCCAGATGTGGCTGATGTTCTCCGCCTTTGGTTCTGGCGACGTCATCACTCTCCCTCCTACCGGGGTCGACGCAGGCTTGGCAACCGAGTATGCCGAACACTGGGCCATCGCGTACCCCGAGGGGCTTCTACGGAAGCCAGTTCGGCGGCTCGAGGTCACCCGTGCGGAGACCGGGCGTCAAGGAAGGAGGTGAGGCGCAGCCACACGGGGGAGAACGGAGGCGCGCCAAGCAGCGGAGCTGGCGCGGGCAGGTACTTCGGCGGCGGGCACATCGCAAGCTACCTCCATGACTTCAGCGCCCAGAGAGGGGGCACATGCGGCGGTCGGGGAGCGGCCCGAGAAGCAGGTAAGGCGTCTGCTCGAACCCTCCCACGATGCGGTCTTCCCGGCGCTGTGGTCGGCCTGGATGACCCTGCGGCAGTCACTGGGGACCGACGCCATCTGGCGAAATATACTCAGAGAAGGAATCCATCTGCCAGAGGTCGGGCGCCTCCAGATCGCCGACAGGGTGGACTTCAACCGGGAGTATGCGTATCTGACGGCCATGGACGAGTACGCGCGCCAACGTGGTCAGCGTGCGGAGCCGTCCCTTCTGGTGAAGGTGATGCTCGGTCTAGAGCCCGCTCCAGAACAGATGCCGCCGGAGGAAGACGACAGTAGCAACGACTCCGAGGAAGAGGAGGAGACGGGGGAGGATGAAGGCTCCGAGGGAAGGTCCCATCAGGGGAGCCCGCGGGAGAGTGGCGAGGTGGCCGTCTCTGACAATGTTGATGTCACTGAGCTCCTCGAGGTCCGCTTCTATCCCTACTCAACCTACTTCGTCCATTCTCTTATGCAGCTTCTAACCCATTCCTCCACCTTTCTCAGGAGCGCACGGATGTTGGTCAGGCATCCTCAGCGGGAGTAGGAGAGGCGCCAGCAGGACAAGGCGGGGGCCAGACACCCATCATTGAATTGACAAGTGCGGAAGGGTCCCTTGCTGCAATTGTTCCTACGGCGGCCGGGGCAGCAGAAGATGACGCTCTGAACACCCGTACGTCTCCTTACTTTACTGATGGTGCTTTCCATTGACGATCCGTGACTAACCACGACATGCCCTGCGCAGTGATCTCAACACTGGAGGCTCGTCGGGCTGTCGAACCCGGGCCATCCACGAGTGGACCGGTGGCAGACATGCCGCCTGCTCCGGAACAGACTTCCCACACCGAGCCGGCCCCACCAACTGCTGATCAAGGGGCTGCGGACGCCGGCGGTGCTGACATCGGAGAGAGGTCGGGGGCTGACGAGGGTGTCAACGCCACTGGGGCGGGAGAAGAAGGTCGCCCAAATGTTGGGGAACCTATCCCCCGTGAGGACATCCCAGGGGCGGACCCTGCAGCAGACCTGCTGGCTGCCTTCCCTGCCTACCGGCCTGCCGACCCTGAGGAGATGGACGACTCGGATGCGGAGGCGGTCGAGGAGAGACGTATAACGCGCCGTAGGGGGTGGAAGTGTATCCAGCGCTTCCTTAAGCGAGACCCATCGGAGTGGCTGGGGCGCATGGGATCCCTTCAAACCTGGCTGCGCTTCCTGTGTGCCGGGGGAGCTGATGCTCAATGCCTCCATCTGACGGTCCGTGATTTCATGGCCGAAATGATGCGCGAGAGCCGCCGGCGTGCCGACGTCGCACAATGTCGGGACGTGTCGTAGAACACGCGGGCGCTCCTCGTAGCAGAGCAGAATGTCTGGCGTCTCGAAGGGAAGGCGGAAGAGAAGGAGGCCTTCCTTGCAACGTGCACTGAGCTTGTGGAGCAACTAACGGCCCAGCTGGTTGACGCCCAGGTGTAGCTGACGGAGGCGGGCCAAAAGATGGTCACACTTCAAGTCGAGCGGGAGCGTGCACAGGCCGGGATCGACGAACTGCGTGCTGCGACCGCAGACGAGGAGAGGGCACGCAGAGAGTGAGAGACAGCTCTGGAGGCCACCAGCCAGAGGGTAGCGGCGTTAGAAAGACTTATTCAGCACGCTAATCCCTAGGGGCTTTGTTTTTGCCACTCCCAGAACATTTGCTTCCGCTACTCAATATTTCGATCCATTTGTATGAACCAATATATTTATCTGCATCTTTTGGATTAACATGCTCAGCCACAATTCATTGTCTCGCGGGAGCGTTAACCAAGCTTCAGGCATCCATAATTGGGCCTGGATTTCTGAAGAAAAGAGGGAGATCATTCCTAGGAAAGGAGACCTCATACCTAATCAATGTATCATCCCCCCCCCAACTTGTTCCGACACACGAGCGGGACAACGCTAGGGGCGTTAAGATTTTATCCGAACATAGGGAAATGAGAAAGGGTGAATCGCAGGTCCCGAATTCAGAAATCCACGATGGTCGGCCTTCCAGGAAATGCCCAAGACGGCAAGCGGAGAATGGATCAATCGACCATACTACTGCAATAGACGAACCGAAGGTCATATTTGCAGGAGGCGGATCACATGTCATCATCGATGCCGCTTTGGGGGTTCGTTCAGACACAAGGGTGGAAATCCAGATCAACAGGGCATGCGAAGCATGGGGCGAAGTGATGATTTGTTCGGACAGAATCCAACTATCCCAAAATTGCGCCACCGTGGGGAAAACATATTAGACGGATGCACTAATCTGGCCGTGAATCACCTCAATTCTCAGACAGAACCTCTTTGACGAGGAAACTGTCGCTTCCCATCATTGCAATGGGGCATCCCGAGCTGAATCGGGGAAAATATCACAATCGCACCACTCTACCAGAGGCCAGGCCAGACGGCCAGTGACGAGGAGGGGCGGGACTTAGCGATCCCTGAGGCTGGACCCGAGTCGAGATGTCCGGGTGTTCCTACGTACTCCATCAGGCTAGAGATCAAGCCACACGTAGTTCTGAAAGTGCAGTTTATTGTCATGCAGGACGTAGAACCCCGATTAGGGAGATCTTAGTTTGAAGTCGTAGATCTCGGACTATAGGGGCATATCTTAGTTTAAGGTCTTAGAGCTCGGACCATAGGGGCATATCTTAGTTTAAAGTCTTAGAGATCGGACCATAAGAACCTCAAAGTACACCACATCGTGGTCCTATCCCCTGGATATGTGAAGATGCACTGAGGGATAGTGTCAAGAGTGTCGAGGTTTTGCCTGGTCAGAATGGGGGGTGGAAAACGTAATGTGAATCATGCGGCCATTCACTCAAGGACTGGGGGCACCGGCGTAACGATATGGGAGTACTACCGACCATGGCGGAAAAGCAGCATCCATATCGCACTGACCGTTGATGGAATGAGGCAGCAAACGAGCATCAACCGCTCAAGCGCATGATTCATATCGATTTGCTGCCCGAGGCCCTTGGGGGCACCAGCCCGAGTCGGTGGGAGAGCTCTGAGGCATTGTGTCCAGACCGATCACGGGGGCTCCACCCAGGGCGTAGGCGATGGGTCCGAATGAAAGGGAGCACGAATCCTGAAAAGTGGAAGGAACCTGACCAAGCTGAACCTGACCCTCTTGGCAATAAACCAGAGTACTCTTGACACCGGTGGACCACTACAAGGGGTCGAGGGACACGCCGTGAGGGTGACCCGAAGGCGGCGGATTCCCCAGAGAAGGGGGAATCTCTAAGAGGTGGGGGCTGGACCCGAAGTTTCAAACATCCGAGCATTCCTACGTATCCCATAAGGATGGGAATCAAGCCACATGTAGTTCTGGAAGTGCGGGGCAACACAATCGGGCACCAGCGCGGGGAGGGGTGCGGGTCTGGCCCTCGCACCCAGAAGAAGTGGCATTTGATATTTCTTGTTTGTCCTTAAAGATGAATGGTTTTTCTTTGTGCAGCTACATGCCTGTGATTACAAAATCCCTGGCGTCTCCACAATAATCAAGCAATAAAAGGCATTGACAAATGGCGTGGTTAGTAACTAGCGCCCAACGTGAGTGTCCTCTGAGGAGAACATCACGATGCAGTGTCGTTTCTCTTCGGGCGGCCAAGAGGATCACAGTTTACGGTCGTGTGGTAGGACCGGACAACACAGTTTAAGGTCGTGTGGTTCGGACCATGTAGGAATCCACTTATTGCGATATGGAGGACTTAGCGGAGGTGGGAACATACCCAGCCCTGTGGTCACGCATGATTCCAGGAGAAGAATCCTGGGATAGGGGCCTGCGTATGTCCATCTCCCGAGGGGCAGAGATGCTAGCCTCCAGTTATAATGGGCCCAGAACGCGATTGTTCGGGCGACTCCTTCCTCCTTATGGGGACGCGGGTCCAGCTACACATGGCCCTTAGGGAGGACATCAGCATATATCCTTAGTGCTCAGATCGTGGGAGCCTCGAAAGACACCATTACCCTGGTTGGCCTGCCTAACGTGTAAAGGTGTACTGAAGGTCAGTATGAAGAGAGTGTCGAGATTCCACTACAATGCACAAAGGCGGAGTGTGATGAGGACCGCGCAACCAATGTTCAGAGCCTGAAAGAGCCGACATGGCGATCAAGGATGTCGCTGACCATATTCGCAACACAACATCCGATCGCGTCGGGGCAAGCAAACGAGCATCAACCGCTCAAGCGCAGGATTCATATCGATTTGCGGCCCAGGACCCGCCGGTAAATCGACCCAGAGCGGTAAGAGAGCACTGAGGCATCGTACCCAAACCTCTAACGAGGATCCCTTTGAGTTAAGGCTCGAACAAGGGGAAGCGCGCGGCCCGACAAGCAACACAGGACTTGTCGGGATTGAATCCGACACCACGGGTCATAGACCGAAGTACCCAAAACATGTTAACAGATCACCGGAAAGGGTCAGAGGAATCATCCTGAGAGCAACCAAAAGACAGCAGATCCCCGTGATCAACCAAGAGATGGGGCTGGACCTGAGACACAAGCGTCCAGGAGGTCCTACGTATCCCATAAGGATGGGAATCAAGCCGCACGTAGTTCTTGAAAGGCAGTTTAACGTCATGTAGGACGATGAGGGGTGTGAGGTAGTCCCACACACGGGGGAGGTGTACGGCGCGGCCAGTAGGCCAACGTGAATGAGGACATAATCCCCCACTCACGCCATACGCCTCGCACAAAAAGGAGGGGAACTTGGGTCAGAGGCCCAATGCGGGATAGAGATTCCCGGGAAATGGGGTTGGGCCTGAAACATGAATGTTCAGGCGGTCCTACGTATCCCATAAGGATGGGAATCAAGCCGCACGTAGTTCTTGAAGTACAGTTTAACGTCATGCAGGATAAAAAGAGAAAGGGGGGAGCAGAAGGCATCCCCAAACGTGGGGGGCGTACAGCGTGGCGAGCAAACCGACGTGAATGAGGGCATAGCCCTGCGTTCACACCATACGCCGCACACCCGGAGGCAACTGGGCCAAGGGCACGAGATGGGATGGAAATTCCCGAAGGATGGGGCTGGGCCTGAAACATGAATGTTCAGGTGGTCCTACGTATCCCATAAGGATGGGAATCAAGCCGCACGTAGTTCTTGAAAGGCAGTTTAACGTCATGCAGGACGATGATGCTTGGCAGTTTAACATCTTGCAGCACGGATGTGGTACAGTTTAACGTCATGTTGGACGAATGCTGAACAATTTAACGTCTTGTAGCTTGGACGAGGTGCAGTTTAGCGTCATGCAGGACGAATACAGTTTAACGTCGTGCGGGACGAACTACAGTTTAACGTCGTGCGGGACGAAGTACAGTTTAACATCGTGTTGGACGAAGATTCTTGGCAGTTTAACGTCTTGCCGCGCGGATGAAATGCACTCAGGCAAAGTACTGCTTGAGGAACCTAGCGTTGGTGGGAGGAGTGACACGCTCACCATCCATAGTTGCTAGGGAGTACGCGCCATTGGGATAGACTTTGTGGACGACAAGAGGTCCCTCCCACTTGGGCTTCAACTTGGGTGGCTTCCTGCCGGGGATCATTGGCGCTCTCAGGGCCAGCACTAGGTCACCCTGCAGGAAGGAGCGGAGGCGAACCTTCTTATTGAAAGCTCGAGCCATCCTTCTCTGATGCCTCTCCAAGTTGTGCAAATCGTGAAGCCTATTCTCATCCAGTGCTTCCAGCTCGACTAGACGGGCTTCAGCAGCTCTGTCCGGCGCTTGCTGGTCGTAGACCGCAGTGCGCAAGGACGGTAACTGGATCTCGATGGGCAGGACGGCCTCATCTCCATACACTAGGGAATAAGGGGTCATCTGGGTGGAATTGCGAGTCGTCGTCCGATAAGCCCGGAGGGCGTTGGGGAGCTTGTCCGGCCAACTCTTCTTGTTCTGACCAACCATCTTTTGCAGAATGTTAGAGAGGGTCTTGTTAAACGCCTCAATCTATCCATTCGCCTGCGCATGATAGCGAGATGTATGGTTCGAGCGAATATTGTACTTGGCGTACAACTTCTTCAACTCGGCTGCTCGGAAATTTGCTCCGTTATCCGTGAGGATAGCGTGAGGCACTCCAAATCGATGAATGATGTTGGTGGTCACGAAGTCAGCGATCGAACAGGATTTGACCTCTCTGAGCGGAATCACCTCTGCCCATTTGGAGAAGAAGTCCGTGGTGGTCAGAATGAACCTGCACTGGCGAGCCGTCACCGGCGGGTAAGGTCCCACAACGTCCATCCCCCAGACTGTAAAGGTCCAAGAATACCTGGTGGTATGGAGAGGCTCCGGTGGCCGATTCAAAAAGTTCGCATGAACCTGGCACGCATGGCACCTCCTGGCATACTCGATGCAGTCATGGATCATGGAGGGCCAGAAGTATCCCATCCTCCGAATCTGGTGGGACAGCTTCGGCCCAGTCTGATGGGCACCGCATTAACTAGCATGAACCTCTTGCATGACTCGTGGGATCTCAACCCCATGAAGGCAACGGAGGAGAACACCATCAAATCCGCGTCTGTATAGGATCTGCTCCAGGCCAGGACTTCTCTGGAGGACAAACTGCGATGCGCGGCGTCGAACTCGCTCGCGCTCGGCCCGATCCGATGGGAGAATGCCATGTTGGAGGTACTCAACCAAAGGCGTCCTCCAATCAGGGGCTGGTTCGACTGCCATATCTGGGGTACTCGGGGCTCCGGGCATAGGGGCAACCGTGGTGAGATTACTTACCGACGGGCCGCGATCTCCCTCCAGGATAACGGGAGCGATGAGGCTGTGGTGCATCACGCGGACGATCAGGTTATCCTGTTCAGGCTCTGCAAGTGACGCAGCAAGGCTGGCCAAAGCATCTGCTCGACCGTTCTGCGACCGGGGAATATGGACAATTTCTGGCCGAGAAGGAAACAGGGCCATCAGAAGGAGGGTGCACTCTAGCAACGGCACAAGTTCCGGCTTCCTGACAACATTGTCGCCATTGATCTGCTTAACGACCAGCTCAGAGTCCCCTTTCACACACAGATGGGGCACGTCGATCTCGAGAGCTAACTCGAGGCCGGTGATGAGGGCATGGTATTCCGCCTCATTGTTGGTACAGCCCTCTAACAACAGGAAAGATTATGACAGCACGGGTTGCTCCGGGGTAATGAAGACGATACCCAAGCCCACTCTGTTGAGCTTAGGATTATCGAGTCTTCTACCGGTGGGGCTCCGGGAGGCACCGTCAAAGTGCATCTGCCAGCACAGATCGACATGATCGACCGAGAGAATGGCCTCATCAGGAAAGCCTAGATCCAGCGGCTGATCCGCGGAGGTCGGGTGAGCAGCCAGAAAGTCTGCCAATGCTTTCCCTTTGATGGCCTTCTGAGACACATACCAGATGTCGAACTGCTGGAGAATCACAGCCCACCGCGCTAGATGGCCAGTCAACTTAGGCCGGCTCAGGATATATTTCAACGGGTCTACCCGAGAAACCAACTGTACCTCATGGTGCTGCAAGTAGTTCCGTAATTTCTGTACGGAAAATACGAGTGCCAGGAAGCTCTTCTCGATGGGGGAATACCTGACTTCCGCATTGAGGAGCATGCGACTGAGGTAATAGAGGCTATTCTCTGTTCCCTCGTTGTTCTTCTGGGCGAGAAGGGCACCCAGGGACCGTTCCAGGGAGGTCACATAAAGGACCAGCGGCTTCCCGGATACAAGCGGCATCAGAACCGGAGGTTGAAGCAGATACTGCTTTATTTCCTCGAAAGCGGTCTGACACTCTTTATCCCATACATAGGTGGCACCCTTCTTCATAAGCCGAGAAAAGGGCTTACACTTGCCGGCCAGATTCGCGATGAATCGGCGTATATAGGCTAAGTGGCCTTGGAACCCTTGCAGTTCCCGGATGTTACCTGGGGGAGGCATCTGGCTAATCGCCCTGATATTCTCTGGGTCGATCTCAATACCCTGGTATCTTACCACAAATCCAAGGAACTTTCCGGAGGTGACCCCGAAGGCACACTTCAACGGGTTCATCTTCAGGCAGCGAGACCGGAGGAAGCCGAACACTTTCTCAAGATCTTTGAGATGGTCCTAACGCTGGCGCGATTTGACCACCAAGTCGTCGACGTAGCATTCCACCAGTGTTCCGAGGATTGGCTTGAATATGCGGTGCATCGCCCGTTGATAGGTGGCACCTGCATTCTTTAGGCCGAAGGGCATGACCTGGTAACAAAAGATACCTTGGGGGGCCCTGAAGGAAGTGAACTCCTCATCCTCAGGCGCCATCCGGATTTGGTTGTATCCGGAGTATCCATCCATGAAGGAGAGGGCTTGGAACCCTGCCGTGGCATCAATCAACATCTCTGTCACCGGAAGGGGAAAATCATCCTTCGGACAGTGGCGGTTGAGATCGCGGAAGTCGATACAGACTCTGATCTGCCCGTTTTTCTTCCTGACCGGCACAATGTTGGCCAGCCATTTGGGGTACTGAACTTCCCTCCCGAAGTTGGCTTTGATAAGCTTGTCAACTTCGGCCTCAACCATGGCACCATGGAATGGGTGCATCTTCCTGGGAGGCTGCTTGAACTCGCGATGGTTCGCCGGGAGACCAAGGCGGTGGACGGCTACCTGAGGATCTAGCCCCGGCATCTCGTCATTTCCCCAAGCGAACACATCACGGTGCTGCCTGAGGAAGTCCACGTACTGCTGCCGCTCCTCATAGGGCATGGAGGCACTGACCAATGTGGGTCTTGGATCTTCTTCGGTTCCAAGGTTCACCTGTACTAACTCATCGACCGTGGTGGTGATGCCCTCCTCAAAAGCTGGGGGTGCATCTTCCACGTCCTCTCCACTCGGGGAGGGATCGCCCACGGGAGATACTGCGTTGAAAACTGCATTGGGGATACCAGATCCTTCTGGGCCGCAGGTGCTGGCACGAGCGGTTGCGGTCATCTCATCAAGAGACTCACAGGTCGTCGAGACCATGGCTACGTCCAACCGTTGGATCGGGAGGACGTAAGCGTCATCCAAACTTGCCCAGGGATCGCTTGCAACAGCGACAGGCTCAACCTCACCTGCCAGGATCTTCTTATCCTTGCACTTGTAATAGTCTGCGTCCAGATAGCGGGCTTCACATGAGGCAAAAGGAGAGGGATCTCCCTAAAGCACACCGACTCGATCGTTAAGGGAGTATTTGAGGCATTGGTGGTAGGATGAGGGAACCGCCGCATGAAGGTGGAGCCATGGCCTGCCCATCAATGCATTGTACGCAGTGTCTTGAGAGACTACCATGAATTCGGTGTTGGCAACCAAGTCACCGAACTGGGTCTTCAAGCGTATCTTGCCGACCGGGGTTTGCTCGGTGCGGTCGTACCCCTGGATCCTGAGGTCGGAGGGGATCAAGTCATCCTCAGACAACCCCAATCTCCGGAGAATCCGAGTTGGAATCAGGTTAATCCCGGACCCCGGGTCGACAAGACAGCGCCGGACTTCAAGGCCATTGAACTGGCCAGTAACATACAGCGGACGAATGTGCCCCTGTATAGGAGGGTCTTCATCCTTACCAGAGAACGAGATAACTGCCTGACATTCGGCGTCCTCAATCGTTTCGGCGTGAAAGGCCTCTGCAGCCGCAACCTCTGTCTCAAACTGGAGGGGGCTTTTCAGGGCTTCAGCGAGTGCCCCACGCATCTCAGATGACATGCGCAGAGCCTCAAGGATGGAGAGCCTTGCTGGTATGTCGGCCAAGTGCTTCAGGACATCATACTTTTTGGCCAAGCGCGAGCCCCTGGTTGCAGGAGGTTGCTCTGCGGTTGGAGGCATGACGGGCCTTGCTGATTGGACCGGCGGCCGACTGGTGCTTGGCGCATCCCGCTGTTCATTGGTTGAAGCCCGTGAAGTAGTCACCATACTGGGGTCAGGAGGCCGGGACGGACTTGCGGCAGGGCGGAGCTGATCGCGACGCGGCTGAGGCGGTTCTGCCTGGTCCCACACCACAAACAGTGGCGGAGGCGAATCCGTCATCCCCGGATGGGGGGGCTGCGCACGCTGAGCTCGGTTTTGAGCCTGCTTCCTAGTCTCAGTGGCATTCACGTCCTGGCTGGAGGTACCAACTGCTGTGCCCCGACGACTCCTGTTGTTGCAGTTCCTCCGACGGTGGCGACGACCGGGGACACTAGGGAGGTCCACCTGGTGTTCTTCAACGTCGGGAACCGAAAAGGGATTTACCAGCTTGACGGTATTAACCGAAGAGTACCCAATACTGTCATCGGACGAATCATCCATCACCGGGCGGATCCGAGGAGGGATCCCCATCTCCGGGGGCATGAAATCGCCGAGAGTGCGGGATGGGTGCGGAACTGGCGGGGCACGGTCATCCTTCTTGCGCTGCCGCCGTTTGCTCTTCTCGGAAGAGGCATGCTGGGATGACGATGCCGAAGCAGCACCCGCAGATTCTGGGGGCTCAGGCTGATTCAAGCGCGCACGGATGATTCCATGGGCGCGAATGATCGTCTTGCGGGCCATCCAGTTTTTATACTTCTGGGATCCGCAGTCGGAGACCAGCTGCCATTCGTCCTCATTGTCGCTATCGTCATCTGATCCCACGAACACGCCCGCCACTTGTGCTGGAGCTGGGCCCAACCTGATTACATTGTTGTTGATCTAGTCTTGGAGCCAGTCCTTAAACACGTAGCACCGCCGGATGGTGTGCCCCAGGGCCCGATGGTAAGGGCAGTAGCGGGGGTTATCCGTGAGATGTGCCTCCTCTGGCCTCCAACACTCAGGCAGTCGCACAATCCTCTGCTCCAGGGCACTCCGGAAATAACGGGGGACCTGATCCTCGTGAAATGAGTAAGTCAGGTTTCGCGGGCCCCTGGGAGCGTGGTCTTGACGAGGGGCTGGAGGGGCCTTCCGAGGAGGTGGACCCTGATTATCTCGCCTGGGTTGTGGCGGTACATTACGCGGAGGGGCCGGCTGGTTCTGAGGCTGCCGCTAATGGGCCGGGAACTGAGCCCGTGGAGGCGGATTCCTGTGAGGCTGTGGAGCTGGCCTCGCCGACAGCAGCTCCAACGGCCTGGGGGCCTCTATCTGGGCAACAGCAGCGGGCTCAGCCCTGCTGGCTCTCCTTGCAGGAATCATAGGAGGCAGCAGGTGTGCCTGACTGGCCTGTTGCAGGGTTTCCTCAAGACGTTGAGCTTTGTCTGAGAAGTCCCTGAACCCTCCGGGGTAATTCTGAGTGATCAGGGAAGGGACCATCTCGGTCTTGACCTTCCCGACGCACATTGTCAGCAACTGCTCCTGAGTCAATGGCATGTCAAGGGAATACGTGAGACCCTTCCATCGGGCGACGAAATCTGCGACTCGCTCATCAGGCCTCTGTTTTCACTTGAAGAGGTCTGCGATACTCGTCTTCCGGGTCGTGGAACTGAACTGGTAGAGGCATTGTCTACGAAGGTCCTCCCAGCTAGTTATTGACCCGACGGGGAGCTGGCTGTACCAGACAAATGTTGTCCCTTCCAGTGTCTGGACAAAGCAGCGAAGCTTAGCGACCTCTTGCTGCGCCGGAGTCCCCAACATAGGCCCGCACCTCGAGTTGAAATTGGGCAAATGATGTGGTGGATCTCCAGTTCCGTTGAAGGGGGCGAAAGTGGGATTCCCGAATCCCGGAGGCGCCGGCATGTCATCCACCCATGCTGGGTATGGCTTGCCGTCCGGTGGGATCGCCACTTGCCAAGTCTCCAAGGATTTCAAGCGGGCGATGAGTGCCGCCATCGGATCGTCCGGACATGGGTTCCAGTCCTGGCGAGGATCTCTAACCACGAGCTCATTGCATGGCCCTTCAATCGGGTCGTCGACCGGGTCGTCGAACTCGGCAGCTCGTGGGATGGCGGGCGGAGCGGCCCTTGGGGCAGCGGGAGGAATCCGAGCGGGGTCTCTCAGGTAGTCACGCCGCTCGGGAGGGTGCGGTGAAACATACCGCGCCCTCTTTCCATAGGCAATGGCCTCTCCCCTGTCGGCAAACACGGCATAATCACGGTTGCCCGGGAGAGCCTCATCGAGGGGTGGTTGTTCCTGTCCCTGCTGTCCTGGCCTAGGATCACCGTAGTCAGGCCGCCGTTCTACAGCGCGCTCGGCGAGGAGCTGGTCAACCAGCTTCTTCTGCTCGGCGAGCTGTCGACGTAGCGTGACCTTCTTGGGATCCTCATCTGCCCTTTGTATGGAGGTGGATGGGTCGGCAGGCTTTATATCCCCGCCGTGCTCTTTACCTTTGCTGACGTTTCGGCTCAACATCAGTGCTTCAGTGGGTGTGGGGAGACCTAGGAGGTTCCTCTGGTGACTCTGATGGATCCAACAACGTCTTGTCTTTGGGGGGAGAGCCCCCGTCGAGAAGTTCCAAGCTATTCCCCTCCCCCGACAGGTCAGCCATATTGACAGTTTCCGTCCCTGGGGATATACCCTCAGGGCCACCCAGTAAATCGGGATGTCGGCGAATCGCACTGAAGCATAGGGCAGCGTACTTCCCCCATCCACGGATAAACACGTGGGGAGTGGCTCCCTCGATAACCTTGCGGTGTACTTGAAAACACTCAACGCATCGTTGTTGGAGGGCCTCGTGGTGCCCAAATGACCCGGGGTGCCGAATCGCGGGGAGCGTGGCCAGGTCAATTTGACGGCACTGCTCACCAATATCCTCCATGTGTTCTTGACTCCCGGTATATGGAATTTTTAGGTGGTGAAGACGGGAGTGAGTCTCCCGGAGTGTTCGGCGGAAGCATTCGAACTCATCCGGGGTGAGTGATTCGGGTGCATCAAAGTCCG
Source organism: Viscum album (assembly GCA_963277665.1). NCBI lineage: Eukaryota > Viridiplantae > Streptophyta > Magnoliopsida > Santalales > Viscaceae > Viscum > Viscum album. Next base: position 476,799,330 of record OY728140.1, read on the forward strand.
GTCCTACGACTGGCCAAAACATCTCAGGGAAGTGGCCCTCTGCAAGGACGGTCCAGAAGCTCCACGACTCAAACTCGTGACCCAGGCCTCCTTGGTCCTCTTCAATGACTGGGAATGGACGGGGAACCGGCAGTGGTGCCGAGGCGGGCCGCCGGGCCGATGGGCTGGCCGGCGGTGAATACGGCGAGCAGGCCGATTGGCCTCCATATCCTGGGCCGCCCTCTGAGGGTGGCGGTGCCCCACCTACCACATCACGATAGGACGGGCCAGCGAGTGAACATCCTGTTGTAGCGTCAGTGCTCGCCGAGGGTGCAGTAGATCGTGGTTCGACCGTCGGTCCCCAGAAAAAGTCTCCGGCTTCTCCGATCGAGGCGGAAGGCGCTTTCGGAGGGGCCGGTACCAACCGCAAGCTTGATCCTTTGGGGTCTACCAGGCCCTCACTACTCCGGATATACCTTCGGAGAGAAGCAGGGATCGTATCGATCTCGCTCTCGGGAAGTACGAGGCTGACGTGCCGCATTCCTACCCCTGCCCCTAACTGGCGGGATCGGGGGGAGGGCTCCGTCACCGAATCATACTCCGCCTCTGTTTCAGAGAAACGAACCGGTCGGATCTCTGTCCTGAATTCCGTAACATTCTTCCCTCGGCATCGACGCCTCACCTTCCTTCCCCGGGGTGGTTCTTCGGGGCATGGCTGATCTCTATCCTGGAGTCCTCCGGCCGCACTGGTGCTGGGGCCAAGAGGACTAGAAACCAAGGTGCGAGGAGCACCGGGACAGATATCAAAGGGGACGCGGGGAGAGATGCTTCCTGGCAGGCCTCCGGGCCGGGATCGGGAGGTGGGATGACCCATGCCTCTTGGATCGGCCACACAGAGTAGACCCTGTTGGTGAATAGCGCTACCACAAGGTGGTCCGCGGTGGCTATTACCTGTACCAGCAACCGGGAGAGTCAACCCAACCTGCCTTTAGGGCGTTCGGGGCCTCGATCCAGGTCGGGCATAGAAGTGCCCCTGCTCAGGATGCGCAGGGGCCTGGTGACTGGAGCCAGCAGTGGCTTGAGCCAATGCGGCTGCTGTTGCTAGGGCCCCAAGGTGGGCATCCTCTTCCGCCCGTGCCCGACGTTGGCGTCGGGACAAACGAGTCGGGATGAGCGGCGCGGGCAGGTGGAGAGCCCGTTATTCGACTTGAGAGGCCTGGCGGCGGTGTCGCCGTGGCCTGACAGGAGCCCTTATCGCGGATCCCTGGAGCGATTCTCGGATAGGGTGGTCCCGGACATCTTCCACCTCATCCGCATAGGGGAAGGAGTTGTCAGAGCGCTCCGGGGATAAACTCCCGAAGCGGTTGGACGTCGAGGTAGGCAGCGGTGCCTCCCTGCGCGGCCCTTGGGGGCGGTGTTGGTGGCGAGGTGCAGCTTCCTCGAGGTCTAGGCGAGCCATGTCCCTGGTGGGGATGACTCCCTCTTCCTCATATCTCCGCACCAAGTTGTTGATCACCCTTCTCTGGATGACCTCCAAGGGGGAGAGAGGGCGTGGTTTCCCCGCAGCTGCGGCTGCTGGGACGGCTGTGGAACGGGCGGGACCACGCGGAGTAGCCGCGTCGGTGTTTCCCCTACCCCTGCGCCAGTGGGCGGGTGGTGATCGGGCGCTGGATTGGGCGACTTGATTCCTGAAAGCAGGGAGAAAAACCCATTAACACTGACAGGAAAAGGAATCGACAACCAACCATTAGTGCCACGACGCCCTCCGTGGGGGGGAACCCAGGCCATCGACGTCGTGAGACGGAGTGCCCGATTTCCCTTCCCCAGCCCCTGGCGGGTTCCGTGCTCTGGTGTTTAATGCTCGGTCGAGCAGCATGCTGGTCTTCCAACACCTCTGAAAGCCATCGGTCTTCGTATTGAGGAGAAGAGATTCACGTCGGGTTCACCATTTTTCTGTTTCGGTGCGGATGTGCGTCGGGTTTCTGTTCCGACGCTGTTCCACCAGGACACGTTCGCGCGTGCACCCGTCGACCCGAGGGGATGGCGCGCGCGGCTTGTGGTCCAGCAGTCCCGCTTTCCCAAGGCGGGCGGCATCCGTCCCTTGTTCAGGGGCGTCTTCTCCTTGATCGAAACCGGGATGATGGGATGTCGGCTCCTCCTTCCGTGGACGTCTCCTTGGAACTCGTTGCCTAATCCGGGTCTCCCTCATAGATTTAAGAATGTTCGTGAATCTCGTTCCCGGCGCCATATCTTCATGGACACTGGTTAATTACGCTGCTTCCGCCCAGACGCTCCAAGGGGTCTGGTCGGGGCAGCAACCTGCGGTGAGGAGACCGGGTGACTCCGGGTGTTGGGGCGTGTCTTAACACTGCAACTCTGCATGTCTTCCTTCCGTCCCTAATAGGGATTCTCGAAGGCGTGATGGCCTGAGGCATCCCGCGCTGGGTGCGGGGAACTGTATCACCTGAGGTTTTCCTCAGCTTCCCATGTTTAACACGGGGTATTCCGCGAGTTTAACGTCCAGCGGGGACGACATCGGAATGATCAACACGAGAAGTGGATCAGATGACAGAACCCCTTGCGAGGAACCTCCGACGCTGGGGCCAGCACATGGGCGGCTTCCCGAGTGAAGTGGAGTGGAATGAAATGGCATGACCCCACCGGGATGTGGCGGCCCGGGTAATGATCAGGATGGATGATGGAGTGAAGAGCTTGGACCCTGTAGGGGCTTCCTACGTACCGCGCGTTAGCGCGGATCAAAGTCAGCGTAGTTCGGACATGCAGTTTAACGTCATGCTAGATGTCGGAAAGCCGACTCACGAAGAGGTCGAGGCCGCCGGGCGGAGGATTGAACCAAACCACCTCGCACAGAGGGGGATGGAACGGCCGGGTGGATCACAGTTTCACGTCATGCTGGACGCTGAAAGGAGAAAAGGGAAGTGAGGAAGCACAATGGAGATACACATGTGCAGTCTCCCACAAGGGCGAATTCATAGGTGAATCGACGCGAGTGTGAACCCAGGAGGGGTCCACTGATGGACGAACCGACGTGAATACGACCGGGACGACCAGGTGGTGGGCTTGAACCTCGGAGAGGCTTCTTACGTACCCTGTTTAGGAGACATGGATCAAAGTCCACGTAGTTCGTTCTGTTTGTGACACTACCCCCGTGGGCGAAGGCCACTCCAATCCCGACATCCCTGCAGAGACGAGCGGGTGAGGGCCACATCCAAACCGGGAGGACCCTGCGTGCGGGACACGAGATCGGGTGATGCGGACGGTTTAACGTCCTGCCAGACGAAGTACAGTTTAACGTCATGTGTTGAGGACGAAGCGGACGGTTTAACGTCTTTCCGGACGAAGTACAGTTTAACGTCGTGTGTTGAGGACGATGTATAGTTCAACGTCATGTTGGACGAAGCACTCGGCAGTTTAACGTCTTGCAGCGCGGACGTAGATGCTTGGCATTTTAACGTCTTGTCGTGCGGACGATGGAGGCTAGGCAGTTTAGCGTCGTACATCTTGGACGTGGTGCAGTTTAGCGTCATGCAGGACGAATGCTGAACAGTTTAACGTCTTGTAGCTCGGACAAAAATGGTGCCGCTGATGGGTCCGTGTCACGTCGCGCGAGCCTGGAGGGCCGCACGGGAAGACAACGCACGGTGCGGGCACCCAGGATGAAGATCATCGGGATCCACGCAGGCGGGTACCCTCAGCGGGTCAAAGGGGGCGACATCGGCGGATTGCGCGCAAAAGAGAAGCATGGCGCGCAATACCACGGGCCGGCGCGCAAACGGGCGGGCTGGCGCGCAATTGGGCCAGCGCTTTGCGCGCAGATGATTGAGATTGCACGCACCGGGCTTCGGATAGCGCGTGGGGGCAACGGCTCATTCTTTGATGAATGGCCACTTTAAAATGGGGGGTGCGCGCAATCGGGCCAGATTGCGCGCACCCTGGGGGCAATTGCGCGCAAGAGGCTTCTTTTGCGCGCGAAGGCCTTTGGGTGAAGAATTATTCAAAGGAAAGGAGTCAAAGGGATTGCGCGCGAAGGCGAACCCCGAGGCTTTCTTGCGCAAAAGAAAGGAGGTTACCTGAAGATCGGCATTGCGCGCGGAAGGGGTTGGATTGCGCGCACGAGAGACCTTTGGAATTACGGCCACCTTCAAAACGTCAGGGGTCGCCTTATATTTATAGGCAACCCCGGGCACGGAATCCGGTTCGCGGGCACGGAATTCCCTTCGCGGGCGCGGAATCGGGCCCGGTGCGCAAGGGAGTCGCGCAGGCCACGGGCGCACAAAATTGCGTGCCGGCCCAGCGCATTGCGCGCATACCGGGAGGTTTGCGCGCGGCTCGTCAACTTTGCGCGCGGCTCTCCAAAATTCCACGCAAGACTTTCGGGCCCTCCGAAACGGGCTTCCGACTCCAAATATGACCTCGCTTCCCGCATCCGGAGCTTCGTTTGGGATCAACGGACTTTTCCGGCGTCTACAATCTTCCTTTGTGTTTTGAATCAATGACCACCATTGATCAGAATCTTTAGTGAGGCGGTAAACTGTCATGATAACGTTTTCCCTTTCACTACTCCCCAATTCATGAAATATTTTCTCTAGGGAACTTAAGCATTGCTCAGCTACTAATGGATTTGTACTCCCATTTAATGTTGGTGGTTTCTGACTCATAAAGCGATATAACAATGATCCTCCACACTGCGGATCAGGGTGCTCCATAAGGGTAAGGTTATTTTTCATAACCTGAGTGAGTTGTCCAAGTATGGTGATTAGCTGATCGGAACCAGTTGCATCACCAGCTCCACTATAATTATCTTGAGAAGGAGGGCAATCCCTACATGGAGTGCGTGCATTGATATGGTTTCAATTTCTACCACTAGGCACCATTTCTAAACAATGGCATAAACTAGATCTGTTTATGTATCAAAATACATAGTTCCATACTTATAAAACACTTAAAATAAATTGAACTATATATGGATATAATCTATAATCATAAAAAAAATTCTTTGAGAAAGTATATAGTCATAAACCCTTCATAATGATTTGTTAAGAAAATGAGAGTTATCCTAATCATATCCCCCAGGAGTGTCCTAACCAAGAGTGTAGCAAGGCCCGTTGTCGTGCACCAGTTCCTGTTCGAGTCTAGCTCAAAATGGTGTTTTTAGGTTTTACCCCTAGGTACATCTGTGCTAGAGCCACCTCTACCTTCTCGTATCCAGACATGGATGTATTGATCAGAAAACTCACAAAATATCTACAATAAAAAAATTCTAGGAATTTCCTCTATACTAATCCTCAAAGTTCATCTTAGGTCTACGTGCTCTAATCAGAGATTATCTAAATATAGCTTCCAAGGTTTGTACTAAACTTTCTGATACCAACTATAATGCCCCGAACCCAGTTATCTAGAGTTGGTGCATTATTACATAACATTGATATGATCACAAGAAAGATCAAATCTCGATAGATCGATTGGTTTAGTATCCTTAGAAACACTAGATATATTCATAAAGTTTTAAATTACATCATAAAGTGAAAAACTACTACAAAAACATATTGTCTCCATAGACCACACTATTATCCCCTCATAAAATCCCTGTAGGTCATTAATAATTTAATTCTTCACATCCTGGGAAAATAAAACATAGAAAAGGGGTGAGATCAAATGCCCGGTAAGGATAATAATGAAGTGGAAACTTTCATAAATAAGAATAAACATTTAAGGCAGTGTATAACTAAAACAAAAGCCTTTTAAACATGAAATTCAACATAGAATGGTAAAAATAAAATAAAATAATGCCATTTACATATTCACATGGATATTCTACTAATCGAATAATCACATGCAATATCAATAACAACTTTAATAATGATGGAATGCATAATGCCAGACTATCATAACCACATAGCCAAGGCTTAATACCAAGACTAAAAATAATATTTTTCCAAGGCCTTATGCCAAGGCAATAGTTTGTCTCATGAGACCTATCGATGCATCAAGAAGCTATAGCGGGCTCCACCCGTCACATATTAAGTCCAATGCATTCTCATATGAAAAGGTTTAAACATAACATAATCATTCGTATTAAAACTAGCATACGAAATGTAAATACTTCATCCATAAACCATGAATGATATAAAAATAACACATCCATAGAAAAACATATCCCAAAACCTTCAATAAAATATATAAGTTTTGTATCATAATAAATCAAGGTCAAATAAGTTTAAATTCTATCAAAAGATTTTGACATAGATGAAATCAAAACTCTTTTTAAAGAAATATATCATTCTATTTTGAAATCATTTAAGAGTCATACATTTATAAAATAAAACATTTTCTTTGAAAATATTCTTATAATATTGTAAGGAAAGCTTCGACGGAAAATAGCTTCACCCTCCATATAAGTTAAAAAAACATTCTTACCTTAATTTGGTCGAAAAGGTTAAAAAGCCCCTTGTTTGGAAAACGACGGAAAGATTCCTTTATAAACCTGTAATAAAATGTCAAACAAGGGTATAAATGACTTTAAACCATATTCTAGTAAATAGTAGATGTGTTTTGAAATAAATTTTTAAGAAACATGGATCTGGATGATAAAGAAGTCCCAGTAGATTATTATGTATAAAAAACCTCGAATAATGAAGAGATTGCAAAATAAACCCTTACCTTGTACTTTTACATGGTTGGGGTAGGTTAACCTCCTGTATAATGGTGAAATAATTGTTATTAAATTATAAAAGAATCATATACATTAATATGATATCATATATGATCTTTTAACATTGATTTGTTAATAATATCTTAGTATTATCGTTGTTTCGGCTGCTAACTTACTCGTTTTCTTTTATATGTTTTGTTACGTAAGACGTGTTTGTCATGGATAGGTTGTATCTTAATCATATCCAGAATGATATCAGTTCCTTAGATACTATTATTAATCATCAAATGAGAATATACTTGAATGGATACGATGGAGAATGAATCTTATCACGTTCGTGGAGACGGTAGTCCGTACGTACGCACGAGCGACAATATCATTCTTTTGATATTAAAATAATATATAATTGGATGGTATATCATATATACAGAATCATTATCATTTTATATTTTTTATTTACATGAATTACACATCATTATTATACCCATCCAAAATAAGAATTTATTGAATAACAATTACACCACGACGTGGAGACGGTAAGCCCTATGTACGCACGTATGGTGACATGTTATTCAAAGGATGGATAGAATACTGAATATTGTTGTACCATATTTAAAATAATATAATAGTATATATAAGATACTGGAGTTATTATTTTATAATGGTAATAACAAAGAAAGGAGAAGTGGAATAAGAATGGACTTGAAAAAGGGTGGTGAAATCATTACCTCTTCTTTGGGTTCTTCTTTTTAATTTGATCAAAAGGGATCCTTATGTTGGCTTTCTGACTAAAGGAAGGCCTCTAGGATGATGTGAGGTAAGTTGAGAGAGTATTTGGGCAGAGGATGGCTGAACAAAAAGGCTTTGAAGGTGTGATTTAATGGGAAGGGAGAGTGCCCTTTTATAAGAGGGGTGAGGGGAACCTTTGGAAAAGCTAGAAATATTATTTTATAATAAATTCATATTCGGTTTGTAATGGCTCAAATGTGGATTATTTAAATGTTAAGGTGGAGATAGGTCGAAAACCACTCAACCAACAGAATTTATACAGGTTTGGGTCATTATACTGTCCTTATCTTTAAGTATTAACTCTTAGTTAATTAGTTTCACTTTTACAATGTCTCTTTGTATTTTTATATTATATGGTTAATAAAGTTACTATATACATCCAAGAGACCCCCAAGTTTTCTACTAATAATACACCTATCATGATATAAGTCTCTTGGAAGAACATTAGATTTTTAGGAATTTAATATCAATTAATAATATACTATTTGTTTTAAAAACACTTTTATGTCAATTTTTACACTATTCAATAATTGATTTTTGTAAAAATCATAAAAGAATGATTACTTCAAAAAAAGATAATTAAATCATTTCTAACATGTCATATTAACCTATTAGATTAGTTTAATTCAAAAAAAGTCCTAAATTATATTTATTTGGGTATCTACAATATCAATCATTTTAATTTTTTACTATTATGGTAATTATTGCATCATCATTGTGTCATAAATAAATTAAATTATTTAATGTCTAAAAATTATAAATAAAATAAAATTATGTAGGAAATCATTTTTATTTCTAATGAATATTTATAGTATAAAATCCAACATATATAACCCTATGTAAACATTTTATTTCTAAAAGATATATGCTTGTGTCATTTTTGTATTCATTTTAACTTAATTAAAATAAAGTGTCCCTATCACATACAAGTGGCACCATGGGGTCCCAAAATCGACCCAAAGATACCCATGGTCGGACATGTATCATACAATATTGTTAGGACACGTTTTAGGGTAATTTGTTATTATTATAATATTATTTATTAGCCCTCATTTACCAGATTTACCCTTTAACCATGGTAAATAAAATATTTAGCGAAGTAATTATAAAAAATGTCTAAAAATAAAAGTTATCTATTTACACAATTTGAACATCCTGATTCCAAATATGGAATCCATTTTTCAAATTCAAAACACAGAATTGGCAGAAATAAATTTAAAATTAATTCCCACTATCAAAACAAAAAGCGTGTTTTTAAGATATAATAACTATCAAAAGATTGATACTTGTTTATGTTCGGTTTAATTATGAAATTAGGTCCAATGACCAACATTGTATTAAACTCAGAAAATATATTCTAAATATACTTTAAAACCACTCATATTCATAATTTATCACTATTAATTATTTTGATTAAAAATGTTGTTTTTAATTAAAATTTTGTAATTTTCACTATTCATCAAAATATTAAAGTTATCCAAAAAGTGCCAAAATTTCACCTTAGTATAAATTTGATACTCCGAATCCAAAAATGAAGTCCATTTTGAGGGATAAAATTTATATAATTTTAAAAAATAGGTATTACTATTTATAACGGCTAGTTTGATCGGTTGTGGTGTGTGTTAGAACTCGATGTTACGTACAACACACACTATTGCATTATTCAAAGAGAAGCGTACCATAGATGTTTGGGATGTTACAGAAAACCCACATTAGAATTTGGGTTATTAAAATTTATTTTTATTAAGAGGAAAAGTGAAATGAAAAAGTCACCACCAATCAATGGTCTTGATTAGGAGAAAATTGGTGGAAATTAGAGACACATAATTGGAGGGAAAACATAAATATTTCTAGGGAGTGATTGAGGTCATCAATCACTAACAATTGTAGAATTGTGGGCATCAAAGACACCAATATATGATGTTTTAAAATACCATCGGTTCAACAAAATGTAATGTATTAGGATAACAGATTTTTGTTTTTAAGATGCCTTACCTAATGTTTAGTAATTTATTTCTTCATAGAATAAGAGAAGAAGAAAAATATATACATGAAAAGTGGAGCCCCGTCCTTTAACTAAATTCTACCTAAAACTCATCTTTCACTATAAAAGATAATAGAACTTCAAAATAATATTCCATTTAATTTTTTTGTATAGGGTCAAAAAAATGAATTTATAATTAATCTACAAGAAGTTTTTAAAAAAGAATACATTATTCAATCCGGGAAATCTCATGGGCCCGTGGTAGGTGATACACCCTTGTATCCCTTTGGTTGTGGGTTCTAGTCACGCGGCCTTTCCAGATGCGACATGTTACCGCCCGACCTCCGGGTTGCCCTTTTTTGGAAATACAAAAAAAATCTCAAACTAGAATTATCCAAATTACTTATCTCAAAACTCACAGTACAAAATATATAAGGAAGGTAAACACAATGAAGATCATTTTTCCACGTAATAAAAAGTTGGCACCTTCATCCTGTATTCTTTTAAAATACTCCACCATTCTGAATTTCCATAAAAAATTATTCATTACATTCATGATCCATTATTCCTTATAGAATGCTGGATATAATCCTTCGATCCAAAAATGTTATAATCTCTAACAATGTTGGAATATACAAATCAATAATCAGTTTCAAGGTAGTCAAGAATATCCAATAAAATTTATACAAATCAATCTTGTATTATTCCAAAATAACTACCTCGGTATCAGAACCATATTATGGTTTATCTTTCTCTTGACCATATATTTTCCAAAACTTTAACCTGCTATTGAGTCACATTTCATGGTTCCACACAACCTCAAGTCCTTGATGAAATAGTACTGCAGTACAATCCTTATATACATCATCATTATTATAACCTGTACATCATTGATACAACACTCAAATGACATAATTCTCTAATTACAACATAAAAACTCAAATCATTCCCCGTCATCAGTGCTAGTATCATAGCATGATTATTATCCAATAACATCATTCGGGGCACTCTCTGCTGATTTTGACACTGGTTTGTGAAGTGTCCCAACTCCTTGTAGATGAAGCATTGTACATTTGAAACATTTTCCTTACACTTGTAGTAAATTACATGGTGTCATTTTTCTCCAAACTTATAACAAAATCACATTCCCTTTAGGCAAGTTCAAGGGTGTTTCTTCATATAATTATCACATATGGGAAAATTCTTCTTTTCCCTCTTCACTTTATCCATCTTTCTCTCTTCCATCCATTTCTTCTCTTTCTTCCCTTCAAATTCATAGGACGTAGAGAATTCATTACATATCTTATTTACACACGATACTATTTTTTCATATGTGGAGAATAAATGATAGAATATTTCCCTTCTTAATGTTGGCTTAATACCGTGAAATGTATGATCCTTCTTACTCTTTGGATCATACGTATTACTAGAGTTCACATTCCTTTTACAAGGCTCCATTTTCATACAATGGCATACACTAGGTCAGTTCATGAATTGCAATGAATAATTCCAACATGTTAAATGCCTAACAGAAATTGAACAATTTATGGATATAATCCAGAAAAATATTTTATTTGAGGAGTTATATACTCATAGATCCAACATAATAATTTTTTAAAAAAATGTGAATTATCCAAATCTTGTCCCCCATGAGTGTCGTAACCAATAGTGAAACAAGGCCCATTGTCATGCACTAGTTCCCATTCGAGTATATCTTAAAACGGTGTTTTCGAGTTTTACCCCTAGGTGCATCGGTGCAATAACGGCCTCTACCTGCTCGTATACAGACAAGGTTCTATTTTCTGGGAAAACTCACAAAATCTCTACATTACCAAAATTAAAGGATGTTCTTCTATACTAATCCTCAAAGTCTATATTAGGGTTATGTACTCTAATCAATGTTTATCTAAATCTAGTTTCCAAGGTTATTTGTAAACATTTTCGGATTCCAACTGTAACGCCCTGAACCCAGTTATCTAGAGTCGGTGTATTATTTTAATACATTGGCATGATTACAAGAAATCAAGTCCCTAAAGACCGATCAGTTTAGTAGTATTGGAAAATAGATTACATAAATGAATTTTAAATTACACTTCATAACATACAAAACAAAATAAATAATCCTTTATGAATTCCATTATTCCCTTGGCTTAACCCTTCATATTAATCACAATAAAATTTTTGGAATCATGGGAAAAATAAAACATAGAAAATGGTGACCATAGATTCACAGTAAGGATAACAATATAGAGGAAACTTTCATAAATAATCATAAACATTTAAGGCAATGTTTAACGAAAACAAATGCCTTTTAAACTTGATGTTCAGCATAATATGGAAAAAAATAAAATGAAATAATTCCATTTACTTATTCACATTTTATTCTACTAGTCGAATAATCACATGAAATGTCACTAACCACTTTCATAATGATGGAATGCATAATGACAAACTATCATAACTACATCCTAAAGGCCTTGTTCCAAGACTACAAATAATATTTTGTCAAGGCCATGTGCCAAGACACTAGTTTTCCTCATGAGACCTATCAATGCTTCGAGGAAATATAGCGGGCTCTACCCGTCACTTATTAAGTCCAATTAATTCCTCATATGAAAAGATTTAAACATAACATAAACATTTGTATTAAAAACTGCATACGAAATGTCAATACATTATCCCTAAACCATTAATGTTATAAAAATAACACAACCATAGTCAAACATATTACAAAACCTTCAATAAAATATATAAGATTTGTATCATAATAAATCATATTCAAACAAGATTAAAATCCATCAATGGATGTTGACATAGATGAATATTAATTGTAAAACACTTTGAGATAATGATCCATTTTTATGAAAACATTTAAATGTCACAAAATTTAGAAAGTAATACATTTAAAGACATTTTTGAATCAAAGTGTCCCATACCACTTTGAAACTTTTTAAATCAATTAAAAATTTAAAAATAGTCATGTCCATATAAATAAATCCTTAAAATCCATTTTTAAGACATTGACATTATTGAGAAAGATTTAGAAGAATATATATTTAAAAATTTTGAAGCGGTGTTTTTGTAAAAAAAAATTCCTTTGAAAACACTTTCAGGAAACGTGGACATGGATAATAAATATTCCCCATTAGATACTTACGTAAAAACAACCTCGGATAAAAAAAAGATTGTGAAATTAACCCTTATCAATTTGGTAACTTACGAAACGTACATCCCATGAAAGAGGTATCAAACATTTAATATGTAAATACACAAAAATTAAATTGTACTACACAAATAATACAATTATGGGCAGTACATTCACCACACAAAAGCTAATAGTGTCTATATGGAAAGAATCTCATGGGAATAAGGAGTGAGATGAAAACCCCTTACCTTGCACTTTCCTATAGTCAATTGTAAGTTTAACCTCTTGTATGAAGACCGTAGTATGTTATTAAATTATACCATAACCATATTAATATTTATTTTATCATACATTATTCATTCATGACTTTATACTACCCATTTAATAATAATATCCATGTTAAATTAACATTTCGGGTAATAATCGGTTTCTTTGTCGTACGTGTTTTAACTTGTTACTCGTGATTGTATCACATAGATCATGATTTAAATACTTCCAGAATATAAAAAATGATTTATATATCATATATATTTATAACATAAATATGTACAATAGACATATATATGAAATGGAAAACTCCGTTTATGGAGACCATAGTCTGTACGTACGCATAAACGTTGTTTTTGTTTACATAACGTTTGAACAGAACTAAGTGAATAAAATATATGTAAGTACATATATATATATATATATATATCTCTCCAGTAGCATTATTATTTCTTATATTACAAACATATTAGTAATATATATTTTTATAATCGTCGGTGAATGGTGAATGTGGAAATGAATCTCATCGCGTAGTGGAGACGGTAATCCGTACGTACGCACAAGAGACAATATCATTTCCTAAATGGTGTAGAATTGGATGGTATATTAATTATTCGGATATATTATCAAGTTATTTTCATTATTTATATATATATTAATCATCATTATATCTATCCAAATAACATATTGTTGAATAACAAATTACACCACGATGTAGAGACGGTAAGCCGTACGTATGCACGCATGGTGACATTATCATTCATAATATGGATAGAATAATGAATATTGTAGTGAAATATTTATAATAACATCACATTATATAGAAGATAATGGAGTTATTATTTTATATTGTAAATAACAAATAATGAAGAAGATGAAGAAGAAATGGATTTGAAAGAGGGTGGTGAAATCATTACCTCTTTTTCGGGTTCTTCCTTTTAGTTTGATCCAAAGGGATCCTTAGGTTAGCCTTCAGATGAAACTAATGCCTCTAGGTTGAATTTAGGGAATTTGGAGGAATATTTGGTCTGGGTTTGGCCGAGCCAAATGGCTTAGAAGGAGTGAATTAGAGTGAAGGGGGAGTGCCCTTTTATAAGAGGGTTTAGGGTCACCTTAAGAAATACTTAAAATATTATTTTATAATAAATTCATATTCAGTTTATAATGGATACAAATTGATTTATTTCGAGGCTAAGGTGAGGATGGGTCGAAATCCACACAACCACTAGGTTTCAGACTGGTTTGGGTCACATTATTAACCTTATCATTTATTTTTAACTCTTAGTTAATCAGTTTGACATTTACCATGTCTATTTTTATTTTTATATTACATGGTTAATAAAATTACTATAGAATTCTACTAGACCCCCCAAGTGGTCCATTAATGATAAAAATATAATGATATAAGTCTTTTAGCTTAACCATATATTTTTAGAAACCAAATATCAATTAATAATATAATATTTGTTTTAAAAACTCATTTATGCCAATTTTGACACTATTTGGTATTTTGTTTTTGATAAATTCATAAAAGCATTATTACATCGAAAAGAATTCATATAACCAAAATTATATGTTATATTATCCTATAAAATTATTGGAATTAATATAAAGTCTCAAATTACATTTTTTGTGTATTTATAATATAAATTATCATAATCATTCATTAAAACGGTAATTACTACAACATCATTATGTCATAAATAAATAAAATTATCTATTGTCTAAAAATTATAAATAAAATAACATTACGTAGGAAATATTTTTATAATTCAAATGAATATTTATTAAAGAATTTATCCAATGTATAACCCTATATTAAAAATGATTTAGTTATTAAAACTTGATTTTATCGCTTTTAACTCTTCTTTGAATTAAATAATAATAAATGTCCTAATCTAATCCAAGTGGACCTAAATGATAATATTTTATTCCTAAAGGTAGATTTTGGTCAAGATAAACTTGTCCAATGGAGTTCAGACATGTGTTAGGGTAATATTAATATCATGTTTACCGTTAATTGACCTATTAACTTTTAACGGTGGTAAATAAAAGTAAAAAGTTACTATTCACCAAAAATTATTTTTGTCTTATTGAACCAAATTTTACTCCTTGATATTAACAATGTATCTTGGATTTTCAAAATTCCACTCACAGAAGTGGTAAAAGTAAGTTTTAATTGAATTTTCAAATTCTCCTAGGAGATGGGTAAAAGACGGTGAAAACTTGAATGAAAATTTTATAAATAAAAAATTATTATAAACTAACTCCAATTAATTAAATTGAACTTATATAGGTATTATTTATCTATTTTGACCTAAAATAATTTTAAATTAAATAAATAATTATTTAAATAAAAATTCGGTTTTAAACTATAACTGGGTGTTTTCCACTATTCATAAAAAATCGAATGTTTTTAAGAAAATACCAAAAATTCACCCATACCTAATTTTGATATTCGGAATCCAAAAATGATCTCCATTTTACCAAATTCAAAACATATAAGTCACATTTATTAATTTAAAATTAATTCCCGTTGTCAAAACCAAAAGGATTATTTTTTTGAAACATTATCTTTCAAAAGATTGACACTTGTTTATGTCCAATATCAATGTTAAATTACCTAAAATGACCATAATTGGATTAAATGGTGAAAATATAATCTATTTATTCTTTCAAACCATTATATTATATAATTTAACACTATAAATTATTTTGATTAAAAAAGTTTTTTTATTTAAAATATAGTATTTTTCACTATTCACCCAAATATGATAATTACCAGAAAAACGTCAAATTTATTGAAGCAAAATTATTATGTCCCAATTATAATGAAGAAATTAATTATGTAAAATCGAATATATAAATGTTTCAAATATTGGATTTAAAAAGTGTTCATCATAAAAGGCAGTAAAAGTGCATTTTTTGAAAAATACTTCTTTTATCTGAAAGAAAAGAATTATGTCTAAGAAACCCATAATATGGATTCTAAAATTATAAGGATTATATATAGTTAAAAATTAAGTTAATAATATTCATAACTACATTTTAATGGCTAGTTTTCTAAGTTGTGGTGCATTTGAACTTTGTGTTGCATGTAGTGCAAGTTATTGAATTACTTTGAAAAAATAACGTACTATGAAATCGTGGGGTCTTACATTTATAACCCTCGTAGGTGAGGGGTATAATGGGGTTTTACCTAAAAAATCCTTGGGCATCCAGGCCCATCATATTAATGAAAAGAAGGATTATAGGACAAAAAATTTAATTTAAATAAATAAATTAAAAGAAATCGTTCACATATAAATTTCTAGGTCTGTATCATGATCATCCATACATGAAATGTTATTTAAACATAAATAAAACTATCATTAAATTATTTTATAGTTCTTATTTAAGATAGATCGTGCTCAAATAAATTAATTTTCATTAATTAGTCAATCCTTTTTTCATACACCCTTTTTCTGTATTTTTCTAAGATTCTCATCCATTAGAATTTTAAAAAAAATAAATTCATTTAAAATTATATTAGTATGTATCTTCTATATTGGATGAAACCCTATGAATTCCCATTCATAACTTCCCAATGAGTAGAAATTAACATTACAGATATGTTAAATTAAACAAATATATTTAAAACACCTTTCACGAGTTGTGCCTTAGCTTTATACCCCCACAATAGTACACATCTCAAGGGTTTTTATAATATATTAATAAATTTTAAAGTATTGGCATAATTTGGATGAGTACACGGTTTATAGTTCTTAAAATATTTCATGTACTATTGTTCACCTTCCATTTGATGTACACACCTGAGAAAATAGAGTGTAGATGTACTTCAGAAATATTTGGCGTACACGACATTTTCAGTGGGACACATGACAAGTAGTATCTGCATTACACAGTTTCTAGTCGATAAAGCTATGTACGGGGTACATGGTCCAACCCTAACCCGAAGGGACAACATGTCGTGTTAAATGGGCCACACAGCGTGTAAGATGGAAACTATTTTCCACCAGTTCTAGGTCAACCCATGGAGTATTAATGACCTAGATAAGATCCAATGACACGACCAAGTTTTCCGGACCATCCTAGTGCATGGAAGATATACTACATGATGTGTACTTCTGAATACACATAGTGTGTTCTGGTGTGGTATGGACATAAAGCTTTGGAACCTTCGGATTATATCCTTTTTTTTTATTTTAATAAAAATTTAAAAAAAAAATTATCTATATGGTGACTGAGAAATGGAAGAGGATGAATAGATCTCAAGAATCAGATTTATATAACAATTAACAATTATTGGAACAACTAAATTATTAAATTTGTAAATCCCCAATGAAAAGATGAATAATTATAACAAAAAATATGACTCATTTCATATAACATGTAGGTTCCATGCATAGTTAATGTTCGTTGGATGGTGTAGGATTCCTTTAGTGGTGGTCCACACCACCTCCACATATCTCGAGACATAACCAAAGGGATAGTCGAGAGCTAGCATTGAAGAGATTTCATTTTTGATGTCCTCCTTTGATCTCCTTGAGAGCCGCTTGCAAAGCGATTTCCTTGATCTAGTGGAGAAGGATCTCTCTACTATCATGAGAGAATTCTTAGAAGAAAATAATTATCTTATGGATTGAGAGCATTTTTTTAGATCCGTTGTCCACACCCCTATGAATGGAATTCTTAATGAGAATTATATAATTGGTATTTTAATTTCATAGAATAATAAAATTCATTAATTACCCGAAAGAATTTATTCTTTTCATTTAATTATAATAGACCCCATGTCTAATAATAACTATCGACTTTTATTATTACTTGACATGAACCCAAAGAATTACACCAAATATTATTTCATTAATTAAATGTTATTATTTCTCACAAATCCTCAAAAAAACTACATGGAATGTATATTAATATACATGATGTGTACTTATGTTTTTCCATTTTCTTTATATCCTCCACCAAATTTATTAGTCCATGAAGAATGGATATTTATTTATTAGGGAAATATCAATGAATTACTCACTAATAAATATATTATTTCACCCAAAATATATTTTATCGAATAAAAAATCTTTCATAAATGTGATCAGGCATCCTTGAATAAATATTAAACAAAAATTAGGAATAATATTAATTCAACTTGTCAAATGAAGATTTAACTGAGATACATGGACACACATCGTGTGTGACCCTCTCAGCCTCTTTCATAGAGGCATTAGGTGCAGCCTGCATAAATTCCATGTTTAGCATTTAGAAAAACATCAAATCACCAAGAGAGAAAGTTGTTAATGCCGCAATGACGTGTCACCTCATATGAATTCTTACTGTGTAATGTAATCCCTTTATCACAATATCTCAAATCATTTAGGTTGCAAGCTAGTTCTATCAACCCATGTGCTTGATTATTCATTCTATGAATTCCTATAATTGAAATTTCTTATTCCCTACCATGGTCAACAATTTATTTGGGCTATATCAATTCTATCAATGGTCCTAAAATATTTACATCTGTTATAGAACAGAAGGTACAAATCCTTTACCACATTATCTATTAATGCAGTATTACTCGTGACACACCCAATATATCATACCTCACTACGAAGAGTGTGTTGTCACATTTTTCGTCAATATATCTATGTGCGTGATTTGTAATACAATTAATAATAATATTAATTTCTATGGACAAATACACATGTCTGTATATAAGAAAATTTAATGACACTATGAAATTTGAATTTCCTACTGCTGGGTATCATTATCATAATATCCTCCTTGATATTACCAAGCACGTACACCATAATAAGTTTCCTAATATTTTTATGAGTCCTTACCTCTAGTGTAAAATATTATTTTTGTCCCATAAATAACATCATTCGGCCATACAATATATAGTAAAGAACGTTGTTATTGAACATTCATGTTCTCTTCATAGGTGGGATCCACTATGACCCATTAATGCAACAACTATCCTTTGGACATGACCATATTAATTGTCACATAGAATAACAACTAATATGTTATTAGGAAATTATTAATGAATAATTTATGAAGTAGTTGGTTCAAGGGAACCAACTCCAACACAACCAACTATTGTTATTTTTGAGTTACCTAATAGTTCAATACATTCCAAGAGTGAGTATTTGATGAATTTATTTTCGAATGAATAATTTTGTCATCCATGTGGATTTTTATGTTATAATCATAGAGGAGGATATGAGCTATTCATAGTCACAAATCATCATGGATAAACCATTACTATAAAAAAAATTCAATCATAAATTTCCATGAATGTACTATAATAATTGAGTTTGGTTGAAAAATTTCCACCTTTATATTTTTTATTCAATTATGTGGAAAAAATAAGAGAACTCAATTTTTTTAAATATTCACATTGTGATGAGTGTAATCCATGTGAAGAAAGTTATTTGATATATAAAAATTTTATTTTTGGGAAAAAATCATGATATCAAGATATGATCAATTTTTTTTGGTAAAAAATTAAATATTTTATCCAAACATCTAATGATGAAATTAATTTTGATTTATTTAATTAATTTTTCAATTTATTCAATGCAAAAGTTCTTGATACTTCATCAATAAGAGACACCTATATAACTATAAATTAAAATAAATATATAAACATGAAATTTCACATAGAAAAAATCCAAATGTAATTTAATTCCAAATAATTATAAATTCAAACATAATATCAATTTAATTATCTATATTGAAAAAGTAGGTATGTAAAAGTGATCAATAAAGGGAATTAAGAAATTATACGAAATAGCTGCTACCAATAGAAAAAAGGGCAGTCCCAAAACCTATGAAGCAATGGTACCACATCAATAAAGAGTATGAAAATCTATATAAATAGAAAAAACATCCACTCATTTAAAATAATTAACTAATAGAAAATTAAAATCGAATCATAATTACAGAATCGAAAATAATGAAATACTTAATCCCTTGGGAGAACACTATCACAACTGAAATTAGGGGAACCTATTAATTGCACATCACTGATTAGGTAGACTATCAACTAGTGATATTTAACCACAAATACATCATTATGATAGTGGGATGCACACAAAATTACATCACTAGTCATGGAAAACCAATATCTATTAGAAACTACCTCATTGTGATCATGTTTCATCAACCAAGGAACCATGGGAATCCTAAAATGTTAGTCATAGGAAGCTGTAGATATATTTTTTACATAAAAATAAAATATAAATAATTAATATAATGTATTATGTAAGATAAACTATTCTTTACACCCTTATATATACATCTTTATATTATATCTATAATTACAAGATGAGGTTATAAATTTACATTTAGATATGACTTTTAGAAGTAAGCTAACATATAACAACCATCCCTTTAGAAACCAAACTATATAAATATATTTTAAATCCTTTTTAAAACCACATATTCATTAAACAATTCTACCAATAAACATTTGTGATCATTTACAATTAAAATTCAAAAATAAATATCAACAAAAACATAACTTTGTAAGGAAACCAGTCCCACTATCTGTATACTAATGTTTACTCAAAACATTTCATTTAAATTAGGAGTGCCCCATAAAATTTGATTCATTTAAAATAAATCATTACGAAAGGATTTAAAAACATTAAAACATAAACACAATTCTATAAATCACATGAAAAATAGAGTCAACCCCAAAATAATTTTGTGAGGATCACATTTCACATATGCTACAACATTTATAATCTCAAAATTTATTTTATGTTAAACCAATAATCCTGGGTTATGATTTTGAAATTTATGAATGGAATCAGCTAACTTAATTGATTAATCTCTCAATACTATATAGTCCCCAATACCAAATAATTTTCTACAATCACATAAATCATCCCAAAACAACCATAAATTAATTTACGAACCTCCTAAATTAAAAGTCATAGAATGGAATAATCATATCCAAACTCACTTTACGGAATAATGGTGATGAAATAACATGAAAAAAGTATGATAAAATACAAAAAAATCAATTATAATTACCATGCCTAAATAGAAGGGGAATTGACCATTAAGGGGAGATATGGGATGGTGCCTTGGGATTGGGAATGAGGAGCTCATGGGGGAAGGGGGCCGGTGGTGAGGCGGAGAAGGGGTTCAACGGTGACTCAGATGGTAGCTGACGACGAGGGGGTGATGTGGGCCTACATGAGGTGGATAGAGTTTAAAAGTGGTTAGGGGAAGAGGGGGTGGGGGTTTCAGTCATGGGGGTTTGGGGAAGTGGTGAGTGGAAGAAGTGTCATAGTTTAAAAAACCGTTTTATCAAATGTATTTTTAAAATATATCGAAATATTGAATAAATATAAAATTTTTGTTTCATAATATACTACTAATAAATAGATTTGGATTTGTGAATGAAATCTTCCAAAATATTCCAAAACTGGGATAGATATAGAGAATTATGTGTACTCTTTTCCCTTGATCTAGGGAAGCGCAACCCTTCGATATTTATGGAAATGTGGTTTCTCTTATTTATCCCATCCTGGATGATTATCAACATATTTTGATAATTTACATTGAATCAGCCTGGGATCATATTCAAACTTCAGATAGTGCCCACCAAGTGATATTGGAACATGCATTAGAATAGACTCACAATCCAATTTAAAAATATCAGCCACATACTCTAAAAGATTTGGTTATACTCTTATCCCCATTCTGATCGGGGATTTCTAAGAGAGAGAGTCACTTGCCACATGAAAAGTACATATTCCAATCGAAAATGACTGAAATCATACACCAAAGGGTAGAGATCAGGATAACATACCCATTCTAACTAGGGAACACCAAGTGAGATCATAACATGCCTTAGGGTAGGCCCATATTCCGGTTTGTAATGAAATTTCTCGTATTCTTGTAGCTCATGGAAGCCAAGCAAAACTCTGGAATTCCACCAAAGAACTACTACACCAATATCATTAAAAAGATATATAATAGGATGATCTTATACCTTCTCCCATTATGGATGATAATTGACATATTCATATAGGTAATTCATATTTTAAATGGGATCATATCCTCTCTTCCACCAATGTTGATCGGCATATACCGACAACCATCCATAGAAAAGATCCTATTTATACAAACAATACATAAGATCATTGTAAAAATCCAGCAGAATATCGATAGTGATATCATATTCCCATTACATTATTAGGAAACCAATATATTTTGAAAACCATCTTACAATAAGATCTTATTTCAAAAAAACTCTAAAATGCATGTCAGCAAATTCCGACCATGACAAATAATGAGGTTATTATCCCTAATCTTCTCAATTTTTATGTCAAATAGGTTCCTCAGGACACATTCTCAGCACCCCAAGGGTCCACTAACTATTAAATCAAAGAATAAGGTGGTCATAACCATGATAGTCTTTCTCAAGTTAGTGTGGATATTGATTGCAAAGAATCATCTATGAACATCAAATGTAGTCACCTTCCAGACTGTGATATCTCCAACAAGAAAATCCTCACATGTATTGTACACCTTTTTATTGGGTGGTTCTCACAACATAGATTTTGTCATATAGACTTGTGCTGAAAAGGAATGGTCAATCGTATATAGTTCCACATTAACTAATAGAAACACTTCCCAATGGTTAGTAGGTGACCCTAATATGTTACATTATGGTTTGACCATGTTGATGAATGTAAGTCTAGTGAAGTGGAATATGATATTTATATAAGGAGGATGTTAGCCAGAAACAAACTCCCCACCATGTTCAGGCCCATCATAACATATGACACTGAGATCCGAAATGATCTAGAGAAGATGCTCATGCATTATTAATGCTAAAATATGTGTGAAACTAATCAGTGGCTGAATTATACGTGCCTACCTTATATAGGATAAAAGGGTCACCTTTATACCATCAAGATACCCTATTTTCAGCTCAACATTGCTACTATTTCCATGGATGTGACCCAAAGCCAGAATATCATAGAACAAAACTACAACACAATTTTTTCCATTGCATTACAACTCATCAGTAACTACTCATCAAATCCTTTTCATGTATATGTATTCAAGGATGTCTAATGTATAGATAATTTCATTTCACCACACCATTGTAATAGTAGATCATCTCATATTTGGCATCAGATAATGTCATAGACTCATATTAAATCAAGGTATCAAGTATCATGAAATCTAGTTAGTCACTACAATGAAACCCCCCCCCCACATTTATGATTCTAATGCATCAAAAATTGGATGACAGTATGGAAAACCAATCATTAAATGGGTACCCTCGAAGCTATGGTAATTCATATTACACATAAAATCAAAGGTTTCGGTCAATCCAATAATTTCCTATATAAAATTACTTTTGTCATAGTCTTCCATTACACCTAGCACAGACCTGATCACATCTACACAAAATCAAAAACATTGAAATAATAGGTACTATAGCATCCCATTAGGAGTGGACCTATCCCACTAGGATGGGTGAATATTATCTAGTTCATCCCCTAACTAGATTGTCAATTCTAAAGATATTTCAAAAAAAAATCAATAGTAGAATGAACATAAACCCAATCCCACTCAAATAGGGGAATTTTTATCTCAATCTCCATCACTATGTTCATCACACCCCATGGGGGTCCGTAGAAATCAAAGGTTGTTTAAGATCAACATTGTACCATAGGACTGTGTGCATTTATTTCTCAGTGACCATCCAATGTGTGATAAAATAATTTGCTGGAATCATTGAGTCCCTATCAATAGGATCAAAAAAAATACAATTGTTTCCTAGAATACCCCCCAACCCAAAGGGATGGAGACATTTTCAACATTTTCATCACAGTGGAGGGAATCATTCTTCTCTAGGATAGGTGGTAAATATTGATGATCATAACCCCATATGATCTTCTAACTACATGAAAATATATTCCTTTTAATGACTATTTGAAAAAAGGTTAATAGAAACTCCATCTAGATCACTGTTCATAGATCAGCATACGAGGAACATACGGTGAATGAAATCAAACCCTGTCAGGTCCACAATCCAAAAAAGTTCAACATGGAAAAGGATTCGAGAAAGGAACATGATGCATGAAGTGAGTAATCACCCTATTCATTGGTAGTAAAGGGAAAACTACCATTTCAGGATACAACTCATTGAACATTGTCACTATCACCACAATATATATTTTGGTTCAAGGTGTAATTTTTTGTGGATAAAATTTATAAAACATACCATGAGAATGGGGTGGTCTAGATTAACCAAAAAAGGTAGTTTGAATAAGGAATACTAGGAGTATCCAAAAACTAGAACCTCTGAATATTGATAAACCACCTTCATGTTGGAACAATACAATGGATATAGGTAATAATTGTGGATACATCCAAATCACCATGTAAAATAGTAAAAAAAAATTATAGAGGAAAAAATGAAAAAAATAGAGGAATGGTATTTATAATAATAGATAGATCAATGTGGAGATACTCAAGGGAAACATTTTCACTAGGTATCATCATTAGACTAAGATTAATATACTTCCTCCCATTAATCAGGAATTATCTTTTATGCTACTAAGAGTGGAATTTGATATTTATACCAGCCCTAAGAAAGTCGTTCTATAAAATGTGGATGTTGAAGATTATTATGACTTACATCCGTTATGACGATCGACTTCCCCCATGTAATGAGATCATTCTTCCTTATAATAGATTGATAATCAGCTGGATATGAGAATGTGAATCCTCATTAGTTCATTCTGGTCACTATATAAGAGAGGTGACTCCATAAATAGTACCTCTCAAACTGTTCAATTAAAATGGTTCCTGAATCCTCGAATAGATGTCATAAAAGTGTGAAACATTAATATGAGGTCCAAAAAACCATATACCTAATGGATAGATGAAACCTTTACCCTACCAAATTTTATAAATCCATCCTTTACCTCTTTTGACATCATAGGATATATAGAACAAAATATCATGCCCATTATGTCCCAATGAGGTTAAATTACTAGCCCTCAATATTATAATGGGTGAAAAAGATTAGTTATTTTGTATATACTCGGATAGGGAAATCATTTTTTAATAAAAAACTATTCCATTATGATTCATTATTGGTTAGGAATTGATTCAACATCAATTAATTTAATAGCTCCGCTCCATGCTAAGCAAAACAACAATTATCGACTTGGAATATTTCTATAATACAAAAATGGGAGGGTGTGTGGATTTATAGATAGATTAAATGTTTACCATATTCCCTCATCATCCCTATCTCATAAGATCAATTTTTGGAACATAATGTTGAAAATATTTGGGATGATCTATAGACACCATTGATCCTAAATATGTATCTGGGTGAGATCATTGAGTTTGTAGAAATGGCACAATTCCTAGATGATTCCATTCATCTGACCCTAGATATGTCTTGAATCATTCCCATAAAACAAGTGAAATTGTTCAGAATGGAAAACAACTACTATTTTTACACTCAATGCAATAGAAGTTCCCATTTTAGAATATAGGTTGGTCTAGGACCACCCAAAATGTCCTATTGTGTGGAGAAACCCACGAAATCACCTTCAACTATAAGTGAAATGATATCTAGGTCACTTATGATATGGGGAATGGATGAATAATGTATACTCCTTCTAATATGAAAAAATCCTTGTTTATAACTTTAAATATGTGGGCAATAACAGTCTCAAACTACCACATCATAGGTAGCATAATGACGTAAAACTCACTAATCTTCCTGACTAATACACTTTCCATTGATGGATTTGTCACAAAAAATGGGTATCTACATCTACAAGGTTTTCCTCCATTGAATGTCTAATTTTGGATAGGTGATGTTGGAAAAAAATAAGGAACTATTGAACTACCTGACTACTTCCAAGTCCTGATATGATAGGGAATGGAAACAATTCTGACATGGTGTAGGTGGGTGTTTGAAAAATTGCTTACTTAAAAGGCTATTGACTGATCTCACTACACCCAGACAGAAAATCATTTCAAAGTAGGAATGTTTATTTCACATAGCGATGTAATGTTAAATACACCTCCCATAGGTGGATTCAACCCTCAAACATAGGAATTGAAATAATAGAGAGAGTTATATTTAGATGAAATATAGTATTTGACTCTTGCTGATTTTATAACTACAACGACCAGAGAATGAGCATTGCAACACCAAACGAAACCATAAATGGACATGTAAATCATATTATATTCCAAAAAAATAATACCCCTAGCTGACGACATATCAACTAATGAATATGACATAGAATATGATTTCCCCATGGATGACCGAGGAGCAGGAGGACGAAGGTGTAGGAGCTATAAATATAGATGGCAACATGGGATTTTTTGGACCAAATAACTCTGTCGCATACCCAAATAAGATATATATAATAAAAAACCCCATGGCTATGAACTAATAAAAATATTAGTAGAAACATGGAGCTCTATTGTTTTCCCCTAGTGGTCACCCTAGGCCAATCATCTTACATGATAATGAGGAAGCGATTTAATTGTATGATCATCCTAGGAAATAGAAAGGATGAAATGACCTATGATACTGAAAGCAGTACTCCCTCAGCCTCTACAAAAGAACCATTCCAGTCTACCTCAAATTTCCCAGATCTAGAGCCACAAAATATGCAATATCCCCACCTTGAAAGTGTTCAAATCTAGACCAAATGTTCCAAAATTTTTACACAGCTCGTGGTTTTCCCAGCCAAAATCTCAGTCATGGCTGTTCTTCATCATTCCAAATAACATAGTGAGTCACTCATTAAGGCCCTCCCAAGACTATAATAATTCTATAAATAATTTATAGAAACTTTGTTTCATGTATTGGATAATATTCCATCATAATTCCATTTCACAATCTGGTCCACATAAAAATTTCTGGATATAGTCATTTAGGGAGACATCGAACCCCAATATGTTTCAGGATGACTCAAAAATGTCTACATCCAAAGGGATTTTATTAACAATGGTAATGAGATCATCCTAATCCCAAAATTCTACCTTGCATTTTTTTGATATAATGAGACAAATTTATGTCCTAAAAAGATTACCATTTAAGGGAATTATAAGAATGAGAAAAGGCATCTCATGAAGATCAATATCAAATATCTGTTTTGGCATCTCACATATCACATTATGATAATGGTTATTAACAATGAAATGACAAATAATTTCATACTCATAAATCATTGGATTCATAACCATGTCGTAGTAATGAAAAAATTTCTTCAATTTTTGAAATACCACATCAATGGAATGGTTGGAATACTACAAGGTGACTGTGCTGCATTCGAGTATGGTGAAGGAACATATACCAATTTATGTTTCTATAAAATGGAGGGGAAATAAAAATGGGGGTGAAAATATTTGATTTTCAAGCCCCAATGTCTTGGGTACTCCGCATTGGAGTTCCTAGTGTATTATTGATAGATATTATGTACTAGAAAAAAAATATGATTGAGGTTGTATACATAATCCTAGATTCCCAAGCCCCTCCTGTCTCAAGTGACTATATTAAATAAAATAATCATATAAAAAATTTCTCTACAGTGACTCCATAATTATGTGATAAAAATTCAACTTCCTTTGGCCTCCCTCCCCCCAATAGTGAATAAGATTCCCCTAGATTAGAGACCATATTCAAGGATGCCTCCATACAATCAGAGGTGGAAGACGAAGAGGATTACCTTAGAAATTAACCTCTTGCATTTGAGGAAGAAATCGCAAAAATCATTAATGAGGGTGGGTAGGTTAATCTAGTAATAAAATAATTCCTTTTAAATACATTGATTAGTTCCACCATTCTCCTCGAGGAAATATAGATATACATTTGAATTCTAAAGAAACATCGATTTATTTTATCATCGAATTATATAGAAATTCCTGGATTGAACTAAAATGTGGATATGAAATATCGTGAGATACCAATAAATCATCGAAGATTCAAGGAAATATTATCTTGGATAAACCCATCTCATGCACCAAATGTTGAGCCAAATGTTTATAAATTTATCAAACCCAATTTTGTTCGAGAGGTGAAATAACTAAAATGGATCACTGAAATCATCCTTATGAAGGAAAAGAACTATAAAATTATGTTATATAATGAGTTCAGATACCTTAATTAAATTTACCAAAATAATATTTTCCACTATCTATCACTGATATATTGATCAATGAATGTTTTGGCTTTTATGACCTTCCTATTATTAACAGGTATTCATGGTACAATCAAATAATTATGGCCCCTGAAGATTGGGAATCTTTCACCTTAAGAATTTCTAAAGGTCTCATTGTTGGATCTGAATCTACGGATTATACACAAGAGGGGGGTGAATTGTGTCTTTTTCAAATTATTACAATCTCTTCAATTTAGACAAATTCTGTTCACTATGCTTTTGCACGATTAAATATGCAGCGGAAAAAGTAAAAGCATGAACACACGGATGTATAGTGGTTCGGGGAACAGAAGGCCCCTAGTCCACTCCACCAACGCTCAAATCCACGAGCTTGGCGATTTTCACTATCTGGTCCTCGTTTCCACAGACCCGTCCACAACTGAGTACAGGCAGTTGACACCTTTACAAGATTCAGGCAAACACAACCTTCCAGGTTCAAACACGAACCCACACAGCTTAGAACGAGAAGCTGATCACTCAAAAAAAAAGGGTTTCGATAAAGAAACACTTCTCCAGTTGTTCTTCACAATTGCAACAGAATACAATTGACAGTAGATAGATCGTCGTCTTCAGAAAATAAAGATCCGTAATCAAAACAGTTCTGAGTCGATCCAGTTGCAATAGATATTACCAGAAACTTCACAACTTCAGCAGCAGTAGATTCACAACAGGTAGTCGATGTAGAACACGTGAATCTGCTATCAAAATCTTCTTTCAGTAATAAAGGTCTTACGCTTCTTCTTGATCACCAGAAAAGAACGCTTTTTCACAGTCTCTGTTTTCTTGCTCGTCAAAAGATCAATCATTCTATATTTCACACACTTTCCCGTGCATATATATATCTCCGAAGTTTCCAAGATAGAACATATATATTCAAATATGAGAAAATCTTCCGCATAAATAGATCCATGAAAATCTCCTTTAGATTCGCGATATTAAATGAAATAACAAAGCCGTTGTAACTCCCCTGAAGAATCGGCACAAAAAGCTCCGTTTAAATCAAACATTAATCCGTTGTAAACCGTCTTTGATTCAGTCAAAGTCGTATTTAAGAATCAGCTCGAAATCCGCCTAATAATCCGCTTGATTAACTAATTCAAAAGGAAATATCGTCTGTCAAAAATATCCCGACGCCAAACGTAGGGTTGATGACGTGGCTCCAAACGTAGGGTTCACAAACGTAAGGTTCAGAACGTAAGGTTGAACATACATACTTTCTCTTCAGCATTCAAACGTAGGGTTGATCATCCATACTTTGTCTTGCTTCAACTCTCCAAAGAACGTACGGTTGATTATAAAAGTAAGGTTGATGATCCATACTTTTGAGAAACAAACTCAACACTGAAAACTAATGTACGGTTTCTCTTCCATACTTTTCAACAACGAAAACGTAAGGTTCCTTCCAAACGTAATGTTCTTCTTCCATACTTTTCAACAACGTAAGGTTCATTAACCATACGTTTCAAAATAACATAAAAAGTAAACTTTTCATCCATACGTTACGTTCATCAACGTAGGGTATGAACAGTGATTCCAGTACGCGCTAAAATTGATCTCGCGCTACAGTGATTCCAGAACGTGCTAAAATTGATCTTGCGCTACAGTGATTCCAGAACGCTAAAATTGATCTCGCGCTACAGTGATTCCAGAATACGCTAAAATTGATCTCGGAATAAATGAAGTATAAAATCTCGTTATATAAAATAAATTCCTGCAAAATACTCAACGAAATAATTAGTAAATAATTAAGGGTATTTGTGAGCATCAAAATCATCATAAAGAGACAGAGTATTATTTAAAATAATCTCCCCCTTTAAAAAACATTATTTTGATTTGTTTAAAAACAATACATTGCTCAACAATCTCCCCCTTTTTGATGATCACAAAACCCATAAAATAATAAAACTAATTTAATTGCAATCTTGATTGAAAAAAAAAGTTTTATAAAATTTTAGAATTTTGAAAGGATTAAAACAATATTTAACTATAAAATTTCTCCCCCATAACTAAAATTTCTCCCCCATAACTAAAATTTCTCCCCCATAACTCCCATAAAAATATATTTTCAAATAGATAAAAGATAAATGTCGTATATATCCAAATGCTCCTATATATCCAAATTTCTTCATAGGAAACGAATGAATTTAAATGTTGTGTTTATCCAAATTCTCCCCCTTTTTGTGATATCAAAAAGAATGAAAAATTACGGATTTGAACACATTCAATATTGCACTGGACTATAAGTAAATGCTATAATTAACTGTGTATGAATAAGTGAATTTCGTATACTGGCTAACTTAATCATAAATCAATAAATAATAAAATAAAAAAGATAAGAAAAGAATTTTCATTCACAAGCTACGACAGTGATATACAGAGGAATCAAGGTTTAGGTATAAGACAGGGAAAAAGGTGTCTATCTCCTTCGAATTGCGGTCTTGATCTCTGTAAACTGTTCTCTGAGCCTTTTCATCATCCCATCTCCTAACTTGATGATAAGATCTCTGTTCTCCTGAGTCATATGAATATCTTCAATCAAATTAACTCTGAAAAACTCATGCATTCTTTCTTCTTTTTCAACAAAAAGAGCCAGCTTTTCTGATAACTGATTCAAAAGAATCCTAATCGGTTGCTCTCCAGATGTCAACTGATCTACCAAAAATTTCTGATTATCTAGCAAAACTGACAAAGGGGCACTATTACACTGAAGATCGTGTAATCTGTCACTCATATTGCTCAGTGCTCCAGTAATTGCTTGAAATCTTCGAATCAAATCAGGTGAAGAACCTGATCCACTCACAGCACTATTTGCAACAGATTCAAATTTATTCTCCATGTAAATTTTCATCTCAGCCAAATCATCTTTCGTTACCATCTCTGATTTCAACTGATCAACAGCATGCAACATATCAGTTTTAAACAAATCTACTTCCTGTCTTGAAACAGTACATTCTTTCAGCTTCTGAAACTTTAACTGCTCCAAGTTCAGAGAACTTCTGAGACTAACATTCTCAGATTCTAACTGAGAAATACGCTTGTATAACTCAACAATTTCTTCTTTTCTCGAATCAGGGGCACCCTGTGCTTGATTCTCATGTCCAGAATCAGATTGACGAAGCAGGACAAGGGGTAAAGAATCTGCATCTGATTGTTCTTTGTTCTGAAAAGGTTGATCCACTGAACTATTCTTTGAAGCTTGAAACTCTTCCACTGAAAAATCTTCCTGAAGTACTTCTGTATTAACTTCAGAAGTATGTTCATCACGAACAGTAGTCTCTCTGACTTCTACTGAATGATCAAGAACAATATCTTCATGAACTTCTTGAGGTCGGGCCACTTCTTCACCAGGCACTGCCTCCATAAGTTGTTCTTGTGGAATTGCTTCTTCAACAGCCACAGCAGTAGTTTGAGGTTCTAGCTGAATTTCCGGTTGAGCTACTGGTTCCTCTATCGGTGCAGTCTGCTCCACAACAGCTTCTCTCACAAAGGAATAAGAAATTACAGGTTCAGAAGATTTCAAGGTAGGAGAGATAATTTCTTCATCAATTAACCTCTTCCTTCTAGATTGAAGTTCTTCCTGACTTCTCTCTTCCTCAACTTCCTCCATCTCAAAGCGAATTCTCCTTGCCACTGTACTAACCCTTGATTCTGCTTGTCCCTCCTTGGACTTAGCAGGTTGAGCCTGAGCACTCTCCGAGTCTTCCTCAGCTCCAACAGGTAAGAGTTTTCCTTTAATAGTGCTCCAGAAATATCTGACTTTCCTCAAAGTTCCAGCATTAAAAACATTACTGTGGTGACATTTCACCCCAGCACTTACCAATCTGATCATTCCTCTTTTAAACAACAACAAAGAAATGAACCTTCCATATGGGAAAAAGGTCATTCTTGCTTCACTCTGACAGCAGTATCTCAGATATCTTATCATAAATCGAGGAAAATTAAACTTAATATCACTCATCAAAAGATACATTATATACATGTCAGGGTACAGAATTTTCTCCATCTCAGCCATCCTTGGTGCTAAACCAGTCTGAACAAACTTTACCAAGATTTTCTGATCAGGCTCCAAATCTTTAATAAACATCTTCTTTATCACTTTGGTTCCAAACAGAAAAGACATAATGTCTTCAGACTTATGTACAGAATCTCCAATATTCCGTAAATCGAAATGAAAAACTCCTTCATGAGGGCAGTTAAGAATTTGACTTATCTCTACAGATGATATGGAAAAGTCCTTATCCTCTATTTGAGCCAATAAACTATCCTCCGTATCTCCAAGGCTAAACTGAACAGATCTAAAGAAATGTCTCATTTCTGCCTCATAAAGAAACTCAGAGTTTTCACTATTAAAAGCTTGCTCAAGGCCTTGAAACGACAACGCTTGTTTCAACAGCAAATTAGTTTCAAACAGCCATTCTAAATCGATGACTTTACCTTGCAGTATCTTCCGACCAACTACTTTAGATTTCTTTGCAGCACTGCTCTCGGCTTCATCTGGACGCTTAGTCTTTGCCATTTCAACAACGATTTCTGAAGGTTCGTAAGCTTAGGGTTTGAAGATTCAGAAAAGGGTTTTGGAGCAGATGTGCAGTTTTAGGTTTTCGAAAGGGTTTCCGAAAAAGGTGAAAACAGGTTAGAAGGTGAAACGGTTCTGACAGCCTTGATTCCCGTGTAATCACTAATCATTACTTTTATTTAAAACAAAATAAAATAACTTATAGCGAGAAACAGAAAATTAAACAGAATTCGAAAACAGAATAAGATTAAAAAGAAACTATTTAAAATTAAATAAACCTAACTCCCCCTTAATAAATTCAAACCTTGCCGTGGGAAGTGGTTTAGTAAAAATATCTGCTAATTGATTTTCTGTATTTACAAATTCTAAAAATATATCCTTTTTTAACACATGATCTCTTAAAAAGTGATGTCTTATATCAATGTGCTTAGTTCTAGAATGACTAATAGGATTTTTTGAAATATTAATTGCACTAGTATTATCACATAAAATAGGCGTATTATTGAAATTTAATCCAAAGTCCATAAGAGTGTTTTTCATCCACAACACCTGTGCACAGCAACTACCTGCAGACACATATTCTGCCTCGGCTGTTGACAGGGCAACTGAGTGTTGTTTCTTACTAGACCATGATACTAAAGACATTCCTAAAAAGTGACATGTTCCTGAAGTACTCTTCCTATCTAATCTACAGCTTCCAAAGTCAGCATCTGAATATGAAATTAAATTAAAATCAGAGGTTTTTGGATAAAGCAGAGATTGATAAATAGTACCTTTTAAATATCTAAAAATTCGTTTAACAGCAGTTAAATGGGATTCTTTGGGATTTGATTGAAATCGAGCACAAAGACATACTGAATACATTATATCTGGTCTACTAGCAGTAAGATATAACAAACTACCAATCATACCTCTATATAACTTGTTGTCCACTGATTTTCCAGTTTCATCCAAATCAAGTTTTATATTAGTACACATAGGAGTTGTAAATGTCTTGCTGTTTTCAAGCCCAAATTTCTTAAGTAAATCAGTAATGTATTTGCATTGATTTAAAACATTTCCAAAATCTTTTTGAAATATTTGAAGACCCAAAAAGAAATTTAATTCTCCCATCATACTCATTTCAAATTCTTTTTTGCATTAATTCTGAAAATTCATGACAAAGAATTTTATTGGTCGATCCAAAAATTACATCGTCAACATAAATTTGAACCAACAAAACATTATTTTTCACAGTTTTCTTAAAGAGTGTTGGATCTGCTAGTCCAACAGTAAAATCATTTTTCAAAAGAAAAGAACTTAGTCTTTCATACCAAGCTCTTGGTGCTTGTTTAAGGCCATAAAGAGCTTTAGTAAGTTTGAAAACAGAATCTGGTTTTTGAGAATTTTCAAAACCAGGAGGTTGCTCAACATAAACTTCCTCCATTAAATAACCATTTAAAAAGGCAGATTTAACATCCATCTGAAATAATTTAAAATTCATATAAGATGCATAGGCTAAAAGGATTCTAATGGCTTCTAACCTGGCTACAGGTGCAAAGGTCTCATCATAATCTATTCCTTCTTCTTGATTATATCCTTTAGCTACTAATCTTGCTTTATTTCTAGTTATTATCCCTTGATCATCCTGTTTATTCCTAAAGACCCATTTAGTTCCTATTACTGGATAATCATGTGGTCTTTCAACTAATTCCCAAACCTTATTTCTCTTAAACTGGTTCAATTCATCTTGCATTGCTATTACCCAGCTCTCATCATCTAAGGCTTCTTCTATGGTCTTAGGTTCTTGTTGGGATAGGAAAGCAGAGAATTCAACTATGTTTCCAAAGTTTCTTCTAGTTTGAATACCAGTCTCTAAGTCACCTATCACAGATTCTAAAGGGTGATTCTTTAAGGTTATAGACTGTCTAGGCATTACATTCAAAGG
The DNA here is from genome assembly GCA_963277665.1 of Viscum album. Classification (NCBI taxonomy): domain Eukaryota; kingdom Viridiplantae; phylum Streptophyta; class Magnoliopsida; order Santalales; family Viscaceae; genus Viscum; species Viscum album. Next base: position 476,833,852 of record OY728140.1, read on the forward strand.
CTCTTCAGTATCATGTTCTTCTGAACTGGACTGAATTTCTTTTATATCATTTTCAAAATCATTCTTTAAATTCTCAGGTCTCATGTTTTCATTAGAATCAAGTTCATCTATTTGTTCTATCCTTTTCTCAAAAGGATCAGATTCATCAAATTTCACATGAACTGATTCTTCAACAATCCTTGACTTTTTATTATAGACTCTATAAGCTTTGGAGGTTGCAGAATATCCTAAGAAAATACCTTTATCAGATTTTGGATCAAATTTACCAAGATTATCTTTGGTATTCAAGATGTAAACCTTGCATCCAAAAACTTTAAAGTAATTTACTTTAGGTTTTTTGTTATTCCATAGTTCATAGGGTGTCTTTTTCAAAATAGGTCTTATTAAAATTCTATTCATTATATAACAAGCTGTATTAACAGCTTCTGCCCAGAAATATATAGGTAGGCTATATTCATTTAACATAGTTCTAGCCATTTCTTGAATAGTTCTATTTCTTCTTTCTACAATCCCATTTTGTTGAGGTGTTCTTGGAGCAGAGAAGGTGTGTTTAATACCCATGTTTGAGCAAAAGGAACTAAATTCCTGGTTCTCAAATTCTCCACCATGATCACTTCTCAATGAGATTATATTAAAACCTTTTTCATTTTGAATAGATTTACAAAAACCTTCAAATAAACTAAAAGCTTCACTTTTAAATTTCAAAAAGAAAATCCAAGTAAATCTAGAATAATCATCAACTAATACATAAACATATAATTTACCAGCTAAACTTGCTACTCTTGAAGGTCCAAACAAATCCATATGGATAAGTTCTAGAGTTTTAGTTGTAGCAACTTTATTAACAGATTTGAATGATGATTTGTGTTGCTTGCCAAGCTGACATGCATCACAGAATCTGTCATTTTCAAATTTGAGACTAGGCAAATCAGAAACTAAATGTTTCTTAGATAATTTATGTAAAGCATATATATTGCAATGACCAAGTCTTCTATGCCAGATCCAGGATTCACTTATATTAGCAGTTAAGCAATTTACTTGTTGTTTACACAAGGAATACAAATCCAAAGTATAAACATTATCAGTTCTGGGTGCTCTAAACTTAAACAGTTTATCTTTAGAAACAGTACAACTATTGTTAGTAAAATCAACAGTGTATCCATCATCACAGAGTTGAGAGATACTTATCAGATTGTGTTTTAACCCTTGTACATAAAGTACTTTGTTGATTGAGACTGTCTCTGGATCTCCAACTGTTCCAATACCAATAATCTTTCCTTTGGCATTGTCACCAAAGGTGACAAGTCCTCCTTCCTTTCGAGTAAGAGAAGAGAAATTAGCTGAAGTTCCACTCATGTGTCTTGAGCAGCCACTGTCCATATACCATATTTCTTTCTTTCTTTGGTGACCTGCTACCTGCAAAGACATTCAAACAAATTGCTTTGGTACCCATATTTTGTTGGGTCCAGGAGTGTTAGCAAGCAGTGATCTGGGTATCCAGATTTGCTTTGTTTTCTTAAAATTGATTGAATCATATAGATCGTTGGAAATATAAGCTTTCTTAATTCCACATATCTGAGGTTGTCTTAGAAAACAGTTTTTAGCTATATGACCTCTTGTTCCACAGTAGTTACAAATAACCTGTTTAGTGCTAGGAACAAAATAATTTTTGTATAACTTAGGTTTTTCTCCTTTACTTCCAATTCCAAACCTTTCCTTTTTAATTACAGTTTTTCCAAGTATCTCATTTAAGGTGTTTTCTCCTTTTGTAAAAATTAATGCAGCCGTTTTATAAGATTCTACTTCATCCTGTAGAGTTTTTATTTTTGATTCAAAATTAATTTTATTTGATTCAGCAGAATTGTATTTGTCAATTAATTCCTTATGTTGTTTTAGCAAAGTATTTCTCTCATCTGAAATAGCTTTGTACAAGTTCTTTATAGATTTATATTTATTAAATAATGAGTCATACCTTTCTTCAAGCATATTGCAGTAAGCTGCAAGTTTTTTATTTGAGAAGCTTGTTTCAGAGTTTGATTCATTATTTGAGTCAGAGGAATAGTATGAGTGTACCTCATCAGTTTCAGCCATGAAACACATATTTGCTTTTAAATTGGCTTCCTCCTTCTCTGAGCTTGATTCAAAAGAATTACTTGAGTCTTCAGAAACACTCCAAGTAGCTTTCATAGCTTTCTTGTCTTTCTGCTCATAATCATCTCTTTTGAAGAATTTCTTCTTCTTTGCATCTTTCAATTTTGGGCAATCTGGTCTGATATGTCCCATCTTTTTGCATTCATAACATCTCACTTCCTTGCTATCCTTTTTAAAGGATTTCTTGAAGTCTTTCTTCTTACTATAAAACTTTCTGAATTTTCTGGCTAGCTGTGCCAGTTCTTCATCCGAATTTGAAGAATCAGAGCTTTCTGATTTAGCACTCACTTCTTTGTTCTTCATCTTTCTATCCTTTTGTTGAGAAGTCACTTTCAAAGCAGTATTTTCCCTTTTTATGTAGACTTTATGCTCATTTACCTCATCTTGCATTTCAGCTTCGTACATCATCAGTGTACCAATCAGTTCTCTCATAGTTAGATCTTTAACAGAAGTTGATTGTCTGATTGCTGCAGAGATTCCATTCCATCGAGTAGGAAGTACTCTCAGTACCTTCAACGCTTGATCAACCTGCTTGATTGGTTCTCCTAGAGCTGTTATATTATTGACAATTTCTATCAATCTTCCATTCATCTGAGTGATGCTCTCTCCTTCAATCATTCTGAAAGTATCGAATTTTAACTTAGCAGTTGCATATCTCATCTGTCTTACATTATCTGTTCCTTCATAAGCAACAGCTATTGTTTGCCACATTTCATATGCAGTCGGGCATTGAGATACTCTGTTAAATTCGTCTGGTCCTAGACCACAGATGATTGCATTCATAGCTTTTGAATTTATGTCATACTCAGCCTCTGTAGCAGCACTCCATGTATCGGGATTTTCAGGAATTTCATAGGGAGTCAGAATCTTTGAATAGACTCTGTAACCAAGATTTTTCAGATAAATAATCATACGTGATTTCCAGCAGCCATAATTGTCTCCATTAAAGTAAGGTGCTCTGACCATTGACATTCCCTCTCTCATATCAGCCATGATACAGTATGTATAATCTTTAAATACTTCTAGCTTGATAGGACTTTAGAAATAAGAAGCTCCTCCTCTGATACCAATTGTTGGATCTGAATCTACGGATTATACACAAGAGGGGGGTGAATTGTGTCTTTTTCAAATTATTACAATCTCTTCAATTTAGACAAATTCTGTTCACTATGCTTTTGCACGATTAAATATGCAGCGGAAAAAGTAAAAGCATGAACACACGGATGTATAGTGGTTCGGGGAACAGAAGGCCCCTAGTCCACTCCACCAACACTCAAATCCACGAGCTTGGCGATTTTCACTATCTGGTCCTCGTTTCCACAGACCCGTCCACAACTGAGTACAGGCAGTTGACACCTTTACAAGATTCAGGCAAACACAGCCTTCCAGGTTCAAACACGAACCCACACAGCTTAGAACGAGAAGCTGATCACTCAAAAAAAAGGGGTTTCGATAAAGAAACACTTCTCCAGTTGTTCTTCACAATTGCAACAGAATGCAATTGACAGTAGATAGATCGTCGTCTTCAGAAAATAAAGATCCGTAATCAAAACAGTTCTGAGTCGATCCAGTTGCAATAGATATTACCAGAAACTTCACAACTTCAGCAGCAGTAGATTCACAACAGGTAGTCGATGTAGAACACGTGAATCTGCTATCAAAATCTTCTTTCAGTAATAAAGGTCTTACGCTTCTTCTTGATCACCAGAAAAGAACGCTTTTTCACAGTCTCTGTTTTCTTGCTCGTCAAAAGATCAATCATTCTATATTTCACACACTTTCCCGTGCATATATATATCTCCGAAGATTCCAAGATAGAACATATATATTCAAATATGAGAAAATCTTCCGCATAAATAGATCCATGAAAATCTCCTTTAGATTCGCGATATTAAATGAAATAACAAAGCCGTTGTAACTCCCCTGAAGAATCGGCACAAAAAGCTCCGTTTAAATCAAACATTAATCCGTTGTAAACCGTCTTTGATTCAGTCAAAGTCGTATTTAAGAATCAGCTCGAAATCCGCCTAATAATCCGCTTGATTAACTAATTCAAAAGGAAATATCGTCTGTCAAAAATATCCCGACGCCAAACGTAGGGTTGATGACGTGGCTCCAAACGTAGGGTTCACAAACGTAAGGTTCAGAACGTAAGGTTGAACATACATACTTTCTCTTCAGCATTCAAACGTAGGGTTGATCATCCATACTTTGTCTTGCTTCAACTCTCCAAAGAACGTACGGTTGATTATAAAAGTAAGGTTGATGATCCATACTTTTGAGAAACAAACTCAACACTGAAAACTAACGTACGGTTTCTCTTCCATACTTTTCAACAACGAAAACGTAAGGTTCCTTCCAAACGTAATGTTCTTCTTCCATACTTTTCAACAACGTAAGTTTCATTAACCATACGTTTCAAAATAACATAAAAAGTAAACTTTTCATCCATACGTTACGTTCATCAACGTAGGGTATGAACAGTGATTCCAGTACGCGCTAAAATTGATCTCGCGCTACAGTGATTCCAGAACGCGCTAAAATTGATCTTGCGCTACAGTGATTCCAGAACGCTAAAATTGATCTCGCGCTACAGTGATTCCAGAATACGCTAAAATTGATCTCGGAATAAATGAAGTATAAAATCTCGTTATATAAAATAAATTCCTGCAAAATACTCAACGAAATAATTAGTAAATAATTAAGGGTATTTGTGAGCATCAAAATCATCATAAAGAGATAGAGTATTATTTAAAATAATCTCCCCCTTTAAAAAACATTATTTTGATTTGTTTAAAAACAATACATTGCTCAACAATCATTTGTAATTAGGTTATTCACATTGTATTGGATACTATTGGTGATATATAAACAATATATATTATTAATAAATTTAATACCATCTTAGTTCAAATAGTTTATTTTTATCTCAATGACATTCTGGTCAAATTATGACAATGATGTTATCATTTCACATACCGCTAAATAGTATTCGATGAGTCAAGATAGAAAAGTATGAAGATAAATCTTATAAATTATCTTTCATGAAAAATCATGGTAATTTCTTGTATTTTTTTGTATTCCACATTATAATCAAGGTATACCCCAAAACACTAGTGTAATTATAGAAATGTTACCCTCTTGAGTCTCAATGAACTACATGGGATCCAAGGCAACCTCACATAGAGTCAACATTTCATAGGAAACATGGATGGAAAATATCCCACATTCTTCTATTGAATGAAGAACGGAATATAATATCATTGGGATAAGAAAATCCAATAATACATAGACAGACATAAGTAGTAGTTACTGCACCCACTGATTCTACTGCAATGAGTGGAAGGAAAGACACTCATCTAATATGTGTCTGATGTTGAATCATCACTTAGATCTATCCATGAATAGAAATATTATGTGAGAAATGATAAAAATTTATATTAAATCTTTGAAATTATTATACTAATGTATATTAGATATTATGATATTTATAATAAATTCCTCTGACTATTCTTTGATGAGGAAATGATTAGGCCTTACCTGCGACACCGAAATGGTCATATTGTCTCATGTATTGACCTGATAGTGTATATACTTATCATTCATATATTTAATAGTAGTTTTTTCTGATGTGAGGCCATTATGAAAAAAAATATGACATCAAATTCATGTCACATATGTTAGTGAAAGGGAATTCCTTGACTAATTTCCTTATTGCACACCCCACTCCAAAAAGGAAACCAATGGATACTAATACTCAAAATGAATAGTTTTCCTACACCCATGACTCTCCTTAATAATAGTTAATATATTTTGATTATCCCAATCTATCTATTATCCATATGAGACTAGAAAATCCAAAACTCAATCGGGTTGGATTAAGTATTGTATTTTTTCTCAAGACAATTCCTTTTTCTATATTATTTCTCATTATCTAAAAGGCTGTGTGAGTTAAAATGTAAAATTACTTTCCCTCATTACCTGATTATATCTAGCCCTTTAGATGAAAATATCCTACCGAAATATCAAAGTGGATTATAAGCTTGTGATAAAGAAAATCAATAGTTAATATTCCACTAAAAAGGACGGATTGTACCCTCTCATGTGCTATGTTAGAGGATTGAATTTAGAATTTCCTTTCAACCCACATTGCAACATGCTCCTTGATCAAAACATGATCATGCAGAAACATTGTCCAATGAATCTAGATATTAAGTTGACCGTTCTTTGGATGTATTACACTTCCACATCACACATCCACAGATGGTAACATCGATCATCTTCAACGACTTTAATGAAATTAATTTTCTTAACACCACCCTGGAGTTTGATAAATCCATATTCATCCATATATGGGCAAAGACCTTAATTGGTTATATCCAATATAGTAAAATCATTGTTTATAAAACTGGAAGTGAACCAATTAGGTTCTATGTAGAGAACATTTCCCTCTAGGATGTTCCAAATGAGTATAAATACCACTACAAATTGTTCATATATAGAATCTTCCAAATATGTATATAAAAAAGAGATTCAGTCGATAATGGAAGAAGTCTTCACATACTCATGCGATACTCATCATTATGGAACTAGGCTCTCCCACCAAATCTCTAGGATTGGTTACTTTTCAAAAACCATGATACATGATTACATTAAATCTAATATGAAATATCATGCATGAAGTATTCATGCAAACATAATCTATCAACCCCCCAAAATTATACATAAATCTAAATATTCCTAGACATATACTATATGGGGAAAATATGTCATTTGGTTATTCCATCCATCCACAACCAATCCATTTATGTATATCCTTACAACTATTGACCAGTTCCACAAATGGGCCATTTAAATACAACTCATGCATGTGAGTATGAATAATATAATTTACTTCATGAATTATAATATCCTCAATAGATTTGAATTCCCTTATATGATATTTATAAACAAAGAAAACAGCTTCCATACGACAAAATTCAAGTAATTGTATTAGGAGTACAACATTGATTATAATTAATCATCCTTCCATCATAGAGTGGGAAAAAGAAAAATAGAGGCCTTAAATAAGAAAAAATCAGATATAATCCTTAATATGGTGAATAAAGATATAAAGTCATGGTTGAATAAGCACCTCCACAGTTTATGGGCCTATCGTACCACCACACACTGTAGGAAAATAAACTATGAATTCATTAGTTTATGGAAAAAAGGGTTTATTCCCTTAGAAATCAATTTTCCCTCGCTCCGAATTTCTATATATGGGAAAATAGAAAATAATGTGTATTATAGGGACCCGAGCATAACATGAATATATATTACATCATTTTAGATGTATATTCCATACATTACAAAAATTCATGCATGAGGACCTTAATTGTTTAATGTATTTGAAATCGTGGAATCAAAGTCTTCTCTCTTGGACAGGGATCTCCAACATATCCCATGAAGACCTCCACAATTTTTAAATTTACGTAAACCATTCTTTCACAACCTAGGGAATGGAATCATAATAAAGCGGTGAGATAAAATCTTTATTAAGGTTAATGCAGATTGATATGTATGCATAATCATGAGAATATGTGTATGATTACATGATAATGAAAATAGAAGATAGTACCATAGATATCAGAGAACATAATCGTGGAGTAAATATTTGAAATTCAGAAGATAATAATCATATATAAATAAATAATAAAATCCATTAATTCGTAACATAAGAATAAAACATGGAATTATGGTATAATAGTAACCATACAATATAACGTCTATAGTAGCCAGGGAATCAGTTCCAAGAGAATACTGTACATATGTTTTCAATCCCCATACCATATGGGTATTCATGGATCTCTCCTGTATCCATCTTAATAGCATGATTTCTCTCCTCATACTATAATGGTGGTCATGGTTCACTCCTACTGCCATCTTATAAGTCAGGCTTCATTCGAAAGACCATCAAAGTATAACTCCTGAGATATAAATCATTACCAAATGAATTGGAGAGAGATATATGTTCTGCCATTATCAAAGTGAAATTATACATACATGTTCCAGAATATAATAAATAATAATATCTTACCCCATGAAATTAAATTATCATTATAAAAATGTCATCATATCATATCATATAGAACAAGACATTTTTCATAACAATTTCATCATAAAAATGTCATTGGAAACGAAATGGGGTTCAGAAGCATATAACTCGTGAAAGAGAAAAAAAAATTCATGAATACCATATAATTAATCATATCCCATTCATAAAAACAAGATGAATGGGACATTTGGATCCTTAACTAAAGGGTTTTATTATCATTAACAATATTCATCTTATGTTGAAATAATTTTCAAATATATTAAATTTTTTTATGACATAATGTTTTATTCGTTGAAACAATATTTATAATATATAAAAACACAAGGAAATTATTTTCTTATAAAATATACTAAAAACATATAGAGAAGAATATAAATATTGTCATAAAAGTTTCTTTAAAAAATTATAAAATAATATTGTAAACATTTTAAAAAAAATTTCATTAAAAACAGTTTGAAATATTTTAATGAAATAATGAAAACGTTTTGGGAACATTTTAACTGATAATACTTTGAAAAAATGTAAATAAAAATTGAGATCATTTTGAAAAAAAAATCATTGAAAATCGTTTAATAACTTATAAATAAACCTTTAAATTGTTTTGAAAAAAATTCATTGAAAATAATATGAAAACATAAAGACATGCATCAAATCTTTTTGAAACACATTTATTTGAAAATAATTTGAATACATATAAATAAAACTTGAAATCATTTTGAAAACCATTTTCTATAAAAACATATAAGAGGATCTTGAAATCATTTATAAAACAATGTTTCCTGAAAACATATAAAAGATGAATGATTTTTTGAAAACATTTTTATTGAAAACAATTAAAATTAAACATTATTAAAAATGAAACATTCAAACATTCAAAGGAATATTCATAGAAATTATGGTGGGTAAATAAATACATTTCATATGATGTAAAACGAATATTACTTTTTCATAGTAAAAAGGTTAGAAAATTGACAATATCAGAAAGCGAAAAACAGATCCTTTGAAAATTGGTAAAAGATTAAAAGGGTAATAATTTATTTTAATGATCATAGAGGATTAATAGAGTTTATTTCGAATCACTTTTTAGAAAAAAAAATAGAATGAATAAATATTTCTGACTGAAGAGAGGGTAATGTCAAGATTTCTTAAAAACATGTTCATAAATATATTATGTACTATAGAGTAGAAAACTTTTTCCAATACCTGATTATATTAAAAATATCATTAGGATAAGATAATTAATTAATTTTATTGGGATAATTATCATAATTTTTCATCATATAAATAATAATCATAAAAATTCTCGAAAAACTGTGAGATTGTTTTATTAACCTCTTATACCATGGTAACATAAGATCAAACTCTCCATGTAAGGAAATGATATTAATTGAATTATAAAATATCATTAAATTAAGTATATTCATTATATAACCTATAAAATTTATATATATACACCATTAAAACTAATTTAGGTTTATAACCAAATATGATTCTGAAAGAAGTCATATTCAGACAAAACGATTTCACCAATTTGGAATATTTTGATACATAAACCCCACAAAATAAATATCATAGAATGGATATTTAAATACACATAAATTAAATTATAATAATAATTTAATACATCTATTTGAATTATAAACTCTACACAAATGTACTGGATTGTGAATAAAGCATGTATCTCACGGAAAGAAAAAGTTAGATGAAATCCCCTTACATTGTGTCTTAACTCTTTTTGTACTTGTTCAAACCATCTATATAATAAATATATATCTATTTAAAATTTTATAAAAAATATATACTCATATATCTAATTCCATATATATTTTTATTACACACTTATATTATTCACTTGTCAACCATCCTATGTTAAGGTCTCACTTCGGGTAATATTCACTTTGTATTTTGAATGTTTCTTAATTTGTTATATTGTTGGTACTTTTAATTATATGATGATTCAAAATTGTAAAACATGTTAATTAAATCATCTATATATACTACATTTTTATTATAATTATCTATATAATATATAATTATGAAGCCAAATAAACCGTTCATGGAGACGTTTGGTCATACATATGCATGAATTCTATTTCTGTTTAATTATTGTATTGAGAGAAATAAACTAAAAATAATATATGTATATATATATATATCATTAAAACGTATTTTTATCATATCATATATATTCACTAAAACCATCCTTAATACAATACATGTTGTGTATGAATGAATCATAACGATTTGAGGGAGAGGTAGTCCACACAACCTCAAACAAAATTTTCGTATTTACATAAGATGGAAAGAATAAATGTATTTTATAAATAAAAATAAAAATGAAAAAAATAATTATAAATATAATATATAAACTTATATAAACTTATTTTTTGTCCTAATGGCCACCATTATAGGTGGTAATAGAAAAATGATCAATCATTGTTTCGTCAGTCTGTAGTTCAACGTACAGAGAAACAATATGTTCTTTACCCATTAGATTGATGTGTGTGTAAGTGTAGGTAAACCAATTTACATAAAAAATAATATTATATTTATTATCATTGTTTTTATTATATTAATTTAATAAATTTTGTTCCAGGTTTGTAGTAGGAAAATAAATGAAAGGATTTGAGAGAATATATTTCCTCTTAATAAGGTAACTCATTTTGGTTTGTGCGGAATGGATTCCTTAAATTTACTTATAATAAATGGAAGGAATATATTAGGAATATCGGTTTTTTGGGAATTTTATTATGTATGTAGTTTCCTATCCTAAGAGTTTTTAGTGGTGTGAAGAAGAGGTATAAATGGTTGCATTTTATAGCGAAGGAAATGGACTCACTTGTTATTTTTGAGAACAATTTAAGTGTACCAACATTTTTACATAAACAAGTCATAAACAATTCACTAATTGAGGGTTAATTGAATAATAATTGATATAAAAGGGGTGTTCGACAAGTTCAAAAGTCGTTTTTGATATTAAATTGGTGGTTTATTCCTTAGATAAGCTTTATTTTACCATAATCAAGGGAATTAAATTTAAATATGTTCACTAATATATATAGTAAAAAACTAAGATTAAAATATTGTAAATTATATATTATCTTGATTCGAAATAAGAAATTCATTTTTACAAATAAAATTCACATATTTTATATAAATTATTTTTAAATTAATCTTGATAACGGGGCGACATTGCGGGTGTTTATTGTAAATATGATCAAAACCATTCTAAGTTTATATATGCAATTTCAATTTTAAATTGATTAAATTAAACTAAATTTGATTAATTGATAAAAATATTTTTAAAATAAACATTGAAACTAATTTAAAAAATAATTTATCCATGTAAATAAATTAGTTGAAAAAGATGTTTGGAATTGAAATTCATTATTTTTAACAATTTTTTAAAAATAAAACATTTTGGAAAAATTCCAAAAAAATATCCCAATAAATTTTTTATATTTATTTCAAAAAATAATTTTAATTTGAAATATAAAATCTATAAACATTCCCAAAATTGGATTTAAAATGGGTTCCGTATTAAATGGTGTTTACTATACAATTATAAAAAAATGTCTTTGGGCATACAATTAGGTTTGCTCTTATCATTTTTCTATCAAATATATTAGATGAATATAAAAAATATTATATGTAATATAACATATATATTAAATTAATATCATTGAATTATGGAAACTATTATAATTTATTAGGTCAAAAAAACATTTTTATTGTAACAATAATAAATATTTTCTTAAAATTCAATCGAATTTTATATTTAATTCTAATCAATTAGTATCCTATTAATTAATATTACATTTTTGTAAAAAATATATATTCTTAAATTAATTAATAATATTTATAACCTTTAATTTAAATTTTAGTTTATATCTTATTGTTTTAATAAATAATATTTTAATGTCCAAATATTCTTCGATAAATATGGGTCATTCATATTATGCAAGACATCGAGGAAAGTAATTATTTTGTGTCACGCAAGCTACCCTCAATATTCTTTATATAGTAATATCAAATTAATGTTTAATTATGTGCATTATTATCATCATTTTTCATATAATGTAATCCAAACATAGTGTTTAAATATAAAATAAACTACTTTCAGTGTTACGTGAAATGAGAAATATTAAAAAGATTTAATTAATTCTAAAAATAATAATTCACGAAATCACTGGGTGTTACATTCTACAACTATTAAAATTAATTTAACCCTAGAAATTCATATTAAGTTTCAATTTTGTAATAATTGAATGTTTTATTCATCAAAACCCTGATCACAAAACTCTATACTAAAACTTCCCTTAAGAAGTGAATGATGGAACCATAACAGTTACCTAAAGAAATATATAACGATTTTTTAACATAGAATAACAAAGGATTTTAGGGATGAATGGAAATTTTGGAAAACTATAAATATTTATAGGGATTTATTGAGGCCATCAATAAAAAAGATGTGAATGATGAAAAAAAAGTTGAAGGACTCAATGCCATAAATATGTGATGATTTAACATTCCATTAGTTCAATAAAATTATGGAATTATCCCAACACATTTTATTCAAATCAATATTCTAACATTGATTTATAATATAAGTACATATACATTCATGAAATATTTATAAAAACAAAAATAAATTCAGTATTTTTGATTTTATCAATTAATAATTCCTCCAATACATTATGTAATAAATGTCCAGAAATTAACTTTTATTCCAAAAGTGACAAAAACCAGTTATACTAGATATTAAAAATCCTAAAATAATAAAATTTATATCTATTAATTTATAGTTATTAATTAAAATTAATATGTTTAATACATTAATCTGCAACAATAAAAATTAACACTATTATTTCATCCTTTACCAAAAATAATTAAATATTTTCTAGGAAATTCAGTAGGATTGTGATAGGCGTGAAACCCTTATTGTCCACTGATCAAGGGTTCAACACTCATGGCCTAGTTAGACATGATTTTTTTCACCCTACAAACATGGTTTCATTTTTATATGTCCATATTAATAAAAATTCCAAAATATAAGGGGAATCCTTGAAATAAGGTAAATCACTAAATAACATTTTAATAATGGTTTTCAATACATTATTAATACCCAAAGACTTCCTCCAAAGTTTAATATAACCTTTTTATGAATTAAAAACCATAAAACCCTTACGAAATATGGAAATCCAAAACCATATAAATAATTTAATGGAATGATATTTACATTGTTCCGTTATATATAAAAAAGTAGCTCTTGGTTGTCACATTTCAAACATGTGAATACCATTGTGGTAAATTCCCATAGAACATGGTAACGACATGAATTGCCAAAATCTCTTTTGGAAAAAATGAATACTTCCATATTCAATACATAATGTAATGTATTTCATAAAATCTATATGTTTTTTAAATATCATCATAAATAGTATGAACTACTTTCCAGAATTTCATTAATTAGTTCCATGGTAATCAGTACCATCCAATTTATTTATTCACATTCCAGGTATCTTTTCCAAACATAATTATCATAACCTTAAAACAAATTAGTGATTATCTTTCCCTTAATCATGTCTTTTATATTGATATCACTATTCCATATTATAACATTTTATTCCATGGGAACCATTCAATGTGTTCTTGTAAATCCCTAGAAAAAACAGTAAAATTAAAAATATTTATATATTTTGCATTTCATATTACAAAATTCTGGAATCAAAATACATAGTATTTTTATAATACTACATTATCATTACTCCACTAACAATGATACATCATCTTATTATACAATACCTCTTTCCTTTCACATTTCGTCTATGTTATTGTCATCATTAGGAATATAACCATTACTTGCACCACCTTTAGGATTCCCTTCAGGGGAATTCATATTTGGAAATTGAGTTTCATAATGATCATTTACACCACAATTAAAACACTGAACCTTTGATTGTGTATTTGGGTGGCTAATATTAAAATTCATTTCATCAATCAAACTATTCATTTTCCCTTAAAGTCATATGATTTGTGTCCTTCTTTATCAAAACCAAAAAAGTCTTTTGGTTCATCTAAAAGATTCACTTAGGTGATTATTTCAACATTCATGAAATAGAGGAAACCAATTCATATTCCCTCTAGGGTCTTCATTACTCAAACTCTCAGTGAACTCCTTATTCATTTATACGGTTCATCTGGGAGTTGGAGATGGTTTACATTTTCAACCATGTTCCATAAAAATATATCAGACCTAGAACATCTTTTCATTGTTTTCACCCCTAGGTAAATTTATGCCTGAACCACATCCACGTATAGTATCAATACAAGACCATATTTATAGGAAACCCCACACTCTATCCTTTAACAAAATTTCCTGAAAATTTCTTAAATATTCACTCATCGTTATACATTTCCATAGAGTAGTCCCTAGAAATATCCTAATAAATATACCTGGGTATATCACTAATGTTTTATCATCATAGATTCAATGGTTTTATAAACCATTACCTTGATTCCGAATATAGTGAACCATGCTTAAAATACATAGATATTACAACATTTTAGATGTAAATTTAGTACATTTCAAAAATAAAAGCTTGAGGACCATAAAGGTTAATATCATTGAAAACATGGAAACAAAATCCTCTAATATGGATAATAACCTTCACTATCTTCCATAAAATTCTACACCTTTAGTAGTATTACCTAAATATTTTCATCATAACCGGGGGAAAGGAAATATAAGAAATGGGCAGGATGAAATGATTAGTAATGGTAAACAAGGGAGATATGGAAGCATAATCATGATCATAAGGGTATGAGAACATGATCATGAATATAGGAGGTCTTACCCTACCAGTAAAAGATCATATACATGAATTATGGGAAAAAATATTAGTTGTCCATATGACATGAATATTAAGGATACTAACGACATAATCCATAAAATAATAACATAGGAATAAAACATGGAATTCTAGAGGACACATAAGTATATTATATTATTTATATTGTATGCACGACATCACTACCAAAACCATATGGCAGTCCATGTTCAATCCCATGGCCATATTAGTTCCATGTGTTCACTCTCCATACCATTTAGGTAGTCATGGTTCACTCCCATATCCGCCATAGTAGTCTAAATTTATTCACAAGATAATATTAGTGTATGTCAAGAGAAAAAAATCATCAAAAAATTAATTGGAGGGAGATATAGGTCTCACCGAAATCGTAATGAAATCATACATACAAGTTCCAAAGATCACGAGTAATCATATCTTCAACCATGAAATGAAAGGGGTATTATAAACATGTTAACTTATCATAAATAGTGGTAAAAGATAGGTATAATAATCATTTCATCATAAACATTACACTTATAATGAAGTAGGTTTCAAAATAAAAAAACTTGTGAAAGGGAAATGGGTTTCATGAAGAACATGACATTAAGCATAACCCATTCATAGAAATAATTTTAATGATACCTTGGGATAATTTATTAAAAGGAAATGAGTAACATCAACATTTTTCATCTTATATTGTAGATACCCAAATCTTGACGTACATTGAAATTACATTACTTCTTCGGAATACTTAATACATAACAAAAACCGACACCAAAGGACCGTAATAGTTTAGTGTCTTTAGAAACATGGAACATAATCTTCTATTCTTGGTGAAAGATCTTCAACAACTCTCATAAAATTATTCCCTTTTTTTCATACCTATATCCTTTATTTATATCCTTGGAAAAAGAAAACATATAAAGGGTGCGCTCAAATTCTCAATATGGGTAAGCATGAAAAAAATAAAAAAAACCATATAGATTTTAACTTCAAAACATGAACATAATGTTTAAACATGAAATTCATTAGTTGTGAAATAATTCTTGGCATTGCCTAAGTTATAGATCATAAGGGAACATAAATCATGATAAAATAACATGGGAATGAAACATTTAATTGTGGAAAAACATTAATCACATGATATGATTTTCATAGTAGCCAATGCATTGATGCCATGACTATCTTAGTGGACAATGTGGCTTTCTGAATCGAGTTCACTCCTCGTTCCAGTCTGGTATCACTGAACAGGATTAAGATAACGTTTCAGCCATTTCTATCTCATGAGATATAGATATTTACACAATGCATTGGAGGTAGATATAGGTCCCACCAATATCAGAATGAAATCATTCTTACTTGTGCAACAAAATAAACTTAAAACATTCATCATAACCAAAAGAATAAAATGGGTTTCCTAAACATCATCCCATCATAACATAATCCATATAAAACAAATGGATATTTCATCATAAGAAAATTGAAACCATTTAAATCATAGATAAATATTACTTGAAACATATGGAAATGAAATAATGTCATCTTAGATGGAAAATGGTTTTGATAAAACAGTTGAAAAGAATTCTTGAGGAAAATATCCTTTCTTCTTCAAAATCATGTTCTTTTCACAAAATTCGATGCAATTTTAAAATAAAAGTATTTTGTTGAAAATATCTATAATATCTTGTAGAGTATGATTCATGAAAATGAGGCGTTTTGAAACCGTAAAAATCTATTCACGCTGTATAAGTTAAAAATAATGGTTTTCTCGTACTTTTGTCGGAAAAGTCAAAAAGTACCACATATGGTAAACAAAAACAATATTCCTTCGGTAACAAAAATTAAAAGTCAAAAATGGGTAAACATGAATTTAAACATAAATGGAAGAATATTAAACAATTTATGAAAACATTTTTATGGACATGGATAATGAATATAACCCCAGTAAATACTTACATATAAGAATTCTTGAATAAAAATGAGACTGAAAAATTATGCCTTACCTTATGCCTGATATACTTCGTATGTATCTGAACCTCATTTATAATGATTTAAATAATGTCATTGGATTATTAATGAATCATATTAATTATTATGATATCATATATGGTACACTTATGACTTTATATTACTCGTTCTTTTGTAAATTCCATGTTAAAGCAGCGTTTTGGTAAAATTGTTTCATTTATCGTACGCGTTTCGACCTGTTGTTCTTGATATTATTACTTATATCCTGATTGACATACTTCCAGAATATAAATAATGATTTATATATAATATATATATTCAATATATTTATATATATAATAGATATATAAATGAAATGAAATACATCGTTCATAGAGACGGTAGGCCGTACGTACGCAAGAACGTTGTTTTCTTTTCCTTATTGAATTAAATGGAATTAAGTAAATGAAACATATATGTACATAAATACAGTGTCATTATTATGTAATATATTTCGTGATTATTTATTATATATACTTTATTATCATACACGAATGGTTAATCATGGAAAATGAATCTCATCGCGTTCGTGGAGACGGTAGTCTGTACGTACACACGAGCTATGATATCATTCCCATGATCGTGGAATTGTATTGAACTGTATATATAAAATATTAGAATAAATATAACTTTACAATAATCATATATAGTTATATATTTACACCATTATACCCACCCAAGTATGGTGGTGGTGGAAAACATATTACACCACGGTGTGGAGACGTTATTCCGTATGTACGCACGCGGGGTGATTTCATTTCAGTAGGATGGATAGAAGATGAAATTGGACTGTTTCATATTTATAATAACATATCCGTATATTAGTTATACTTATTTTATTAATTTATGATGAATCAAAAAAAAGAAGAATCAGTAGAATAAGAAATAAATTGGAAAGAATCGGTAAAGGATATTACCTATTCTTTGATGTTCCACTTCTAAACCTCCTCGTAAGGAACTACGGTTGGAGTTTTTAGGAGACCATAACCCCTATAATGTTTCTAGGAAAGATGAGAAGTGAAATGGGCAGGGTTTGGCCGATATTAAAGGCACAAAAGGGTGTTAAGAGAAGATGGAAGGGGTGCCCTTTTTATAAGGGAGGAGAGGGGCACCTTTCAAAAAACGTAAAATATTATTTTATAATAAAGTCATATTCGGTTTATAATAGCTCCAAATTGATTTATTTAGAAGATAATGTGGGTATGGGTTGAAAAAATCTCAAAATATATGTTTTAGAAAAGTTTAGGTTACTATTTTAACCTTATCATTTAGATTTAACTCTAAGTTTAATAATTTAACTTTTACCATGTTTTCATGTTTTCCTACTAAATGTTGTTAATAAACATACTATAACAATCCTGATGAACCCAATGTGGTTAATTGTTAATATATATAACATTATCTAAGTCTTTTGGCCGATCCTTAGATTTTTTAGAATATAATAACTCTTAATAATATAATATTTGTTTTAAAAACTATTTTATGTCAATTTTGACACTATTTGGTAATTTATTTTTGTGAAAATCATAACAATAGGATTAGTTCGGAAACAGTTAATTGTATCAATATTAACATGTCATATTAACCTAGAAAATTAGTTTAATTCATAAAAAGTCTCAAATTACATTTATTTGGGTATTTATAATATCAATTCTGTTAATATTTCATTAATAAGGTAATTACTGCATCACCATTGTGTCATAAATAAATTAAGTTATTTAATGTCTAAAAATTATAAATAAACTACCAGTACGTAAGAAATCTTTTTATATTTATAATGATTATTTATAGTCTAATTTATCTTATGTATAACCCTATATTAAAAGCGTTTTAGTTATTAAAATTTGATTTTAACTATTTTAACTCTTTTTTAAATTAAATAATAATAAATGTCCAAATCCAATAAATGTGGACCTAAATGAAAATATCTTATTCATAAGGTTGTTTTTGGTCGAATTAAACTTATCCAATACAATTTGGACACGTGTTAGGGTAATTGTAATATCATTTTTACCCTTAATTACCCTATTTACTTTTAACAGTGGTAAATAAAAGTAAAAATTTACTATTCACCAAAAAAAATTTATCTTACAGAACCACATTTTACTCCTTCATATTAACCGTGCCTCTCGGATTATCAAAATTCCACTCACACAATTGGTACAATAATGTTTTATGTAAATTTTCAAAATCTCCAAGGAGGTGGGTAAAAGACGGTGATAAGTTCAATAAAATTTTTATTTATCTAAAATTATTATAAAATGACTTCAATGAATTAAATTTAACTTATATATGTATTTAGTGTCAATTTTTACCTAAACTAAATTTAAATAAAATAAATAATTATTTAAATAATAAGTCGGTTTTTAAATAGTAACCCAGTGTTTTCACTATTCATCAAAAAATGAATGTTTCCAGAAAAATACCAAAAATTCACCCTAGGCTAATTTCGATATTCTGAATCCAAAAATGAAGTCCATTTCAAAAGATAAAATTTATAAAATTTCAAAAAGATGGTTTTATTATTCATAACGGTTAGTTTATATAACATATCATTGTTCAGTGAAACTCGATATTTCATACAACAAACGCTATCGTGGAAGGTCGTGATTGCGTGTAATGAAATCCAAGTCAAGGATTTGTGTAGTGAAATCTCTTATTGGTGTAGCGTACAACACAAGACACCAATTAAATTTAAAATAATATTTTTAATAAAATCTCAGGTTGTAAAATTCTACCCACCTTAAAATGAATTTCTCCCTCGAAATTCGCCAGGGTTATATATAGTTTACTGCTCGAAAGTTTCATTAATAGAAACACACATCGTAAAAAGGAATACCAAAACTAATCTTTAAGATCAAATTAATGAAACATATTAGTTACCCAAATTAAATAATCATTGGGTTTCCACATAGGAGAACATAGGTGAAAATATGTATATGGAAGAGAAATCTAACCATCATGTTTTGATGGAGAGTGGTAGAGAACATGGCTATGAAAAAGAAAACAATCAAAAAGCCATAAATTTTTGATGATTTAAGGTACCATCTGATTCATCGGATATAAGGACACTAGGAAAACATGTTTTTGTATTCATGATCATTTCCCTAAAGTTGAAGAATTATTGAATTAAATGAAATACTTACTTGACTTTTGGTACAATCGTACTGTTGTTTGTGTCTTGAACAATTTTCACATCATCTCTTAAAGAAATGAAGATGAATTTGTCTTCTGTGAAGTGTTAGAAGATCATGCGATAGAATGATAGGTCATTCCACTTGACTCAAACAAAAGGATAGTAAAAGTTATTAAATATACATAAATCCATATATAGTGATATTAATCATATATGGTTCCTAAAATGGACTTATACTTCATATATCATACCACTTAATATAATAAATCTAGCATGAGGGACTTCCTGTAGGCCAGTGGTAGGTGATAAAGGCCTGTCGCACTTCGGTTGTGGGTTCGATTCCCAAAGCCTTGTCCGACGCGATGAGTTGTCGCCCGTTCTACATGTTGTCCCTTTTCTTAAACTACACTATTATAACATTCCATCAATAATATAGAAAATAGTTCTAGCCTTAAAAAATACTAACTTATGTCCTACATAATTCATTCTAATCAATAGGCTTATCTAAAATACTTCTTTCCATGCTCATAGTATAAATAAAACAATTTCGTGAAATGTCATCTACCGATCATGTGAATACCATCATTTATCCCCTATATATCATACGATATATCTTGTTGGTCACATTCCAAAAATGTGAATACCTTAATCATGTATTCTCATGAAACATAAATTTCCATAGATTCTTATTGAAGACATGAATGCTATCAAAAGTTAACACATTCCACATACCAAAATACCAAAAATTCTATATACACAAACTGTGATATCACATTGTCCTTACATCAGCGATGAGCTCAATAATACTATCAAACATCTCATTATCTCCTTATCCCTTAATTATGCACATATAATCAACATTCCGAAAATATTAAAATCACTTATCATGGTTACCGGTACCATATATTTATTGAAAACCAATACATAGATATTCCAAAATTCCACAATTCCATAAATAAGATTCCATGATACTATTTTGAAATCCCATTACATAAACACTTAATCATTACACAACATCATTTTCATACTCAAAATCACAAATAGTGATCGCATGTGACTTCCCTTTATCCTTTCCTTAAGTGGTTGCTCACGTTGATCATCATTAACCATTGGATTATGGCATTGATTAACATAATTCCCCATTTCCTTGCACTTGAAGCATTGAAGTGTTGCTGGAGCATTCTCTACAGTCTTTTCTTTATTCACATCATTAGAAACCCTTTTTCCATTACATCTACACTCATATTCTCAAGGACCATATTTTCCACACTGAAAACATTTCCTTTTCCTTTAAGACAACATCCACCATGCTTCTTTCCACATATTGAGCATAAATAAACATTCATCTTCTTTTTAGTATTATTGTGATATTTTTTCTTGAACTCCATATTTCGTTTCTTATCAAAACAATGAGATGGATATGTTACCCCAACTTCCAGTTCTACCTTTATAGACAATGAAAAATTTCATCATAGCTACGGAAGTATCTTACATCTAATTCCCTTCGAAGACTTGGTTTTAAGCCACAGAAAAATAAATCAACTTTACATTAAGGTTGGACGACAAAACCAGATGCATACCTTGAATGTCTTTTAAAATTATCTTCGTATATACCAAAATATTCATCATCCTTCTACTTATGTTCATGTAACTCCTTTTCCATCTTTGTTCGAAGAATATGAGGGAAATACTTACTAAAAAATTTTCTTGAACTTGTCTCATTCCATGGATTCAATTTAATCTTAGGTCCTTGTATTCTAAATTAGATCCACCACTGGTCTGCTTCACATTCTCAACGTTAAAAAACTAGACTGAATTTTTCATGTTCCGAAAAATGATGTAAGGAAATTATATTTTCAATGGTACTGATCCATTGTTCAGTAACAAGTGGATCAGAAGACCCATTAAAATAAGGAGGACATTGCCTCATTAAGGACTCAATAGAATATTGTTCCCTTCTCTGATCATTTGAAAATCCAGAATGATTCATAGCTTGTGTAAGTATAGAAATACGATTTTTGACTCCATATCCCATCACATTTGGTTGTTCAGGGGGACAATCATTTCATTTTCCATTACATTTATCAACATAGTTCCATCAGGTTCTAGCCACTGTCTAAAACCCAAAAAGAATAGTGTGAGAAGAAAAACTCAT
The DNA here is from genome assembly GCA_963277665.1 of Viscum album. Taxonomy (NCBI): domain Eukaryota; kingdom Viridiplantae; phylum Streptophyta; class Magnoliopsida; order Santalales; family Viscaceae; genus Viscum; species Viscum album. The sequence continues at coordinate 476,856,249 of OY728140.1, forward strand.
GCTAGGGAAAACAACACAATAAAGGGGGAGTAACTTTAATATATAACATCTTAGGATTAATTCTAATATTGTTACCATAATTCTTTGACTATAACCTATACTTATACTTAACCTTAGGGACATCCCTAGATATACCTTAGAAATATCTCTAGGGATCTCACTAAAGATTTCACATCCTAGTATCCAATGGTTAACTAATCATTTCTTATGATACCAACTGTAGAGACCCAAAGCAGGATGTACATGGGAATTAGATTATTTTTTCGAAATACGTAATACATAACAAAAACAATCACCAAAAGAACCATAATAGTTTAGTGTCATTGGAATCTTGGAAGACAATCTTCTAATATTGGTGAATGATCTTGAACATCTCTCAAAAGATCTTCCTTTTTCTGTTACCTAAAACATTTATTTATATCCTGGGGAAAATAAAAAATATAAAGGGTGAGCTCTAATTCTAGGTAAAGGTAAGCATGCTGAAAAAAAAACAAAACATATACATTTGAACTTCAAAACATGAACATAAAGTTTAGACATCAAAATCATGTGTTGTGAAATAAATATTTGCAGTACGTAAGGAATATATCATAATTGAACATCAATTATGATAAAATAAAATAGGAATAAAACATTTATTTGTGGAAAAACATTAACCACATGATATGATTTCCATAGTAGCCAAGGAATTTCTGCAATGACCATCTTAGTGGACAAAGTCCCTTTCTATATCGAGTTCACTCCTCGTTCTAGTCCTGTATCACTAAACTGGATTAACATACCGTTTCATCCATTTCTATCTCATGAGATATAAATATTTACCCAATGCATTGGAGGAAGATATAGGTATCATCCATCTCATAATGAAATCATTCTTACTTGTTCCACAAAATAAACTTAAAAAATTCATCATAACCCAAAGAATAATATGGGTTTCAGAAACATCAACCCATCATCACATAATCCATATTAAAAAATCAATATTTCATCATAAGAAAAGTGAAACCATTTAAATCATAGAGATATTATACTTGAAACATACACATATGATATAATGTCTTCTTAGATGGAAAATGGTTTTGATAAAACACTTGAAATGTATTCTTGAGTAAAATGTCCTTTCTTCTTCAAAATCATTTTATTTTCACAAAATGCCATGCAATTTTAAAAGAAAAGTATTTTTTTGAAACTAGTCATAATAACTTTTAGATTATGCTCCATGAAAATAAGGCGTGTTAAAACCGTACAAATATGTTCACGCCGTATAATATAAAAATAACATTTTTCTCGTACTTTTGTCAGAAAAGTCAAAACGTACCCCATATGGTAAACAAAAGAAATATTCCTTCCCTAACACAAATTAAAAGTCAAATAGGGGTAAACATGAATTTAATGATTCATGGAAGGATATTAAACACTTTATGAAAACATTTTTATGGACATGGATGAAAAATATAACCCTAGTAAATACTTACATATAAGAAATCTTGAATAAAAATGAGATTGAAAAATTATCCCTCAACTTACGTCTGATATGATTCGTATGTATCAGAACCTATTGTATAATGATTTAAATAATTTAATTGACTTATTAAAGAATCATATTAATTTTTATGATATCATATATTGTTCACTTATGAATTTATATTACCCATTCTTTAGTAAATTCCATGTTAAAGCATCATTTTGGTATAATCATTTCATTTATCGTACATTTTTTGACTTTTTGTTCTTGATATTATTACTTATATCTAGATTTACTTACTTCCAGAATGTAAATCATGATTTATATATCATTTATATATATATTAAGTATATATATAAAATAGATTTTTAAATGAAATTAAATACACTGTTCATGGAGACGGTAGGTCGTATGTACGCATGAACGTTGCTTTCGTTTCCTTATCGAAATAGATGGAATTGTGTAAATGAAACATATATTCACATAAATCCAGTATCATTACTGTGTATTATATTTCATGGTTATTTATTATATATACTTTATAATCATACTTGAATGGTTAATCATGGAAAATGAATCTCATCGCGTTCGTGGAGACAGTAGTCCGTACATACGCATGAGCGATGATATCATTCCCATGATTGTGGAATTTTATTGAAGTGTATGTATAATATTTCGTAGTCAATATAAATTTAAAATAATCATATATAGTTATTTATTTACACCATTATACCCATCCAAGTAAGGTTGTGGTGGAAAACAGATTACACCACGGCGTGGAGACGATATTTTGTACGTACGCACGTGCGATTATTTCGTTTTCGTAGGATGGATAGAAGATCAAATTGGGTTGTTTCATATTTATAATAACATATCAGTATATGAGTGATACTAATGTTATTAATTTATAATGAAACAAAAAAATAAGAAGAAGAAGAAGAAGAAATAAATTGTAATGAATCGGTAAAGGATATTACCTCTTCTTTGATGCGCCTCTTCTTAACTTCCTCTTAAGGAACTAGGGACAGTCTTTTGAGGATACCATAACACCTATAATTTTTCTAGGGAAGGTGATAAGGTAAATTGGCAGGTTTTTTCCGAGCATCAAGGCTCAAAAGGGTGTTAAGAGAAGAGGGAAGGGCTGCCCTTTTATAAGGGAGGAGAGGTTCACCTTTGGAAAAAACATAAAATATTAATTTATAATCAAGTCATATTCGGTTTATAATACCTCCAAATTGATTTATTTATAATATAAAGTGGGGATGGGTCGCAATCCTCTCAACCAATAGGTTTTAGAGATGTTTAGGTTACTATTTTAACCTTATCATTGTGATTTAACTCTATGTTAAATAATTCAACTTTTACCGTGACTTTTTTTTTCTTACACTATGTGGTTAATAAACATAATATAACAAGCAAAAATAACCCCAAGTAGTCCATTATTAATATATATAACCTTATATAAGTCATTTTACTGAACCTTACATTTTTAGGAATATAATAACAATTAATAATATAATATGTGTTTTAAAAACTATTTTATGTCAATTTTGACACTATTTGGTAATTTATTTTTTTGAAAATCATTACAACATGATTAGTTCGAAAACATTTGCTTTAATCAATACTAACATGTCATATTATCCTATAAAATTAGTGGAATTCATAAAAAGTATCAAATTACATTTTTTGTGTATTTATAATATCAATTATGATAATATTTCATTAATAAGGTAAATATTTCATCACCATTGTGTCAGAAATAAATTAACGTATTTAATTAATAAAAATTATAAATATAATACCATTAGGTAGGAACTGTTTTTATATTTCTAATTCATATTTATAGTCAATTTTATCTTATATATAACCCTATATTAAAAATGTTTTAGTTATTAAACATTGATTTTAACTATTTTAAATATTATTTAAATAAAATAATAATAAATGTCCTAATCCAATCCATGTGGACCTAAAGTGTAATATTTTATTTATAAGGTTGTTTTTGGTCAAATTACACTTATCCAATAGAATTATTACATGTGTTAGGGTAATAGTAATATCATTTTTACCCTTAATTACCCTATTTACTTGTAACCGTGGTAAATAAAAGTAAAAAGTTACTATTCATCAAAAATTATTTTTATCTTATTGAATAACATTCTACTCTTTGGTATTAACTATGTCTCTTTGATTTTCGAAATTCCACTCACAGAAGCTGTAAAATTAAATTTTATGTATATTTTAAAATTCTCCTAAGAGTTGGGTAAAAGACAGGGAAAAGTTCAATAAAATTTTTATATATCTAAAATTATTTTAAAATGACTCCAATGAATTAAATTAAACTTATATAGGTATGATGTATCAATTTAACCTAAAATAAATTTAAATAAAATAAATAATTACTTAAATAAAATGTCAGTTTTTAAATAGTACCCAGTGTTTTCACTATTTATCAAAAATTGAATGTTTTCAGAATAATAACAAAAAATCACCTTAGGCTAATTTCTATATTACTAATCCAAAAATGAAGTCCATTTCTAAAGATAAAATTTATAAAATTTCAAAAAGTCGATATTACTATTCATAACGTCTAGTTTATATAACATATCGGTGTTTAGTGAAACTCGGTATTGCGTACAACACATGCTATCGTGGAAGTTCGTGATTGCGTGTAATACAAGCCATGTATGGGATGAAAGTAGTGAAAGCTCCTTTTGGTGTAGCGTACAACACAATACATCAATGAAATTAAAAAGAATATTTTTCATAAAATCTCAGGGTGTTACATATATGGTAAATTATTTTGAAATATTTTTAAAAAAATCCTGAGGAATTTATTTATTGTTTTTTGAAAATGGATTTTTATTACATAAAATAATTTGAAAATAATTTTATTATAAATTAACTTAAAAACATATAAATAAATTATTAAATAATTTGAAAAATAATTTTTGTGAAAACATATAAATTAAACTTCAAAACATTTTAAAATCATGTTTCACTGAAATCACATTGAAAACTTATAATGATTACATCAAAAAGGTTTTGAAAACCATTTCTTTCAAAATAATTTGAGTATATATAAATAAAGCATGAAAATTTGTTGAAAAAAATTAATTTAAAAATACCATAAAAACATATACATAAATTTTTTAATAATTTTGAAAATCATGTCAACAATGATACATTGAAAACATAAAATGATATCTTGATAACATTTTGGGGACCATTTTTCGTGATAATTAATAAAAGGAACCTGGATTTATTTTTAATTCCATTTTCTATGAAATCATATAAATGATTGTTGAACAAAAAATAAAATAAATTTTCACGAAAATAAATTAAAATTATTGTTAAAAATTTTTACATTAGAAATGAAAAGGAATATTGAGAGAAATTATGGTGAGTAAATACGTACATGTCATATGAGGTAAAAAGAATATTCATGTTTCATGGTAAAAAGGCTTGAGAAAATTTTTGATTGTAAAGAGATGATATGATTACATTGAAAATTTGTAAAATAATAAAGGCAAAAAATCTAATTTAATGATTATATGAGATTAGTATAATATTTTGAGAAATAGTTTTTAGAAAACATGTTTTTGGATGAATATAGAATTCTTACTGAAGAGAGGATATTGTAAGGTTTTCTTTAAAAACATTTTAAACAGTTAGCGTACCAAAAAGTAGAAAAATTTAACTAATAAATGATTAAATAATAATATCCCATGGATAATAAATATCATTAATGTTCTTTTGTGATGGATTATAATATTTCAACAAAGCGAGCATAAACATTAACAATCTCAAGAAGTGATAATACTATTTCAATAAACTATTATAACATGGTAAATTTGGATCATATACTCAATCTAATAAAATTGAATTTATTTAATCATAAATTATCATGAAAATTATGATATTTATTATTAAATATTTAAAATCTATGTATACACACCTTGAAAAATAATTTAAGTGCATGAAAAAATTGGAGGCTCAAAGAAGGCATATTGAGACACAACTATATTACCGATTTGCAAACATTTGAATATTATTCCCTAAGAAATAAATATTATAGAATTGAGATGGAAATACCCATAAATTTTATTATATTATTCCTTTAATATATCCATGATATTATACACACCACACAAAAGGAATGGGTGGTTAATAAAGCATGTATCTATGGAAAATAAAAATAGAGATGAAATCCACTTTTGTTATTCCTTGAATATCATCATACTAGTTCAAACCACCTGTATAATTAATATAAATTCTTTATACATATTTTATATAACCATATTATTATATCTAATTACATATATGGATTTTATGACCTTTAATTACTTCATTGTCAAGCATCATATGTTAAGGTTTCACTTCGGGTAATATTCACTTTGTTTTCGTATGTGTCTTAATTTTTTATATTTTTTGTCCTTATACATATACAATTACTTCATAATGTAATCCATGAAATATAGATAATTTATATGAATTATATTTATAATATTATAAACTATACAATATATAAGTACGAAACATAATACACCGTTCATGGAGACGGTAGTCTGTACGTACACATGAATGTTATCTCCTTTTAATTATTGAATTGAGAGAAATAAATCAAAATAAATATATGTATATATATATATATGATAATTAAATTATCTTTGTGATATCATATATAACATATATATTCATTAAAATAATCCTTAATACAATCCAAGTAGTGTATGAACAAATCATATCACATTGAGGTGGTTGTAGTCCACACTTATTCAAACAAAATTATTATATTTACATAAGATTTATAACATTAAATTATGTTATAAATTAAAATTAAATAAGAATGAAGAAATTATAAATATAATATATATCATATTTAAATATAATTTTCATCATAATGGCCATTATGAAACATGGTAATGGAAACATGAACAATCATCATTTCGTGAGGTAGTAGTTCATCTTATACAGAAATAGAATGTTCGTAACCCATTAGATGGAGGTGTGTGTAAGAGTATGTCGAAACATTTACATAAAAACATCTTATTATATTGATGATACTGGTGTTTTTATAAAAAAATTTATTAAATTTAGCTGCAAGTGTGATATCCCAAGTAATTAAAGATTTAATGATTTTCATATCTATGTGTATTTATGAATTAGATAGTGTTTTAGAGTCTTAAAAGGAGAATAAATCCAATCTCAAGCATAGAATACACTAATATTTTTAAAATATCATTTTACCTCCTTTTGATGGAAAACCTTTTCTAAATAAATCTTTTGATAATTTTATAAGCTCTATTTGTCAAATTAAACTTATTCTTTAGGATTGGGACATTTAAATTTACATTGGATAAATTGTTGGTATTTTTCTAACAATGTTCATTTTTAATGAATAGTGAAAAATAATGCATTTTACTTTAGAACTACATTTTCATCTAATTATATGGATAGATTATCTTTTTAATTGGTTTTAAAGTGTAATTAGAATATATTTTTACCATTTAATCCAATTCTGGTCATTTTAATAAATTTACTTGGAAAATTGGGCATAAAAAGTGTCAATCTTTTGATAGATATTGTTTCTAAAAAAATCCGCTATTTGTTTCGACAATAAGAATTATTTTTAAAATAATTACTGAAAATTATGTGTTTGTAATTTGGTAAAATTGATTCCATATTTATAATCACAAGGTCCAAATTATGTAATTAAGACTCTTGTTTTTGGACATTGTGAATAGTAACGATGGTAATTATCTTTAATTATCGTGATTAATTAGTAATCGAGTAGTTAAGGATAATAAAATAATATCATAATAACATAACATGAACCCAACATGTGTCAAAATGCTACTGTTTGTGTAATGGAAGACCATGGGATGCCTTGTTCCAACATTGGTACCCTATGGAATCTCTTTTTTGTGATAGTGACATTTTATCATTTTATTTTTAAGGAAATGAAAATATAACAAAAGTATGTAACACCTAATTAAAAAAATTTTAGTTCTGTATAATTAAATGATATCTTAGACTATAAATAGTCATTAGAATGATAAAAAAATTTCATAAAAAATGATATATATTTTTAATTTTTAGACATTAAATTAATTGATTTTTTATGACACCATGATGATGTAGTGATTACCTCATTAATGAACGATTTAAATTAAATGAAAAGATAATGTAAAATATAATATTTTCACTTTTGAAAAACCTATTGGATGGGTGTATTTAGAATCCATATCACCTTATCCTAGAAATATATCATTGTGGGATCTTTAAAATTCGAAAATAATTTTATAATAAAGTAACATTTCAAGACATTCCAAGAGTTCCCCTCCTCCATCTTATTAAAGGCCCCAACCTCTACCCCCTTACCCACACCTCTCAAGAAATTGGCGCGGCCAAACTATGGTCATTGTTTCTCTCCACACCCCTCTCTTCATCCTATAAGCATTACCTTAGGCATAAATCTCTTCAAGAAACCCTTTTGGTTCAAACCAAGGGGAGTTACCTGATTTAACGGTAATGTCTTCTCTTATGTTCTTTTTTTTATTTTGTTTTCCAAACCCCATAAAATCTTTTTATTCCTCTATTTTGTAACAAGAACAATATATTTAATATACTAGTATGTTGTTATGAGAAGTATTTGATTTACACTTACACACACCTCCGTCTAATGGTTAAAGAACATACTGTTTTTATGAGTGGCGAATTACTGCCTCACAAAATGATGATTGTTCAATCTTCTTTTAAAACCTTTCATGGTGGCTGTTAAGATGTAACTATATTTATATATGATATATATTATTTTTCTGTTTTCCTTATCCTTCTATATTTTTCATTTATGGCATACCATTATGGTTTCCATTATGGGTAAACACGATCATTTCATTTTAGGATGTGCAGACCACCGCCCCCTCAAAGTGTTTTGAATCATTAATGCCATATTTGGGACGTATAAAGTATTGAGTTAATAATATTATATATGATATTATTCTTTAATTATAATATACCTTTATATCATAATGATTTAATTCCATTAAATATTAAATAGAAATGAAAGTGGTGTTCATGAATACATGCGGCATACCGTCTCAATGAACGGTGCATTTCATTTCTTACCTCTAAATGTTATGTAATATTATAAATGCATATATATATTGGATATATACGATATATATGATATATATATCATGAATATAATTTTGGATATAATGGATATTTTACCACATGAATAACTTGTAATTATAATAAGTTTATTTTTGGCTCAAGTACCAAAGATCAACAAAATGACCATTATTAACATAAATCATTAAATAATGTTCATAAAATCATAATAAGTTATATTAAAAGAATAATTAACTAGAAAAGGTTCATAAGAAAGTATAAATTAACTCTATTTTATTATTCAGAAGATTAAGGAATGATCAAGTCAATTCAGACATGAGATAAGGGACTTCATCTCAATCTCCTTTCATTGAGGCATATTTTTTTTATACACAAAATTCTTTTATGTGGTGTATAAAAAAATTTAACTTTTACATTAATTAAAAAGGAATATTTTTAAAAGAATCATTTTACTAAACGAAAAAAAAATAATTTTTTTTGCCTTAAGTATGTGGTGACAACAACATCTCTACCGCTGTGACCATTATTTAAGTTTCAGCTTCCTCTACAAGCCATAACTTTTTTTAAATGAATAATAAATACCATGGTTTTATTTTATTTTATTTTGGTTTTGAAAATGGTTTTGTTAATGTCTTGTTTATATCAATGTGTTTTTGATATCTTGTGAATGAAATGTGGAAATGTTATGTTTCCTTTATGCATGTTTTATTTGATACGATTAAGTTTTGGTTCTTGGGAATTGTTTATGAAGACATGTGGTTTCGTGATACCTAAGTGTGGGTGAGCGAGTGATAGCTCTCCAATTCATTGGGTAACTCGAAGGAGTTAAATGCTGAGGTTTCTCCAGAGAGATTTCGGGAATATACTTTGATGGGTATTCCAAATGTAACCATGAGAGTTACTCCCTACGTAAAAACGTTATGAATGCCCCAAGTTACCATTATGTCTTATGAATTCTATGAGTTATTCATAAAACATATGATTTCATGAGGTATGTTAAATTTCTTATGTTTTATGAGTAAAATATGATTTCAATAATTCTTATTTATACATGGGATAAGGTTTTCATTTCGTATTTCCATATCCCTTACTGAGTTTCATTATGCTCATCCCATGTTTTTGAAATGTATTTCATAGGTCATGGGAAAGGAGAAATATGTGATGATAGTGTCGAGGATGTGTCAAGAAAGAATCCAAGTTTTATTTTAAATATGTTTACTTGATGGGAGAAAATTAATACGCTCTATTATGTGACCACCTTGTTTAAATGTGGAATGAAATGCACGATTTATCATCTAATTCTCTAAGACTCTAAATCTGAAAAGATCCTCAATGTGCATTCTTGAAATAACTCACTATTAAGTAATTTCTATGTATGGGGCCTTATAGTTTGTATCAGAGGTCGGTTTAGGTAAATTTTGGAGTTTTAATTCTATTAAATGATTATCCAAAAATATTTTTTATGGTCAAATTGAAATGATATAGAATTTGTAGTTTACCATGTTGCTTCTTTTAAGACATGTTTACTCAGAATGGTTTTTCTCCAAAGAAAAATGGAATCAGTTCTAGAAAGGCATACATAAGGAACTGCCCTTCCAAATCAACATCCTGAGATGGTCGGAATTAGAACTGAATATTTTTTTGTAGTAATGGTGCAGTTGACTCAACCGATAAATGGTGTTGGTATTCATGCACAAGATTATCTGGATCAATATCAGAGGAACATGTCAGTGGTTGAACATTTCATGAGGCAATATCCCCCATCATTCATAGGATCATCTGACCCTATGCTAGCTGAAGGGTGGATTAAAGCACTAGAGAAGATTTTTGATGTCATGGGGTGTTCAGACAATGAAAAGGTTAGTCATTCTTTTTACCGTTTGGTGGGTGAAGTAGATCAGTGGTTGTCGATGGTTAAAAATATCAGGGACTCTCATGAGATTGATTCTCTTGACTGGGAAGAATTCAAAGGTATATTTCTTGAGAAATATTTTCCAAAGGCTGTTCGACAAAGGATGGAAAAACAATTCCTAGAATTGAGGCAAAAGGACGACTCAGTGGCTTCTTATGATGAAAATTTCACTCGATTGGGAAGGTATGCTCCAAATTTTATCCGAGGCCTTGATAGTAAAATCAATCATTTTTACTCAAGATTAAATCCAAAATATTGAAGGGCATTAGCTTCTTGCAAGTTCAAATGTTATGAAATGCTTGTTCAATGTGCTGAGAAGGAGGAAATGGAGTTTTCTGATGATCAAGTGTTCTATAACAAACAATAGAATACGAGACCGAGGTTGCAGGAGAAAGGGAATAATCCTTCAAAATGGTCTGATGGAAAGCAAAATAAGTTTTCAGTTTGTGATAAATGTGGTAAAAAGTATGCTGGAGAATTTCCTTTGAATTCTGGAAAGTGCTACCTGTGTGTTAAGATGGGACATAAGGATCGTAATTGCACTGGGAAAGATTTGGGTGATCGTAAGACCAAATTTTATTTATAGTTAGTGAAATGATTCATGTGCAATAAGATGGGTCACTATCCAAATGAGTGTCTGACAAAGAGCTCGAATGATGGGAAGCAGTCAGACTACATGTAGAAAGGTGTGGTGAAATCATTTGCAACCACATCAGCTGATGTTGGGCCATCAAATGAAGTGGTATCATGTACTTTGTTTGATTTTTCAGATTATGCCAATGTGTTTTTTAATTCAGGGTCTACATATTATTTCATCTCTGAAAAAGATTCTAGTAAATTGGGGATTCCATCTCATGAAATGACTCATGAACATGTGTTAAAAACACATGGGGGAAATGTGGAGGCAAAATGAATTTATAAGAATCTTCATATCCTTATCCGTGGAACGAACCTACTTGAAAATTTTAATTTTTTACCTCTAGTAGAGTTTGATGTTATCTTGGGTCCGGAATGGCTCTCTGTTTACAATTCTAAGATTGATTGTAGAGCTAAAGAAGTTTCTTTTCAAAATGTCTTTTAGTTTGTGCACAAGAATGAACCCTTACTATTGATAACATATCAAGAGGTTGAGAAACTTGTAAAAGATGGAAATGAATGTTACTTTGCACATATTCTTGAAAACAAAGAACCATTCAGATTACTGATTTGTTAGTGGTAAATGATTATCATGATGTTTTTCCTGATGAGGGTCCAAGAATAATGCCAGATTGGGATTTTGAATTTGCTTTTGTCTTAGTTCCTGATGCTAAGACAATTTCAAAACCCCCTTATCTAATGGCTCAAATTGATCTTTTAGAGTTGAAGGAGGATTTTCAAGATTTATTAGAGAATGTTTTCGTTCAACCTATCACATCCCCATGGGGTTCTACTATCTTATTTGTTAAAAAGAAATATTGTTCAATGAGACTTGTAATTGATTATAGAGCCTTGAATAACATCACTGTTAAGAACAAATATCCTTTTCCTCATATCGATGATTTGTTTAATCAGCTCCAGGGAGCTTAGTATTTTTCAAAGATTGAACTGAGATCAGGGTACCATCAGTTGTAGGTAATGTAAGCTCATAGTCCAAGGACTGAGTTTCATACAAGATATGGCCATTTTTAATTTTTAGTAATTCCTTTTGGGTTAACCAATGCACCTGCAGTATTCATGTACCTTATGAATAGAATATTCCATGAGTTATTAGATAAGTTTATGGTTGTTTTCATTGATGATATTTTGGTTTTTTTCTAAAAGTAATGAGGAGTATGAAATTTATTTGAGGGTTATTTTTCAAACCTCAAAAGAAAAGAAATTGTATGGGAATTTCAACGAGTGTGAGTTTTGGTTGCAACAAATTTCATTCCTTTTTCACATTGTTTTTAAATATGGGATAACTTTTTATCCTGTAAAAACAACGGTTGTCAAAAAATGACCAAGACCCAAAAATGTAACTGAGATTCATAGTTTTCTTGGTTTAGAAGGATATTACTGAATGTTTGTTAAAACATTTATTATGGTTTTCCAGCACATTGACTAAGCTAACTCTGAAGGGTGTTAAGTTTATCTAGAAAAAAGAATGTGTTGATTGTTTTCAGGAATTTTAATGAAGATTGATGAATGCTTCAGTTTTGGGACTATGTTATAGGAATGGTGAGTTTGTTATCTACAGTGATGCTTTATTAAAAAGGCGTGGTTGCAACCTAATGCATAATGATCAGATAATTGCTTATGCTTCACATTAGTTGAAAACTCATGAGATAAATTACCCTACACATGATTTTGAATTAGCTGCTATGGGTTTTCTTTAAAAATTTGGAGGCATCATTTGTGTTGTGTAAAGTTTGAAATATATTCTGATCACAAAATTTTAAATTATATATTCACTCAGAAATAATGTAACATGAGATAGAGGAGATGGTTAGAATTAATCAAGGGTTATGATTGTACAATTCATTACCATCCTGGAAAAGAAAATAAAGTGGCAGATGCTTTGAGTTGAAAAAATAATGCTTCATTAACCATGTTATGTTTGGAATGCGAACCTATGGTTAAGTATTTGATAAAATTTGGTATAGAAGTTTTTGGTGTCGAATATTCTTTTGTTTTGTTTCTGGTATCAGTGAAATCTTTTCTATCAGACAGAATTAAGCATGCTCAGAAGAAAGACAATGAGTTGCAAAAAAGGTAGATCTGGTTCCGAAGGGTTTTTTACCTGAATTAAACATTAATAATGATTGTGTTTTGAGATTTGGGAAGAGATTGTGTGTGCCTTTTGATTCAAAGTTGAATAGAGATTTGTAATGTGAAGCACAAAATTCTCCGTTTTCAGTTCATCCTGGTAATACTAAGATGTATAGGGATTTTAGGGATTATTACTGGTGGGATGGAATGAAAAGATATATTGCAAAATTTACTGTGAGGTGATTGACATTTCAACAGGTTAAATTAGAGAGACAGTTATCGAAAGGGATGATTCATCCATTAACAGTTCCAGAGTGGAAATGGGAGAATATATCCATAGACATCGTTGGGGGGTTACCGAAGACATCTCGAGGTAATAATGCAATATGGGTTATTGTTGATCACTTGACTAAATCTGCTCATTTCCTTTCTATACGAGATAATTTCTCCCTAGATCAACTTTCTCATTTTTATCTTATAGAGATAGTCAGGTTACATGGAGTTCCCCTCTCTTTTTTTCTGATCATCATCCCAAGTTTACTACTAAATTTTTGAAAGGCCTTTAGAGGTCGTTGGGTACTGAGTTAAATTTTAGTAAAACTTTTCATCATCAACCATATGGGTAGTCAGAACGAACAATTCAGAAATCGGATGATATGCTATGTGTTTGTTTGATGGATTATCAATGAAGTTGGGACCAATATCATTCTTTGGTGGAATTTTCTTATAATAACACTTTTCATTCCAGTATACAAATGGCACCATTTGAGGCATTATATGGGAAGCGGTTTCGAAGTCCGGCTTTTTGGGATGAATTAGGTGAAAGTAAGTTGATGGGACCATAATTGGTAGAATATTTGGCAGAAAATGTTCAGCTGATACAGAAACATATGAGAATAGCTCAGAGTAGGCAGAAAAGGTATGTGGACAACTAGAGGATGGATCTCTCTTTTGAGGTAGGTGATCATGTCTTCCTCAAAGTTTCACCATGGAAAAGTGTGGTTCAATTTGGTATAAAAGGAAAGCTAAGTCAAAGGTTCATGGGACCCTATGAAATGTTATAGAATGTTGGATTAGTTGCGTACTGAGCAGCTTTACCTTCATGTTTATTGCAGGTACACAATGTTTATCATGTTTCAATGTTAAGGAAGTAAATTCTAGATCCATCTCATGTTTTCAGTCCAGAGGTAGTTTAGCTAGAAGAGAATCTATCATATGACGAACAACCGGTCCATATTCATGACCAGAGGCAGCAAATATTTTTGAATAAGGTGATTCATCATGTAAAGGTTTTGTGGGAAACCCACATGATTGAAGAGGCAACATTAGAATATGAAAATGCAATGAGTGATAAATACCACCACTTATTTGATAAGTAAATAAATTGGGGGGACACAATTTTCTGAAGGGGGGATAGATGTAACTTCGCAAGTAAGTAAAGAATTATTGATTTTCATATCGATTTCTATTTATGAATTAGATAATGTTTTTGAGGCTTAAAATGAGTGTTGGCACCAAAAATACGGCCCGAAAGAAAGGAAGGAAAAAGACAGCTGGCGCGCTGCCTCGCGAAGCACAGCCGCGAAGCCCCGCCGCGAAGCACCCACGCGAAGCGCCCCGACCTTCGCGAGCTGTCGCGAAGCACCAGAGGCGGTAATGCTCCACGAAAACATTTGACGTTCGCGAGCCGCCGCGAAGCACCAGAGGCGGTATTGCTCCTCGAACCCATTTGATGTTCGCGAGCCGCCGTGAAGCACCAGAGGAGGTAATGCTCCGCGAACCCATTTGATGTTCGCGAGCCACCGCGAAGCACCAGAGGCGGTAATCCTCCGCGAACCCATTTGACGTTCGCGAGCCGCAGTGAAGCTCTGGAGGCGGTAATGCTCCGCGGACGACGTTGACGTTCACGAGCGCGCCGCGAAGCACCGGAGGCGGCACGCGAGCCCTGCTTCACGGTGCCCCTTCCCTATAAATACTGGACTCCCCCTGAGTCCCGAGGACGGACAATCCGACCTTTCGGCTTCTCCTCTCCCGAATCGTGAAGCACTCTTTGCCCTGGGAATCATGAGCTCCGTGATGTATTTCTACTTCGCGAGACATCTCTGCTTTGTCTCGTTTTGAGCCCCTCTTCCGAGAGGGATGCCCTTCACGAAGCTCGAGGGAGTTCACGGAGGAAGGTGATTCCCAAGGGAACTTGGGCAGCCGCGGAGCGTTTATGCTTCGCGAAACACCCAACCCATGCTAGTGATCCCGATGCCAAGGCAGGATCACTATGCATCGCGAAGCACACTGCTTCGCAGGACCCTGCTTCACGAGGCACCCCATCTTCGCGAGGCAGTGCTCCGTGAACACTGTTCCACTTCGCGAAGCACCTCCCACTCACACTTATGCCCCATGCTAAGGCCAAGTCACTCCATTTCGCAAAGCATACTCCTCTGCTTAGCGATTCCTCATCTCGTGCGACCCTCCATGTTTGCACGATGTGATTTCAATGTCCCATGGACAATACCACCCGTAGCGATGCTTCGCCTAATGATTCTTCGCATAGTCACGCTAACGTCTATTGCTTCTTCGCATAGCCACGCTAACGTGGACCCCTCGATGGTTCGTTCCACGACCCCCCTTAACCATGGACTTACCGGTACATTCCCTTCCCCAAGGACCAGAGGGTACCAGTTATATATGTCCTAGGGGTGTGGAGTGAACCCACCTCGTCCGAGCTGCAATACGTTAAACTGCCAAGCACCACGTCCTCAACACATGACGTTAAACTGTGATCCGACCTCATGCCCCTCGCGAAGGGTCCCCCCAGCACGAACATTTTTTACACCACTCGTCTCCACGGGAATGGAACTCTTCCTCGCATGGAATGAGATTCTCCTTGTCGGATTTGCGTATGTTCGTAAGAGAAGGGAGACCCTAGCCCCCTCAACGAATGGCTGCAACTCCGCATCTCTGTACTTCCCCACTACCAGGGTCAGTGGAGGGCGTGATAGGGAACGAGGCACCTCCCATCGTCGGACCAAGGTCCATCTTTCCCGCGCTTTGTCGCGCCATGGGCCTCCATCCTGGAGTAAGTCCCAACACCATGGGCTGCTCAACACGTAATCCCCTCTTCGCTTCTCACGGACGCACCCTTCGCGACGTGATCTTCAGGTCCTTGCAACCTCTTGTTTCTCACACCGAGCATGACTCGCGTGGGCTTAGAGTGAGCACCGACCCTGACACCGAACCATTTGAACTACGAGGTCTTTGATCCATGTCAAGGCATGGTACGTAGGAAGCCTCCACGACGTTCAAGCCCACCCATCGTTCTTCCACATCGGGTCTCATTCCCGTCCAGCATGATGTTAAACTGCGCGTTCCCTTGCGAACTACGAGGACTTTGATCCATGTCAAGGCATGGTATGTAGGAAGCCTTCACGAGGTTCAAGACCACTAATAGTGGACCCCCGCGTCTACTTTCACGTCGGTTCACCGACAGACTCATTCCCATTTGAACTACGAGGTCTTTGATCCATGTCATGGCATGGTACGTAGGAAGCCTCCACGAGGTTCAAGCCCACCCGTCGTTCTTCCATGTCGGGTCTCATTCCCGTCCAGCATGACGTTAAACTGCGCGTTCCCTTGCGAACTACGAGGACTTTGATCCATGTCAAGGCATGGTACGTAGGAAGCCTTCACGAGGTTCAAGACCACCAATAGTGGACCCCCGGGTCTACTTTCACGTCGGTTCACCGACGGACTCATTCCCTTTTGAACTACGAGGTCTTTGATCCATGTCATGGCATGGTACGTAGGAAGCCTCTATGAGGTTCAAGCCCACCCGTCATTCACGTCGGGTCCCATTCTGGTCCAGTGGTAAGCCATTGTGACCCATCCCTTGAACTACAAGGTCTTTGATCCATGTCAAGGCATGGTACGTAGGAAGCCTCTATGAGGTTCAAGCCCACCCGTCATTCACGTCGGGTTTCACCCCCGTCCGACACGACGTTAAACTGCACTCCGGTCCAGTGGTAAGCCATTGCGACCAACCTATCTCTTGAACTACGAGGTCTTTGATCCATGTCAAGGAATGGTATGTAGGAAGCCTTCACGAGGTTCAATCCCACCACCAGTGGACCCACGGGTCTACATTCACGTCGGTTCACCGGAGAACCTTTTGAACTATGAGGTCTTTGATCCATGTCAAGGCATGGTATGTAGGAAGCCTCCACAAGGTTCAAGCCCAACCATCATCCATTCACGTCGGGTCTCACCTCGGTCCAGCATGATGTTAAACTGCATTCTGGTCCAATGGTAAGCTTTTGCGACCCTTTCCCACCTGAACTACTAGGTCTTTGATCCATGTCAAGGCATGGAACGTAGGAAGACTTCCCAAGGTTCAAGCCCACCACCCATCGGACCAAGGTCCGCTTTCATATCGGTTCACCGAAAAACCCCATCTGAACTACACAGACATTGATTCCCTGCCACGGGGATATGTAGGAAGCCTCGTCAAGGCTCAAGCTCAACTTCACTGTCGCCCCCTGTGATGGTCCCATTTCACTCTCCTTCCACGCCATTCATCAACCCACCACCCGTTCCGATTCTCGCCCGGACCGTCTTATCCTGGTGAGACCATGTCGGTACGCTCTTCTTCACAGTAGCCCATGAGATGGCCCCGGTATCGACATCCCTTCAAGGAGGATCCCTCAATCCGATCTATCCTAGCTAATGCTCTGGTTGGGTTGATCCGTCTCCGTTGGACGTTAAACTTGCGGCATACCCTGTGTTGAGCACGGGAAGCTGAGGAAAACCTCAGATATGTGTCTATGACATATAATTCCCCGCGCTCGATGTGGGATGCCTCGGGCTTCCACGCCCTCAAGATGCCTTGTGGTCAAGGATAACAGACAGACATGCCAGGTACCCCAGCATCCAGACACGCTACTGATTCCTCAACATGACTACTCCCCTGACTGAAGGTTGCTGCCCTGACTGGACCCTTTGGAATGTCCCGACAGAAGCAGCGTAATTAACTGGCGTCCATGGAAACATGGCACTGGGAAGAGTTTCACGAACTACGTATTAAATCTATAATGGAGACCCGGACTAGGTGACGAGTTCTGAGGAGGAATCCGCAGGAGGAAGAACCGACATCCCATCATCCTGTTTCGATCAAGGAGTAGGCGTCCCTGAATATGGAGCGAATTCCGCCCGCTTTTGGAAAGCGTGAATGCGGGGCAACAGCCGCGCGTCCTCACAGACGGATGTGCGCGCCCCGGAGAAAGCGTCGGAAACAGAAATGGTGAACCCGACGTGAAATTCTTCTCCTCAATATGGAGATTAGTAGCGCTCAAGACACCAGTAGATTGACGTGTCACTGGATCCAGATATCCGGTGCCTAGTCCCGCCAAGCAAATAGCGGGCCTGTCGTGAAACTCACCAGAATTCGGGGTTGTAGAATGTGGGGCACTCCGCTCTGCAGCGTGTTGGCATGGATCCTTCTCACAGACATTGAGAATGGAAGAACGCTGGGGCACTGGCTGTCAATCCTTTGCCTCTCAGTACTGATGAGTTGATCCCTTCGTTTCTCAGGAACCAGGTTTCTATTTAAGAGATGCGGTCACCATCCGCTCCTCGCCCACGCAGGGGCAGGGGCAACACCACGACGGCCACCCAGCGTAGCGCCACTACTGCCACGACGGCCGCCACATCGTGGAATACGGGGCACCCACGCCCCCTCTCCCCATTAGAGGGCATCCAACGAAGGGTGATCAAAAACCTCGTGCGCAGGTACTAGGAAGAAGGGGTCATCCCATCCCGGGATACGGCCCGCCTGGACCTGGAGGCCTCCAGGCCCCGCCGTCAACGCCGTCGTAACAGGCCGCTCAGGGAGCCTCTGCTCCCCACCCCAACATTCAACCGTTTCAGGAGCTTGTCTCCTGAACACCATGATGACTCCTCGCCTTACGCTGAAGAGGCGGGCACCTTCTGGCTCAGTCCGCTCAGGGCCCCGACCCGAGGGCCCCAGGCGGGAGCTCCCGCCCGGCCGCGTCAGCGCCGCCGTCCGTCCCCGCAGGAAGAGCATCCAGGCTACGTCCCTGCACCACCTGCACCAGCCCGCCTGACCCGACGTCAGCGTCGGGCCCGGGCTGAGGACGCTTGCCTTGGCGCATCAACGTCGACAGCTACAGTGGCCCGAGCCACCACCGACGTGTATCGTGAATCCCCTTCACACATTGAGTAGGGGCAATCCTTCACCCAACCAGGATTGAGACCCCTACCGCCCCACGGGCAGGCTGGGTTGACTCTCCGGGTTGCAGGCCCAAGTGGTGATCGCTGCGAGCTAACCCGCGATAATGCCACCTCGTACGGAGGTCCTCCCCGTACCACTACTCCACAGAGTGTGGGCCTTCCCCGCTCCGAGGTTCGTCATGGAGGCATGCCTCGTGCTACCCCCATCCTGTAGGAAGACCTGCCCCACGACAGTGACGCTCAGCGCAGAAACATTTCCCGTGCCCGCTGTACAGGGTATGGAGTCCATCCTTCTGAAGGCACCATACATTCGGTCCTTCTCCAATGTGGGGGCCCTCCCTACCTTCTCTCTACAACTGGCGAAGTTCCTCCTCACCCCTGCAACTCGAGGAGTGAAGGTCGGCATCTCTCCACTCGCATCGACCATGGAGGTCCTCCCCATGCTCCTGCCAGTTCCAACAGAGGCCCCGCCCACATGGGTACTGTTCATGGAGGTCCTCCCCATGTACCCTTCGACATTTGCCCTAGTTCCCCTCGCACCCCGGCTATCTCGAGTGGGGGCCCTCTCCGCCACGGCGCCAGCGCCGCCCCGAGGCTTCCAGATAGGGGTCAAACCTCTCCCGAAGAGCCACCCCAGGGTAGAAGAGTGGGGTGTCACCGCCACAAGAAGAATCCTAGGAAGGCCCAGGTGGAGATCAAACCTGCCCGTTTCTCCGATTCGGAAGCGGAATGCGATTCAGTGATGGAACCTTCTCCCCGCTCCTCTGTATCAAGGACTGGGGCAGGAACCAGATGCGTTAGCCTTGTTCTCCCAGAATTTGAGGTCCACCGGATTCCCGTCTCTCTCCGCAGGTACATCCAGGAGGATGAAATCCTGGGAATTCCGCAGGTCTCGACCACGCAATCACCGCCTCTGTCACCAGAAGAGACCTCTAACTCTACCAGAGATCACGTAGAGCTATTTTGGGGGCCATAGACGGTAGGGAGACGACACGACCTGTCTCCGGTAGTCGCGGCTCATGTTCCGGAAGCTGTGATTATCAGCCCGTCGTATCGTGACATTGTGGCCAGGTCACCTCACTCTTCGGAGGATGGCCGGGAATTCGGCGGCCAGTCAGCTCGTTTGTCGTATTCTCCACCGCCGAGCTCACTATCCCAAAGGTCTGCCTCGGTACCGCTACCGGTTCCTCAGCCGCCCCCGGTTGACGAGTGGGGCAAGACAGGGCCAGACCCTGAGTCCGAGCCTAGGAGCTTCTGGAGTATCCTTGCAGCGGATTATTTCCTGGATAAGTTCTGGCCGACGGCGGCACTGAATTTCCGCGTACCAGAGTCTCTTACCCCTGAAGACGTGGGGTGCTTTTGTCGAACCCTATGGGTGACACACTTCCGCCTCCGTTATGAATGGGTGGTGTACCCCAGAAGTCGTGAGCACTTCAAAGAAATCGGCGAGCAGTGCCTCCTGATCGATGCAGCCACACTTCTTGTGGCCCAGCACCCTGAGTCGCCAGGCCACCAGAGTTCCCTTCAACGAAAATGCATTCAGAGTCTTAAAGAACTCCGCAGAATGGTCAGGGAAGCCACCCCCCGTGTGCAAGTCTGTGGTTGGGGAAAATATGTCGCTCTCCTCTTCGACCCTATCCGACGGCAGCCCGATTCGCTATGCGACATCGAGGATATTCCCCCAAGAGGGGTCGCAGTACACATGGCCGACATTGTGGATAAAGAAGATTAGCTTGAGTTCCTTGATGGACACTTACCATCCGAGGGCATACCGTCGCTGCCCGACCCGTCAGGGAGAGTTACCCGTCATCAGAGGAACCTGCTAGGTCTCCCTGTACCCACCGAGTCGCTGGTACTCGGTTGAAGCACTGGCATGGGTAAGGAGCACGTCGGAACAGTCAAGCACTCCGACCCATCCGCCTTTGTGCAGAAAACGGACGAAGATCCCGAGAAGGCCACGTTACGCCAGCAGCTTGCTGATCAGAAGAGGCTGGTTGACGAACTCTTGGCTGAACGCACCGCAGAGCGACTACCCGACTATGGTAATCCCAGGCCGAGGCAGCAGGGGCAGGAACAATTCCTCCCCGGTGAGATTCCTTCGGGCAACCCTGATCATGCTACTGCCACAGACAGGGCAGAATCCGGAACATACGGAAAGAGGGCGCGATACGTCTCGCCAAACCCCCCGAGCGACTGGGCAATCTGAAGAATCCAACCCGGGTTCCCCCAGTCGCCCAGCAGGTCGTCCAGCCAGTTGACCCACGAGCGGCCGAAGCCGTCTACCGTGTTGAAGAACCTGGAAATGCACTTGTGGTTAGGGAACCCCGTCAAGATAGGGACCCCCACCCAGAGGACCTTATTGCAGCACTCACAGCCCGCCTCGAGGCGTTGGAAACGCGGTAGGTGGCGGTCCCACCAGATGGCAAGCCTTATCCCACGTGGGTGGATGATATGCCCGCGCCTCCGGGTTTTGGGAACCCCATTTCTCGCCTTTTAACGGAACAAGGGACCCGCCCCAGCACTTGGCTCATTTCTTTTCCAGGTGTGGCCCCATTCTGGGGGCCCTGGCTCAGCAAGAAGCCGGAAAGCTCCGATGTTTCGTACAGACATTGGAAGGTCCGACATTCGTCTGGTATAGCCAGCTCCATATCAGATCGGTGACCGGTTGGGAGGATCTTCGCCAGCAGTTCTTATACCAGTTCAGCTCCACCACGCGAAAGACCAGCATTGCTGACCTTTTCAAGTGCAAGCAAAGGCCTGATGAGCGAGTCGCAGACTTCATCGCCCTGTGGAAGGGACTTACGTATTCCCTCGATATGCCACTGACTCAGGAGCAATTACTGATGATGTGTGTCGGGAACGTCAAGACAGAGCTGGTACCCTCCTTTATTACCCAGAACTACCGTGAAGGGTTCAGAGATTTCTCGGACAAGGCTCAACGCCTTGAGGAAGCCCTGCAACAGGCCAGTCAGGCACGTTTGCTGCCCCCTATGATCCCAGCCAGGATGACGGCCAGGGCTGAACCCACCGCGGTGGCTCAAATAGAAGCCCCAAGGTAGCTGGAATTGCTGCCGGTGGCACCACCCCCGCAACCCCGTAGAGGTCCTCCACATCAAGCACATGCTCCTTCCCAGTAGCGACCGCCTCAGAACCGACAGGTTCCCCCGCGCAACGCGCCACCGCCACCTAGGCGTGACAATCAGGTCCCGCCTCCTCGGCAGGCCCCTCCGGCCCCTCGTCAGGACCAGGCCCCCAGGGCCCCCTATCCGGAATGAAGGTACCAGACCTATTCTTTCAACGAAAATCAGGTCCCTAGTTACTTACGAAGTGCTCTAGAGAAAGTGATTGTGCGTCTGCCTGAGTGCAGAAGGCCGGTAGAGGCCATCTCACCGATCACCCCAACTACTGCCCTTATCATCGGATCCTGGGGCACACCCTCAAGCGATGCTATGTGTTTAAAGACTGGCTTCAGGACCAGGTCAACAACAACATAGTCATGTTGGGCCCAGCACCAGCGCAAGTGGCAGGTGTCTTTGCAGGGTCAGAGATCGGCAGCGACAGTGAAGGTGAGTGGCAACACGTCCCTAGCCGCGGATCCCAGAAATATGACGACTGGATGGCTCGAAAAACCGTCCTCCATGCCCAGGGTATCATCCGGGCGCGCCTGAAGCAGTCAGATCCTTCAGAAGAAGTAGTCGGTGCCTCCGCATCGTCTTTACAGTCGACCTCTGCCCAAAAGGGCAAGCAGCGGCGACGCAAGAAGAAGGAACGTGCACTGCCAGTGCCGTCGTCATACCGCACTCTCGGTGACTTTATGCCCCCCCGAAATGGGGATTCCTCCCAGGATCCACCCAGCGGTGGATGACTCCTCGGGCGATAGCCAAGGGTACTCTTCGGTTAACACTGTGGAGTTGGTAAAGCCCTATATGACCCCCGACGAGGGGGAACCCCAGGCAGACCACCCCAACATTTCCAGCCGACGTCAACATCAGCGGAATCGCAATCGTGCCGTTCATCAAGGAACGTCAGCATGCATTTGTGGCCAAGCCGTGCACCCTACCGAGACCAGGCAGCAGGCTCAGCGTAGATCTCAGCACGTGCAAACCCATCCAACACCCTCGGCTCTACCTCCACCACCGTTCATGCTACTGGATCGGGGGGAGCCGCCTCATCCGTATCATAGGCAGTCTTTCCCGGCTACAGGCTAGCCTCCGTTGTCCGATCCTAGTCTGGCAATTACTCTTCAGGCTTCTACTGGTAGGCAGCATGATGTACCCAGTACTAGTTACTCGCCGGTTTAGCCAGCCGGGCCCGCTGTGCCTCCGAATGCCGAACGACCTCTTGTAAGAAGAGGTTCGCGTTTGGCATGAAAGTACGATGTTCTGAAGCACCTGGCCGGAATTCCGGAGAGGCTATCCATCCTTGAGGCCCTTCGCCTGTCATCTGAAATGCGCGAAGCACTTTCCGAGGCCCTAAGGAGCCCCCTCCAGGTCGAGACGGAAGTAGCAGCTGCGGAAGCCTTCCATACCGAGACGATTGAAAACGCCGAATGTCAGGAGGTTATCTCGTTCTCCGGTGAAGATGAGGACCCTCCCATACAGGGGCACATTTTCCCGCTGTATATCATTGGCCACTTCAACGGTGTGGAAGTCCGTCGCTGCCTCATTGACACAGGTTCTAGAATCAATCTAATTCCGACCCGGACACTGCGAAAGCTGGGTCTATCTGAAGGTGATTTAACTCCCTCTGACCTCAGGATCCAGGGGTACGACAGGACAGAGCAAACCCCAGTCGGCAAGATCCGCCTGAAGACTCAGTTTGGTGGCTTAAGTGCCAGCACCGAGTTCATGGTTGTCTCTCAGGACACCGCCTACAACGCATTGATGGGTAGGCCATGGCTCCATCTGCATGCAGTGGTCCCCTCGTCGTATCACCAGTGCCTCATGTACTCGCTCAACGGTCAAGTAGGCGTGCTCCAAGGAGACGCGTCCCCTTTCACTTCTTGTGAGGCCCGTTATCTGGATGCGGGTTATTACAAAAGTAAGGACAAGAAAATCCTGGTAAGCGAGGATGAGCCTGCCCCGATCACAAGTGATCCCTGGGCAAGCATGGACGACGCCTATATCCTCCTGATACACCGGTTGGAGTCCACGACCCCCGACATAGGGCAATGTCTTGTTGTTTCGGGTATGCAAGGAAGGCATGTTCCCATGTCCAAGCGACGGCGGAAAATCACCTCGTACTCCTACATCAACCAGGATCAGGTGATCCCGGAATCTCCTACCCCTATACGGTACCGGGACATCAAGCTGATGACAACGGCGGTGTGCCATAAGTGTCTCTTCCGCCGGGTTGGAATTAACCGAATCAGGCCGACACGTCACCACTACTTTGATATCATCAAACGTGGCCCTTTAGGCCGAAGGCTAGATGGGATAGGGTCGACTGCCTTCATTGCCATGGTCTCGATGGCAAGTGAGTCTCCCGATGTGATGACCGTTGCTGCCCAAGCCGGCACCAGCTGCCCCTCCGATTTTGATAGAACAGAAGCCCCCCCCCCCATCGCGGGAAGTCCCCCCACGGGTGGGGAGGAAGACTTGGAGGATGCTCCCCCAGCCTTTGAAGAAGGCGTCTCTACCACGGTTGATGAACTGGTACAGGTGAACCTTGGTAGAGAGGCAGATCCAAGACCCACATTGATCAGTGCGGCCATGTCCCTCAAGGAGCGGCAGCTGTACGTAGACTTCCTCAAACAGCACCATGATGTGTTTGCCTGGAGTTACGATGAGATGCCAGGGCTGGATCCCCAAGTGGTCATCCACCGTCTGGGCCTCCTGGCAAAACATCGTGGGTTTAAGCAGCCTCCCAGGAAGATGTACCCTTCCCATGGTGCTATGGTTGAGGCCGATGTTGATAAGCTAATCAAATCCAACTTCGTCAAGGAGGTCCAGTACCCCAAGTGGCTTGATAAAATTGTACCAGTCAGGAAGCAGAATGGGCATATCAGAGTCTATATTGACTTCCGCGATCTTAATCTCCACTGCCCAAAGGATGACTTCCCACTCCCAGTGACGGAGCTGTTGATTGATGCCACAGCCGGGTTCCAAGCCCTCTCTTTCATGGATGGGTATTCCGGGTATAACCAGATCCGGATGGCCCCCGAATACGAGGAGTCCACTACCTTCAGGGCTCCCCAGGGTACCTTTTGCTACCAGGTGATTCCATTTGGTTTGAAAAATGCAGGTGCCACTTATCAGAGGGCCATGCATCGTATATTCAAACCGATCCTCAGGACATTGGTGGAATGCTACGTGGATGACCTTGTAGTCAAATCATGCCAGTGCCAGGACCATCTCAGAGACCTTGAGAAAGTGGTCGGCTTCCTCCTTTCTCATAACCTAAAGATGAACCCGCTGAAATGTTCTTTTGAGGTCACCTCCGGGAAGTTTCTGGGCTTTGTTGTCAGATACCGAGGTATCGAGATCGACCCGGAGAAGATCAAGGCCATCAGCCAAATGCCTCCCCCAAGCAACATTCGGGAGCTTTGAGGCCTTCAAGGACACTTAGCCTATATACACCGATTCATTGTGAATCTGTCCGGCAAGTGTAAGCCCTTTTCCTGGCTCATGAAGAAGGGCGCCACCTACGAATGGGATGAGGAGTGTCGGACCGCCTTCGAGGAAATCAAGTAGTATCTGCTCCAACCTCTGGTCTTGATGCCCCCCGTCTCTGGAAAGCCGCTGGTCCTTTACGTGACTGCCCTGGAGAGATCCCTCGGTGCGCTGCTCGCCTAGAAGAATAATGAGGGTACTGAGAATAGTTTCTACTATCGCAGCCGCATGCTCCTCGATACGGAGGTCAGATACTCCCCTATCGAAAATAGCTTCCTTGCGCTCGTCTTCGCCGTGCAGAATTTACGACATTACCTGCAGCACCACGAAGTGAAATTGGCCTCTCGGGTAGACCCACTGAAGTACATCCTGAACCGCCCCATGCTGAATGGCCGACTAGCACGGTGGGTTGTGATTCTTCAGCAGTTTGATATCAGGTTTGTACCTCAGAAGGCCATTAAGGGACATGCATTGGAAGACTTTTTAGCTGCCCATCCAACCTCCGTGGATCAATCCCTGGACCTGGATTTGCCGGATGAGACGATCCTCTCAGTCGATCATGCTGTCCCGTGTTGGCAAATGCATTTCGACAGTGACTCCCGGAGCCCCACCGGTAGGAGGCTCAACGATCCCAAGCTCAATAGAGTGGGCCTCGGTTTTTTCATCATTACCCCAGTGCAAGCCGTCCTGCTATACTCGTTCCTGTTGTCTGAAGGTTGTACAAACAACGAGGCAGAGTACCAAGCTCTCATCACCGGCCTCGAGTTGGCCCTTGAGATCCATGTTCCCCATCTACATGTGAAGGGAGATTCCGAGATGGTAATCAAACAGGTTAATGGCGACTACGTCATCATGAATCCGGAGCTTGCACTATTGCTGGAGTACACCCTCCTCCTAATGGCCCATTTCTCTTCTCGAACGGAGGATACCCATGTCCCACGGTCGCAGAATGGCCAAGTGGATTCCATGGATGGCATAGCCGCGTTGCTCGCAGAACCCGAGCAAGATGATTTGGTCATACATGTGGCCCACCGGAGAGTCGTTGCCCCCATCACCCAAGAGGACCATGATGGCCTGCGGGTAAGCCATCTCACCGCCGGACCCTCCTTATCGGGAGTCACGGGTTCGTCAGACGTAGTGGTTGAACCCCCCCCCCCCCCCCCCCCCGACTGGAGAGCACCTTTTGTCGAGTATCTCCAAAATGGTCAGCTCCCAGACGTTCGGGTCGAGCGCGAGCGAATTCGACGTCGTGCGCTGCAATTTACCCTCCGGAGAGGCCCCAGTCTGGAACAGATCCTTTATAAGCGGAGTTTTGATGGTTTCCTTCTCCGTTGCAACCAAGGAGGGGAGATACCTCAAGTTATGCAAGAGGTTCACGCCGGTTCCTGTGGCGCCCATCAAGCTGGGCCGAAATTGTCCCATCAAATCCGGAGGTTGGGGTACTTTTGGCCCTCTATGATCCATGATTGTATTGGATACACCAAGAGATGCCAAGCGTTCCAAGTACACGCCAACTTCTTGCATCGGCGGCCGGAGCCCCTCCACCCCACCAAGTACTCTTGGCCATTTGCGGTATGGGGACTTGATGTAGTGGGACCGTATCCACCGGCAACAGCCAGCCAGTGTATGTTCATCCTGACTGCTACAGATTTCTTCTCCAAGTGGGCAGAAGCAGTTCCGCTCAATGAGGTCAAGGCCTTTTCCATCGTTGACTTTGTGAGCTCCAACATTATCCACCGGTTTGGAGTCCCTCACGCCGTCCTCACCGATAACGGCACCAACTTCCGAGCAGCTGAATTGAAGAAATTGTATGCTAAGTATGACATCCGGTCGAACCATACCTCCCGCTACCACGCGCAGGCGAATGGATAGATCGAGGCATTCAACAAGACCCTCTCTAACATTCTGCAGAAGATGGTTGGTCAGAACAAGAAGAGTTGGCCGGACAAGCTCCCCAACGCCCTCTGGGCTTACCGGACGACAACTCGCAACTCTACCCAGGTGACCCCTTATTCCCTGGTGTATGGAGCTGAGGCCGTCATACCCATTGAGATCCATCTGTCGTCGCTACGCACTGCAGTTTATGATCTCCAAACATTAGTGAGGTAGCCGAGATCCTTCTAGCTGAATTAGAGGCACTGGACGAGAACCGGCTTCGTGCCCTACACAATCTGGAAAGGCTTCAGGACAAGATAGCGAGAGCCTTTGACAATAAGGTTCATCTCCGCTATTTTCTACAGGGTGACCTGGTACTGGACCTTCCAGCGCCAATGATTCCCGGTAGGAAACCACCCAAGTTAGAACCCAAATGTGAAGGGCCTTATATCATCCATAATGGTTACCCCAAAGGAGCATACTCCTTGGTGACCACGGATGGAGAGCGTACAACCCCTCCCACCAATGCCAAGTTCCTCAAGTGGTACTTTTCCTAGGGCAAAAAAGGTCCAGAACGACCCTAAACTGTGTGAAGGTCCTGTACGACCTTAAACTGCAAAATGGTCCCGCACGACCTTAAACTGCATCTTCGTCCTGCAAGACGATAAACTGTGAAACGGTCCCGCATGACCTTAAACTGGACACTATAGTCCAACATGACTTTAAACCGTAAAGTCTTGCACGACCATAAACTGCATCTTCGTCCCGCGGGACGTTAAACTGCAAGCCGGCCAGGCCTTCCTGACCGAGGCTCAGCCTCAGGCCCCTTGGCCTCCTTGGGCCCCTGGCCCTGTCTCCACTGCGGTTTGGCCCCAGGGCCCCCTTGTTTTTTCCGCGACTTACCCTCTTACGGGATTGTACGGTATGGTGTAGGACTACGTCCTCATTCACGTCAGATTACTTTTTGTACCATACATATCCCCAAATTTGGTTCTTCTCATCGTCCCGCATGACGTTAAACTGCACTTCTAGAACTACGTGTGGCTTGATTCTCATCCTTATGAGATACGTAGGAACGCTCGGACACTTCGTCTTGAGCCCAGCCCCAAGCTTTTCCCTTCCACTGTCCCCCCTAGGAATAGTTTTCTTGGAGGATATTTGTGTAGTAGGGAGTAGGTTTTCATGGCCCCGCTTATGCAACCCCGCTCGCACAAAGATTGTAAGGGTCGCACCATGCGCCCACTCTAGTTCTTCTATCCTCCCACGTCCTCACCGTATGACGCTAAACTGCATGGCCTTCAAAAACTACGTATGGCTTGATTATCATCCTCATGAGATACGTAGGAATGCTCGGAAATTTCGTCCGTTAGCCCAGCCCAAAAGCCAAAATCTTCCCCTTGGGTCAAGACATGGCAGGGTGCACACTTTTGCCCCGACCCACATCGAGCAAGCCTCGACCCGGCTGCACATTCCCCCTGGATGTGTTTTCCCCTTTCGTGGATGGATACAAATATGCTTCACCCACTCTTTGACTTGGATTTCATCATCTTTCACACCCCGAGGGACCCCCAAGAACGGCCTGGATATAATGCCCAAGGTCTCTCCTACCGATACGGGCCAACGCCCCCGAGATTTTTCAAGAAACAAGCCGATACAAGTCCCGCGTTGCGAATTTGGTCAGCGGTCGATGCTCATTTGTTTCCCCCATACGGGTCACCATAGGAATGCTGTGTTTCAAACATGGTCAATAGTGTCCTGGATTTTCAGATCCACCCCGAGATGTCCCAGGAATAAAGAACAGTGGTTCATTCTGCCCCATCCCGAGGTGACAAACTTCCCCCAGATGGTGATAGCGATCCGGGCCATGACCCAGGATTCCTCATAAGGGTGTACGGTGTGATGTGGGACTATGTCCTCATTCACGTCGGGATCATGTACCGTGTCGTACGCCCCCCCTTTACGAGGCCCAGCCTCCGGCCACTTGGCCTTCTCGGGTCCCCGACCCTCGTCCTTATGTAAGTCGTTAAACTGCAGACCAGTCAGGCCTTCCTGACTGATAACTTTCCCTTTTCTCCGGGCCACGGCCCATGATTCCCCATAAGGGTGTACGGTGTGATGTGGGACTATGTCCTCATTCACGTCGGGATCATGTACCATGTCGTACGCCCTCCCTTTACGAGGCCCAGCCTCAGGCCCCTTGGCCTTCTCAGGTCCCCGACCATCATCCTCATGTAAGACGTTAAACTGCAAACCAGTCAGGCCTTCCTGACTGATGCCTGACCTTAGGCCCCTTGTCCTTTCCGGGCCACGGCCCAGGTCCCCTCTTACCCTGGGTGTATGGTGTGATGTGGGACCATGTCCTCATTCACGTCGGCTACTTCGCCATACCGCACACCTCCCTTGTTTCGGGGTATATTGCTCCCCTTCTCGTCCAGTATGACGTTAAACTACATATAGAGAACTACGTGTGGCTTGATTCCCATTCTCATGGGATACGTAGGACCACCTGAATGTCCAAAATTCGGGTCCAACCCCATCTCTTGGGAATCCTCATCCCATCCTGGCCCCTTGGCCTATCCTTCCTCCATGAGGGGATCATATGGTGTGGTTTGGGATTATGTCCTCATTCACGACGATCTCGTAATGACCCCGCCATGCTCCCCCCCCCCTACTGAGCTGTTTCGTCGATCCCTTTTTCGGCGGTTCACCAATGTGCTTAAGAGTACTCTAGTTTATTACCTGGAATGCCAAGATTTACACGGACACGTCCGCACCCGCTTTCAGGCTTTGCGTATCCCCGAATCAGGGCTTTCATCATCTTTCACACCCGGAGGGACCCCCAAGAACGTCCTGGATACAATGCCCAAGGGCTCTCCTACCGATACGAGCCAACTCCCCCCAGGGTTTCAGACAACAAATCGATAAAATCCCGTGTTGCGAATATGGTCAGCGGTCGATGCTCGTTTGTTGTTCCCACCTCAGGCTAACGCGATACGGACGTTGTGTTTCCATCATGGTTAACAGTTTTCCTCTATATCCACGCCAACCCATTAATCCAAAATGCCAGGTACATGATTCACACCATTCATCACTTCATCATGTCCAAGTAGAGTTTCAGAATTCTTGGTACTTTTCCTCCGTGCACGTCTGCACGTTGGGAGAACAAGCTGCATCAAAGGTGTCCTTCGAAACTCTCCACCGACTCCCCTTTGATGGACGCCCCAAGTATTGCGATGAGGATACCCCCCTTGTTTCCCACACCGAGTTTATCTCACGTGGGCTTAGGGATTGGGTTGAAATCTGTGCTTACTCGGGAGTTTTCACCATCCATGGTCCGAGCTCTAAGACCATAAACTAAGACTCTCATCTGGAACTACGTTCAAGACCCCTTGTCTTTGGGTCCAGCTTGAGTTCAGCATGTTCACCTCTCTCGGGTCCTACCATTGGGACCCCGACCACCGGACCGCGTGTCTTAGTGTAGGATTACGTCCTCATTCACGTCAGGTTTGCAATAGCTGCACCACGCGCACCCCATTCTGAGAGTTGGCCCCCCTATTCTTTGTCCTGCATGACATTAAAAGGCACCCTTCAGAACTACGTGTAGCTTGATTCACATCCTCATGGGATACGTATGACCACCTGAATGTCTAAGATTCGGGTCTAGCCCCACCTCTTAGTGATCTCCTGATCTCCCGGTCACCTAGGCCACTTGGTCTATCCCTCTCCAGAAGGGGGATGTGTAGGTATGATACAAGGTTTTGGGCACTGTGCCCCCTTCCCCCGGGAACCTGCCAGCTCTCGATCACCCTCAAAGTTGAGTCCCTTGATTCCTTTTAGTGGTTCACCCATGTATTAAGAGCACTCTAGTCTAGGACCAAGATTGTCAGATTCAACTTGATCAAGTTCCTTCCACTTATCAAGCTTCGTGTTCCCCTCTATTCGGACTTCCATCACCTTTCACACCCAGAGGGACCCCCAAGAACGGCCTGGATACAATGCCCAAGGGCTCTCCTACTGATACGGGCCAATGCCCCCGAGGGTTTTGGACAAAAAATCGATAAAATCCCGCATTTTGTATATGGTCAGCAGTCGATGCTCGTTTGTTAGTCCCCATTTCAGGCTAACGCGACAGGATGCTGTGTTGCGAACATGGTCAGTAGTAATCCTCTGTCATCACGCCATCCCCTTCAGTCCTTGAATGTTTGTTTCATGATTCACATCATTTTCCACCCCATCATGTCCAGGTGGAATCTCGACACTTTTGGAGCTATCCCTCAGTGCAACTTTGCATGCTAGGGGGACAAAGCTGCAATCTGGCATCCTTTGGGGCTCCCATGTTCCGAGATCTAAGACCATAAACTAAGATCCATTCAGGACTACGTTCAACTTGATTCCCATCCTCATGGGATACGTAGGACCGCCCAGACGCCCTGTCTTCGGGTACAACCAATTCAGGAAGCCAGTCTCTCTCCCTGTTTCACCTCTGCATAGGCCCCTCGGCCAAAGGGTTCCCTCTCCGGATGGCGTACAATTTGATGTGGGATCATGTCTCTGTAAATTTTGTTTTATAACACTGCACACATTTACCGCCTAGCATTGTCTCTGCTACGTCGGTGCTTCATGAAAATAAAATGTATGCTTGGTCCTATCATACGACCCTAAACTGTGACATTATCGTCCTGGCCGCACGACGAAAAACGGCATTGCATTGTGGTAACCTTGTTATAGAGGATATCACGTTGGGTACTGGCCACATGCCATGCCAGTTGTCAATGCCCATCACAGCTTGATCCTTGTGGCGACATCACAGCCTACTATTCTAGGCCTGTCGCTTCACAAAAAAAAACCATTCACCCTAAAGAACAAACAAGTTACATCAAATTCTGCTTCTTTTAGTGCAAGGGCCACGCCCGCACTCCCCTTTTCCCCTGACACTGGTATCCTACCGTGTCACTATCCAGAACTATGTATGGATTGATTCTCATCCTTATGAGGTACATAGGAGAGCCCGTGCACTTCC
Source organism: Viscum album (assembly GCA_963277665.1). Classification (NCBI taxonomy): domain Eukaryota; kingdom Viridiplantae; phylum Streptophyta; class Magnoliopsida; order Santalales; family Viscaceae; genus Viscum; species Viscum album. The sequence continues at coordinate 476,889,239 of OY728140.1, forward strand.
CCACGGGCCCAACCTAACCTTTGTGTTCGGTCCCTCGACTCGAGCGTTTCCCCAGAGAATGCATGGTAAGTAGGTCTTAGGTCCTCCTTCATGTCGGGTTTGATTCCATGCGTCCCCTGCTCCCTTTACCCATTTATGGCCTAAGGTACATCCAGAACTACGTAAGGCTTGATTCTCATCCCTATGAGATACGTAGGAGCGCCCGGGCACTTCCCCGCGGGCCCAGCTTAACTTTTCCTGGTCCTAATTCTACGACCCTAAACTAAGATCTCCCCAAGGTAAAGGGATATTCTCCCTCTCTCTAATACATTTCATTGCCGTATTCAGATGTGTTTTGACAAAGAGCCCGAAGTGTGGGATTTTCACAGGGACATTCCACTCATCCCGCGACCAAGCTTCGTGAACTCGCTATTTGGATCCTCATCCTCTTCCACGTCCAAAAGGACCCTCGGGCGACATGGATACTAAGCTTAAGGGATCTCCATGAATGCTGGACCTAAGGGCCCTTCAATCGTTTCGGGCCAACGTCCCCACGGATATTGGACAACAAATCGATAAAATCCTGCGTTGCGAATATGGTCAGCGGTCGATGCTCATTTGTCTGTCCCCATTCTAGGCTAACGCGACAGGGTACTGCGTTGCGAATACGGTCAGAAGTTACCCTCCGTCGTCATGCCGCCATCATTGTGATCTGAATCTCGAGCACCATGATTCACACATTTCCACGTCCTCATGTTCAAGTGGAATTCCATCATACTCGGCTCTTTCTCTTCGCGCATCTAGGTGCGCTAAATGATCATGTTAGTGTCATTAGGCCGGTATTCACCAAGCGTCCCTTTTCCCTAACTATCCCCTCTCTGTGTCGGGAAATTCCCACCACTACTGCTTGTTTCCCACACTGAGCACGACTCACGTGGGCTTAGTAGTTTTGGCAGGATGTGTACCAACACGGTCAGGCTGCTCCTCATCCTGCATGACATTAAAATGCGCTTTCAGAACTACGTATGGCTTGATTCTCATCCTCATGGGGTACGTAGGAATGCCCGACCACTTTGCTTCGGGCCCAGCCCAATCCTCACTCTTGGTCCCCCGACCTGAAGAGTGTCCTCCAGGGGTATGGGGTGTGATTTGGACTCCAAGTCCTCATTCGTGTCGGCTTTATATCTACCACGCCACACGCTTCCTTCCCTCTTACTCCACGTCCTATCGTATGACGTTAAACTACAGGATACTATGTGTCTCCAATGCATGACAATAAACTGCGGTTCTGCCATGAACAAGTTCAGGATGCCCCAAGATCCCACTGGGAAGTGACGGATCCCCTTGCCAGAGAGGCCCTGTCTAAATGAAGGAATGATCCATGATCAAACCGATGCGCCTATCGCACGTACTCCCACCACGGTGGTGTAACTACCTATGTGTTGGATTCTGTTAGGACAGACCATCACCCCATATTCCACGCTTTGCGTGCCCCTTATTCGGACCCTCATCCTCTTTCGTGCTTAAAGGAACCCCCTAACGGCCTGGTATCACGCCGCATCAGCTCACCTACCATCCTGGGCCAATGTTCCGGAAGACTGGTCATGTTTTCAGGGACCCCCAATAACGGCCTGGATACTACGCCCAAGGGCTCTCCTACCGTTACGGGCCAATTTCCCGAAGAATTGATCGACAACAAATTGATAAAATCCCGCTTTGCGAATATGGTCAGCGGTCGACGCTCATTTGTTGTCCCCATTTCGGGCTAACGCAGTAAGGGTATCGTTTCTCCTATAAGGTTAACGGTTGTCCCTTATTGTCACGCCATCCACACAGTGTTCTGAATCTTGGGTATCGTGATTCACACTTCCCATTTTCATCTGTTTGGACTGATTTCAACGCCCCTGGCATTGCCCCGTTCATGCATAAGAGCATGTCGAAGAAACGGTAATTCGGCTATCATGGAAGTTCCTCCTCCGATCAAGCCATCCCCATCTTTCGGGAATCTGGACTGGCTTGGGGAATTGTCGTCAAACGTCCTGCAAACATTGTAGGGATGTAACAAGGCAATTCAATAGTGGAAATCGTGCATGCTACGACATTCAAAACAAAGGTAATATTTGGAAGCACGAAAGTACCAATAAAAGGGTTTTGGATTTGTTACAATACTCGGGGGTTGACTTCCCCCATGGATGGATTGACCCCGTCAAAAGAGCGTTGTAGCTCCGCCACCCGTTGACTTGAGGCATCCAAGGCTTGATGCCGCTGAACTAGCTCTCGCTCCTCCTCCGCAGCGGCGGGGCGTAGTTCGTCAGTTCTGGCTTTGGCCGTCTCTACATCAGCTTGAACGACAGCCATCTCTCCAGAGGTCTGCCTTATATGCTCTTATGCCTCCGCCAACTGGGTCTTCAATCGTGAGACCAGCTCCGTTTGTGCATCAAGAGATGCTGAAAGCTCGTCTTCCCGGGTCTGCATCCGTTGAACCTCACCTTCAGCCTCCTGGAGCTTCTTGATGCTAGTCGCCTTCCTCCGCTACCAGCCCACGCTGCGCCCACAATCATGCTCCCAGATCTTCTCAGCCATAAGATCTCGGATGAGTGCATGAGGACGTTGGGCATCCACTCCCCCAGTGCACCTTTCGCGCAACCGCGAGCGAAGCCTATCCATTTCAGCCAGCCATTGTGCTTGGGGAGTGTCTTTGATAAAGCGTGCGATCAGCTTCCACGACCGGCGACGAACTATGCTGCTTTCTTCCTCGTCGGAGGCCATTTCGTCCTAGTCTGTGTGATTGGTAGGATCATACGCTGGATACGCCCGCAGGAAATCCTCGGTAGGATCAACATCCGGTGTCTAATCCAGTGCGACACCTGGCGCCGAAGCAGGCGCGACGGAGCTGGGACCGACCGGTTGATCCTCTTCTTCGGAGTCCACCTCAATGATTTCGGGTACGGCCCTGCTGGCGGACTCGCCAGTAATGATGTGTGTCGCAGCTTGAGGAGATGGAGGTACTATTGACACCATCACCGGCATGCCCCTATGAGGGACGCCACCAGACATCCCGACCAGCCTCGCCGTAGCGGCCCACGCCAGTCGAAGAACTGTACGACAGAGAGACATAAACGTTAGTTGGCATGGCCTGCACGCGACAACGAGGAGACCGGTGGAGGAGACTTACGAAGATTGACCTCCGAGCGCTGCTCCTGAGCCGGTACTGATGGGACCCCGAGATGAGGCCCCCCGTATACTGTTGGAAGATCTGGGGAGTCCAGAGGAGCCACCTCAGGCCCCCTGGTCCCACCAGATGCAGAATTGGACGTAGCCATAGGCGCAGGTTCTGAAGGTCCTGCATCATCACCCGCCAAGGAGCGAGAACGAGGCCTACGAACAAGTTCCTCCTGCATGGCTCAAACATTGTTGAGAAGTCCATAGGGACCCAAGAACAGGTCGTAAGAAGAGAAGTTCGGAATGCTACCTCGAGAGCCTCCGCGAAATCGTCGGATTCTGAACCTCGGTCTCCGACCACGCCCTCCTCCAGCAGGCTCCCTCCTCCAGCCTCATCCTCCCAAGAGGAGTCCTCTGATTCCTCTGGCAAGGGGAAGTGCTCCCTCAGATCGGCAGCCGATAACTGTGGGGGGACCGTCTGATTCAACAGTACCCTCACCCGGTCTATCATTGGGCGAGGGGAACCACTGGAGTGGACGTAATCCTCCAGGTCTTCCAGGTACTATTCTGCCTCCGCCGGAGACGCCATGAATCCAGCCCGAACTAGGCCTATACCCGGTAATTCCATCCCGAGGCGATTCAGGAGGGCCCATATCTCAGATGGGCTGAGGAATTGTCGGTTGACATCCCAAATGTCCCAATCCTCCGGGAATATGGCATCCTCTGCCATGTCAATGTGATGCAGGCGCTTCCCCGGAGCCTGAGTGGATATCCTACGGAATCCCCTCGGTGGCCGCCCCTCCGGATGACCCTACTCTCCCAGAATCATCGGATCCATCGCTGCTGCCATACCCTCGGCCGGTGTGGGTCTCGCCGCCATGGAAGCCCCTCTACCGCGAGCGGCCCTAGCTGCCCTCCAACCCCGACCTCGAGATATAGGAGGCCCACCGTCACCAACCCGGATCGTTGGTTGCTTCAGCATCTCCCCCGGATAAGAGGCCTCCCAACTAATGGAGTATTCCTTCACTAATCCAAAGGTGGCGGTGGATGGAGGCAATGCAATCCGTATCTTTCCATCTTCGCATGTGAACATGATCCACATCTGCCTCATCACACACGGGTGCTCCTCGTGATGCACCTCCTAGTAGACCTGCGGGGTCAGCCGCTGGAGGCACCAGAACTGCCTCGCAAACCGATGCAGAGTGTATGGTTCACAGAGCGGCTCACGATCTATTCGTGCCACCAAAACTCCACCTCGAAAGGCCAGAAGGTAAGCCGGATGTTCTTCCGTTCCTCGTCCTTCATCAGTAAGCATCCTCGTCGGCAATGGTAAGGGATGAAAGTTGAACTCGTCCGCCCTCCACACCCTATTCAACACCATCGGAACGACCTATTGGAACGGGAAGCTCCCGACCGCGTTTAGGATGGAGGGGCGAAAGTTTGATCCCGACTGCGAAATGGGGTTTGGATATTCATAAATCCCCCTGATATGCGCTGCGATCCACCCATATAGGAGGTGGAGGGGCCCGCATATCCTTGGTGGCTTCTTGCCCTCGCTAATATGCCGCAGCATTCTGTACAGTTTGGTGAGAATCGGGATCCCCAGGCTGATCTGCTGCCCCATTGCCAACATCGATGCCATGATAAACGAGCCGGGCCGTACCCCCATGCTTGTATCTCTCACAGGTAGGATCCAACCACAAATGAGAGCCGCGATGAACGCCGCCAGCCTGACTGTCGGCTGTTGTTCAGTGATGACACTGAAACCCCAAGTTTTCCATTGGCTGTCCTCCAAGACCCGCTAATACGAGTGCCCTTTGCCCCGTTGGGCCACCCTTGGACAAGTTCGAGGCCTCAGAGGGAACTCTCAATTCTCTGGGAAATTCAGGAAGAATTTGAACCACCTCCTGAAGTGGACGTCCTTCACTGCCTCCTTGTCCTCTCCAGGGACAAGCGCCATCAGCGCCGATGCCAGTCGCGACATCTGCTCCGCCTCCCCCCACGTGCTGGAAACGGGGAGAAACTCGTCATACATGGCCCCCAAGATTGGGACCCCAGAAATCAGGTGGAAATCCCACAGGCAGATGCCCACCTCCCCGTGATGCTGGTGAAATGTGTTGGTCCTAGATGACCATCTACTCAGCAACTCCGGCATTAGCTGCTTCGGTTGGTAAATATGGAATTGTGAGGCCCATGTCGCCTCATACAACCCCACTCTCCTCAACTCGGCCCCTAACTCCTCGCATGAGGCGCCTACCCAGTAGGCCCATGCCCAGTCATACGTAATGTTTCCGCCCTGGCACAGGTCCCACTCATCGGACCATCCGTTCTTCGAATCCTGCAAGGCCGCCTTCAGCATTGTACGGTAGAGGGGAGGGGAAGTCTCTGACAACAATGGCTTCCCGTCGATGTCGTTCACATGGTTGTAGAGACAGTCAGCGGTAAGGGGTGTGCAGTCCTCCCGCGCGTGACCATCAGCCACCCTGATCCATTGGTGCTGGCATAGTGTGCTCCTGAACCGGCAAGCTGGTTCATCCCTACTCGCCTCAGGGATGAAGACGTCATCCCTCAGCCCGAAGCCGTACAACGGCAGTTTCTTGCACTGCGGATAATCTTTCTGACCCTCCAAGAGCAGATCCGTCAAAGAAGTGTGGTCCGAGTGGCTTCGGATCATCTCCCCCAAGCCTGGATGGTTGGCCATCTCATCTCGACGAGCAGCATCTGCAAGGACCCCCAAGACAGCTTCTTGATGGGCCATTTTATCTCTGGCCCTCAGAAAAATATTCTTTCGTATGGATCGCGAAGCTCGACCACAGAGCTCGACCGCGAAGCCGGATCGCGAAGATCGGTCGCGAGAACAAGCCGCGAAGTCTGGCCAAGCCCGACAAAACAAAAGTTCGCTTGGCGCGGATGCAGTCGGAGATCCGTGATTCGCCGCGAAGCTCGATTCGCGGAGTTCTGTCGCGGAGTACACAGAGCTTCACAAAGTCGAGAGCACAAAAAGACAAGGAAGGAACGTGAAGACAAAAGAGGGCGGACCCCCTATTTATTGGCGGCGACCCCGGAGCATCGCGGCGCGCCTCACCCGCGTGAAGCATCGCGCCGCGTCCGGATCTGCGGCCCCGGCGAGCGTCGCGGGGCCCCTTCGCGAGGCTGCATCGTGAACCACTGACAATTTTGGTGATTTTCCATCATACATTGACCCTTCTCCCATCACGGCTCCAAGTCTGAGGGGGGGCATTTGTTGGCGCCAAAAATACAGCACGAAAGAAAGGAAGGAAAAAGACAGCTGGCGCACTGCCTCGCGAAGCCCCGCTGCGAAGCACCCACGCGAAGCGCCCCGACCATCACGAGCCGTCGTGAAGCACCAGAGGCGGTAATGCTCCGCGAAGCCATTTGACCTTCACGAGCCGCCGCGAAGCACGAGAGGCGGTAATGCTTTGCGAACCCATTTGACGTTCGCGAGCCGCCGCGAAGCACCAGAAGCGGTAATGCTCCGCGAACCCATTTGACGTTCGCGAGCCGCCGTGAAGCACCAGAGGTGGTAATCCTCCGCGAACCCATTTGATGTTCGCGAGCCGCCGCGAAGCTCCGGAGGCGGTAATGCTCCACGGACGACGTTGACTTTCGCGAGCGCGCCACGAAGCACCGGAGGCGGTGAGCGAGCCCTGCTTCGCGGCGCCCCTTCCCTATAAATACTGGACTCCCCCTGAGTCCCGAGGATAGACAATCCGACCATTCAGATTCTCCTCTCTCGAATTGCGAAGCACTCGTTTCCCTGAGAATCATGAGCTCCGCGAGGTATTTCTACTTCGCGAGACATCTCTGCTTTGTCTCGTTTTGAGCCCCTCTTCCGAGAGGGATGCCCTTCGTGAAGCTCAAGGGAGTTCGCGGAGGAAGGGGATTCCCAAGGGAACCCGGGCAGCCGCGGAGCGTTTATGCTTCGCGAAACACCCAACCCATGCTAGTGATCCCTATGCCAAGGCAGGATCACTATGCATCGCGAAGTACACTGCTTCGCGAGGCACCCCTTCTTCACGAGGCAGTGCTCCGCGAACATTGTTCCACTTCGCAAAGCACTTCCCACTCACACTTATGCCCCATGCTAAGGACAAAGCACTCCACTTCGCAATGCATACTCCTCTGCTTAGCGATTCCTCTTCCCGTGAGACCCTCCAGGTTTGCACGATGTGATTTCAAAGTCCCATGGACAATACCACCCGTAGCGTTGCTTCTCCTAATGCTTCTTCGCATAGGCACGCTAACAGCTATTGCTTCTTCGCATAGCCACGCTAACGTGGACCCCTCGATGGTTCGTTCCACGACCCCCCTTAACCATGGGCTTACCGGTACCTTCCCTTCCACAAGGACCAAAGGGTACCGGTTATGTATGTCCTATGGGTGTGGAGTGAACCCACCTCGTCCGAGCTGCAGGACATTAAACTGCCAAGCACCACGTCCTCAACACATGACGTTAAACTGTGATCCCACCTCGTGCCCCTCGCGAAGGGTCCCCCCAGCTCGAACATTTTCTACACCACTCGTCTCCACTGGAATGGAACTCTTCCTCACATGGAATGAGATCCTCCTTGTCGGAGTGGCGTATGTTCGTAAGAGAAGGGCGACCCTAGCCCCCTCAACGGATGGCTGCACCTCTGCATCTCCGTACTTCCCCACTACCAGGGTTACTGGAGGGCATGATAGGGAACGAGGCACCTCCCATCGTCGGAACAAGGTCCATCTTTCCCGCGCTTTGTCGCGCCATGGGCCTCCATCCTGGAGTAAGTCCCAACACCATGGTCCGCTCAACGCGTAAGCCCCTCTTTGCTTCTCACGGACGCACCCTTCGCGACGTGATCGTCAGGTCCTTGTAACCTCTTGTTTCTCACACCGAGCATGACTCACGTGGGCTTAGAGTGAGCACCGACCCTGACCCCAAACGATTTGAACTACGAGGTCTTTGATCCATGTCAAGGCATGGTACGTTGGAAGCCTCCACGAGGTTCATGCCCACCCGTCATTCTTCCACGTCGGGTCTCATTCCCGTCCAGCATGATGTTAAACTGCGCGTTCCCTTGCGAACTACGAGGACTTTGATCCATGTCAAGGCATGGTACGTAGGAAGCCTTCACGAGGTTCAAGCCCACCAATAGTGGACCCCAGGGTCTACTTTCACGTCGGTTCCCCAACAGACTCATTCCCATTTGAACTATGAGGTCTTTGATCCATGTCAAGGCATGGTACGTAGGAAGCCTCCACGAGGTTCAAGCCCACCCGTCGTTCTTCCACGTCGGGTCTCATTCCCGTCCAGCATGACGTTAAATTGTGCGTTCCCTTGCGAACTACGAGGACTTTGATCCATGTCAAGGCATGGTTTGTAGGAAGCCTTCATGAGGTTCAAGCCCACCAATAGTGGACCCCCGGGTCTACTTTCACGTCGGTTCACCGACGAACTCATTCCCTTTTGAACTACGAGGTCTTTGATCCATGGCAAGGCACTGTACGTAGGAAGACTCTATGAGGTTCAAGCCCACCCGTCATTCACGTCGGGTCCCACTCTGGTCTAGTGGTAAGCCATTGCGACCCATCCCTTGAACTACGAGGTCTTTGATCCATGTCAAGGCATGGTACGTAGGAAGCCTCTATGAGGTTCAAGCCCACCCGTCATTCACATCGGGTTTCACCCCCGTCCGGCACGACGTTAAATTGCACTCCGGTCCAGTGGTAAGCCATTGTGACCCACCTATCTCTTGAACTACGAGGTCATTGATCCATGTCAAGGCATGGTACGTAGGAAGGCTTCACAAGGTTCAAGCCCACCATCAGTGGACCCACGGGTCTACTTTTACGTCGGTTCACCGGCGAACCTTTTGAACTATGAGGTCTTTGATCCATGTCAAGGAATTGTACGTAGGAAGCCTCCACGAGGATCAAGCCCACCCATCATCCATTCACGTCGGGTCTCACCCCGGTACAACATGACGTTAAACTGCATTCTGGTCCAATGGTAAGCTGTTGAGACCCTTTCCCACTTGAACTACGAGGTCTTTGATCCATGTCAAGGCATGGTACGTAGGAATACTTCCCAAGGTTCAATCCCACCACCCATCGGACCAAGGTACGCTTTCATGTCGGTTCACCGAAAAATCCCCATCTGAACTACGCGGACTTTGATTCCCTACCATGGGGATACGTAGGAAGCCTCGTCAAGGCTCAAGCCCAACTTCACTGTCGCCCCCTGTGATGGTCCCATTTCACTCTCCTTCCACGCCATTCATCAACCCACCACCCGTTCCGATTCTCGCCCAGACCGTCTTATCCTAGTGAGACCATGTCGGTATGCTCTTCTTCACACTCGCCCATGGGCTGGCCCCGGTATCGACATCCCTTCAAGGAGGATCCCTCAATCCGATCTATCCTAGCTAATGCTCTGGTTGGGTTGATCCGTCTCCGTTGGACATTAAACTTGCGACATACCCTATGTTTAGCACGGGAAGCTGAGGAAAACCTCAGATATGTGTCTATGACATATAATTCCCCGCGCTCGATGTTGGATGCCTCGGGCTTCCACGCCCTCGAGAAGCCTTGTGGTCAAGGATAACAGACAGACATGCCAGGTACCCCAGCATCCAGACACGCTACTGATGCCTCAACGTGACTACTCCCCTGACTGAAGGTTGTTGCCCTGACAGGACCCTTTGGAATGTCCCGACAGAAGCAGCATAATTAACTGGCGTCCATGGAAACATGGCACTGGGAAGAGTTTCACGAACTACGTATTAAATCTATAAGAGAGACCCGGACTAGGTGACGAGTTCTGAGGAGGAATCCGTAGGGGGAAGAACCGACATCCCATCATCCCGTTTCGATCAAGGAGCAGGCGTTCCTGAATAAGGAGCGAATGTCGCCCGCCTTTGGAATGCAGGAATGCGGGGCAACAGCCGTGCGTCCTCACAAACGGATGTGCGCGCCTCGGCGAAAGCGTCAGAAACAATGAGATTATATTAAATCTTAATCAAAGAATACTCTAATATTATTAAAAGATCCTTTTACCGCCTTTTGATGGAAAACCTTTTTTAAATCAAAATTTTGATAATTTCAAAATATCTGTTTTTCAAAAAAATATTATTCTTTACGATTGGGACATTGAAATTCACATTTGATTAATTTTTTATATTTTTATAACAATGTTCATTTTTTAATGAATAATGAAAAATACTGCATTTTACTTCAAAACTGCTTTTTCATCTAATAATATGGTTATATTAACTATTTAACTGGTTTTGAAGTGTAATTATAATATATTTTAACCATTTAATCCAATTTTGGTCATTTTAATTAATTTCACTTTTTAATTGGGCATAAACAAGTTTCAAACTTTTGATATATATTTTTTCTAAAAAACAAGCTATTTGTTCCGACAATGGAAATTATTTTTAAATTAATTACTGAAATATCTGTGTCTGGAATTTTGTCAATCGGATTCCATATTTGGATTCATAAGGTCCAAATTATGTAATTAGTACTCTTTTGTTTTTGGATATTATGAATAGTAACGTTGGTAATTATCTTTAATTATCATGATTAATTAGTAATCGGGTAGTTAAGTGTAATAAAATATGATCATAATTATATAAAATGACTCCAACATGTGTCCTAATGCTATGGGTTGTGTCATGGACGGCCATGGTATGCCTTGTGCCAAATTTGGGACCCCATGGAATTAATTTTGTGCGATGGTGACATTTTATAATTTTATTTTTAAAGAAAGGAAAATATAACAAAAGTATGTAACACCTAAGTAAAAAAAATTTAATTTTGTCTAAATAAATGATCTCTTAGACTATAAATAGTAATTGGAAATATAAAAATATTTCCTACATCATGGTAGATTGTTTATAATTACTAGATATTATATAAATACATATATTTATGACACCATGATGATGTACTGATTACCTCATTAATGAACAATTAAAATAAAATGAAAAGGTAATGTAAAATCTAAGACTTACAATTGCCAAAAACATATTGTATGGGTGGATTTAGAACCCTTATCATCTTATCCTAGAAATATATCATTGTGGGATATTTAAAATCCGATAATCAGTATATAATAAAGTATCATTTCAAGACTTTCCAGGAGTGCCCCTCCTCCCTCTTATAAAAGGCACCCACCTCTACCCCCTTACCCACTCATCTCAATCCATTGGCTCAGCCAAACTTTGCTCATTTTATCTCTCCACATCCCTATATTAATCTTATAATCCTTTCCTTAGGTCTAATGCTCTTCAAGAAACCCTTTTGGTTCAAACCAAGGGGGTTTACCCTATTTAATGGTAATGTCTTCCCGTATGTTCATTTGTTTTATTTTTCTTCCGAAACCCCGTAAACTCTTTTTATTCATCTCTTTTGTAGAAAAAACAGTATATTAAATTTAATTGGATGTTTTTATGAGAATTATTTTATTTAAACTTACACACACCTCTGTATAATGGTTAAAGAACATACTTTTTTGTGAGTGCCGAATTAATGCCTCACAAAACTATGATTGTTCAATAATCCTTTAATACATTTCATGGTGGCCAATATGATTTCACTATATTTATATATGATATATATTATTGTTATGTTATCTTTATTCTTCTGTATTTTTCATTTATGGCATACCTTTATGGTTTCCATTATGGATAAACGTGATAATTTCTTTTTAGGAAATGCGCACTACCGCCCCCTCAAAGTGATTTGAAGCATTAATGCCATATGTGGGATGTATAAAGGATGGTGTTAATGATATAATATATGATATTATACTGGAATTATAATATACCTTTATATCATTATGATTTCATTCCATTAAATATGAAATATAAACGAAAGTGGAGTTCATGCGTACGTACGGCTTACCGTCTCAATGAACGGTCCATTTCATTTATTACCTCTAAATGTTATATATATTATAAATGAATGTATATAATGGAAATATATATGATATATATGATATCTACATCCTGAATATAATTCTGGATATAATGGATATTTTACCACATGAACAACTTGTAATTATAAGAACGTTATTTTTTCGCTCAAGTACCAAAGATCGACAAAACGCCCGTTATTAACATAAATAATTACATAATATTATAACATGGTAATAAGTGATATAAAAGGAATAATGAACTTAATCAAGTATAAATTAACTCTAGTTTATTATTAAAGAGATTAAAGAATGATCGAGTAATGTCAGACACGAGGTAAGGGACTTCGTCCCAATCTCTTTTCATTGAGGCATATTTTGTTTTATACACAACATTATTTTATACGTTTTATAAACACCTTTTAATTTTAATTTTATTTAAAAGGAGCCTTTTTCTGTGAATTGATTTACTAAGCAGAAAAAGGGAATGTTTTTGTCTTACGTATGCAGTGACAACGACTTCTCTGCCGCCGTGACCATTATTTGAGTTCCAAATTTATCTACAAGGCATAATTTTTTTAAATGAAAACTAAAAAGCTTTTTTTGGTTTTCAATGATTTTGGTATTGAAAATGGTTTTTATTATGTTTTGATTATATCAATGTGTTTTTGAAATCTTTTGATTGAAATGTGGAAATGTTATGTTTCCTTTATGTTTGTTTTATTTGATATGATTATGTTATGGTTCATGGGAATTGTTTTTGAAGATTGGCAGTTCCATGATAAACTAAGGGATGGTGATCCCATGATAGCTCTCTAATGCATTTGGTAATGCAAAGGAGGTAAACACTAATGTTTCTTCGAAGGGAATTAGGTTATATAATGTGATGGGTATTCCAAACGTAACCATGAGAGTTACTCCCTACGTATGAATGTTATGAATGCCTCAAGTTACCTTTATGTATTATGATTTCTATAAGTTATTCATAAACCTTATGATTTCAACAGGTATGTTAAAGTACTTATGTTTTATGAGTAATGTATGATTTCAATGATTCTAATGTATACATGGGCTATGGTTTTCTTTCCGTATTTTTATATCCCTTACTGAGATTCTTTATGCTCATCCCAAGTTTTTGAAATGTTTCTCACAGGTCATTGGAAAGGTACATGATGTGATGATATTGTCGAGGACATGTCAATAATGAATCCATGTTTTATTTTAAATATGATTCTTTGATGGGAGAAAATGAATACTGTCTTTTTTTGTCACCACTTTGTTTAAATGTGGAATACAATGCATGATTTATGATCTAATTCTATAAAACTCTAAATCTGAAAATATCTTCAATTTGTATTCTTGGAATAACTCAAGATTAAGTAATGTTTTAGGATGGGGCCTTATAGGAAGGGATGAGGAAGGAATATAAAAGAAATGACATAAGAGAAGACGTTGCATCGTAATTGTGTCACTCCTCGTTTGTGACAAAATACTCCATTGGATATCCTTTTGACCAAGGAAAATATTATAGGAGGAATGGAGGATTTTTTGTAATTATATTGTTATTTTATGGTCCAAACCTAAGATGTTTTAGTGGTGTGAATACAAGGGAGGTGGTGGCCTTTTATAGGGAAGTAAAAGATCTCACATGGTATTTTCAAAAACAAGTTAGGTGTACCAAGGTTTTTACATATCAAAACTCAAAAATGATAACCAAATCAATAATGGAAGCTCTATTTGTAAGTCATGGACCAAAAATGTGTGTTGGAAATGTTTCTATATTGTTTTCTGTCTTATAATTTGAAGTTTATTCCGTATTAATGAATACTTTTAACATAATAAAAATAATTATTTTTAATTAAATACACTAATATTTTTAGTAAAATTATGTTGATATTATTGGAAATTAGAAATTATTTTTCTTATTAATATATAATCTGTATTACATAATATGATCATATAAGGGGTAGAAATTAATTTAAAATTAATATCACTGACAGGACGACAATACATGTTTTATGAGAAAGAAACCATCAAATGATTTCTATGTTTTTCTATCCAATTGAAATGTGTAATAGTTAAAAATGACTTAAATTGGATTAATTTATAAAAATATAATATAATTTTACATTTAAACTCATTTATAATATAATTTAACCTTAAAAATAAATTAGTGGAAAAAGCAGTTCTGAATGGAAATCCATTATTTTTTACTATTAAATAAAAAATAAAACATTATAAGAAAGTAAAAAATTATCCGAAGATAATTTTTATTTTTGAATTCCAATGATAAAATTTATTTTTACATATTAAATCTATAACAGTTCCAATAATTGGATTTAAAATTGGTTTTCAAATAAAAGGAATTAAAACTTCGTTCATTAAATGTATAGGGTTTTATGCATCAAACATGGACTGTTATTATCTTATGTCTATCAAAATTATTTGATGAATATATAAAATAGTTTATTTAATAAAAAATATATATTAAATTTCTATCACTCACTAATAGAATCTAAATAAATTTATTTTTTAAAAAAAGTTCTGTTACTCTAAAAATGATAATATTTTCCTTTATATTTAATCAGTTTTCATATGAATTTATAATTGATTGGTAACCAATGAATTCATATAATATTTTTTTAGACAATATATTTTCATAAATATGTAAATAATTTTTAAAACATCAAATTTAATATCTTCATTATATATTATTATTTTAAATAATAACATTTTAATGATATAATATTGTTAGGTAAAAATCAGTCTTGTGTGTTACACAAGCCATCAAGGAAAGTCATTGTTTCAGGTAACGAAAGCTACCCTTGATGTTTGGTGTAGAGTAAAAATAATTTTATATAGCTTGAATTTCATGATTTATATGGTGTTTCATAAAATAGCAGTCAATAATTGTGTTTTAATTTAATAAAAACAATCTACAATGTTGCATGAAATGAAAATTATCAAAAAAGATTAAATTAATTTGAAAAAGTTATACACAAAATCTCTAGGTGTTACGTTATACCCCCCTTAAAATTATGATCTCCGCAAAAATAATATGGGATATCAATTTTTAATACATTAATGTTTCATTCATAGAAACCCACATCACCAAAATTAATACTAAAACATCAAAAATAAAGTGAAATTTAGAATGAAAATAGTTACACAATGAAATAATTAACTAGGTTTCCACATATAAAAACATAACTTTGGAGTGAATACTTGAAACTGATGAAGGATCTCAATATTTATATGGATGTATTGAGGTTTTCAAATAGAATCAATTTGAATGATCAATGAATAGTTGATGGCCTCATAGTCATAAATCTGTGATGATTTAAAAGGCCATTAGTTCAACAAAATTAAGGTTTAGGAGAACACATTCTATTTTGATCCATATCCTATAATTGAGAAATAATATCAGCAAAAAAAATACATGAAATATTTCTAAAGTTGAAAATGTCATGTAGTAGTTTTTCTTCTATCATTTTATAATTAATACATTAGTTTATGTAATTAATTTATAGAAAATAAATTTTGTTGTAGAAGTAATAAAATAAACTTTTAGAAGATATTAAGGCTCTTAAAAGAATTAAATGTATAACTATTTATGTATATATGTTCTTAAACATTAATAACATGAATATATTAATCTCTAAAAATAAAAATTAACACTATTTTTTATCATTCATAAAAAATAATTATACATTTACAAGGAAATTGTCTATGTGAATGGTAGGTGTTAAACCCTTATCATGCGTTGTTCAAGGGATCACGACCCACGCCCTTGTCATACATGATTTGTTGTTACCTGATATACATGGTAACCTTTTTATAAAACAATACTTATATAATTTATAAAATATGATGGTCACCCCTGAAATAAGGCGAATCACTAAATAGACTTTTAACCAATGTTTTCAATACAATATCTATAAACAAATAATTCATCCAATGATTATCTTAAAAATTTCTTGAATAGAAAACCATATAACACTTATGAAATATTGAAATCTGAAACCATAGAAATAATGTCATGAAACTGGCATTCAGGTGATCCCTTGTATATCATAATGTAGATCAGGGATGTCACATTACAAACATGTGAATAACCTTGTGATAAATTCACATAGAACATATTAAATACCGGAATTACTATAAATCAAATATGTAAAACATGAATGATTCCCTATTCTATATATTACTAGATGTATTCCATAAATTTAATAGGTTTTTTGAAACATCATCCATGAGAGCATGAACTACTTGACAATATGTCCTTATTTAGTTCCAAGGTAATCAGTACCTTCCAACTTATTTATTAATATCACACATTTATTTATCCAAACATAATGAGAATATAATATGATAATATAATGTGTAATATTTTCCATAAACATGTGTTTTCCATGAACATCATTTTTCTATTATATTTCTTTTTTTATTCTATCGAAACCACATAACAAGTTATTGAAAATCTGTTGCGAAAAACATCATATGAAAAACCCTAATATATTTCACCTTTCATATATAAAAATTCTTTGACCCAAAAAATAAAGAATGTATTATCCAACATAATCCTTATTACACTAGAAAGGATACGTCATCCCATTATACAATACCTCGTTCCTTTAACATTTCATCTGTCGTATCATCATCATTAGAAATGTAAACGTTACTCGCACAACCTTTCTATTTCCCTTTATGAGATTTCATCTTGGGAAATATAGATTCATCATGATCATTTATTACACACATAAAACACATAACATTTTTTTAGGGAGGCCAGTATTATAATCCATTTTAGTAATCGAACTCTTCATTTTTTCCGTTCAATCTCTTTCATTGTGTCCTTATTTACCACAATCAAAACAAATTCACATTCCTCTTAGAAATTTTCATAGGCTATTTTTCCACATTATTGAAATATAGGAAACCAAATATTCCTTCCCCCATGGTCTTTATTACATGAACTCTTAGAGAACTCATTCATTCTCTACATTGGTTAATCTGATAATTGGTGAAGATTTACGTTGTTAATCATGTTCCATGAAAACAGATTATGAATGATCAAAACATCTCTCATGCACATGATCATCCCACAAAAATTCTTATCAAAAGATCATACATCACATTAAACATTTATTCAGTTCATTTCAATACCTTCCATTGACATAAAACAGAATCATAGTGTGATCATTACTTATCATATCATAATACCACATAGTCATGAAAATAATTACTCATAGGATGTCTAAATCATAATACCTTCATTAATCCATGAAACTGAATTTTTATATTTTTTTATTCATATAAAACTTATATTTTAATCCTTCATTATGTTTCATGAATAATTTGTTTATTCCCAAGGCATATCCCTTGGGACTGTCCAACTAGTTGTGCCAAAAGGCCCATTTTTGTGTAGCGGATTACCACAAGTCAGGCCTGGAAGATATTTTAAGAGTTTTACAACCTAGGTAAGTATATTATAGAGCTAAATAACCATGTACTATCCCAACATGAATGTATTTATATGAAACAAATAACTATATCCTTTACAAAAATTCCATTACATTTTCCTAAATGTGGACTCATCCTGAAATTTATTTTTAGTGGTATCCCTATAATAATCCTTAGAAATATACCTAGGGATATCAATAATTATTTGTCATCATGGATTCAGAGGTTGAATAAAACATCCCTTGATAAGAACTATAGTGACCCTTGCATTACATACAAGGATATTACATCATTTTAGATTTATATTCAATATATTAAAACAATACATGCATGAGAACTATAATAGTTTAGTGGCTTTGAAAACATGAAATCAAAATCCTCTAATAAGGTGAAATATATTCAATATATCTAATAAAGATCTCCACATTTAGTATTTATACCTAGAAATATTATTATCAAATATTATGACAGGATATATAAGAATTCGGTGAGATCTGATGCTTAATAAGGGTAAATAAGGGAGATATGTTTTCTAAATCATGATCATAAGGGCATGAGAACTTGATAATGAAGACATAGGATCATACGATGTATATAAAAGATCATATACATGGGTGATGAAATAAATATACATAGTTCATAAGACATGGATCATAACAAAATAACTAACATAAACCCTGAAAATCTGACATTGGAATAAAAAATGGAATTTTAGATTGCACATAATCATATAATACAATTTCAATAGAAGCCAAGGTATTGCAGCCAAGACCATCTTGGTTGAATGGGTTAACTCCCCATAACATCTTGGTTGTCATGTTTCCATCCCATTGGCATCCCAGTATCATGAGTTCAATACTCATAACATATTGGTAGTCATGATTTACTCCAATTTTCATCATAGTAGTCAACATTCATTCCCAAGACCGTCTTAGTCTATCGCATGATATATAAATCAGTAAACAATGTCTTGGAGGGAGATATATTTATCACCCATATTATAATGAAATCATACATATATGTTCCACAATAATGTCAGTAATCAATTCATAAAACATGATATGAAATTGGTATTATAAAAATATATTCTCAACATAACCAGTAGAATAGATAGGATTCATAATCATTTCATGATAAACATAACACAAGAAAATAAGCGAGGTTAAAAAGAATTTACCCCATGAAAGCGAAATAGTTTTCATGAAGAACATGATATTAAGCACAACCCATTAATAGAAAAAATACTATAGGTACAATTAGATTATTTCATTAAAGGGCATGATTAAATTCAATTGTTTACTCTTATATGGAAAATAATTTATAAATATCCTTTTAAAATTTTTCTTAAGTAAAATATCCTTTATTCATTCAAAATGATTTTTAATATATAAAACTTTTTGAAAATAATTATCATTGAAAATAAAATAAAAAATTATAAAGAAGACATGAAATATTTTGAAAGGAATTTTCCATGAAAATTTATAAAATAATAATCAAAAATTTTTACAATGTTTTTCTTTCAAAAGACATAAAAACTTATATAGAAATAATGAAATGATTTTGAAAACCATTTCATTGAAAAAACATTGCAAGCATGTAAATAAATCCTCAAAACGTTTTAAAACATTTTCATTGAAAATTCATTAAAACATCTAAATTTTTCTTCAAAAAATTTTCATACCCATTTCATTGAAAATACATTGAATACATATAAACAGTTGTTGAAAACGTTTTGAAAAGCATTTTTCATGATAACATATAAAAGGAATTTTAAAACATTTTGAAAACGATTTTTCTTGAAAATTAATAAAGTAAGCTTCAAAAAATTATGAAACCCATTTTTATTGAAATTAAATTTAAAAAACATTCTTAAAAATTAACCATTTATATGTTAAAAGGAGGCTTCACATAAATGACGGTAGGTAAATTTGTATAAGTTATATGTGGTAAAATGAATATTTCATGTAAACAATAAAAATGGATGAAAAATGACTTTATCAGAAAGTGATAATAAGATTCAATCGAGAATTGGAAAAATAAAATGGGTCAAAATTATTTTTAGTGATCATATGAGATTAGTATAATATATTTGGAATGCCATTTTGGAAAACATGGTTTTTAAAGAATATAGATTTTTGACCAAAGAAGGGGTAATGTTAGGATTTCATAAAAACAAATTCATAACTATATTATGTACCAATGAGTTGAAAAATAGTAAAAATTCATTATGAATATATATAGGATAATAAAATTCTTGATTTTTCTCTAGATATGGATCATAATATTTTATCAATGTAATCATAAACATAAACAATCTCGAAATGAGATGAGATTATTCCAATACAATCTTATAACATGGTAACTTAGGGAAATAATCTCCATGTAATAAAATTGTATTAAATGAATATTAAAAAATCCTTAAATTTAGGATATTAACTATATAACATGTAAATTTTATGAATATACACCATGAAAAATAGTTTAGGTGCAGATAAAAACAAATGTCTCAAAGGAGGCAAATTGAGTCAAAACTATTTTACCAATTTGAAAAAATTTGAATCCTAAACCCCATTAATTACAAATAAAAGAATGGATATGTAAATACCAAAAAAATTGACAATATGAATCATTTAACACATCCATGGCCATTATACATGCCAAAAAAATAATGGGTGGTGAATAAAGCTTGTATCTCACAGAAATTAAAAGTGAGATGAAATACCCTTACCTTATGTATTGAATCTTGTCGTACAAATTAAAACCAGCTATATAAAAAATATAAATTTATTATATATAATTAATAGAACCATATTTTTATATTTAATAACATATATGGTTTTATTATAACCTTATATTACCCTCTTGTTAACCATCCTATGTTATAGATTCACTTGAGGTAATATTTACATTTTTTTCATGTTTGTCTCAATTTGTTATATTGTTTTAATTATAATTATATGATGATTCAATATTTTAAACCATGAGCTAAATATCATTTATATACATTATATGGTTTTTATAACAATATATATTATAAATAATTATGAAACGAGATACATCGTTCATGGAGATGGTAGTTCATACAAACACACGAATGCTATTTCCATTTAATTATCATATTGAGATAAAGAAACTAAAAGAAATATATGTATATATATATATATCATTTTTAATTTAGATTAATTATATCCTATATTTCAAATATATTCACTGAAACCATCCTTAATACATTCCATGTAGTGTATTAATGAATATTACTGCTTTGAGGGGGCAGTTGTACACACTTCCTAAAACGAAATTATCTAAGTTACATTAGCTGGAAAACATAAAATAATGTAATAAATAAAAAAATATGGAATCATAATTAAATTATAAATATAATATATGTCATATATAAACAATGTTTTTATCATAATTTCCATCATGATATTCAGTAATGGGAAAATGAACAATCATCATTTTTTGAGGCAATAGTACCCTATTCAAATAAATAGAAAGTTCAGAACCCATTGGATGGAGGTGTGTGTAAGTCTAGGTCAAACCATTTACAAAAAATAATAATATATTGAATATACTGGTGTCTTATTATAATAATTGAATAATCAGCGTTGAATGTGGTGGATAAGGAAAATAAAAGAGGACTTGAGATAATATGGTGCATCTTAATCAGGTAACTCCTTTCAGATTGTGAAAAAAACATACTTGGAATGCCCTCCAACCAAGGAAATGATTCTAAGAGGTAGGTAATATATTTTGGGAGTGTATTGGTCTTGTATTGGATGACCCTAAGAGGTTTGACTGGTGTGAGGATGTGGGAGGTGGTGGCCTTTTACAGTTACAGAAAAGGCTCACATGGTGTTTTTGAAAAAATATATATGTGTAACAAGGTTTTTACTTAAAAATGTCATAAAAACCACAAAAATCAATTATATAAGGTTAGTTTC
Source organism: Viscum album (assembly GCA_963277665.1). Classification (NCBI taxonomy): domain Eukaryota; kingdom Viridiplantae; phylum Streptophyta; class Magnoliopsida; order Santalales; family Viscaceae; genus Viscum; species Viscum album. Next base: position 476,910,704 of record OY728140.1, read on the forward strand.
TAAATAATGTCAAGACATTGGTTGTTGGAATAGTGTTTAAGTCATTTTGGGTCTTAATTATGAGGTTTAGTCCTTAGTTATGAATAATTTTACCTTAATCGATGTAATTAATTTTTTATATTCAATAATATTTTTATTCCAAAAAGAAGGTGATATTATTAGAAATTATAAATTTTTTTATTCAATATTTTTAATCCATTTTATAAATTCTAATCATGGATGGGGTATAAATTAGTTTACAATTAATCCTACTAACGAAATGACACTGTGAGCTTTAAAGTAAAAAATAATAAAACTTTTTCAATGTTATTATTTAATATTTCAATTTGAAATAGAGTCAAATGAAGTAAATTGGAATCAAAAATAAAAATATTGAATTTTTAAATATTTAAATCAATTTAAAATATAATTTAACTTTAAAAAAAATTGATGAAAAATGAATTTTGAATTTAAATCCAATGTTTTTAACTAATAATTAAAAACATACCATGAGCTTGTACACAAGTGGTAGAGCATCTTACATGGCTTCCATAAGAAACATGATCAAATCTGTTTAGGGGAGTAATTCTCGGGTTTTGTAGAAGCACATAGTATTGGATAATGTTGCAGTGATGGCACTGTAGCAGCTACTGTACTATTTTTTTTTACTATTCACCGAAGGGTCCATTAGGACAAAAAATGGGCTTTGAAGCCTTTTATTCTGTCCCCTTAAACATGGGCCTTTAGTAAATATAATGGTTCTCCATCTACCTAGAAAAAAAAGAGTTCTTTTCTTTAATAATTAAATTTGGATTCTTGCCCAACATTTAAAAAAACTATCAATTAAAAAATGAAACCTTATATAAAAAAACCAAAAAATTATCCTAACCTAATTTTCATGATTCAATTACAAGTATAACATTTATTTGGACATATTAAATCCCTTAATGTTACGAAAATTGGATTTATGATGGGGGTTACATTAAAAGTCATAAAAATATCCTTTAAGAACCATGGAGGTTTTTAGCCGTGAAATTTGGTTTGTTCTTATCTTATTTCATTGAAATATAATGGATAAATATCAAAAGAATTTTATTTAATTTTTAATAAATATTATATTTATATAACTACCTAATCATAACTATTCTAATTTATTAGGTTAAAACATCTTTGTGGCTCTAAAAATAATATGATATTCTTTTATATTCCATCGAAATTCATATTTATTTCTAATTAATTGGTAACCTATGAATTTATCATATATTTGTGTAAACCATATATTATCATAAATTAGATAAAACTATTTATTTGGTTTAATTTAAAAAATTGATTATATATTATTATTTTATATTAAAATATTTTAATGATATATTATTGTTCGGTAAAAATCGTTCTTGCATGTTATGCAAGACATCAAGGAAAGTCATTGATTCATTTAATGAATGTACCCTTGATGTTTCTTATAGAGTAAGATAATATTTCTACTGTGTGTAGTAAACAATTTACATTTTTTGTTTATAACACGATCCAAAAATAGTTTTTTATATTAAATAATCTATTTTTAGTGTTGCGTGAAATGAAAAAAGTCTAAAAGAATAAATAAATTCGAACAAAATATTTCAAAAAATCTAGGGGTGCTACAAGTAGTAACAATATTGGGTGGATGAATTGAAAAGGCCTGATCATAATAGGTTTATCACATTTTCTAACCTTGAAGTTTACCGAAATTAGATCATATGGGTCTTCAACCAAAAGTCCTACCTCCATTTGTTTCACTAAGGTGAAGTGGTATTATAATTCAGAACCAAAATGATATTGGGTAATAAGCCTCTATATCATTAACAAAAATGTGAAGGCCCTTATTTCATGCATAAGTTATTTCATAAGGGAGTTTAATCAATGGCCATGATTGATAGGGAATACAATACCCAAAACAATTTGAGCTTTATTAAGAAATAAATTCCACAACAACCCTCAAGATTTAGGTGCGTCCCTATAGGTGATGTTATAATAAAAAAATTCATCTGAAACACCTGATATTAAACAATTAAAAGAACCCCATGAAATAAGATTTAAAATTGTATAGTTTCTCACATCCTTACTTCATGAAATTAAAATACAATGTTCATGTCCTTACAACATAATGATTAACTATATGGAACATGGCCTCACCATATGATGGTAAACTAAACAATAATCATCATATCATCGATGTTTACCTATACATGATCTAGATCTATGAAACAGATAAATTATGTTCCCCCATATCTATGTGATATTAATGTTCACAGAGGTTATCCTCTAAATCATGAACTATGCGTTTCTAGATTACTATCATCATTGTATATGTTGTGACACGAATATCTCTATTCTTTGGACGGTCCATAATAATTCTTCATTCATCCACAATTCACATCATCTTTAAAGCATGAAAAGTGTTTAGATGATTCCCTCTCCACATGACACTTAACTAAATGAATTTCAACAACTATATTTGCATTTATTCTTATCATCATAGGCCATATAGTGATAGCCAGATCCCCATTCTCAGATATATCCATGAAATTTCATCACATTGATTCACCCTAATCTGTACCACCTGACGTTAAATTACATGAAGGATTTCCTCACCACATGAAACAATAATACATTGTTTTGAAAACCATGTATAGATTCATTATCACACCAATTAGATATTTAAGGATATATATATCTGATATCTTGGTCATGCCACCCTATAATAGAAATATAACTATACCCTTTATTTTCTTCTTCTTTATGTGGAAGAAGTATCCTTTACCATTCATTAACTCTCACACAAGGAATATCTTACATGGGATTAGAAACTTTGTTAAAGGATTCCCAACATGACCAAGGAATATTAGTTCAGATTGGTGTTATGTTATTCTCAAATGTATGACTGTAAAAAGAACACCACGATTCCATGATGCTTGATATTCAACTACATGGTCGATTTCCCTTTCACTACATGAAGTTGTGAATTACCAAGGACCTTTCTTGAGGATACGATCATCACATATTTAAGTATTCACCATACTTATTTCCAAGAACTATGTGTGGATTGATTCTTTCTATTACAAGATCCATAGTGACACATGAGCTTTACTATTGGGCCCATTTTTAATATTCCCATTTCACAATGGGGTAATTATATCCTATTATCATCATGATAACAACATTATTTCATTAAAACTATTTTTTGGATGATTCATATCATCATTGTTTACATAGTGATGCATGGATATTTACTCTAGGTTTTAGCTGCAAAAATAAATAGGAAAAATGTCCCCATATACATGAGGGTAACACCTATGAAGAGAGATTCCCATTGAAGAACTACATGTGGATTGATTCCTGCCATTTCACGATACCAAGTGATTCCAGAATCATCAATCATTGTCCTAGATTTAACAATCAACTAGAACTTATTCCCGCATCATCATATCAGCCATAATTACATAGATAGTTTATAATTAAATAATTAAATGTGTATTCATTCTTATTATCAAAGGATATGTAGTGATTCCAAAATCTCTGAATCTCAGGTCCAATAATAATTATAAGAAAATATTCCACCCATCTATGTGTATGGGTCAGACTACTGTTGGGAAGTTATAAGAACAATGTAGGACATCCTACTTACCACCACATGATATGTAGGTATTCCCAAATCCTCAATCAAATGTTCATACATAATATATAAGATAATAAAACATCACTCCATAACATCAAATTGGTTTGACCAATGCATTAAGCTATCTAAGAACCATTGGTGCATGTCTTGTTATATTGACAAATTTACCCTTTTTTCACACAAATCATGGATCCTGATATGTTAGGGGGATTAGAATGGTTCTCTTGTTAATGTGACGGGGAAATCATTTAGATTGGTGATCATATCCTTATAGTAAGAATTTATCCTGAATAGAACATTCAGGTCCTTACAATAATAGGTTAAATTTCATGGAAAATGTCTTGGGCTGATGACATAAATATCACACAATAAATACGTACCCACTAAAAGATATTAAAATATGTTGGTGACCACCCATCATCATTCCTTATCAACATATCCCACGATCTTGACCCCGATCAACTAGATAATGGGGTGATTTTGTTTTCTTTTAATCCGCTTAACCCAAAAATCATACGTCATGTCTTGATCACATTAGGATATCAAAAACCATTAATGGACCTTAGGAAAGAAAATAAATATCTCTATCTAAATATGATTTTTATGTATATCAAAATATTCCTACTAACTAGTGATATCATAGACCTAAAATAAGGTATTTCTAATCCTTATGAGACTAATGTCTCTGTTGTATAACTCACCACCTGATGGATTCCTTGGACATCCCAAGCTAATTTTCCCAAATCCTTATTAATGACTTGAGAAAATTTTCTCTTATTTGAAATAGACTCAACTCCTACTCAGAAGGATGTTAGAGTACTCTTGAACATATGCGTCCAATTTGGATCTTTTGTAACAACCCCTCATCCAGGTCCATATACATCAATAACATAAACTACATGAAATTTGGTCAAAGCATAATGACCTTAAAATTTATCCTTTTAGGGTCAAAATTTAAATAACCAAACATCCTAGGGAAATATACTGAAAACATGTCAGTTTGATAACCATAAAATTGTGGACTAAGAAAACATAATTTCTCTTTTAGCTAAACTATTCATCCACTAATTTTAGAAAAAATTAGAGCATAAATAAATAAGTCATAATTCACATTTATCCCACTTTCTGACCATATTAAAATCCAATCCATTTTCATGAAACCCCAAATTCCATAAAATCCATAGATTAATGGTTTGAAACATATCCTTATAATGAAAACATGTTCACTAGGTAGAGACACAACCATTAGGATGATTTAACACTTCTTGAATGTAGAGTTTTCAAAAAAATTCATCTCCTGATATGAGTTCCCCAAATCGGTTCAAAAATTCCATGGATCTTGAAAAAGGATACCTAACTTCATAACACCCTTTTTTACTATGCTTTAATTGCCATGAATCATTAATATGCTTCTATATTGATCCACAAAATGTTTCAAAACATTCTGAAGGGGGTATTTGACCCCTGTGAGCCTTCACATCACAATAGTAGAATGAAAGACCATAGTAATGTTTGGTTCATCCTCAGTACAATTGTTCAATTTCATCCACATCTCTCATGGGATTTCAACCCTGATTTTCAATCCTTGTGACCGAACTATTAATGTTGATTCAATATTCAAAATGATATGTCACAATTTTTTGTACCCTTTATCAATGAAGTAATGTGTCATTGCATTCCCATACCTTGTGATAGATCACACCAAATAATTCAAAACCACATGATATAGGACACGAGCCTCCCCATAAAAACATAAACTAATCTATGGTGGTGGAACACTTACATGATAGCTTTCGATCCATATCAAACATCATCACCAAGATGTTTGAGTCTTAAATGATATAACATGTCCCTTGGAAAGAGAGGGGATCATTTTTCTTTGACCATGAATGTAATCCATAAGGGCTCTTACATTAAGGATCTTACCTAAAAAATAATTGAATCTACTCCTTGTAGGAAAGAAAATCAAGCCCCCATGATACCCGACATTGTTTTAGTGGAGCCCAACACCTATAGGTGTTATCGATTATCCCTTATTTCATACATATTCCATATTTATGTATTCAAATTATTGGCTTATGAATTACACCACCCATATTCCTACTATAATAGATTACTCAGATTCCCCAATAGCTTACTCTCGACCAATTAAATCCTCATAAATCATTCATGAATATTAAAAAATTGTATGAAATCCTTTGTTTGATCATTATATTGATGCATAAGGGTTTTGACCTACCAACTAGAGGCATGTGCTCCGTTTTTGAAAGGAACTCTGATCCTTGTGAGTCATGGTAACACTATGGTGGAACACCACACCGTAGGATGTTCTATGTCATACTTAGATAGTTTAACCCATTCCATATTCATTAGTCAAGTCTTAGAAGTATGATCTTAATCATAATATTTTTTGATATCCTAACAGTATTAATTTAAGATGCATAGAATATTTACATCATTACCTCATGACTATAAAACAAATGAAAGACATCCTTACCGAATAACATTAAACAACACATATAATTCTACATTGTAGATGTTATATTACCATCAATAAAAGGTCTCAGTTAAAAGTCCATAAAATATAATAATAGAAGGTCTGGTCAAAAATACCATACACTTATGAAATAGAATGTTATAACTAAGAGGCCATAATCTAAATCAATAAAATGTACAATCTAGATTCCCTTAAATTACATCACAACAATGGTCTAGTTTTCAATACCTTTAGACAACCAACCAATGGAGACTCAAGTATCTCCATGATGAAACCCCAAGAAAATGTAATCATGGGAAAATGATGGGTCTCAATTCACTATACACATGTATTGTGTGATCTATAGTGTATTGAGAACTCCTAAATGAAAAATGCATCAAGTGTGTTAGGTTTAAAACCCATAAAAGTATAGCCTGAGAAAACAATTTGAGATCATTCGAGATAGTTTTTCCACTATATGAAGCTTAATAATAAATTAGGTCAATATTAATGAAGTAGATATAAATGATGTGGGTCCCACTATACGGTCTTAGAAAAATCACGCTAGGCTCGCTGTGTCAATCGAGTTAAGATAATGACAAATAATTCACCAATTAGAAAATATATTAAACTAAAATTATCCTTTTTTGAATTTGTAAATCTTAAGATAACTAGAGAAGATACATCAATGAAGAATATCATGTTTTTTGACATTTATAAGGATTCATTAATAAAAATATATTATGGTTTAAGATGTCAAATCACAGAATTTAGGTTTACATGATGTTATATAATGGATGGGTATCATTGTTGAATCATGTAGTATTAGATCAATCAAATATCATGCACATCATGAATAAAAGAAAACTAGAATACTACATCAAATGTTTGGATTATATATTCATTAATAACATGAAAAAACTATAATCTTTATATTCATTTTCCACAATGAAGAGTATATTAAAACAAAAACATTGGTGATCAGAATACCATACGACGTGACGAGTTGAATTATCCTTGTTGATGAAATTCAAATGTAAATTATTAATTTAGCACCAACGTTCTACCTGTCCCACCACTTAAACTTATTAAAGAGTAATAAGAGTATCGATATGTGTAGAAATACCCTACAATATTTTCTAAGTGGAAGTTAATAAATAAAATAATTATAATTGATCATTAATTAAATGAACTATATTCTCTTCATGTATCGCAATCTGTGCAGAGAGAACATCCATTTGGTAATACAACTCATATATTCACTGATAAATCTATTTTAATTCCTCTAAATCATCCATGATTAGTTTATCTAGTGGAGATAAAACACCAAAATTGGACAATATACTATAATAGTTAAAAAAGTATTATCGATTCAGGACAGGTTAACGAATGATTTCATATAATGGATGCTGGTCAAAGCCTCCAGCACCCAAATCATGAAATATCCACCATAAATGTTATTCACATTCATAAAATGTTTTTAGGGGAGTCTCATATAATGGTTTGAATATTATTTCAAATTAAACAATGTCACGTCAGATCATCAACCAATGTTAGATTTGGTACATCATAAGTTAAATGACCGACTGAATTGATGATGAAAAAAGGTATGAACTCACATGTGGTCTTCATTAAAAAGATAAATCATACATTATTCATCTTGATGAAATAAATTCCTCATAAAAATATGAATCACTCATGGGATTATTTTCACTAGGATGATGATTATTTCTCAAATACTTGTGTGAATCTTGAATAAACTCCATTGATGTTGCATACGTTGTGTTAGATAAAGTATATAGATTATCTGCCTAGTAATGTAGAATATCATTCACACCACCTAGGTCGGATTCCACCAATTCCTAGTAATAATAAATATAAAATCATATATTAAAACCATTAGGTAAATGTATAATCTCTATGTATTTATTATTATCAAGCTAATATCATCCAAAATTTGTTGATAATACCTGGATTTCGTTCAACCCACACGATAACTAAAAGATGAGAAGAAACCCTTTGGATGAATCTGAATAGGATATCCAAAAAATGGGTATACAAGTCATTGATAATCTACTCATCCATCTTATCCATGAGAACGTCATCCTGATGGGAGGTCCAGTTGACCATTAATCAATAGGGCCATCGCCAATATCAATAAATACCCCAATCATTATAGGAAAAGGTACGTTATTTAAATTATTCGATAGGATCATTATGTAAGGATCATCATTTGAACCAATATACATTTCCTCAACAGTAAAATTTCCTAAATCCTAAAGCCGAATATGGTTTCATGGATTTTGTTAGTGTTGTGGTACTTGTATCTATAGAAATTCTCCACTGTCCAACTCAATAAAAACTGAATTTTGACATTAACCCTATAAGTATGATTCCCTTGATGGATATGGAATAAGAGATATTAGAAATGAGAATGGTTTGGTATAAATAGAATAAGATGACCCCCCCCTGTGATAATTAAGGATCCATCACTAGCATACCAACATGGATACCCTATCATGCATCCCTAGCTCTGAAAGTCCACTCATTCATGAAAAGTTCCCAGAATCAAGCACGATGATGGATTATGGATATCTATGATATATCTGATAAGACCTATTTAATATAGTCCCTTCTATCAATGATTTCATTATAGTATCCCACACTATCACGAACCATCTGTGAAGGGAACCGGTGAGGGCATATAGATATTGGATGAACTCTACTGTGATTGAGAAATATACTAAACCAATCCATTATAGAAATAAAAAAACGTTTATTCCTCTACTTCCATGTTGAACCCTTAAAAATTATGACCATATTACATTCAAAAAATGGATTATGTGTATGATCATCATAGACATCTATAGTAGGAAGGAAGTCATCAATCATTTCTATAAGGGGAATGTTCGGCCTAGTTGATAGATAATTCAAATGTTGACTCCAACAGTCCCATGGGATAAATTAAAGGAATTTGTTCTATGGAAACATTAGATAAATATAACTTTGAGTATCTGTAAATGTCTTTAGTGGATAAACTGTGGAACGCATGCTACCTCGTACTAGTGAATGGCATGTTCTTTATCAAGAAATTCTAATCCTCTCTTCAAAACATAGAATGGCCCTGCCCATTCATCATTTAAATTTAAATTTATCCATAGGTAACATTTATATCTCAATGAACTTTTCAGGTAGTTCATTGATGAGAAAAATATGTTAAAATTACTCTGGGGAATTAGCTGGTTGAAAAAATTACTACCATATGGACCACAGGGGGGGGGGTTCCAGCACATAGGACAACCCCTTGGTCCATCCCACAACTTATTGGAAATATTTATAAATCATAATACAAATATAATCAAGGGAATATGATAACCAAAAGGATGAAATATTATTGTTTGTAAAGGGAATAAAAATATCAATTAACATATCGATTTTATATAGAGGATGTCGGTGTGATAAAAGATAACTCTAATGTTCATATGGTAGAAGCTTCATCAGAACCATGTTTCTAGAGTACACAATATAACAAGGAAAATAAATTTGATTTCCAAAAATCATTACCCTCTAGAAGACCATGATGGAATCACATTAAGAGCTATAATCCATCTGAAAAAATAAAACCATATAAGTTAGAATAGTGAGGAAACCCATTTGTATAAATTAATTACTCTGATATCATCATGTGCATCACAAGAACCATAAGAGGATTCACGACTTTATGAACGGATACAAGTCTCTAAATTTGTATGGATCATGAGATCTTATGGAAATCATGAACCACCCATCATCTCTTGACCAAATGACTATTCATGAGACTTGGGATCATGTGACCCTAACATTTTCCTGCCCTCCGCATAATGATCGAGAGATTATAAGAACAAACTAGTAGATCATGAGAAACATGTAAGGTATTAATATAGAACAGTTCCTATGAAATAAATCAAGTAGTTATTGAGAATATATTCAGGATTGATTTTATTATGTGTAGTGGAAAATCAAGTCTCAAAATTTTTCACATGATAAAAGTGAACACAAAAGATTTGAAGAGTTTGAGTTTCTATTGAAATGAGTGTCTCCCTTGACGCTATTTATAGGGAACTCAATGGAATAACAATGGTCATCCGGAAGGCCAAATATCACCCAAAGACACCAGTTAGAGAAAACCCTAAGGACATAAGTGGTAATTTATTTCCATATATGTGATTTCTTATATAGGTGGATGTTTCTCATAGTGGTTGGAATTTGATGACACCCACTTATAGTGTACCACATGATATACGTGGAAATAAGTAATTGAAGCATGTATATTAATTTTTTGGAAAGGAAAAGGAAAATAATGTGGCATGCTCTACCTGATCATGTAACTTTTAAAGGGACACATAATCACATGACCGTCGAATGTTCATGTGATTATATCTTGTACAATGCGTGATCTACTACTGGTCACATGAGAAAAAATTAAGAATCCCCCTATTCTTTTGATGCCACCTATCACTTCTAGTAATGTGTATTGTCAACTGTTTGAATCCTAAAAATCATCCAAAAGCCCTTGTAATATATGGGATAAAAATTGGGAAAATGAATAATTATTTTGTTATCATTAATTTTCATTCTACAAAAATAGGTGGCTTTAAAAAACTTCAAAAACACCCTAGAAACATTTCCACCATGTTTTAAAAGATCTAGTTGATATGTGAACTTATTACCTAGAATACTGTTGGATATATCAATTTAATTATGCACTATCCCATTGGCACTATAGAAAATCAGGGGTTGTCAATGAATATCCTCTCACATCACCAGAAGACCCATTATTATTCATTTTATGGAGAATAGGAAATATAGGTGATTGTATTTTATAACACATAAAAACCTTAAGAGATCCCCTACCATTGTAAAATAAAAAGGAAATAAAAAGGGTCGATGATGGAAGCATCTTGTGGATATATGATATACCATCCTTCATGTGAAAGGGGACGGATATCCTAGGTGATAACCATTTCTAGAAAAGAACCTTATAATCCAACATTATTTCATGATACCCTTAAACATGTTGTAGTAATCTCTTGAATTCCCATTTGTATGTTTCCTTATTATCACATACGATCCAAGACAATTCGTCATAAATTAAATGATTTCCTTTTGACAGGAATCTTAATCTCGTGAGGATCCCTACACATATTTTCATGGACTTGTAAAATATTCTTATCATGTCCAAATGGTCAACAGAAATATCTTTTTTCAATCTATATCCAAAAAAATAAATGTGGAACATTATTTTCGTCAATAAATATCACAAGATTCCATATATGGCCCATATCCGGATCATGAATTTTTTTTCACAATTAAAACCTTCACCAAATATAGACATTATCCATGAGATATGTTCCATGAATGACAGAGTATAACCAGTGTAGTGAGGTATAAAAATAAATCCCCCTCAACACAAAATATACATCCTAAATTTTACGTAAATGGTAGTGTTGGATAGAACTTATCGGAGTAGATATTCACATGATTTCCAAGTTAATACCCTAGTAAAACCTCATTGAATAACATGAAGGGTCACACAACATGTTTAATCTCTTCATGTGATCACTATATACATTATAAAAATGAATTCTTGTTCACCAGTGAGACTATCCAAAGTAGGTTTATCCTGTTAGATGGATCACACAAAACCTAAAATAAACATACACTTGAAAAACCTAAGGCACATATGCAATAAATTCAAGAATAAAGACTAAAATGATTAGATTATTTTGAGAATAATGTCCAACTGATGCTCATGTGATCGCATGATTCTCATAGATCAAGAGACAACACCGATACATGTTTCTCAATTAATGTGATGTTCCCTAGACATACTATTTGGATAATTAAATGTCATTAAAACTTGTCAATAAAGTCACATGATTCCCTTTTTGTTTGACACCCATGTATAGAGAAGTCCTCTGAGATTTCTATCCTTGACCATGTGATTTTCCATAGACAAATTAGCCATGTATCCATATTACCAATTGATATGTCATCGTTTATTAGATGAAATCCTTAAAACAATTTAGCCAGATCATGGGACACCCACCAGATAAGTTAGCTGTGATCATATGTTGTCCTATTCAAAAGTTATCCAGAACATGCCAGACCCTTTGAACATTTTATCCATGATCATGAAATTTCCTCAAGAAATTTCAGTAAGAATATGTGTTTTCCTTGGTAAATGTCAACTTGATCATGTGGCTAACTTCATGAATGTCTTCTAGGTATCCAGGACATGTCTAGGAATCCTTAGAAATGTCATTAAATCATCTATATACATGCTAGGATGATAATAATAACATGTTAGGATGAAAATTATACAGTGTCATGAAAACATCCCAGGACATGATAACAATTTCTAGTGGATATATAAGGGAAAACACAATGTGTAAGCATAAATCACACAAAAAAATGAGAAATATGGTTCCATCCATACTATGGATATATATGATACCTTCATAATACCAGATCTCCAATAGGATTCCACTTCAATGTATATCCTTCTATGATTCGAAAATCAAACCATCGGGACATAATCTCTCCCATGGGATTAACTTTTTCTTCATCCTCTAGTGGATTCATAATGTACCCAAACTATGTGAAATCCGATTCCACTAATTACTAGGATAAGTAGGACTACTTCTTAAGGCCCAAGCTCTATATAGAACATATAATATTTTTCCTAATGCACAATCCCCACATCTATTTGAAGTGATATTGATTGCTTGGTATCCATTACTTCTCATCGAAATCAAGAATCACATAGTCTTGGGGATTTGAAATGATAAAAAAATTTCTTCATAAATATTCCCATCCAAGGAAGTCTTAGTGTATAATCCCCATTAAGTATCATGACATTAATTCACCCATATAAGGACATCCACCATAGATTATGTCCTGGGGGCTTGATCAAACTATGATGAATGTAACTCTTTCCACAACTAAGATAAATAGGTCAGCTCCATGTGGATAGAAATCAATACCAAGGTCTTATTATTTCTTATATATATATATCTTTTTACATGAAATTAATATATATTTGAAAAAAAATCTATGTGGATTTTGATTAATTCTATAAACAAGAGATGTAGGACAACTCATAGTGTTGCAATATCCTCCTTGAGATAACAATAATCTCCCTGGATGGTTGTAAAATCTACAGTTCCTAGTTATATGGAATCTGATTATAAATTGATATCATTTAATAGGAAATAGTTGAAGATCCTTATGTACATAAATACAGACTCATTAATAAAACCCCCTTTAACCCTAAAAGGATTCAAATCATGAAATTTTTTTTCAAGGTAACTGGTCTTGTATATGGATTGTGAAGAGATTAAAAAATATGTTATAAATATTTTATAGAGTCTTTTGATATGATATGGTTGACCCCTAAAGGTTTTTTATGTGTCTGACCTCCTATACACTTGACCTATGTGAGTTCCTAAGTTCCATTTAGTCTGAAACTCTAGTTAGCCACATTCCTTGGGAGACTCAGTCTATACTATATTATAGATGTGGGAAACATTAAGAGTTAATGGGAAAGTTCAAAATCATGAACCTATCATGATGAAATTTCCAGCACATTCACCCCCTCACATAGTTAAACCATGATGAAATACAATCCACATATCTCCCACAAAACAATCGAAAAAAATAGTCACTAATTCTTCAATTATATTCATCAATTGTAAGTAATTTTATATTTTATTTTTGGGGTATTAAATAAAATATTTCAACTACATATGTGTATTGAAATAATATAACCATGTACATATATAAATTTTAAAATATGTAAGGTTTGTTCCCCAAGGAGTTGAAAAATGGTGGTTCCTAATTCGTTAGTGAGAAGCACCCATTTTCTAATTTCCAAGTGAATGGTTCTAGTTGGACATCAATTAATTATTACCAATACATTTACTTCATTTATCCTGTAGAAAAAAGTTATATAACCCCATTTTAGGAAATAATGGTTTATTGGTGTTTAATAACAAACAAATATCATTGTAATTATCGAATCACATGATATTCATGATAGATATAACCATTAAGACTTCTTTTCATAGTTTTGAAAAATTAATAACATATATAGGAAAACTAATTATTTTTAAAGGATATAACCTGTATTATTTTTCACAATACTATTTTAAATTCCTTATGTATTATCAAAAAACATATGTAATTGGTTTTTGGAAAAGGAATTTTTTGAAATAAAGTTAAAAACAATGCTTTGGGAATTAATTTTTCTTGAAACTGTGAAATATTTTAAGGGTAACCTAGAGGTAAATATATTTAATAATATTCTTTTAAGTCTTCAATGAATATGAATGTTAATAATAGTGTATGCATTGTCAAAATATATGAGTTTTTTCAAACTCACATGACAAAGAATATCATATCCTTGTATTCATGAGTCATTATAAAATAATTTAGTTTAATTTATAAATTCACATTCCATATTAGAGCTATGATACTAATAAAGATGATATTTGATAATTTTTACCTCTATATATTGACGAAAAATGCATCATAGATATTTTTAAAATGCTCATCTTCTAATACACATTAGAGTTATGAATTATGTAAAATGAGTATCAATCTTGAAACATTAATCAATTATAGATATATCCTTTATGCCGCAAAAATAATGACATTATATAATAACCATATTCCGTCAATCATAAAAAATGAATATCAAATGAGTTATATTGTAATTGAAATAAATTATTCCTTATGAACATGAGTTTTATTTTGAATTTTTTTAAGGATATAAATGATTTTTCATAAAAACTCAACGTGAATCTATAGTAATTAACCTAAATGTCACTTATGATATTATATAAATTACAAAGATAAAATAGCTGTAGCAAAGTGATATGATAAATTTATTTATGAGGGTTCAAATATGTACATTAGATAGTGGGACCAAAATTATCTTGGGTTTATTCAATTCTAAATATGCTCAAGTAGTTGTAATCGGAACAAGATCTACAGGAGTGTTGAAAGGAATGTTTAAGAGACACATAACACATCAAAGGAATAAAAAAATCTGGGTGGTATTATATTCACTACAACAAGTGATTCATTATTCATTTAGAATAATAATTTGTCGAAATAAAAATTATATGAAAATTAGTTAAAAATAAATATACCAATTAAAATTCAATAATGGATTCCATGTGTTAATGTACATGGGGCTTATTATTTTTAACATTGCAGTGCGTATTCGATTAACATTATACATGTGTGGTTGATGTATGATACCAATAAGGTTCAATTGGTAAAACCTAGCTATTATTCCTAAATAGATTAGAATTTTAATTGTAATAGCTACATTATATTAAAATGTAATGGATTATGAGATTACAAGACCACCAATTGTTGAAGGCGTCTATACGAAACAATTAAAAAGGGATGATGACATCACTAAATTCAAATTAAGTATATATGTTACTAAAATACAGTTTATGATTGAAGTAATATAGAAGATCATATAATATTTATATACAATGAATCATTTCCATGGGGTTATAAATGGTTAGTTAGAGTTCCAATGTTTTTTGAGAAATTTTTTTAAATATGAAAAATAAATTAGAGACTTATAGTTATTTTTTATTAGAATAATTGAAATACTGAAGATATTAAATTAATGTACGAACATATGTTCTACGGAACATGATAAACCACAGTAGATATAACGGTTTCTTATTCAAAGTAAATAGATTATATACTGACATGTAATTAACAGCTACAATTTGGTACAATTAAATAATTAATTTATACAAATGTAACATGGAATATATATCTTTATGTACAAATTTTTATGACATTTTCGGATATTAACGTGATGATATGAATTCTATTTTCTTCTGCATTTGATCAATCACATATTCCTTGTTTTTTATTATATATTGTTATTTCCATAGTATACATATTTTTATTAAAATAAAAAGTATATAATGGTTAATTTAATGATAAGTATTCTAAACTATAAAAATATGCACGAGTAAGTACATAACGTATGAACCTATTTTGTTGATGGGAAAGGATACAAATTTTGAGATGACAAAAACAGCTCTTACACAGATTAATGAGAAATAATATTACAATAAGGATAATGTATTGACTAGGAAAAGCTCATAAAGTACAGTGGTATCCATATCTATTGATATGATGTTTCTTAGAAACATTAAAAGTATCAAAACAAACAATGTAAAATATGTAAATAAATTCATGTTCTTGAAATCATACATAGATTTTAATATTATATGATAATTATAATTCTATTAGAATTACTCTAAATGATGTGATGTTATGATAGTGGAAAAAAAGGAATACAATCTAGGATTACAGTTCTTGAAGAGTATTCAAAATAAGAGGTAAGGTCACCTATTGCAGTATATACATGCAACAAAGATGTGGAAGACCCATTAATAAATCCATAATGTAGATAAAACATCTTATTATCATGTGAGAGATACCAAGTATAATTAGAAAATTTATTAAGTATATGTGGGAGTGTTGTAAATGTGGGTTCCCTAGACCCAACATTATATGTACATTTAAATTGTCATACCATGTGTATGTTGGTCTATGCATGAAATCTAGTTACCATTATAGTATACATATTTATGGATATTCTATCTAAAATGGGAATGTCCCTATTTTAATTTTCATATCCAAATTTTATATAAGTTCCCATGCTATAATGAGAAGCTGAAAATTCCCTGACATTAATCTTAACCATTTTTTCGTTGGTCAACATATATCATAATTACTAGACACATTTGATATCCGAATATTAGGTATGGAGGGATTATAAATATTAACACTTATTCTCATCATATTAAAACATGGTGATCTGTAGAAGGTGATATTATGTGGAAAACCATACTACTAAATAAACTACAGGTTACATGTGTCATTAGACATTCCTATCTATCGAAATGTAAACTATACACCTCACATGCTATCATTGTCAATGTGTTTCTTTTGACCATATACATTTATGCAAGGAAAGCCCATTACATTATGCAAGGTAGAGGCAACTAGAATTGGGTGTGTCATTAGTGGTCTAACATTGGTTCGATGGTCAGGAGAGAGTTTTTCAATTCTATGTTGAGAAAGTTATATCTCAGGACTAGTCAATCAGGGTGGTAATACCTTCATAAATACTTAACTGTTCTATTCAAATATATGTTTTACACATATATAAATAATAATAAATCGATAATCGATGAGAACATACGGTTTGCATCATAACTTATGAGATATGTCTAGGAAAAAATATTATATTACCCATTGTGTGTTTGTCATATTATTTTCAATACTACGACTATTCGTTATATCTTTTGGGGTATTGATGGGTTTATAGTCTCCACTATTAGTCAATTAATACCATTAAATAATCTCAAGATATGGTTTTAGAGGTTCACTAACCATATCATATTAAATAATATGACCTATTCTACTGAATATAGAGATAGGTCATAGCGGACCCGACCACAAGATCATAGAGTTGTCTAATTATTAATTATAACCGATGAATAAATTAATTCATTGTTATTTTATTATAGAATATTAAGGTTGGATTTATTTTTTTAAATAGTCTATAAGGTATTATATGTTTTTGTGGATACATTCTATTCAAACGAATATCATATTAATATTAAAGGTTTATTTAATATTAGATATAATTTTATATAAAGTTAAATTAATCTGCCTCATCATGTAATGTATTTATTATATATTAAAAGTAGGTGAGAAAATATAAATAATTTTAATGACATAATAACTACATCATAATGCGACATTTATTATTTATTAAGAGGATATTGGATAAATTGGGGTTGAGGAACCCATACTGAGTATTTTGGAAATCCTATATATAAAAAGATGAAAAGTTCATGTCTATTGTGTTTCTAATTCCAATATAATGTTATCCCCTCTCTCTCCACCCACGTTCTAGAGAGACAAATCCTCTCGGCAAGATACATTTCCATGAAAACATACAAAGGATCAAATTGATGATTTTGAGCTGATTTTCATGAAATCAATAAAATCATCAAAACACATTCGTAAAACCATGATTTTTTTGACCAACTTCTAAAAAACTATTATAAATTTTTTGGATTATTTGTATGGAATTTTTTTTAGATCCATTAAGAAATGATCGTAAGGTACAAGATGTAGTTGAACGTACATCCAAATTGAATGAGGAACTAGTTTTTTTTTCTATTCATGTTTAATCCAAAAAAGATACTTATACCTCTACTAGGTCCTGGATTTCTAGACACAATAAGTTTCATCATTCCAATTATTATTCTTTTAAATCTCTAACCCACTTTCTTCTGTTTCCTGCCCTAATACCTACATTTGATGAATTTTCCATCACCACCTCAAATTTATTGATATAAAAATGTATTTAATAATTAAATATGATATCTACGACAAAATAATTTTTTATTAATGATAATTTATTATTTATCTTCATTTTTTATTTTCATTATAAAATGAAAAAAAACATTCAGGCATATGTATGAACTACCATCTCAATGAACATTGTACTTTAAATTTATTTATCTACCATTAATGGGTGGTTATAAATATTTATATAATGAATATTATATATATATCATTATTAAAATTACTTATATCATGGTACCAAGATCACGATTCCCTTACAGTAACTTATGAATTGAAACATAATGGAAAAATTAAAATGTTTTTACCAAGAATAATGATTTTAGTAGTAAATTGTTATAGATTGTGTAATAAGATGCTATAAGTAAGGTATATATGGTATTAAAAGTACAAATATTGTAATATTATATATTTATAATAAATTAAAATTTCTTATACCCAATTTTATTGTTATTATGAAGAAATTTGAATTTGAGGTAACACTTTGATGATACAATTTAATTTTTTTCTAGGATTGTTTATGCTGAGATTTAAAATGTTGAAATAAAATAATATATCTCTTGAAAATTTTATTCATTTTATTGTAATCTATTTAATTCAATAAATCACATTTCTTATTTTTCATTTACCCACATTATGTAATCAATGATTGTAAAGATTGATATTATTTCAAAAAAAGATGTTGGTTCCTATTCTGTAGAGAATATTTCAGTCCATTTCAATATTTTATTTAAAATATTTAATTTTTTTTTACTAATATAATATTATAACTAAATATAATTTTAATCCATATTTTTATCATAATAATTTTTTTTGAAGGAGTCTTCTTTTAATTTAATGACTCAGTTTCTTTTTAGAAAAGGTGTGAACATAATCATTGTTTTAACATACACTACATGAATTGATTTTTCAGCTATCATGATTAATTATTTATTTTATGATTAATTATATATTAAATATTAATTTCAAATTTAATGGTTTTCATAATAATATCATAGTATTATTGATTTTATATAATTGATGTCTAAATTAATTGGGTATTTTCCTCCAAAATGATCCAGAGATATTTTGAATGATATTTTCATTAATGATAACATCTTTTGATGTTATTTATGCTTCAAATGAGATATTATGATATCATACAATCCTTCTTATTTCACAAGATTTTATTTATCATGATGAAATATTTATGAAAACCACATCTTTTCCTACGAGGTATTATATGATAAAATAATAATTGATTTCATGGTCTTCTGTTAAAAATTTAAATGTATTATGATTATGTTGTGGGTTATGATGTTTTAGTCCTCCAATGTATTGGTAAGGATTAATGTTTTTTGAGATTTATGGTTACACTAGATTTATTCCAAACCCAAAATAGGGTACATGGGAAGTTATACCATGTCTAACTAGGGTGGATTTCTTGAGGGTACCCTTGGCATAATATTTCTATGATTATGAAAAATCCACACATTTAGAAGACACTTTTTCAAATGATATTATTCCAATCATATAATCTCTTGGGTGATTTTTTATTAATTTATGATTCTTGTATTTTTAATAGCTATTATTTATTCAATGAATCATGTTTAAGATTTTTTAATTACTAAGTTTTATTTTCAAATGGTATGCTCATATTTTCTAAACCTAAGCTTATTTTATTTTTAAAAACTACCATTAATTAAATTCAATCATTTTACCCATAGATAGAACATGAGAAAAAATATTATTATGTATCATTTTCACATGAATATGAAGAAATGTTTTATGTATAATAATTTTAATAAGGGTCCCAGTTGAGAGGAACTTAGTATGAGACATTATTGATGATTTGTGTATTAGTTTTTTACAAATCCATTTTTTCAAATACTCTAAACAATTAAATATTTGTATTGGATCATAATGATATGGGATGAATATTAATTTAATATGATATTATATTTAATTATACTATTCCTGGGATTCTATAATTGTTTTAATTTAAATTATTAGTTATTTTTAGAAATCAGGATGAATAAAATTTAGTGTGTACCATTTGGATGAGCATAAGATTGGGAGACCATCCTATGTTAGGGAAATTAATTTAGTGTTTTTTTATTCCATATAAATTTTTGTCTAGATATAGAAATTTTGATTCCACTATCATAATGACCGAACTTGAGAACCAATAAAACGGTTCCCTGAGATGGTTGGTCCCATATCCTCAAGCATGCTTCCTTGAATGTTAGAGGTTTTCCAATAGCCTTGATGGTCTAGTGGTGGTATGGTGTGTATAACATACCCTAATTATTATTGTAGAAAAATTTTATTTAAAATAAATAAATTGTGAATGATGTTGAATATCAGAGTAGCAAAAGAAAATAATAACTAACAATCCCTAATAAATATTGAACAATTATAGTTAGGGTGGTAGTTGAGTGGTTAACACACACCGTAATCCTATATAAAACCTAGTATCAAATGGTTGGGGGAAAATATTTTCATGTTACTATTATAGTTATTTTACTATCTAGAACTATTTATCCTTTTGTGATTTCTGGAAACTGTATTGGTTATATAGGCCATAAAGGGCCTTCATTCCATAAAAGGGGGGGTGATTATGCAGACATGTTAGGAAAGTGGTGATGTTTCCTAATTCAATCATGGAATTTTAAAAATAAAATGGTGGGCCTATGAGACATGTATTGGGGTTAATTCCCAATGTTACTTCAGGAAAACAATATAATAAAAATTGTTTGCTGTGTGAGTTATACATGGGAGGATATGAAATTAATTTCCGGACTATGTGTGTGAAGTGTGTGTGTGTGTGTGTGTGTTTGTTTGTTTTATTGTAATTGAAACACCATGAACCTATCAAAATAAGAATAATGAATCATGAATTAACATACTAGAATGTGATAGATGATTACAATATATAAAAAGATCAATCATGAATAACTGATAGGGGTTAATAAATGAAATACCCTACTATAGAATGATGTTTGAGTAAATATTTATCCTTTTATCTAAATATCCCATGTATGGTAATAATACAAAGTGTTATACAACATAGAACACATTCTATATCATTACTTATAACTAGGTGATATATTTAGGTATCAATTGGTAGAAACTATTTTCTGTGAGATATTCCCAATAGGCCGACTCAAATTTCAATAAATATATTCTAGTCAATGAATATAAAACAATAATTTTGATGATATATCAATATTAATGTAGTTCAAAAATAATTGGTGTAATCATGTAAAGCTATGATTCCATGGAGAAACCTAGTCGACCATACATGCTTCGACCAAAGTCGTATTTTTTTAAACAAATGTACTCATATATATATATATTTATCAAAGTAAACATGTTCATAGGAATATATATACATGCACTAAATAGGTCCCATGGCTTAGTGAGTATATTTTACTCTACAGATATCATAAAACTCTCATTTTTTTATTCTAGGATTATATGTTAGTGATATTAATTATACATGACCCCAGGTGTAAAAAAGTGTCATTGACCATAAAGGGTGATGAAAAATTCATTTAAAAAATAATAATAGGATAAGGAAACATCCATGAAAATTAATTATTGTATTCCATTTATTCCATTTATAATTTCATTTATATATTAAAATGATTTCAGGTTGGGGTGTTTGACTATTTAATAATTCAGTTAACCCAATGTCATCTTCCATTAACTAGTGCCAATATTGTATCCTTCAATTTATATATTAAAACCATTTCCTTAGTCATCACACTGAAAATTGATAAAATCCCATGTGAGAAGATATACCAAATTATAATTAAAATAATTTTTTTCTAACATTTAATCAATTTAATTTCATTAGCAGTAATACTACACATCCCTATGTATTATTTTTTTCCTACAACAAAAGATTAACAAGGAAATCATTATTTAACCACAAAAGGGGTGTCCGAAGTTGATGTCACAACCTCAAACCTCCTCTTTAGGGTCTATATGTCATCTACTATATGGTCTATGAATTTAATTTAAGGTGTTTCATAATTTATGAGTGATACCCATAAATTATAGTGAGCATTACAATGGAGCATATTATATATATCCCAAAATCAATGGAAAAGAACATAAATCACATACCTCATTCTTATGACACTTCAATAACCCATTTTGGAGCTTTTATTTAAGCCATATCAAGAGAAAATGCATGAATAATCAAATTAAATAATGATAGGAAATATGAGATCACATTGAAATAAAATTTAATACAGTCAAATATACCAAGGAAGGATGATGGAGGAATCATAGACTAAGTGAGAGTGATAAAACATGACCAATGATGCTCGATTCTGAGTCGGAACAATAGTGAACCATACATGTTTTAGAGGAGAACCCCGGTGGAGTGTGGACAAAGGGGACTCTATATGGTTCGTGAAAATAAAAATGACGAATAAGAGATAAATGTTGTTGGTAAAAAAAAATTTCTTCACCCCTTTATTGTTCCACACTATTTTCACATTGGGTTTTCCAAATTGTGTGTTGACTGTGTGATAACATTACCTCAATGTGGCACCCACAAAAATGGTTTGTGCATAGTTAGGAAAACCATGAATACACGATGATAATAAAGTAAAAAAATATTCTATTTCCACCTCCCACAACAATCCCACAATTATTTCAAGCTTTTACAAACAATGTGACACCCTACAAGCCCCACATGTTTGAGGAATATGGTTATCACTAACTCTATGGTAACATTTCACCTTATTTGGATCTCTAAAATAGGGATTTCAAATTCCAACACTCCCAAAACTCAATAGAACACCCAAGAATCCTTTTGAGCCATAAAAACAATAAAATATTTAATCTTATTTGGGCTCCAACTCTTAGATTTATTTTATCAATATTAGTTTCATATTTTTATTCTACAAGAAATTAATTCATTCAAATTTTTCATGAAAAAAATATACCAGTCAAACCATGGGGCTTATTATCTTCCTATCATAGAACACTTATCCCTATGAAGAGTTTCGGTAAAATGGAACATAAATGAACGCACCTCCAATGGCCCAAAGGCCTTCATTTTTTATTGATTTTTGATAATCCACCTTTCAAGGGGGGAGGTGGAACCCTGAAAAGGCCCGTAGGCTTTGGAATTACATGTCCCGTAGGACATAGAGGGATTCATTTGCCCATAAGCTTAAAACATTACATACAAACCATACTAGATACTTGGAATTACTTCTCCCCAACATCTTCATCGTGAAATCAGCTCTCCAACTCGCATGGCTATTCAGCTAGGCATTCCTAGGCATGCACATGCTTGTCCTGATGGCAGGTTCCATACGCTCTCATTCATTCAATTTGTTTTAGTTTCTGTTGTGGTTAAAGCTCCTTGCTCATCATCATTGTACATTTTGTTCCTCGTAGGTAGTATGGTTTTCATCGGAACATAAGGTGGCCCTAAGGCCTTGTGGTGGCCTGAAGGCCTTACGGACCCGAAGGCCTTGGTGGCCTAAATTCCTTAAAAGAATCGGGGACCAAATTGGTGGCCTGATGACCCAAACGGGGAATATTCTCGGCTTTTACAGTGCCAAACAGTACCTGCTACAGTCCTCCAACTGTACCTCCTACAGTACTACACAACTCTCGCAACAGTTCCTCCTACAGTGCTGCTACAGTACACGAAAATAATGCCTCTTCCTGGATTCAATCCCAGGTCTCCCGGATGCACTTACAGAGTCCTTACCAATTGGGCTAATTCTTATTTGCTAAATGAACCCACCTGAGTTACATAATTTGTTCTGAATCATCCACATTTCCTTTTTAAATTTCCATTGTGCTTTCCAGATTTACGTTAATTACATGGTAACTACGAAATAGACACATTATTAAAAATATTTTTTTGAAAACAAATACATCTAGATGGTGTATAAAAGATCCCAATAAACATTAGACACAATCAAATTATAATATCATTTACCAAAAATATAATAGGGATCCCATAATGGGTTCCAAAATAAATGCTCAATTTTGATTCACGGAATTCCCCAATGTATAAATTTCCTAAATAAGAAATCCCTCACTTTTCTGATGATGATATGGGTATATTTAAAAATTTATCAAACAATTAATTTCCAATCAACCATATTTAGCCTGATCAAGCTAAATTTCTCATAAAAATAATTAACTGACCCTTTCATTACATTTTCCCTATCCCGATAACATTCTAGATATGGTTTGTCACTGAACATATTCAATGAAACAAGAGGAAGACCATTCAATCCACTACCTTCCAACTATCTCTTAAAATTCTCATCGCCAGTAGTCAATCCCTATGAAAATTTTTAATGAATTTTTTTAAACTCATATTGACATTATTACAATAACTCTTAGTAATACCCATAATAATATTCTAGTGAATTATATGATCAAATATATCATACCTATTATCATTACTCTACATTAACATTGTTCTATACTAATCCTTCACCCTTATATATTCACACTCTAAACATATCATCCATTCCCAATTTTAGTACATGATAACCTAAGAATCAACTTCTATAGACTAAATATATTATCAAAGCTTTTCCATAATCTATAATTTACAAGTGAAATGTTAGTACATAGTCGACATGTCTATAAAGAAAAAAATTGAATGAACCAAATAGTGTTGTCTCACATGGTGATTTAGTCAAGGAATATACTAGTGTCTATGATTTAGTCCATGACCACTATACAAGGGAATGAAAGCATCACTCTGGACAGTCAACGCCTCTATGATTATCCACACTTCTTGATAAAAAAACTGAATGTTTCAATTTATAAACCCCATATGGTATTTAATTTCATTCAAGTGATTGTAATATATCCTACACTCCCTCAGTGTATCGTAAAATATGTTAAGAAAATTCCATCATTTTCAATAGGACAAGAGTACATTAATTTTATATAAAAAATACCAACAGGACCCTAGTCACTCCCATCATATAGAAGAGAAACTTCATGTAATGGTTCCCAACATACCATATCCAACTACATAAAGTATAGAAAACATGATCCACCTCTTCCTGACTACTTTTAAAGAGAATGTTATCACCTGATGATGTGTTGTCACTAACTGACCATGAGGAC
Source organism: Viscum album (assembly GCA_963277665.1). Lineage (NCBI taxonomy): Eukaryota > Viridiplantae > Streptophyta > Magnoliopsida > Santalales > Viscaceae > Viscum > Viscum album. The sequence continues at coordinate 476,936,389 of OY728140.1, forward strand.
CTCACTACCAAATTTATTCTGTGATTTTATTTGAAAATATGAATTATAGTCCATCCTCAACTGCGGGTATCCACAAAGGTTTCAACAAAAAATCATGATATATTCACAATTCCATGAATGAAATTTCATACCTCATAGGTTTTATATCCATTTGGTCAGACTGAGGTACAAGGTATGACCAAAACTCTATCCCAAACCATAAAAATAATATTATCTCATGTATAATCTCGAGGCCTTGAAAATCAATACATATATCCTTAACCGAATTTAGATGACATGGTATCCATTACCATGTTATTTTTATGGTTTTGATCACTCTACATAGAAGTAAATGAAAAAAATCCTTCAACATGATGCTACCCACCTTCGGATTATTCTAGTCTTTGTTTATATAATATTAGAACACATCCCACATCAGAAAATCCATCCTACACTAAACACAGGTTATATATATGACCAAAATACCATTACTAAGAACCACATCAAAAAGAGTGGAAAACCAATAACTAAAAAATATGCTACGTTAATGTTACTATATATGTATTTGGGATTCTCTCCCAATATGCACTCACACATGATCAGTTTTGAATTTATTCCATTTGATTAGGTTGTTTTATCAATGATTACTTTATTATGAATTTAGCATTATTGATATATTAATTATAAATGAGTAGATGCTTCTATTTTGAATCCATATATCTAGGAACTCCATTGTCGACAATTATCGAAGGAGGAGAATAATATTCCAATGGTGGTATTGATCCGTAGTGAGGTATCATGCATATCCACATTATAATTGGAGTAAAAACACATGTAGATTGTTGAAACCATGTTGTTAAATGACATACTGGTGGAACATAAATGATGTCTGTTATGCATTGATTATTATGCTCGAGCCTTAATATTGAATCCAACGTATCTTGGTTCATTGCATGAATCAGAGTCATCATAATTCAATGGTCCCTTGAGAAATGCCATAAAGGGGTGACCCTATATTTGGGAAGTGATATCAGTCTACTATGATGGTCTTATAATATTAGGTTTCCTTATATGGGGGTGATTCTTGATGGAAATGATATAATGATTTTATGTCCCTAATCCCACAAGAGCAACACACAGTTAGAGAAAAAATTGATAAATTTTAATAATTCTCTCTACTAAAAGAAATGGGACGTATTTGATAGGGCATCCCTATAGGATGTTTTATATATATACCAATCCATAAGAAGGATTCCTATGTTTCCTAGTTATATCAAGAATAAGAGTAAATTTAGTTTTCTTTCCTTCTCAATCCATTGGGGGATGATGAAGAATGATAATCCCATAGGATATATTGGTATTTGATGGTTGTAATGTTAGAGATATAAAGGATATTATGCAATGTTATATTCCTATTTGATCTCAGGACATAGGAAGGTCTCCAGTATATCCTATTTGTAAAAGAATAATATTTCTCATAGTTCAGTTGGGTGTATGAAAAAAAATATTTCAATTACAAAAAAAATTCATTCCCTGAAACATCTGTATGACATGTCTTTGTTTTCTACCTGATATGTTCTGATTTTCAGCTGACTTGTTTAATGATGTATGGACATGTCATGGTTTCATATTAGACATTTCAAATGGCAATCATGTGATTCAGTTGACTTATCTGAATGGATGTATCTTAATTTGAATGGAATTTCTAGAGGACATCTCACGAAAAAGGCTAAAATGTATAGAGGACATATCATGACCTTACTGACATGTCTGGAGGGTGTCGTATGATCTGTCCAACTTTTCTGGAGGAGATCCCATAATCTAGTTGAATTTTCAAGAGTACTATACTTGATCTTCATAACATTTATGGAGGTTTTCATGTGATATGGATGACTTTTATGGAGGACAACATGTGATCTAGATGACTTGACTTGTAAACATCATAAGACCTGCCTAACATGCCCTAGTGTCATTGCATAACATGGGATACATGTCTGGAGTACATGAAATGATTTGGATGGAAACCCTGGAAGACTTTTTATGATGTGTTTGAAATTCCCAAATGGCATCACACAACATTCCTGACTTGTCTAAGGGACATCACATGATGCAAGTGGATTGTTGATTAAGCATCGCGTGACTTCAAAAACATATCCCATTGTTGTCACATGATCTGTCCAGGTCATTTGAAGAATATGAAGATCATATAATCCAATTTTCATAAGCCTATATTATTTTTCCTTTATTTTAGAAATTATTTCATATGTGTCTCACGGTTTTGTCTAGTGTTAGATTGTTTTGGTTTTACATGACCGAGCAGAAATGGGGAAACTCATATAATCTAGCTAAAATAGAAAAGGTCCTTCCCATGATAAATGGTGTGATCCTCTGATGTTCCTACTCATATCATGCGACCCCTAAATCCATCCTAATATATTACATGGAAGAATACCTTTTTGATCAAGTTAATTTCCACTCCATGTATTCCTCTTATTCACTATCATGAAATAGTCACCCATGGGGTGTAATTCATCTTATTTTTTACTTTTTATGTTGAATAAATAGGGTTATAGGATTCACCGATCCAATTATAAAGCCTCACTATGAAGAGAGTATCTTGTAGATTTTTTCTAGAGTTAGGGGAGGTATTTTTGTATCACATGAAGCAGATGATCTTGATGTCGGTCATCCATAACACTTGATGATTACAATGACCATGAGAATATTATTTTCATCTCTATGTTTATTGGATCCAAGTTGATCGAAGGGATTTCTACTGAAATTTTTTTATTATATAAGACCACTCACAAGGTTCGTCCGTTATGTCTAGGAGGATATTAATGATTAAGAATCCATTGAAAGGTATTTCACGTGATGGGGGATGACTTGTCTTGGGTAAATTTTAGAGAAAAGGAATTATGGTATGTGAGCCTCCAGTAAATTAGGATGGCATGTATAAGGGCCCATGTGAGAGTATGATGGCTTGTTGAGGAGTCCTTCTGTTATAAATGGTGATCTATGAAGGTTTATAAACCATTTCCAAAAAAGATCAACATACCCCACTTCATTATAACCTTTACCCTATTCCCATTTTATTTCTATTATTATTTTATATGAGCATGGGATCTTGCGATGTCGTGCGAGTATTATTTTTGACGATCACTAATGTTTTCTATGATGTGATGCATAACTAGTTATTGATCTCATGATAACGAATGATAATTTCCACTATCAATTGTTCTTCTTTTGATTGGGGTCTTAAGGACATCCCAAAATTGAACAAACATGTTAGTGACACTTTTCATTATAAAGGTGTCACTCCAACAAACTCTACCTCGATAAGATAGCCTTGCCTCTAGGGGAATCCCGAGGACTTTTGAAGGGCATGACCGCATCACATAAAGAGAAACCAAACTCTACTAATCAAAAGGCTTCCATATTTCTTCTCCTTTATTTTGTAATGTAGATTAGATGACTGGAAGTAATCTATCAGTGGAAACATCACATGATTTTCTAAAACTCATCTAGAAGCATCCATAGATCAATAATTCTTGTTGGGTTCCCTCATAATAATAGGGTTTCATTTCAATGTGTCTCTATATGACCAAGAGTAGATCAGGTTATATGTATTACCATTTTTCATGACCTTCTAATGGTCACCCGATCACAAGTACACATAATGGGTACGAGATCCACATGTGTTGGCCCCCTTCACTTCGTTTTACTATAATGAAAATGATACCCTTTCTTGGGGGTTTTCTTTCCTTAATGATTTTATATACTTAATTAAAAGGAATCAAAAAATTCCACCCTAACAATAAAATCTCTTCTATGATAAGAACTAAACTATAATGACTTTATATCCACTCTTACCTCCAGGAGTATTCCACCAATCAGTATATTGGGCGATGTTTGGACTCTAGAGAGACTACCTGTATTATGAAGTGTTTTATATAAAAAGAGGACAATGACTGTAAAATTACACTAAAAACATAAAATATTTATATATATTTTCATCCCCTCATCATTTTATCCCTTCCCAAGACCCCATCAAAATATCCCATTCATAAAATCTCATTGTCAGAATAAGTAGTCAGACTTGTTTCACAATACTGTTTTGCGAGAACTCTTCATGTGCTTGCCCCTTGTGCTTACTCTGCTTGACTACAATGTCCCATCACATGCTCAAACCAGTTAAAAATAATATATTGGTAATTTTTTTAACATTTTCCAAGTTCCATGTTTGGATGTATTTATTTCATATTTCACATGATCCACCTGTTTGATCCCATGATCTCTCGGCCATCATAAAGCTTTCCAGACTGTATCATGGTCACATGAATGAGTCTTATGATTGGTCACATGGTGGATATTTTCACTTTTTTTCAAGTTCATAATGAAACCCCAATGAATCATGTGGGTCTATAGACATGTATCATTTCTTACGATCTCAAATACCATTATGGTTCATGTGATACGCATGATGTTATAGTAGTCAGGCATCTCTTTTGACATGGTTTTTTTATTGTCTCACATATACTACATACATTTATATTGATGTATTATAATTCCAATTTGTCATCCACCACAGGAAGAAAGAGGTACAATATTTCTTAGATTAGTATCTTTCACCCATTGAATAATGTGATCTATGAAAATGAGGTTAGAAATATACTTATGATATCATTCATCAACACTATCGCTTATCACATTGTTTTGCCCAATATGGATTTGAATAACAGGATGATGCCTCCATTCCCTCTCCTAAATAGAAAATATCTTCCTTTTGGTTACCATATTACCAAACATATATTAATGTTAATATTTCATAAGGTATTTAATTGGTCATGCTAATGTCATAGGGAGTGTCATATGTGTTAGAAAACTCATCTTAGGGTCTATATGGTTGGGAGTTTTTCAATCAGCACATTTTTCAATGATATTCAAGAAAATTTTCCCCTCCATGAATTATTCATTCAGTAGATAGAGCTCAAAATTCGTACTATAACCTGGTGGTAATTTCTATGATTAATGGATGTTCTCATTTTTGGATAGATAGATCCATTGAAAAACTTCCAATCATCTCCATACTATTTTCCATTACGAGGTTGTATAGATTTCTAATTAATCATCTATTAATTATCACATATTCTAGGAGAACTAATTACCCATTAGTTCCCTTGAAAAAATATTTTCCATTGTTCCCATATCAATGAAGGAACTAAACTTTTGTTTACCTATTGACTTGGCATAATATCCCCCTATGGGGAAGTGTATGATGAGTCCCTTCCAGCCAAATATTTTTGTCATGATCCTATAAAGACACCAGTTGTATCAGCCTTCACAATAACCATTGTGAAATAGAAACCATGGAAGGATAGAAATCTGTTCTTGCTCTATTCCATTAAATAATAGTTCAATATTTACCTATTTCATTTTTGAGATTGTAGAATCATTATATGCCATCAATGATACCCTTCCCAGTAGTTTCATGACTGGTCCAAATCATATTAGAAAAGACTATATGATAGGGAATATACCATATGGGGATAATGGGAAATATTGGACATACCCTCATGCCTTAATAAGGTGGATTTTATGGCCATATTCTTAAATTAATTTCTTTTCCATGCTAGTGGTGTGTGGTCAAGAATCTGAGTTGGAACACTAGTGATAAAGCTCAATTATTAGACGAACAAACTATTAATATTTCCATACAATAACTTATATTTCTATACTAGATCTTGGTCCATTTAAAGAAGGTTAATGTCCCCTTTTAGATTGGTGGTCCTTTTCTATTCTTATATAGAAGGATATTAGATCGTTTTTATTTCTAAAAATTCTATAAAACATAAAGGATTCCTAGTTCATCATTATACCCCTGTCAAATGGACATTTTTAGAGCTGAAAAATTATAATTATGACCTGATGTGCTCATTGAGATGTTGATACTATCTGTTAATTTTGACATTATTCCTTATCCTACACTAACATGGAAAATTGTTAGTAGCGGCAGTTGATCTCTCAATGAACCGTAAAATAAAATATCACTTTGGGATGGTGTTCTCATGGACCATGTGGATGAGTTTGTTATTTTAAATAATACACCCCTATCAATGTCCTTCCAATTTGGTTTCCATGAAGGGTTTCACCCCTCCCCTCAATTAGTCAGTGGGGAGAATGACAACTCAGGATTATCTGTCAGTTTTGTCTAATAAGGGAACATATAGACAATAATGCTATGATAATCCTTCACCATTTGGAAACTCATATTCTTAATTCCAATGATTATTCAAATGATTATGTGTAATACGACCCATGTGGTTTCCTCGATATGATGGTATGTTAGTTTGGCATACCATGAGGTTCACCGACCACCTGTCTATATCAATGATGGAGTTGATTCAAGACTCAGGTGTGACATAGATGAACCATCATCATCATAGAATGGAAAATCCAATTAGTGGCTATGAATATTTTGTGTACAATGGTCTTTATATATGGGAAACAAATGATTCATATTTTGAGAGAAGAGTACATGTGGGGTCCTCTATTTCATCTTCATCGACTCAGCCAATTGTTCCCCCTTCAAGTGTATATACTCAAGTAGTTGTAGAGGATTGAAAATGGAGTAGATTAATTTGGAATAATATTAACACAATTATCATTGGTAGTCCCCTATAATAATTTTGACCAAGGAGAACATCTTCTTTGTCAATTTTAGGATTTTAGGTTCCCAATTTTGTCTGCCAGCCATTATATTACATAATGTTACAAATTATCCATAAATGGGAATAGATGGCCACCCCTAAGTGGGTATTGAATGATATTGATGATGTTAATACCTATATTTAAATTATGAGGGAATATTTAGAGGCCTTGAAACTGATTCAATATATACTATATAAATTGAATGCCTAAATAGATTCCTTGACTGAAATGATAGCATTACATGAAGAAATTGTTGGTCGCTCAATGTATGATATATTAACATCATAGTCATCATTAAAAACTACATATAAAAGAGTTTACGAGTTATATTTATTTTGTAGAATAAGTAGGTAGGATAGAACATTAGTGATCAATGGATTCTTCATGTTCGGATCTCACTGAATTTGAAATTTTAGTTGATAAAATCATACTATAGTCATATCGCCAATAAAATTTCCATTGATGTAATCCTAAAAGAGGATTCAAAATGTGAATATTATTACTCTTCTGGGCACCTTATTAATAAATGAATATTTGGATCTTCATATATTTTTTCCCTATATTATTTCATTCAATATGATCAGTACATTCTATTGATCCTATGTTGTATAAGTCATTAAAGATACACATAAATTTTATATTATCAAGTAAATATAATTGCCTATATTTGAATATTAAAACATAAATATATTTTTCTCATGAAATTGTAATGAATTCCAAAAAATATGATATTTTCCATTGATATATCTATTCCAGCTATCTTGAGACCACCTAATTCAAAAAAGGATAATTTGATTAAAAATTTTGTTCCATTGGGATAACTCTCTATCCTTGGTAGAAATCAGTGGACATAAAGAGCACCAAGTAATTTTTTCTATATGGTTAGACATCCAATCATTAAATTTCTTTACACATGTTTTCCTAATTTATTCCAAAGCATAATGAAGAAGAAGGCTTAGTGGGAATGGAATATTTATTTTCTTTGGGCACTAACATTCATGTTTTTTTCCTAGATGGGATTTTTCCTTTTTCTAGTCTTCCAAAGTAGACCGTTGTTGTGCTTCATTATATGGTCTATTATCATGGACCTTATATTGATGTAGTTTTAGATTCATTCAGGTCATACATTCTATTATTATAGTTTAGGGCCTTTTAGATCAGACCACATATAATTGTAGTTTAGTTTAATTTATCTCAGACCTTCAAATTTTTTTAATAATCCATTTTTTTGGTATTGTTCTCCAATTAGTTTAATTTTATATGGTAAGGTAATTTTCAATTATGTTTAACAACATGCGGTAAGGATATAATTATTCTAGTGGTTTAAAGTATTTCTTTTTGGACATGGAATATTGTGAATTTTAATTTCTTTCTATGAGGAATTAAAAAAATTTACTGTTTAATATCATGGTTCCTAAACCAAATTTTTAGATATAGAATAGGGAATACTTTCAATGGAGGTCCAGAAACACACTGAGGTGGTGGGTTCCACTATAGAGTTTCTAGGTCCCATGAGGATTAGAGTAATATTTCTGTAAGGAGGGTACATCTCAAGTTGGTGGGTGAACACCATTATGCATCACTGACACAGTCAAATATATTTTTACCCACTATTTTTGAAGGGTTAGGACTGATTTTGGAAATAAAATGTGAGGCTGGTGAAATATAAGGGAATACAAGTCCACCTTGTTAGTATTATTATGGGTTTATTAAGTCATAAACCAAATTTTCAACTCAAGGAATATGGAATGGGGAAAATTTCAGGGATGACCTATAACACCATGAGTTGTTAGGTTCATTAACGGCGTTAATAGGGCTCGGAATGTAATTTCCTGAAAATGATCTTCTATTATTTTCAGATTTCATTCATCCCAATAACATTTTATTATGTTTTACAATTGAATAACATTGAATGAATTTCTATTTCCTGAGAACATCATACGTCCTCCATAAATTTGAAATAGTAAAAATAATTAAAAAAATGGCATATACACATTTAATTTATTTTTTTCTTAATAAAATATATGTTTAATTGAGAATAATTTGAGAAATTAACTTTTCAGACCCAAAATTTATTTTTCAGAATTGATATATTTACTATAATAAATAATGTTATTATGAATAATTATTATTTAAATGAAATTATATGATTAAGACATCCTATTTTAAATGTTAATGTAAAAATAAATTTATTTTTTTAGAGATTGAAATTTCACAATGCATTATCTATCATTTAATATTTTGAACAAGTAAGGATTTTTTATATTTAAAAGTTAAATTTCTTATACATAGTAAATTTTTATGAAAAAATAAACATCACATATGAATGTAAAAAATTAATTTAGGTTGAACTATTAGTATTTTTATTAGAATTTTTTTTAATAGTGAAAAATAATGTACTGTTTCAAAAAACTGAATTTTTCATTTAAATAATTATTATACATTAAGTAGATTAATGAAGTCATCATTGATAAATTTCACATATTTTAATCCAATTTAGATCCATGGAATCATTTTTATATTTGAAATAGATATAAATTCATATTGAACTTTTGAACGTTCTTTTTACCCACCTTCACACCACTCCTACGAGATTGACATTAAATGTAATTCTATCTCATTTGTGAATTTAATTTAAAAAAATAGACACACACAATTTTTATTAGGGAGATATTTAATGATTTATAGGATGAAATTAATTATTTGGTGAATTGTAACTTGACCCTTTGGAACAGTAATCACAACCTAAAGAATAATAATTTTACAAATGTTATAGTAATCTCCCTAGGGATGTATAATTATAATTAGGAATCATACATGGAAATGTGATATAATTATATCATAATATATTTAAATGAATGTTTTGGAAATTACTAGTTTACTATTAGTGTTTTTATAAAAAAAATTGTTTATTAACAAATTTATAGTTAATATAATGATTTAAAAGAAATTTATTTTCATAATTTTGAATCATAATATAATATTTTGTTTTATATTTATTTTTGTTAATTTTATGTTATCATAGTTAATTTGGAATGTGTTATTAAATCGATTATAATTTAGGATTTGGGTTTTTTTGAGTAAATGATGATTTTAAATAAAAATTATATTTCTCATATTTATAAAATAATTTTCATAAAATGGAGTTATTTTTTAATTATATACATCCAAAAATTGAAATGGTGAATTATTGTGATTTTTTGTGAAAAAGTGGAATTTCCAGTTAATAGTAAAAAATCAATTATGAGTTTTCGGTATGCTTAATTACTGGATAACTATTTTATAATGAAATAATGGGTAATATAAAATTATGGTTGACTCTTATAGATTATAATAATTTAATATGTTTCCCATGAGGCCAATACCATATGTAAATACCATTAGTAAGCCCATGGTTTTTCGAATACCACTACTAAGGTGTAAATAAAATTTAAAACAATACCCCACATTTTCTAAAAAATACCCACCCATTTATCCATTTTATTTCATTACCAAATCATTATATACTAATATATGATATTTTTCCTCCTAAAGAGTCTGAAAAATGTGTCCTCAAGAACCTAAATACTCAATCATCAGGTTTTAGGAGTCACTCGTTAAGGGAATAGAAATATCATCTTCATTGTTCCATTCGAGTACTATTTTAAAGTGTAATGTCTTTAAAATTTACATTTCATGTTATTCTGTACATTTTATTCTATAAATTTACTATATTCATGTTAATTTATGAATTTTAGACCCTTTTCACTCTCTTTTTAATGTTTTCTAATACCATATTTCATACTCGTTATGCCGCCATATTTTCATCTCAAAATTTCTTTATTTTTACCTAGAAATTTATTTTTTTATTTGGTGAAAACATAAACATATTTAATATCAAATTATTCACATATATTTTAAATTTATATTTTCCATTATAGTATTAACATACATTAATCCTTCTTCATTTTCTGTGGGTTTAAAATGAAAAGAAGAACCTCTTTTTATATACTTTCTAAAACACCACTATTTTGAAACTAAAACCATTTATTTTATTATACCAGGGTTATTTATGATATGTTTTTATTTATATATCTATTTCTCAATTTCATTGTGAAATATTAATGGTTCTCCTTGTCATCGTTCTAATGCATTGGGTAAAGAATTTTATCTGTAGAGATGACATGTTTTACAATACTTTATTGAATAAACTCGATAATTATGATTTATGAAACTGTGGGGATGGACCTTGGTGATATTCATAGGAATTAAAAAACTAAATTTTCTAGACACAATAACATGTTATTATTCATGTTATTTATTTTTAGGTATTCCTTATTTTCATATGATCATTCCTAGTCATAGGTATCTTGCACACATTCTATGTGTTTCTTTGTCCCTTATTGGGATTTATGTTTACCCCTTTCATTGATGTATCTCCCAAGGTTATGAGATATATCCATTGTGCATAGGATGATCCATTGATGAATACCTTCATGTGGAATATAATAATTTCTTTTTTTTCTTGTAATATTTACCAAATTTCCAAGGCACTAGTCATTATAAGATCCTCTATTTGTAAAATGTTTTGAAATGTTATGTGATTAAGTAGTAGAATGTCAGAGTTTGTATGAAATGATGGTTTAGTTATTTTTAGAAATTAGGATTTAAAAACATTAGGATGAACCTTAGAGAAAATTTTAAATAAAAGAAATCATCTGGTTTTTTTTTTAAAATTTTATATAAGTTGTTTCTGAGAAAATAAATCTCTGTCTGGATACAAACAAATCGATGTGGCTATGGAATAGATGTACATAAGGTTAACACCTACAATAAGGTGGGTTAGGCCAAACTTGACATAACCTGGTACATAAAAATTGTCCATGTTTAACTCATTTGTTTGATAATCCTAGGGGATAGTGTTTGGTCAATAGAAGAATGTACAAACCATTATAAAGGATATAATGATAACAAAACAAAAATAATTAAAATTTAAGTATATCATCCTTGAACCGCTATCTTAATTTTTTGTAAATTTTTTTCTTCTTTATAATTAATGGTATAGATCAATAATATATAATTTTTAGGACGCAATTTATTTACTGGGGAAGAATGTAACGACCTGGAAAAAAAATATTTTTTATTTATGGATTTATTTCCTCCCAAAAGGTTTTTGTTATGTTTTACAATACAATCATATAGAATTATTATTTGTTTCATTATGAAATCATTAATCATGAATAAATTTTTATTATTAAAACTATGAACTATAATGGGTTATACACAATCAAGAATAATTTTTCATAATAAATTGATGTTCAATTTAGGGAAATGTGATAAATTGAGTATTCAGGTCCAAATTATACTATCTAATAATGATATGGATATTATTGTAAATTATTGTATTATTAATAAAGATTATTTAAATGAAATTTAATTATTAAAACTCCCCCATTTAACTATAAATTAAGAAATAAAATAATTTTTTTATGTGTTAGAAATGTCACTATGTTGTTTCACTATGCTTTTTCTATACGCTATAATCATTAATAACTAATGTTTTTTATATTGAAAAGTTAAATAACTCATTCTTAGGATATTATTTTGGTAAAATAAATAACGGTTTTTAATTTAGATGGTCAAAAATCATTTAGGTGGAATATTATGTATTTTTCTATGAATTTACATTTTTAATTGTATAGAGAAAAATATTATATTATTGCTAACAATTTATTTTTTCACTTAAATAAATATTTTACGTAAAATTGATTCGTAAAATCACAATATATAAATTATAAATATTTTAATCCAATTTAGACCATTGGAATAATTTTTATGTTTGAAATATATATAAAAACTTATTAATCTTTTAAAAGTTATTTTTACCCACCTTCTCTCCATACCAATGAGATTAATATTAAGTTAATTATTCTAATATTGTGAATTGATTTTTTAGAAATGGACATACATGGTTGTGATAAGTAATATATTTACAGTTTAATAGGATCAATTTTTTTTGGTGAATTGTAACTGGACCATTTGGAATGGTAATTTTACCCTTAGGAATAGTAATATGACCAATGTAATAGTAACCTCACCTAGGGATGTATAATGATAATATATGCATCTTAAAAGGTAATGTCATATATTTTTTCATAGTGTTTTTTAATTAATTTTTATAAAATTAATATTTAAGTATTAATATTTTTATTAAACATAAATCATTATTTATGTAATTATAATTTATATGATTATTTAACCAAAAATTCATTTACATAAAATAAAATAAAAATTTAATATATTCTTTAATAATAATAATAAATTAATTTTATGTGAACTTAGTTAATTTTTATATGTGTTATAAAAAAATTTATAATTATAGATTTAATATTTTTGACTTAATAATGATATTACAACAAAATTATATTTCTCATATTTATAAAATTATTTTCATAAAATGGAGAATATTTTTTAATTCTACAGAAAAAAAACATAGTATGAATTTTTGGGATATTTAAGAAGCAGTTTAATTTTTAGTGAATAGTAACAATACAGTTTTTAGTGTTCAGTATGACTATGGACATTAAAACAATGTCATAATGAAGTAATGGGTTCTACAAAATGTGGTTAAAGTGTTCTGGATTATCAGAATTTAATATCTATCCCATGTGTCCTCTTCCATGGGAATATTCCATGGACAATCCCATTGTTTTGCAAATACCACTACTAAGGTGTCAAATGAAATTCTAAAAAAAACCCACGCTTTTGCTATATATTTCCACCCATTTTTCCATTATCATTCATTACCAATTAATCTTACACTATGATCTAATATTTTTTCCTCCCAAGTATTCCTCCAAAGGTTTCCCCAATCCCCCACGGTCCTGATCATCATGTTTTAGGGGTCCTACTTCATGGTAAGGAAAATCTCATCTTCTATTTTCCATTCATGTTTTATTTTAATGTGACATGTCTTCCAAAATTCCATACAATGTTCTTATAAAAATTATATTATATCCCTTTTCATTATTAAGATTCAATTATGAATGTGAAACCCATTTTCCACTCTTTCTAATGTTTTATAATACAATGTTTCATACCTGTAATGCTTCTATATTTTTTTCTCAAAAATTCTCTCTTTTTATCAAGAAATAATTTTATTTTAATTTTTGAATACCTAAACCATTTTCTTCCCAGAGTTATTTAAATAGAAGTCAAAATTATTTATTTAATTATCTTATTAACATACATTAAACCTAATATCCTTTTTTGTGGGTTTAAAATGACAAAATTATCTTGGTTTTAAGCACTTTTAAAATCACCGTGAATTTGAAAGGAAACGCATTTATTTTATTCACCACAAGTTATTTATTGAATTTTATTCTTAATATAGATGTGGCTCAAATTAACAAAAAAATATAAATGGCTCACCATGACATCTCTACAATGTATTGAGTAAATAAGTTAATCTATAGTGATGGCATGTTTAATTATTCATTGATGAATATCCTTTGTAATTGTGATTTATGAAACCTTTGGGATGTGAATTTGTGATATGATTATGAATGAAAATATTCAATGTTTAATCCAAATTAACATGTTCAAATTCATATTATTTGTTTTCTGGTATGAAATATTTGGATATGATCATTCCTAGTTATATAACTCTTGCACAAAATCTATGTGATTCTTTTTCCCATAGTAGGCTTTATTCTCACCCCTTTCTTTGATGTATGTTCCCAGGTTATGAGATGAAGTCATATTAATTGGGATGGACCAATTATGAATCCCGTAATATGGAAATTAATTTTTTTATGTTTTTAGGTATATATGTAGAAAATTTCCAAGACACAAATCATTAAAATATCCTCTATTTGTAAAATGTTATAAAATGTTATGTAATTAAAATTTGGTTTGTAATAGTTGGTATCAAATTTTGGTTTAGTTATTTGTGGAAATTTGGATTCGAAAACATTATGAAGAAACCTTGTGTAATGTATAAAATTAAGAAAAAGTCTTCGTATTTCAGTAAAATATTATGTAGGTGGTTTCTGAGAAAATAAATCCATGTTTGTATACAATGAAAAGATTGTGACTTTGGTGCAGATGTAACTAGGGTTAACAACTCTTACAAGGTTTGTCAGTCCTGACTCAACATAACCTAATACATGACTACATGCATTGCAGAAATTCGTTTTTGACACTCCTAGGGGATATTCAATGGTTAATCATAATCTTGTACAGAGACCTTATTAAGTATATAATGATAAAGTAATGAAAATTATTAAAAATGATGTATATCATCCTAGAATCATGATATTATAAAAATTTATAATTATTCACTTAATTAAAATTAAGGATTTCTATCAATAAGATAAAATTGTGAGGACACATATTATTTAAAGGTTGAATAATGTAATCACCCGAAAATGTATTTCATTTATTTTGGGATTTCATTCATCCCAAAAAACATATAATATGTTTTACAATAGAATCACATAGAATAAAAATTTATTTCATGATAACATCAAACATCATGCATATAGTTTTATTATTTCAACTATGAACAACAATTTTATATACACATTTAAGAATAGTTATTCTTAATAAAATAATTTTTTAATTGTGAAAAATTTGACAAATTGTCCTTTCGAACCCAAATTGTAATTTTCAAAACTGATATTAGTTTTATAATAAATTTGGGTATTATACATAATTATTATTTTATTAAAATTATATTATTTAGACACCCCTTTTTAAATGTAAATGATAAAATAATTTTACTGTTTTAGGTGTTAGAAGTTTTACTATGTAATTTCACCACGCATTTTCAATCTCCTATTATTTTAAATAAAATATGATATTGATATTTAAATGTTAAGATTCTCATAATTTGATAATTATTATGGAAAATAGTAACATATTTTCGTTAAAAATTTTAAAATTAATTTAGGGTGAATTATCATTATTTTCTATGAAATTTCAATTTTTTGATGAATAGTATAAAATAATACACTGTAGATAAATTTTCTTAATTTTTAAATAGTTATTTTAATTTATATTGAATCCTAATTTCACAGTATATCAATTATACATGGTTTAATTCAATAGATATAATTGCAATCATTTTCACATTTGAATTAGATTTAAAAACATATTGAAGGTTGGAATGTTCTTTTTACAATACTTCTTGACACACCTACGAGATTAGCATTAAATGTAATTTTATCACTTCTATGAATTAAATTTTTAAAAACAAACATACATGCTTTCAATTGGTAAGATATTTATAGTTTAATATGATCAACATAATTTTTTGGTGAATAGTAACTTGCCACCTTTTAATAGTAATGTTCTACTTATAATTAGTAATATGTTCAATGTAATAATAACCACACCAAAATAAGTATAAATATAATTTAGGTATGATAAATTTTATTTTCATATAATTAAATCAAAGTATGAGTAAATAAATGTTATAGAAATTTTTAGTTATGTATTGATATTCTTATTAAACATAAATGTTAATATCAAAATTTTTAATAAATATAATGATTTAAAATAAAATTAACTTTTTTAAATTAGATTCATAAATTAATATTTTTCTATCTTATAATTATATGTTAATTTTATGAGAACTTATTTAATTTTTCAATGTTATAAAATAAATGATATTTTTCGAATTGGTTTTTTTTGAGTAAAAAATGATTATTTATAAAAATTAAATATATCTTATTAATTAAGTGTATTTAATAAAATGGCAATCATTTTATATGTCTAAACATCAAAAAATCATTGTGATATTTTTTTTTATTTTCTGGAATTATATGATTTTTTTAATAGTAAAAATATAGTTTTGAGGTTTGAATATATATATTGGAAACCTTACTTCTTAATAATTATGTAATGAGTAATATAAAATTATGGTCGACTCGTGTGGATTATATTAATGAAATATGTGTTCTAGGTGGCCAATTTCATGGGAAAATTCCATGGGCAAGCTCATGGTTTTGAAAATATGACTATTGACGTGTCCAAAGAAATTAAAAAATACTCTATAACATTTTTTTATAAATACACACAGATATATCCAATATATTTAATTAACAATTAATACTCTAATAATCATTAATATTTTTATCTCTAAAAGAGTCTTCCCAAGGTTCCCTCAATCCTCCAAGGTCCTGATCATTGTGTTTTTGGAGTTACTCTTTAGGGTAAGGGAAATCTCAACATCTATTTTCCATTCATGTTCTCTTTTTATGTCATATGCCTTTCAAATTACTATACCATATTCTTCAATACATTTTATAGTATCACATTATTGTATTAATAGTCATCTATGAGTCAGATACCCTTTCCCTCTATCTTTTTAATGTTTTCTAAAAAGATATTTCATACCGGTTATGCTACTGTATTTTCATCTCAAAATTTTTGTCTTTGATCTGGAAATTACATGTTATTATTTTATAACAAAAATATTTCTTATCTATTGGTATTACCATATATGTAAACAATAACCTATTTAATTAATTTATTAACATACATGAAACCAACCATCCTTTTCGATGGGTTTAAAATCATAAATGGGTCTTTCTTTTAAGCAATTTCTAAAACAACGTGATTTTTGAAATGAAACCCGTTTCTTTTATTCTAAACAGGTTATTTATGAGATATTTTATTATTATAAATGTGGCTCATATTAATTAAGTAATACGATGGGTACATTCGAATAGGGTTTCAATGAATGGGGTAAATAATTTAATATCTAGAGATGGAAACATTTACAATACCTTGGTGAATAACCGTAGTAATTTTTATGACATCTTGATGATAAATTTTTTTGATATGCATATTAATGAATTAATTAATTTTTTTGGAACATTTCCATGTTAAAAATCAAGTTATTTTCAATTTTTATTCCTATTTTTACATTTCTCATTACATTATGTATAACCTCGGCCAATTATTGATATTTTTCAAGATCACAATTAATCTATTTCCCTTATTTTCACTTGTTGGGCCTAATGATAACCCTTTCCTTTGATGTATGTACATAGATTATGAGATGTAATAAATATTATTTGGATTAAATTCAATAAATTAATTCTAGTGGAATAGAATAATATTTTACGTTTTCATGTAATATGTTCCTATTTTTTATGAAACTAAATATTAAAAGTTCTTCTATTTATAAAATGATATGAAATATTATATAATTAAAAGGCGGGATAACATGCACAATGTTCACAATTATTTTACTAAAAGAAAATTATGCCTCAGTTCGGTAGTTTAATGACATTATTCATTTATATAAGGGTTATATAGAGGTTTTCCCACTCTTTTTTGTGCTATTAATGATTTTGGAAAAATTAGTCATAGGGTTGATGACGTTGGATACGTACCAAAAGATATTTAGGAAAGGATTCCCTAAGGAAGTATAGTACCAAGTTTGGATACTCAGGCCCTTTTCCATGTGGTTTTGAGTCATAGGTTATGAGACACCAAATGTTTGGTGAATTGAGTGTCACGTTTTTTACTTTGAGTAAGGGAACAAAACATGAAATTGTATCATTGAGGATGTTGAATTTTCTTGATTGGTATGTTTATGAGGA
This sequence comes from Viscum album, assembly GCA_963277665.1. Classification (NCBI taxonomy): domain Eukaryota; kingdom Viridiplantae; phylum Streptophyta; class Magnoliopsida; order Santalales; family Viscaceae; genus Viscum; species Viscum album. The sequence goes on from OY728140.1 coordinate 476,954,673, forward strand.
CTAAAATGCATTATCAAAAGTGCTCAGTTCCTAAGCATGTTATGTTAAAATAAAGTAGGTGATTAAAAAAACACCCTAACGTGATGTGTTCCACCACAGTGAAATTCGGGCTCACAAGAATTAGAAATACATTTTAGCAAGGCAATGAGGTATTTTTATGACAAGTGAGAACTCATATGTTTGATCCATATGCATTAATTCGTAGTTAAAAAAGTGTCTATTGAATCTAATTCTCATTTTCCAGGGGCCATGTACGTTATTTTTGTGATTTGATATAATCAAATCCTAATGTTTGATCTACGTAAAATATAATACTGAAGAAGGTTTTGAGAACCATATAAGTTTTCTTCCATATAGTGAACATGTTATCCTAGCAAGGAGATGTAGAAAAATAGTAGTCTAACTTTTTTCTAAATTAGGGGGTCTAATGAGCATGGATCTTATTTTCCTAGGGCCAGAAAGAGATTCCTATGTTATTTAAGTCAAATTTATTAACACAATATTTTTTTCCTAAATTCAAGAGAGGAAGACTTTAGAGAGGAAGGAATTGAGTCTTTCTCAAGGATCCCTTTGGGGGGTTTTAAACCAGATAGGTTCATTATCTCATTTACTGGTAGTTTAAGTTATTTTTATTTTTAACTATCGAATGATAATGTTTATGGTCATACATATTTGACAAAATTTTATTCATTTTAAGGTCATGGAACATATAGACCTGGTATGAGGGAAATGTTACACAATTGCTTAATTAAAATAGGAAAGGTCAATTTTACTACACAATCAATCTAAAAAGGTGATGAAAATGTTTTAAATCAAGGATAAAGATTCTCATACTATGATAAATGAAAAGGGACAATCATATCAGGGATGTATAATAAAAATCTAAGGTGTTGAGTTCTCTCATGGGGATAACCGGGCTCAGAGGCCTTGAAAATTATTTTTTTCTAGGTGATGATGCATTGGGTTAATGGTTGGGATCTTATATAATGGATCCAAATTCATACATTCATACTGAAAGAAATGTTCCTTTTTGTTTTTGTATCTTTTATCAAGTTCCATGGAATTATTTTGGTAACCTGAGGTGTACAAGAACTGAAGTTTTATTCCTGTAGTGAGGGGAATAAAATATGATGGAAGCACCCCCAACATTAGTTTATCAAGTTATGTCACCTATGATCCTCTGATAATGATTGATTGTAATTGGTGGATTGAAGAATTTCAGGACATGTAGTCTGGAATTATTTTTCATGAAATATCGGTTTCATGTGACAATTGTGTTTTCCTTAAATTTTAACTCCATACAATGATAATGTTTTCATTTCCATGTCATTTATTATCATGTAGTAGGGATGTGGGTACCAACATGAAATCCTTGAAGGTTATCCTTTGGGTATCATTTCACTCGATGGTTGAATTTAGATGTAGATATCATAGTAAATATATGTACATTCAAATCGGTGTGTATCTATATGTTAGAACCCTTTATATAGAAATACATCAAATATACAATCATTCCATACCAAGATCCAACTTCTGTCTAGGTACTATGTTATTGTATGTAAAACCCATTTTAAAATGATATATATGATGATTTTTTGGTCTTTTGAGTGTGAAGACCCATTATCTTGATGTTTAACATCACTGAAGTTGTAAATTTATTGCATATGTCTAGACCATGTGTAGTTATGGGTGTATTTTTATAATTTTATATATTATTGAGGAAACCATGTTGGGGGGATCTTGGTTTCACTACATATATTGCGATGATAGGAATAAATCCATATATACTCTTTTTTTATGGTTACATGGATTGGTCTTACCCATAAAAAGGGATTGGGGCATTTTTTCACGAGGCTAGAGAGAAGAATTAGAGATTTGGGAATCACATTGTTTCCGATAGTAATTGGAATCAAGAAACACAAAATTATTGAACTAGAGACACTTTTTTTTTTATTTTACCCATATAGAGAGGGAGTTATTTTTATTATTGATTATTTTATATGGATGTAAGATTTAAGATTCATTTGTCATTATGTATCTGGTGATGAATTAAATCAAGACACAATTAGTTTCATAATTGAGACCTATCCATGAAGGTCTTACCCATATGTAGCATGGAGGAATTTTTCCCATTTATTATTATAATAGTGTCTAGGATTGGGGATATAGGTGTGATTATGTCCAATAATTTAATATGAATCAAGCCACACATAGTTCTTGAAAATCCATGTAGTTTAACATCTTGCATAAAGGACGTAGGTTCCCATATGTGAAAAGGGGATATTATTACTATAACCATAACATAAGATCTGGTTGTCACACTATATCCTAAAATAGAAGATAATCAATCTATGTGTAGTTCTTTAATAGGAAAATCTATATTTAGTTCTGATGCATATGCATAGGGGAGTACTGTTTCCATTGTTTATTATAGATGGACCCATGAATGGTGATCAATAACCACTATATATCCAATGATGAAATGAATAAAAACACAAATATTTTATGGATGGGGGTGTGGTATGAGAAACATACAAAGTATTGCGGTCCTCTTGGGCTTGGTCCATGGAAATGTGATGTTTTATGTCATGAAATAGACACCAACCTTACATTTTAACATCATGAGGAAAAGACACATGGTTTTCCTTTAATGTTCATGAATTTAGGTCCATGAAAACACTACCATGATCTAATATGTATCGATCATATAGAAAATCAGTTCATAAAATTCATAATAACACCAGAGCTTTGATCAGTGTGAGAAACAAGGAATGATATATATTTCTCTTAGCACACAGTGGTAATTCGAGGGAAGTACATGGTCATTTTATATCATGTGATAAATGTGAAAAGTTACGGGATCTGATCATCTCAACATATCTCCTTAGATGTAGAATCAAGTCATATGTAGTTATGGGAAACAATATACGTTAGTTTCATGTGAGGAGACATCAACCATGCAGTTTAACATTATACAGTATGGATGAAGGTGACTCATTGTGATGTGAACATTTAGTTGGAACCAAGAATATTGATTTTTTCATCACTATGTATCCTATAATGGTAGTAAGAAATCCAAATTTTGTTCTTGAATAAATTTTTGAATATTAGTTTACATTCATGTAGTAAGGATGAATGATAGTTTATTTTTAAAGAGAATGACTGAACATTTTCAAGCAGTCAGAAGTCTTCTGGCAAGGGAAAATATATTCTTCTTTATCCAGGATTTGGGATCATGAATGTATTTCTTGGATGTGGATTCCATTTTATGGTTATGAATCAAACATAGGTATTTGTAACAATATTTCTATTTTTCATAGATATATCTTGTGTGTGATGAATTGTTAGAGGGAGGATGTTTCTTTTGTAGTTTAATTTCAAGTGGTAACGATGTGTTCCATGCAGTTTAGCATCATGTGGTTAGGGTGTCTTCTACATAGATTTTCATTATGTTTTTAGGATGTGTTCTACAAAGTATAACATAATGTGGTTCACACACGAGATGTTATATAGTTTGATGTCTTGCTTATATGACCTCATTCATAGAGTTTAATTTCATGGGTTCTTTATTCCAGTTTGTAGATTGATGCCACGTGACCAAGACAAAATTTTACAGTTTAACATCATGGGACCAGGATATATTTCTTCCATTTAACTCCATAAACCTAGTACATATTTGTGTATTTTAGCATTATGCTACCTGGATGTAGTGTTATAGTTTGACATCACAATACCATAATGTAAGATGCATGATGGTATCCGTTCAAATTATTTCATAATAAAAATATAATTTTTGGGATGATTGAGATATTCCCTATCCATTGAGGATAGTAGGTGACGACCATTGAGATATATCTTATATATCATATATAGAAGTTACCATTTTGATTATATATTTTGGTGGTTCTTCCTCGATATCACTAGAGTCCTAAGATCCAATAAATATTCTCCTTGATATAATGAATGAATTAAAACATTTTTATTTAATGCTAGTTTAATCTGGTTTTTATGGAATAAATTCTTATTCCATATACACAACCATTTCTCATCATGATGCCAAAAATTCATTTAGACTCTTTTTTTTATTTCCCAGCTTTTAAGCATTTTCAACAGAAATCTATTTGAAGTGATCCCAACTATACTTATTTGGGGAACACAACATATGTGTTTTAAACCAATAAAAATTCAGGTTTTTGTATAGTAATGCACTTGGTGATATAGTAGGCCCATAATAAATGGAAAATCCATTATCGCTAGAAATTTTTGTCCTTATGTACCAATTTCAAGATAATATTTTATAGTATATTTAAAGGCCTTTATTTATCCATTTTCATCTTCCTGATATTGAGATGAATGATTGGACTATATGTTTCACTCTTTCAATAATTTCCTCAACTTATTAGAATTGAATTTGGTTTTACTGTTCATCAACATCGTGTTATGGATCATAAATCTTGTAATGATGTTGGTCTTAAAAAATTTGATTATATTATTCATCAAAAAATCTGTTAGGGGTACCGCCTCATCCCGTTTGGAAAATAATTCTACAGTAGTAAGGATTTACTTAAACTATTTCACTATGGCTTCGTGATTTAGCCTCATAAGAGGCATTTCATTTATGGAAAATGGAAAATAATATTAAACTATATGTAGAAATTTTCAGGGTTGATGGTTGGAGAGTGCATGAATCTGAAATACCTAATATTTCATTGTGAATTCCATTTAGTACTCTATCATTATCTGCTTATAATAACCTAGAATTCTAATTTTAAGGGAGATCATGGACCCATACTAATTGGTGTTTCATGAGCCTGTATAGATCTTTTCCATTATAACTATAATAAATTTATTTATTTTTCATATGAGGATTATTCCATAGAATATTTTCTTGTAGAGGTATTTTCACCCATTCAAACCATATAATAGTGTAATTTTTGTGGATTAACCCTGAATCTATTCCCTACTAACTTAGTCAATTAATAATGTTCGTGTTTGGAGATTACCATTATAGGATCCATCCATCCAATGTGGGATATCAGTTCATTATTCCAGGGGTGGTGATTAATTTGTTTATTTCGTCCATGTTATAGATGATAATCACCAAGAACAACCATTATTATGTGATATAGAAGATCAGCTCAGCCTGATCCGGGTTAGAAAATACTGTATCTACATTTTCCTGTGCATCAACACAACCATTATATAACTTGGGGAAATGATGAAATATGGGTTCAAAAGGGAACATAGCCATCATTCATCTAATGTAGCCAATGAGAGGGTCTGATTTATTCTTTTTGAAGTCGTATTCTACATTGATTTTCTTTATCAGAAGCTAGAAATCACTTTTGAGTAAATATTTTCTTATTTTTGGCTATAAGGATAATTATAATCTATAAATTATGGTTTGGTATTCAAAAACATTATTTGGGAAACCCACAGATAGTGATAATGACAATAAAAATATTTCTTGTGTCATAGAAACAAATAAAATCCATAGACCAACCTAGTTGAGATTCCCATTTTCCACTCTCATATTGATATGACTATGGGATCTAATTTTAAAATACATATATCATGTATAGGGTGTGTTAGGGTTATTAGAATCCTCTTTATCTAAATGATTTGTGTCCACCAGTTTTCTTTTTAGGACATGATGTAATGGAATAAAAATAGCCACAACCTTCCATTTCACTATCTTTCACGGAAGGAACTGAATGTCGTATAATTGAAAGATAACATCTCTTGAGAAAAAACACCCAATCAATATAGGGAGACCATGTATGAACTTGGTTACATCAATAAATGATACAATGTGTACTTCATGGTGCTTCAAGCACTACCTCATCATTTTCACATCAAATATGGGAGAGAGGAAGTTCTTCTTGAATCCAAAGTATCAGATAGAAGTTCCTAGTGTCATTCATCAAAGGTAGTATAGACTATTCACAATCTCGAAAAAAAATGTTCTATAAAGGTTTGAAGTGATCATTCCATAGCAGACACATATATGCTGATTGGCATTCCTTCCAATGTCGATATCAAGAAGGGTATGTTTGAAAGGATATTTTTGAGAATCTTGATGGATTCTTATTAGTACTCATCCCATTGATATGTGAACCATTTTTTTCATTAGAAAGATAATGAGGGTGATTTGATCCATGTTGGCTATGAGACACAGGATGTAGTTGAGGTTCCATTGGATCCCCCTTAGTTTTATGAGGTTATAGAGGGGTGAAATTTCTAGGATTTTAGTGGTCTTTTTAGGACTGACCTTGATGCCCTGGTGGCACACTGGAAATCTATGATATTTATAGGATGTTACCAAAAATGTGTCTTTCATCTATTTCATCTCCAATCTATGCTTCATTTACTTGATGAGATTTTTTTTAGGGTCCATGAAGTTATCTCTCCACTTTCTAAATTTGACCATCATAACATGAACATAAAATTCTTCTATTTATCTTAATAAGGGATTAAATATATGATACATATCATTTTGATATATAGCACTAAATTTTATTTATCTAATGGGAATGAAATAATATAAAATAGACCCCATAGGGTACCCTAAAGTCTATTTATTCCCCGTCTTTAGGCGCATATTTTTCAATTTTACCCTAAATACCCATATAATAAAAACAAGGCTTGGAAGTCATTAGATACATCAATCAATATTTCTGTTATTGGAAATTCTAAATCATCCTTAGGGAAATGTTGATTATGCTCTCTGAAAATGATTCATAACCAAATTTTTCCAATCTTTTTCTTTAGTGGGACAGTGTTTCCAATATATCGTGGGCATTGAACTTTAAAGAAAAAAATTTCCTTGTTCAATTTTTCAATATCCCATCTTACATTAGTTGGGTGATAGGGGTTTATATCAATATCTTCCTACTTTAATACTCAATTTCCATTGAGAAAGCCTAGATTATGTGTGGAAACACTATGGTTCATTCTTCTCATTTCATTATAATTACAATAGAATAAATATCAACATCTCTTTAGAAATGTAATTTACATCTCTTTCACCTCAAGGGGAATGAAATAACTAATGAATATAGGCCACAATTATTCTTCTATTACTATATTTACCTACACAATATCATCAATGGTAGTGAATAATCCTCCCTCAAATTTGGGAGGGGTGTTCCTCAGGTCATCCTCTTCTATTTCCAACTCTTATTCCATTGATGAAATTTCAATTATAGTTGGAAATATTAGGGAATCTCTATCACTTTCCAAATGAGAGTTTCAACAAGAAACGATATTGTCACCCCTTAAATTAAGATAATTTATAATTGTATTTCAAAGATAATTTTTTTTAACATTTTAACTTGGGATATAAGTGTCTTAGACATCTAGGATTGTGTTCACATTCTAAATTAGGTTTATGGGATGCATGAATTCCTTTTTGATAATACTATACATATTTTTAGGGGTGTTAATCATGGAATTTTGGTCTGAAAACTATTTATTATTATTCAAAAAAAATTCCTTTTTTTATAAAAAATTGTCTCAGCATATGTGGATTTTCAAAACTAGAAGGGGGGATTATCAATATTTAATATGATGACCTTTCTATTAGTGGAATATATCATGCGTTGATGGATTTTTCTAATATACCACCACATTTCTATGAACCCAGGGACTTCTATGAAGGAAATTATATTCATTATCTATAAGGATACAAATTAACTATGTTTTAGATATAAGATCCCCAAATTGTTTTTTGAGCTTGATCTTCTTAATATATCATTCTTCGCTCTTATCATACCATTAAATGGATTGCTTGGGGGTCTGTCTCATTGAATGACAAAAATGGAGCACGTGACTTATGATGAGGTTTTATACTACATTTATTTTTAATCAATTCACTTCGTATCTCAACATTATCGAGTCTTCCTAAAAAATATAGGGGTCTGATGTGTCCATGGAGGAACTCTTCTAATCCCATGTCTTAAAAAATTTGGAGAGTTGGATTTCCGCTAGAATAGTCTATAAATGAAAATCCCCAACATTAGTTACTTCTATCATGAATTACTATGGACTCTATTCTGATTTTTTGAATTCCAATTTAAATTATATTTATTGATGAATAGAATAATTTATTGAGAACATGGCTAGAACAACCACCAAATGTTTTAGAATGTTTTATTTTTTACACAGATTTTAATGATTTACATGGTGGGGTTTCACATAATTATGAATATCAAGAAATGAGGAATTTTAGTTAGATAAGAAAGGATATGGTGTATAGGTAAAGGTATAATCATCTACTTATAGAGTCGGTTGCACTGACCACCCCCATTGAATGATATTATTAGACAATCACACCCCCACCAGTTGGTTGTGTAATATTACTAGACTTGGATGACTGGTCAATGGTTCCAGGAAACTTCCATGTTTCCATTGGGAATTCATGAGTGATTTTTTATAGGTCTCATAAGAATATATGTCCTTTGTCGGGAAATGATCAAAATATTGTGTATGAATATGCTTTTGTAGTCCCCAGTATCCTCGACTCATGTTCCTTTTTTCTTCAGTTCCCCAATTATATATGGGGAATACATACTCAGAGGAAAATTATTCATAGTCGAAGGTGTATTCCAAGTGTATTGAAATACAAAATAAAACATGATCTCTTCAATTAATGAGGGTTACATTTTGTGGGGGTGTTTCTCATTATTTAGATGTTCTTAGAATGAAATATTCTAGAGTTAGAGCTTTTGTCATAGCAGAATACAACCCTTCATATTTTCTGTATTACTTTTTTCATGATAACATCCACTTGTACGAGGTGCATTTTATATCACATCCAGAGGAGATTTAACCTTTATCTGTTTCTGAAGTTGTTCTCTTTGGGTTGAATGAGATCAGTTACTTTTCTTTCTAATCATCAAGTTGATTATTGTCTTCACATGCTTGGTTGGAACATTATTTCCAATCTTCCCTTCTTTTATTTGGAAAATGGTAACACAATTATCCTATAATGGTGAGTTTTTCAACAAAACATATCAGAAATTGAACTTTATTTGGAAGAAATCATTGAAGATGATGCAATCCTTGATGATGTAACATAACCTTCAATAGAAAGGATTGTAGTTATGATGATTTCTGAAGATTAACTCGTTTTATTTCCTGGAGAGTGGTAGTTTGAGTTTATTATTTTCAATGGTTGTAAGGAAATAACCTAGGAGATGCTCATTTTTTGAGAGGGATGATTTATTCAACCATACCTCAAATACCATGTTACCCTCATATCTTTTTTTCTGATCCACAATAATTTTGGAATTTTTTCCACCTGATAAGAGGATTCAGGTGATTTAGGACCAACACAACTGCTTGAATTGGAACTTATATTAGTTTTTGTTTAATACAGGGTATCTATGACTTTTAGGTTATTTTAACCTTTTATTGTGGAATGAGATGAGATTTTTCACAATTATACTAAATTGAATCTTCCATACATTGTGTTTCTTCTAAAAAATCATGGAATATGCCTAGAAAATTCAGCAGGGATCAGAGGTTTCTATAGCTCATTGATTTGATTTTTAGAAATTTCTCTAGAAATTGAACCTATGAGTGAAGGATAGTGAGTGAATAAGATAGTTCTTTCTATATCGATATAACATCAACAACCCTGTCATTTTGACATTTCATTTAGTTCATCAGGTCGACATTTAGTAATTTTCATTTTTGTAGATATGAACTATAAAAGGAATTGTTGATGAAGGACACCCCATCCTAAAACATATCTAGCTAGAAAACTATTGTATGAAACAATGGTTCCTCATATTAGAGTCTATAAAAAACACCATAACATGGACAGTTCAGTCTGATCTCAATGTCCCATCATCTGACAACATCGAGACACAATGTGTGTGAGATGTAGTTCCAAATATCACCTAGATTCAAAGGCAGAGAAGGTATGAATTTTGAAAATTTGTGGGGGAAATGTTTTTTCCAACCATTCAATATATGAATTATTATTGGTATGAAAATGTCTACATCAGCCTTCTATAGATATCATTCTCGAATCTAGGGACCCAATTTAATTGATTAGTTCCAAAGTTATTACTTTATGATCCACCTCTTATCTATATGTATAGATAATGGGTTGATGTGGTGGATCCATTTTCATTTTTTACTAATTCTTTATCATTTATAAGGATGAATAATTTCCCTAGTAATGGTTATATTTTATCTCTAATGGAGGGAAGTGGTGGTCAACATTTAATTCTTCTGTTATTTAGATCGACTTCTTATATTTGTATCATATCTGATGCTTAGATTTCTATCTTATAGAAAATTCCTCCCTTTACGGATGTATGGGAGGTGGATATTCATTTTATCATGGTGAGTATACCCAGAGTGAAAATTTTCAATTTGTATCTCCTCATTGAGTTTTCTAAGAATCAGTGTCTCATTCTTACTATGTCCGAATGACTCCACCGTAGAAGGAATTACTACTCTTCTAGGTGATTAGTGGGATATGACCACTTCATTCACTTTATCCTTTGTATTATTCCACCTCTGAGGTTGAAAATCATCATAGAATCCATATTATTTATTCTTCTCTTGATACGTGTGAGGATACCCTAGGATGGTGAATCCAGGCCTTCCTACTCTTAGGGTATATTTTCTATATTACATCCCTCTACTTATTTCTGTAGTCCACATTATTTTTTCTGTTAATAGTGATTGAATTTACAAAGGTATATTACAAAATGGTAGTTTTCCAATTACTATCAAGGCAATAGGCTATTTCTAAATTGTTTACATTAGGGTTATTTCTTTGACCATAGGCCATATTGGACCATTTTTTCTTATAAACCATGTAGTGTTTTATTTCCTTCATTGTAGTTTAATCTAGTCTCGACCATAGAATCGTTACATTAATGGTGTTTCTAATATTGTTTGTTGAATGATCTACAAGAAAAGGTTCATCTTGTGGTGGGAGGAAAAGATGGGATGCCGACTATCAATATTTATCTCCCAACCTAGTTTAGTCTAATTCCATCTATGGTGATAATGTTGATGAAAATTCCCCAAATACAGTGGGATGTTTTCTATTCCTGGCATCCATTGGTATTTGATGATCATTATTTGATAATTTGAGGATTTAGGTTAAGGATTTAATGACTCATGAGACAAACAATTTGATATAAATGCCCCAAACCTATGGGCTAGGGTTGATCTAGAAAACCCATTAATTTACCCAAGACACTCTTGTGGGTGATACACATGGTTATGGTGACTGAGATAAATATTTCCTAGTATCAATGGGATGGGGTTGATTTGCATATATTTTCAATATTCCTTAAATCCCCTTAGGGTTTGATGATCTAAGTTGTGGAGGTGGTGGAAGATATTCCCATAACACAGTGGACAAGGTTTTCTCTTTGATGGATGGTGTGGTATCCACTATTGCAACCTATATGACTAGATAAGTCATGGTCTTGTATGAGATTGGTGAAATGGAATGACATGATTTGAGTGTTTCTCTATAAGAAGTTGTTTAGTATATCATAACATCACCATACATTTTTTAAAAAAATTCCTATCTATTTTAGGGGCCTAGTTAAATGATATGTTGGTAGACCACTCCCTCTATTCATGATATTGTGTCATCATTAAGGTGTAGGATTTATGTAGAAATGACAAACTAGATCATGCATCAACCACTATCCTAATTTTTTATAGAGTTTATTGAATCATAGGATGAGCCATTTTTGGGGTTATATTATTTTTGAGGTTCAATGAAGTGAAATGATAAATAATTTCTCCATAAAAATATATATATACATGAAGAGGATTTTAGGATTAGTTTCTGTAGAGTAAATATGAAACGGTAGTAAGAATGTAATATATTTTCACCACGCCTTTCTGTTTTAGAGTCCTTGTCCACGAAGATAGTATCTAGGTCTATCTACCAATAGATTACACATATATAATAAGGGTTACCATCATATTCTATATAATGGAGGTGTTTAGTAATTAATTGTAGATGATTTACCTTTATAATTTAGTATAAATAGTGCATGAAATCCTTCTCTAGTTCATTATGGATATCATATTTAGATGTAGTGAGGAGCCATAAAATGATTGGGAGGAATTTTACAACTGACTATCTCCGTATATAAATGTTATCACCCTCTTCATCTGACTTACATTCCTCTTTATCATCAAACCATAGAAGTCGCTTCTTGAGTTCACCTACTGACCATGGTGAATTATTTCTAGAATTAGTCGAAAAACTAAATATTATTGACCCTTGTATTCAAGAAAATATCTACATGATGGTTTCTATGTTTGAGAACATATTTATAATGAGTTGTCTTATAAAATACATGATTTTTATCTAATGGAGATATCATAATGGGAATTTTTACCATAGTATATGTCTAGTGTAGAGCACATTTATAACATCATGAAATTTATTTGGGGAGGAATATCACATTAATGATCACCTTTCTCCTTAGAATAAGATTCACTATAACCTTTGGGCATTGAGAATGTGTCTTGATCAACATAAATGACACTAGCATTGAGAAGATTATGAATTTGATCCTCATTATATGTCATGGATGTAATATGATGACCTATAATTTGGTAATGAGATGGTATATGAGACTACTATATCCTTATTTACAAAATATATTGACAATAATCTAGTCCTATTTGATTATTAACCCGTTTGTATGATGCTACTAGTTTTTTCCATTTATTATCTTCATTACTGGTCGGAATATCAGCCAACCTGTGTGGTTGCTCAAATATGTTGGTCAATATGGGATGAATTGGGGATATAATCCTATAACAAATGTGAATTATCCAAAAGAATATTCTCTCACACCTCAAAAATAGGATAAGGGATATGAGCCTCATCCTGTATAGCTTCTTTAAAGATGGTGGTGATGTAGTCCATTAACAAAAGATGGTATATGAACCAAGATTCTATGAGCTATTGGAATATTCCATGTATCATCTTTAATATGAATATGAGTGAACTAGGATGAATATTTTCTCTCCCCTATTCAGCCTCAATTGTTGTGAGTATATGAAGCATGGTAATATGAATTTGGAATATTCCACAAGTCTTTTACGACATCGCTATAAGCCTGTCCCAAGGAAGGTAGAATATTCAAATGATGACCACCATTTGGAACAGAAATATGAGCCATGTTAAATGTATTTTTAGTATGGAAATAGTCTTTTTTGAAAGGTATATGATCCTATTATAATAGGCGTGCTACTCTCTCTTCTTGATCCTCAGTTGGAATTGGAACATGAGCCACGCCTATGTGCCATTGGGGTATGCCACCGGTATTATTCTATGGTAATGTGTAAATTTCTTGAGAATGTGCTTCTCCAACATGGTAATACCTAATTAGAAGGGAAATATGAGCCTACTATAATGCCTCATATTTTATTTGTATATGCTGATAATAATCCTAAATGGGATCATGAAAGTGTCCTTTCTTTGGAACAAAAAAATTGTTCCTCTTAATCAGAGTGTTTTCTAGCCCTAGATTTATGGATAGGAATATGTGACTATCCTTAATTATATACCAATTATAGAATATGACGCCAGAGTTCTTTATCTATTGGATGGATATAGTGACATTTTAGAAAATTGTTCTTATGAATGTGGTCAATCACATTTTTTGTGTCTAACATTTTTATAATATATCATTGATTGAAGCGGGGATAAAATCCAACTTCTTTCATCCTTATTTCATTGGAATATTTCAGTGGGATTCATTCATGTTGGTGTAGATATGATCTTCCCAAATTTTATCTATAGGAATATTGATGTAGACATGATCCGAGTGAGAAGGAGTTTGTGTCTATCGACTGGCTAACGCTAGAATATGCCAGATGGCATTGTGAAAGATGTGGGGATATTATCCCACTATCAGTTATCCAAAGCATTTTTCACATGATGTGACTTCATCTTTCCCTTTCAAGAGAATAATATAAGGAATTATCAAAGGTTGTTCCCTCAAAAAATTATTTAGTGGGGTTGGCGAGATGGAACAGGTAATGGTAGATGATAGAAGAACTCCTTAGAGGCCCCTTAACTCCATTAAATCAAGAGTTTACTCCTTGTTCCACCTTTATTAGATATATAAGGTGGTAATTTTCATTCTCTATAGAGAATATTTTTATGCAGTTGGTTGTAGGAATGAACAAAACCGCCTTTACTTCATTGTTCGTTGGATGATGTAGAATTTTTGGTTTCATCATTTGAATAAACTAGAATGCATCCTAAAGGGTTGGGATTGAACCATCACTTCATTATTCTAATAATATTTCATTTTCCCCCTTCCTCTTATGTTTTTGGGTGTATTAAGTCATTATGTAACCTTTTAGGGATGCATCCAAATAGGTTTTTCTAGAACAATCTCTAGATAATGTCATGTTATCATGTTAGTGTGTTGTTTGTGGGGGAATTATCTACAGTCATAAAGAAAAAATGTAAAAAAGTCACCAATTATTGCATCATCCCAGACATGGTATATGTTCAATTATATTTGCATGGGTAACTATATTTTACATTCATATTCCCATCCTTTTAATTGAACTTTGTTTGAATTTTTACTCCAAAGATAGAATTTTTTCATGAGAACCTTGGTTACATTAGGTCAACCATCCTTTTTTATACTTTGAGAAATTCACATTGGGTAAACAATTTTTTTTAATAATATAACATGAATGGTTTGAAAAAAATGGTCAAAAAAGAATTGGGTTGTCATAATTTTTAAAACCATTGTGGATAAACTACAGTGAAATTGTTTTATATTATGTTCACCATTTTATGAAAGGATCATCTATAGACTAACTTAATGGTTTATTGTTGGTGGTGGTGATTATGATTCATAATATTTCATGTTGGGTTTATAATTTCTCAATATTCCATAGAAAATCCAAAATATTCCAACATATATATCTAATTATGGAACTAAATTCCAAGGGTATCAGTTCACTTGGTGTTTAAACCCCAACAACACATAAGATCTCACAATGGATGATAAAATGAGAATTTGTGATTATGACTGCATGTTGGGTTGAACTTGTTTCCTACTCCTTGAATCTATTATAGATTTATGATGTTTTCATGAATCTCTTCCTAATCCTAAAACAGGACAGGTAACCTAAATAAAATGATCATATGTGGAATCCGTCCATGGGAAAATGGGGTTAAATTTTTGAGTCCAAATATATGTATATAAGGGTCTTCATCTATTTATTGTTAATGGTTAACAACTTTTATATTGAATCCATATATCAAGGTACTCTATAGTGTCATTCCATCTAGGGACGCAATTACTATTATGATGATGGGATTGAATATTTATTAGGATTCCTACATATCATTATTATAACATGAATAAAAACCATTGTTCTTTATTTAACCTGTGTAGTTTAACGTAATGTAGAAATTACATATACGAGGGAACCTAGGCATCATGTATTGTGCTCGATCCTTAGAGAGGCATTGTATGTATCTGGTTTTGGATGGAATTAGAGTCATCATCCTTCGATCATTCCCTTGGTACATACACCAAGGTTGATTCCAATGTATGAAGGAAATCATAACATTCCATTATATGTGGAGTACACTTAGTGGATTCCATTGTTTGGAGAGATTCATTATTCTAATGATATGATCATTGAAAATACCTAATCCCATGTGGTCCATGCTTAGTGTGGGAAATAAGTGATAGAAAGTAATTAGACGGAATGGATATCAATACAGGACTTATGAATAGGGGAACCCCAATGGGATATTTTATATGGAGATTGTTCTTTATTATGGTTTACAATATATTCTGGTTATGGATAGAATCATATTCATTATAATTTAGATTCTTTTTCAATCCACTAGTTGATATTGATGATTAATAAGCCCAGGGAATTGATTGTGACTCAATGGTTAGAATATTGGAGATATGGAGGGCCCTATACCAATGTAGATGCCCATTTGGTTATAGTAATTATGAAGGAATCCTACATAAAATAATTTCATAGGAACAAGACCAATCATTTTATACTTTGAGGTATTCCTGAATATATCAACAAGAGAATTTTATCTGGTCCTGTGACATTTTATTATCATGGATTTACTCTCTTTATCGTGTTATTATTGTTAGGTTCACATTTGTGTGCATATGATAAAATATCCAGGTTACATAGAAGACATGTCCAAAAAAAATAACACAATCTAGTTGAATTTTATGAAGTATTTCACATAATCAAAATGGAATTTCGGTTTTATATTTCATGATGAAGGCTGAAATTATCATTGGACATCTCAAAATCTAGCAGAAAAGTCAGGTGGCTGTTACATGATTTGGAGAACATGTCTAGAGGACATGACATCATATGGAAGACTTTTCTAGAGGAAATTGTGAGATACAGATGAAATTTATAGAGGGTGTTGGATGATATTGTAAACTTTTGAGGAACATTATGGGATCTATCTTACTTGTTTTGGTAACATAAAAATACTTAGCTGCCATGCCATTGTGTTTCCACCTAAAATGGGTGAAACTTATAGATTACAAGGAAATATTTAACTGAAAAGATAGTAGGACTTCACAAGACATGGTTCGCATGCTCGAAGGGTGTCATGCTTCTTTATTGACATGTATTATTGATATCGTAAGATCTAAATGGAATGTATATGAAGAATCACATGACATGATCAACATGTCTTAGTGTTTTTATATGATCTAGGTGGGTCATGCAAAGATCATGAATATTAGTGAATCTTTATTCTCATAATTATACTATCATTTTACATAATCCACAATTTTTTTCATCTGTGTCTTAGGGTTTTTTCTAGTGTTATATTGTTTTATGTTTCTTATGAGTCGACTGAAAACTAGGACCTTGGTCACATAATCTTGATAACACACTAGAGGTCCTTCACATTATTAATAGTTTGATTAGGTGGATAGACTATTTATGTTATTTAATCCATTAGGAAACGCTTTATATCTTACCTATAACGAGACCTTTGTTATTGCTTGATTTTACCCTCTAAAACTACACTCCAATGATCCCATGTAACAGTCACCATTTGTGTGTCGCTCACAGCTTTTTTCTTTTTTGTGAAAGTGGGTGATTATTATGCCTCATTTCCTTGGTTAAACACTGGCATTCACAACACTTATCATTAAAATTTGATCTATAGTAAGTATTGGGATTTTTGTATTATGTGCTTCGTGTGACCCTATCATGGGTATTCCATGCTGACACATGATGACTGTGGCCACATATATATTCCTCCATTTCCCTATTTATTAGACCATATAATCTATAAGTTGTTTCTGTTGACCATATTTTTATGTCAAATATATTTCGCATGGTCTAGATGAAAAGATTAAGAGTATTTACAATATCATGACACCAGTGAAATGGCTTTTGTGTGATCGAAGATGATTTTTCTGGGGTTATTCATAAGGCAAGGATAACATATTATGTTAGCCTCCATGAAATTAGGATGTCATGTCTAAGGGAGATCATGAGATATTGTTAGATTGTTGTGGGGGGATCGTGTGATTAATGGTGATCTCTATGTGTGATTAACCCCTTTTTCAAAAAGATTATTGCATCTCCCTTCATTTGAACCTTACATATTTCCACCATTTTATTTCATTATTTTACAAGGATCGAGAATCTCATGTCATCATGCAATTTTTTCTACAAAAGAAATATCTATATCTATTATGAATCACATGATCAATGATAGATCTTGTGAGCATGCACAAGAATTTCTATAGAATACCATTTTGATTGTCTATGGGGACAATGGGGAATCACACAACAGAGTGGAAATATATGATACCCATAACATGAAGAATGTGGCATGATAATATACTCATGTGTTACTAGGTGGAAATATCTGTAGGGAATCAATAGGTATTATAGATCACTTAAAGACCAATAACTATTTTTTTGATATGGATTTTTCCCTACTCAACTTTCCTTTTATAAAGGGATTTGGATTATTTTAAGGAATCTCTCAGTGAAGAAGAATCATGATTAAAATGAACACATCTAGAAGCCTCCACATGATCACTAATACTTATCAAGATTCTCATGAAAAAATATGTATTGTTTTAAAAGGGTGTCTTCATGATCAAGACAAGATCATGCGATGTGAATGACCTATTCGCATGATCATCTGACGATCATGAAATCATGTATCCATCTAATGGTTTTATGATATATATGAGTCAGCTGCAATCTCTTTAAATATTTTTCAGAGAAAATAATATCAATGATTTAGGTATTTTCTCAAATAATTATTTTTTTATTCCAATTTGGTGGTAGTTAATTACAGCATGAACACCTTTTCTTATCATCATAACTCATCATTTATTTTAATCATTCATGATAAGTTTACATGGTTCTTTTCAATGAAAATACTTTTTTAAATACTATATAAATATATAAATTTAAAATATGTGATTTTATATATAAATGTTTTTTTCCTTAAGAAATATTTTAGTGACATTTTGGAGGCATTTTACAGCGATGATAACGACTATTGATGATACTTATGATTTATTGGTATATTATCCTATAATACAATGAATATTATTTTGTTGGATTTATTATGATTTTGGTGATGGAGTAATGATGAAAAAAATTATTTTTTTCTTGGGTTCTGCTATGACGAAACGATAAATGTCTTCAAGATATTATTAAATAAATATGAGTGTATTATGATTATATAATAGGTGGGTACTTTATAACCATCAAATTAATTGGGTAAATATTAATATTTTTGAGCTCAAAGGGTAAATGAGAGGTTATTCTAATCCCATTAGAATGGATAGAGGTGGTTATCATAAGAATACCATGTGATAAATTTCATTTACTGAAGCCTTGACCTAATTATTATTTGGTTTTGATTTTTCCACATATTTTCCACTCTTTTTTATATGGTCTTATGTCAATTTTAGGATCTTATGGATTAGGTTCTTTGATTCATTTATGATTAATGTCTTTTGAAGTATGATGGTTTATGCAATGATTCATGATTATGTTATATGATTTTTTCGGTATGATTTTAAAATGTTTATCTCATGTTCATATAACTTATGCTAGTATTATTCATAAAAATGATCATTTAATTATGTCTCCATTTTTATACCATACATGGAAGTTGATATCACCCTTTATTAGGTTTATTTTTCCCTAGGATATGAATAATGTTTTTATGTATGACTTTCTAAGAAGGTTTTTACTTGTTAAAAAATAGTGGGAAATGATGTAGATATTTTATGTATTTTTTTATGTATCCAATATTAAAATAACTCTAAACATGGAGGTTTTTTCAAAGATGATAATGATATATAATGGATATTTATCTAATAAGATGTAATATTTATGTATGATTATTTTGGTGGACCTCTTTTTCCCTATTTATCAATACATTTATGGTGAAGGGAAATACTTTCACGATGGAGTATTAGTTGGTTCTTCTCTCAAAGATGGAAAAGATTCATGAAATCTTCCATCTGTCATAGATTCATTGATATATTCATGATTATTCACATGACATCGATTAGGGAGAGTTAAATGTATAGGATGAATTCATGTATATAGAGAGACCAATTGAGAACCCTGATAATCATGATAATGTACTATGGGAGGGTGTTAATCTCTTAGTTCAAGTTATATGGGAGAGTAGTGGCCTAAAAAATAGTATTAGGAACATTTAGTAAAAAATTAACTCTTAGTATGTTGAGATATTTTCGTATTTGTTTTTTTATAAGGCAGTGAGATGGTTTTTAAGATAATTTGTGGAATATTTTTTCTAGTTTAGTTTTGTGCTAGGTGGAGGCATTGTCGATTTTTGTATTTATCTTAAAAAATTATTTGGTCTTGGGGGTTGTGGTTTCTCTTTTTGTATTTGGTTAATTCTTGGGGATGATAAATGTTTATGTGGTATTTTATTTAATGAAATGGTTCCACAAAATCCACTAATTTGTGTTATTTAGGTGATAGAGTTTTTGGTATGCGATTGGTAGGAGATAAGTGTTGTTAGATCAAGTTTTTTATTTGGGAGAGGTTAGATATAGTGTGGTATATGGGTCTCCGTGTGAGAGATATGACTATAGTGGAGGGTGGATCATCAAGTGATGTTTCATGATGGAATAGAATCTATATCCATGTGGTGTATCGGGGGTTTTACGATCATTACAATTTTGTAGGTCACTATGAAATCATAGTTTTTGGGCATGAGAGAGTGGATACAAATTTTTAGGGTTTTGTTATGAGTAGAATTTGATCCTGGAACATGGATCATGATGTAGATCTTCAGAGGCATGATTCAAATGGAACCTTCATTATTAACTACCTGTCATAAAACCTTGGACATGATAGATCAATTTCTTGATTATATTAAATTAATGTGTTTTACCTTTTTATAATTGAGGAATATATGGGGGGATTCATATGTTGTTTTTATGGAGAAGTTGGATACAACCTTATCAAGGAATAATGATATATTCTCATACAATGATGTAGTGTTTTATAGTCAAGGATTGAATTCAGAAATACACCTATATTAACATATTTTACATGATTAAAATGTATATTATGCAACTACAGTACCCACCATAGTGGCCCTTAAACACCCATGGATTGGTATTACATCTTGGTTTCAGGTGATTGACCCATAATGACTCGAGGGAAGTTAACCACTTTCTTTTTCTGGAGGTTTTCCATTATATGTCATTAAGGAAGTTTTTGGAATAAATTTTAGAGAAGAAAATTCAATTTATTGGTCATGATATTGTAGTAATTATTGTTTCCCGGAATATTAATGATTCCCTTAGATGAATCAGCCTGCTCATTATCACTTCTTCCACACTATTCTTGCATAATGATTATTGCAGCCTCGATTGAGGCAGGGGATTCCTAAACTCTAATTATATGTTAAATGTGTGGAGGTTTAATCTACTTTCTTTTATTGTGTGTATGTTAATGGGTTTTTCAATGAAGATAATTAATTAACCAAAAAATGAAATTAATAGGGGTATTCTTTATCAATTTACATGATTCCATGATATTACCAATGTGATTGATCAATAGCATAAATGATGCTAGAAATTTTTGTTGTTTTAATATTGATTGGTTTTATTATTTTTATAATAAGGTAATTATCATATATAAGTGGTTAATTTTGTAATGTTGATAAATAAATTGATTGTTTCTAATATGATATTGAATTGATGATACTTGTGAAGTCAAAAGAATGTGTAAAAGAATACAATCCAAAGATTTTATTTCATGTATTTATATTTAAAATTTAAATCAGAATCCACTAAAACTTGTATAATCACATAATAAAGGAATGATGAGTTTCTATGTATTTTTTTTGAGGATATTATTAAAGTAATGTGGATGGCATGAATATTAAAAAAAACATCACACAAGAGTATTCACGGTTTGTCCATACCATGTATTGTACTTCAAGGGTCCATGGAGCAGATCATACATGTTGTGCATAGTTACAATAACTATGTAATAAAGACCATGTAGGGTGTACAAAATGGGAAAAGGGGGACTCATGAGTTGATCATGGAAAGAAAAACTATGCTCCCCAACCATGCGATCCACTATCTTTGGTAAGTATCTAGCACACAATTGGTGCACGGTTTTGAAAACTATACTTCCAAACCATGGGGCTCTCATATTTTGGGTGAAATTAAATTATATTGCTTATTTATCTTAATGTTACTACCCCTATTTCGTTTCCTATTCTCTGGGAACCAACTCCCTTGTTAGGGCGCTCTCCTATCCTCCCATATTCTTTTTATCCACTTTTGAATCTGACATCTATTTGCAATGACAATTATCATGTTGGATAACCAAATGTAATAGATATATTTTGTTACCTTTTTCATTCATTCATCTAACAATATATTATTCTTTTTAATGTGATCACAAATGACCTATTTATATGGAATTTTTCTATTATTCAATTTTCATTGAATTTAGGGAAAAATTATGATTCTATACGAGGCATACAATACATGAATAAGAGAGGGTGTCTATAAATTTTCCATCAATGTCTGGTAATGTATACATTGTATTCATTATGCTTCATTCCAATCCTTCTGGGTATTGATTCTTAAAATTAATAAAAACCTTTAATGAAATTTTCAATTCATGTTAAAGACATTCCATGAAATCCTTATTTAGGGTTCGAGGTTGTAGAAATCAACTCAGTCCACCCATGTAGGTTTTTTTCTTTTGAAAAGGGATACACCACCATTGGGGCGAGTTGAGTTTGATTTTTATTCCTAGGAATTGAATATGAAAATAGTTTGGATTGTTAATGTTTATAAGACCCTTAAAGAACATTCTAATTTTTATATAAAATGGGAAAAATATTGAATCATCTATCTTATATATGACTATGACATTGTTAATGAAAGGGATGTGATGAGTTAAATAGAAAAGGGAATAGCAATTAATATGGTCCTTCGATCAAAAATATAAATCATGATTATGTTGGATGGAATGCTACGGAACCAATGCAAGAAGTATAGTTTGGAATTGAAGTGGTACAGATGATATGAACTGATGTGAGGGACTCATAATGTTTCACTTGTGAGGGGGTTCGTGGTATTGAACTGATGACCTAGATGGATGATTTGGTTTTCAAACCATGGATATAGCATTCTTGGACCACCTTGAACGTGCTCCTTGGACTTTATCTAGGTAATTACTATGTTCTATATGGATTTGGACATCAAGATGATTCTTTAGTCATTATCCTTGGGTCGTATCCCATGTAGGACTATTAAATTATTATATAGCCAAGGTAGGAGATGATGTTTATTCAAGATTTATAGTTAATCTTTATTTATGGATTCTTGATCACTATGTTTTTTGGTTAATGTGACAATATCACTTTAAATTATATCTTTTATTCCTGTTATAAATGTATACTGAATCAGCTTATATGTATAGGTTTGACTTCTTATAGAAATTGTTGGCGGTGGCCTAATGAGTGTTTCCAAACACCCTATTCAGGAATCCATTTTGTACCCATCCTTAAATCATTGGTGTAGCTAGGGATATATTCAATTTACCACTTGATGGTTCTTGATTTATTATGGGAATGGATCAAGACAGCACCTGAATGAGCTAAGGAATTTGATTCTATATAGAGATTGTATTTTTTAATTTTTTAACTTTTGATACATGTAATTTATTGGATACTGATTTCTTTGTATTTCATGTCCTCAATATAGCTCCATGAAATCCTCATCATTTAGTATGGGATGCTACCCTAGGCTATGATTACTATTTTTATTTTCTGGAAGATTAATCATTAATTTCATGTGGATATTATTTTTCCTCATATATTTCATTGATGATAACATTTATTTACTCTAATCTTAAGGGTATAGTCTCCCCACCATACAATCATTAAACATAGACGCTACTCAGTAGCCTCTGGCATATGGGTAGGTTCACTTGATGCCATATGATCAATAAAATTAGGGTTCTATTTAGTTTCACCTGGATTGCGATAATTAAAATTTGTATTAGAAGAAGTTTTTATTATTATTTTTATTTGAGACCAGTATTTATGAGACTATAAAATAGTGGGAAATTGGTAATGATTTATTCCGGGAAATATCAAACCCTTTTATAGAGAAAAACCAAATTACATTGTAATGGGAATTGATATTCTAGTTTGTTCTAAATATTGTTGAACTAATTTAATTTTTGGGTGAAAAACTAGATTTGTGGTGTCGAATGTGATTTTTATTTATCCCTTAGAAGAGTATATAAAGATGATTTTGGTATCAAGCATCATTTTAGTAATGTTGGAAATTCACAAACTATGAATATTAAATATCACATAAGATTCATTTTTTGATTACATGAAATTGATTATATATTCATTGTGAAATATATTTTTTATTCAACTAATTTTTTTTGGAATCTGGGAAACATAATTGGTTACTTAATGTTCCAGCATCCACCTAATTGTATTTTCTTGTATATATTGATTGAGACACATTATGTACTTGAATATGGTATATTTTGTGATGGACCACTGGACAAAGTGAAATGAATTTATTCATGGGAGTGAAAAAATAGATGCCACAATTCATTTTATAGTGTCTATGGGAATTTATAAATTGGTAAAGGAAATCTACATAACAAAAAATTTAAGAATATATTTATTATAAATAATTATTATTTTAATTAACATAAAATTATAAAATGAAAATTTTTTCATTAAATTGAGATGAAAATTACAACTTAAATGGTGACTCTTTATATATGTTTCAATAGACACTCTATATACTAAAAACCCTATCTAATAACAATGATCATGTACCTTAGCCAACCATGGTTGTGGGAAGTAGGTAGAATCTAAAATATTCAAAATATCAATATATTTCCTCAAAGTAGGTTTGGATGTAGACAAAGGGGGTAAATAGTGCATAGTAAGGTATACACCTATTGTATTTTTATATCTATCATATATTCAATACCATATCATGATTAATGAATTTTCATGTCATTTTTAATTCATTCCCCCAGGATGGCCTCCAATTGTGTGTTAGGAGGGTGGCGATGACCATACTCCAATGGTCGTAGGCAATGGGAAACCTGTACTACCTCCAGTAGTGCCACATGTCAAACGTAGTGTTATTCTTGATGTCGACACTAATTCCTACATTCAATAGGGTTTTATACACATTATGTAGACTTTTCAAAGATCCCCACGAGATGCCATAGAATTGGTAGATTTTACATGTGAGATCCATCATTAGAATCTACCCTCATTTTTGGGGGATGTAGGACCACATGATAAAGTGTATTGGCTAGATTCCACGCACTCGATTTTCAATCATCTTGATAAAATCAAAAGAGGATAATGAATCTCTATATATATATATGCTTTTAGGTTTCTCCAAGAGATTGGGGGTAAATATTACTCAAATGTATCATCATTGAGATATGACATACATGGATTTTATGATGGCCTTATTTGATTATTTGTATCCCAATAAATTGAGGGTTCTTATAGATCTTATGATAATATAGTTGAATCATGGAATATTATCAGTCATGGAATAGTCATCCAATTTCATATTGATCTTGTGTTTTACAACTATTTTTTAGGTCATGAGTTATCTATATATGGGACATTCAAGGGTGGTATCAAGTATAATATATAATAGAGGTTAATGTAATTTTCATTACTAAAATATCTAGAATAGAAAATTAGGTTCATATTTTTAAATGTAACGTAAGGGATGATAGGGGAAAAACCAGGGTAGTTGATCATATCATACTAATGGTATTGTTTCAATTCTAGGATGTGATTGTTTTATATATCTCATGAATTAAATTTCATCTAGAGTATGAGTGATTGTAGTGGTATTTTTTATCACTAGAGTGGGAGGTAGGTACACATGAGAATAATGTTTGATAGAAACTCAGTTGAGTGTCAAGCCAGTGGTAGAATATTTCATCTGATGTGGTTTTCTTTGAACATCCCTTTACCATCTAGTGAGAGATAGACTATAGTGCCACTATATTCCTAAGTGGGGTTAAAAGCTTCTCATCAGGCAGAGAGCTAGAGTGTGACCATCTAATTAGGCTGAGGTGGTGGTAGTGGCCAAAAAATATAGACACTATATTATAAAATCATCATAAAATACCTTCATAGGGTATCCTTGATATATCTATGGGACTTACTTAATATAGATGTATGTTGTGAAACCAATACCGGATGAGCAGTGTTTTAGTCCCTCTATAGTTAGAGTTACTATTCATATAACGTCTACGTTAGTTTCATTTCTATTTGATACTGGTGATTCTCATTCTTTCATATATGTTCTTATTGTGGAGATCCTTAGGCCTAATTTTTAATTATATTGTGGTGTGATTACACTCAATAATCTATTGGGTATTTGATCAGGTATTGTATGACAATGCAAGGATTTCCCCCTTGATATATGTTGGTGTAACTGTGAAGGGGACACTTATTCATTAAGATAAATTGATTTTATATCATTTTCAAGATGTAATAGTTGGTTCCCCATCATTCTTACGCTTACTTCTATCACTGAAAGGTGAATTTCACATCCCAAGAGGGTGGAGTTTTATTCACATGGAATAATGGGATATCTCGAAAACCATAGCTCGACCCATGTAATATGGTCTAGGAAAGATGATAAATAAAATTTCTATCCTATATCTAGATGATTAGGGAATGAATCAATGAGATTTCCAACCACTAGTATATCATTTCGGGGAAATTTGTTTGGAAATTTTTTTCTGGAATCCTGTTGAGAGAGAGAGGTTGTGTTTTCCATCGTGTTTGTGCCTGAATCTTCATCGGTATCCATTTCTCCTAACATAATGGATAATAATGAGTTTCATATTTTTAGTAGACAATTATATTATTTAAAATATAAGGGTATTATATGACCTATGTTTTCACAGTGGGTTTTTTTCGATCATTTTTACCATGAATACAGCTCTTACCCTCATTATTTTCATAGATTATCACAAGTTAAACCTACTTATGGTTATGAAGTGGTATCATAAATATCTTATAGAGGTTATCATCAAACTGCTCCATAGAGTAAGGGATTTATCTCAGATTGATCTAATATCAATTTATCATTAGGAGCATGGAATACCATCAAATATACCATATACAACATTCTATATTATACATGGATGGTATGAGAATTTGGTCATGTCATTCGGTCTCATGAATTCACTAACAGTATTATTAGCACTATTGAATTTTTTTCAATAAATATATTCAATCTATTGTGGTTTTATTTTTGAATTAAATGTTGTTGTATTATAACTCTAAACACGACTATGAAAAAAATAATGATATCATTTTAAATACAGAGAGATAGAATCATTTATACAATAATCTCACAGAGTACCAATTTAGGATGTATAAATTTCTTATCCAGGTCATATTATTTTAAGAAAAATATTTTTATTTAACCCAAATAAAGTGATAGATGTCATTTCATGAGATTATACAAATAATGAAATTAATACACACTGTTTCTTAATGTTTTTCAATTTTTTAAGGGCTTAATTTTTGACTTATCAAGACTATAAGAACAACCTACATGAATTAATAATAAGGTTTTGGAGTTCTCATTATACGTGGACTATGATAAATATTTTATCGAGATAAAATGTGGATGGAATTTTGAACTGATCTTGATATTTGTATAGTTGGAAAGATGATTTATAGTATATTATTAGGCATTAGGTATACGGTAATGAGTATATATAATAAAGGAGGAGCGAGTCATGAAATACAGGTCTGGTCAGTTGATTCCACGTGATAGGAACTTCCTGACACACGATCTATTGTTATCCCGTTCTGTTCATTAATTATGTCATTGATGATATTTTTTACTGGGAGAAACTTTTGTTATGTATAGAAACAAAAAAAATAAAGTATATATTTATATTGAATTATGTGATTATTATCCATCTAAGGTGGGTTGAATACCTATAGTCTTTTTTGCATTGATGTACCATATATACCCAAAAGGGGAAATTTAGTTGCTGATTCTTGGAGTAAGATTACTAGGAAAGATGCGGTTTATGAGTCTTGTAGGGAGTGGAATCCTTTGGAACTATTTTCTGAGATACACATAGTTATTTGGGACCATCGTGGGAAGTATTTAATCTAATTTTTATTAGTGACCTCTTAACTCTTGGTGAGTGTGAAGAAGAGGAAGAAATTATTTTTTTAAGGATTGGTTTTATGGAAGGGTATATAGGGATTATTTTCCACCTAGTTAGACCATTTTTGAGGATGAAATTATATGTATTAATGGTCATTTATGTCATCTAAATAACATATAGGAGGAAGTAATGGGAGATTCCCATGACTCTACTTCGTAACTGCATCCAGGACTTACAAAGATGTATTGGGATTTACACTCCCAGTATTGGTGGAATTGAATGAAATGAGAGATTTTAGGATTTTATTCTTGGTGTTTGAAGAGCCAATAGGTGAAGGTTAAACAACATTTTCCGATGTGTATTTATTAAATAGTTTCCAATTCTGTAGTGGAAAAGGGATGAAGTCTCTATAAATATCATGACTAGGTTACAAATATCACCCTGAGGTAGTTATTTTGTATGGGTCACTATGGATAGGTTGAAGAATGTCACCAATTTCATGCCTATCTGGGAGACCTTTTAAGTGGATGATCTCAAGAGTCAATACATCCGTGACATCATAAACCTCAATGGGTTTCTGAATTATATCGTATCGAATAGAGACTCTTACTTCATGTCAAATTTCTGGAAGGGTTGTAGAGAACACTACTTTAATAGGTGCTATTACATACAATAAATCACCCATAGATCGATGGGAAGATAGAGCACAAAATACTTCTCTTAGAGGATATTCCTAAAGAATTTTCCCTTCATTTTGAGGGTTCTTGGGGAAAACATATAACCCTATTAAAATTGTCCTACAATAATAGTTATAAAGAGACTATATTGATGAAACCCTTTGAATAAATTTCAATATTTCCATGTTGACTTCCCCTGTGATAGGTAAAGACAGTAGAGGGAGTGCAACTCAGACCTCATTTCATTTAGGTGACTTTGGAGTAAGTGTAGTTGGTCAAAAAAGGGATGGATACTTCTCATTCTAGAAAAAAAATCCTATATCGGTCGCAATTATCAACCTCTAGATTTATAGGTTGGTGACCATGAAATTTTGTGTATCTCACTAATTAAGGGAGATAAAAAGATTCAAAGACAGGTTAAATATTCTCCTAGTAATTTTTATATTTTTGATATTTTAGAAAAAGTTGGGTTGATAGCCGATTAGTTACATTTACCTTCGAGGTACAAATCATGAACAACATCTTCCATATATCTTTACTATGTCGTCATCAATCAGACCCATATTACACTCTTCATACATATGAGTTTTAGTTTTAGGTAGTTTTTTCCTTCTAGGAGAACCCTATATGTATTGTGAATCAAAGCAAAAAATCACTCTGAGTTTGGTAAGTTCCTCTTTTCTGTTTGTTGTGGTAGCCTGATCATGTTTATGATGAGACATAAGAGAGATGCATATGTGTATTCCAAGTGTACAGATCTTTTTTAAATGCCACATCATCCGTGGAGGGGAAAATTAAAGACGTGTTATTCTAATAGGGGGATATTATATGATCTCAAGTTCTTCTATGTGGCTTGTATCTTTTAAATTTCAGGTTTAATCCCCTTTTTATTCTCATAAATGTGAATAATCACTTGAGGAGGGAATTCAGATTATCTGGGGAATGTTCGTATCCCAAATCATAAAATTATTGAGGAAAGGGATAGGTTAATTGTTTGACTAAACTATGCATAGTATGCCACATAGTTTGAAATCACCATGTGGGGTTTAGAAGGACTCCATAGGGGAGAGCGTGCGGCCTACACATTGTTTTTTGAACTATGAATCTTAGGATGTGTAGTGTGTAGACCCTGGGTAGAAGGGGATTCATGGTTAAATAAGTCATGCACCTCATCCATGAATACCGCTATCATTGGACGGTAACTGGCACACAATTCATTGATGGTTTGGAATGATATAAAACCCCATGATTTTATGGTATGTATCTTCGTAAATAAATTCAATCTATTGGATATTTTACATTGCAAAAATGACCCATAAAATAATATTAAATATTAACATGAATGATCCAACATTTATGTTTCCTTTAGGAATAGTAATGGGTCCATTAGATTAATATCATCCCATTGAATTTTATAAATAAAACATGAATTTCTATTAAATGAAAATATAATATATTTATATCATCGAATAAGTAAATAAATTTTTTAAAAATGATAAATTATGTGTTAGTGTTTTTGTTACACATAAATGTGTATTTAAAATTATGGAACTAATAAAATTATTTAAAATATAACATATTTTCATATAATATGTTGATAAATTTTAAAATAACTTTTATTTATATCATTATACTATGTGAAGAAAATAAATTTTTAAGTTTCATTAAATTTGTTAGAATTGGAAAATTAGTATTTTTTCAATAAATGGTGATTTAAAATAAAAATTAATGTTATCATATTTAGAAGCATTATTTCATACAATAACATCCATTTATTTAAATATACACATAGAATATTGGTTATTGAGGTTTTTTAGATTTTTCTATAATAGTATAGTTTTTTGATGAATAATGACTCACAATGATTTATTGTATATAACATTTTAAGACAAATTCAAAAATATTTCAGTCATAGATGATGTATGAAACAATTTTTTCAAACTCACATGAACAATTTATTATACTTCGTTACAATAACAAAAACTATGGATAATTTTATTTAAAATTATAAAAAATTAAATAAAATAATAAAAAACAACCCCTCACCTCGCACTATAAATATCACTCGTGGCCACCTCTTCTCCTCACACCTTATAATCCATATAGATTGAATATATTCTACCCCATTCCTATTACAATAATCTTATTCATTGTTTGGTCTTTATACTCTCACCAAAATATAATTTCCAAATACCTTTAGTAGGTTCACAAGGAGATTCCCCTCAAGAGGTAAAACCCTCCCTACTTCTATTTTAATTTAACTAAACTTTTATTCTTTTTTCACCTCCCCTTATAATAAAATGGAATGGTAACTATATTCTTATATATATAGATATTGTAATATTTTTATTTTTATGTAATATCCATCATTAGGTCTCCTATATTCTACTTGAATTCTAAAAAAGAAAACATCATCTGTGAGGTCTTCATTCATCACCTTCGTGGCTGAAAAGTTTTAATTTTCCATCACCACTTTCAAGGATGGTCATTATACAATTTTTATAGATAAACTATGTTATAATATTTTTAATAAAAATTATACAATTTTATAGAACCAATATATATACATGATATTAAATAATTTAATATATGTTTATGATGGTTGTAAAAACCTTCGAAACAAAATTAAACCATTTTCACTAACGTATTATCTAAATAATCAATTTCACTCGATATAACAAATGATATGTAAGATCAGTATAAATTTTTTAAATTGATTATTAACATATAATCCCATTTATATATAAATATTTTCATTTTACATAAACACACATAGTTGTATTCAGGCCAACCAATCATGGAAAAGAAAGAAAACGAATAGTCTCAGGACAACAAAATAGAATTATATAACTCATATAAAATATCATGAATGAAATTAAAAAATTTATAATATATCACATACAAGTAAAATAGTTATTAACTATTTACATAATTAATATAACATTATTATCTAGGATATTATGTAAAAGTGTAGAATTCCTTTAGAAATAAGGTAATGGGTCTAGCATCTCACATTTATTTCTACGAGATATTACTTATTAAAAACTAATTCCTTTTCTGTGGTGATTATATATTAAAAAAATTTAGTTATTATAATTATTAATTTATTATTTAATTGACTTACACATTTCATGTACCATGGATATTATTATTGTTTTATCAATATACCAATTTATATTAGATATTTATTTTGAATATTGTTTTAGATGGGGAACTCTTGATAAATATATATCCCATACTAAATATGGATATTTTGAAAAGGAATATTGTTTTTAATTTAAATATATTAATATATAATTCATTGGACTTGTAGTGATGGATGGTGATGTGATTTATATAGCCCATTGATGCGTTAACTGGTCTTTTGGGAAAAAATATTTTGGTAGAAACACTTCACATTGGTTTCTAAGATGAATCGGATGAGTTTCTACACATAGACATAAACCATCTCATGAAAGGTTTTTTAGGTATTGGTTAAAGTTCTATATATAAAACATCCAATATTAAATCAGTTTATTTATTTATAAATCAGTTATTATGTTACATAATTTTTTTACTATTACATAATCTATGGATTCATTTTCATTATCAGTTTATTGATTCCATGTATTTTTTATTTATTTACATATCTATATTTATTATGAATTATTTAATTTTCTTCACATATTATTGATTTATGTAACACATACTAATTTTTTTATCTCACAATTTTATTTGTTTTCCTTCATTGGGTTAAGAAGATAAAGTAATTGAATAATATTCATGGAAGTAGTTTATTTTCCATCAGTGTGTTCAAGGTTTAAATACCAATGTAATAATGGTAACATTTATTTTTCTAGTTATCTGAGAATAATAAATTGATTATTCTTTTGTGATTTGATCTGTAGTTATTTGTGTTATTTTAAAAATATAACTATGAACTCTTGGATTCTAGGGTCAGGGTTATTGTAGTTTGAATCAAAGCAGGATTTGTAGACTCCTTGGTAAGTAGTTGTTAAATAAACATCAGAATTATGAAATTATGTGTTGTGATTTATTGTATTAATAATAATGATAATTATTCACTGAATTATTATTTACCATAACTTAGTAATGGAACCAAATAGAAGAAAGGGGTAAATAACCACATATAATTTAGGGATTCACCCCTACGAAAGAAAACATAGTTAGTGTTGGATCAGAGAATATCAAGACAATATTAAGATAGATTAATCAGGTTATGAAGAATAATCATACTAAATGAATTTTAGCTCATTTCATGTAGTACAATCCTTTTTCATTTAGTGATACTAATAATCTATTGGTATTTGATAAATGGATCATGTTTTCTTAAAATATATTTCATGCATTGGGATCTAATGAAAATAAATAGGTTGTATTTGATGTATATTATATGAAAGGAGATTTTAATCAATGCTGTCCATTTATCTATATTACTAAGGATGAAGATGAACTAAAAGTAATGGAATATAAAAAATTTAATAAAAAATTCTTGGAAAAATATTTCCCTCACGAACAATGAACAAAAATAAATCAAAAATTACATAACTTAATGAAAAAGGAATACAATAGAATTATATATTATAATTCTACCTTCAAAATACTATGCATGTATTCTATTGATTACATATGTGATTTTAGAAATAAATATTGGCCATTTTTTGGAGGACTTAATCCATGCCTCTATAGGACACTGAAATCCCAAACATTTCCATCATATGATAAAATACTATTATGTTCTTTCAAAATAGAGAATGAATTTTATACACCCTAATTGTTCATGTGAACTGAAGAGAAAAAGAGGTCTTCTGATTTCCTAGAGAAATGTGAATCATTAGATAATAATAGGGGAACTTATAAACTCCCATTTTGTGAAGATTATTGAAAAATAATCTTGGTAAATTTTTGAAAGGAATGAGAGTTTTTTATAAGTGTGGAGAATTAGGTCATTATGATAATGAATTCAAAGGGGAACAAAAAAATATATGATTTTAAATGATTTAACAAAATTGAAATGGGAAATTACTCAAATCAATGTCCCTAGAGTCAAGTAAATCTACAAAAAAAGAGGAAAATCAGAGATGGACAAGATTATGTGATCACAAAACATAAAGTAGATGTACTAAATGATGTAGTGGAAGGTGCACTAATCCTATCATCAAAATTAACCAATGGTTTTTTTAAATTATTGATCATTGCACTCTTTTTTATATATCTATATTTACAGAAAAATAAAACATTTATCTTTTTATTTAGCAAAACCATTTCACTTAAAAATAATAAAGGAATACTCCTTTCCAAAAAAGGTAATTTTGACGCCATTATGACATGATAATGTGAATTGGTTGGTAAATGTTTCATTATACAAATGGTAAAACTTGATATAATTTGAATTATAGAGAAGATTACAAAATATGATGCGAAATTTATTACAATAAGAAGGAAATTAAAATTATTGAGGATGTTCTAGAATTCATGATGTTTAGATAAATAATATCATCGTCTAATTATTATCTAGATCCACCCGCAATTGCTCTATTGAATGATGTTCTTGTGGTGGAAGAGAAAAAATGTATAGGGATGAGAAAATAAATATTCCAATTGATGATATACCAATTTTATGGGAATAAATCAATGTATTTCTTATGAAAGTACATGGAAATCCACTAGATAGTGACGATGATTTTACCATTCATTTAATCCATAATTAAATACCAATATCAAAGGCTTCTTAGAAAATGGACACTATTGAATTCGTGGAGCTAATGAAAAAATAAGTGGAGTAGATTAATAATGGATTTCTTCTACCTATATTTTCACTATGGGGAGACCTCTAGTATTTGTTAAAAAGAATGATGGATCCTTGATACTATTCATTTACTACAGAGAAGTCAAGGGAATTATAATATTGAACAATTATCCTATTCCTCTCATTGATGATTTTTTTATCAATTTCATAGAGCTCGATATTATTTTACTATTGATCTTTGTTCAGGGTATCATCAATTGTGATTAAAGACTGAAGATATTTTGAATACATATTTTTAGATGTGGTATATCCAATAAAATTTTATTGTAATTCCATTTTGATTGACTAATGAACCCTTTATTTCATGGTGCTGATGAACAAAGTATTAAAAGAATATATTGATGATTTCTTATATTATTCACTAATGATACTCTAGTGCATTATAAATACAATGAAGATCATAAAAATCACATGAAAATAATTCTTGATACTCTTATATGGAAAGTTTTATTTCGTAAATTTTGCAAGTATTAAATTGGGATTAAACAAATTTCATTTCATCGAAATACTGTCTTTATGAATGGAATCCCAATATATCCAATTAGGACAATGTCAATCCATGAATTGACTATACTAATAAATATAAATGAGGTACATATTTTTACTTGTCTATTAGGTTACTATTATCATTATGTTTGATTTTGTTTCCTGGTTGGATAACGTATTAACAAAGATCACATGTAAAGGGGTTATGATTATATTGGAAAAATATTGTGATTTTTTTTAATATGTTAAGATAAGATTTTTAAATGATATGATTTTGGATCTACAATAAGAAAATTATGGGTTTATAATATATAGTGATGCATCAATGAATGGTCTTGTTTTTTCCCTAATGAAAAATGATAATGTTATTGAATACACATCGAGGTAGCTTACGATTCATGAGCATGATTATCCAACTGATGATCTCCAGTTAGCAGTCGTAATATGTTATTTGAATATATGTAGACACTATCTCTATAGTGAAAGAGGTGATATATACATTGAACACAATATTTTGAAATATATCTACACATAGAAAAACACTATCATGATGAAATGATTATTAATAGAATTTCTCAAATATTAAGATTTCTCAATACAATACTACCAAGGAAAAGAAAATATGTTATAAGATGCATTATGTAGGAAATATCACTGACTTATGGCCCAAATGAGGATTGATAAATATCATGTAATATTGGATATAGTAAATATTGATATGGGAATTTTTATTGGGGAAAATCACTCCTTTTTAAAATCACTACAAACCAATATTTTTTTGAAATGATTAAAATGTCTTAATATGATGATATGAATTTTCAAAAAAAAGTAAGGAAATTTATTGTGGAATATTAGAGAATTTTTTTTATGGTGATGGAATTCTAAAATTTGGAAAGACGTTATGTTTTCCATCAATACATAGCTAAATAGGGATCTATTAGTTTATTCTTATAGATAAAATTTCTCGATACACCTTGTTAGAACCATGATGTATAGTTATCTAAAGGAACACTTTTGGTGAGATAATATGATGTTTGAAATTGTTGACTATGTGTCATGATTCCTATTTTTCAGCTAGTGAAGGCTGAAAGACATTATCTTAGTAAAGTTAAGAAACCTCCACATATTCTTATGTGGAAGTGGGATGACATTATAATGTAAATTTTCATAGGACATCCAAGGATACCTAGAAGGAATGATGTAATATTGGTTATTATTGACGTCATAAAAGAAATGAAACATTTTCAAACTATAAGAGAACATTACATTTTAAGATTTATAAAATAATCTATATAAATGATGTTTTAATAATTCATGGTGATCCTATTGTGAATATGTCAGATCTAGATCCCAGTTTTAAAAACATCTAGATGGTTCTTCCAAAGTCTTTGGATACTCAGCTTCATTAGAGTATTTATCATCACCATCATATGAATGGATAGTCTGAAAGGAATATTAGAACATTGGAATATATGTTGATATCATACTCACATTACTTTAAAGGTATGTGGGATAATTATTTACCATTGGTAATATTTTCCTACAACAATAGTTTCTTTTCATCTATTCAAATGGGTCTATATGAAACATTATATATAAAGAGATTCCACACTCCCACTTGTTGGGATGATGCTTGTGAGAGAAAATTAAAGGACCACTACATATTGAAGATACAAAATTATAGGTAATGACTAATAAGGATCAAATTAAAGAATCTTTATGTAGTAAGAAGGTTTATTCTAACAACGACATATTGGATTTTCAATTTCAAGTGGGAGATCATGTCTTTTTATAAGTATCTCCATGGAAGGGTTTCATTATGTTCAATATGAAATGGTTAATTTTCATTAGGTGTATATAACCATTTGAAATTATAGAAATAATTTTTGTAGTAGACTACCAATTAGAAATGCCACAATGTCTCCCCAATGTTGATGATGTATTCCACAAATAAATATTGAGGAAGTACATGATGGACCCAAAACATGTACCCACATAAAGAAAAATTGAACTGGAACATGATTTTCCTTATGGTGAATATTCGATTGAGATTCATCACACGAGGGAGAATTTATTAAGAAATTAGAAGTCTCCACTAATAAAACTTATCTGGAGAAACCATAAAATGACAGATGGAAAGTGAGAACCAATGGATGATATGAAGAAGAACCACCATCATTTTTTAGAAGGAAATATTAAATAAAAATGTGAGGTATAAATTTTAGAAGAAGATAAGTATATAACACCATAATATTTTAGAGTATGTATCTCATTAAATAAATTCAACTTATTTGATAGTGTACAATTCACAAACAAACCATGATATAATATTAAATATTAACGTGATAGATGAAATAGTAATTTAACTGTTAGGAATAGTATTATTTTCATTAGAATAGTTAAATCTCCTATGAAATTAAAAATATAAAATTTAGATATCTCATAAATGAAAAATGATATATTTATATAATATAATACGTAATAATATGTTTTAAATATGCTAAGTTACGTTTTATTGATTTTTGTAAAATGTAAATGTTTATTTTAAATAGTATAATTTTTATAATGACTTAAATTATAATTAATTTTCATAAAATATATAAATAAAATAACATTTTTTGTATTATTATTATTATATAAATTTTTTATTCCAAAAATAATTTTATAAAAGTATCATATAATCAGTTATAAGTTTAACTTCAGAAAATTTCCAATAAAAAATTATTTTATTTAAAAATTAAATTTCTAATATTTAGAAAATTATTTTAATTAAATAGAGACCATTATTTTAATCTACATGTCATGAAATCTTTAAGGTGAGTTTTTGGTATTTTTCTGAAATAGTTGAATTTTGGTGAATAATGAAATACAGTAATTTCTGGTATTTAATATTTTAATCCAAATATATGAATTTTTGAGTCATGTAAGATATAAAACCATTATTTATAACTAACATGAACTATTTAATATATTTAATCAAAATAATCAATATTATTTATAATCTTGACCCAAAATAATAAACAAACGAATAAAATAATCAAAAACACCCATCTCATACAACTATAATCACTATCCCTCACCACCACTTCTACTCACTCAATTGAAGACTTATATCTTGACAATATTATTCCCAATTACTATTCCAAATCTATTCACATTTTATGGGTCTTTCTGGTCTCACCAAAATACAATTTCCAAGTACCTTAAGGAGTTTCTCAATGAGATGACTCTCAAGAGGTTAACCCCTCCATTCACTTTTAATTTCTTTTCATTTCATATGATATCCACACATACCCTTATCCCAAATTTGAATGGTAACTCTAGTATGATATATATGGTATACATTTATTAAGTAAATTGAATATCAATCATCGTTTCTCTTATATTCATGTTCTACTCTAAAAATGAAAACATGATCTGTGAGGTGTCTATTCAGCACCTTCATGGTTGAAAAGTTTTCCTTTTTTACCTTACCACAATAAGGACGGGTCATATAACCTTTTTTATGGTTAAAAAAATTATAATATGTGTATTTAAACTTATAAATTGTTTTGGAACCAATATATAAAATATATATTTAATAAAATGATATAAGTTCCTGATGATTGAAGGAGCTACCATAACCAAATTAAATAATTTAAATTAGTGTTTTTTAAAATGAATCATTTTTATAAAATATAACCAAATGATATATAACATAAATTAAAATAATATATGTAAATTAATAACAAATATTTTAAATTTTGGAGAAAAATTTCAATTTTACGTCAATCTCCATACTTTTATTCAAGAAACATGTCATGAAAACCGCAGAAAATGAAACCTCCTGGTACGACAAAATTGAATCCTATAACTAAAAAGAAAATATATACATGAACAGAATGAAATTATAATAAATAAAATTAATTTATAAAAGTTTCCCAATTATGTAATTCGTTAATCTAATTTTATTAATATGTATATTACGTACAAGGGAAGAATTCCATCAGACATAAGGTAAGGGATTTCTCATCGATTTTTATATTTGTGAGATATACCTTATTTACCACTTATTCATTTTTGTGGTGTATTATTAATGCAATTTTTTATTTATAACCATATATGAATTAATATTTAATTAAATATCCATATTTCTTGTAACATTGAAATGACAATTTTATTAGTCTTATACCATTTTACATCTGGTGTTTATTTTTAATGTAGTTTTAATTGTTGAAATTTTGAAAAATATACATCCTCTACAAAATATTGATATTTTGATTTGGTATTCTATTCTTGATATATATATATATATGTATGTATGTATGAATGAATAATAATTTGGAATAGAATTTACTGATGTGTCATGAAGTTAATTAACCCATTGATGCATCGATAGGTCTCATAAGATAAAACAATTATCGACAAAAACATAACATTTTATTCCATGAAACATTTGGTGAGTTTATACTCATAGAAGTAAATCCACATCGTTAAAGGTATTGATGGTATGGGATCCTTTTATAGTTACATGGTGACCATTAATTTTTAATTTTCTTCAGTCAGTACTCAATTATTAATTTCAATGATATTTTCACTATGACAAAATCTATTAAGGATTTTTCATTCATAGTTTATTGATGGCATGTGTTTCTCACCAATTTAAATTGAAATAATTATTGTTCCTAATTTAAATATCTAGTTATTATTCATTCATGTAACCATTTCTGATCATATGATCTCACCCATTTATTTATTCCCTTCACTAGGTTTTGAAGTTGAAATATTAGAATATGTGTTAGTGAAGAAATTTATTTTCAATTGTTTTGTTCTCTATTTAATTTAAATTTTAATAAATAACCACATATGTAATAGTTTTTCATGACTAATATACTGATAATTCATTGGTGAAATGATATATTGAAACAATTCCATTGTAATAAAAAAAACTTCTTACTTTAATCTACTACTATTGGGGTTGTTACACAAACCGTCAGGCCGAACTTATCACCTCATTATTTATTGGTAAATTCTATTTTTCACTTAGTTATTTAAATGATCTTAACCATATTTCTTTTCCTCTTATCTAGTATCCCACCAATGTTAGGTATCTATTTATTCCCTTATCCTCATCCTTAAATCCAAATTTCCATTAGGCCCCCATTTGGGATGCTTTTTTCATATTTCATCTCCATTGGTAGGAGATATAATACAATACATTTTTCACCTTGTTTATCTCTTCTTTAAAAATGCTACTTTTGTGTGAGGTTGGGTGGTCCATTTTTATAACGTCCATCAAGTGTTCTATTATATTATAATCTATGAATAAATAATGGCTGATACATGATGAGGCATCTACTGTAGGAATAAGCTAGAGGATATATACATTTTATGTCGATATCAGGTTATTTATACGTTGATGTAATTGTGCCATACACCAAACATTCTTGTCATTTATTCCAATGTTAATAAACCCCATTAATAAAATCTTTTATATTGGATAAATACATCTTATGACTCACTTATTAATGGTTTGATGTTTTAGACCACTACCCAAACCACCCATGTGGTGGGTTCTTTCCTTTGACAAGGAATATGACACCCTTTAGGTGAGTTGTTCTCATATATCATAAATAGGAATTAAATATGAGAATGATGTGGATCAGTAAAGGATATAATCAACGTAAGGAAACTTATCATTTTTACGTGAAAGGAATAAAATGGGGAATCACTAGGATTTATTGTGACTATGAAATTGTTAATGAAAAGGGTATTATGTGTTAATTAGAAATGGGAATATAAATTTATATGGTTCCTTGGTCAATTAAATTAATCATGATGATGATGGATGGAATATTATTACACTAATGCATGACAGCTGATAGAGAACAAATATCGGACACACTGAATGGAACTAATTGGGGGGGGGGCTCAAGGTATGGAATAGGTTATGGGGTTTGGGGTATAGAACTAATGACCCACTTGGATGGAATTGGTTTTACACCATTGATCCATCTTTCTTATACCATTGAGAAAATTTCCCTTAGGTTTTACCCAAGTCACCTTCATGTTTTCTATGGATGAGCTACTTTGAATGGAAGTTGATTCACTGGTTGTTGGCCATAGGTCTGGGACCATAAAAGACTGATACATGATTACTTATCATAGACCTCAGATGATTCATATTCATGACTTACAGTTTTCCATTATATAAGGATTCTTGATCACTACGGTTTATGGTTAACTTCAATGTATCACTTAAAAATATAAATTTTATTCCTATTATACAGGAACACCTCATCATCCTATTGGAATATACTAGAATTTTTATAGACAATTTTAGTGGTGGCCTACTG
This sequence comes from Viscum album, assembly GCA_963277665.1. Lineage (NCBI taxonomy): Eukaryota > Viridiplantae > Streptophyta > Magnoliopsida > Santalales > Viscaceae > Viscum > Viscum album. Next base: position 476,995,718 of record OY728140.1, read on the forward strand.
AGTATTATACCACACCAAATTCAAGTCATCATTTGGTACCAAAAAATGTTCATGGATGTATGTAGGGACATGTTAAAGAGCCCTCTTCTTGCTTCTTGATTAATTACAGATTTTGAGTAGGGGATTAGAAGACCGATCTATAGATCCAGATGCTTTCTAGAGATATCCTTTTCCTTTTTTATAGTTTATAATTGTATTATACTAAATGCATATTGCTATGCATTACATTTCTTTTGTATAACACCATGACATTATCATCATTTTCTATAAGATGCTACACTTGGACTTGATTATTAATACTATTTTCCAGATCATTTATATACTATTTATGGTTGATATAATTATTTCTCATTTTATTTATTTTTGATTGATCTGTTACACTAATAATAGTCATATAGTCTCTCAACCATACCATTACAGACCGTCACTATTGCTCGACATCCATTAGTTTATGAGGATGCACTATTGTGTCCATGTTACCCACCGACTCGAGGCACCGTTTAGTGTATCCTAGGATAGGATGTTACAAAAAGTATTTATATATTGGAATTGTGTGTTTAGTTTCATTTCCGATCATGTTTTATTACTGTGAATTAATAGACTATTATTGGGGAAAATTATGCTTGAATCCAATGTATAGTTATAGAGGATAGCATTGATGGTTAGTGGGGTTGTGGTTGGTTGATATGATATTGAAATATTTTGTGATAGTTTTTGTGGTTTCTAGTATATTGTTATATGGTGTTCTTTATGGATGATTTCAATGGTTGGTATGAGATATGTTTTTGGTTCATTTCATGGAATTTAGTTCATTCTTGTTGGATTTATTTTGTCATTCGAAATGGTAAAAAAAATATGATAATGATAGTCAAATTTTAAATAGTCATGGGATAAAATTAATTAAATTAGGGGTTGCCAATTGGTTATTGATAAATGAAATTAATTATTTATATATTGTTTGATAGTGAATAATGTATGATAATTATCTTTCCTTGAAAATATAATTTACAAAAATAATGATGTTTTAGTATATTGTAAAAGGTAAATTAAAAAATTGTAAATTGATATGATAAAATTGAAATTTTGGATGGTTATTGTGGTTGTTTTGTGTGGTAATGTTGACAGCTTCATAAGTGATAGGTGGTAACGATTTTATTGTAGAAGGTAATGGTGATACATTTGTATTTGTGGGACGTGATTGAAATTTTTTTGGTATGAACCCATTTGGTTGATATTGTGGGTTGTTTTATTGAACATGTATTTTATGGCATTTCTAGAAACATCCCAACATATCATGGATAAACTTACTGAAAATCAAATTTTTGGGTTTCTAAGTGCTTCCACCAATATGCAGGTTGACTATGGAATAAATGAATAACTATTTTCTCTTCCAATCTATTCATAATTATTTATAACTATGACTACCAAAGTTTTATAGTGCATCTGATTTGATGGGAGTGGGATTATGTGGTTTATATAGTGGGGGTCATTCTTGATATAAGTAGGGAATGTGGTTGATACCATTCTTGTTTAGGATACATTAATGATATGGATAATGATGTGCAGTTGAGATGATGATAATTGGTGGTGGATATAGACTGTTATTAACTAGTTTGTCTTTACTTTTATAGGTCAGATTAAGAAGGGGTTCATCAGTTTGATGCACATTATATTTTGAAGCAAATTTATGATGTGAATATATTATTTTGATTATATTGAAGGGATTGGGTGACCCAAATGATTAAAAATGGGGTAATTAGAGTGAAAAAATATCGGTGAAGTTTTTACAAAGTACCCATTTTATATAATAATTCATTACTATGTTTTTTATACATACATTCACTATTGGGTGGAAGATCCTTTGGAATTATCATTGATACATTCTATTGTAGGTTCCTTTTTTTCATCTATTTATTCACCGATGAATTATTATTCTTTTTCTAAATTAGCATGAGATATATAGGGTTGGATCCCCCAATGATACATTTTTTAAATAAAAGTGGTTAGATGAATTGGTCAACCAATTCAGTCCCAAATGTTTTTATTAAAAAAATGTTTTAGTAAAACATGATGTACAATGAATTTACACTAGTAGACATTGCGGGAATGACAAACTAGAAAACACTGAGGAAAAGACAACAAAATATAGAGAAGAAAAACTGATGGAAACAACCTAAAATCAATTATTCCATGTTCTCAAAAAAGGTATGTACTTTCAATTGGGACTCCACCAATCCAGGTATGAAGGGAAGACAATTCATGTAAAACATTTCTTCTCATTTAACTTGAGCTTTGTCCTTCAAACTGCAATACCGTTTTCATTGTAAAATGAAACCCAAAAAATGGATCCTGAAAAAGGATAAATATACATTTTTTATGTTTATTGGAGGATTTTGGTGATTGAGTTAGACATTAGTTGAATGGAGCTATGGTATGAGTCATTACTCATGAGTTTTAATTTAAATAAATTATTTGAAACATATATTTTAATGAAATATAATGCATTTTTTATTTTCGTATGTGGGTCTTTTATAATATGTTGTGGGCTGGTGATTTCATTTTATATTTAATAGAAATTGTATGGGCAATACATCTCATTGTCATGTTATATATCTTCTATTCTATTCTCCAGATCATGGAAATTTAGAAGACTCCCTTAGATATCACTATCATCATAACTGTAGGACTAGGAGGGGTCCCAAATAGGGTTAAGTTGTGAATCCATTCTCATGTTTTATTTTATTCCTCATTATTTAATTTAGAAACATTTTTTGGTGGTTGGTATTCCATATAATGTCAATGATTCAATTTATTCCACCTCGTTCCTCACATTGGGATTCAAACATGGATGATAGGTGAACTGATGGATAATTATTAGTGAATCATGTTTTTATTAGGTATTATATACATATAAATAATATTATATTAATATTTCAACCTTTTCTTCGATAAAGGAGTATGGGGATGATAAAGGATGGTTGGGGATGTTTCAATGAGGAGTGAATGTTTCTTTGAGGGCATCATGATTAGATGGAATCATTGGAAAACTAAAATAAGGTTTTGGATTTGTTGGTGGTTCAGATGAACGTAAAATATTTATCAATATATTTAAATAAAATAAAACTTCATAGTGAAAATTCATATGTGTAACACACTAAATACTTTCCATTAATCGATGTTGGGGTTTATATACTACTATAAAATATATATAGGTGTGACTACAAGATAAACTACAGGTGTTTCATGACTGTAGGTATTTGTGTGTACCAATGTATATTCAAGAATATATTGTTGGACCTGGACACCATGTTTTCTAAAAAACACATCTGGTATTTCTAGGATTCCTTTTTGGAATGAACCTCATGTACATGCTGACTAGATATCATGGTTTCACTTGTTGTGATATATAAATTACATGACTTGTACTTACATAAATTATATAGTCTCACATGGTAGTACATGTCAATCTTATATGGGGGTTTCAGATATCATGTTCACCATCAAGACATGCTTTATTGGTTGATCCCATAATAATAGGAATGTAGTGGCTTGTGTCCTACTGTAATCTTGGTCTACAAGACATATACTCTATAATACATGTTTTTTACATTAAAATTCATAGTATTGAAATATTTTCATAACATGGACTTACAGATATTATATAGTCTCACATGGTAGTACATGTCTATCTTATATGAGGGTTTCAGATATCTTGTTCACCATCAGGACATGCTTTATTGGTTGATCCTGTAATAATAGGAATCCAGTGCCTTGTGTCATTCTATAATCTTGGTCTACATGACATGTACTCTAGAATACATGTATTTTACATTAAAAATCAAAGTATTGACATATTTTCATACCATGTAATTATTTACATATATATGATTATTCCATTTTATCATTTTAGTTAGATAAAATTATAGTTCAAATCAATTCATAATATATCCAAGGTGAAAATGTAGTTGATGTTTCACAGCTTCATAGAGATGATGATAGATAGTTTTCTAGGAAATTGAAGTGAAAATTGGGTTGGTAACATTCCTAGACACAAAATATTTCTATGGTTTGACATCTCCATATAAAGAGTTAAGTAGGTATCCTACATTTTTTGGCTAGGTGTGATTCCCCTAGAAATGGATTATGTAACCCCCTCAATTAGTGAATATTACATAGGATAAGGAACACATACTCCACTATTGTTAGTACCCCTTAAATTGATGTAAACTATATTTATGTGTCATTACCCCATTTTATTGAGGGGTAATGTAAAATTCATGGAGGAATTGTAGTTTTGGTTCCTTAGACTTTTCATTACTCTTGATATTTATGGTCTTTTTTTATGAAAATGAATTCAATGGGGTAGATCTATAAAGATTAAAGACCTCAGAGAATTTGGTTACCTATTCGGCATAAATGATATATGGGTTTATCCTATTGAGAAGACTCATTATATTATTTTTATATGTTGTTTTTATTGAATCCTATATGGTATTTTTTGACCACTATATTTTCCTTATGAAAAAATACTCTATGTATCTTATAATGACAGTCAATTTGGTAATGTTTTTATGGATGTGTAGATATTGGTTTAATGAATTAGTGACATTCAACGATGGTGTTACTCACATAAATATTCATGTCACATTGATTTTATCTAAATTATATTTTAATGGTTAGAATGTTCCTTCGGATATTTGGTAATGTACATTACAAATAATAAAATTAAATGGTTTCTATTATATTATATATTGATTTATCATTATTTAATACATGTTTTACTTAAAATGTTCATTTATATAAGTTTTAATTATTATATACATATTCATTATGTTGGGTGGGTGTATAATATTTTATAGGATAAGTAATAAAATATGGGTGATCTAACTTGTACATGTCTATCACCATCCCCAAGACTATAAGTGGATAGAATGGGTTAGAACAACAAGACTATTTATTTCCATGGAATGGTTTTAGTGGATATGTTAATATGGGAATGGTATGTGAAGAGTTAGTTTTGATTGGATAATGATTATAAATATTCATCTTATATGGATTTTTTGTGATGAATAACTAAATTATTTTATAGTGCATTGATATTGGTTAATAGACCAAGGAATCTAGTGATTCCATTCAGCTAAAGAATCCATTCTACAAGACATTGAGAACATAGGAATTGACTACGAACACTATGAAATTTGTTTCGTGGATTAAATTGGATGATACTTTCTTCACATAGCATGTGAATTGTTTTTTAATTCTAAATAATCATAACTAATATCTTTAAGTTATTATTTTATAATTGAGGATGGTTATTTTAAATTCATTATTCTATCCTAGATACAACTAGCTTCACATTAGAGGATAGTTTATGTTGATCTATTCCATGTGATATTTCCCCTTTCCATCAACCAATAAATCCATGAGGATTTAATATAGTTACCATATAAGAAGTTCTTTCCTCTGCTAAATTACCATAGTGTTCATATACAACTTATTTAGAAGGGAGGTTACCCACCTACAACATAGATTGTTTTCCCCAAAAAGTATGGCGAGACTACTCACTAGTTTATCATACATCATGAGTTCTAAGTATATATGAATACAAAAATTAAGGTTGAGATAAATCATTATCCATGTGAGGAATGGATAGAGTTAGTATACAATTTTTACCTTTTGGTTCAAATACCAACTGCAAATATGGTCGGCTTTACTTTTAATCATATTCTTAGGGTTACAACCCACTGTTGGAAGCTCATTGAACATGATCATAATAAATATACTATACATTGAACTTATTATCACTTATTTATTAATGTGGGATACAATCATGTTTTGTAGAGGAAAATGTTTGTGAAGTATATACTTGACCTCCTATAATATAATAGGATGATGTATTAAAAAAGGAAAAGCTCACGAACCACATTAGGTACTCATAGAATATGTTCTATGATTATTATCTTCATAATATGATTTTTAAGTGTGACATTTTGCGAGATATTTGAGTTGGGATTATAAATTTATATACTACCTCTATGGCCATGGTTTAGGATCATGATTTGGTGATTGATATATTTCATGAAGATTTTCATCTAGGTTGGGAAAGGGTTTCTCAAATAAGATTCATTATTAGTAGCTATCTAATAATAGCTAAAATGGTCACTTCATTGGAGGAATGTGTATTCATGATCACGTTGTGGAGGTAGAAGTATGAGGTATATAAACTTGGTCCCACCCAACATGATGTTCACGATTTTTTAACTTATGGTTATAGAGGAAAACCTCCTCCTATTTTCCTAGAGAGTTCAGTAGATCATGATATAATAGGTTGTATTATATAAGATCCCAAAACCCATACTCCCAGATCTAGTGATAATAACAATATCGTTACATTTCAGTATTTCATTGATGATGATGATGTAAAAAAAGTTTTTGTAAAACATACAACCTAAAGAAATAATATTCAATTAGTTAAATGTTAAAGGAACTTTTAGGTTTAGATATGTATAGAATTAGGAAACATTCATACTTAAATAATACCCATGATTTCAAGGGAGTATTTTTCACATGACACTAGATTTTCATCTTCCAAATTATTTTTTCAAAATATCCCAAAAACATAATCTTATTAAAGACCGTTATAGGCACAAATAATTTAATCATCAATCTTCATAACCCGATGAATGGGAGACAAAAAAAGGGGGAGATAAAATTCTTAGAAAGGGTAAACATAAGCATTAGAAATTTTTAATAAAAAGGGAGTATTTTAAGAGATTAATGGTAAGATTCAATAAATAATGTGAATGAGCATAATATAAGAATATTAATACACATAAATTCTTGGATAATCAATCATGAAACATGGAATAAATCTTTATCAATGTAAGGAGTCATAAGGATCAATAATAATTACCAATGTAATTTCGGTATTTAATAAATAAGTCACTAAAAACCATACCAACCATAATGAAAATATTTTGGTTTCATTGAAATATTATATTCATAACCCACACTAAGGTTGTGTCAAAAATAATAGTAGCTTGATTAAATTTTCAGAAGAAACCCTTTGATAACTCTATCCTTCATTTTTCCAAACCCAATGATTATTACCTATTATATTGGAGATCTATTTGGGAGCATCCATCATATAATCTATATAGTGATCTCTATGTTATATCATGGTGCACCCATGGTATATGCTATATGAGAAGCACTCAGTTCTATTTGGGAACACAAATCATATTAACTATATTAAGATTACCCTTGATCATTAATAATGTCCAATTATGGTTCAGGATTATTTTTTTTGAATCATTCTATTTTATTCATAACAAAAACCATTATTTTTCATTGTATTATTCAACCATGGAAAATAAACAATTTCCACAGCATTATCATAATCCATCAAGAGATATAATATGGTTTTTATTAACAAAACATTTCCACCTAGTGAATATCTATCATCAATGGTTGATAATATTAATAAATGTGAATAAACATTACCAATCAATAAAAATATTTTTGGGGAAAATATCAGGTTCCTTTCAAATATCACTCGAACAAAATAAAAATTAAAAAAATACTATGAAAATAATATTAATTTAAATATAAACTGGAAAAATTGAATGGAATGAACCAAAAAATTTCTTTTAATGGATGTGAGAAATTTTTTTCATGATGTAAACTTTAAAATAGTCATTCTTTTACAACATTTTATAAAGAGAGTTAAATGTGGAATTTTTTGAAATGTTAAAAATTTTATTTTAAAAAATTTCAAATAAGTTCAAATTTTTTTAAAATATATTTATAAAACCATTTATTTTTAAATAGAAAATTTTATGGAATTTTATAAAACATTTATATTGAAGAGAAAGAGAGCTGATCTAAAAGAACAAAAAAATTCAGTTTCACTTACAAATGACTTTCTTGACATTTTATTAATAAAAAAGGGTGTAAATGAAAACCTAACACGTTAACATCAATTATAAAAATATCAGAATAAAGTTATGAGGTTGAATAAAATAGAATATGATTTCCACTAATGTAATCTTGAACAAAAATTGTCCCGAAATTATAGAGTTAAAAGTATAAAGACAATTACACTTTCAAAACTCTTAAATCATTTGAATTGTGAAAGAATAAAAATAGATCAAGAATAACTATCTTCAGAATATGGATATTCAAAATAGTATATATCATTGGTTTATTAGATAAACTTAATGAAATATGATATGTTTATAACATAACATATGTTCCAAAGAAGAAAATTTGAGATTCCATCACTTATAATGATCAAAATATTAAGGTGACAATTAAATATTCAATCAATTAAGTGTATGAAATTTAAATCAACATAAAAGGGTTTAAATATTATATAAGATAATAAAAACTCATTGCACACATTATCCTATACAATTAAACAAAATGAAGAAGTAACATTACCTAGTGGTGATAAATTTGGTAATGAAATTCTTCACCACATGGTAAAATTAAAATCAAACCCCCTTAGAATAGATAATTAAAATTCAAAATTAAAATTAATTATTCAAGCCGAATTAATGATATTAGATGTAAAATTATAATTATATACCCAATATTAAAATCAGAATGTGAATAATAATAAAATATTGCATAATGAATTTAAATTGAGATGATATCCCTTCTCTCTAGTACATACTTTCTATGAATTTCAATTAACTCATGTGTACTAAGCTTATATCAATTAGTTCATTTCAGAATAATTTTTTTATATTTTAGTATCTTACACATGAATCATTTATTTTATTTTTTTAAATGCAATATTTAAATATTTAGTTATTTAATTCCACATTGGTTGTTTTTAGTGCTTTCAGTTCATTATTTCAAAACAACATTGGTGTTATGATTGAGGTAATAGTAATTATTATTCCATAATATATTGAATGATAATATTTATATAATAATTATTTTTATATATAAATTATACTATTATATTAATCCATGAATAATGATTATGATAAATGAACTATGATACATTTATGGATATGGTATGCCAAATGTACTCATGGACAATATTCAATTTTTCAATGATCATTATGGAAATAAGTTAAGTATTATATTATATTTCCATAATTATGATAATAAAATAAATATCATATTCTTTATTTAAATACATTTATTTATATATTTCATGTGATTTTTTTGGTAAAAAATTAATCTATCTACTTCATGGATGTTGTAATCAGTCTGTACGATGAACGATATAATCATATTTCAGTGACTACAATTATAATAAAATGTGTAATATATTATAATTTAAAAATGGAAAAATATTTCATGAATATAAAAATTATTTACATTAAATCACATATATTCATTTAGTTTAACATTATTATATATAATGTAATGTTTTAGTGAAAAAACTAACCACATCACTTCGTAGAGCGTCATTCCACTCTACGCACGAGTGACATTATTTTATCCCTCATAGAATAGAATGTAAGAAGTTATATTTGACGTCATGGAAATGTATGTAATATTATGTTATAAATATTATATATATATACACACATTAATTCAATTGTTATAACCAGACATTAGAGGAGGTCATAGAAAAATTAATTGCATCGTTTCGTGTGGTTGTAGTCCACCAAAAACATGAATGGTGGTTGAATTTTCCAATTGATTGAAGAGAAGTTGTATTTTAGTGAATAAATATAAATAATAATATATCATTATATAATATTTTATGTTTTTATTATATCTTAATAATTGAAGATTATTTTAGGAAGGTGTAATAAGATAAAAAATAATAACCCGCAATTAGGAATGATATGTCTTCTTTGGAAAACATTATTTGGTTATCACCATAAGCCTTAAAATGATGAATATGTTATCCAATCATGGGTTTTAGGTCTTGGGTAGTTAGTCTTAGATGTTATTTGGGTATTTATTTGGATTTAAAAAATAGTTTGTTTATAAGAGGATAGAGTGCGGTTCCTTTTATAGGTTATGTGATTGGTAGCCATGTAATTGTTGAAAAGAAATTGTGATACACACATTTCTTCATCCTAAAGGGTCCAAAATGGACCCTTATAAAAATTTATTTTAGATAAGTTCAAAATATGTCTTTATAAAGGACTATAGACTGAATTTTAGGTTATTTGAGCCATTATCATTTTTGTTTATCCACAAAAAATGTTTCTACCTTAATCACAATTTTTCTTATTCTCACTATTTATTATGAAAAAAATTATTTTGATCATATTACACATTATAAATAATTATGATAAAAAAATGGAATTAATTTTACCAAATCCAGTCAACTAATGAGGGAGAGTTTAATTTAAATTAAAACTTGTAGACATGATGATAAATTAGTTTTTCAAGATATGAATTTTTCCATCATAAGATGTTTTTATATAAACATTATGAAGAGTAATATTCAATATATGTATTTAAATTGATAATTATAGATATATAGTATATGAATATAATTTAAAAAATTCCCCATTAGCGTGTTTTTATAATTTATTAAAATTGAGAAACATTATTCATTTTATAATGGTTTTAATAAAAAATGTGTTTCTAATCCCAACAAAAAACCTTATATTAAATTTAGTATAAATATTATTATGATGTAATTAACATGATTAAATAAAAATAAATATTACCTGTTTTAATTTAAATAAACATCAATAAATAATTAGTAATTTTAATTACATGATTTAATGAAATGAATAATTTTTTTTTAAAAAAATAACCCTTAAACGAAACAAATTATTTTTCACAAAATTTTGAGATTTCACCATCTTTTATATTGAATATTACAATTTGAAAAATTAGATTAGTTTTTTTAAATAAAAGGAAACATATTTTATTGACATGTTCAATGTCATCCATTAATAAATTACCACCAAAATAACATTTTTTCACAAATTTATGATTATTGAAGGTTAACTTTTCATTATTATGTCACAAAAATAAACTTTTAAAGGGATACATAACATAAATAGGATAAAAATGTTATTAAACATATATTTATAAATAACCAAAAACAAAAAGGGATAGAACATTTTAACAACCTTGTTCTTTATTACACACTTAAACATGATTTATAATATAAAATCTTAACAAGATACAACACAGATGATCGATAAGAATAGTGTATTTGAGTATTAATATAATTAAATAACAACATAAAACCAGAAATACATCATATTTATTGAAAACTACTTTTACATGACCACTACATTCCCTTGTACAAAGCATTACATGGGATAACCTGAGGACATGCATAAGAAAAGGGTGATATATAAAGCCCAGTAAGGGAATAAACATGGAATAAATTGAGGAATAAATACATGATAGACAATCGTAATATAAACGCATCACACGAGAAAAATGAACATAAAGGCATGATAAATCATGATCATCACAACATGGAGATATGGAAACAACACTTAACATGGAATTAAAATGAGCGAAGGCTTACAACCCATGGAGCATGATTAAACCCTAATTGCACAATAATAATGATTAAAACCTCATTTAACTCAAATTATAATGAGTCAACACCTATTTCAAAAGATGTATTATTATAATATACAATATCCAATGCATTGAAGCACTATCTGGCCACACTCTTCTTACAAATTTCAATTCATGAATAATTGTGAAACATGGATCATATAACTTGGAATCAATAAAAATAATAATTTATTCCATGATTAAGTAATTTTTAATAAATACATGAATTTAACACTCAATATGTATATTTTATTAATGATGAATAACATTTTTAGAGACATGGGTGTGGTATTCACTACACAATGATCTTGGCTTGAAACAAATGTGGTGCAATTTCAGTAGCATAACGGTGTGAAATAATGATTCATTAAAATTGTTTTTAAGAGAGAAATGGGAGTATCATAATATGTACATTAAATTTACAGTATGGGAATCATATAGATACATGTTTGACAAATGCAATGGAATTAAGATATGCAATAAAAAAGTAATTCCTGAATGTAACTGAAGAAAGAGAATTTTCTTATAGAATTTCATCATGGTAATAGGTTTACATGAGAAGAATTAATGACAGAGAAATGGGATATATCATTATTCAAAAAAGAATAGGGCATTATGTGTGAGGTGATAAATCATATGCCAACATTTTAATATAAAGAAAAAAAGGATTTGACAATATAAAGAAACTTGGACAAAATTTAGAAAGGAAGAAATCCCTTACATGGATGTGTGATCCCAAAGACATGGGAGAGGATTGAGAGAGTCTTCTTGGGTGTTTTGGTAACCTTGGGAGGATTCTAGAGAGAGGAGGGTAAAGGTTGGATGAACTCCAATAAAATTAAGTGAAGCGGGAGTGGGATCTTGGGTGGGTTTATATAAGAAAGGACAATAAATTATTTATAATTTAGGTTTGGGACACCTCACATTAAACTAATCAAAACCCCAAACAAGATCATTTTTTCCCATGGGTTTTTCCCGAGAAGATTGGAAAAAAATATTTAATATGGCCAATGTCTGTACTTCTTAATACAAAAGGGTTTCTTATGCGGAGTTGAGTCACACACTCAGGTAAATCAATTTAAAAAGCTAAAATTTTTTATAAGACTTGGAGTCTCTACTAAAGATTTGTAAAATAAATTAAACAAACATAAAATCAGATTATGTTTAAGGTGAAACATATATTTTACAAAAATAATGTTTATAGTATTTTATTACATCACTATTAAGACTTTATGATGTCATAAAACACATTATATATTTAAACGGTATTTAATGTTTACCCAAACATTAGTCTATCTATGAAAATTATGAAAATTTCACTGTTGGATAATTTCAACATCCTGGTTCCAAAAATGATATTCATTTTATCCATATATATTTTTAAATATTTTAATTTTCACATTTAAAATAAAAACTGACATTTATCAAAAATTCATGGGTTTGCACAAAAATAGTTTTCAAAACTTAATAAAAATTTAAATTTCATTCATAAAATTATAAAATTATTTATAATTAATAAAAATTAATTATATAATAATAATATTTTATTCAAATATTATTTAATTCAAAAATCCATTAATTCATCAAAACAGATTTCAATGTTGAATAATAACTAAAAATATTATTTTTTCTTTAAAAACTATTTACAGAGTTACAATAATAAAAAGAATGTATATTATCTATAAAATATTAATTTAAATTATCATAGTAATTTGGTATTTTCGGAAGACCCCTTATAACACCCACATACGAACTTGTGGTAAGCTACACGATGGTGACAGACTCTTGGTGAGGCTCAAATAACATTGCTAGAGTGGTAATCTCTATCAACATCCACTTCTCTCATAGGGGCTTCAGTTCAGGCTTAATATATTCTAGAAAGGCATGGGATTAGTCTATAGTAAATCCCAATGACGGCACCTCCTTTCTGAACTCTAAAAAATTGGATTTTTATAGTGGAATGTCTACTGGATGAGGTCATCGATTCCTTTGTCTATATAAATTGGATTGTTTAAAGCTTCATATTTATAATAATCATCTGATCTCTATTCAACGACTATATTAGGAATTGACATAATTCTTCATGGTATTTTAAAATAAAAAAATAAAACCTAATAAGTTAATACGTCTTACCAAACCATAATATAGAATTTAAATTGACCCAGAGAAATTTTCATTAATCAATTTTTGGGTCATTACAATCATCCCCCTTAAGTAATTTTGGCCTCAAAATTCTTTTTTACCACACTAAAATATATATGGGTAACATTTCTTCATCACAGTCTCTGATTCCCATGTCACTTCTTCAAACTTATGGTTTTTTCACAACACCATGATGAGAGGAATTGTATTATTTTGTAGAAATTTTTCTCTATGATCTAAGATCTTCACTGGTTTCTAATCATAAGAAAATATCATCCTCTATGTGTACAACCACTAAAGAGAGCTCATGTAAAGGGTCTCATATATAATTCATTAAGAGGGATACATGAAATACATAATGAACATTGTCTATGGTAGGTGGCAGTTCTAGTCGATAGGCCATATCCCCAACAAGATCAAGAAACCTGAAGAGGCTAATGTACCTAGGACGTAACTTCCTTTCTTTCCAATCCACATGAACTTCTTCCACAATGATATGCGTGGAAATACAATGTCTCCAACTTTGATCTCAAGGTCTCATCAACAGTTATCCACATAACTCTTCTATTGACTTTGGGATGCCTTGATATGCTGCTGAATGGTTTTCACTATCTGCACCATGTCTTCGACCACTTTTTTACCTAGAATCTTACCCTCACTGACTTCTTCCCAACATTTCAGTGTTCTGCACCTCTTCCAATACATGTCTTTATATGGTCCCATTCAAATGGTCGAGTGGAAAATGTTTTTATAATAGAACTAACTAAGGAAGATGTTGATCCCGTCTATCATTAATGTCTATTGATAAAACTCTCAACATGTTCCCAAGTGTTTGGATAGTATGCTTGGATTGTCAATCAGTTTGAGGATGATATGCTGCACTAAATTTTATCTTAGTATTCAGAGCATGTTGAAGGCTCTTCCAAAACATAGAGGTGAATATTGGATCACAATTGGATACAATAGAGAGCGGTACCAAATGATGCATTACCACATCTCTGATGTATATCTGTTCTAGTTGATGCCATGAGAAAACATCTCGAATTGAAATGAAGTGTGCAGACATTGTAAGACGATCCAGAACACCCCAGATTGTGCTTACACCTTTGGATATATTCGGAAGTCTGGTGAAAAAGTCCATGTTGTTGTTCTCCCATTTCCATGTTGAAATCGGAAATTGTTGCATCATCCCCTTAGAATTCTGCCTCTCTGCCTTCATTTACTGACACACGAGGCACATTGATGTATACTCAGTGATTTATTTATTCATATTATCCCAAAAATAATTATCTCCTAGATATTGATACATCCTTTTGTATCTTGGGTGAATTGAAAAATTTGAACTATGTGCATCATCCAAAATTTCCTTCTTTAGCTCCGAACATGATAGAACATACAGCCTTTTCCAAAATCTCTTAATTCTTTCTTCATTAACATTGGTCTTCGAGGTTTCCATATTTTGATAGCTTCCAATTCCTTTTGAATCCCAACATCATCATTTTGAGCATCTCTTAACTGTTCCCAAATATATGGTTGATCAATAATTTGTGAAAGGATTAATTATTTTTCAATCATTATGATTCCCATTTTCATCTTCACAAAATCAATGAAGATTGGATCCTTCTCAATTATCATCAACAATTGAATCACATGATCCTTTCTACCTATATCATCAACCACCTTGTTCTCTTTCCCAATGTGGTAATGGGTTGAGAAGTCATAGTATTTGATGAGCTCTACCCATCTTTGTTGGAAAATGTTCAACCTTTTTTATGTCAATATATACTTTAGGATTTTGTGGTCCATATATAATTCGCACTTCTCCCCAAATAGGTAACACCATGATACATTTAAAGAGAAGATCATAACATCCAACTCTAGATAACGTGCTGGATGATTTTTCTCATGAACATTCAATTTCAATGAAACATAGGCAATGACATTGTCATTTGGAATCAACACACAACCCAGGCTCTTCATCAAAGCATCACTGAATACCACAAAACCTTATCCACTTGTTGGTAAAGTTAGAATAGACGTAGTGATAAGCCTCATTTTAAACTCCTTTAATATTTCTTCGCATTCAAAACTCCACGAAAACATTACTCCCTACTGAGTTATCTTGGAAAGAGGGTTCGAAAATAGTGATAAATTTCTCACAAATCGTCAATAATATCCAACTAACCTCAAAAATCTACAGTTATCTTAACTAATATTTGCCTTAGCCATCCTGATATTGTAGCTATCTTGGAGGGATCCAAAAATATCCCATTGTTTGTGATGATGTGGCCCATGAATGATACCTTCTTCAATTAGAACTCACACTTTTTTCGGTTTTCATTGAGATTCTCCTATCTAACGATCTCTTCTATAGGTCTTATATGCTCCTCATGATCCTCTTTGGTTTTGGAGTATATTAGAATATTATATATAAAGACTAACAACAATTTGTCGATGTAATATCTATAGATTCTATTCATCAAGTCCATGAAATTTTTTGGAGCATTATTGAGTATGAAAAGCATTTCTATGAATTCATAGTGCCCTTACCTTGTACAAAAAGCATTCATGGGGATATCTTCCTTCTTAACCCTTAATTGATAATATCCTGACCGCAAATCCACCTTGGAGAAGTATTGTTCTCCATGCAGTTGATTGAACTAGTCATCAATTCCTAGGAGAGGGTGCATTTTCTTTATCATGACTTTGATAATCTCATGATAATCGATGAAAAGGTGCATTGATCCATCCTTCTTATTAACGGATTGGAGTGGTGCACCCAATGGTGACGCACATGGGTGTAGAAAACCTTTATTCTGATTCTCTTGTAGTTTTTTCATCATCACTTGAATCTCCATAATACCCATTCGATAGAGAGTCTAGGATATTGGCAATGACCCAGGTATAAGTTCAATTGAGAAATCAACATCTCTTCAAGAAGGATGACAAGTCAATTTCTCAGGAAACACTTCAGCTAGTTCCATCACAATATGCATGCCTTCAATGATGGTGGCATCCTTAGAATCAATCATCTGAGCCAGTTACACATTCTCAAAGATTCTTAATATCCATTCTTGAGATGATTTAGCTAAATATGATTCATCTTCTTCCTTACACTTGAAAAGAATCGGGGGTCGATTCTCTACATGGATATTGATTTCCCTCTCACAGTAATTTTTGTTGGCTCTACTTATATAAAGCCAATACATGCCAAGAATTTCATAAAATTCCACTAGAGGTAGTATGTATAGGTTCTCTAGGAATTTCAATCCGTAGATTATGACAACGGAGGAGTTATATTCATGGGATGAAATGATTTCTTGATTTTCCATTCACACCAACATATTTACTTCCATGATTTGTGGTGGTGTTGGGATTGTTCTATTAAAATTTCGAGATATAAAAGAACACATAGAACCATAATCAAAAAATTACATTCTCTATTCCTGAATAAATAACATGTGTACCTGTCACCACTGCATTTTCGGGGTTCACTTCACCAGTAGTGATGGAAAAACCTCACCCTTGCTACTTTGTAGGTTGTTGATTGCCTCAAAAAATCCTTGTCTTAGGGAAATAATTTGCAAGTTTCACTGGTTAAATGTAGTTGAAGTAATGAACAATGTGTTGAGGTTTAAACAGAGTATTCCTCTCCACTATCATAGACATGGGTTTTTCTTGTCGACAGTTAACATCTTGGTGTCCTTCTCTTCCTCACCTAATGCATTTCCTCGTCCCGTTCAAGAAATTTCTTTGGAGCTTCTTTTTGCACCTTTTTAAAGTGGGGCACTAGATCTTATTAGCACTTTTGGATTTATCCATCAGACCGCCAGAATTGAAATCCAACTTACACTTCTTATTCCCATGATACCCATGAGATTCATCCATCTACATTATGACCTTGAGGGCACATCAGACAATTTCCTCATAGTTGTTAATGACATGGATCACCAGGTCTTTCCGCATGGTAGGTTTCAGCTTACCAAAGAAGTAATCAACCTTGAATTTGGGGTTAACGACAAAGATGGAGGCGTATCATGCAAGACTATTGAAGTTTGACTCCTATGCTCGGATAGATTCGTCATCTTTTTTCGTGAGGGCTAGGAAATCACTTTCCATATTAAGACGGAGGGTGAATAAAAAATATTAATAGAAAAATATCTTCCATAAATCCTTACATTCCAACTCCTCGATATCCTCCTCAAGCTTTATATTTTTTATCAATGTCCACCATTTTTCAGCTTCACCCTCCGTATGATTAGGAGTCATGATAACCATCTTTTTTCCAAACATTGAGGGATGGGGAAGATCATTTAAATAGATTTGATACATTTTTCGGAGATTGAGGGATCAAATGATCCATTAAAAGTAGGAGGCCTTTGTCTCATGAAGCACTCGATAGTGACCTATTTTTTCTTAGGTGGGGTTGAATGCACCTCTCAACCCCTGATTCTATTCAAATCGTGAGTTAACTAAGAGCAAATCATGAAAATTTTCACGATTGTTGCTCCCATCGATTTGGGAATCTCATTAGAATAGTCATCACATTGATCTACACATAGGTTATTAGCCCAAGTCCTCCTATTACCAGCAATTCGATGGAATAAAATGAATGTTAGGGCTAACACATTATGTTTAATCAATGGAAAAAATAGATGATTGATAAATAGATTTTATTTCCTTAAATTATGAATATATAGGCTTTAATCTATGTTATCCATAATCAAAATTCTAACATATATTCTTAGGTGAATTTTTTTATTCCATTAATAATTGTTCATACTAAGCCTATGAAATTACCAAATCATATCCTGTGAGATATTCATAACCAAGAATGCAGCAAGGCCCGTTATTGTGTACTAGGATACCGCAAGTCAAGCCCGAAACTCTTTGTCAGGGTTTCACCCCTATGTACATTTGTTTCACAGCCACCTCTACCTACTCGTATCTCAACTAGGTTTTATTTTCTTGATAAACCACTTACTCAATACTCACTAAAACATGGGGATGTTTTTACAATACATAGTTTTCTCTCTACGGCTTCAATAGGGTTTTCTAATCCTAGTCCCCAAAATAATGTAACCTCTCTTATGATACCAACTATAGAAACCCTACACTTTATTTCACACTTAAACATGATTTATTACATAAAATATTCACTTGATACAATACGGATGATCCAGTGGTATAGTGTCTATAGGGATTAGCATCATTATATAACAGCTTAAATCATGAAATACAAATTCTTTATTGAAACATTTCGTTACATGACCACTTCATTCCCCCGTACTTAGCATTGCATGTGATAACTTAAGGACATGCATAAGAAAAGGGTGATCTGTAAAGACATGTAATGGAATAAACCTGGAATAACATGACTAATACAATACAAGTTAGACAATAGGGATATCATTAGAGAATAAGAGAAACATGAACATAAAGGCATGATAAATCATAATAATCTTAACATGCAGATGTGGAAACAACATTTCACATGGAATTACCATGATCTAAGGATAATTGCACATGGAGCATGGGTAAACCCTCATTGCTCATTAAGTATATAATGACCCAAACTTTACATACATTTTTTATACTTCAAAATTGAAGCATGATTATTACAACATATAACAAAATAATGAAAGGACCGTATATGTATATTGTCTTTAGAAACTGGGAAACATAAACAACTTGTTCATAAAGCATCTACATTGTCTCCGATTTATTTTATCATAGCTAGAGTCCCTTTTGGCATATCCTACATAATAACCTTCTTCCTATCTTGGGGAAAAGAAAACATACAAAAGGGTGAGTTTAAATGCACAGTAAGGGTAAACAAAAGAAATATCAATAACATCATATTCATAAGAATATATCATTTTGGAAATATTAACCTGTAAAGGAGATCATAATTTCATAACATGGGATAAATCAAAGTAGTGAAATGTAATCCCAATAATCATAACATAAAACATGAAACTTTGTGGAATACACACATAATAATAGAGAATCAATTCTTAGTAGTCAAGAATCATTGTCAAGATTATCTTAGCGGATAAAGTCCATTTCTGAACCGAGTTCACTCCTCGTTTCAGTTCTGTTTCATAGAACTGGTTTAACCTTCCATTCCAGTAATGTCTATCACATGAGATATAAATATTTTCCCAATTAATTGGAGGGAGATATAGGTCACAACCATCTCATAATGAAACCATTCTTATGTGTGCCACAAAATCATAAATCATACATCATAGCATAACCCATGTAAAAAAATGGGATTCTTAAACATCATTCATTCATAACATAATAAATATAAGATAAAAAGGACATCATAAAAATAATTCCCTCATAACATAATCAAATCAATATGAAAATAGGTATATAAATAGAACCCTATATTATCTTAGATGGAAAATAATGTTGATAAAACACTTGAACTCCATTTTTGTGGAAAATATACTTTCTACTTCAAAAACATTTTCCTGTCTTAACATGACATATAATTTTAAAATAAACGAAGTTGATTAAAAATAAACATGAATACTTGTAAAATAATTTTCATGTAAATAATGTTCTAAAAATCCATTCATGCTGTATATGTTAAAAAAACATTTTTCTCGTACTTTGGCCGGAAAAGTCTAAAAGTACCTCTTACAAAAAACATGAGAAGATTCATTACATATCTTTTACTAACAACTCACTGAAGGGTAAAATTAGATTTAAACAATTTTATGAGGTTATAAATAATATTATATATTGATGAAACATGGATGTGGATGATTAATATTCCCCCGTAAATTATGAAATATAAATAATCTCGGATAAAAATTGAGATTGTGAGATTTTCCCTTACCATAGGTCTGATTTGCTTCGTACGTGTTTGAACCTCTTGTATAATTATTTAAATAATGTTATTTACTTATTCTAGAATCTTACTCATTGTTATGATATCATATAAGGTCATATTCTTATCTTCATATCAGTAATATTTCATTGCTACTTGTTATTCGGGTGTTTTATTAATTTTTATCCTTTTTCATGTTTTGTGGAATAAATTCTTATTATTCATTTTAGGTTATAGATACCTCATTTCCAGAATTTTATTAGTGTAATATATATCATATTTATTAATTCAATTCATTTATATAATCATTATGCAAATGAATATCATGTAGAATGTGTCGTATCACATCGTGGAGATGGTAGGTCGTACGTAGCACGAGCGATGATATCGTTCCCATGATCATGGAATTTTATTGAAGTGTATGTATACTATTTAAGAATAAATATATCTTTATAATAATAATATATAGTTATTATTCACACTATTATACCCATCCAAGTAAGATGCTGGTGGAAAATAGATTACACCATGGCGTGGAGACGGTATTCCATACGTACGCACGCGCGATGATTTCGTTTTCCGTAGGATAGCTAGATGGTGATATAGGGTCGTTTCATATGTATAATAACATATCAGTATATTAATAATACTGATTTTATTACTTCATAATGAAATAACTAAACAATAATAAGTGGAAGAAGAAATAAAGTTGAATGAATCGGTAACGGACATTACCTCTTCTTTGAATCGCCTCTTTGAGGCCTCCACTTAAGGCACTAAAATTGGTCTTTGAAGAAGACCAAGACCTATAGGATGTTTCTAAGGAAGTGGAGATGATAAATTGGCAGGGGTTGGCCGAGCTTGAAGGCTCAATGTGGTGTGAGGAAGAGAGGGAGGAGGTGCACTTTTATAAGGGAGGAGAGGGGCACCATTGGAAAAACTAAAAATATTATTTTATTATAAAGTCATCTTCGGTTTTTAACAGCTCCAAATTAATTTATTTCTACTAAATGGTGAGTATGGGTATAAATAATCTCAACCTATTTGTTTTAGATATGTTTTGGGCATTATATTGTCCTTATCTTTTAGTTTTAACTCTTAGTTAATTAGATTGACATTTACCATGTCACATTGCATTTTTATAATATATAGTTAAAAACATACCATATACATCCAAGAGACCCCAAAGTGGTCCATTAAGGATACATCTATCATTATATAAGTATCTTTTCCAATCCTTAGATTTTTAAGAATATAATAACAATTAATAATATAGTATTTGTTTTAAAAACTATTTATGTCAATTTTGACACTATTTGGTAATTGATTTTTTTCAAAATCATAACAGAATTATTAGTTCTCAAAAAGTCAATTAAATCAATAATAATATATCATATTAACCTAGAAAAATAGTTTAACTCATTAAACGTCTTAAATTACATTTATTTGAGTATTTATAACATCAATTATGTTAATATTTCATTAATATGATAATTAT
Organism: Viscum album; assembly: GCA_963277665.1. Lineage (NCBI taxonomy): Eukaryota > Viridiplantae > Streptophyta > Magnoliopsida > Santalales > Viscaceae > Viscum > Viscum album. The sequence goes on from OY728140.1 coordinate 477,017,710, forward strand.
TGCATCATCATTGTGTCATAAATAAATTAAATTATATAATGTCTAAAAATTATAAATAAAATACCATTATGTAGGAAATATTTTTATCTTTATAATGAATATTTATAGTCGAATTTATCTTATGTATAACCCTATATGAAAAATGTTTTAGTTATTAAACTTTCATTTTAACTAGTTTTACTCTTCTTTAAATAAAATAATATTAAATGTCCTAATCTAATCCAAGTGGGTCTAAATTGCCATATTTTATTCCTACGGTTGTTTTTGGTCGAATTAAACTTATCCAATAGAATTATGACAAGTGTTAGGGTAATAATAATATCATTTTTACCCTTAATTAACCTATTTACTTTTAACAGTGGTAAAAAAACTAAAAAGTTACTATTCACCAAAAATTATTTTCCTCTCATTGAACCACATTTTAGTTCTTGATATTAACTGTGTCTCTCTAATTTTCAAAATTACACTCACAGAAGTGGTAAAATTATGTTTTATGTAGATTTTCAAATTCTCTTAGGAGGTGGGTAAAGGACGGTGAAAAGTTAAATAAAATTTTTATATATCTAAAATTATTATAAAATTACCTCAATGAATTGCATTGAACTTATATAGGTATTATGTATAAATTTTGACCTAAAATAAATTTAAATAAAATAAATAATTATTTAAATAAAATTTTGGTTTTTAGACAGTAACCTAGTGTTTTCACTATTCATCAAAAATAGAATGTTTTCATAAAAATACCAAAATTTCATCCTAGGTTAATTTCGATATTCTGAATCAAAAAATGAATTCCATTTTGAAAAATAAAATTTCAATAAGTGGGTATTACTATTCATAATGGCTTGATTTAATAATATTTTAAAAGCATATCGTTGTTTAGTTAAACTTGGTATTACTTATGACGCAAGCTATCGAGGAAGGTCGTGATTGTGTGTAATGAAAGACAAGCTAGTGTTGTGTGTAGTGAAAGATTCCTTTGATGATTTATATAACATAAAAACAAAATATTTATCATAAAAGTCTCAGGTGTTACATTCTACCCCACCCCCTAAAAAGAATTTTGCCCTCAAAATTCGTCACGTTGTAACAAACAGATGAGGATACCTCTCCCTCATCATATCCTGAAGCTCCCGTGTAGCTTTTCAAATTGGTGGTTCCTCCATAAAACATTCACCAAGCGAGTGGTCTTGTTTCGTATGACTTATTCACTATGATCCAGAATCACTTTGGGATGTTCTTCATAAGAAAGATCTTGCTCCATTGATACAACTTCTGAGCTGAGTACATGTGAAGGATCAGGTATGTACTTTCTCAGGAGAGATATATGGAACACATCGTGAACTTGGGAGAGATTTGGTGGAAGCACCAATCGGTAAGCTACCATCCCAACATGATCCAGTATTTCGAAAGGACCGATATATCTAGGGCTCAACTTTCCCTTCTTTCCAAATCTCATTACTCTCTTCAAAGGAGATATTCGTAAGAACACTTTATCCCCCACTTCAAACTGTAGGTCTTTTCTTCGGTTGTCGGCATAACATTTTTGTCGACTATGAGCTTCTCATATGTGTTGTTGAAAAGATCTGACCCTTTTTCCATCTCATCAACAAGATCATGTCCTAATTGCTTTCTTTCCCCAACTTCATCCCAACAATTTGGAGTCCTACATTTCTTTCCATAGGGAGATTCATAAGGAGCCATCTGAATACTGAAGTGAAATCTATTATTATAAGAAAATTCTACAAAGTTAGGTGTTGATCCCAACCTCCATTGAAATCCATAGGGAAATATAAAAACATATCTTCTAGAGTTTAAATTGTCTTCTCATATTAACTGTCTGTCTAAGGATGATATGAAGTACTGAAACTCAAATCTTTATCCAGAGTATGCTGAAGACTTCGCCATAACATTAAGGTAAACCTCGGATCCCGATCAGATATAATAGAATGTTGTACTCCATGAAATCTTACCACTTCCTTTACATATATCATGGAAAGCTGATCCAGAGAGAAATCATCTCTAATAGCAATGTAGTGTGAAGACTTTTTAAGATGATCAAATATTACCCAGATAGAATTATTTCATTTGGATGATTTAGGAAGTCCAGTGACAAAGTCCATAGTGATGTTTTCCCTTTTCCACTCTGGTATGGATAATGGTTGAAACATCCCCTTAGACTTCTATCTCTATGCATTAACTTGCTAAAAAACCAAGCATTGAGAGTCATATTCAGCAACATCGCTTTTCATACCATCCCACCAGAAGTACTCTTTCTGGTCCCTATACATCTTCATGCTTCCAGGAAGAATAGAGAATGAAGAACTATGAGCCTCATCCATCATCTCCTTCTTTAATTCTGGGATGGGAGGAACACAAACCTGATTCCTGGACATTATTATCCCATCACAATCAAGGTTGAATTCATGATCATTTCACACCTTATTTTGTAAATCTACATCTTCTTTCAGTGCCTTTTTAATATTTACATGTATAGATGGTTGAACATTCATTTGAGAAAGATAAGATTTCTCCACTTCCATTATAATTACAAGATCAATCCTCTTTAAATCCACAAATATTGGATCTTTTGTGATCCTCATCAATGATAACCTATCATGGTCTTGTCGACTTAATACATCTTCCACCTTGTTTTCTTACCCAGGGTGGTAATGAATTGAAAAGTCATAATCCATAATCATCTCCAACCAGCTTCTTTGGTGCATATTCAGATCCTTTTGTGTGAAAATATACATTAAACTTTTATAATCAGTACAAATATCACACCTTTCTCCATAAAGATAATGCCTCCAAATCTTTAATGAAAATACAACCGCAACTAACTCCAAATCATGAGTTGTTTAATTTTTCTAATTGATTTTCAACTGTCGTGGGGTATGAGATATCTCTATATCATTTTTCATAAGAACACACCCCTTCCCCTTCATGGATGCATCACTGTAGATCATAGACATTTCTCCACTACAAGGAAGTGTGAGTACAGGTGCACTGGATAACCTTCTTTTCAACTCCTTGAAATTATCTTCGCATTCCTCCATCCACACGAACATAACTCCTTTTCTGGTCAAAATGCTGAGTGGATTAGATAATCATGAATTTTTTTTCGCAAAACGTCGATAATATCCAGCCAAACCAAGAAAACTTCGGATCTCAGTTACTGTTTTTGGTCTCGACCATCTTTCAATAACTTCTATTTTTCCTGGATCCACATATATCCCCTTTTTTGAGATTATGTGACCAAATAATGCAACTTTTTTAAGCCAAAATTCACACTTGGTAAATTTGGAATAAAGATTCCCGTTTATTAGGGACTTCAATACAATTCTCAAGTGATCTTTTTGTTCTTCCTTGCTCTTTGAATAGACAAGATTACCTTCAATAAAGACTACCACAAACTGTTCAAGATAATCTATAACGACTCTATTCATTAGATCCATGAAGATAGTAGGGTAATTAGTAAGACCAGATGGCATCACTATAAATTCATAGTGTCTATACCATGTATGGAAAGCCATGTTTGGTATATCCCACATTTTGACCCTTAATTGATGATACCCTGAACAAAGATCAATCTTGGAAAAGTATTGAGCTCCATGTAGTTGGTCAAATAAGTCATCAATTCGCACGAGAGGTTATATGTTCTTGAGAGTGATTTTGTTAAGTTCTTGATAATCAATGCAGAGTCTCATTGATCGATCTTTCTTCTTAACAAACAGAACAGGTTCTCCAGAAGGTGACACACTAGGGTATATGAATACCTTATCAAGATTCTCTTGGAGTTGCTTCTTTAATTCCATCAACTCAATTGGGGACATTCTATAACGTGACATTGAATTAGGTAAAGAACCCGGTACGAATTCTATTGAAAACTTAACTTCACGATTTGGTGGAATACCAGGAAATTCCTCTGGAAAGACATCATCACACTCTCGTACAATGGGCATACTCTCAATCACGAGTTTCTCACCTACCATTTGAGATAAATAACCTTCATTTAGTGGAATCAAGACCCATAAGATGGAATAAATTTCCACTATAAGGTTATGTTCATCCTTGCATCGATAGACGATCATAGATTGATCTGGAATATGAAATGTGACTTCCCTTCTTTGGCAATTGATATGATCTCTATATAATGAAAGCCAATCCATGCCAAGAATCACATCAAATTCCATTATAGGAAGGATCACAAGATTTTCATGAAGCACTTTCCCACAAACTTCAATCAGAGAAGAATTATAAACTTTTGATGCAACTATTGTGCCATTAGAAGTTGTCACAGCTAACTCAACATCTAATTGTTGAGCTAATACGGTGATAACCATAGAAAATTATTCAGAAATAAAAGAGTGGGGGGATCCAGAATCAAAAAAACATTTTCTACTTTAGAGTGGATGGTAAGTGTACCTTTCACCACTTCATTCTCACAGTCCACATCGCTGATAGAAATTTTTTGTCACTTTCCTTTGCCTTTAGCCTTAAGAGTTTGATGACGTCTATCATCATCAACAAACCTTGGATTAGAGAATTGATTGGAATAATTCCCCATTTCCTATCACTTGTAACATTGACGTGTAAGAGGTGCACTCCGTGTGGCCTTTTATTTATTCTCATCACTAGACATCTTCTTTCCATCATTGTAGAATTCAAATGTCCGATGACCTTCATTTCCACATTTGAACCATTTACTTGTCCCTTTAAGACAACTCCCTCCTTGTTTCTTTCCACACATTGAACATATGGGAAAACTCATCTTCTTCTCAGTGTGATCTTTAGATTTTCCTTTGAATTCTATTTTCCTCTTATTATCAAACCAGTATGACTGATGGGTTACTCTAATCTCCATCTCAACCATGAGAGCACATCGAACAATTTCCTTGTATCTATTGACGTGCCTTATGGCTAATTCCCTTCAAAGACTTGTTTTTAAGACACTAAAGAATCGATCGATCTTACTCTCAGGTTGGATAATAATACCAGAAGAATACCTTGCAAGTCTTGTAAAACTTTCTTTGTAGGTACCAACAGATTCAACATCCTTTTTCTTTAGTTCAAGAAACTCCTTCTCCATCTTTGTTCGAAGAATACAAGGGAAGTACATATTGATAAATAAGTTTTTGAACTCGTCTCATTCCATGGACTCAATTTCACCTCTTTGCCTCATATTCTTGATATGATTCCACCATTGATTAGCATCACCTTCCAAATGATACACTGATATGATGAATTTATCATGTTTAGAACATTGAAGAACTGAAAATTACTTTTCCGTAGTACTGATCCATTGTTCATCAACTAATTGATCAATAGACCCGCTGAATGAAGGCAGATGCTGCCTCATGAATGATTCAACAGAATGTTGCTCCTTCATTTGCTCATTTGGATGTCCTGCATGATTCATAGCATGAGAATGTTGAATGAGCATGGCTACAAGATTTTGCATTCCAGCTCCCATAATGTTTGGTTACTCAGGGGGACAATCATTGCATTGCCCGTCACATTCCTCATTAACACGGTTCCTTCGGGTTCCATCCATTTACTAAAACCAAGAAGAATATAGTGATAAACACTAATTATAATATGAAAACCACATAATCAATAATTAAATATTACACTTAAGGTCTTATCATAGGTTATTCAGGCCATTTCTAAAACATTAATATTGTGTTCTATGCATAGACTTATCCTTTGTGTTCTTACTAAGGCTTTCACATCCTAGTTTCCAAAGGTTGAAGATAACTTTCCTCTGATACCAACTATAACAAACCAAAATTTACATACATTTTTAATACATCAAAATTGAAGCATGCTTATTACAATATATTACAAAACCATGAATGGACCGTATAGGTATAGTGTCTTCAGAAACTGGGAAATATAAACAACTGGTTCATAAAGAATCTACATTGTCACCAATTTATTTCATAATATCTAGAGTTCCTATTCGAATATCCTACTTAATAACATTCTTCCCGACATGGGTAAAAGAATACATACAAAAGGGTGAGCTCAAATGCTCAGTAAGGGTAAACAAAAGAAATATCAATCACATCATATTTATAAGAACATATCATTTTGGAAATCTTAACCTGCAAAAGATATCATAATTTCATAACATGGGATAAAACATAATAGTGAAATGTAATCCCAATAATCATAACATAAAACATAAAACATTGTTTCATACACACATATTCATAGAGAATCATTTCTTATTAGTCAAGTCTCATTTCCAAGACTATCTTAGCAGACAAAGTCCATTTCTGAACCGAGTTCACTCCTCGTTTTAGTCCTATTTCACCGAACCGGTTTAACTATCCGTTCCAGCCATGTATATCTCATGTGATATAAATATTTACCCAATGCATTAGAGGGAGATATAGGTCCGACCCATCCCATAATAAATCCATTCTTATGTGTGCCACAAAATCATAAATCATACATCATAGCATATCCCATGTAGTAAAAATGGGATTCTTAAACATCATGCCATCATAACATAATCCATATAAGGAAAAAATGAAATCATAAAAATAATTCCATCATAAAATAATCAAATCAATGTAAAAATAGAGATAGAAACAGAACCCTATATTATCTTAGATAGAAAATAATTTTGATAAAACACTTGAACTCCATTTTTGAGGAAAATATCTTTTCTACTTCAAAGACATTTTCCATTCATAACATGTCATATAATTTTGAAGTAAAAGAATTTGATTAAAAATAAACTTGAAAACTTGTAGAGGAAGCTTCATGGAAATAATTTTCTAAAAATCCATTCATTCCGTAAAAGTTAAAAAAACATTATTCTCGTACATTGGCCGGAAAAGTCAAAAAGTACCTCGTATGAAAAATGACAAAAGATTCATGTCATATCATTTACTAAAAACTCACCAAAGGGTTAAATTTCATTTAACAAATTGTAGGAGGATATAAATAATATTACATATTGAGGAAACATTGATATGGATGATAAATATTCCCCAGTAAATTCTGAAATATAAAAAATCTCGGATAAAAATTGAGATTGCGAAATTTTCCCTTACCTTAGGTCTGATTCGCTTCGTACATGTCTGAACCTCCTGTATAATGATTTAAATAATGTTATTGACTTATTCCATAATCTTAATAATTTTTGTGATATCATATATTGTCATATTGATAGCTTCGTATTAGTAATATATCATTGATACCTGTTATTTGGGTGTTTTATTGATTTTTGTTCTTATGCATGTTTTATCGAATAAATTATTATTCTTCTTTTTAGGTTATAGATACCTAATGTCCATAATGTTATTAGTGTAATATATATCATATTTATTCATTAACTTCATTTATATAATCATTATGAAAATGAAGATCATGTTGAACAAGTCGCACCACATCGTGGAGACGGTTGGCCGTACGTACACACGAGCGATGATATCATTCCCATGATCATGAAATTTTATTGAAGTGTATGTATACTATTTCAGAATCAAAATAAATTTAAAATAATCATATATTGTTATTATTTACACCATTATAACCATCCAAGTAAGGTGCTGGTGGAAAATAGATTACACCACGACGTGGAGACGATATTCTGTACGTACTCACGTGCGATAATTTCGTTTTCCGTAGGATGGATAGATGGTGAAATAGGTTTATTTCATACTTATAATAACATATCAGTATATGAGTGATACTGATGTTATTATTTCATAATGAAACAACTAAATAATAATAAGTGGAGGAATAAATAAAGTTGAAAGAATCGGTAATGGGCATTGCCTCTTCTTTGAAGCACCTCTTTGAGACCTGCTCTTAGGGCACTAAAATTAGTCTTTGAAGAAGACCAGGACCTCTAAGATGTTTCTAGGGAAGTGTATAAGAGAAATTTTCAGGGGTTGGACGAGCTTGAAGGTTCGAAGTGGTGTGATGAAGAGAGGGAGGATGTTACCTTTTATAAGAGAGGAGATGGGCACCTTTGGAAAAACTAAAAATATTATTTTATTATAAAGTCATATTCGGTTTTTTATAGCTAAAAAATTGATTTATTTAGAATATAAGGTTTTTATGGGTCTAAATCCTCTCAACCAATTGGTTTTAGACAAGTTACCTCATTATATTAACCTTATCTTTTAGTTTTAACTCTTAGTTAATCAGATTGACATTTACCATGTCACTTTGTATTTTTATATTATATAGTTAATAGACATACGATATACATCCAAGAGACCCCCAAGTGGTCCATTAAGGATAAAAATATCATTATATAAGAAACATGGCCTAAAATTATATTTTTATGAATACAATAAAAATTAATAATATAATAGTTTTTTAAAAAACTATTTTATGTCAATCTTGACACTATTTGGTAATTGATTTTTGTGAAAATTATAACAGCATGATTAATTCGAAAAAAGTTAAATAAATCAATACTACTATGATATATTATCCTAGAAAATTATTGTAATTCATAAAAAGTCTTTAATTACATTTTTTTGAGTATTTATAACATCAATTCTGTTAATATTTTATTAATAAGATAATTACTGCATCATCATTGTGTCATAAATAAATAAAATTATATAATGTATAATAATTATAAATAAAATACCATTATGTAGAAATTCTTTTTATCTTTCTAATTAATATTTATAGTCGAATTTATCTTATGTATACCCCTATATTAAAAATGTTTTAGTTATTAAACATTGATTTTAACTATTTTAACTCTTATTTAAATAAAATAATATTAAATGTCCTAATCTAATCCACATGGGACTAAATGTTCATATTTTATTCCTAAGGTTTTTTTCGGTCGAATTACACTTATTCAATAGAATTTTGATATGTGTTAGGGTAATAATAATTTCATTTTTACCCTTAATTACCCTATTTACTTTTAAATGTGGTAAAAAAGTAAAAAGTTACTATTCACCAAAAATTATTTTCATCTTATTGAACCACATTTTAGTCCTTGATATTAACCGTGTCTCTCATATTTTTTAAATTCCACTCATAGAACCGTTAAAATTATGTTTTATGTAAATTTTCAAATTCTCCTAGGAGGTGGGTGAAAACGGTGAAAAGTTCAATAAAATTTTTATATATCTGAAATTATTATAAAATGACTCCAATGAATTTAATTGAACTTATATAGGTATTATGTATCAATTTTGACCTAAAATAAATTTAAATAAAATAAATAGTTATTTAAATAAAACGTCAGTTTTTAAATAGTAACCCAGTGTTCTCACTATTCATCAAAAATAGAATGTTTAAATAAAAATACCAAAATTTCACCCTAGGCTAATTTCGTTATTCTAAATCCAAAAATGAAGTACATTTTGAAATATAAAATTTCTAAAAGTATGTATTACTATTCATAATGGCCATTTTTAATAATATTTTAATAGCATATCGTTGTTTAGTGAAACTCAGTATTGCGTACGACGCAAGCTATCGATGAAGGTCATGATTGTGTGTAAAGCAAGCCCAGGTAGTGTTGTGTGTAGTGAAAGATTCCTTTGATGATGTATACAACATAAAAACAAAATATTTCTCATAAAAGTCTCGGGTGTTACAAAGTTTGAGTAAACTCTTGTTGCACTTGATTTATAATGATTCAACAACCATTTCACATGACGTATCATGATACAATACATTACCCAATGCATTGGACTGGTATTAGGGCACACCAATCTTAAACATTTCATTTCATGCTTAAGTATGCCACATGGATCATACTAAATCAAATCAATAAAAATAAAATGTTATTCCCTAATTAATTAATGTAGAATAAATACATTAATGTACCATTAAATATGTATGTGTTAATTATGGTGAATACCCTTGATGGAGACATGGGTATGGTATTCACAACACAATGATCTTGGCTTGAAAAAAACGCTATACCATTTCGGCAACATAACATTGTGACATAAGGATTTATAAAAATTGTTGATGAGATGGAAATCGGTGTCTCATCATATGTACATGAAATGGAATGCAATTGGGGTCATATATATATATATATATATATATATATATATCCCTACAAACATAATGGAATTTAGATGCATATTACAAAAGAATTTCGTTACTGTAACTGAGGAGAGAGAGAATCCTTACAGAATTTCGGCATGGTAACAGGTGTATATGGGAGGAATTAATTAAATAGAAAGTAGATCTCTCATTATTAAAAAATTAATAGGGATATATGGGGGAGATGCGAAATCATACCCCAACATTTGTAGTTGAATGAAAAATAATATAACAATATAAAATAACATGGAAAACATTTAGAATGTAAGAAATCCATTACATGGAGGTGTGATCCCAATGGCATGGGAGAGGCCTAAGAGATGCTTCATGGGATCTTGAGGTGCCTTGTGAGGATTATTTAAAGAAGTGGGAAGATGTGGGATGAACTAAAAGGGATTTGGGTGAAGAGGAAGTGAGAGCTTTGGTGGGTTTATATATGAAAGCAAAAGGAACTATTTATTATTTAGGTTTGGGACACCTCACATTAATCTAATAAAAATCTCAATCCACACCCTGGGTTTTTCCAAAGTAAGTGGAAGAAAATATATTATAAATCTAGTGGACAAGAGTTTTAAAATAATATGTATGCTTATGTGGAGGTGAGTCACACTGTCAAGGAAATCCATTTAAAAATCTAAGTTCTTTTATAAGTTTTGGAGGGTTCACTAAATTTTTTTAAAATAAATCAAACAAACATAAAATCAAATTATTTTAATTCTAAAACATATATTGTCTGAATATAATGTTTATAGTATTTTATTATATCACTATTGGGTCTTTATGATATCATAATTCACATTATATATTTAAAAGATATTTATTTTTTACCGAACAATTCGCTTGTCTCAAAAAATTATGAAAAAATCATCATTGGATAATTTGGATTTCATGATTCCAAAAATAATATCCATTTTATACAAGAAATTATATAACTATATGAATTTTCACTTTTAAAAAAATTCCAACATTTATCGAAAATTCATGGGTTTGAAAAAAATAGCTTTCAAACCATTATAAAAATTACAATTGAATTCATAAAATTATATGATCATATATATTTAATAAAAGTTTATTTAATAATAATAATATTTTATTAAAATATTATTTTATTCAAAAATCTGTTAATTCATTAAAATTGATTTCTCAGTTTAAAATTATCTAATAATACTATTTGTGCTTTAACAACTATTTGAAGAGTTACAATAAAAAAAGAATGTATATTCGTTATAAATAAATAATGTAAATAAACTTAGTACTACGGTCTTGTTAAATAACCCCTTATAACACAAACATAAGAACATAGAGTAATGTGCATGATGTTGACAGACTCTTGGGGTGACTCGGATAATATTTCTCGAGGGGTAATCTCTATCAACTTCCACTCCTCTCATAGGCGGTTCCGCTCAAGCATAACGTATTGAAACACATAATGGGTTTGTTCAAGAGATATGACCAATGACGACATCTCTCTTCCATACTCTAACAAATGGGCTTCATATTGAGACACTCTAATTGATGAGGCTATCTCTTCCTTTTTCTGAGTAAATTGGATTGGTTAAAGCCGTATATTTATACTAATCATGTGATCACTCTTCAAAGGCTATATTAGCAACGATCAGAAATCATCACATTCTTTTAGAATCAAAAACATAAAACCAAATAAGTTCATATGATTTACATAACCATAATAATACATTTAAATAGATGAAGAGGAATTTTCATTAATGAATTTTTGGGTCGTTACAACATGGTTTGATAATTCTCAAAAATAATAAACCATCATATAAAGATATACTACATTAATCTTCAAAATTTATTAATAATTTAAAATTATGAAACTATATTATTACATAAATGAATAACCTAATACACCAAATAAAATCAATATCCAGTATATTAAAGATTATTTTAACCTCAATGGTTATCTCATAACTTTTAGCTTATATACCCAACAATATAAAGATCTTATTATGAAAAAAATTAATAACATACTTCCCAAATAAAATTTCAATCCAAAATCCCTATATACAATAAAACATAAGTTCTAATTATCAATTTTAACATTATGTTTCAAACCATTTATGTAAGTAAAAGGATGTCAAACTAACCTGGGCATCTCATAGGCTAGTGGATGTAAGTGCATCATTATCTTTATTATGTTGTGGTTTCAAGCCCATTTTAATTAATGAATGTGATGGATTATCACATGGAATTCACAATTCCATTTTTCCAAAATCCTATCCTTATAAAATTCCCAAACATATGATTAACATCCTTTAAATAATCCATAATCATAAAATGCCACATAAACCCTTAGGGTTCTCAATATCATTAATCTTAAGACAAACCTTAAACACAAAACACATAAATGGTATCCATAAATCATAATATAAGATGACATGAAAACAAACTAATCTACAAGTTTATCTAAACCCTAATATTATACCAACTATAAGAGACCCAAAGCCGCACTCCCAGTTCCGGTTATTAAAATAGGATATTTACTTTTTTTAATTTCATATAGATGAAGGTGAAAAAATGTTGTTATCAAATTATTACCAAATCAACCGGAAATATTGGATCATATAAATATTGATGGACTATTTAGGTATATAGGGTTATATATTTAGATCAAAATCATACATAAATTATACCTATTAATTCATAGGTGTATTTTCCCACTATACTCAAAATTTTATATTCTATATTTGTCTTCAACATATCCAAAAACATCCTCATATTAGAAACCATACTAGACAAAAATAATTTAATAATTGATTTTCATAACCTGAGAATTTTTAAAATGAAAAGGGTTTGGTCAAAATATTAGTAATGGTAAATGAAATAATTTACAACTGAATTTCATCATCAAGAACAAGAAGAACATAAATGTATAATGATATAATTATTGTACATTAGAATAATATAAGAATATTTATACTACTAAATATCTCTATCATCAATCTTGAATCATGGAATAAATCCTTATTAAACTCAATAGACATATGAATAAACAATCAAAATCCTTGTGAAGAAAAAAATAAAGCAGGTATGAAGAAAAAATGTTGGAATATTTGTTGGACTATCCATATAAATAATTATAAACACATATTAGAAATAACTATATCCTTTTTAATCTATAAGATACATCCTTTTATTACTCCTTCTATCATATATCTAATGAAATGGATCATTACAAAATTCATTGGAGTATTATCTGGGTGAACCCATAGTATAAGTTATACCAGGCCCACCCAGTGTTATCTGGTTATACCCAATGTACATGATAAGTCGGACACACTGAGTGGTATCTAGTAACCCCTGTCATATATGATATATTAGGATCACTCATGCTCATTAATAATTTCCATGAACCATTCATTAATAAAATATTTAAAATATTTACCTTTTGAGATAACAATAATTATTATTCTTTCATTACCTGATTCGGCCATGGAAAAAAATATTCCAATGATAATGTCATAATACATCTTATAAAAGAATAAGGTGAGTTTCAATAAAAATTATCTTTTGTCTGGAATATGTAAAATCAAGGGTTATTGATTTAGATGAATCTAAATACCATTAATAGATCGTTAATTATTTTTGGAAAATAACCCTTTAATTTTGAAAATCACATTTACAATCATAAAATTCACAAAATAATATGACAATATTTTTGATTGAATATGTTCGTAAAAACATTTAAATTAATATTCAAAAAACATAACATTCATGATGATAGTAAAATTCATTTATCATATAAATGTAATAAAGAAATGATATTTTAAATCAATTTTTGAAGAGGGTGAAAAGTGGCCCATATAGAAAAAGTTAATAAATTTAAATTTTAAAACATCTAAAATAAGGTGAAAACCATTTAAATTAATTGAATAATTCTTTTATTTTTATAAATAAAATCCTTTAAATTATTTGAGAAAAAATGGATGAGGAAAAGAATAATGTATGATCTTAATGAAAATATAAGCTCTATATCACATAAAAAAAATGACATCCACGATGTTTCTATAAAAAATAATAGAGGATATTGGAATAATCATTTTTAACCACATTTAATATAAGTAGACAAGGGATTTGGTTTAATAGAATAAGATCATATTATTTCCTCCAAAGGAAACTTCGACCTAAACAATAATTAATGATATATGATTGTGACATAAAGCCTTTACCATGTTGGTAACACTTAAATTGTATGCCTCATGAAAGTAAAAAATCTGACGGACATTAGATATCATTAAAAGAAGTAGATTAATGATATAACATATCAATGGGGTATTATATACAAAATGAAAAATAATATAGTTTTATAACATAATATATATCCCAAATAATATAATTTTATACAATAAACTCTTGTAATAATCTGAACTATTAATTGAGAATTAATCCTGAAATCTATTATTTGTAGAAAATGTAAATCCACAGAAAACTATTCTATATACAACATTAGATAAATAAAAATAATTCCAGGAATAATATTATAATATTAAAGAATATGTGATGTAATATTACATAATGAAATTAAATTGAGTTGTGAAATCATTTTCCAGCTGGTACCATTCATGTAAAATCTACCTACACGAAATATTTAATATAATATGTAAAATACCATTATATATGATGTATTAGTGATATTAAATTTAAAATAGGTTGAATATACACCATATAAAATTAATTATGATCATAATAATAATTTATTTCTCAATTAATTTAAACTTATATTAAATTTGTTACCTCGAGTCAAGACTTTCCATGTATGTACTTTACCTCATGTGAGATGAGATTATATCAATTATTGGAAAAAATAAAAAAATATTGATTTAATAACTTATAAAAGATAACTTATTTTATTTATTTTTATTAAATATTTTAAAAACAATTCAGTTACATCCTCGTCGAGTGTTATATGGTCATTTGGTCCATTATTTCAAAATGGTTTCGATGTGTTGACCAATGAAAAAGAGATTATTCATCCACAATTTCAACAATAATAATAATAATAATTATCAAATAATTATAATATTTATAAATAAAATATACATTGAAAATAACATATTAATAATCGTTAAGAAAAATGAACTATGTTATAATCACGATGATGGTTGGTCGTACGTACGTATGAGTAACATTTCTATTTTTCAAAATAATTATTCAGAGAAGAAAATTATTATTTTTTAATTAGTTAATTATAATTATATCATAAATATAATTATTTTTCTAGATTTAAATTAATATATTTCATTTGTGTCATGAGGTTAAGAAAAAAGACTCACATCACTTCGCTGAGGGGGTAGATCACATGTAAATGTGAATGACATTATCCTTTTTTAGTGAGTCGAATGGTAAGAGATTATATATTATATTATATATTAATAATTATAAATAGGTGAGTAGTTTAGAAATTATTTTATTTATATACCATAAATTCATTAACTTTATACTTTCTAACATCCACGTAAAGCGGTATTGAAATAAAAATCAATTCGATTCATGAGGTGGTAGTCTGCCATACCCATTAGTAATGTTATCGTATCACCCGAAGTATGGAAAGTAATAAGGTATTTATTATATTATAATTACACAATTATGATAATGTTAATAATATATATATATAGAAATTAAATCCATAATTACAACAATTCATAATAGGAGGTTACAAAAAATAAAATTCATAGGTTCATGAGGCAGTAGTCCATCGTACACATGAATGATGGCTCTGTTTTCCATTTAAGGAATGCGGATATGGATTTATGTGTTATAATTAATGTAAATACATATAAATATGTGGAATATACTGGTGTTATTATATAATAAAAAACAATATTATTAGAATGTGGTGTAATAATAAATGAAATAAATATATTTATCATGCACGATACATATTTTTCAGAAAACCAGCTTTGGATACCACCAAAAGCCTTCTTATTATTTTTTTATGATCAAAAAATGGGATTTCTTCAATGGGGTTGGATTTATGGGTGGTTTTTTGGTTGATCATGGATATACCAATTTTTTTTGAAGGTTTGGAGAAAAGAGAATATGGGGTGGACTTTTATATGTAACGTTAGTGGGATACTTCTAAATATTGAAAATAAAAATTGATAACAACATTTTTATCATGCAGTTGAATCCAAAATTGAACCTAAAAGACCAATAATGAAATATTTTATAAATATTTATATTATATATTTTTTTTGTATATTAGAATAGTTATCATGTTATTTTAACACTTATTTGTTTTTTTTAACTAATAAAACATTTGTTTTTTCCTTAACTTCTGTAAAATGTTCCCACCTTTTTAAATAGTTAATGAGAAAAATATTTAATTTAAATTTATAATATTTTATAATTTATTTTTACTAGAAATATAGAATCCATTTTACCAAATTAAATACATTTAAGTAGTATACATTAGTACAAAATAAAACATACAGATGTGATGAATGTTTTGTTTCTCAAGAAATGTATTTTTCAAGTATAAGATCATTTTATATAAAATATATGACTATTAAAAATAATTATATAAATTCCAATTATGTTTTATAGATATATAGTCTATAAATTTTATTTCATAAATTCTTATTATGTAGTATTATTAATTAATCAAAATGGGAAACATTATACCTTTTCAAACTGCTTGAAGAAAAAATGTTTTTTGAACCCTCAACATAAAAGTTTACTAAAATAAATATAAATCATATTGAACTGTAATTAATTGAATAAAATATAAATAAGATATAATTATATTATTTTAAATAAATTTCAAATCATAATAACATATTTATATTACGAAATATATTAAAAATAATAGATAGTTTTACAAAATATATATGTTTACTATTCATTAAAAAAATACACATTTTCTAAATATTCTAAAATATTTTCTTTAGTAAATTTTTATCATCATATTTTAAAAAATAATTTTATTTTATAAGATACATTTTCAAAAATATCTATAAATTAATTATAATATTATGTCACAAAAAAATGAAAAATATTTTTATTGGAATTGTTTTCTTAAAGAAAATTTTTTTTTACTAAAAATTAAATAATTATTTAAAAATAATTTATCAATAAATTTATATCTAGTAGAATATTAATTTATATATATGTATTATAATGTATTTAATACTATTCATAAACACCAATTTAAAGACTAGTTTATGTCCATCATATTTAAAATAATATTATTTCCAAATTCATTTATGCTCGGTGTTGCATGTCAGGTATACTATCAACCAAAGAATCCAATTTCAAATATCTGTGTGCTAACTATTTTGGATTAACATACACAATATAAAAACTTTATACACTAGGGTCCTTTATAAGTCATCTACTGTATCCCTCCCATATGCAACTACAGTTGAGGAAATGTGGTGTGGGCGTAGCTGGTGTTGGATGGTGCTTTGATCCACTTCCACCCCCACCACCATCATGGTGAATGATTATAATAATTAGGTATGGGATTCAATTCAATAGTTCATGTGTGGGAATATTATGTATTCTATCTTGAAATATTAAACAAGGATTGAGGTATTTCTGGTGTCTTCTATACATTGGTACACATACATATCGATATTGACTTGATTCATTCATTTCATATTAAATCCATTGTCTATAAGTTATAGATTATAATAGAACCCCTTGGATGACCACTTTGATATAGAGTCATACTTTATGTGATCATCCACTCACTCTTATCTATAATTCGTGTCACCTAACTTTTTCATGATATATATTTTTACGATATCATCACAATAGAGATATTACATTATGACATTATTCTAAGAATGGGGCTTTTATTAGTTATTCAAGATTGGGTAGATCACTATAAATTATATGTTATTTATAATCAATAATAAAAGTAATAATTCACCTTTAATTGTTAATAATACCCACATATTGAATAATTGGGCCCTAACCTTCAGATATTTCACATGATTTTCCATTAGGTGGTGATCGATGATTTGTGTTCCACTGATGATATAGAGGGTCATGTTCTAATTATTAAAGATGAGTATATAGATATTTTTTCTATGGAATTAACATGGTTTAACCGTTGTGTATAGGTGATTTTTATAAAAAAAATTTACACAAGAACCTCAAAAATTTCATAAACATTTTAACATAAATTTGCGACTGAGATAAAGGAAATGAATGTATAGTGGAATGATATTTAAGAAAAAGGATTTTTTAGATGTTATTTGTCCCATTTAAAATCCCATGTTTTATTTAAAATTAATAAAGAAGAGATTTTATAGCTTCATAATATCTATCATCACTTTAATTAGGCCATGTTAAAGAAAAAATACCATCTTCTAATGATTAATGACCTCTTTCACCGTCTAAAAGTGATGAAAAGATTCTTGATGATTAATATCAGGTTTGATTATCAAAATCTTTGGGATCATGAGGAGGTTATCCCAAAGGTATATTTTAAAACTTTCTATTGTCCCTATTTGTTTTTAGTGATTTTTTAATTTTATTAACTCCCCTACAGTCTTTATAGGGCTCATGCACACGATGTTTTTTCCTTACATGGATTGGATCATGGTAGATTTCCTAAATGAAGTACTCATTTATCATTGATTACTTGAGGTTAATGAGGATAAATTAAGAACATTATTGTAAATACCATATGATATTATGCTACATATGGATATAATAAATCATATTCTATATATTCATGTAGTTAATTCCATTGCAAATTTCTTTTAATGGTGAATATTTATAGTTAATCCTATAAAGGTATAGATAATGGAATTTTTTCTCCAATTGATACAATATTGTATTTGAATACTATGGGTGGAGTGAAGATTCATGTTGAAACCCTAGATGCTCGCGACATAGTTTCCCCCCTTCCCAGCGGTAGGAGGGAGGGGGATGAATATGTTCAGCCGCCTTTGTGCAAGAGGAAACCGTTCACCCCATTTTCAAACCCTAGATTCCCCCTGGACTATCCGATGATATTGTAATTCCCCAAAGTCCTTGAACAATATCATGGTGATCCTCAGCTTGTGATTTCACAGTCAGAGTTCTCTAATGCTTCGAGTCATGAGGATATTATGTTGATATCCCGCTTCAATCACTGATGCCCTTCGGTCGACGATTTTGATCGATTTGTATTCATTGATTGGGACTTGCAGAAATGCCCGATTGATGGTCTTATTAATATGCAAAATCTTATGATTCGATTTTCTTTCAAGGATGATCTGATCTGGTCCTGGTCTGGTGCTCCTCATCGTTGTGGTGGTTGCCCGTTCTTCCCCCTTCGATGGTCGTTTGACCTGTTCATGAATCGTTCCATACCCTCAATCGCGACATGGATAATTTTGCCTCACCTTCCTTTACCCTTTCAAAACCATGATATTATCCATATGATTGGGAAAACTGTGGGACATTTCTTATGCTATGATGTCGACACCTCTACTGTTTTTCATCCCATCAACTCACACATCTGTGTCGAGGTGGATGCATCGAAGCCCCCGGTAGACTGGTTTTGGATTGCGGATGGAATGGAATTTTGTTGGAAGATGGATATGGTATTTGAGTCCTTGGTGAGATACTTCTCGTTATGTCATCGTCTGGGGCATCTAGTGTCGCATTGTAATGGTGAATGGAGGAGTATGATTTTTGAGCCGAAGGTGAGGATAGTTGAGGGGAAAATTTAGTTTCCCAGTGTGGTCTGCGAAAGGGATTTTGTTTCTAGGATGCGTGGTATAGTGGAAGTGGGAATGAAATCAGTGGCCTCTTCCAATCCACAGGTCAATGTTGTCTTTGATCGGCTCAAAAATGATCTGAGTGTGGTTGAAGGTGAGAAGAAACTTGTTGAGAGGGGTAAATGTAAGTATGTTCCTTGTTCTGAAGGGCGATGGATTGGTAACAATAAGGGTGTAGTTCGGGACGATGAACAGAGGCTTGGGGCAGTGGGAATCTTGAAGTTTTCTAGTTGTGACGATCAGCTGTCTAGTGGGATTTTTGAGGCATGTGCTATTGGGATTCAAGGTAGGGTCAAGGCTAAGGATGGTGTGATGGTCAATGTGTCCACAAGAAATCAGTTTCAAGGACTGGAGTAGGAGGATGTAGAGAAGGTTGTGCAGGATAGTTCTAATTTGCAGACCAAGATAACTCTTCATGAGGATGTGGCAGTGAATGAGGTAAGTTAAAAAGGTATATGTGAAAGCATTGTATTGCTGGAAAATCGACAATGCTTAGTCGCGACTGACACAAATTTCTAGCTCCATTAGACCATAATTGAATCTTATCGGAATATGCATATTCTCAGTAAATGGTGGGATTTATCTGATAGTGACAAAGAATATGAGAGTAGCAAGATCCAACCCTCATATAGTGATGTTGTTCAGGGAGGGAAGAAGATGTTGATTGAGAGCCATGTGAATGTTCTTGCATCACCATGAAGACAGCCGAGGAAGGACTACTCTAACCTGTCAAAGAAGATTCAAACCAGATATTTTAATAAAGGTATGAAAACTACTAATGAACTCCTTTCATTGGAACAATTTAATCTCATGCAGAATTATGTCAAGGTTCACAAGCAATGTGAATGCTCGAAATCGGAATCAGTGACTATGGATGGAGCTTTTGGTCATATACGTAGTTTTGGGTTTGACATTGATGGTATGTAGTTTTTGTTTTGGTTCTCTGGAACCTGTTTTCTGAAAATTTCTTTTATTTTAATAAATAGTTAGGGGATTTGACACTAAATAATCTTTATGGTATTTGAAAAATGATGTTGGATAGTAGTTATATTTCAAAAGATTTTTTGTTGAGTTTCCTCATATTTTATCACTGATTAATTCCCTTACCTGAATGGGAAAGAAATTTATTTTATGATATTTTCAAAAGATATTTTATGGCGAAAAAGTAGGGGTTTCCAATTCCATACATTTATGTTATCAAAAATAAGGAATTCAGAATTAGTTGTATGTGGAATCATTTTGGTGTTGGAATTTTTTAGTTTTAGATGAAGAGATAATGATTTGTTTTTTATGGTCCAAGATTTTAATAACACAAAAGTATAATTATTTATCCATTGACTTTTCTTATGTGACAATATTTTTATCCATGATGTGGTGGATGAACTATCTTCTCTATGAGAATTGTTTTTCCATTATAAGTTTCATGATCCTTAATAATATTGTTTCACAATGGGGGAACAATTTGACATAGAGGGAATGGTTAGGGATCCTAAACGAAAATTACGTGGTGATATTTTATACCCCCGAAAGGGAAATGTGGTTGATCATACACTCAGGTTGAAGTCAAATTCCCATTTAATGGATAATGTGACTAATAAGATTCCCAATCCAAAATTGGATTATATTGAATAAGGATATATTTTTTCATTCAATCAACGGTTTTGGACCTTACACTTATTCATTGGGTGAAGGTGGCCATGTGGCAAATAGTGATTTCAAGATTATTTTGGAACAAGTTCTCCCACAAGACACACTAGATGCTTTCTCTGAATGCGGGAAGCATGTAATCCTATTTCAAGGGAATAAAATGGTTTTCTATATGATTACATTTGGTGATGATTAAGGATAATCTTGGAATGAATAATATTTAATGAGATCCTTCATGTTAGTTCTGGTTTCTAGGTTTGAACGAAAGTGTTATTGGGTTCGTTTCATGATGAACCACTTATTGAAAAGGTAACTATTGAGTGCCTGGTTCCCATATGGATGATACTACATCTAAAGTTTCTAAAGTGGATTTATCGTAGTATTTTTATGTATATATTGACATGAATATCATGATGGGAAATGGTTAATGGTGTTTTGTGGGTTTTCAGTGACCAACTGACCAAATCATCTCATTTGATTCTAAATACAAAGACAATTTTGTGTTGTATATTCAGATAAAATATTATTAAATTATATAGGATACCCCAAATTATTTTCTTCCACCATGATTCATGATACACACTTCTGTTATGTTTGATGAATCAATTGGATTTAGAGATCTTCATATGATTGCCTGCCACATTCCACCCCGTAATAGATGGTCAGATTGGGAAAACAATTCATGTTCTTTAGTATATATTAAGAGTTTATGTCATGGATTTTGGTGACATGTGTGATGGCTGGATTCCCGTAGTTGCATTTTTTTTGAAAAAAACCATTATGATTTAAAATACTTTATTTGATGAATTATAATGATAACCATGTCATTTACCCTATTATTAGAGTGAGATCTGGTATTTATATCTAATAAGGCCTAAGATGGTTTGATTGAAAATATAGATGATTCAGGTGATCTAAGAGAAAATGAGCATGCATCCTAGAAAATTATGTCCTATATACATAAAATATGAAAGGCTTTTACATTTAAGCTGATATACCTTGTGTAACCAATGGTCTCTACATGGAAGTACATAAAGTTGATAAGAGAGGGTTGAAATTTATCAATGTGTTTCATCAACAAAACATTTATTCTGATTTGGGTGGGTGGTGTTATATATATCATGGAGTTACAACCATAGATGGAAAATCATGAAAATGTTTCAAATATATCATAGCTGAGGTGGTATGTTCATTATCTATCATAGATTATCAAATCGGGTGAGCTAGTATTCAAGGATAATACTACATACATGTTTTACCCATTTTCTATTGGGTATCTACAAGAGAAGAATCATCATTTTATAATGACTCATTTGGTATACGTCATGGTGAATCTTGTGAATATTGAAGAAATCATTTGAGAAAATTATAGTATAATTAAATATCAATACCTTCACCTCTTTATATGAGTTTCACCTTTCATTATGTGTATAGATAAATGTGGGGATGGAATAATGAAAAAAATTGAATTAAATTCCTTTGAATTTTTTTTATCAATATATATATATATATATATATGTGGTTATGAATCTAGTTCTATTTTATTTCTAATGCATATCTTTCAAAAATAAGTACTTAATTGGATATATTATTTTTAGTCTGGTAGATGAAATTTTTGTTATATTTTTATAGGATTCCAAAATCAAAATTTCAAAACTATGATTCTATATGAAGTGATGTTTTTTCATTTTATAATTGTTAATTTTATTTATGGTTATTTGGACTCGGACCATGAAATATCATTTTTTAATGAAAATTCAATTATATTGAAATAATTTCATAATTTTCGTTAATAACATTCTTTTATGTGATAACCATCATCTATAGTGAAAAACCCTAGAGGGTATTTTTATATTTATTTTCAAATATAAGGATGATACTTCTTGGTGTTCTAACAATGAACGTGGGTTTGGAAAATTATCATTGAAGCAGTGGATAATCATCATTGAGGTATAAATATTTATTGAATATGGTAAACTTTTCCATTACAAATATAATTCAACATTCCCCATATTAACTCATCCCAAATGGAGGGAGATGATTAAAAATCATTGATAATTGTAGCTCATATATTTTATAAAAATAAATATTCAATTAAAATATTAACAGAAATAATTTTCATGTAGTCATAAAAAATTGATCATTTATTCCAAATTATTTTAATTACATATTCATGACTATTTGGAGAATATTTTTTCAACCTATTAACCTATTGATGAATCCTTAGTGATAATATATATATTAAACTTTTATTATTTTTCATCTATTATGATTCTAATGGGATATTCTTGATAAAGCTCTAACTAGGTGAGATAGAGAAGCAAGAGAATTAGGATATGTTTTCATTAGAATTGATTCTTTGGGTTGTGGTTTCAATACTAGTTATGTCCTAGGATAGGGGGTGTCAAATATATATTGGGTTAACATAACTAAACTATTATAGACCTCTTGGTGAAAAGATAGGTAATTTGCATATTTTTTACAAGGTTGTGACCTCAGGTCATACTAAAAGAGTTTTTAGATTTCATTTCTCAATGTGTACCTAAGTACATGCTTCATCAATGTGTATAACCCACACCCCTTGAATTATAATAAATGCACCATATATAGTTGGAGGTATTTATCATAGGTTATGTTTTGTATATTCTCACAATAAGCAATTTTATAAATGACATTTTCTATAAGGTACAATTTATTTACTTAGATACATTACAAAATCTCTTGTTGATATACACATAAAACATGATTGTGGATCCCACATGTCTTGATAACCATTTGGTTATACTATGTTGGTATATATCATATTAAATACACTACTATTTCATTTTTTTGACTAATACTATATCCTATATTGTAGCTAGTCCAAAATATATTATGTGTACTACACAATTCTCAATATTAATCATATATTATCATGTTGGTGTAATTTTTTGATTCAATTTCTCTTATTTATATGTTTTTTTGACATATAATGTTATATTGAATATATCCTCACCATATGAGGATTATTCTGTAGATGTATAAAGATTTTACATCCAATATGTAGTGAGAGAAAATGATGAAGAGTGGGAGAGATGGTTGGAGAAAACATGAGGTTTGTAATCCTCATACTAATTACTGATTCAGGGGTGTGAGTCCATATATATAGTGGAGTATGTAATTCCACTAGTGATTTGGGGTGGTTCCTCAACTTATATATTAGATAATAACTTCATCGTTTTCGAATTATAGGTTTTGAGGATCATTTTTGTATAATGGTTGGTAAACAATTATTGACATGTATTATTCAGTGAGGTGTGGGCACCATACTATATTCGAGGGATGATGTGGATGTGTTAGATGAATAAAAGTTTGATTATGATTTCTATAGAGGTAAGCATTGGTTATTAATGAACTAGAGGACCATTGTTTCCTATTTTTATTAAATTATATCTTCGTTTTCATATTAATCTTACTAACTATTTTGATCTACTCTAGTGTTCTTAAGTAATTTAACTGTGTATATTTAAACTCATCCGAATGTTATCTTATTTCCCAAAAAAAATTCTTTACAAATGAAGCATTATTTTATAAAGACATTTGGGTAATTTGAGTTAATTATTAGAGAATATTTTCCGGTCTCATTAATGTTGGTGGTTATGCCAATATAGATGATACATAGAGAATATATATATTATTTTTTAAGGGGTTTTCACCACCATGGGATATTTGGATGTTTAATTTTACCTTACAAAAATTGGTTTTGGTTTTATTGTTAGAATATTTGATAATTTTAGTACATTTTTTAGTAAACATGTTCATTTATTTTTATGGATATTATCCATGATTTGGGAAACAACAATAAGGATTATAGGATATGAACTCCCATATATGTTATATTCCAACATGGGGACTATCACTCGCCCGTATCGTATTGTAGGATAGTTTAGGTTTTCATACTAATCAAATTACTTGCTTAATATAGATCACATTGTGTTGGGTCATGTCAAACATATTTAGTTCCATGATGTCAGTTCTTACATTAAATAATATAAACATCTATCTAAGATTCGATTATATTTAGATATATATCCATGAAAAATAACTTCATGTTTTTCAATATTAACCACTTCCTCAATGTATAAATTTAACAATATGGAATTGGAATACATTTAAATTATCAAGTATTTCCATTGTGTATAAATAATCATAGATATTGTTGTCATTTAAAAAAATAAATATGTTATAATATAATGTCAAAATGAACTCTTTTAACTTGATAATTACCTTTCACACTAACCTCTCATTATTACATAACAATTCAAATGTTTTATTAACCATCTTCTATAATAGTATCTTTTTTAAATAATATTCATACAATATAGACATATAACCAACTGTAGAGACCCGTAGCTTGACGTACATTGACATTACATTACATTTGCGGAATACATAGTACATACACACAAGGATCGTAATAGTTTAGTGTCTTTGGAAACTCGGAACGTAATCTTCTAATCGTGGTGAAAGATCTTCAACATCTCCTATAAAGATCTTCCCTTTTTTTACCTAAAACCTTTCTTTATATCCTGGGGAAAAGAAAACATAAAAGGGTGAGCTCAAATGCTCAGTAAGGGTAAACAAAAGAAATACCAATCACATCGTATTCATAAGAACATAACATTTTGGAAATCTTAACCTGCAAAAGAGAGCATAATTTCATAACATGGGATAAATCATAGTAGTGAAATGAAATCATAACTTAAAACATTACTCATTGTGGCATACACACATAATCATAGAGAATCATTTCTTGTTAGTCAAGACTCATTGCCAAGACTATCTTAGTGGACAAAGTCCCTTTCTGAATCGAGTAATCCTCGTTTCAGTCATGTTTCACTGAACCGGTATAACCTACCATTCCAGCCATGTCTATCTCATGAGATATAAAATCTTTACCCAATGCATTGGAGGGAGATATAGGTCCCACCCATCTCATAATGATACCATTCTTATGTGTGCCACAAAATCATAAATCATACATCATTTCATAACCCATGTAATAAAAATGGGATTCTTAAAACAACATGACATCATAAAACCATTCATATAAGATAAATAAATTCATAAACATAATTCCATCACAACATAGTCAAATCAATGTAAAAATATGGATAGAAACAGAACCCTTTGTTATCTTAGATGGAAAATAATTTTGATAAAACACTTGAAATGAATTCTTGAGAAAAATATCCTTTCTTCTTCAAAATCAATTTCTTTTCACAAAACATCATGCAATTTTAAAAGAAAGAGATTTTATTAAAAATAGTCATGAAATCTTTTGGAGGAAGCTTCATGAAAATAAGGCATTATAAAACCGTAAAAATCCGTTCATGCCGTTTAAGTTAAAAAAAACATTCTTCGTACTTTTGTCGGAAAAGTCAAAAAGTACCTCGTATGAAAAAGCGACAAAAGATTCCTTTCATATTCTTTACTAAAAACTCACCGAAGAGTAAAATTGGATTTAAACTATTGTAAGTGGATGGAGACAATATTACATATTGAAGGAACATGGATGTGGATGATAAAATACACCCCAGTAAATACTTACGAATAAACAATCTCGGATAAAAATGAGATTGTGATATTTCCCTTACCTTAGGTCCAATTTGCTTCGTATGTGTCCGAACCTCCTGTATAATGATTTAAATAATGTTATTGACTTATTACAGAATCATATTCATTGTTATGATATCATATATGGTTCACTTATGACATTATATTACCCGTTCTTTTGTAAATTCCATGTTAAAGAAGCGATTTGGGTAAAATCGTTTCATTTATCGTAGGTATTTTGACTTGTTGTTCTTGACATCATTATTACTTATATCATGATTTAATTACTTCCAGAATATAAAATATGATTTATATATCATATATATTTAGTATATATATATATAATAGATAGATAAATAAAATGAAAAACACCGTTCATGGAGACGGTAGTCCGTACGTACGCATGAACGCTGTTTTTCTTTCCTTATTGTCTTGAAATGGAAGTAAGTAGATGACATACATATGTATATACATAAATCCAGTAGCTTTATAATGTCATATATTTCATTATTATTTCTTATATATACATTATAATCATTCTTAAATGGTTAACATGGAGAATGAATCTCATCGCGTCGTGGAGACGGTAGTCCGTACGTACGCACGAGCGATGATATCATTTCTATAAATATTGAATTGAATTGGAGTGGATTATACAATATATCAGAATCAATATGATGTTGTAATAACTATGTATAGTTATTCTTTACACCATTATACCCATCCATGTAAGGTGGTGGTGGAAAATAGATTACACCACGGCGTGGAGACGGTATTCCGTACGTACGCACGCGCGGTGATTTCTTTTTCCGTAGGATGGATAGATGGTGAAATAGGGTTGTTTCATACTTATAATAACATATCAGTATATGAGTGATACTGATGTTATTACTTCATAATGAAACAACCTAAGAAGAAGAAGTGGAAGAAGAAATAAAGATGAAAGAATTGGTAACGGTAATTACCTCTTCTTTGAAGTGCCTCTTTGAGACCTCCTCTTAGGGCACTAGAATTTGTCTTTGAGGAATACCATAACCTCTAGGATGTTTCTAGGGAAGTGGAGAAGGGATTTTGGCAGGGGTTGGCCGAGCTTGAGTGCTCAAATTGGTGGGAGGAGGAGGGGGAGGAGGTGTCCTTTTATAGGGGAGGAGAGGGGCACCTTAGGAATATCTCAAAATATTATTTTATATTAAAGTCAAAATCGGTTTATAATGGTTCCAAAGGGTCTTATTTCTAAGCTAAAGTGGGGATGGGTCGAAAGCCTATCAACCAATAGGATTTAGACATGTTTAGGGTATTATTTTAACCTTATCAATTAGATTTAACTCTATGTTAATTAATTTAACTTTTACCGTGTCTTTTTGTTTTCTTTCACTATATGGTTAATACACTTACTATAACATGCCAAACGAACCCCAAATTGTTTATTATTAATATATATATCCTTATCTAAGTCATTTGGCCGAACCTTAGATTTTTAGGAATAAAATAACAATTAATAATATAATATTTTATTTAAAAACTATTTTGTGTCAATTTTAACACTATTTGATATATGATTTTTGTGAAAGTCATAACAGAATTATATGTTCGAACCAAGTTGATTACATCAACAATAATATATCATAGTAACCTAGAAAATTAGTGGAATTCATAAAAAGTCTCAAATTACATTTATTTTGGTATTTATATTATCAATTATGTCAATATTTCATTAATAAGATAATTACTGCATCATCTTTGTGTCATAAATAAATTATATTATTTGATTTCTACAAATTACAAATAAACTACCATCATGTAGGAAATCTTTTTAGCTTTCTAATGAATATTTATAGTCGAATTTATCTTATGTATAACCTCATATTAAAAATGATCTACTTATTAAACTTTGATTTTAACTATTTTAACCCTTCTTTAAATAAATTAATAATAAATGTCCTAATCTAATCCAAGTGGGCCTAAATGGTCATATTTTATTCCTAAGGTTGTTTTTGGTCGAATTACACTTGTCCAATAGAATTAGGACATGTGTTAGGGTAATATTAATATCATATTTACCCTTAGTTACCCTATTTACTATTAACCGTGGTAAAAAAAGTAAAAAGTTACTATTCACCAAAAAATTATTTTCATCTCATTGAACCACATTTTAGTCCTTGATATTAACCGTGTCTCTCGGATTTTCGAAATTCCATTCACAGAAGTGGTAAAATTAAGTTTTATGCAAAATTCAGTTTTTAACCTACCACTTAGTAGTTTCACTATTCATCAAAAATTGATGTTTTTCAGAACAATGCCAAAATTTCATCCCAAGCTATATTTCATATTCCGAATTCAGAAATGAAGTCTATTTTACCAAATTCATAACATAAAAGTTGCATTAATTAATTTTATAATTAAATCCCGCTGTTAAAACAAATATCGTGTTTTTAAGAAACAATATCTATCAAAAGATTGACACTTGTTTATGTCTAGTTTAAATGTGAAATTACATCCAATGACCAACATTGTATTAAATTGTAAAAATATATTCTAAATATACTTTAAAACCACTTAAATTAATGATTTATCACTATTAATTATTTCGATTAAAAAAGTTGTTTTTAATTATAATTTAGTAATTTTCACTATTCATCAGAATATGAAAGTTATTCGAAAAGTACCAAAATTTCACCTTAGGCTAAATTCGATACTCTGAATCCAAGAATGAAGTTCATTTTGAAATATAAGATTTACAGAATTTTAAAAAAGTGGTTATTACTATTCATAACGGCTAGTTTTAATAATATTTTAATAGCACATCGTTGTTTAGTGAAACTCGGTATTGCGTATTACACACGCTATCGAGGAAGGTCACGATTGCGTGTAATGCAAGGCAAGACAAGGATGCGTGTTGTGCAAGCTCCTTTTGGTGTAGCGTACAACACAAGACATTACTAAAATTAAAAAGAATTTTTTTTTATAAAATCTTGGGCTGTTACATTCTACCCCCCTTAAAATGAATTTCGCCCTCGAAATTCGTCAGGGTTATAAATGGTTTACTATTCGAAAGTTTCTTTAATAGAAACCCACATCGTAAAAGGGAATACCAAAACTTGTCTTTAAAAACTAAAGTATGAAATGTAACGATTACCCAAATAAACTAATCACTGGGTTTCCACATAGGTGAAAATATGGATATGGAAGAGAAATCTAACCATCATGTTCTGATGGAGAGTGGTAGAGAACATGGCTATGGAAAAGCCAGTAATCACAAATCCATAGATTTGTGATGATATAAGGTACCATCTGATTCATCAGGTATAAGATCACTAGGACAACATTTTTGGTTTTCAAGATCATTTCCCTAAAGTTGAAAATTTGTTTAGAATAAATACTTACTTTATTTTGGTACATTCTCACTTTTGTTCGTGCCTTGAACAATTTCTACTTCATCTCTTAAATAAATGAAGTTGAATTTGTTATTCGTGAAGTGTTAGCAGATCATGTGATAGAATGACAGGTCATTCCATCTGTCTCAAACAATAGGTAAGCAAAAGTTATTAAATATACATAAGTCATTCTATAGTGAGATTAATCATATATAGTTCCTAAAATGGAATTATACTTCATATATCATACTGCTTAATATAATAAAACTAGTTTCTACTAAACAGGTACTTCCTGTAGGTCAGTGGTAGGTGATAAAGGCCAGTCGCACTTCGGTTGTGGGTTCGATTCCTACAGCCTTGTCCGAAGCGATGGGCTGTCGCCCGTCCTGCAGGTTGTCCTTTTTATAAAACTATATTACTATAACATCCCATCAATAATATCGAAAAAACTTCTATCCTTAAACAATACTAACTTATGTCCAACATAATCCAGTCTAATCTTTAGGCTTATACATAATACTGCAGTCTACTCTCATAATATAGTGACAACGATTACCAGAGATTTAATACTGTCGTTGATCCCCACATATCATAAGATATGTCTTGTTGGTCACATTCCAAACATTCAAAGTCCTTAATCGTGTATTCTCTTGAATACCTTAGTGAAAACATGAGTGCAGTTAAAAGTTAACACTTTCCACATACCAAAATCCTCAAAATTCTATATACTCAAACCATGATATCACTTAGTCCTTATATCAATCATGAGCTCATGAATACTATCAAACATTTAATTTTCTCCTTATCCCTTCATTATGCGCATATCATCTACATTCCAAAAATATCTGAATAACCATTCATGGATACTGGTAACATTAATCATACACTTTCAAAACACAAGGAAAGACAACAGTGTAACAATCCATAGATGTCTCTTTATTCCAAAATTACACATGATAAACATGTAATCATTCCACTATATTCTCAAACCATTGACCGAGCTTCAAAAATTCTTTCATCTCACATATCATTTGTAGTCTCTTCATCATCATCCACATAAATACTACCCATATGACCATACTGAATCTCTTCATGAGTCTTTCCCTTAGGGAATTTGTTTGCATAATGCCCATACATTCCACATTTAAAACACTTAACCATTTTTGATGTCGTAGCAATACCATTATCCTCATCCATGGTGTTAACCGACCCTTTTCCTTTGCACTTACTTGCTTTGTGTCCTTCTTTTCCACACCCAAAGCATCTTCTAGTTCCCTTGAAACATTCTCCTTGATGCCTCTTCCCACATGATTTACATAGGGGAAATTTAACTTTCTTTCCTCTATGATCATTATGGAACTCCATCTTTCTCTTATTAGTTGAGTCAGGAAACTTACCAAATTTTACTTTATTGATCTGTTGTGAGATTGCTGATTCGGCATAATAATGATGTTTGTACATCCAAATTCCATTTCATTTGGTTGCTCATGAAGAATATCATTCCATTTTCCATCATATCCTCCATTATTGTGAATCATCTTGTTTCCAGCCATTTTCTAAAACCCAAACAGAATAGTGTTAGATGCAAAAATCATAATAAAGGGGGAGTAACTTAAATATCTATCATCTTTGGTTTAATCTAATATCGTTACCATAGTTCTAGAACTATATCCTATACGTATACTTATCCTTAGGGGCATCCCTAGACATACCTTAGAAATATCTCTAGGGATCTCACTAACGTTTTCGCATCCTAGTTTCCAAAGGTTGACTAAACCTTTCCTCTGATACCAACTGTAGAGACCCGTAGCTTGACGTACATTGACATTACATTACATTTGTGGAATACTTAGTACATGCACACAAGGATCGTAATAGTTTAGTGTCTTTGGAAACTCGGAACGTAATCTTCTAATCGTGGTGAAAGATCTTCAACATCTCCTATAAAGTTCTTCCCTTTTTTTACCTAAAACATTTCTTTATATCCTGGGGAAAAGAAAACATAAAAGGGTGAGATCAAATGCTCAGTAAGGGTAAACAAAAGAAATACCAATCACATCGTATTCATAAGAACATAACATTTTGGAAATCTTAACCTGCAAAAGAGAGCATAATTTCATAACATGGGATAAATCATAGTAGTGAAATGAAATCATAACTTAAAACATTACTCATTGTGGCATACACACATAATCATAGAGAATCATTTCTTGTTAGTCAAGACTCATTGCCAAGACTATCTTAGTGGACAAAGTCCCTTTCTGAATCGAGTAATCCTCGTTTCAGTCCTGTTTCACTGAACCGGTATAACCTACCATTCCAGCCATGTCTATCTCATGAGATATAAAATCTTTACCCAATGCATTGGAGGGAGATATTGGTCCCACCCATCTCATAATGATACCATTCTTATGTGTGCCACAAAATCATAAATCATACATCATTTCATAACCCATGTAATAAAAATGGGATTCATAAAACAACATGACATCATAAAACCATTCATATAAGATAAAGAAATTCATAAACATAATTCCATCACAACATAGTCAAATCAATGTAAAAATATGGATAGAAACAGAACCCTTTATTATCTTAGATGGAAAATAATTTTGATAAAACACTTGAAATGAATTCTTGAGGAAAATATCCTTTCTTCTTCAAAATCAATTTATTTTCACAAAACATCATGCAATTTTAAAAGAAAGAGATTTTATTAAAAATAGTCATGAAATCTTTTGGAGGAAGCTTCATGAATATAAGGCATTATAAAACCGTAAAAATCCGTTCATGCCGTCTAAGTTAAAAAAAACATTCTTCGTACTTTTGTCGGAAAAGTCAAAAAGTACCTCGTATGAAAAAGCGACAAAAGATTCCTTTCATATTCTTTACTAAAAACTCACCGAAGAGTAAAATTGGATTTAAACTATTGTAAGTGGATGGATACAATATTACATATTGAAGGAACATGGATGTGGATGATAAAATACACCCCAGTAAATACTTACGAATAAACAATCTCGGATAAAAATGAGATTGTGATATTTCCCTTACCTTAGGTCCAATTTGCTTCGTATGTGTCCGAACCTCCTGTATAATGATTTAAATAATGTCATTGACTTATTACAGAATCATATTCATTGTTATGATATCACATATGGTTCACTTATGACATTATATTACCCGTTCTTTTGTAAATTCCATGTTAAAGAAGCGTTTTGGGTAAAATCGTTTCATTTATCGTAGGTGTTTTGACTTGTTGTTCTTGACATCATTATTACTTATATCATGATTTACTTACTTCCAAAATATAAAATATGATTTATATATCATATATATTTAGTATATATATATATAATAGATAGATAAATAAAATGAAAAACACCGTTCATGGAGACGGTAGTCCGTACGTACGCATGAACGCTGTTTTTCTTTCCTTATTGTCTTGAAATGGAAGTAAGTAGATGACATACATATGTATATACATAAATCCAGTAGCTTTATAATGTCATATATTTCATTATTATTTCTTATATATACATTATAATCATTCTTAAATGGTTAACATGGAGAATGAATCTCATCGCGTCGTGGAGACGGTAGTCCGTACGTACGCACGAGCGATGATATCATTTCTATAAATATTGAATTGAATTGGAGTGGATTATACAATATATCATAATCAATATGATGTTGTAATAACTATGTATAGTTATTCTTTACACCATTATACCCATCCATGTAAGGTGGTGGTGGAAAATAGATTACACCACGGCGTGGAGACGGTATTCCGTACGTACGCACGCGCGGTGATTTCCTTTTCCGTAGGATGGATAGATGGTGAAATAGGGTTGTTTCATACTTATAATAACATATCAGTATATGAGTGATACTGATGTTATTACTTCATAATGAAACAACCTAAGAAGAAGAAGTGGAAGAAGAAATAAAGATGAAAGAATTGGTAACGGTAATTACCTCTTCTTTGAAGTGCCTCTTTGGGACCTCCTCTTAGGGCACTAGAATTTGTCTTTGAGGAAGACCAGAACCTCTAGGATGTTGCTAAGGAAGTGGAGAAGGGATTTTGGCAGGGGTTGACCGAGATTGAGTGCTCAAATTGGTGTGAGGCGGAGGGGGAGGAGGTGTCCTTTTATAGGGGAGGAGAGGGGCACCTTAGGAATATCTCAAAATATTATTTTATATTAAAGTCAAAATCTGTTTATAATGGTTCCAAAGGGTCTTATTTCGAATATAAAGTGGGTATGGGTCGAAATCCTATCAACCAATAGGATTTAGACAAGTTTAGGGTATTATTTTAACCTTATCAATTAGATTTAACTCTAAGTTAATTAATTTAACTTTTACTTTGTCTTTTTGTTTTCTTTCACTATATGGTTAATACACTTACTATAACATGCCAAACGAACCCCAAATTGTTTATTATTAATATATATATCCTTATCTAAGTCATGTGGCCAAACCTTAGATTTTTAGGAATAAAATAACAATTAATAATATAATATTTGATTTAAAAACTATTTTGTGTCAATTTTGACACTATTTGATATATGATTTTTGTGAAAGTCATAACAGAATTATATGTTCGAACCAAGTTGATTAAATCAACAATAATATATCATAGTAACCTAGAAAATTAGTGGAATTCATAAAAAGTCTCAAATTACATTTATTTTGGTATTTATATTATCAATTATGTCAATATTTCATTAATAAGATAATTACTGCATCATCTTTGTGTCATAAATAAATTATATTATTTGATGTCTAAAAATTACAAATAAACTACCATCATGTAGGAAATCTTTTTAGATTTCTAATGAATATTTATAGTCTAATTTATCTTATGTATAACCCCATATTAAAAATGATCTACTTATTAAACTTTGATTTTAACTATTTTAACCCTTCTTTAAATAAATTAATAATGAATGTCCTAATCTAATCCAAGTGGGCCTAAATGGTCATATTTTATTCCTAAGTTTGTTTTTGGTCGAATTACACTTGTCCAATAGAATTAGGACATGTGTTAGGGTAATATTAATATCATATTTACCCTTAGTTACCCTATTTACTATTAACCGTGGTAAAAAAAGTAAAAAGTTACTATTCACCAAAAAATTATTTTCATCTCATTGAACCACATTTTAGTCCTTGATATTAACCGTGTCTCTCGGATTTTCGAAATTCCATTCACAGAAGTGGTAAAATTAAGTTTTATGCAAAATTCAGTTTTTAACCTACCACTTAGTAGTTTCACTATTCATAAAAAAATGATGTTTTTCAGAACAATGCCAAAATTTCATCCCAAGCTATATTTCATATTCCGAATTCAAAAATGAAGTCTATTTTACCAAATTCATAACATAAAAGTTGCATTAATTAATTTTATAATTAAATCCCGCTGTTAAAACAAATAGCGTGTTTTTAAGAAACAATATCTATCAAAAGATTGACACTTGTTTATGTCTAGTTTAAATGTGAAATTACATCCAATGACCAACATTGTATTAAATTGTAAAAATATATTCTAAATATACTTTAAAACCACTTAAATTAATGATTTATCACTATTAATTATTTCGATTAAAAAAGTTTTTTTAAATTATAATTTAGTAATTTTCACTATTCATCAGAATATGAAAGTTATTCGAAAAGTACCAAAATTTCACCTTAGGCTAAATTCGATACTCTGAATCCAAGAATGAAGTTCATTTTGAAAAATAAGATTTACAGAATTTTAAAAAAGTGGTTATTACTATTCATAACGGCTAGTTTTAATAATATTTTAATAGCACATCGTTGTTTAGTGAAACCCGGTATTCTGTATTACACACGCTATCGAGGAAGGTCGCGATTGCGTGTAATGCAAGGCAAGACAAGGATGCGTGTTGTGCAAGCTCATTTTGGTGTAGCGTACAATACAAGACATTACTAAAATTAAAAAGAATATTTTTTTATAAAATCTTGGGCTGTTACACCAACACCCATGTTTTGTTTTTTAAAATATTAATTACCTTATCATTAATTATTTCTCTCCATCCATGATGTTTCATTTAATCATATTCCCACAATTATTAAACTTGCGAAATAAATTATTTATTAAATACAATCCTAAAAGATATAAATTTCTGAACAAATTCTATTTTACCTCCAATGATTTTATGAGCAAGAACATATTTTCACTATATTGGATAAACAAAATCATATTTTTCTCCATCAATTAAAATGTATGAATCAATATTTCCCCACAAATATTATTTTTATATATTAAAATCCCCTAAATATCCATCATGTTTTTAACCAATTGAAAACCTTTTTTATCTACCAATATATTCATTTTCTTTACACACTAATAAAAATAATATTCACATACCATTACACATATGATATCTATTAACTTTCCCAGTTTTATTGTAATTGTGAAAACATCAATTATTTTATGAATTTACTACATATATTTCATAAAAAATACAATAATAATATTTTTTTTCTGATTAATACTTTGTCATTTATTATAAAATAAATTCAAAAATATTTTAAGTACTTTAAACTTGGGGATTCAATTTTATATATTGTTATGAATAATAGATATAAATTATCATGTACAAATAAGGAATTTGAATATGAATTATTTCTATAATGGGTTTCCTTGAAAAAATAAGATATTCCATGTTTGAGAAAAATGAAGATAAAATATGAACAAATCTAATATTAATTTTAATAGAATTTTTTTTGGGTTTATATTGTGCTATCCATATATAAAATTCCGTGTTTTCCCATAGTAAACATCAAATATTATCCTTATATAATCTTCCC
Source organism: Viscum album (assembly GCA_963277665.1). Lineage (NCBI taxonomy): Eukaryota > Viridiplantae > Streptophyta > Magnoliopsida > Santalales > Viscaceae > Viscum > Viscum album. The sequence goes on from OY728140.1 coordinate 477,054,959, forward strand.
CATTATTTTGTATATGATTCTTCATTGGATTTCCAAATTATTTTTCAACACTCAATATGAAACTATTAAACCAATTATGGTCTTATTAATTATTTTACATTAGCATAAAACACATTATATGAGAGAAATAATCTAGAAAATATATATAATACTTCTGTCATTAAGGAAAGTTTTACTTTTTCAATACATGTGTATTGGTTTCAGTCAAATTTTTTGGATAATTTATTTCTCTCTATACTTTTTATGTGAATAATTAACTATATTATCCTATTAAAATTTAATAAATTTTTTCCCCCAAAAATATTGTAATATCTCAAAAAACATCTTATAGAGTCATATTACTCAAATTAAATTTCTAAATATAACAATGTCTATAGAAACCCTATATTTTTAAACATTGACATTAAAATGCTTTTTATTAATTCCTAAAACATTATAAAAACTAATTCCCAAATTCCATACTAGTTTATTTATTTTAAAAACTTGTAAACACAATAACTTGTAGGTAAATGAGCTACATCATCTCCCACTAGTGTCTTATTTACTACCACCATTCTTAGACACATCAAAGATAATACATAAAATTATAACCTTAGAGAAGGAAACATAAAAAGGTTTGAGATTAGATACTCAATAAGAGTAAATAAGGGAGATATTTTACTATAATCTTGTAAATATAGTTATGAGAACATGATCAAGAAAATATATGATCATACAGTATATATCATGATCCTAAATATGAATAATTAAATAATGAATGGTTGTTCATAAGACACGAATCATAACGAAATGAAAAACATAAGCCATGAATTTATATTATAGAAAATAAAATTTAGAATTGCAGCATATATATAATAATATATAATGTTTTCTATAGTATATAATGCATCAATTTCAAGGAAATATTAAAGGAAATATTCTTTTTTCTAAACTGTGTTCACTCTATGTTCTTGCCCCGTACTACTGAAATGTGGTCAAAACTCATTTAGTTCCTTTAATACAGAAATGAGATCATTCCTTTTTCAAAACAAGGAAAAATGAACAATTTTCATTTATTGATCCATCCATGTCTATCCATTGAGATATAATTCATTACCCAATTAATTTGAGGGAGATAAAGGTCCCACCCATCACATAATTAAATCATGAAAATATTTTTTGTATAATCATAAATAATTATATTATAACCCATGAAATGAATTTTCAATTATAAACATGTAATCATATCCTAACCTTTGAAAAAATACATTTTTCATTATCATTTCATCATAAACACAACCTATAAATAGAAGTGGGTCTCAAAATCCTATAACATGTGAATTAGAAATGAGTAACAAAATCATCAGGTTATCAAAACATAATTCATTTAATGAATGCAATTAAATGGAAATATAGATTATTTTCCCTAAAAAGGATTGAGTAATGAAAAAATATGTTATCATATATGTTAAAAAATTGAAATATTTTTTTATTTTTTTAAGGAAAATATCCATTAATCCAGGATAAATCCTTTTTAGAACATAATAAATTTGGAAAATATTTTTTTTAATTCCATGGTAAGTTATAAAGTAGTAACTGGAAACACTAAATCATTTTTATAATCCTCTTCCATTAAAATTATTTTCAAGGATCATTTTCAAACCTTTTTTAAATTTGTTTGAAGAATTGTTTTTGAAATAAAATTTGTTTTTGATAGAATAAAGAGATACATTCATATTTTTCTGAAAAACATTTTACTATTGACTTTATGTACCTAAGAGTGTAAATTGGTACTAACATATTCCTATATATATTGAATAAACTGAGGATAATGAAACTCACGTTTTTTCTTGAGCTATGGCTGATAATATTTCATCAAAGGAAGCATAATCATAAATGATCTTTAAAAGCAATGAGATTATTTCACTAAACTGTTATCATAAGATAACAAGGGATCATACAATCCATTCAAGAGAATAAAATTAAATTACTATTAAAAAATCATGAAAATATGTTGATTCATGATACAATATGTAAAAAGGACGTATATACACCTAAAAATTAATTGAGGCCCGTGACAAAATGTGAGTCTTAAAGAAGGAAACTTGAAACAAAACTATATTACCGATTTGGAAACATTTAAAACTAAAAACGCATGAAATAATGATCATAAAATTGGTATTTAAATACCCATTAATATTATTATATGAATCATATAATTCATCCATTAAAATTATACACAACACACTAGAGGAAGGGGTGGTGAATAAAGCATGTATCTCGATGAAATAAAAAGTGAGGTGAAATTCCCTTACCTTTTATTGTGAATCTATACATACTCATTAAATATTATTATATAATAAATGTGTGTTTATTATAAATATTTTACATAATAATATTTTTATATATAATTCCATATATGGTTTGATAATTACATTATATTACCGACTTGTTAACAATCATATGTTTATGTTTCACTTCAGGTAATATTTGTATATATTTTTTCATGTGCCGTAATTTCTAAAATTATTGGTTATAATAAATATATCTAGATTTAAATAATATAAATAATTATAAAAATATAATTTATATTCAAAATATTTTTAATAAATCAATCTATAAGATATATATGTATGAAATTTAATGCACAATAAATTGAGACGGTAATCCATACGTAATCATGAATGTTCTTTATATTTTTCTTGTAAAATTGAAGGAAAAAATTAAAATTATATATATATATATATATATATCATAATTATAGTAAAATTATTATTTCACATATATCATATAATTTAACTAAACTCATCTTTAATACAATCCATGTAGTGCATGAATGAATAATATAACTTTGGGGGTGGTAGTCCACTCTTCCAAAAACTAGATTACGATATTTACAACAAGTGGAAAATAATGAGAAATTTGTTTTATAAGGATTAAATAACCATAAAAATTTAATAAATATTATATATAACAAGTATATATAGATTTTAAATTATAATTTCTACCATACGAGGTGGTAATGGAAAAATGAACAATCAATGTTTCGTGAGATTGTAGTTCACCATACACATAAACAATATATTTGTTACGCATTAGATGGATTTGTGTGTAATATTAGTCCAAACCCATTGAATAAAATAATAGAAATATATTTAGGATACAAGTGATGTTATATAATCATGTACTATAGAGAGTGTATCAGGTGGAGAAATAAAATAAATGAAAGGAGTTTTAGAGAAGGCATTACCTAATATTCGGGTAACTGCTTTTGGTTTGTGACAAAAGGCTTCCAAGGATGAATTTCAACCCAAATGGAGGCTTCCAATAAGTAGGGATGATTTTTTTATGATATTTTATGATACATTTTCAAAATAAATGTTGTGTTATAGGTGTAAATAAGGGATGGAGTTGAGGCCATTTTATAGTATAGGATGATTGAAACTCTTATAAATATTTTGAAATGGAATTCCACCTATATTTTCCCAAGAAAATTGTCTCCCATAATAGGATGAAGTATAGAATTTTTAAGATAATGTATAAATTGGGAAACTAAATTTCTCATTGACATGTTTCTAGGTTTTTTGTCTCTTAAATTTATTATTGGATCCTTAGGTAAGCTTAATTTTACTTTTATCAATGTATTTATTTTTATTTACATTCACTAATCATTTTGGTAAAATAATATGATTAAAATATTAGATAGTAAAAATTAGGTTGATAACCCAATATTGAATACATTTTTTGTTATTAAAAAATAATATGTTTCAGAAATTAATTTAATATTTGTCTGCCAGTTAGGTCTATAATGCAGTTTTTTATAAAAAAACATTCTAAATATTAAATTATTTTAATTATACATTCAATGCAAAATTGATTTCAATGACCTACATAGTACAAAAAGATAAAAATATTATCTAACTAAACTCTGAAACTAATTTAAAATACAATTTACCCATATATATAAAATTAATGAAAAAATAGTTTTGAATTCAAATATTGTATTTTTACTATTCATCCAAAAATGATGATTCTAATAAAAATCCCAAAATATTACTCTAATATAATTTCACAATAATATCTTATGAAATGAAGATTATATTACCCAATTACATTTCTAAATGATTCTAAATTTAATTTAAATTTTTTTTATATAAGGACATGACATTATGTTTATTTTAGAAAGTAGTATTTTTAAACATATAATAAATTAAAAAAAAATTACCTTTCATTATCAATGTGTTATATTTATATAAAAAATTTGAAAAAACATTTGAGAATTAGGGTTTAATAGACTTATTATTATATGTAGCGACAAGGTTGTAATTTTCTTATTTAATGAGTTATAACAATAATATGATGTGTCGTAGAAACATATTTTTGTATGTAACGTAGGCAAAGTTGGTGTTGCATGTCACGCACACCAAGATGAGTTTTCTTGTAACATACTCCAATTTAGTGTTGTTTGAAAGGAATGTTTGACTTATTGAATTGCAAGACATAAATTAATATTCACTTTATTCCTAATAAATTGACTAAAAAACAGAAGGTGTTACATTCTATTCCCCAAAAAATGAATTTCACCCTTTATATTCATTGGTGACATTAAAATATGAGGATAATTATACATCATAATAACATAGATTTCTCATGTATATTCCTCTAACTTGAGATATCTCCACAAAATATTGACCGAGTGGGTGGTTCTGTTTCATTGAACATTCTTTCATCATTCAAAAATTTGATCTTTTTGTTCTTCATATGAATTATCATACTCTTGTTTTATGACCTATGAGTTAAATACATGTGAATGGTCTGGTATACATATCATCCGGACAGGTACATGGAACACATAATGAAAATTATATATATTTAGAGAGAGTTCCATCCAATATGTTATTTTCCCGATGTGATCAAGAATTTGAAAGGGACCAATATACATAGGGATTAGTTTACGTTTTTTCCTAACCTCATTACTTTCCTATAGGGTGACATTCTTAGAAACACCTTTTAACCAACTCCAAATTCTAGATCACTCATTTGGTTATTATTGGAACTTTTTTACCAACATTGACATACATGGACCTGATACTAAATGGTTCAAACAATATCGACCATTTTTCATCTATATCATGTCCTAATATCTTTATTTCTCCAACCTCATCCCAAAATGTTGAAGGTATACATTTCATAACAAAGGGGGATTCAAAAGGTTCGATCTGAATACTTGAGTAAAAATATATTTTTTTAAGAAAACTCAACTAGAGGAAGCTGTTGATCCAAACCACCATTGAAATTCAGAGAAAAAGATATCAACATATCCTCTAGGGTTTGAATTGTTTTTTTAGATTGATCATCCTTCTAAGGATGATATGTAGTGCTGGAACAAAATTCGATATAATGTTTTTGCTAAAGAAATCTCTAGAACATTAAGGTTAACCTTGGATCCCTATCTGATATAATGGAATGTGGTACTCCCTGTAATCTTTCCTCTTCCATAATTTATATCATGGAATAATGATGTAGAAAGAAATCTTCTCTGACAATAATGAAGTCTATACACATAATAAGGTGATTGGATACCACCTATATATAATTAAACCGTTTAGAGGTTTTGGATATTCAAATGAGAAAATCCATTTCAATGTTCTCCCAATTACATTTTGGTATAGTTAATGGATACAACATGCCATTTGAATTTTTTTCTTTTAGCCTTAACATGTTGTAATTCCAAGAAATGAGATACAACATCTACAATATATCTCTTAATTTCATCCAACCAGAATTATTCTTTCAAGTCGATATACATATGTGTACATCCCGGATGAATAGAGAATGAAGAACTATGATCTTCCTCTAATAGTTCCTTCTTCCAATATGGTGTGGAAGGAACACATACATGATTCCTAAACCTTATAATTCTATCTTGATTAAGGATAAACATAGGAAAAATTATTATTTTCTTTTTCTAACTCTACGTCTTCCTTCTGTACCTCCTTATTCATCACTTGGAGAGAGTGTTGAACCATCATTCAAGAAAGGAAAGAATTTCCCCCTTTCTTCATGAATTCTAGATACATCTTTCAATAATCCAAAATTATTGGATCTTCTTTATCCTTATTATAGGAAATCTTGAACTATCTTTCCAAATCCTAGAATATTGAACATTGTTCACATTCCTAGGTTGAAAATGTATTGAGCAGTCATAATCCTTTATCAACACTAACTATCTAATACATCACATTTTCATCACCTGATGTGTGAATATATATTTTCTAAAAATATGATCTGTATATATATCACACTTTTCTCAGAAAAAATAATGTGTCCATGTCAGTAATGATAAAATTACTGCATCTAACTCCAAATCACGATAAGGTTAATTTTTCCTTGAAATATCAACCTTCAGGGGGTATAAGCGATAAACATGATATTATATATAAGACCACATCCAAATAACTTCTAGGATGCATTGAAATAGATTAAAACCACTTCTACACAATAAGGTAATGTATGCATTGGTGAACTGGCTAACCTTCTATTTAGATCCATGAAATTTTCTTCACTTTCATCTGTCTATAGGAACGTGAAACCCTTTTGTGTTAAATTGGTCTTAGGATTATATTACCAGAAATAATTATCCAAAAACACTAATATTCTCTATATAAACCAAGAAATATATGGATCTTAGACATTGTGGTTATTATTGGTTATAATTAAATAGCCTTCTTCATTGATGGATCTACTATTATTCTATCTCTTGAGATTATGTTTTGCAGAAAAAAATAATTTGTACCCAAAATTAACACATTATAATATTTTTATATAATTTAAACTTACCTAGGGTCTATAGTATAATTCGAAATGGATATTCATGATCTTCCATTCTTTTTGTACAGATAATAATCTCATCTATAAAAACTATCATAGACTGAACGAGGAAATCATTAAAGATCTATTTCATTAATTCCATTATGATAGTAGAGGAATTACTAATAACCAAAAGAATCACTATATATTACTTTTACATTCCATGTATAGAGTGTGTTATTGGGTATATCCTCTTTTCACCCAACAATTGATGATATCTAGAATGATGGTAAATTGTTGAAAAGTAATGATTTCCATAATGTCGACCAAACAAGTTACAATTGGAGGGAGGAGTATACTTGTTCCTTATTGTGATCTTGTTCAACTCTTAACAATAAATATATTCATATTAATCCATCTTTCTTTTAAAAAAAATAACGGGTTCACCCTATGGTGACACACTTTTCCAAATGTATCCCTTATAATGGTTTTCTTGGAGTTTCTTCTTAATTCTTATAACTTAATCATGTCTATTCGATAAGGAGACAATGAAATTGATGTGGTAAAAGGTGTGAGTTTTATTGAGAAATTTACATTTCATTTGTGTGGAAGGATTGGAAACTCTTCCAGAAATACATACACAAGATTAAAAACAATCAGGAGATCATTGATATTGATTTTCTCTACAACCATTTAAGAAATAAACCTTTTTGAATGGGAATTATAAACCATACACTATAGGTAATCTTTACATGAAAATCATAATTATCACCACATTGATGGATGAACCTAGGTTGTTTTTAAATATCAAATATAACATTCCTTCTTCAATAGTTCATGTGGGATATATGATGAGAAATCCAATCAATGCCTATGATTAATCAAATTCAACTAATTAAGGAATTAAAATATTTACTGGAAGCACATTCTGATAAACATAATCTAAAGAGGAATCATAGACATGAGATGAAATCATCATACCTTTGGAGGGTTTCAATACTAATTCCTCATTAACCTTTTTGGTAGAATCTAAAAACCATTGTAAATTCATTATATATGGATATGTGTGTTGATAAATAATCAAATATGACATTAGAAGTTCTAGTGTGGATGGTAATTGTACCTTTCATCATAGTGTATTGCACCCCTCATCAGAAATAGAGATTGCATGATATTTCCCCTTGTCCCATGACTTCAGAGGTTATTAATGTTAATCAATATCACTAGACCTTGGGTTTGGGTAGTGGATGGAATAATTCCTATTATATGTACACTTGTACCACTGAACCGTGGGATGTACATTATGTGGGCAATTTTTTCCAATGGTATTTTGAGGAAACGTTTTCCTATTATTTCAAAAATAATTTTTTTTGTGAACTTAATTTACACAGATAAAACATTTATGATAACATTTAAGGAAAATATCTCCTGGATTATTCCAATATTTAGATCATGAATGGAGACTCATATGTTTTCCTCTATGGGTTTTTAGAGTCTCCTTTGAACTACACTATCCTATTATTTTCAAAACCATGAGTTTTATATGTGACTACAACCTGCATATCATTATTGATTTCAAAAAAAGTATCTCTTTGTAGATACTACACTCTCTTATGGGAAACACCCTTTTGATACTTTTCTTTAATCCACTGGACAAGCTATTAACAATACTTTTTGGTTGGAAGGTAATTATTTAAGATTTTGTAACATGTATCAGGATATTATCCTCATATTTACCAATAGATTCATCATCCCTTTAATTAAACATATGGAAATAATTCTCAATCTAAGTATTAATAATATTATTAATGTAATTATTGGAAAATAATTTCTTGAACTTATGCCAATCTATGGATTAAATATCATCTTACTAACAGATATTCATGATTAGAGTACACTAGTGGTCTGCTGCCACTTCCAACAGATAAATAGCCATATAATGTTTCTCATGCTCTGAACACTGGTGAATAGATAATATATTTTTAGTAATATTGATTCATTATTCAGAAGCAAGTGGATTAGAAAACCCTATGAAAAAGGTGGATGTTTCCTCCTGAATGACTCAACATAATTTTGTTCCCTCCTTTTCTCATTGGAATGTACACCATGATTCATCACATGAGAAATCTATATGAGCATATCAATAAGGTTTTTCATTCCATCTCCCATGGAATTATGTTTCTTAGGAGGAAAATAATTTCATTGTCCATCAGAATCACCATTAATGATATTACTTATTATTCCAACCATTGAATAAAATCCAATTCAGAGAGTATGGCATATTTATCATATTGTGGAATTAAAAAAAATAATGGAAAGTGACAATTATGATGTATAATTTATAAAATAATCCAGAACCTCTGACACATTTGGTTTATCCTAGGTTATAAATAGATAAATTATATATAAATCCTTTTGTGATAGATTATGAGGAGTTTTTGAATTCCAAATGTATATCCCCTAAAACTATGAAACGAGGTGTGAAGAAATGATCATTCTCATGTACCAGATTACCCCAACCCAAGACCAAGACATCTTGTCAGTGTAATCACCCCAAGGTACATCTGTACCAGATCCACATCCATTTTTTGTATCAAACAGGATATGTATTTCAAATAAATCACTAACTCTATACTTTAGAAAAATAATGGGAAATGTTTCTTATATAGTTTATTATACATCGACTTATACTTGGAAATGTCTATAGGGTTCTCACTATGGTTTTTTCATCCTAGAATCCAAAGGTGAACAGATCCTTTTCATTAATACCATATATAGTGACCCTCTATTTTCATATATTAACATTACATAACATTTTGGGAATACTTTAAACATTATTAAAAAAACCCAAATAACATACTAGTATAGTGCCTTTGGAAACATGGAAACATAATCACTAGAACATAAATAAGATACATCCTCTCATAAAATAATCTTCTTTAGTAGAACCCTTTTGAGGCACATAAAAAAATACATATGATCATAACATTGGGGATGTGAACATAAAATTGGGTGATCTCAAATGCTCAGTAAGGAAAATAGAGGTAGATACATAAGAATTATAATTATAATAATGGTATGAGTACATGATACTAAAAATAGATTATAATACCATTGATATCAAATATTATAAACCTGAATCATGGCATAAATCTTGGTAGTTCATAAGACCATAATAATATGAAAATTTAGAACATATTCCATGAAATCGAAAAATTAAAATAATATATTGAATTTTTGAAGACACATAAGAACATAAAATGATTACCATTTTAGTGAATGTATCACTTCCTAAGACATTTTAATGGAAAATTCCATTATTGAACCAGTTCACTCCTTATTCCAACATAGTATTACTTAATCGAGTTCACCCCTCATTCCCACTAGGAAATACTGAACCTAGTTCAATTCTTATTTCATCCATGTAATATTGATCCATGTTCATTTCAAATTACATACATGTATATCTAATGACATATAAATTATTACATTATACATTGGGGGGATATATGTCTCACTCATCTCATAACGAAATCATACACACATGTTCCACAAGATAATAAATAATCATATCATTTCCCATGAAATGAAATTTATATTATAAACATGCAATAATAGCATAAAATATGTAAAAAATAAAATTTTCATAATAATTTAATCATGACCATAACCGATGAAAATAATCATGTTTCAAAATCTTAAAACTTATAAATGAGAAATGATTTTCATAAACAACATTCAATCAAAACATATTCTATTTAGAGAAAAAAATGATTGGAAACGTTGAATATTTCCACCCAAAAGGCAAGAGTTACTCCAAAGGATGTTATCATACATGGGAAATATTTTTTGATGATTTTTAATATAATTTCTTGACTAAAATATCCTTTAATATTTGAAAATTTATTTTTAAAACATAAAACCGTTTGAAAACCTTTTTATTGAAAATTGATTCTATAAATTATAAAGAATGATTTGAGAAAAATTAAACATTTTAAAAATAAAAATTATTATAAAATAATCATTAATTTTGATCCTAAAAATAATTTAAAACAAATTATAAAACACTTTTTTTGGAATAAAATAGTTTTTCGACTGAAGAGATATATGTACTATGATTTTTCTTAAAAACATTTTTTATCATAAGTAATAAAGATTGGTATAATATTACTAATAAAAGGATATATATTGAATAAAAATATGATAAATAAACTAATTATTATTCTTGAGATATGGATTTTAAGACTTCCTCAAAACAGGCATAAGAATAAACAATCATTAAAAGCAATCAAAATGTTACAATAAAAACATATCACCTAGTTACATATGATCATAATCTCTATATAAGAAATGAAAATTTAATACAACCTACTATTTTTAGAAAATAATAATAATCATGATATATCATGTAAAATGGATGAATATACTCCTTGAAAAATAATTTAGGAGCATAATTGTAGCACCCAAAACTTCCACGATACGCTTCTCTTTGAATCATACAATAGCGTGTGTTGTACGCAACACTGAGTTCAAGTGCACCACGACATACCAAACTAGTTGTTCAAAAGTGCTTATGAATAGTATTATCTGAATTTTAAATTTTATATTATCCCTATAATTTTATAATCCATATTATTAGATTCTAAGACATAATTTAAGATCAAATTCTTTTTTTAGATAAAAGAAGTATTATTCAAAAAATGCAATTATACCGCCTTTTAATAAAGAATCCTTTTTTAAATACAATATATGAAACATTAATATATTCAATTTGAAAAAATGAACTTCTTCTTTAGAATCAGGATATTAGAATTTATTATCAATAATGTTTTGGTGTTTGTCTGATAACTTTTATATTTGGGTCAACAGTGAAAAATACTATATTTTAACTGAAACCAACTATTTTAATCAAAATAATTTATAAAATATACATTTTAATGGTTTGGAAGTATAAATAGAGTGTATTTTTACCATTTAATTCAATAATGGACATTTTAAGTAATTTCACTTTAAAATTTGACAAAATCAAGTGTCAATCTTTTGATAGTTATTATTTGTTAAAAATACGCCTTTTGGTTTTATTAGCGAGAATTAATTTTAAATTAATAATTATCAATTTTGTGTTTTGAATTTAGAAAAATTGATTCCATTTTTGGAATCAGGATGTAATAATTTTGTAAATAGTTAACTTTTATTTTTAGACATTTTGAATAATTAGTTCGGTAAATATTTTATTTAACATGGTTTAGGGTAAATACAGTAAATAAGGGTAAAAAATAATATTATAATAATATTAATTTACCCTAAAACGTTTCCTAACCCTATTTCAAGATAAATTTCCAACCATGGGCATCTTTGGGTCGATTTTGGGACCCCATGGATTCACTTGTTAGTGATAATGACACTTCATATCAATTAAGCTAAATTAAATACAAAAATGACATAAGAATATATCATTTAGAAAACAATTTTTACATAGGGTTATATAAATTATATTTTAAACTATAAATATTAATTTGAAAGATAAAAAGATTTCCTACATAATAGAATTTTATTTAATAAAAATAGACATTGAATAATTAAATTTATTTATGACCCAATAATTATGCAGTATTTTCCTCATTAACGAAAGAATCAAATAATTGGTATTTTAAGTATTAAAATAAATATAATTTAATGTTTTGATGCCATAAACGATTTTATTTATTATTATTACATGTTAGGATTTCTTAAATTTAGTTTATTTGAATTAATAATGTTTTTAAGACTTTAACAAAAATCAATTATTAAATAGGGTCAAAATTGAAATAAAAGAGTTTTTAAAACAAATATTATATTATTAAATGATATTCTATTCCTAAAAATCTAGGTTTCGTCCAGAGGACTTATATCATGATATTTGTATCCTTAATAGACCACTTGGGGGTCTCTTGGATGTATATAGTATGATTATTAACTATATAATATAAAATACAAAGTGACGTGGTAAATGTCAAACTAATTAACAAAGAGTTAAAACTAAATGATAAGGTTAATATAATCACCCAAACCTGTATAAAATCTACTGGTTGAAAGTAAATAGACCCATACCCACCTTATAATTTTAATAATCCAATTCGGAGCCACTAGGTACCGAATATAAATTTATTATAAAATAATACTTTATGTTTTTTCTAAAGAGCCCCTGCTACCCCTATTAAAAGGACACCACTTATAACCAATTCATCAAACCTTCAATGCCTTTTGGATTGAGAAAACTCTTACAAAATACCCTCTAAACTATCCTCCCTTAGTCCTAGAGCACTTACTTTAGTCATAAATCCAACCTATGGAGCCGTTTTTATATTATCAAAAGGAAGAACCCAAAGAAGAGGTAATGTTTTCAACACCCTCTTTCAAGTTCCTTTTTTCTTCAGCTTCTTCATTCTTTGTTATTCCCATTCTAAAATAATAACTCTAGTATCTTCTACATACTCTGATGTTATTATAAATATGGTACAACTATATTCAGTATTCTATTTATCCATTGAATGACATGTCACCATATGTGCGTACGTACAACTTATCATCTCCACGTCGTGGGTGTAATTGTTATTCAAAACATTATTACATGGATGTGTATAATAATGATGTTTAATTAATGTAAATAATAAATATAACTTGATAATGATTCTGTTTATATGATATAATATCCAATTATATATTATTTTAATATCAAATGAGTGATATTTTCACTCGTGCGTACGTACAGACTAACATCTCCACGAACGCGATGAGATTCATATCCCATCATATCCAATCAAGTATAATTCTCATTTGATGGTTAAAAATAATTTTAAGGACATCATGTCATTCTGGATATGAATAATATAAATCATATCTATAAAAAACATGAATAATGTAACAAAATATACAAAACAAAATGAGTAGGTTAACACCCGAAACGATGACAATACTAAGATATTATTAACAAATCAATGTTAAAAGATCATATATGATATAATATTAATGTATGTGATTCTTGTATAATTTAATAAAAATTATCTTGACATTATACCAGAGGTTAAGCTACCCTCATCAATGGAAAAGTACAAGGTAAGGGATTATTTACCAATCTCTTCATTATCCGAGGTTGTTTATACGTAATTATCTGCTAGGACCTATTTATCATCCACATCCATATTTCTTAAAAATGTATTTCAAATCATTTTTACTATTTTACAGAATATGGGTTAAAGTCATTTATACCCTTTTTTGAATTTTATAAGATGTTTATAAAGGAATATTTCCGTCATTTTCCAAACAAGGTCCTTTTTAAACTTTTCGACAAAATTAATGTAAAAATGTCTCTTTTTAACTTCTACGGCAGGTGCGGCAATTTTCTACCGTTATAAACTCATCGAAGCATCCCTTACAAGATTATAAGAATATTTTCAAAGTAAATATTTTACTTTATAATTACGTGACTCTTAAATTATATCAAAATATAATGAGATATTTCTCAAAAAAAAAAGCATTGATTTCATCTATGTCTGCATCCTTTGATGGATTTTAAGTTTCTTTGGAGTTGATTTATTATGATACAAAAATTCCATATGGTATTGAATGTTTTGTGATATTTTTGACTGTGTAAGATCTATTTTTATACCAATAATGATTTATGGTTAAATTATTGACATTTTATATGCTAGTTTTAATACGAATTTTTATGATATGTTTAAACCTCTTCTTATAAGGAATGTATTGGACTTAGTAAGTGATGGGTGGAGACCGCTATAGCTCCTCGATGAATCTATAGGTCTAATGAGACAACTTGAAATGGAATTGGCCGAGGACCTTTTCCCAATTTGATTTATGGTTTTGGCCAAGGACTTAATCATTTTTAGATGTATTGGCCGAGGCCTTGATAAAATGTTTCATAATGTCCGGCAGTATACATTACCTCATTATAGAAATAATATTGATGGATCATGTGGTCATTAGACTAGTAGAATACCCATAATTATGTTTTATTATGGAATTATTTAATCATCTCATATTCTTTCCATAAAATAATTCATGTTTATTATTGATTAGGCATGTGGTTTCAATTATATACCATGATTAATAATTATGTTATTTTCCGTTGTATTCCTTACTCTTACTAAGCATTTGATATCACATGTTTCTTATGTTTCATTTTCCTAGGATATGAAGAAGTTTTTTATGAGTAACCTAAATGCATAATTTTGGAGGCTTGGATGTTTCTAATGAAATATATTTGTGTTGTATTTCTTTTCATGTCATAAAGTTGAACTTATGTGTGAATCTTGATTCCAATAATACTAAACTAATTGGTATTTTGAGACATGATTTCCTTATGATCATGAAAATGTTATGTAATAATTCACCAACTCAGGGTAACTAGGGTCGGGGCGTTACAGTTGGTATAGAGAAAGTTTAATACAAACCATGGAGACTAGATTTATATAAACTATGATTAGAGTACATAGACCTAATATGGAATTTGAGGATTAGTATATAAGAACTTCCTAGAATTTTGGTATTGTAGAGATTTTGTGAGATTTCCAAGCAATAAATCCTTGTCTAGATACCCATAGGTAGAGGCGGCTCTAGAACAGATGTACCTAGGGGTAAAACTCGAAAACACCGCTTTGACCTAGACTCAAACGGGAGCTGGTGCACGTCAATGGGCCCTGCTGCACTCTTGGTTACGACACTCCCAGGGGATATGTTTAGGATAATTCCCATTTTATTTACAAACCATTATGAAGGGTTTATGAGTATATACATTCTCAAAGAATACTTTTTTATGATTATGGATTATATCCATTAAATGTTCAATTCGTGTTAGGTATTATACATGTATGGAATTATTCATTTCAATTCATAAACTGACATAGTTTATGATATTGTATAGAAATGGCACCAAGTGAAAGAAATGTGAACTCCCGCAATATGTATGATCCAATGAGTAAGAAGGATCATATCATTCATAGTATTAAGCCATCATTTAGAAGAGAAATAATCTCCTATTTATTCCCATCATATGAAGAAATAATATCACGTGCTAATAAGATAAGTAAAGAATTTTTGGAGTCCTATGAATTTGAAGGGAAGGAAGAGAATAAAAGGATGGATGAGAGAAATATGGATAATGGGAAGAGGGAAAAGAAGAATTTTCCCATATGTGATAACTATGGGAAGAAACATCCTGGAAGTTTCTTGAATGGAATGGGAGTTTGTTATATGTTTGGCGAAAAAGGACACCATGTACATGACATCAAGGGTAAGAAAAAGGTTTCAAATGTACAATGCTTCATCTGCAAGGAGTTGGGACACTACACGAACCAATGTCCAAATCATCAGAGTATTCCCCAAATGATGCTATTGGATAATAATCATGTTATGATACTACCACAGATAAGGATGAATGATTAGAGTTATTATGTTGTTATTATAGAATTATGTTACTTGAGTGTTGTATCAACAATGTACTAGTTATAATAATTATGGAGTATATAAGGATTTTACTGTAGTAATATTTCAATAATGACTTGAGATTGTGTGGAACAATTAAAAGGGACTCAATAGAAGGTTAAATTTTTGGAAAATATATGGTTGATAGAAAGATAAACCGTAATATGGTTATGATACTGTGGTAGTGATTTTGGAATAATATATGATTGATATGGATAAATTATATTGGATATTCTTGACTACCTTGAGACTGATTAATGATTTATATATTGCATCATTGTTGTAATTTACAACCTTTTTTGATGGGTGAATTATATCTAGTATTCTATAAGGAATAAGGGAGAATGAATGTAATCAATAATTTTTTATGGTATTTAATGATGTTACAATGTTTTAAAAGAATACATGTTGAAGGTGTTCACATGCTATTACGTGGAAAAAAGGATCGTCATTGAGTTTACCTACCTTATAAATGTTGGACTAAGAGTTTGGAATGATGTGTTTTGGATAAGTCTAGTTTGAGATTATTTTTGGAATTCCATAAAAAGGACAACCCAGAGGTCGGGCGGCAACCAGTCGCGTCCAGAAGGGTCACAATACTTGAACCCACAACCGAACGACGAAAAGGGTGTATCACCTTCCACGAACCCATGTGATGTCCTGGATTGAATAATGTATTTTTTTTAATGTTTCTTCTAGATAAATTATAAATTCATTTTTTTAACCCTATACGAATGGGATGAATAGAATATTATTTTTATGTTCTATTATCTTTTAGAGTGAACAATGAGTTTGTGGTAGAACTTAGTTAAAGTATGAGACTCTACATGTCCAGTATATACTCATCTTCATATTTTATTAAATGAATAAATTAATTCTAATACTTTAGTGAAGGGATCTTAAAACAAAAAATGTGTTATCCTAATACCATATGTTTTGTTGAACTTATGGTATTTTAAATCATCATAGATTGATGAATTTAAGGCCCTCAATTTTATACTTATTTGTGAATGATGACCTCAATCACTACCTATAAATATTTATGTTTTTCTTCCAATTATATGTATCTAATTTCCACTAATGTTCTCCTAATTGAGATCATAATTTAGTGGTGACCCTTTCATTTCCCTTTTCATCTTATTAAGACTATATTTTACTATCGCTATTTCCAATATGGGTTTTCCAAAAAGGTATTTTCTATTTTCAAACTTTTATTTTCAAAGAAAAATTTCAAATTGCGAGGATGAAATTTATTGAAAAATGGGATAATTTAACACCCCAAGCATCCACGGTACTCTTCTCTTTGAATAATACAATAGTGTGTGTTGTACGCAACACTGAGTTCAATCGCACCCCGACTTAACAAACTAGCCGTTCAAAAGCAGTTATGAATTGTATTAACTATATTTTAAATTTTATATTAACCTAATAATTTTGGAATCCATATTATGAGTTTCTAAGAAATAATTTAATAACAAATTCATTTTTTTCAGATAAAAGAATTATTTTTCAAAAAATGCAATTTTTCCGCCTTTTAATGACTAATCCTTTTTAAATCCAATATTTGAAACATTTATATATTCAATTTGAAAAAATTAACGTCTTATTTAGAATAAGGACATAATAATTTAGTTTGAATAATGTTTTGATATTTTTCTGATAACTTTCATATTTAGGTGAATAGTTAAAAATACTATATTTTAACTGAAAACAACTTTTTTGATCAAAAAAGCGTATAAATTATACAATTTAATGGTTTTAAAGTATAAATAGATTATATATTTACCATTTAATCCAATTATAGTCATTTTATGTAATTTCACATTGAAATTAGACATAATCAAGTGTCAATCTTTTGATAGTTATTATTTCTTAAAAATACGCCTTTTGGTTTTATTAGTGGGAATTAATTTTAAATTAATAAGTAACACTTCAGTGTTTTGAATTTAGAAAAATGTATTTGATATTTGAAATCAGGATTTCCAAATTGTGTAAATAGGTAAATTTTATTTTTAGATATTTTAAATAATTACTTCGGTAAATATTTTATTTACCTTGGTTAAAAGGTAAATTTGGTAAATAATGGTAAAACATAATATTATAATAATATTAACTTGCCCTAAAACATTTCCTAACCCTATTAGTTGATATATTTCAGTCCATGGGAATCTTTGGGTCGATTTTGGGTCCCCTTGGATTCACCTGTAAGTGATAATGTCACTTTATATTAATTAAGTTAAAGTAAATACAAAAATGACATAAGCATATATATTTTCGAATTTTTTTAAAAAATAGTGTTATATACATTATAAATTCAAATATAAATATTAATTAGAAATATAAAAAGATTTCCTAAATAATATTATATTATTTATAATTTTTAGACTTTTAATAATTAAATTTATTTATGACACAATAATGATGCAGTATTTTCATTATTAATGAATGAATCAAATAATTGGTATTATAAATATTACAATAAATATAATTTGATGGTTTTGATGAAATCCACGAATTTTATTGATTAATTTTACATGGTATAATTTCATAAATGATTTTTTTTAATTAATAATGTTGTTAAGACATTAAAAAAATCAATTATAAAATAGTGTCAAAATTGACATAAAAAAGTTTTTAAAACAAATATTATATTATTAATTGATATTATATTCCTAATCATATAATGTTAGGAAAAAGAACTTATAGCATGATATGTGTATCATTAATGGATCACTTTCAAGACTCTTGGATGTATATAGTATGTTTATTAACTATATAATATAAAAATACAAAGTGACATGGTAAATGTCAAACTAATTAACTAAGAGTTAAGACCAAAAAATAATGATAATATAATGACCCGAACCTATCTAAAATATTTGGTAGAAATTATTGCAACCCATACCCATCTTAGACTTTGAATAATAAAATTTGGATCCATTAGAAACTGAATATAAATTTATTAATATAATACATTATGTTTTTCCTAAAGATCCCCTTCCCCCCCTTATAAAAGGACACCATTTCAAACCAATTCTTCACACCTTAAATGCATTTTTGTTTGTCCAAACTCTACCCAAATACCTTCTCAACTATCCTAACATAATCCTAGAGGCCTTCCTTTAGTCATAAAGCCAACCTATGGAACCCTTATGATAAAATCAACAGGAATAACCCAAAGAATAGGTAATGTTTTCACCACCCTCTTTCAAGTTCCTTTCTTCTTCAACTTCTTCTTTAGTTTTTATTCCCATTATAAAATAATAACTCTATTATATTATATATATTGTGATGTTATTATAAATATGGTTCAACCATATTTAGTGTTCTATCTATCCTTTGAATGACATGTCACCATACGTGCATACATACGGCTTACCGTCTCCACGTCATGGTGTAATTGTTATTCAAACAATTATTACATGGAAGGGTATAATAATGATGTGTAATTCATCTAAATAATAAATATAAAATTATAATGATTCTTTATATATGATATAATATTCTATTATATATTATTTTAATATCAAAAGAGTGATATTGTCCCTCGTGCGTACGTACAGACTACCGTCTCCACGAACGTGATGAGATTCATTCCCCATCGTATCCATTCAAGTATAATTCTCATTTGATGGTTAAAAATAATTTTAAGGACTTGATATCATTCTAAATAATAAAAAGATACAACCTATCCATAAAAAACTTGACTTATGTAAAAAACAAATATAAAAGCAAACGAGTATGTTAACACCTGAAATGATGATAATACTAAGATATTATTAACAAATCAATGTTAAAAGATCATATATTATATAATCTTAATCTATATTATTCCTGTATAATTTAAGAACAATTATTTCACCATTATACATGATGTTAACCTACCCTCAACAAAGGAAAAGTACAACGTAAGGGTTTATTTCACAATCTCTTCATTATCCGAGGTTGTTTATACGTAATTATCTACTAGGACCTCTTTATCATCCACATCCATGTTTCATAAAAATGTATTTAAAATAATTCTTACTATTTTAAAAAATATGAGTTAAAGACATTTATACCCTTTTTTTACTTTTATAAGATGTTTATAAAGGAATCTTTTTGTCGTTTTCCAAACAAGGTCCTTCTTAACCTGTTCGACAAAATTATGGTAAGAATGTCTCTTTTTAACTTATATGGAATGTGCTTCTATTATATACCATTATAAAGTCGTTGAAGCTTACCATTCAAGATAATAAGAATATTTTCAAAGTAAATTATTTACTTTATAATAATGTGACTCTTAAATTATTTTAAAAAAGAAAGAGATATTTCTCTAAAAAGAGATTTGATTTCATCTATGTCAATATCCTTTGATGGATTTTATGTTTAATTGGAGTTTAATTATTATGATACAATACATCCATATTTTATTAAAGGATTTGTGATATGTTTGACTGTGGATGTGCTATTTTTTAACATTCATGATTTATGGTTAAAGTATTGAAATTTTGTATGCTAGTTTTAATGCGAATGTTTATGATATGTTTAAATCTTCTTATACGTGCAATGTATTGGACTTAATAAGTGAATGGGTGGAGCCCACTATAGCTCCTCAATGCATCGGTAGGTCTCATGAGACAACTAGATGTGGAATTGGCCGAGGCCCTTTCCCAAATTGATTTAAGGTTTTGGTCGATGCCTTAATCATTTTTAGATGTCTTGTCTGAGGCCGTGACAAACTGTTTCAGAATGTCCGGCATTATACATTCCCTCATTATGGAAATAATATTGATGTTTCATGTGGTCATTCGACTATTAGAATACCCATGATTATGTTTTATTATGGCATTATTTACATAGCTCATATTCTTTCCAAAAAAGTATTCATGTTTATTATTGGTAAAGGAATGTGGTTTCAATTATTTACCACACTTATTATTTATGTTATTTTCCGCTGTATTACAACCCCTTATTGAGCATTTGAGGTCACACCTTTCTTATGTTTCATTTTCCCAAGATATGAAGATGTTAGTTATGAGTAACCTGCAGGCATAATCTACGAGGTTTGGATGTTTCTAATGAAATATATTTCATTTGTATTTCTTTTAAAGTTGTAAAGTAGAAATTATGTATGAATATTGTTTCCAATAATACTAAACTGATCGGTCTTTAGAGATTTTATTTCCTTATGATCATTCCAATGTTATGTAATAATGCACCAACTTTTGGTAACTGGGGTCGGGGCATTACAAGAAGAAAACACAAGTCTTAAAGAAGGAAAATTGAGACAAAAATATTTTATCTATTTGGGATATTTTAAAAATTAAACCACCTGAAATAATGATAATAAAATGGGTATGTAATTACCCATTAATATAATTATAATAAGACTATAATTAATCCATATGAATTATACAGACCACACAAAATTAATGGGTTGTGAATAATATTGTTATATCCCAAAAATAAATAATGAGGTGAAATTCCCTAGAATTGTTTCTTGACTGTCTTCGTGCTAGTACAAGCTTCCTATATAATAAATTTATGATTATTATAAATATATTACCAAATAATATTATTATATACAATAACATATAAGTATTATTATGACTTTATATTATTCTTATGTGAACAATTCTACGTTAAGGTTTCAATCCATATAATATTCGCTTTGTTTTTCACATGTGTCGTAATTGTTTATATATTTGGAACTTATAGATATATAATGATTTCAATAATATATGACATTATATAAATATAATTTATATTTATTATATTTTTATTTTATTAATCTATATTTTTTATAAGTATACTATGAAATACATCATTCATTGAGACAGTAATCCATAAATACACATTAATGTTGTTTTTGTTTTTATTTTCATATTGAAAGAATGAATCAAAAATAACATATAGGTATATATATGTTAATTATAGTTGAATAAATATTTTATATATTATGTAATATTATTAATTATTTTACTAGTATAATTATATATATACATATGTATAAAAATCACTAATACATTCTATGCAGCCATTGAAGAAATAAAATTTCTTTGAGGGGGTGATAGTTCACACTCCATCAAATAAAATTATCATATTTTCACCATGTATAATGTATAAGGATATTTTATATAAAAGGATTAAAAAATATTAAGTTCATAATAAATATACTATATTATATATGTAAACCCAATTTTCATTATAATTTCTACCATGAGAGGCAGTAAAGGAAAGATGAACAATCATCGTTTCGTGATGGTAGTTTTCCGTACATGTAATCAGTATTTTGTTACTCGTTAGATGAATGTGTGTGTAAATACATGTAAAACAACATATAATAAAAACATATTAGAACTTTGAGAATTCATTTTTTAATATAATCATTGAATAAAGACATTGGAGGGGTGGAGAATGAAAATAAAATAAAGGAGGTTGAGAGAAGGCACTACCTCTTAATCAAGTAACTCATTTATGTTTTTTCCGAATGGATTACTTGGAAGCCATTATTACCAATGGGGGAATCATGGAATAAGGAAGGATTTATTAGAGGATATTTTACAAGATATATTTTTAACCAAAGTGGTTTTATAGGTTTAATGAATTGAAGTAGAGGAGGCATTTTTATGTTGGTGGAGGAATTCCACACTGGGAAATCTATCGAAAATGAATTCCTCCCACGTTTTTACCATGATTAGTGGTTTCAATAATAGACCAAATTATTTTCAAGGTATTATAGGGTCTAAATATATCAATAACATGAATCTTGTACATGTTTTTATCTCTTTTTGGGTCTTAATATTATGGTTTACTTCTTAGTTAAAATTTATTTTACCTTAAATGATATAATATATTTTAATTACATTCACTAATAATTTTGGTTAACAACTAATTTTACCTTATTATTCACTATAAACTCTTATTATCCAAAATAAATAATTTTTTTTCCAAAATAGAAACATATAAGTGGAAAAATTTAATTTAAGATTAATCATTCAGTCATGTCAACAATGTGGGAAAATAAAGTAAAAAATTTAAAAAAATTACTATGTTTTTATTAAAAATTTCAAATTGAAATTTCAATCAAAGACCTAAAAAGTATTAATTGATAAAAATATTTTCTAATTAAACTATGAAAATGATTTAAAATAGAATTTAACCTTAAAAATAAATTAAATGAAATATAATTTTTGAATTAAAATTTAGTATTTTTCACTATTCATCCAAAATTGATGTTTCTAAAAAAACCCAAAAATTCACCAAATTATATTTTAAGCATTGTAAAATTATAAAATTATTTTATTTGATAATATTGAAATAATTAAATTTTTTTAAAATTAATTTTTTTATTTTTCACAGAAGGACATGAAAAGAAACTTATTCAAGAAAAGACTATTTTAAAACATAAATAGACTTTACAAAAATATTATATTTTTCATTATAAATTTGTTATATTTCTATAAAAAATAAAACCAATATTTGAAATTTAGTTATTACTAATAATATAACTATGATTAACAGCTAGGATGTAATTATCTCATTTAAATAATTATAATAATAAAATGTTTCTTCATATAAAGTTAGTGTTATGTGTAACATACACCAAGTTTGTGTTGCGTGTAACATAATACAAGTCGATGTTTCATGGAAGATATTCTAACTAGGATTATTGTGAAAAGAATGTTTTACTTTGTGAATTGAAATATATAAATTAAAATTTAATTTAATCTAGAAAAAAAGGTTCCATAATAACATGTTTTGTTATAATTTCTCTCATACCATAAATTAATTCATTCAAATAAACTCAAATAAAATTATTTTGACACATCTATAACCTGAAATAATAAAAATATTTTTTATTAGTGAATATATTACCATCATTCACATGATTCACCATGTATCAAGACTTTCTAAATATCAATTCATTTCCATCATCGTATGGTTGGGAAACATAGTCTTTGTGATGTAACCCATCAATAAGTATAATATTCTTAGATTATAGTATTTTATCACTAAAACTAATCATAAAAAATATTTTATCATGAGTTTTATATAATTAAAAAAATATAATATAACAATATTCATATTTTTTCAATTTATTTTTGATGATTTATACCTCTTATCAATTTAGATTAATTATATTTCCAAATTTTCTTCAATTTTTGAACCCATGAATAAATTTTACACTGTTGAATAAATATCCTTTCATTTCCTAATATTAGGAAATAATTTAAAATCTTTTATTTATACTAAAATATAATATGATGATAATTAAAATAATCATCATGAAAATGGAGTTACTATTCACACCTTCTGCAATGTTCATCTAATAATTAAAACTGATTCATTACATTATTTTTTTCACAAAAAAACCTGACAATTTTTATTAATGAAACACTCAAATAGATATTATTCGTATTTAAAACATTCACACCTATTATGAAATAGAATACAATTTTTTTACAAAAAATACAAAAACAACCATAATAAACAATAAAATCTAGGTTATATTCTAGTTTTAGTGAGATTGAAAAGGTATGAATGAAATTCATCATTGATCTATACTCATATTTAACAAAACAATTTCCGTTATTTGGGACTATGTTTGGAAATATAAATTCCAGATGTCTTGTATCATCATCCTATAAAATATAATATCTAATGTTTTTGTAATATTAAATACATATGTCCTTATATCCACTATAATAAAGATAAAAATATTCTATTGTATCATATTTCACAAAAGGAGATAATTATTTCAAAAAATATTCAATATTAATCAACTATTGGTTTTTTAATCCTTTCACAATTCTAGGATAATATTACTACATGGATTATCATGCATCACTTTAATTGTAACATTAACTAGTTGATTTGAAAGGGACCACACATTAGATAATTATCTTTATTTCTATATTTTTTTTATATATTTTCGATAAATATTACTACAAAATGATATCTATATATGGTTTAGTTTCCATTTCACTATGTTCATTGCTATTAGTCACCTTTGGTTCTGTGAGAGAATGTGAAATAGAAAAATCAATATCATTGAGACACTGTTTATAACCTTAAAAAATAACATGGATAGTAGATTATTTAATTTTTAACTCTTATTCCTTATGATATTTGTTTGGGTGATGCTACATCAATATGATATTAAATGTTTATTTTTGAAACATCATAAAAATCAACTCTTTACTCATGTCCTTTAGAAATATTTTAATCTGAAAAAACCTCTATGATATACCAAAAACGCATTGATGTTTCCTCAAACAGTACCATCTATTTGAATCAATGTATTATTTATCCCTACACAATACCAAAAACATGATTATTATTAACATTCTACATAACCATAAGCAACATATATTTACAAATTCACCCATATTAGTTAAATATATAACAATTATTAGTAGGGTTTGAATGGAGTCTCATAGAAAGGTGAATATTAATGTATCCTTCATGAAAAATCTTAATTTCATCACATGAAATTCATGTATGAAGTTTATCTTCAGGTTTATAAATAACTAACTACCTATCTACCCCATTGGCCTTCAATGCATCTTTTATTATTGTATTCATGTTTGTTCACATATAATAAACAGTTTTATGGCCTTTTTTACTGTATTCCACAAAATAATTTTCACATGAAAATGATATTTTATTTTTATATTGAGAGGATAATTACAATTCAATCCAAAAAAAAAATTATAGAGAGGTTCAGTGACATCCATTTTAGTACAAACAATATAAAATCTGAGAGATCAACCTTACAATACATCGACCAACCCAAATTTCCCACTCAATAATATTTCATATTAATATAAGAATAATATTGTTCTGAAAACAGAGTTTCCAACCACGGATCAATATATAAGTCACCATTTTACAATAATCATATATCATATAGAAATTAAACTTCAATGTAATAATAATAATAAATGATGAAAGAAAATCTAGGATGATTATAACTTGGGTATAGCTAGTCTTTCTTCATTTAAAAATTATAATCTGCATGGTGAGGTTACATGAGGCCAAACACATCTAAATTTTATAATCCAGAATATTCATTAATGTTTTAGTGAAATTTTTAATGGGAAGCGCACATTACTTAATGTTTAAAACCAATAATCAGGAAAAAAGTTTAGGATTTTTCAATTTTGCCACCAATATGGAGAATGGTTATTAGAAATTATAGTTAAATGAATATATCAGACATATCAAAATTTATGGGAAATCAATAACATTATCCTGATCTAGGAAATGGCTAATTGTTAGAGTATTGTGAATCTGGGAAATAGTTGATGTACTATCCTCAAATGAAGTAGAATGGGATGCGGTGTTCACTTCCAATAAATTTCTTACTAGATAAGTAAATTATGAAGGAGAGAAAACAATTTCTATTATTCTAAAACATCCAATAGATTCATTACATTTACATCTGAAATTTTACAATATTTTTGAACAATAATTTTTTCAATGTGCTATGTACCCATTAAATATTTTCCTTAAACATTTTTTTATAATAACTATTACAATAAATTAAATATTAATTTATAAATTTATTAAAACTTTACAACACCAATAATATCCATATAATAAAAGATCATTAGTAAATATTAGACTTATTTATTAAAAATACTTATAATTTTATAATTTCAATAAATGATTTTTAAAACATTCAAAATAATAAAAAATATATGGATGTCTAAACTATTGATGGTGAATTTTATAATTTATTTATATTATTTTCACATTAACATTAATTTAATATATTGACATGAATTTTATATTTCATTATGAAAACGATTTATATTTATTATATTTTGACACCATAGACATTGTCTATATTAAATTATATCACTCTGAGTACAAATTTTCTACAGTTCTATGAGAATTTTTATAAATAAAATTAGTTTTTTATGATTAATGAAATCATTAATGTTTTTTTATTAATTAGATGTATTATAATTACACATTGATAATTCTACAACTTATTAAAATAATTATTCATAATTATAATATATGTTATTGAAATTATTTTTACTCTATAATTTTTTTTAATTTATTAATAAAAATTCTATTAAAATATTTTTATAATATAATGGTTCATATAATTTACTATATTTTTTATAGAAATTTAGACACTCATGATTTATAATTCCATTAAAAATACTGTTTCTTTCTCCATATAAACATTCAAATTCTTTACAGATGATTGATTAACCCTGTTCAATTTATAAATTCTTTCCAAAACTATGATATATTCAATATATACTTCAAAAATTATTATTTCAACATAAATTACATGAGAATATATTATTATTATTCATTACCACTCTTATCCTCCTTATTATAATGTATTAATTTATTCTCTTTAGAAATAGATAGACATTATATACAATCATTAAATCCCTCAATATCTGTAATTCTAAATTCATCATATTCTTTGTAATCCATATTGGATAATGAATTTATTTTCTATACCTATAATGAACATATTTCTATATCTTTTTATTGAATAATCATCTTTTTAAACATTAATGATTTCTTTCATGGAAACATTCTTGATTATTATCATTTATCACCACTTTCAATTTTATTCAGGTTAGTAAAATTATTCAAAAATGGACCAACTACAATATAATAGAAATTTTTCATTTGAAAATTATCTTCATATATTCTAATAACTTTCTTTATTCCACAATTTAAGAGATATTAGTTTTCAAGGATTATCTCAACATATAAATCTCAAACAAAACACTATTTTTCTTCCTCATCCTACAATTTAATTTCATTTCACTTTAGAGATATAAAATCAATTTAATTCTTGACCTTAATCATATTATTTAAATAAGAGTAGTTCAATATCTCATAAATAAAAATTCTACATGCAATTTATCCACTGGGAATATATTTAAATTTGAAAAAATCAATTAAAAAATTGTGCATTCAATGTTTTTCTGGAAAGTCACAATACATCTTCTTATAAAAAATGAAATATTATAAACATTATCTAAACCCTCTTATATAGATAATAACTTAATTAACACTTCCAAAAAAAGAAATCATTTTTTCACTACCTTTTATATATATTTGAATTTGGAATGAAAATTTTATTAACTTATTTCCTTATACAGTAAAATTTTCTTTATATATATTCAATAAATTATCGGCAATTCCTTTTATTAACCTCAACCCTACATATTTAATGAATTTATTCTCCAAAAATTAGTTTATTAGAACAATCATTTCGTGATCTACTTTAAATGTATTACATCAATCACAAATTTTCATCACAATGACATCTGAAAATGGAATGTATCAATAATTGAAAAAATCAAAAACCATGATACATTATTTAAAAAAGTAAAGAAAAATTTACTCTTTCTACATATAGAAAATATTCTCATTAAATAAGGGAAATTATTATTTATCCATTGAACTGATATGATCTATTTATCATATAATATTTTAAACCCAAATATTCATTAAAAATAAAAATTGAACACATAATTGTAAAATATAAATCATTAATAATGACTAATTTGATATATATTTCTCAATTAATAGTTTATTGGATTCATAATGTGTCCCACTATGGGTGAATTAGTTATTTAATCTATAGTTTATTTCTTTTTAAATCCTTTATTTAATCCTAATTAATAATCTACATAAACTATATAGTTCTTTAAACAATACTGAGTGATGCACTGTAATAAAAACAATATTAGTTGAACAATTATCCATAAGGTCCAACCAAAAAAATATTAACTAAATTTTTTATTTGACTTAGAGAAACAGATTGGAATACAGTGAACCTGAAAAACACAGTAAACAGTTCCATGAAAAGTGTATTTCTACATTCAATAAAAATAAAATCATTTGGAATATAAGGTTCTCACACAATCATATATATATATATATAATGATAATATAAATTCAAAATACATGGACCATGTTATTGAAACTCATATTTCTCTCTCTAACAATGTTTCCTTTTAATGATTCTTCAATTTCCAACCCAAATAAACATTAATAATCATTCAACTCTAAGAGATATGGGAAAATATTCAAAAAAAAAAATTAAACTTAAAAAATAATCTATATCCACACTTTTATAATTCATCCTCTTCACAGTATGTCATCTATCATTAATATAAATATACCAAAATTCACTATTTTATTGAATAAATTTTCTTTGGGAAGAATAATATTCTCTCATCACATTAATCCCATTATGGTTTGTTTAAGATAAATCATTCTCTTAACATATTTTTAACACACCTATATAATGATTTTGGAATTAATTTAGAATATAAATATTATTATTTTAATCAAGATTTTAATTCTATTTCAAAAAATGTGTCTCCATATAGTTTACTATGTGTAGTTCTCAATTTCATTGAAAACGATTTTATAATTTAGATATTCATGATGTGTTACATTAAAAATGATATCTGATAAAAACCTCTTATTTTAACATGATGGAATAATAAATGTTTCTAAAGAAATTTTGACAACATAAAAATCTTATATCCACTAAAATATATAATATGACCTGTTATACATCTTATAATGACTTGAAACATTACAATAAAAATAGAAACATTTAAACAATACAATTATTACTTATTTTGTTTATTGGTAATAATATTTTAAGGAGTTTATTATGATAATAATTTCTTCAATAATATTGTATTAATTTAAAAAATTCATTTTGATAGAGGTTTAAGTGGATATGAATAGTTTGTTAGATTATGTTTCAATTAATTTAAATCATATAATAAAACACATTATATAAATCTGGATGTGTGAGATGAAGGATGATGAAGTGCATTAAATTGTGTTGATTTTATTAGGATGTTTTTAGATTAAATATAGATGTATGTTACTATTTTCTGAAATCAATATTAAAATCAAAATGACGGTTGTTGGGATTATCTAGTTCTTATATCTATTTTTTCAATCCTAGATTCAATAGAAGTTGTCATCTCATTAATATGGAATGAATCATGAAAATTTGATAGGAATATTAAAACAGAGTTACTATACAAATTTTCAAGTGAATTTTATATAAGATAATAAGATGTTGAAATATGTGTAGTAGTAAAAGGGTGATGATCAAAAAAATAAATGGAGTAAAATTAAAATTAAGTATTTTAAATTCAAAGATGTATGAAATGTTAATATTGAATGTGTTATGGATGAACCATGTTGGGATGATTCCAAAATTCATTTAATTTCCATGATTTATTATGGAAATAATATTCAATAATATTATATAAATATAAATGAAAAAAATGAATTGGATGTATACTGTTATATTTTTGGTGATATAATACATTGAAAAAGTGAACATTTTTTATATCGAATAGATATGGTAGAATATAGAAGAAGAAGAATATTTTATGTCTCATTTTTTGTAATATATATATAAGAAGGGAATACATGTGAAAACATAAAATATCACATAACCATGATTATTATACATGATATGTAATCAATATCAGGAGACTATTATGTATGTAAAGTTCATGTTTATCACCTAATTAATATAAAACACAACACTATTTCCATTGGATCATTTGATCTCAACCTTTTCAAGATCATTCCATCTAATTCCTACTATAATTGATTAGTAAATCATTTAAATTACATCATCCTTATCTATATGGGAATGTGGAGGCGCTTGAAATATAGTTCATATTACCTAAATTGGAAAGAACACTGTTTAATGGGGAGAATGTAAAATAATTATCATTCAAAAATCCTCCCCACTCAGAGTGATTTTACTTAGCTTATCAGAGGATTTTCAATTTTTACTATGGCATTAATTCCTTTTAATGACATAACGTTTTTAGAGGATGAAATTAAAGGTATTTTTATTTGATTCATCATTTTTAGTTAATTATGTTTTTGAATTATGGATAACTACAATTCCATGAATGTAAATTATATTCCCATGTTTTATGGTAATAAATATAAAATTTTTAAGAATTAGATTCTTCCCTATCAATTACCATTATTTTTGGTGTCTTGGAATCTATAACCTAGGGTTTCAATCCATTTCATAAAGGTACTACCAGGGAATAGAATTATTGAAGGAATAATGAGAAAAAGGGTTGTTCTTAAAGTTTTATACATTATTCATTATCAATAATGGTGTTTATAAAAGTAAAATATATAAGGATAACTAATGATTGGGGGGACATAAAAGTATTTATGAATTAAAATCCCAATGTTTAGTGAGAATAAATATATATTTAGTGATTAAATATCATGATCTTAAGATTTATGATGATTAAAATTTAGATTATTTTTTCCATAACCTAATGAAATTGAAAGAACAATTATTATATTTGGTGAGAAGTAGGAATATTTTACCACTGATAATAATTTTCAATACTACTTTCTAGGTTGGTTTGATACTAAATTTTTTCACATTAATGATTAATACCATGGTATAGTACCTCTTGATGATATATATATATTATTCTTATAGACTATGAGATATGGGAGAAAAAATATTATACAAAAATGGTTAGGAGAAAAAACATTCTTTTAAATAACTAAAGAATTATAAAAGAATAAATAATGTTTCTGATGATAAATGTATAGATTTTATATTATAAGAAGTGACTGATATGTTTGATGAACTTATGTATCTTTTCTCCACAATGGAGAGATGGGTCATAAAGAAGTACAAGGGGAAGATTGTACTAAAATCAGTATATTCCTCTATAATTATCAATATAAGGATCCATTAGAAACATTGTAGAAAATTTACCACAATTGAAATAATAAAAAACTAGTGATAATGACATTGATTGATCATGAAGTCTCGGGAAGAAGAATGCTGAAAAATTAATGACATGTTACCATGTTAAGGATAATAATTTTTCATGATATAAAAGGAGAATTTTTATTATCTAAATATGAATTAACTAATGATATTTATGGTGAAGATTAAGTTGATATATATTATGATGATGATGATAAGGTACTTATTTCTAAATAGAAAGATTAATGTTTCAATAGTAATGAAAATAGAAATATTGGAAGTGAAGAAAAAGAAACATATATAGAGTTTATATTAAATAAAATGATTAAATAATTTCTATCATTAATTTCAAATCGTGAAAAATAGAATGGATGTTGAAAAATGTGGATTAATGTACTCACAACATGCAATTTGAACATATCAAAAAAAATATAGTTACTCAATAAGATTGATTATCATAATGATTTTCTTGACGATGAAGAGACTTTTAACATTTGGAGCGAAGATAAAATGAACAATAATGGGATTGATTATTATAATATGTAACAGAGGTTGGAGAGTTATGAGAAGGAACATGATAAATTTAATTTCAATTTTTATAAATATAATCAAGATGTTATAGGAAATTAATCATAGTAAGAGGATGATTAATACCCAATAATTTCTCTTTCAATATAATATATACTCCTGAAAATATTTTTATATTGTCAAATAAGTGGGTTTTTCTTATTTTGACCATATTTGTGGGGATGATTTGTATACCACAAAAAATTAAAAATTGTTACTACGTTAACTTAAAATCCCAAAATTTGTCATTTGGTGGCAATAAATATGTTGAAAAGATGTCTAAAATTAAGAATAATATTATAAAATTTCTCTATAATTTTTCATAAAAAAATTCCATAATTGTTAGTCAATATAAAAAAACAAATAATTGATTCATATTCTATATAAAAAACAACCCAAAAATGAATTTATAACTATTTTGGAAACTATTGTAAATAAATTGAATCTGGGAATATATAATTAATTTTGATTGTTAAATCATAAATATATCTATTAATATGTGTTTTTTATATGGAAGAAAAATATGGGGAATTACCCCTCTAAAAGGATGAAATCAAGACAAAACCAAAAAACTTGGACTGAAGGTGGAGAATATATTTCATCCATTGGAACATATCATTGATATTTTCAAAGACCATGTCACCTTTATAAAGTGTTAATCACAACTCTACCAACCCAACTATGTAAAAAATATCAATACACATAATCCTATGGATAATAAAGAGATATAAAAGAAAAAATATATTAGTTTAAGAGTTCTACAATATGTCATGAAAATAGGAATGTCCATGTATATTAGATAGTGGTTGTTAAAGAATCCAAGTGGATTTAAGGATGAAATTGTTCTCAATGGAATTTGATGATGAAAATTCTATTATGTAAAATGTAATGATTACAGAGGTGGATTGTATTTTAGATAAATTGTTGTCCTTGGTTATTTTACATTTACACAGTGATTGCAACATTATGTTTTGAATATTTAGAATTTATTGAGAAATTCAAAAATTGGGATGATTTTTGGTTTTCGGTTTTTGAATGTTATCTTATTATTATTATTTTTATGTTTCAAGAGGATATAATTTCATCATGGTTTATACATAAAATATTAGGTAAAACACAGAAACATAACCAAGAAACCTTAGTCATTACCATAAGTGTGACCCTGGTTAGTAAACCATAGCTGGGGGATCCATTACAAATTATTCATAGAGGTGGAATAGTATATTGAAGATAAATCAAACAAGAGAGATGGAGGAATCAATGTGGGACAATGAAGGGTAAAATAGTGAAGGAAGAGGGCACATGAATGGGCTAGTGTTATAACTATATTAGTATATTCAGTAACCATTTCTAGATTGGTAATGGAGTGTCGTGTATTAAAATAGAGTGGCCAATAGGTTTTCATTTTGATGTGTGATTTTCCCAACACTGTTTATTTTATTTTAAAAAACATGGAAATAACTAGTGTAATTGTTCTAATCTTCTGGGACTATCCGATTAGCCTAGCTACATCATATTCATCCTTAACCCCTCATAAGAGTCATAATCACTAAAGATCACTGGAATTTCGATAGAAGGACTAGTGTAGATTTCTGATCCCCATTTTAATCTATGGAAAATATGATCATGATCAAAAAAATGATGTAATTTCATTTGAAAAATATTAAGATGAAGAAACTAGGGCATTACACTGTGGACAATATATTTTTCGATGAAGGTGATACTTAGAGTCAAATAATAAAAGTAGTGAACACATTCGAGATCATTATTCACTAGCAATAAATAATGATGCCTACTACCATGATAAGATTCTTAGAATTATATAACATCACTTCCTGAAGAATTTTCCCAATCATGAATCGCTCTTATTTTTAGAAGGAATCCACACATTCTCTGTTTTATATGAAGAAGAGAGTTTTCATGATGAAAATGAAATCTTATTTTCACAGATCTTATCTTATGAAGAAATTTTATTCCATGAAGCACTAGGGTTGGAACATTTTTTCTTCATTATTTCATGAAGATTATTATAAATACATTCTTGTTATATGAAATTAAAATATAATCATTTTTGTGTTTTGTGATGTTGCTTCTGAGAATACTGAATATATTATACATATAATGAGTTGCGGTGTATGTTGTATAGACACAATGTTTATATGCATGATGCATGGAATATTTATGTTAATTAATTATTTTAAAAATACATCATACACTGATAAATACATGTGGATTATATGAAAACACTTTCATTTTGATACAATGATCCAATAGGATGTGCGAAGTTATGTTCACAAGAATATATATATAAGTGTAATGGGAAAAATATACACATGAAGGTGAATTTTAATCTGAATATTTTATTACATAATCACTTGAATGGGATTAAGGTATGTAAATTTTTTTTAAAAGAAATATATGTGATAGTTTTCATTTACTTTCTCTAAAGAATGCATGAAATTTATTTATGTTTTTGCATGTATTTAGTTTCATGGTGTTGAGAAGTCCATGCATTTCCTTACACATACATGATGATTTAAAATACACATGAAATATATACATTGAATTTATATAGTGTGTAGTTATATTTGAGACTAATGTCGGAAAATTATTTCTATCAATGATTTAGAAAAAATTAATAACTATGTTTTCAGTGTCAAGGGAGGTCATTTCTTCAGAAAAATAAATAGTTATTTCATTAGAAGTGTTATGCTAAGGAACATGATTATATTTAGTGATCAGAATTATTTGATCAATACGAGATTTTGGGAAAAGGTAATTGAATTGTACACTAGCCAGTGTGATCTAATAAGATCATGGATCAAGATCAAGTGAAAATCATATATGTGGATCAGATATTCTGAAAATAATAATGTTATTGTGACTAGGATGTCTAACCTGTTGTTAAATAGGATCATGAGACTGGGGGTCCAACAAGATGATATTTTGGTATATCTAACCAAATTATGTAGAAGATTTGGATTTCATTGGGGAATAACCAAAATCAACTGGAGTTTTGACTACTGGTGTGTATAACCAGTTTCTTCCTAAACCATTGTAAATGATAAAAAGATTATAGTGTAAAATCTATATTGGAGGGTGGGACTAACAAACATGTAACAGATGTAGGTCTTAGTACCAAACCATGTACAAAATATTGTTTGTTGTTTCATTTAAATTATACATTTCATTCCTGATCAAAACATCTTAACATGGAAAATTGTTTTGAAATTATTGGTGAAAAAGAATTCAGCAAAAATATTTCACCTAAGATTCAGTCCCCCCCCACCACCACTCAAGGTGACTATGAAATACTTGGAAGCATAAATTGGTATTAGGGTATGCACACCTCTTATTAGATATACTATAATTGTTCAACTATTTTTATTAGAAGCATATTCCAGTAAAATTGGAGTTTGAAGTAAATTAATTAGACCTTTATATGGAAAATCCCATTACTACAACTCATGTTATAAATTATTGAAGTTACTATAAAGAATTATTATAATAGGAATAAAGGAGTGGAATATAATATAAAGAATAATTTAGGGATAATTGATCATAAACTACTAGATGAAGGAACTCATAGTAGTAATTTTTCATTGAAATTAGTGGATTATAATTTTGATGAGTCAATTTCATGTTTTGATGATGATATGATCAATTCAAAAATTAGAAAGCATATGAATAAAGTTCAAAATTATTTTTAACCAAGTATTACTAGATATTTCAAGGAACATTGGTATGAAAAGTTACTACATTAATATGATACAAGTAATATGTATGATGCGTTAATTAAAAAGGATTTCATATCCAATATTCTCACAAAACATGTGAATGAAAAGTATGAAATAGTATATATTTTCTAATAAATATTTTGAAGAGCTATTGAAAAACTGTAATGTAATATTTGGGTGAAGTAGTTTTTTGATAATTTCATTACAAATGGTTTTTATGTGATGGAAAAGGTTCATAATACATCAATTAATGTCAAAGATTCTCATCTGATTGATAAATCAGAATGAATATTGGATCATTACAAAATTTTATTATAGAAGATATGATACATGAAGATGAGATTTAGAATATGGAAATTTAATAGTATGAAATAATTTAAAATATTTATGATTATATGATTTCTATTAACATACTTTTTCATGAACATGAAATGATATTGAGAAATATGTAAGTGATACAAGAAGAGACTTCCCTAGTTGAAGAGAACAGAATTGATTCGACATATTCATCTGATAAGAGTAATATTTCAAAAAGTATCAAACTAATTGTTGTAAGAGCATGAGATTATATAATTATAAATATACTATTGAATCATTTAAGATGGAAAAATGTTTTCCTAATAAATATATGTATACTAATGTTTTTTTGTTGACTTCTACATATACAACATTTAAATATGGATAAACATGGGAAATGGAAAATAGTTAAGAATCCACAAAATCTTCAATGATGTATGTGAAGAATTACAGATCATTGTGAATTGGCCATAAACATTCATACTAAAGGAAGAAAGCTCAAACCAAAGAATGAATCAATCAAGAAGAGGAATAAAGTTATTTATTGGGGGAATGACATTACTAATGAATAATCTAATAAGTTTCATAAAAGTGGTATCTAGTTGAGTTCTATCAATCTGTGTGATTTGAGAAATATGGATGGAAATTTTGGTTATATATGTTTGAAATCTTTATATGATCAATTTGATTCCTTGAATATTAATTGGATAAAATCTATGACTTCTACTATTTGGAAAAATAAGTGTACAAACAAATTGATGATTCAGTATGGTCCAAAAGAACGTTGGATCATATTTCTAGAACATTTGAAAGATGAATTAAAATTGGAACAAGTAGAATAAAATGAAACTATTTTGTTAGTGTGTGTGAATAATCCTTTAGTATCAATTAATATTATTGGGTTTGAAGAAACTCTTAGCCCTGTTTCACTATCTAAAGAGAATTAAAGAACCACCTTATTTCCATATATATTTTGTTTCTTTCTCATTCATGGAATTGAAGGAGAGTCATATATTAATGGGTAGACCTATTTTTTATAATGTCCTTAAATTTCTTGTAGCTATCAAATCTATCTATCATGGAAGTTTTTTGTCCTTTAGAATGTCTCTCTAAAAAAATATAACATTTTTTAACCTAATGATGCTTGGAATATTATCATGAAGAAAGTTAACATTGAATAAGATACTTTAAAGTGAATATCTTGAGGGAGAGCGTATAAGAACATCCACTAAATATTTATATAAAAAATTATATCATATGAATATCATTAATTCTTTTGAGGAATGAATAAGATAATACTAAAATCTAAATTTTTAGAAATAGATGCTTTTCATCATTGAGGTTTGTTGAATACATCTCCTATTTTCATAATAAAAATCCATCAATTATAAAAGGAATTGATTTCTAATTTGATGATAATATAAAAATAAAATTGGAAATTGGAAATCAATTCTTTCACTTGAATGTTTTTAATATTTTGGTTGAGATGTATTCAGATGATTATTAGAAAATAGTTTGGGAAATTCCTATACTTTTAGTGATTGGTATCACATGCAAGAGACTTATTGACAACATTGATGTTAATTTTTCCCAATATTGAATTCAACCAATTTAACTGGGAACATAGACATTGTGTTGAAAACATTTAGCACCTTGTTAGATATTAGTGATTTTGTTGTTCTCAGAAGTAAATTAGACAATAAATGTCATAAGAGAATAATATATTAAGAAATTTTTTATTTTGGAAACGAGATTTCATTCCCATGATTATATATTATTATTTATTAGAAGTAAGTGGGAGAATATATAATCGACTTTTTCATAATGTGGGTTTTGAAAATAAATTCAAAATGGATAATGATTAAACCTTGGGGATTTTATAGATGAAATTGTATTCAATTACTCATGAAGTTGAAAATTCAGCAAGTTCAAATGTGACAATTATAGATTTTGTTTGATGTTTAGAAAAACATATTTATTGGTTAGCTGAGCTTGAAAAAATGATTACCACATTATGATACGATGATTTGGAATTTATGATTGAATTAAAAAATTAGATAATTTGTGGTTTAGGGTTTGAGTATGTTGGATTTGGCTTGTTATTATGATTTTTCAAGAGGCTTGAAATTCATGATGGGGCTTACATAAAATGATTTGCAGCACACCCCAGATGACCCTCGCCTGCTAACCTCAATCCTTATATGGTACCCTATAGGGTCAACCAATATAGAGGGAGCCATTATGGATTAAGCACGGTGGTATAACAGTGGGAGGAATATAACCCATGCATGATCTATTGAGGAAAAGAATATGGACCATTCAGGGTGTCACAACGGCATACATGAGCACATGCATCAGGTAGTAGCAACAATGTATGAGTATATTATGTAACCATTTCTGGGTAGGTAAAGCATCATCTTGTATTACAATGGAGTAGACATGCGGGGGCCATTTGGATGGGGGTTGCTGCTTACATAGTTGATCCAATTTTAAAAATATCAAAAATAACTATGTACATTGATCTGGTCATCGATGAATATCCAATCACCCTAGCCACATCATCATCAAACACAACCTCACCTGATACTCATTTTAATCGATTCTCCATGCATCATCAACAAGAATTCCCAGTTGATGTTTCCTACCACAATTTGAATATCATTAAAAATGATCATGAACAAAATCATAATGATTTTTTTTCATAATATATCGATGAAAAAACCATGGATTTATGGTGGGATGATGATTGATTATTCGATGAACGTGATACTAAATTTCAATAAATAGAATAGGTTCACACAATTTAGTCATTCATTCATTACCTATAAATAGTTAGGACTACTACCATGAGATGATTATGAGTATGATAGGACTTAAACTATAGAATTGTGCCACCAAAAATCATTATGGATCATGAAATAAGTCACGAAAACTCTATTTTGTGTGAAAAATTATTTCTAGTGATAAAAATGATATGTTCATTAAAGACTTTTTATCTTAACCATGAAACTAGCATCCACAGACCACTAATGTTAGCACATTTTATGTCTCCCTGATTTCACGAAGAATTTATTAAATATATTCTTGTTGTGTGAAAATATATTATTATTCAAACACTCTTACATGAATGATCTTGTAAGAAGACTACATATATTATGTGGAGTTATTGGTATAGTGAATATTGTATACACACATGGTTTTCATTCATGATGTGTTCGTAGTGATTGAGTGTGATAGTTTTTTATGAAGATTTCATACATTGAGAAATCTCTAGATTGTATATGAAAACACCTGCACTAAGACACAATGATCCAATAATGTGTAAGAAGGTAAGTGAACAATTAGAAAGTGAAATGAATACTCTGATAAGTGCATACATGAAGGTGAGTTTTCACATGTATATTTGATTACATAATCAGTTGAAAAAGATTTGAGGTAGTATGAAATTATTGAGGAAATAAATACATGTGATCGTATGCATGTAAATATTCTATATAATGCATGAAATATATGTAATCTTTTTCATATTTTATCTTTCATATTGTTGAAAAGTCTATTAATTATTTTACACATACATGATGATTGAAAATTCACATGCAATATAAATATTTTATGTATATTTTGTGTCATGATATTTGATAAATATTCTTGGAAAGTAATTTTATTATTGATTTAGATGAAATTCATAATATAATTTATAGTGTTAATGAATATAGTGTCTTTATAAAAAGAAATAATTCTTCTTCGAGCAGTGTCATACTGCAACACCTGATTATATTCAAGGATTAACATTATTCAAACAAAACTAGATTTATTAAAAAAGTAATATGAATTGTACAAGATCCAATATCATCCAATAATCTCATAAATGATTATGAATTTATCATTATATATTAGGATAAAATATTCTATAAACAATAATTATCTTGCGACAAGGGGGCCGAACATGTTTCCAAATAGGTCGTAAAGACTAGAGGGTCTAATCCAATGAATGGTTGGGGTTTCTAACCAATCGAGGCAGAACGATTGGATTTTTGTGATGTATTACCAAAATTAACTAGATTACTGAATATTGGGGGTGTATAACATGTTTATTCATAAACTATTCTAATTGATAATTATATTATTTTGGAAAATCAATGTTGTGGTGTCTGACAAACCTGTAATGGATGTTGATCTTAGTACCAAAACTTGAAAAAATACTAGGTGATGTGTTTTATTTAATTTTTCATTTCATGCATGATCCAATAATCATAACAGGAGACATATGTTTTAATTAAAAGGTTAAAAGGAAATCAGTAAAAATAAACAAGGAAGGAATATTTTGGATCTGGAAAATGGAGTCTTGAAATTTTCAATTGAAAAATTATTGATTATTTTATTTTTAAAACCCATATTAAAAAAATTACTTCTTATTCACATATAGGGTCCCCTAATATCATTGTAATTTTTCTATTAATAAAATATATCTCATTAATAGTAGTTTCCTTTAAAATTGATTCATTATAATATGATATAAGTTAATTTTTTGTTGTCAAATTATATTTTATTGTTAATAATTCTAGAGTTTTAAAAATATCAGGCATATTGATTCTATCTTTATGCATAACCTGAAGGACAACATAAGAATGTGGTAAAATGTGTCATGAAAAAAATTCCATATAACATTGTTTCATAATTATGGATCTTATTCAAATGATTAAAGAATATATTTATCCCACCCTACCAAAGATAGAAAATAATTGATAAAAAAATCATATGTTAAATACAAATTTTACTATATTCACCCATAGTGTGTAGGATAAATAATTGTTTAACAATAATATTTCCTTCCATTACAAGTCTATGGGTTCAAATGAAAATTTTTAATTGATTGAATTAGAGCTAAAAGTTTCTGGAGTATTGAAATTCCAATAAAATTTACCTTGATAAGGTATTTATTTGTATGTATTTAAATAGGTTTTATGAGGGTTCAATGAAATTTATGTTATTTGGTTGAAATCTTGGGAAGTTTTCACATATTATAAATATTAATATATACCATTGTTTACTATGTGGGGTATCACTGGATACCTACTGAGATGTCTAGAGGGTTAGTATCTTTATGGGATCCACTATACAGTTCATGGAATGATGTAGGTAGGATAGTCAACCACCGTGTTGGTAGAGGTGTCCATCATGTATTTGTTGGTATACTGACTTTTAATTAAATATAAATTTTCCTATGATTATATATAAAATTTAAATCCACTATCTTTATACATTATCCAGAAACCTTCCCCTTCTCCTCACATGATTATCTCATCTTAGAAGGCTCCCAATGATCATTCTTTGGCCTGATTGACATTCTATCCATAATAGTGGGATCTAATAGGAAATAATAAAGTTAGACCATTAATTATTTTCTCAATATTTTCATCTCACATGTGTTTATGTTTAAGCCCCTAATATATAATATTTTTTTATATTATCCATTATTTGTTAACAAGGATGAATCAACATTTTATTTTGGATAAAAGTGCTATTAATGCATTATGGAAGGCGGATCCACACAAATTAGGGTAATTTTATTTTTCATGATATGTCATAATAGAATATATGTTACTGTTGGGGTGAAATAATATAATATTAATATGGTGTGAAATGGGATAATAAATTATTTGTATCATCTTGTTATTTGAATTAATGATCTAAAAAGGGATTTTGGATTTTGTATTGTCAGAACCATGTTGGGAAGAAGGTCTTTTTGGAAGTTGAATATGGTTTTTGTTTTATTTTTTGTCAAATAAGGTAAAGTATAAATGAAATCAATTAACTATTAAAAAGATAATAATCATACTCACCATCTTATTTTTAATATTATACTAACAATTCTTATAAATGTTTAATGGATTGGGATGTTGTTTTCTAGAATAAAATGTCCAACAAAATTAACTTGGGTCTGGAATTAGAGGAAGTTCATAATGAGGAAGAGAATCATATTTTTGTATGTATTTTATGTAAAATATGATTATTTTGTAACACCGATATATTTTTATAAGATATATTTATTTATTTCATTAATGTCTTTTGTTGTACGCTACAACAATATAAGCTAGTTCAATATGCTACATTGGCTTAGATTACAGTATATGAAATTGTATGATTGGATTTTGTTACACATGATTTCATGTTATTTTGAGATAATTTATTTCATGAAATACCATGTAAAAGTGAATAATTAAATATTACATTAAAACCTTATCATTATAATGGTGTGTATAAATAGTATTAACTTTCTTCTAAAAAATATTTAAATACAAATAAGTGAGGTTATAATTTAATAACATCACCCTTGATATATTTTATTAATGGAATATAGGTTTGATATATTCAATCTAATGTTTAAAATTTATCTTATTTTTTTCTAGACAAAATATAATAACAAATATAATTTATTGGATAAAAGTGTTATTTTTTTTAAAAAATACAGTTTTTCTACATTTTGATGGTGCGCCCATTTTTAATCATGTTTGGACAAATTTTTATATTAAATATCAAAAAAAGTAAATAATTATTTTAAAATAGAAAATACAAAATTACATTGGTTGAATTTTTGAAATTTTTCTGATAAATTTAAATTTTTTAATGAATACTGAAAATGCTAATTTTTATTGAAATAATTATTTTCTTTTAATGTCATTAAATTGTAAAATTATTCTATGAATTATTTATATAATTTTAGTTTTTTATTTTATTTCTATTATGGTTTTTTAGAATTATTTGAAACATAAATTTTTTATAAAATCATTTTCAATTCAAAAACTGCAACTTTTCCAAAAAAAATGATTTGTCGTGAAATTTTACCAATTTTATTTAAAATTATATTCAGAAAATTTAATATTTTTAATTTAAAAAATGTATATATGATTTTATTCGTGTGTTAAATTTTTTTAAAATAGGCCCCTTCTATTTTTGATAAATATGAATACTAACCATGGTAAATTTAGTTACCAAGGTAAACAGTAATTTAGGTCATTTTGGCTAAAAATAAAATTTTAAATACTCTAAGATTGTCAAAAAATGAAATAAAAAATTATTATTTGAATTTAGTTAAATCTTTATCACTGAAGGATCGAAATTATGTCATCTAATAGACAATATTCTATGAAAATGAATTAAATAATGTTTAAATCAAAGAAATACACAAAGTGTCATTTTCATTGTATTTCATATTTATTATGTGTACACATATAGAATTATGGTTCGATAAATAAATAAATATATGGTATATTTTAATATAATAAACATTTTTAGGTAATAAAATTCTATTTTTAACATATTTGATTACTTTAGGATATATTATGGTATTTATAATAATTTATATATTGTAAATTTAAAGATGTATCATTAATGGTTTAAATAATATATCATTATTAAAATAATGATATAAAGGTCATAAATTCAACTATAAATACTCATTTCAAATATAATATGATTTTATATATCATGATACTTTATTTTCAATTTTTTGAAATAATTTATTACCATAATAACATATATATTAGTGTTGAAAAAATTATTTATTTATTGAAAAACATATATTTTTAAAATGTTAATTCCATTAAAAAGATTCAAAGTGGTGTGGGAAACTTTTGTTCAAAAATTAATTTATATTTATTCATTTCTAAATTGTGTAAAGTTTTAATGTTTTCATGAAAAAGGGATATTTCACTCAAAGAGTTTTACAAATCATTTTCATCTAGTTCAACATCCTTTGATGTATTTTAAACTTATTTGAAGATTATTAATTATGTTATTTATCTTCTATATTGTACTGATGGTTTGTGAAATGTTTTAATGCGGTTGTTTTATTTTTATACCATTCATGGTTTATGGTTAAAGTATTGACAGTTCATATTCTAGTTCAAATACGAATGTTTATATTATGTTTCAACCTTTTC
The DNA here is from genome assembly GCA_963277665.1 of Viscum album. Taxonomy (NCBI): domain Eukaryota; kingdom Viridiplantae; phylum Streptophyta; class Magnoliopsida; order Santalales; family Viscaceae; genus Viscum; species Viscum album. The sequence goes on from OY728140.1 coordinate 477,099,544, forward strand.
ATATGAGGAATTTATTGGAAATAGTATGTGATAGTTTAAGACAACTATAGCTCCTCGATGCATTCATAGGTCTCATTAAACCATTTGACATGGAATTGGTCGAGACATTTCCCAATTTGATATATAGTTTTGGTCGAGGCCTTAATAATTTTAAGACATCTTGGCCAAGGCCTTGAAAAAATGATTCAGTATGTACGACATTATACATTCCCTCATTATGAAATTAATGTTGATAGTTCATTAGGTTATTCGACAAGTAGAATACCCATGACTATTTTTTATTGTGGCATTATTTACTCAGCAAATATTTCAGCCATAAAGTGTTCATGTTTATTATCTGTAAAGGCATGTTTTTTCAATTATTAACATGCCTTTTTTTTATTTTATCTTCCGATTAAATATTTTCCCTTACAAAGAATCTTATCTCTCCCCTTTATTATGTTTTATTTTCCCAGGATCCTAATAAGTGATTTATGTTTGAGATGTAGGGTTAAGGTAAGGGAACAATGGCGTTATCAATGGATTATTTTTTTGTTTTATGTTAGAATGTATAATGTAACGTTCATGTATGTAATTTATTTTCCATGACTACAAAACTGATAGGCCTTTCAGGACATTATTCTTTGAAATCATTAAAATGTATTAATATAATGCACCAAATCTGGGCGTCTAGTTTAGGGGCATTACAGTTGGTATTAGAGGATGTTTAGCAATAACCATGGAAAGAGATTTAGATAAACTCTGATTAGTTAGCACTACACTAATATAGACTTTGATGATTAGTATAGAATAACATCCTAGAATTTTGGTTATGTAGAGATTTTATGAGTTCTCAAAGCATTAAATCCTTGTCAGGATATGAGCAGGTAGTGGAGGCTCTAGAACAGATGTACCTAGAGGTAAAACCTGAAAACACCGCTTTTATCTAGACTCGAAGAGGAACAGGTTCACAAAAACGGGCCTTGCTGCACTCTTGGTTATGACACTCTCGGGGGATATGCTTAAGATAATTTACATTTTCATTACAAGACATTATGAAGGATTATGGCCTAAATACTTCCTTAAAGAATACATTTTTATGAATATGGATTATATCCATAAATTTTTGAATTTATTTTTATTGTTTTAAATGTTTTGAATTATGTATTGTGATTCATAAACTAATTTTGTGTATGCCATTTTTTAGAAATAGTGCCTAATAAATGGATTGAGACCTCCAGTAATACGCAGGATCCAAATAGTAAGATGGATCATATCATTCATGGTATTAAGACAACATTTATAAAGGAAATAGTCTCACACGTATTATCATTATATGAAATAATAGTATCATGTGTTAATAAGATTTGTAATGAATTTTTTGATTCCTATGACATTGAAGGTAATCTAGAGAAGAAAAGGTTGGAAGGGATAAAGATAAATAAAGGGAATGGGGGTAAAAAAAATTCCCATATTCGATAACTGTGGAAAGAATCACCATCATGAATGCTTAATGGAAATTAGATTTTGTTATAAGTGTAGGGAAAAAGGACACCATGTACGTGATTTAAAGGTTAAGAAAAGATTTCAAATATACAATTCTTCTTCTGAAAGGAGTTGGAAAACTATGTGAATCAATGTCCCAGTCATCAGAGTATATGGGAAATGATGCTATTAGATAAAAATCAAGTTATGATACTACCTCAGATGAAGAGGAATGACTAGTGTTCTTATGTTGTTACTGTAGAATTATTTCATTTGAGTGTTCTATCAACAATATACTTGTTATATGAATTATGGAGATAAATAAGGATTGTACTGTAGTACTATTTTATTAAGGATTTGAGATTACATGAATCTATGTAATGTTACATAATAGTAAGCTACAATTTTTTGGGAAATACATGGTTCAAGTTAAGGTAATCCTTAATATGGTCCGAATAATGAGGTAGTAATTTTCGAATAATAGATGGTTGATTTAGATAAATTATTTTGGATATTATTAACTTCCTTGGAAATGATTAATATTTTATTTATTTCATCATTGTTGGAATATTAGAAAATTTTGGATATAAGCAATATATCTAGTATTCTATAATGAATAAGGGAGCATGAATATAATCAGTATGTTTTTATAGTAATTCATGGTGTTAACATGTTTTAAAAGAATACATGAAGATGGTGTTAACATGTTATTACGTGGAAAAATGATCTTTATAATGCTTAACATCCTTATAATATTGTGGACTGTGAGTTTGTATAGAATTATTTGGGATAAGTACCTAGGATGGAATGGATTAAGATTGAAATTGGATACAATTATTAAGGTTATTTTTTTATTTTCATAAAAAGGAAAACCCAGAGGTCGGGCAGCAACCATTCACCTCTGACAAGTCCACGAGACTTGAACTCACAACCGAAGGGTGACAAGGGTGCAACACCTACCAATGGACTATGTGATGTCCTGGATTGTATAATGAATTTTCTTTTTTAAAAGGTCTGATAGGTTAATTATAAATTTATTATTTTTGGAACCCTATATGATTTGGATAAATAGAATATTTTTTCAAAATATTTTGGACTGAAATATGAGTTTGTGATAAAATTAGTTAAATGATGTAACTCTACCTGAAAAGTAGATATATATATATATATATTCCCTCTTATTCTATGAAAAAATTAATTATTAAACTGTAGTTAAGGTAATTTATCTCAATCTCATTTAATTGAGTTATTCCTTGATTTCTAAATGACTTTCTTTTAGATAGTGTATAAAACCCTTTGACTTTTCATTTCAAGGGTAGTCATTTTCTACGAAGCGTTTAACTAAAAGACAAAAAGAAGTAATTCATTTTTATTGTAAGTGGTGAGAATGATTGTTCTGCTGCCGTGAGTTTTATTTGATATTTGGCTTCCTTATCAAGCCAAAATATTTTTTAAAATAAAATAAATACCATATACTCTTTTAACATATTTTGGCATTAGAAATGGTTTTGATAATGGATTTTTTATGTCAATATTATATTGTGACTGATGACCTCAATCACCCCTAAAAATATTTACGTTTTCCCTTGAAATATGTATCTTTAATTGAAACCAATGTTCTCCAAGTAGAGATCATTATTTGGTGGAATCTTTTTCATTTCCCTTTCCCTCTTATTAAGACTAAATTTTATTATCCCAATTTCTGATGTGGGTTTTCTGCAAAGTTATTTCTCTATTTTTAACCATTTATTTTTGAAGAACAATTTCAAATTGCGAGGATGATATTTATTATAGAAGGGAATAACTTAACACCCCATGATCCGATAGTATGTTATCTCATTAATGATATTTAATAGAATGCGCTACACACAACACTGATTTCAAGTGCACCACAACATTACCAAACTATCCATTTTAAAAAAGAAGTTATAAATATTATTAACTTCATTTTGAATCTTATATACTCAATATAATTTTAACATCCATATTATATGTTACTTAGACATAATATAGTAACAACATCATTTTTTTCAGATAAAAGATGTATTTTTCAAAAAAAAAATGCAATTTTACAACCTTTTAATGTTGAACTCTTTTTATATCCAATATTTGACACGTTTATATATTCAATTTGACAAAATAAACTTCATATTTATAATAGATACATAAAAATTTAGTTTCGATAAATTTTTTGTGTTTTTCTGATAACATTCATATTTGGATGAATAGTTAAAATTACTAAATTTTAATTAAAAAAATTTGAATCCAAATAATTTATACTATTAAATTATACATTTTAATTTTTTGGAAGTATAATTAGATTATATTTTCTTTCATTTAATACAATTTTTGTCATTATAATTAATATCACAATTAAAGTTGACATAAACACATGTCAATCTTTTGATTGTTTTTACTTTTTTAAAACCCCATTTTTTTACAACAAGAATTGATTTTAAATTATTAAATAAAACTTATATGATATAAATTTGGTAAAATAGACATAATTTTTTCATTCAGAATATCAAAATTATCGTAGAGTGATTTTTTTGTATTTTTCTGATAACTTTCAATTTTTGATGAATAGTGAAAAACAGAAAGATGTTGTTTAAAATAGACTTTTTATTTAAATAATTATTTATTTTATTTAAATTTATTTTAGGTCAAAATAGATAAATAATACCTATACATGTTAAATTTAATTTATTTGAGTCATTTTATACTAAGTTTTGATGTATAAAAATTTTATTGAACTTCTTACCATCTTTTACCCACCTCCTATGAGAACTTTCAAATTTTCATAAAACGTAATTTTTATGATATTGTGAGTTAATTTAAAAAATCTGAGAGATCTGTTTAACCTCAGTATGTATAATTTGGTTCAATTAGATGAAAATAATTTTGGTGAATAGTAACTTTTGACTTTTATTTACCACGGTGAACAGTAAATATGGTAATTAAAGATAGAAATGATATTATTATTACATTAACACATGTCCTAATTAAATTAGATAAGTTTAATTCAAACAAAAACAAAATTAGGAATAAAATATGATCCTTTAGGTCCATTTGGATTAGATTACGACATTTATTATTGTTTTATTTAAGGAAGTGTTAACAGTGTTTAATTCAAAGATTAATTACTAAAAAAATTAATATAAGGTAATAAAAAAGTTAAATTAGACTATAAATATTCATTAGAAATCTAAAAAAAATTAATACATAATGGTATTTTATTTTTAATTTTTAGACATTAATTATCTAAATTATTTTATGACACAATGATGATGCAGTAATTACCTTGTCAAGGAATTATTGAAATAATTGATATTATAAATATCCAAATAAATGTAATTTGAGACTTTTAAAGAATTACACTAATTTTCAATGTTAATATGAAATTCTATGTTTGATTAAATTAATTGTATTTTAAATAATAATGTTCTTTTAAATTTAACAAAAACAAAATACCAAATAGTGTAAAAATTGACATAAATTAATTATTAAAACAGATACTATATTATTGGATGATATAAAATTCCTAAAAACTAAAAATCAGCCAAAGGTCATAAATATTATTATATATGTCATTAATGAACAACTTTATGTTATTTTCAATGTTTATAGTACTTGTATTAACCATATTGTGTAGGAATACAAGAAGATACAGTAAAAGTCAAATTATTTAAATTAGAGTTAAATCAAAATGATAAACATAAAAAGGAAAATTAAACTTGTATAAAACGTAATGGTTGAAGGGATTTTGAACCATTGCCACATTATCTTTGAAATAAATCAATTTTTAGCAATAATAAATAGAATATTATGTTATTATAAAATATTATTTCAATCTTTTCCAAAGATGCGTCTCACCCCTCTTATAAAAGGGAACTACCGCTTTTCTCAAATTCACACCTTCAAAGCCATTTGGATCGGCCAAACCCCGAACAAATATCCTCTCAACTATAATCCCTTCATCCTAGAGGCCTTACTTTGGTCAGAAATCTAACCTATAGAGCCATTTAGGTCAAATCAAAAGGAATAACCTGAATAAGTGGTAAATATTTCATCACCTCTTTCATGTTCTTTTATTCTTCCACTTCTTCTTTCCTTGTTTTTTCCATTGCAAAACAATAACTATAGTATCATCTATATACTATGATGTTATTATAAATATTTAACTACCATATTCATTATTATATATATCCTATGAAATAAATGTCACTATATGTGTGTACGTACGGCTTACCGTCTCCATGTCGTGATGTATTTGTTATTCAATACATTATTCTATTGGATGGGTATAATAATGATGTATAATTGATTTATATAATAAATATAACATATTAATGAATCTGTATATATGATATAACATGAAATTATATATGATTTTAATATCAAAAAATGATATTGTCTCTTGTGAGAACGTATTGATTACTATCTCCACGACGCGATGAGATTCATTTCCATGTTCCCCATTCAGCGATGATTATAAAAATATTTATTATTAATATGAAAGTAATGTAACGACCCAAACCTGGAGCCCCTCCACTGGTTCCCTATACTCGATTCTCCACATGATCTCAAGTGCGTTTCACGAAATGCCAGAGGCTGCCGACTAGCAGCGAGGGCCTTGGTGAGTCGTTGGGGAAACAATGCCCTCATTCGGTAAAGTATACAGTAGATGAACAACCAGACACAATAACAGAAACAGTAAACATGATACAACAACTGAACTGAATAGTGGAAGTAATGTATAAAATAATAATGATGCAACATGTTACATATGTCTATGGAAAGTAGAAAACAATCCAACATGCTGAAGTAAAACTGAAAAAGAAAGTGTAAATCAAAACAAAGTAAACTCCCCAGCATCGTAAGCCACGACTCGGTCCCATTCTTACCAACTGCAGTGCAATCAGGAACTTGAAGTAGAAGGGCGCTTTCCCTTATCTATACACGTAATAACATAGTCTTCTTGGGCCTAAAAGCATGGCTCAAACTGGGTGTGAGATACAATCCCAGTAGGAAGTCACCCAATGATTGGTGCCTAAGAGTCAATGAATACAAAGAAAGTAAGAGTTCAGGAAGCAGTAAACAAAAAATCACACAATGGCTACCATCCACAGTCCTAACATATAAAGTACACAAATAAACGACCAGAAACAAGAAGAAAATAGGTAACCATCTCGGTAGCTCTCACTGCCTAACCCTTATGGTCCATCCTAAAAATACTAGAAACCCTCTAGGAGGCACACACAGTCTCACCCCTCGAGTTTAGCTATGTATAAACTCTCCAAGGAAACACTCAACATTAATTCTCCCTATAGTCTCAAATGATGCTAAAGGCTCTCTAGGGAAACACTCAATTTCAAATTCCATCTATGGCCCATGTTGAGGAACTACAGACTCTCTGAGGAAGCACTCATCGTCAATCCCCCGTATGGTCTCGCATCGTACTAAAAGACACTCTGGAGAATCCCTTACGTCGATTCTCTCTATTGCCTACTACACTTGGTTGTCACAGTTTTGTTTGAAATCAACATGCTCATCACACGTGTATCGTCCATGTAAACCTCAAGAACTACTTGGATATCATTCTAAGACTCAACAAAATAACATAAAAACAGATCTACTATCCTACAACTAGGAATGGAAACCAGCAAAATGTCAAACAAGAAAAAAAATCATGTCAAGCTTCCACAATACAACAAAAACTACTCTATTCACAAAAGGTAAACTTCTACAATTTAAATCAAACAAGCAGGCAATCAATCAAGGGAAAAACAGGAGAAACCACAATTCTCGTTTAAGGGAATTGGAGAAATTGCACAAGATACTAAAAGAATCTCTACAAAAACTCACAAACCACCTATCTGGATGCAAGGAGATCAATATACTTGAGCCAGGCGGATTGATTCTCCTTATAATGATGAAGATCTATGAAAACGCACAAAACATTCATTTGAATATAACTTGAGAAAGAAGATGAATTGGAAAACAAGAGTCATGAAGAAGAAAGAACTCACCGTTGTGATTCCAACACAATTGACCGAGATCGAATCAGAGAATGGACGGAGAGGTGGAAGATCGTCGAAGTTTCGTGGATCCTCGGTGCTCTCAGACAAACGAGACCTAGAAGAAGATTCTTCTATGCATCAAGCGTGACCCTGATCCATTTAATGAAAAAACAGAATGTACATTGCGTGTACTTTTAGAGTACACGACGTGTACTAGGTCTTTCCATACTCCTCCAAAATTGGACTCCACGTCACCCCTACACACCGTGTGTGTGGCCCGGGCATGGCCAGCGCACGACATCTAGCCGGAGAAGAGTACATGGCGTTTACTCATAAAGTACATGGCATGTACTTAAAAAATATCCAGAAAAATTATTTTTTTCAAAAAACTCTAGAAAAAGGAAATGGGTACCCAAAACGAGGATTCAGGTTCTTGAAACCATCCCAGCTTAATGAAATTTGTCCCTAAATTTCCCTTGTGAGGTGTAGAAGAATAAACCCCAAACAGTTCTGGCCACTACGACTGTACATCGGCCTCCCTCTCCCAGGTCTCACCCTATACTCGCCCATGCTGCCATAGCACTTGTACAAGATGGAAGGACCTCCCACAGAGAAACTTCGTACTGTTATCGAAAATCCGGATGGGATGCTCCTCAAATGATGCATCCACTTCGAGCTTAACATCCTCAGGATGAAAGACATGAGACGGGTCCGAAACGTAATGTCATAGCTGGGATACGTGGAAGACGTTGTGAATGGCCCCGAACCCTTGAGGTAATTTCAATCGATAGTCAACCGGTCCAAATCTCTCCAATACCTAAAACAGCCCGAGGTACCACGGTGAATGCTTACCCTGTCTCTGAATCCTCTTGTGTCCCAACCTCGGTGTGACATGTAGAAAAACCTAATCCCAGACCTTGAACTCCAGCGGTCCTCTCGTCTGATCAGCATAAGACTTCTGTCGAGACTGTGTCGTAGCCATCCTCTTCTGAATCAGCTCTGTCTGCTATGAAGTCTCCTGAACAAGAGGAGTTCCCAGAAAAGCTGCCTCTCCTGTCTCCAACCAGAATAAGGGTGATAGGCATGGCCTACCGTAGAAAGCCACATAAGGTTTCATCTAAATAGTCTCATAAAAACTGTTGTTGTAGGAAAACTCCAACAGAGGAATATGCTTCTCCCAATAACTACAAAAGTCTAGGATGCAAGCTCGGAGCATATCCTCAAGTACCGGGATCATACGCTTGGACTGGACATCTGTCTAGGGATGGTATGATGTACTAAAAAGTACATTCATACCCAATGCATTCTGAAGTCCTTTCTAGAACCGAGAGGAAAAGTGTGCATCCCTATATGAAACAATAGACTGTGGAAATCCATGCAGACAAACGATCTCTTTAATGTAAAGTCTTCCCAGATCATCGACATTGAAGGTCTCCTTGATCAGTAAGAATTGTTCAACTTTCGTAAGTTTGTCGACGACAACCCAAACAACATCGTTACATTGGTGCGAAATTGGAAACCCTGTCACGAAGTCCATCGTGACATCGTTCCACTTCCACTATGGAATGGGTAACTATTGTAAATGGCCTTCTGGTCGTTGATGTTCCACCTTCACTTACTGACTAGTAGAGAATCTCATGACAAAACCAGCAATGTCTTTCATCATACCTGGCCATGAGAAATGGCGATTAAGATCATGATACATCTTGGTGATGTTAGGATGAACTTCCCAAACTGAGGAATGAATATCCTGCATCACCTCCTAACGTATGTCAGCTGGCACCCATACGCGTACCTAGAAATGCAAGATCTCATCCTCTCCCACTTTTCATCCAGGAAGAGGGTCCTCTCCAGACACACTCTCCCACAGGACTAAGCCTTCTGAGTCTGATAGCTGCCTCATCCGTACCTGATCAAGTAGTTTTGAGGTAACAACTACTGAAGATTGGAAGGTCTGTCTCTGTCTGTCATGCAACTCTAGATGTATCTCAAAGAATAGACCCATCAGTTTCCACTCATTGTTGGTGTCTTGAACTGCCTGAAACTATGTTCCCATGATCAATGCATCTACCACTACGTTGCCCTTTCCCGACGTATAGGCAAGCTCGAAATAAAAATACTGAAGATACTCGACCCACCTGCGCTGCCTCAGATTCAGATCATGCTGGGTGAAGATATACATTAGAATATTGTGGTTGGTGATGACCACAAAGTGCTCTCCCAAAAGATAGTATCTCCAATAACCTAAGGCATTAACAACATCTACCAACTCCATATCGTGCATATGGTAGTTTCTCTAAGGTGGCCTCAACTGTCGAGACTCGTACACAACGACTGCATATTATTGAATAAGCACATCGCCTAGCTAGATACCTAAAGCATCACAATAGACTGTATAGCTCTTTCCTGGCTCTAGAAAATATAGTATCAGTGTCGATGTCAACATTCCCTTCAGCTCCTGAAACGATGACTCACAAGAATATGACCATAAGAACTTCACCCCCTTCTTGGTCAGACCTGTTAATGGTGTTGCTAGGTGTGAGAAGTCTTGAATGAAGTGTCTGTAGTATCCAGCTAACCCTATGAAACTCTGCACCTCAAAAACGTTCTTCTAATGCTTACAGGAAACTACAGCTCTCACTTTCTATGGGTTCACAGATACTCCTGCCTCTTAGATGACATGACCCACGAAGTAAACCTGATCCATCCAAAAGTGGAACTTCGACAGTTTAACATAAAGCCGGTTCTCTCTCAGTGTACTCAGAATGATCTCAAAATGTGTGGCATGATCAGGTCGAGGGTGAGATTACACCAAGATATCATCCACGAAGACCACGACGAAGGAGTCCATGTAAGGATGGAACACTCGGTTCATCAGTGCCATGAAATCTGTTGGTGCGTTCCTGAGGCCGAACGGCATGACTGTATACTCGTATAGACCATACCTGATCCTGAAGGCTGTCATAGGTATATCTGATGGTCTAATGCGCAATTGATGATAACCAGACCTCAAGTCGATCTTCGAGAACACCCGGGCTCCTCAAAGCTGATAAAAGAGGTCATCGATCCTCAGTAATGGATATCAGTTCTTGACCATCAACTAGATCAGTTTCCGATAATCCACACAAAGTCGAAGGGTACCTTCTGCCTTCATCGCAAACAGGACAGGTGAACCCCAAGGAGAAGTAATGGGTTAGATGAAACCCTTTTCCTGAATCTCCTGCAACTGCTTCTTGAGCACTAGAAACTCAGGTGTAGCAGTCGTATAAGGGGGAATGGACAAAGGTGCTGCTCCTGGCACAGGCTAAATAAAAAATTCTACCTCACGCTCCAAATACATACCCAAAAAGTCCTCTGGAGAGACATCCCTCAAACGATCCACCACTGGGGGAAATTCCAACAGGAAAATCCCCTGATAATCCATATAAAGACATGCAATCTGGGATGTCACATTTCCTAGCCCATGATGCTCGAGTCCTGCTCAACTCGCCTGAACATCCCATTCGCCTCTATAAAGAACAGATTCACCCTCTGGTGAAAAGAATCTCAATCTACGACGATAATAGAAGACAACATCCTAGAAGGGAACCAACCAGTCCATACCCAGGATGACATCATAGTCTGTCATCTCTAGGACATAGAGATCCCATAAGAAACGATGCCCTGCAACCTTGAGAGGGCACTCTCTACACTACAATACACTAGATGTCCTGGTCCCCAAATGTGTGTCTAGTGTCAATGAGTCGGTAGAAGAAAAGACACAGAGCCCAATGCTCTCCACAGTAGCAATAGAGATAAATCTATGCATAGCACCAGTATCAAATAGAGATGAAGATAAAACTGAGGCTACTAAAATCGTACCTCGAACTGTAGAAGGGTGGGGATCCTGCTCTACATAGGTATGATCCATGGTGAAAGACTGCCCTACAATGCGGCCCTGCGCCCCTGGATGACCACTCTAAACTGAACCTCTCGGCTGGTGCTGAGGGACTGGTGGCTGACAACCATGGCCTCAACCTCCACCTCGGCCCCTATGGCAGAAAGAACTCTAGTTTCTTGACTGGTGAGAAACTGGTGGGCTGCTCTAGAATGAGGAGTCATGGAAGGACCCTGGTCACCAGTTTCTGGTGAGAAAACCTGGCAGAAATGCTGAAAGTGACTGATATTGCCGCAAGATCAGAACTCCACGGGGTCTCTCTAACATTGCGGCCTCCTTTTCCCTGACCGGACACACTAGTAATATTTCACCTGGCTGCCAGACGATGCATCTCGCTTCCTCGGATCACCGCGCATAGACTATCTGTGGTGCTTCTTGCAGTTTTATGGGGGAAAACAAGCTCTGGAAGCATATCCACCATGGCTCGCAGCTCCAGAGTCTCTCAGGTTACACTCCACAATTATTTCTTGATTCATGATGGAAGTGATGTATGTCAACTGAATGATATTCACCTGCAAGCGGATCTCCCGCCTGAGACCATCCTCAAACTTCCTTGCTATGAACACCCCACTCCCATCCTGGAGGGGTGTGAAACGCTGAAGCTCGGTGAAACGATAGGAATACTCCATGAAATTAAGATTACCCTTCTCTAAGCTCCTGAAGTCCTGGGCTCAGTCGGCCCTCAGGGTCTTCGGGTAGAAGTAGTCATAAAATATGTGTTGAAACTCCTCTGAAGCCATAACCTACGAGTGACCCGCCCATGAGATCACGTCCCACCACCTCTTGGTAGATTCTCAGAGTATGTAGTTGGTGATCTTGACCCACCTCTCTGGAGGTGTCTCTAGATGCTCGAAGATAATCAACATGGCTTCCCGCCATGACTATGCAGCTTGTGGTCCTCCTTCCCTCAAGAATGTGAGAGGATGCTGCTGCTGGAAAACTCATGTCAAGTCCTCCATAATCATGGAAGGGGGCGATTCTGCCTGAAAATTCTGCATCATCCTTATAAAACCTTCCCTGAAATGCTCATTAGTGCCTACAATTGGTATGAAAGCCGGTGCCATGACTAGTCCAAATAGAGGATTGGAAGGAAGTAAAGATCTTCCATATCTGGTATATAATCACTGCCTGATGATAGACATACAACCAAAGGACATCTTGAGGAATACCTCTGAAAGATCAAAATCTCACCTTAGATCCGAAAAACAAGGACAGGAAACACAAGAGTACAAATGAGAACAGGGGAAGCAAAACACACAAGTTTACAAAACATTACTACATGGCGTGTATAAAAACTACACGGTGTGTCTTCTTAATCCACTAGCATTGGCGTGTACCCCTTCCCTACATGTCATGTAACACCTCAAACTACCTGGCGTGTTGACCCAACACACAGCATGTACTTGAAGACTATTCCCCTGCCCGGGTCTTTTTAGATGGCTAACCCACATGCACCACCTTAACCCGAGACTACTGGGCATGTTTTGAACAAACACGGCCTATAGACAAGGAATCGGTGGCCCGTGTTGTTAAACACACCTCCGTCTACACAACTGAACATTACACGGTGTTTTTCGAACAAACACGACATGTATAAGTGAAGGTGACATCATCCCATGTTGTTCGTGACACGGTCGGTTACCTGAACAAGACTACTTGGCGTGTTCCGATGACAACACGACATGTTGAAGAGAAGGTTACACCAACCTGTGTTGTTTTTGACACTAGCGGGTACCTGGACAGGGCTACACGACGCGTTCCTTTACAACACGGCATGTTCTACCTGAGCTTCCATGAACCATGTTGTTAGTGACATGGTAGGGTACACGGCTCGAAACTACATGGTGAGTACCTACCATACATGGTGTGTTCCTGAAGTTATTCTTACGACACCATGTTTATGCTCATAGGGTCGGTGGTATGGCCAGAAAACGTCACGACGTGTATCCGAAAAGTACATGTCGTGTATTCGAAGTTTTTCTTGGAAGTAGCTTAGAAACTGCATAGTAGCCCAGAAACACTGAAAACAAGGAAAAGAGGTGCCAAATTCTGATCCGTGATGACCCATACTCCCCGCAAATCAATGTTTGGCATCTCTTACAGTCATCGACAAGAGAAAATGGGATCATGATCCACCAATTTCCAATTTGAGAGGGCCAATAACACCCCAAGAAACAAAATTTGGAGTTCATTTAAGAAAAGGAAGAATCAATCAATCCCCTAAAAAGGAAGTAGAGATTCTATCAAGCCTATATCACAACAGCATGCATAATCGACACAAAGTCTATCAAAACAGCATGCAATCGCTAATTCACCCTAGATGACGTGGCATGAATGCATGGAATGTGATTTTTACAAGTGCCTATATGATTTATCAGATGGAATACCCTCATCTCATTAGGTTACGACATAAATAGAACCACAATCATCAAGAAAATAACAACACAAATCATGTGAATCACTCTATGTGAAATCACATCAACCGTAAAATCTCAAAACAAGGAAACAACAATTAATGAGGTAATATGGCTTTTACCTTTACAAGGTTTTGCTACACCAGATCATTGCTTAATACCACGTACTGAATCTGTCATATCCCTTGCTAATGTCTCTAAACAGTAAGGCACGAGAAAACAACTCATCTGATACCACTTTGTAATGACCTGAATCTAGAGCCCCTCCACTGGTGCCCCGTACTCAGTTCGCCACATGAACTCAAGCGTGTTTCCCCAAACTCCAGAGGCTTCGGACTAGCAGTGAAGGCCTTGGTGATTTGGTGGGTAAACTATGCCCTCAATTGGTTTGGTATATAGAGGAAGAACAACCAGACACAATAACGAAAATAGTAAACAACATACAACAAAAGAACTGTACAGCGGAAGCAATGTATAAAATAATAATAATGCGACATGGTACATATGTCTATGGAAAGAAGAAAACAAACCAACATGCTGAAGTAAAACTGAAAAACAATGTGAAAAAGAAAACAAAGCAAACTCCTCATCATCGCAAGCCATGGCTCGGTCCCCTGCTCTCCAACTCCAGTGCAATCAAGAACCTGAAGTAGAAGGTCACTTTCCCCTATCTATACCTGCAACAACATAGTTTTCTTTGGCCCAAAAGCATGTCCCAAATAGGGTGTGAGATACAATACCAGTAGGAAATCACCCAAATACTTGTGCCTAATAGTCAATGAATACAAGGCAAGTAAGAGTGCAGGAAGCAGTAAACAAAATAGCACACAACGGCTACAACCCATAGTCCTAATATATAAAGTACACAAGTAAACAACCAGCGACAAGAAGAAAACAGGTAACCCTCTGGGTAGCTCTCACAGCCTAACCCCTATGGTCCATCATAAAAGTACCAACAACCCTCTAGGAGGCACACACAGTCTCACCCCTCTGGTTCAGCTAAGAACAATCTCTCTAAGGAAGCACTCAACGTCAATTCCCCCTATAATCTCATATCGTGCTAAAGGATCATTGGGGAAGCACTCAACGTCCCATTCCCCCCGTGTCCTACGTTGAGGAACTACAGGCTTTCAAAGAAAAAATCATAGTCAATTCCCCGTGTGGTCTTGCATCGTACTAAAAGACACTCTGGAGAATCCCTTATGTCCATTATCCATATGGTCTACTATAATAGGTTCTCACAGTCCTGTTTGAAATTATCATGCTCAGTGCGCATGTATCGGCCAAGTAAACCTCAAGAACTTCTTGGCTATCATTGTAAGACTCAACATCATAACATAGCAACAGTTCCACTATCCCACAACTAGGCATGGAAATTGGAAAAATGCCAAACAAGAAAAACAAGCATGGTAGGAATCCAGAGTACAACAAAAACTACTCTATTACCAAACTTAAACTTTTACTGTAACAATAAAGTAAGCAGGCAATCAATCAAGGGAAAAACAGGAAAACACACAATTACCGTTCAAGGTAATTGGTGCAATTGGACAAGGTACTCAAAAACTATCTACAGAAAGGCACAAAAAACTTACCTGGATGCTAGGAGAACAATATAATTGAGCCACGTAGATTGATTCTCCATAGAATGATCAAGATCTATGAAAACGCAAAAAACATTCAACCAAATATAACCCGAGAAAGAAGAGGAATTGGAAAACAAGACTCAAGAAGAAGTTAGAACTCACCGCTGTGATTCCAACGCAATAGACCGAGCTCGTATCAGAAAACGGATAGAGAGGCGGGGGCTCGTCGATGATTTACAGATCCTCATTGCTCTCAGATTAATGGTACCAAGAAGAAGACCCTTATATGCATCAGGTGCGACCCTAGTCCATTAAATGAAAAAAAGTACCCTGCGTTTACTTTTAGAGTACACGGTGTGTACTAGGTCTTTCCGTACTCCTCCAAAATCGGCATCCACGTCACCCCTATACACCGTGTGTGTGGCCCAACCATGACCAGCACATGGCATTACACTGGAGAAGAGTACATGGTGTGTACTCAGAAGAAAGTACATAGAAGGTAATTCAAAAATTTCTAGAAACATTATTTTTCTCACAAACTCCAGAAAAAGGAAAGGCATACCTGAGACAAAGATCTGAGTTCTTACATGTAATATATGTCATAATAATAATACTAGAGAGATATATATACATATGTGTGTGTGTTTCTGTGTGTGTGTGTGTATTTACTTATATATATCTTATTCACTTACATCTGTTCAATATGATATGAAAATAGAAACAACGTTTATGCGTACGTACAACCTACCGTCTCCAAAAAAGGTGCCTTCCATTTCATATATAATTCCATTATAAAAATTTATATTATAAATATATATGATATATAAATCATGGTTTATATTCTGGAATCATTTAAATCATGTTCTAAATTATATGATCAAGAATTACAACTTAAAACACATACGATAATCTGAGCGATTATTACCCAAAATGTAAATTTAACATCGAAATCATTATTAAATAGGTAGTATAAAGTCATAAATGAATCATGTATGATATAATAAATATTAATATGGTTTTGGTATTATTTAATAACATTCTATGGTCATATTAAAGAAGATTAAATGTACCCTCAACTAAAGGAAAGTTCACGGTAAGAGTTAAATCCTCATTCTCATTATTATTCGAGATTTTTTATGGGTATGTTTTATCATGAAAATATTTATTATCCATGTCCGTGATTTATAAATGAGTTTTAAAAGGGATTATTTTAAGGTACACTTTAACTAAAACATCATTTTGAATGTTATAAATATTTATTCTTCTAAATCATTGTCATTAACGTCCATATATTCAAAATGGGGTTTTAAGGAGTTATTTGTATGGACATGAATTTTTTTAGAATGTTACATCCATTCAAAAGATTCAAAGTTGTATGGGACAATTTGATTCATAAATGTCTTTAAATGTATTCCTTTCTAAATTGTTTGACATTTAAAAAAAATTCATGAAAAAGTGATATTTCTCTCAAAGATTTTTACAAATCATTTTCATCTATGAAAACATCATTTTATGGATTTTAAACTTGTTTGAAGTTGATTTATTAAGATTCAAATGTTCTATATTTTATAGAAGGTATTGTGATATGTTTGACTGTGGATGTGTTATTTTTATACCATTCATGTTTTATAGTTAAAGTATTGAAATTTCATATGCTAGATCTAATATGATTTTTTATGTTATGTTTAAATATTTTTATATGAGGAATGTATTTGATATAGTATGTGACAGGTGGAGCTCACTATAGCTTCTAGATTAATCAGTAGGTCTCATGACACAATTAGATATGAAATTTTCCGAGGCCTTTCCAAATTTGATATATAGTTTTGGCTTAGGCTTTAATCCGTTTTAGTCGTCTTGTCCATGGCCTTGATAAAATGTTTCAGAATGTCTGGAATTATAAATTCCCTCATTATGTAAATAATATTGATGGTTCATGTGGTTATTCAACTAGTAGAGTACCCATGACTTTGTTTTATTATGGAATTATTTACTTATCTCATATTTCGGCCATAATTTTTCCATGTTTATTATTTTTAAAGGCTCGTTTTTTCGATTATTCATCGTGCCTTTTTTGTTATTTTACACTAAATTATTTACACATAATGAGCATCTGAGATCACCCCATTCTTATGTTTTATTTTCCCAAGATCCCCAGAAGTGTTTTATGTTTGAGATGTAGGGATAATCTAAGGGATCAATGGAATTCTCTTGGGACTATTTTTTATGTTAGAAAGTATAATGTAACATTCATGTATGTACTCTATTTTAAAAGACTACTAAACGGATCGGTCTTTCAAGACTATATTCCTTGTAATCATGCTAATATATAAAAATAATCCATTGTCACTGGGATTTAGGTTTCATGGTGTGACCATAATTCGGATGTAGAAGTTCCGAAGAAGAATAAACTGGGTTACAATTTCATCTTAATGAAGAATTGAAATCATGTATAAGATTTATTGGGAGGTTTGAAAAATAAATCATGAAGCTAAAATGTGAATAATCATCCAAAAACAAAAAATAATTTTTTCATGACGATAACATGAAGTTATTATATGAGACTAATTATTTCAGAATTCACTAGAGAAGTAAAATCATTGTAATGAACATCTAAAAGTAATGATGGAGGAAAAAAGAAGAAGACTCGGATCTTGTCCCACAAAAACTATCTAAATTTGAACAGAGGGTTACAAGTTTCAATAATTCTATCTCTAAAGTTGGAAAGTTCTTTGGAAAGGGTAAACCTAATAATGATCATTGAATACCATCAATGGTTGAGATGATAGTTGAATTTTTTTATGAGAAAGATATGTATGGGAATGATTTGTATATGGAAATGACCACAAAAGTGATGAAATCACGTTTTTCTATAAATTTTTAATCTAAAAACGTTTATTTTACTTCTAAATTTGATAAGGATGAAAAGAAAATAATGATACCAATGAATATTATAGTGGAGAATTTAATTATTGGTGGTAAAAAAAATTTCTGATAATAAGGTCAATGAAAAACATGCTCACAACTATGGTCATCTAGTTTGTTTTAGAGTAAAATATTCCATCTATAAATATTTTTGATACTGTAATGGATTCAAATACATAGAGAATATTCGATTTTTTACTAAAAATATTACTATTTTTTCATGAACTAAAAAAGGAAATGTTTTAGGGGGAGTCAATCCTCTCAAATGAAGATTTCATGTATAGATTTTTTGATGAAACCAGAGATGGTTGTTATGAAAATTGAAAATAGGTTCCATTCATTGGAAACTGTTTGTTAAATATGAAAAATCCTAAATAAATTTTAGTAGTGTTCCTTTTTTATTAACGTAACAACCAAATATTGTTAATAATTCTTATAAGTTGTATGTTTAGAAAAATAAATCTATTGAAAATGATCTACTGCTATGAGAACAATTGGCAATAAACATGACCTCATGATTGTGGTTTTTCTTCTCATATAATATGAGAATTGAAATTTTAGATGAATGTCACATATTTCAATAATGAAGAAATGTAATTTTGAAATGATTAATCTCTCAGATTCAAACGTGTGGGATCAACCATCATTGGGGTAAAAAAGTGGAAATCCAAAAAAGATTTGTTTGTTGATTGGATGAAACATAACAAGATAATTTTTTCACAACATTGTGACCAATAAAAAATAGTAATTCATAGAAAATATGAGTTTTTCTTAAATGTGGGGAATGTTTAATTATTTTTATAAGAGGCCAAGAGAAGAAAGTAAATAAGTTCGATGTGGGTGAGGCTCAAAACTCATGTTACTTTAGTTTGACGGAAAAAAAATCATTTATGGCCTAAAAGGATAAGACACATGTGTCTAAGAAACAGGATAGTGTTACTATAATAATGGATTATCTAGGGTATTCCTCATATTTCATTAATAAGATATTGGTGTTTCATAATCTATTTGAATGGAAAGTTAACAAACTAAGTGCATAAGAAATTTAACATTTTGTTAAAATGCCCTTTAGAACATATTCATTCTGATATCTATGGGACAATGAAGAAACAATGAACCCTTATAGATAAATACTTTATTAATTTCATTTATGATTTTACTCACATTACATGTGTTCTGTATATGAATCATAAGTCAGATTCTCATAAACTGTTTAAGGTATTTAGGAGAAAAGTTGAGAAGGAAAGCGAGTATTTAGTGAAAATGTTGAGAACTTAAAATGATGGTGAATAGAAAAATTAAATAATTTTAATTTCATCATGAGAAGAATATAATTTTTCATAATTATGGTATACCATACACTCCTCAACAGATTGGTGTTGCTTAAAGGAAGAATAGAAGTCTTGTTGAAATGGAAAGAACATTGTTACTTTAACATGGTATCTCTCATTACATTAAGAGGTAGGGAATGATCACTAGAATTTATATTCATAATGGATTTTTATATAGATCAAGATTAAATATATCTATATATGAAATGATTTATGAAAAAACTCCATGTTTTAAACACTTAATAGTTTTTAGTATTCGATGAATCATGAAGAACAATGGTGGAAACCTCAGATAGATTGAGCATAGAGGTGAAGATGGAGTGTTTCTTTTCCATGATTTTAATGGATAAGGATATAGATATTTAAAAAAAGATTCATTAATAATATATGATTCTATTCATTTGAATGTTATTAGAAAATATTTGGATGAAAAACAGACTCATGTAGATAAGGATGATAAATTAGAAGAATGATCTTCTAATAAGGATTCTGAAACGGAAGAAAAATAGAATTCCTACTCAAGAAGAAGAATCAGACTCAAGTATATCATGTTATGAAAAAAATCTAAAATTTCTCTTCCTATGATAATGAAGAAATTTAAATATCAAAACATTATTGGTGATAAACATCAAAAGGTTCAAACCAGATGAATATGTACACACATATCTTTCATTCAATAGTATTACTGAAAAATATAAACGAATCTTTTGAGAATCTAGAATGGTTCATAATATGAAAGGGGGGATTAATTATATAGATAATAATTATACTTAGTAACATCTACCTAAACCAAATACAAATAATGATATCCATAAAAAATGGGTTGTTTCGAAACAACCTAAATTAAGATTGTGAAGTGATAAAAAAATCAATGTTTGTGTGTAATTGTCACCAGTAGATTGGTGGAACTGATTTGGATTATCCATTTTCACATGTGTCATGGTTAGAAAAAAATCAAAATCCTTCTGGGTGTTGATGCACAATAATGTTACAATTTTTTCCAATGGATTTGAAATCAATATTTCGGATTGATTATCATGGTGAAGAGGTTTACATTTTACAACCACATGTATTTGTTGTTGGAAAAGACTAAATTTATGAATGAAATTTAATGAAAATATTTTATGGGAAAAAACAATTTACAAGGGAATAGTATTCCAAATTTGATATTGTATTGTGAAGGATGAGTATTGAGAACAGAATTATTGATTAGAATATGTACAGTAAAAAATGTCATAATTTCTCCCTCATCATAATTGGTTATGGTCATGACATTATCTTTTTTAGGAATGAGGATTAAACTTGTGAATGATTTACTAAAGATACGAAATAGTTCTTTTAAATTTCAATACTCGTAGAAATTAATAACATTATTTGGTTACCAATCTCAGAAAAGAAGAAGTACATTTTTCCCTCAAAGAAAGGTATGATCAAGAACCTCTTAATATGTTTTGAATTGATAATTTGAAGCATACTTCCTTACAAATTTTAGTAGGAATCAAGTTGACTAAAAATGGACATGGTTAATAAGTTGATATGAAAGAGTTTTGGAAGTCTATGAGATGTTTGATTTATATGACTTCTTCTAAAGATGAAATTTTTTATGTTGTTACCTTATATAAAAGTTTTCATAGTTCTCAAAAAGAATAACATTTTTTTTGGAAAATGGATTCTCAGATATTTCAATGGCACGTAAAAATTCATAATATTGGTTGACAGCTCAGATGGTGTTAACTTGTTTAGGAATTCATATTCTTATTGGAATTGAATTGTTGATTATACAAGATCCATTTCTAGTTGAGATTTTATTCCAGTGAAGATATGTGTTATCTAGAATACAAAAAAATAGAATTCAATAAATCTTATCACAACTAAATCTGGGTATGTTGTTTCCAATCAAGACTCATCAAAACTTATGCGGATGATATCTCGGTTTGAATACTGACTTATTGATATGGAGTAACACTTTCACTTGGGATGTGATAATCAATGTAAAATAAACCTTTATAGATATATCTTAAAAAATTATCCTTAAAATATTTGATATTAAATATCATTTCATCAATGATCATGTGAAGGAGAATTAAATTAATATCTATTACGTTCCAACATTAGATTAAGTTGCTGACATTTTCACAAATCTATTACTGAGTGACCCATTTAATAGAATAGGGTCTATCATGGGAATATATTCTCTTTCCCATCATGTTTTATTTATTTATATATTTGGTTCATTGGTGTTTAATTGCATTAAAAACACGCACACCAAACATAGTGGTCAGAATGGCAGGCAATACCCCCCTAAGGAATATCCCACCCATCAAACATTATGTATTCTGTACATGACTCGAGAACCTAGTAGGAATGGACCATATTACGCGGACCAAAGGATCAAAAACTAGCTTAATGATCTAGTGAAGTGCCATGTCTACATCATACTGCCTACATCAATAAGATCACATCCCCACCTTCAAACAGAAATTTGGTCTCACCCGGGTATGATGTAGGATTACAAGGATCTTTTACAACTCAAGAATTCCCCCAACTACATTATTTTTATGTATGTTTTTCTCCAAGCTCATGTTGTATTTTGATATTTCGTTCAAAGGGGGAAATTGTTTCATAATTATATTCCTTTTTATACATTATTCATTTTAAGGAAGCATTTAAATAGGGGGAGTTGTGGGTAAGATTTGATTAATGCATTTTGAATGTGCGAACTATTCAAAAAAAATTTGTATTTTTTGTAATAAAAAAATTTATATGAAAATGGATGAAAACAAGAAATATTTAAATAAGGGTTTGAATAAATTCCTAGGAGGTTTTCATGAGTCACTGACTTTAGAAAACATGTTTTTATTATTCATAATGGTTTTCCTATAATGAGTTACCTCATGTTGGCTATGAACTGTTGATGATTAATCCATCATATCATGTTAAAATGTTCAGTTTCCTATAAATCATGGAGGAAAACAAAATCCATAGGTGGTGATTATTGGGATTAAGTGAGAAAGATGTTGTTTTTTAAAGCTCAAAGATGTTTGTGATGTATTTTGTTGTAAAAAGGGTAAGGTAGAAAAGAGATTAATTAACTTTATAAAATCTTCTAATCATAATGAAAGTATTATTTATCATATCATACTCAAAATTATTTAAATTTAAATTGGATTGATAAGATGTTGTTTGGAAGAAATGTTCATTTGACACACCTTTATCCAAGAGTAAATAGAATATAGTGATGAGGAATTGAATTATATTCTTCATGTATATAATGTAAATTAAGAATATTTTTTTTGGTGATCTCAGATTTAATATAAATTATATGTAATATTATAAACTTATGATGAAATATTTATAATTTAAAGATGGAGAAGAAGAGTTGAAAATTATATCGAGGGTTGGTTTGAAAGAAAGAATTTTCTGTAAGGAAGTTAAGTAACAAAAAACATCAATTATAAGTCAGAAAATGTTTAATATGATATTAAATATAAAAAATGTCATGGGCATGTTAGGATTCTAGATGAATTTTGTGAAATAAGAAAACATACAAAAGATGAAGATTTATGGTCACAATCCATCTGTGTAACATTACATGAAATAGAAATATTTTTTGGCTGGTATAGTGTATCGGGATGTGATGTTATAAAGATGATGGTTTTTATCCAGTCCAATAAATCAGGTTAATTTTTTCCCCAATGAATAAGATTATTATGATCACAATCAGAGAAGGAAAGAATTTTCTTATGTCTAAGCAGGTGGAATCATTCTATCAAATGTGGTTTGGCACTCACTATTAGATTTATAATAACACCGATCATCAGATGAAAATATGAGGTAGAATTTTATTATTGAAAATTATAGAAACTAATAAAAATAAATGATGTTGGGAGTTATTATGACATATCATGAAAAAGAATAACAAAAGCATGTTATAACCAATACGAAGAAGAAAATTATGTGATTGATCAACAATGTAGTCATCTATTTCCATAAATTTGTACTATTGATCATTTATCAAGTGGGAATGTTATTTTCATTTTCTAGTGGATGAAGATAAAATGAAGAAGAACTAAGATATTTTTACAGTTGGCTCAAAAAGAAAATAATATTTTTTCTTTAACAATTGAGTCATGATCTATCAGTCTACCGATGACACTGATCATCCTAGCGGATCAGAGACCAATCTATTAGACATAGGCTGACACTGATAAAATCATCAGAAATAGGATCCTTATTATTAGGAAAATGAAGTAAATAATAATTGTGTTATGCAGCTAACAAATGTTTTCAAAAGGGATATTGAAATAATTTTCCAGTAGTTCATAAGCGAATTGTTTTGAATGAGGGTCTGGAAGATGGATAAATGATTTTAATATCTTTAAGTGGTCATCGTAATGAGGTACCTTTCATTATTATTTATTTGAAAGTTGGTCAATGAAAATTGAAGTGAGAAAATACATCAATCCTGATGAGAAAATATGAAAAAAGAATTTGAATTATACTAATGATTGAAAATAAAGTGATCTGATTTTGTGAGATGATTCATGATTTTTCAAGAATAGATGACAAGTGTTGAAGAAGTCAAGATGCACCCAACATTCAAGAGAAATTTATGTTTTTGATAAATTTTCTTTAGTGGGAAATATTTTTATAATATTTTAGAAACCATTTATAAGACACCCATAAATAGATGGAGTACATTTATCTTTCCTAACATTAATATATCTTTTGGGAGATATGATAGATTCTTGATGAATTGTAGATAAAATAAGTTTCCAGATTGAGCTTTTATAAGGATGTTTTCCAAAAAAATTAAGAAATGAGAAAAGATAAGATTGTATTCAGATGAAGGTCATTCAAGGATTAATCATCATACTGGGTATCCAGCTGTGATTTCCAAACTCAAAAAATAAGTATAGAATTATTTCTATGATATTATTACAGAGTTATTATTGGACTGGGAGATCCAACTCGGTATATTGGACTAGTAAGGTTGAATGAGAATCATTGTGAAGTATTGAGATTCTATACCAGCTATTGGTTTGGAAGGTGATGAATTATTTAGAAGAACATATTTTTCAATGTTAACAAGACAACATAGTGACATTTTGTATGACTTGTTACACAATATTGTATTACATCATTTGTGAATGAAGGAGAACATGAACTATTCTATTGTACATAGTGTTACACAAATGTATGGTAATATCCTACTCTTTATATTCCATATAATATTATTTTTTTCTATTGGATTGTGTGACATTGGATTATTTACGAACCATACCAAGTATATAGATACTCTTGTTGAGTAGTACACTTTATAAATTATTTTTTCCTATGGATGTGTTTTTTTTTTGTTTTCAATGAAAGTGTTAACTCATTGATAGGAAGTGAAGGTTATTTTAAAAAGAGGGAAACATAAAATATTAACTTATCACTGATTCATTCCCTCCCCATCTTAGAGATAGATGATCATGATTGGAAACATATAGGGATAGAGTTATTAAAATGAATCCATGAGGTATATAGAATATATTTATTCAATGACCCATATTTTATTCTTTTAGTATGATATTAATAATGTTTTTCTTGAGATGGTTTTAATTGATAAATTAAAAATTCCTCATATGATTATACATTTATTTACTATTTTGGATTGATTACTCCATTTTTAAGGATTTATTAATGGATTGAATATGATCTAAGTACCATTATTTATTTTATATATAAATTATTTCTGGCTAGGTTATATGATGATTGTTGTGATTATATTATGGATTATAAACCATGTAGATGAATTTTTTCTTCAAGGAGTCCCATGAAATACGATTTAATGATGGTTAAACCTTTTGTTAACCCTAAAAAATTTATTATTATATCATCAAATATTGATTCAATTTTTAAATGAAGGATAAGTGTTGTATTAGGAAAACATAGGTACCTGATAAACTATAGATAACAGTACTACCTCTAGGTGTAATGAAAGGATGTATTTGGTTATTTTTTTACCTAAATACTTATTCAATGTTGTCTTTTGGAAAAACTACTATTGTATTTTCATTCAATAAGTAGGTGATTGATTTAATTTAGAAAATATATCAGGAACCTATTTTTATCATAGAAGGTAGAGTTTAATGTTATTACTTATCTGAAAAAGAGATGGAGGATCTCTTTAGCTTAAAATTAATAATGAGTCAGAGTGTAGTATAAAATAAATTATCCTATGAGATTAGTAATTGATATGTAGTGTTGGGGAATGAAGTAGGTTTTTTCTAGAATGACTACTTTTCTATAATGGGGGTTAGGTTATTCCTTGCATTGGGTGTGCTAGATACTTACAAAGAGTATGTAAGATGAAACGTTTTCCTTGTGTTTTATCTTTAATATTCAAAATATTTTGATAAAGGGGGTATTTATTTGATATTGATCACAATAGATTTATATATTACATATAGGATATGAAAATGATACACACTACTCATCTAATTGTGCCCCTCATATGTAGCCTTTGATACTTATGGCTGACTAATTTTTTTGAGTTCCCGTGATGCCATTTTTTATTAATTTAATCCGACAATAATGACAATAGGTCCATTATGGTGGAACCCTATTCATAATAATCCTAATTATTTTTATATTATATATATCTCATGATTTATTTTATAATCATTTCATGGTTAAAATATTATTGAGACAATGCATTTAAATTAATAAAAAATTAATTTCTTTCTCAATGGTTTGGATTTGTCATGCCCCTACCTAGATTTTATTAAACGTATATAGATTGATATAATATATTAGAGACTCAGAATATATATTATTGTAAATTTATTATGTTTTTATTGATTCTAAAATAATGGGTAAAATATATTGGCTCAAATGTTGTAGTGTTCTGGTTAGCCTATGATGACCCATCAACTATTGGATATGTCACGACTCTTATGATTTTTTTACTATAAAATTGACACATTTTTATCATGTGTAGTCATCAACTAAAACATATACATAGTTTTTTATACCAAGACATATATTTCATGTAGGAACAAATAAATCCAAGTTAAATTACTATTAAACATCAATATTTAAAATATCACTTATAGATTTAAAACAATAATTATATTGGTTTTCAAAATTGAAATATATTATAATCATTAGAATAATTAAACCTAATCAATGGTATATCTATAAATAGTCATTTCTTATGATGTTTGGATAAGTTTATGACATTACCGTGTTGTATCCTATAATTACACAACCATTATTGATCTTATATTATAGTTACTAAAGGAATATATTGGATCCAATGCTCTTATATGTAATGTGTGTGTACATTTTACGACCTGTCAACATAAAGAATTAATTTACCATTTGAGAATTTAATATTCATTAATCATTCAAAAATATTAAAATTTAACCTTCATCACATAATTGAAATTTGGAAAATGGGATTTTCATAAGCCAGAAAAAAAGAAAAAATATAAATTAGTGGTTTTAAAATAATGCCAATATCAACTATTTTGTATATTTATCCTATATTATTATCAAAAAACAACCTTTCATCCATTAACATTTATTTCCTTCTTTAATTTTTTTTCTATTCATATTATATTAACATCCAATAACAATGTACCTAATTTAGTTTCATTTGGTACTATGTTTTTTTTCTTACAAATAGATAAAATAAAATAATGTAACCTATACTTTATTGGGTCCATCATTGTTTGAAAATAGAATTTTTTAAGCAATTTTTTTCTATATTTTCTTTATTATACTTCAAAAAATTATATATAAAAGTAAACTTAATGAAATATATTGGATTTATCTGCATTTAAAAAAATAATATTCTTCATATTTCCTACACATTGGGATTTTGTACTAAAAGATAATTTTTTAAAATTATTTATTTTGGAAATTATTTTTTTCATTTATAAACCCAATCCCAAAAATTTTTGAATGGGGTTTAATTTTCCTATTCATTTTTCCAAAATTTTCCTTTCAAAATTAATTTTTTTTAGATTTTTTTAATGTATAAAATTTTTATAATTTCAAATAACATCTAAATATTAAATCCAAAAATTAGAATAAAACTAGATTTATAATCAAATTCATGGGATTATTACTAAATCATAGAAATTTTACAGTTAAGATCTACCATAGAGAATTCATATTGTTTATCAACTCTACAAAATATTCCAAAAAAGATCAGTAAATAGTGAAACTTCTTCAAAAAATTGTAAATATTCATCTAAATCATATATAATGTAATTTTATTATTCAGAAGTGGTAGAATCATAATAAAACTCATAATCAAGATATTTTACACATGAAGATAAATTGGTAAGGGATTTAATATACACCTTTTCCATGAATCATTAATTTTCATTTGTAATTTATGCATAGAATCTATTAACTTATGGACTATTAGATTAATCATTTGATTAATGTCATGATGAAATATCTCCACCAATATAACACGTAATTTCATAACCATTAAAATATTTTTCCAGTATTCTTCTAGTCAATTTTTTTACTTGATTATTCCATTTGCATCCTCTTTTATCTTGGAAGACCTATTTTTATATTTTCCAGATTCATAAACTCATAGAATATTATGTTAGATGAATATTTCATTTCACTTATTTCTGTAGAATTACTATAATACATGCAATGAAAACCATACTTTCCTTATATATTGTTTGTCCTCTTATAATGACTAGAAACCTCATTTTGATATTTTTTATGATGTTCTTTTTATCTTAGATTTAACATTCATCTTATTTGAATGTTTATTATCTCTATCAGTTGATCTATCTTTCTTAAAAAAATTTGAGGTAAAAACAATTACGACAATCTTCTCTTCCAAATTTTCATCATCTTTTTTAGTCTTCTATAATATTGGATGAGATTTATATCAACAAAATATAAGGATATATTTGTTATTATCATTGTATTATGAAGATATGTACTCTCAGATTCCCATTGATTAGGAATAAACTCAATAAAAATTCTAAAAATGTTTCATTATTAAAATCATTGTAACTGAATTATTTTAGACTTTTTTCAATTTTTATAAATCTTGGATACATCATTGGAACATATTATCAATGTAGAAAATAAAATTCTTTGTATTCATCAATCAACATAGATCTTATAGTTTCAATAAAATTTGATTTTTCAAAGTGAGTAACATAAATCATTCTCTAAATACTTAATCAGCATCACAAAAAACAAATATCACTATTTAAGTTCATTGGCCTGGAGAATATCATTGGTTTTTGAGATAATAGTTTAGTTTATATTTAATCATCTCATATTTAAAAAAATTAGTAATATCCTTTTAATGAATCATAATTTTTCCTATAGACAAGAAAAAATTGTCTACTCTAGTATTTATAATAAATTTCTACATTTTATCTCTCCAATACTCATAATTAACACCATTAATGATTTGTGGCCTTTCTAGATTTATCTTTTCGAATGATTCCCTATTTAAACCATCCATCATAGAAATATAAAAATAATCATTCTAAAAAATACATGTTAGTGTAAAAAAATATATTAAAAATAGAACACATGATATAAAATATATCATCTTATAGATATTATAAACATGTAAAAATTGTATAATCTTATCTGATACCAAATGTAGCATTGCAAGAGTGTTAATTACACTAAAAAGGGGGGATAAAAATGATTATAAAATAAAACCACTAATTTTGGTAACCTCTTTATGCAGGTTAATTAGATAAACTATCATTCTAAAAACAAATTTAGAGTTTATAAATGTGTATGAAAATTGAAACATTCCTTAATAAATTAATTATAGAATAAAGAAACTTATAAAAACTTGTTTTTAAAAAATTTATAATTATAAAAATAATGGAAAAAAATTATAAAATATTTCTCCACATTATCAATTTGTTTCAAGAATGTTAAAAACATTATCTTTGGGAATCCACTGTTTTTAACTATCAATAATTTGTCTCTTTCTCAAAATAAGAAATACCTTGATTTTTATATTACGCATACCTCTTCTGTCTTAACCCTAGAAGTCCTCGATAAATAATACTTGACCCACCACTATCATCATGTCCCCAGAATCCATGAATCAGCATGATCAGACACACCTCTATCAATACATCCTCAGAAGCCCTTGATTTTCCATATCACATAGATAATTAAAAAAAATAAACAATTAATTCATTTCTCAAGTATCCTCTCATGGATACCATAACAAGAATACTCTCACAAGATTTTGGTGAAGCACTTTAAATTTAAAAATGTTGTTAAAAATAAATTATAGAAAAATAATGTAGTATTGGTTCTAAAAGAAATAAAATCGTTGGATTTTAAAATTTCACTCCTTTAATGATGTTTCCCTTTATAGGCAACTCTAGAGTGGTAATATTAAAATATTTCATAGATGGTTGCAATGGATTTTAAAAAACTCTCTATTTTATTGAAATTTTTCATTATAGATTTTTCATATGATCCTCTTAGATTTTTAAAACATTAAAATTTATTTGAATTACATCCTGATTGAATAAAAAATACCTCAAATATTTTATTTCTCCAAACCATAGATATGATTATTTATAATCTTGGAAACATGTCTTCCTCCATCAAACACAATTTTTCTTATAGTATCGATATATGTTTTTTTGATATAATTCATTATACTTGAACATCTGGATTTCAATATCTATTCTTTAGATGAAATATTTATCCTTCAGTCAAACATTACAAAACATTTAGGTTTCAGTAAATATTTGATCACCAATTTCATGTTTCAAAACATATACCTCAGATTAAATATATACTCCTCTATCTAATGTATAAAAACATGTACATGTGATTATGATAAATAATATTGTCCCATAAATTGATTTTTCTACACCGATAAAATATTTTTATACATAACATAGTTAATACTAGAGAAATATAATCATTAGTAAAATTAAAATTTTTAATGGAATGTATTTTGATTTTAAAAATAATTTGACAGATTGTGGAATGATATTTATTAGGGTCAACATGTTAATATGAACCAGAAATATTTCTTCTATATTTTTTAATATCTTGTGTTACAGTCATGTTATTTTCTTTCCCAATCAACTTGATTTATTTTACATAATATATATATATATATATATAAATACACAATTTTGGAGACTTGGAATCAAATTTTTTTTATTTTAGTGGGATTTTAAATATTCATCAACACTTGATGAAGAGGGAAGGTTCTAGTCTTTTGGTGAAATGGTTAACCTATTATGACCTATATTGATTACTTATATTATATGTGTTAATTATTTTATTGACAATAAATAGGAAAAAATCATATGATATAAATCCTTATGGGGTTTAAGAGATGTTACTATGGAGAGACTAAGATTTTTTGTCAGAGATTCCTTATTTTAATTTTTTTATTCGTATATATTGATATATGACTAGAATTGTAAGCCATTCATCTCATAATAGTATGAATTACATGATTTTCTGGCATGAATTTGATAATACATGTTTTTTTATTTTATTATAAATATCATTAATTTCCTTTCAAATACTCTATGAAACATTGAATAATATTTTTTTTATTGTTTATAATATTTATAAATTACTATATTCTCATGATACAAAGCATATAGTCTAACAAAAATATTTTATTGAACCACACAACTAGTGAGTGGCCTCTATCATTTGAGGAGGCATTATAGTGGTCTCATAGTATCTCCATATTGGGCCACTAGTTTATGACCAGATTAATGATTTTATAGTAATAACATATCATGCTATATTCCACAATGATCATTGATCAAATTGATAAAATGATTTATAGATTGTTTATATCCATCCTTAGTCACAATAAAATCACTCATATATAAAAAATTCAATTAAAGTTGAAATATTTAAGATACATAAATAAATATTAAAATTTATATAGAATAGTGTACTAGTGATTTATTTTGTATCCACAACACCATTTCTATGTAAAGTTAAACTAATATCATTACTTATTCATTTACATAGAGTATATATATTTTCTATAATAACGATATTGACATTTTAATCACTTTTTAGAAAATAATATAGAGTAAATGAGGAACTATTTTGAGAAAATATTATTCATAGGTCGAATCCATAATTAGAAAATATATTTTTATCAATTGTTGGATGTTTCACTCTGTGGAACTATGAACATACCACTATTCCCATACACATAATAATGATAATGAAAACTATGAAAGGGACAAAATAGTAATTTTAAATACATATAAATAGATTTATATTAGATAAATATTAGAATAGGATATTCCATTTGGAATCATGGAGAAGGATGGAAAACATATTGAAGTGGGAGTTATTAATTTACGTATCATTTCAGAAGATGGGATTGCATTCGAGAAAAGATAGCATCAGAGATCACTAAAGGTTATTCGATTTTTGAAAGATTAATGATGAACAAATACAAGGAGGATTAAATCTATTGGTCCAATTGGTAGGGGAGAATACCAGGGCCTCTGAGGTTCATAACTAACCATATGGATAGTCAAAATGGGGTGGTCTGATGGGTGGTATGTTACAAAGACATCAACTATTAGAAGGAAAACCAGGTAGGTCGTCTTATATTTTTTCATGGGGTGTCCAATACCCAGCATATATTTTAATTAATCATGTTCATCTCTAGGTTTCATGATCACAACACTTGATTTGTAGTTGATGATTACCATGTCGAATACCATCTAGGTAAATGATCCTGATATGTGTGTTTTGTTGTTGTGACGATCTGGGAAATTCAATATTATATACATTCAAAACATTTAGAGAATGTTTCACAGTAGTGATGAGTGGGAGAGAAGAGTCTATGAGTAAAGATATACAATAGAAAAAAAAATTATGGTTTGGAGCCTATGTTACAAAGCCTTGCTAACATATGAATATATTCCGAAGAAGGGAGTATATATAGCATAATTACATCACTGTTATTTATCAAGGAACAAAAAAATACCTCACATATTGTCTTTAAAATAGACTTTGTGTCCTTCATTTGGAATCTAATTTTAAACTATATTTGAATCAATGGGATTGGGGAATCTATTTCTACATTATTGGAAGCATGACATTAGGGTGGTGATAATCATATTGAATAGATGTCTAGGAGTATGTTTTTTACTATGACATGATGGGTCAAATGGGAGGGAAAGAACAAGTCTAGGGAAGTAAATATATGCTCATATATTTTCTTTTAGGCATGGATCAAATCTGCAGTGGTGGTGATGTGGGCAATTAAACCTGTTGAATGTTACTCCCTCCTGCTAGATAGAGATATTCGATGAATTGTCTTGAATTCCCAAAAGGTGGAAGGAAAGACAAAAGAGCATGGGTTTTCTATAGACCTTCAATAAAAGGTCTAAAATTCAATGTGTTTGGATTATTTATGGATAAAAATATGAGATGATGATGAGATGTACTTGATAAAAGGATCTTGGTTCTTTATGTGTTCAAATCCTTCTATAGAACATGTTACTCAATGGGAGTAGATTCAAGGGTGATAGCGTGTGTTATAAAATTATGTAGGTGACTTAATATCATCATTACAGAGGATAAATCTAATTATAAAACTATTATTGGTAGTCTCAAGGAATTTTCCAATGCGCCTTGGTATTTGACATAGATTATCAAGAAATTTAGGTTAATAGTGGACTAAGATACCTTATTCAAGCACACAAGGTGAGATGAAAACATTACAATAGATTCCATGGATAAGAAGGGGGATCCTAGTATGAGAACCCACTTATATATTTATTCTGATTCACTTGCTAATGATAATATCTTTATCTTTACTCGTTATGCATTGCCCCTATATAATTTCTGACTTCCTTTATTTTCTTATGTTATTTAGAAGCTAACCACCATTTTTTATTTATATAAAAAGTTAATTTTAGGAATAATACATTTAAATATTCTCTATGAATACCCTATTTTTCATAGTTAAAAAATACCTCCATGATTTTTTTTGAATTTAAATGCATATTAAATGTATTATTATCTTCTAATAAATTCCTCCATAATAATCTACAAAAAACATGGATTATTTTGTTTCTATAAATAGTATCCACATACATTATTTAATTATATAAAAATAAATATATTATATATCATTTGAAAACATAGAAATTTTATTTAATACCCTAACCACTAGTCCCTGAAGAATTGGAAGTTCATTAATCATTAATTTGGATACTGTAAGAATGAAGTCCCTTCATTTATAATATATAATCTTGAATTCACATTTCATTTACCAGATTTAGAATATTATAAATTCATAATCCTTTTAGAATACCATTATAGTTTCTTACAAATGTTGTTCAAAGATTAATACTTCATGATCTCTATAGTATAATTACATAATCTATTGGATATAATTAACTTTTACCCATGTAAACATCATATTCCCCAAGATATTTTTACTTTATCATTGAAAATAGATTTCATTGTTACATTTCCATTGTAAATGATTAGATCATGGAATATTTTACATATATTTTCAATTTCTATAACTACATAGTTTACTTAGTAAAACAACCTGATTACTTGGATATATATAGATATTCATTGATAATTTATTTCACTGTATCTTTGACATAATTAAATTTCAAATCAATATAAACTAATAATTCACTTTTATCTAAAAATACTCAACCCAAAATAACTTTTCATTGGTATAATTTATTTGGAAGTTTATATTACAATTGATTACTTGACCTTTAACCCCATTTTGAACAACAAATATCCACACATAATAACCTATTTAAATTATATTATTCGGGAATATTAATTTTCACTACAACATCTTCTTTTTATATATATAAATTTTATATTTTTTCTTCTCATATAAAATTTTTATATTAAAACATATTTTATAACTACATTTTATTAACTAATATTCTAGGTAGAGTATTAAATATCATCTAACTAGGATAAATTAAATTTTTTTATATACAATGTTCCAAAAACAACAAATTTTAAAGGTCTTACAATAAGTTATATGTCTTTCCATAGGTTTTGTACATGGATTTAAGATTGTTAGTTTATACATATGTTAGAAACACCCTAAATGAATTCAATACCTTGCCTCTATAAACCTAATATATCATAAAAATCCATTTTAAGGAATTTTTATATAAATTTATCCTACAAAGACATCCATGAAAATATTCCTTTTAAT
Organism: Viscum album; assembly: GCA_963277665.1. Lineage (NCBI taxonomy): Eukaryota > Viridiplantae > Streptophyta > Magnoliopsida > Santalales > Viscaceae > Viscum > Viscum album. The sequence goes on from OY728140.1 coordinate 477,134,447, forward strand.
TTTTGGCTAAAAGCCTCCTCTATTGGTTCTATTAGTAATACTTAATATGATGTTTTAAATTCCATGCCATAAAGTAGGATATATATCATATTTAACAAATAAATGAATAAAAAATATCCATATATTAACTAATAGTGATGAAAGTATTTTTATATCATTTGTGGATTCAATAATGTATCACCCTTTTACCTCAATTCCCATTATCACGACTACTCTTCCAGCCCTATTGAGCTACACAGCCCCCTATAAAAACCTTATTACTAATTTCTATTCCATATATTATCCCTTTTGACTATGTTATATTAATCTCATAAATTTCCTTAATTTTCTTTAAACACAGGGATTTTATCTCAACCATTTAATCATTAAAATTCAAATAAAAATTTAATTCATTAAATATATTTTAATAAGGTTAGTTTCATTAATTCCTTAATGTGGAAATAGGATATCAAACCCAAAATTTATATTTTTTCTATTCAATGAACTTCCCCTGTGGGTGACTTCGTCATCATATATATTATCGATCTATATGGGATAAATATATTATTCTCGTAAAACATTAATTTGACTTTTAAATGATGAAATAATTTTTTTTTTTATAGGTTTTCTTACTTGACAAATGAACAAAAATTTTATATTATTTACATAGCCTCTATTATTACAAATAGTGAATTATATTATGAAAAAATATTCATCTAAAACCTTCAAAAATTCATTCATCCAAATTAAACAAGTGTATATTAGAAAAAACATATAGAATTTACCTCAACTATTTTGTATCAAATTGAATTTTGTTTTGTTCTCAGTCATGATATTCGATTCCATTAAAAGTATGGAGTTCCTTTATAAGTAAATTTATTGTCATTCATTTATCATTAATCCTATTTTTCACTAAATTGATTCATCATTTTCTCATTAGTTTATTAATACTATAAACTATTGACCATTATACAAATAATACGCTATAATTTACTCTTTAAATGTATGATTTTTATAAAATTTGATATATTTTGATCCTTTTTACTAATGATTTTGTATATATAATATCTATTTTTCTAAAATTCATTTATATTAGACATACTATTATTTTTCTATGAACTATGGCATTTGATAATTCACCAAACTAATCATTTCTATGTGCTGAATGTAAAATATATTTTTTCATAATTCATGATATTCTACTAAAATAAATATATATATCATTACAATAGCCATCACATAATACCCGACAATTTATTTCATCTGGGCAGTTCTCTAAAAACTATAGAGTAACACTCTATAAAATCTATATCATCTATTATTAAATATATAACAGTATATGAACATACAATAATCATGTAATCTAAAAGATCATTTTTCAATAAATAATAGGAGAAAAACACACATTGTAAATAAGAAGAATATAATAAGTAAATGAATAAAAATGATATTTTAGGTGAGATAAGGGAATGAATAATTTTAAAATATAGAATGAATTAATAAAGGATAAATAGGTAGATAGAAGGTTTTGATGATTTTTAGACTAGTAACATTATAACATGATCCTAAAATAATAATTCAACCATTATGTGAAGAATTTTTTCCCATGTACAAAAAACATAGTAATTGTTGTGGGTGAATTATGCTGACGATATTGTTTTCAAATAGAATTCAATATTATTCAAATGTTTATAAGATCTCAATGAATATATAAAAATAAATAATTATCTAAAATATCCCTTGAATTGGAACTGAATTCATGGAAAAATTTATTTTACTTGGTTCACTATAGATGAAAAATCTCTTGGGAAAATACTAAAAATGTGTCATCATACTAGAGATATCATTGTATACTACATTTGATTAAAAATTTAGGTATATATAACATGAAAACCAGGTTCCACTATCACATTATTCCTATTCAAGCACTCATAAAAAATGTTAACAAAAGATTATGTTTAGTTTAATCAAACTAAATATCTATAAATCATAAAATCACTGATAATAATGGGAGTTTCTTTGATATCGTCAACCACCCGGGCCATCTTTAAATGATCAATTACATTCATTTCACGAATGAATTCACTATACAAATTCTAGATGAAAAAATTCTCATTAGAAATATCTAATACATGTTCACCTCAAAACACTCAAATCTTCAAATTAAAAAATAATTAATTTTAATTTATAAATTCATTATCGATTTTATACCAATATTAATCAAATGATTTTCTCTAAAATCATCAATTTAAAATGAATTAAATTCCACAAAAAATTATATGTTGAACTAAATTTAATCAGTACTTGTCCAATAATAAATTATTACTTAATGAGGTGTTGTTACACCCCTATAATGAGACACTCTTGATCCATCATTCACATTGATTCAAAAAACTACTATATTGAAATTCAAAATTCATGATTCTTCAGGTTGAAACCATATTATATTTTTTCATATCATAAAAAACTATGATGTGGTGAATTATAAACTGTTTTATTTCATTTTTCTAATGATTATATTGATACAACCCCCAATAACAGTTATCATACTATTCTACAATACACTAATTATCCTAAATATATGGAGAACATGTCTCCTAGTGTGAGTCATCTCTTAGAAAAATGGTTTTTTCGAAAAATAAAGAACCAAATATAACCCTATACATTTAAATAAATTTTCCAATGTGCACTATATAACTTTAATGACTCAGCTATTGTTACTTGCATCCATCATCCTTCCATGACCAATTTATAACAAATTCTAGAAATCATGTCACTTCATAATGATTATTTTTATGATGTGTGTAAATCCACCTACACGAAATAGTTTATTTTCTAAAATAATTTACAAAACCCTAATAAAAATAACTATCACATATAATGAGGTATTCTCTATTTTCCATCAAATCCTAGCTTACACTATGGTATAATCAATAATAACATGGAAAAAGTTATTTTTTAATAGAAAAATGCTTTCATAACTGTTATAAACATCCATGTTTATCATGGTCTTCATAACAACAATGTAGTGGATACTAATATGGTGTGGTTAGTAAATTTTACAATTAAAACTCATTTAAACCATTAAGAAACCTTTATTATTATATAATCTTATACCATATCAATTTTTATTATCATCTCCAAATTTTTAAAACTGTGATTTATTAATCAATTATTATAATCAACATTCTTAATTAAATGGAATTCATTTAAACTATTTGTAACCAACTATCAAAAATTTCCAGAATGACACAACAGTTATAACCTCCACGTGGCTATTAGTATACCTCATAGTTCTGAAGAGTCACCCAACTAGAAATAATATTCTATGATCATTATTAGGGAGAAAAAATTCTATGTTAAATACCAAAAAATAATGACTAAAAATAAAATATCTTCCATAACCAAATATTATTGAATAAGACTATGAATATATAGCCATTGAAAATAGAAATGATATAAATATACACAATGATATAATTAAAAAAAGTCTCATTTGGTCATACATTCCCATATATCATTGACCAGATAGATTACAAGTCAAAATTTAATATATAAATCAAATAAAAATATGTGTCTACATCCATCCTCAAGCATCACCACAAACCCACCTATAAATATTATTGACATACTCGTGTCTGCTCGAAAATACACCATGTACTCAACCAATATACTAGAGGTAAGGTCAACACATGCACAAGAGTGATCATACATAGATGGAGAAGTACACTAAGTTGGTTCTCACCATGTACTGCTAATATTTGTATTTACACAGACACAGACACAGACACAGACACACACACACACACATAGATATATATATATATATAAATATATATATATTTCTCTATGTGTGTTTATCCAGGAGGGACATAAATAAAAAAATAAACATCATAAAATAATGACCTTCAGGTCATTGTGTGATTAATTGTAATCTATAACAACATAACCTATATGGATCGACCAATGAAAGAAAAAGTCTCCATATTTTAACACCACTAAGACAAAACCCATCACCCAGGGTAAAGACCCACAACTGGGTTCCAACTATTACCCTCCCACTCAAGGTAGGGTCTCAAGGTGGATACTGATTTTATATCACATCCCACACCTCTACCCCTCACTCAGGTTACGGTCTCACACCGTGTGAGATATCATGACTCACACCACTATCCTATCACATATAGTGAGGTCACATACAATTCCAAATGCTACATGTCACCCTCTTTCCTCTCACTTATGGTAGGGTCTTATAATGAATCTCAATCATAACATTCCATGTAATCGATGATATCCTCTTAATAAAGGAAGGACCTCATATTTAACCACGACCTATACCCCCTAGCATTAGGAACGCCTCATATCAATCATTGGAAAATAAACACTCACACATGTTAGGATTTACATCTCAATTTATGACATCCATCATCTCACATAGCAGTGAACATCATACAATAACTATGTCTCCTCCCTCTCTCTTATGGTAGGTCTGCAAACCGAACCATGAACTCCTTCCTCCCACTCAAGGTATTACACATATAAAAACCTCATCAGTGAACACACCTATTTCTCGGGTCATATCATGGTCTATCCTAAATGAAAATTCTACATATCAATCTAGAATGATATTATCACTCATAAAATCTAATCTCGGGGGTTCTTCTTACTCATAGAACCATCGATACAATACACTATCATACCATAACCAAGACCTATTACAACAAGACCTATCCTTTCATCATGGGGTACACCTAATCATTTTTCATAATCAAATCCAATTCATACCATTCCTAGCCAAATCTAGAAAGAAATTAGAAACAAAATTCACAAACATTACCAATATGCTAGTGAATGAAACAACTAGGTACCTCTTCCCCAACCTATTAAATCATTCTTTTCTAATCATGGAGACCTCATAACCCAAATTCCATACCTAAATATTTCCTTAACATACTATTAAATTTCACATAATATTTTCCATTTCAACACCTTAATCTTGCTACCAAAAGGGAATCCATATATAAAATCACTCTAGGATCCTTGGAATATCAATACCATGATTCACATTAATTACCACAACCGATATATAAGTCGCCAAAACACATGTATCATATAGTGGTCATGATCCTACACTGATTGAAACTATCCTCCTTGCTTTATCAACTTAAGTCTCAAATGATTTATCACAATCCCCTCAAGTACCAACACCCCAACAAAACCTATCTTAACCATTCACCGGACATTTGGATTTTCTAACCATTATCTATGATTCTAATGCAACCATGTATACCATAATAACTATAATAAGACTCGTCCTAGGATACTAAAATCACATATCAAGCTGAAAGGCTAATCTAATGAAGCTCATAATCTAACTAGTGTACTCACCCCCTTAGTGACATATTCATCAGGGAATTTGATTTTCATAACCATACGATGGAGCACATTCTCTTTGTCCTTGAGGCTCAATGCAATCCTAATTTTATACTATGAAACTCTCAGTCCCTATATAATTTCTATGAACCCAAAATCCCATGAGGTCATTTAAAATCATGTGTAATCATGAAAATGGTTAAGAATCATTGGGACGACATAACTATATATGGAGACACACATCTATTTTCATGACCATCCATATAATATACGTCCAAACCAAACCCATCCCTACCCTGAGACCCTGTATTATTATATAAAATTACTACAAATATATATATCAATTTATAATTAATTATAAAATTAAATTCAATCTACTATAATTAAAAAATACCTATACTGACCAAGAAACACTACGACCAGGAAAAAAGTGTGAGCAAGGTCCATGATGATCCCAAAAAACCTCCAAAAATTCCCACATAACATATTACCCATTTAATAGACAATTTGTCTTTCTCCATTAGATTACAACTTCATCGGATACAACCTTTTTTTCTTTAAAGGATTTTGAGTGGTCTTCTCAACTACCTTTCTTTTACTCAATGTTTTCTTGGATGTCTTATAGGGGTTTTCACTATCTTCCAATGTTTCCTTTTCTTTCTCAAGATCCGGATCTTTCTTAGAATTATTTAATTCATGATTTAAGCATAACGTGAGAAACCTTATCATATCTTTACTATTTAAGGGCTCCTTGATGGTTTCTGGTCCTACTTGATTGATATATTACATGTGCTCAAGAACTCCTTTAAAAACATTCTGATAATGGTATGAAACATGATCTGTTGTGATTTTATACCACCCGATTTTAGCATCTTTATTCTCAGTTAGATGAACCCCATAAGGTTGAAATTTCTCTTGTTTAATAAATAATCAAGGACATATACATGTCAAAAATTCAAATTTTCTGTGTCACCCATTCTCAACACCAAATAACCTTGCATCCATAGAGATATATGTTTATTATCTCTTGATAAATGACTCACTTTTCCCTTAGCATCATGAATCTCAAAAAACAATTCCTCTGCATTAGATCTATCAAAATTTCCATCAGCTTATAGTAACTTATGAGAAGGATATAAAGCATCTCCCTCAATTAGAATACCTAGAAATGTAGCTTCTTATTTGGAAGAAGTTGAATACATCTTTTCATACTTAATAAAGGAAACAATAAGAGCATTGTATATATATAGTGATTTATAGAAATGAAACACCTTGTCATGATACACAAAATCATGATCAAAATCCAGTCTTTCTAGATAAATTTCTTCCTAGCCGTGAAATCTTATAATTATTTGCAATAATGAATCAAAAGGACTCGTAAATGTCTCAAGAGAATAAGCTTTCACCCTGAAAGGACATGAATGATAATTATTTTGGTGGCATTTATTTTTGAGATGAATAAGTAGTCTCAGTCATGAAATAATAACTCACACCCTAAAGATCCTATTGATTTCGAATGCTGAGTATATCTCTGATTACAAAAACTAATGTTGGAACCAATTTAAATCCATGATGACTACTTATAAAGAAACTGATCATTTGAAAAAAATATATGATTTCGATGTGTGACAGATTATTTTAAAAGGAAATTGATGGTCATTATTATATTTGAATGATCTAATGGCCAAAAATGATATCAAACTCGTGAGGTTTTCCTTAAATAAAAACCATTTTCAGACTGAAACCAATTAGGAATTAAAAGGATGAAAATTGAAAAAACCATTTAAATAGAAAAAATATGGGTTTATAAATTATACATTTCAGAGTATAGATATATATGTATTAGACTTAATATATTGATCTTTTGAAGAAAATATTGACAATAAAAAATGTAATACCAATAAAATCTCTAAAACCAATAAAATAAAATTGGTTGGTAAAGATTATTTAGTACCGAGAAAATAATACAAAACCGATAGTCCTGTATCAAAAAGGTAATCCATCACAGATAGTCTAGTACCGATAACGAATTTTAATGATGATAGTTTAGTACCAATAATGTACCATAATATCTATAGTATAACCTAATACTTAAAATTAAGGAACTGATAAAATTATAAAAGTGATAAAATTATTAAACTGATGAAATTATTAAACTTATTAAATCATAAAACAAAAAAATTAAATACTGATGATAATAAATAATGAAGAGTAAAACATATTATAGTGAAACCAATAGACAAAAAAACTGATTTATGCAGAACTGATTCATGTTAAATCAATATAAAGAAAGCTAATATGTAATATAGATGAAATGTAAAACATTAATGGTAAAATTGAATGACTATCTACACTCCCCCTTTGAAAAGGAGTAACTCAATTTAAAGATATAAGGTAAAAAAGTAATATATGTGAATGATTACATTACAGTGATCATTCCTATTTTCTATTTAATGTAGTCAAATATATATGATGATAGTGGTTTTGTGAAAATGTCAGCATGTGGTTAATTATTCCGATAAACTGTAAAACAATATCTCTTTTTTCTGTATGATACCTAAGAATTTGGTGTCTAATAAATTATTGTTTTTCACAAGTGTTATGTGAATGGTTTTTACTATGTTAAATAGTACTAGTATTTTCATATAGTTTTTGAGTATTGGAAAAACTCATTCCATTTTATGTGAGTGTACGTTGTATCCACAACACTTGATCACAACAACTTCCAGCTGCTACATATTCAGTATTAGCAGTGGAAAGTGCTACTGAGTGTTGTTTCATACATGTCCAAGGATCAAAATAATCTCCCAAAAAATAAAATGTTTTGGATGAACTTTTTCTATCCATTATTCAACCACCGAAGTTATCATTTGAAATCCTTTTCAAAAGAAAATCATTTCCAGAAGAATAGAATAGTCTTATGTCCATAGTTACCTTTCTATAGCGAAAAACAATTTTCAATACTTTAAACTGATATTCGTTTGGAATAGAATTGTATCTTTCACATAAGGACACCACAAATATTACGTCTGGATGAATTGTTGTCAAGTATAACCAATATCCTATCATACTTATAAAACTTGTTTGATATACTAGTTTCCCAGAATTAACCAGATCAAGTGTATTTGAGGTATCGATTGGATTGATAATACTTTTGGTGTGGTCATATATATACTTCTTGGTTAATTATTTGATATACTTATGGTGAGATATATAGGTTCTTCTGGTAGTTGAGATATTTGAATACCTAAAATGAATGTTAAATCATCCATCATAGTAATTTCAATAATATATTTCATTATATTCACAACAGAATCAGTTAGAGATTAATGAGTTGAACTGAATAAAATATCTTCAACATTTATTATAACAATCAAAACATTTTTTACATTTTTATAAAAATAGATGGGACAGTAGTAAATTTTGTATAATGTTTTTGTAAAATAAATCATTTGAGTCTATCATACCGTGCTCTTGGGGATTTTTAAAGGCAATACAAATCATTGATATGTATAAAAACATGATGAGGACGTTTGAAAACTATAAAACCTAGATTTTATTAAACAAAAACTTATTTTTGTAAAAAAAACATTACAAATGTCACATTGTACATCCATTTGGAAATTTTTGAAATTGAAGTATTATGAAAAATCAAATATAATTTTAATAGATTCTATTCTAGATAACTTAAAATTATTTTCTTAATAGTCTATTAAATCATGTTGATTATAGACCTTAGAAATAAGACTTGATGCAATTCTTATAATGACTCCATTTTCATCACACTTGGTTCTTAAAACCCATTTTACACTAAATACAGTGGTTTATTTAGGTCTTTCAACTAAGGTCCAAACATGATTCCATTAAAATTCATTTAGTTCATATGGAATTTCTTTAATCCAATCATCATCACCTAAGGCATCATTAGAAGTTCTAGAATAGAATTGGGATAGACAAGAATGATGTTCTATTTCATGTATCAATGAATTTCTGGTCCTTACATGTTGATTTACATCACCAATGTTTTTATCACTAGGATGATTACTAAGAATCTATTTATTTTTGTTTTGAAAAACAAATTCCTTAAAATAATATAGAAATTCTTCTAGGGTAATTTTTTTAGAATCATTTTCGTGTGTATTTCTCTGATTTGAACAGTTTTCAACCAGAGGTTGATAATCATTTTTTGAAATCAAATCTGTTGATGAAGGTAAGGATTTTATAAAAATAGAGGTCCGTTTGATAAAATATAACATGCATAGTTTCCTCAACAGTATAAGTGTTTTTATAAAAAACTCTATTGGCTCTAAAACTTGAGGAATATGTTTAAAAGATTCCTCCATCAAATTTGAGTGATAATTTATTTAAATTCTCTTTTGTATTCTATACAAAAATATTACATCCAAAACCTCTGAAGAAATAATATTTATGTTTTAAACTAGTCCAAAATTCAAAAGGTTTTTTATTAAGAAAATTTCTAGTTGAAACACGATTTATAGTATAACATGCAATACTAGCAACATCAGTAGAGAAAATCTTAGCAATTGAGTATTCAGCCAACAAGGTTATAGTCATTTCCTAAATAATATTATTTCTTATCGAAATAACACCATTTTATTGAGGGGTTCTTGGAGATTAAAATTACTGAGAAATAATTTTCTTGCAACAAATTGTTCCAATATCCTATTTTATTAATTCTCCATTATGATCACTATGATTAGTAATCAGGTGTAGTTGTTTCTCATTTTTATCTTTGGGTCTAAAAGTTTTGAAATAGAAAAATGCTTCAGATATCCTTGCATGAAAATACACCCATGTTAATCTAGTGTAATCATCATCAAAAACAAATACACAGTACTTGCCTCCAATGCATTCTGTTTTTATAACACCAAAAGATCCATTTTCACTAACTGTAATGAATTAAAAGTTGAAACTTCATTGATTTATTTAAAGATATTTTTTTGTTTCTTGTTATATTGACAAGGGTTATAATCATTTTAAGAATAATTCATTATATCAAGAAGATCCATAAAAATACTTTTGTTTGAGATTTTATAAAGGATCCTTAGATTGTAGAGTCCTAACCTTATAATCCATAACCAATATGGGTCTTCCATTGCACTTAAGAAAGGTATTTACAAGATCATAATGTCTTCTATGTTTATTGTGTATACATTCTCATGCCTATGGGCAGAAATAATGAAAGAATACTTAGAATTGGGAACTAAACATTTATTATTCCAAAAAATCAGAAGGTAACCTTCATCACACAATTTACTTATGATGATGAGGTTGTGAATAATACCTTTGAGAAAAATAACATTTGAAATTAAAACATTTCTTGAAACAAAAATATTTCTTCTACCAATGATATTTCCATGAGGATTATCTCCTAAGGGCACTCGTCCACGTTTCATTTAAATAATATTTTCAAAGAAATATTTACATCCAATCAAGTGTTGAGAACAACCACTATGCACATACCAAATGTTCTTGATGTTGGAACACATCTTGATTTCCATGAAAATAAACAATTAAATTTTTTGAACCCAAAGATGATAGGATCCATAAGTGTAAGATAACAATTTTTAGGAATCCACCTTTGTCTTAGAAAATGAGAATTATGAAATCCTAAACATTTAGTTTTATTTATATAACAATTTTATTCCCAATGTTCTCCACATTAACATTTATTACAAAAAATCATTTTGAGGAACAAATTAGTTATGACTAAAAAAGGTTTTGAGTTAGTGTGACCAATTATATAACTATTCTTTAGATGAAGAAATTGAGAATAATTTTTTTGTCAAATTTTTTCCTTCCAATAGTGAAGTTTGATAAAAGATTCATAAGAGAAAAAATATCATATTTTAGACTAATAACTTAATTATCATTCCGAAAAGTAGTATTTTTTTGGAATTTATTTCAGTTTCAAAAACAATTTCTTTAAAATATATTGTGAAATTTCCATAATCTTTTTATCCTTCTCATTACATACTACCATAATGGTTTTTGAAATATTTTAAAAATAAATAGATATCTTATCAAGATCATTTGAAATATCTAAAACATATTTTTGAAGAATAGATAATCTATAATTTTCCTTATCAACCTTTTTCTTGAGTTTGGAATTTTTATTCTATGAAAATTTGAAAATCTGGATACTTCATCAAAAGAAGTTAAATTTTCCTATGTGGTGGAAGATTATTCATCTGAGGAGTAAAATTGTTTCTCATCCGGGTATATTTCATTTAAAAATATATTTGTATGAGACTCAGCATTGTGTAACGTAGTCCTGAAACAAATATTTTGAATATGTAGTCTGGTTATACGTCTTAAATACTTCTAACCGAGAGATTCATATTCCAAGGATTCTTCTAATGAATCACCACCACTTTCACTCCAATTATCATTTGCCTTAAATACTTTATTTTTATTATAATTATAATACTTTTTCTATTTTCGTTCAGAATGTTTATCCTTTACCTCTTTTCTTTTTAGTAAAGGACTATCTTGTCTAATATGACCTATTGTTTTACATTCATAATATGTTACTTCTGAGTCATTCTTGTATTACCTATCGTTAAATTTAATCAATATTGATACCAATCCTTCCCACAATCTTGTTAATCCTTTGAACATGATTAGATAACTCATTATCTGAATGATCACTATCACTTTATTCTAATGAAACAATAGTATTCATAGCATTGGATCTAGTTATCCTTTTCAGTGTCTTAGCATTGGATGTAGTAGTAAAAGCTACACTACCATTACTATTATTCTTATTATCATAACCAACATCATATTTCATTCTTATCTCATTTTGAAGAAGAGTTCCTAATAAATCATCATGAGTGATTTTGGAAACTTTCATGTTCTCGTCAATAGGTGTCATTTTTTATTTACATTAATTGGGAATTATATTGATTAATCTATCAACAAGTAATTCATCGTCAAGACCCTTTAAAATCATATGTTGTATACTTAAGATGATTTTAATAAATATTTGTTTCACCTTTCATTCTAGTTCTCAATAAGGAAAAATAAAACCATGATATTCTACTCGAAACATTGTTCTTCTTATTTCTATAACATTGGATTTTCCAAAATTTGTGTCATCCAATTTCATTCTGATACAAATGACGACTTCACATAATTATATCTATCTATATATATTTTTTTTCAAGGAACAAAACAATGTATTGTGTACCTTGTCATTTAGTTGATTTTCTTGTTTCTCTTGATTTGTGAAGGTACTGACTTCATTTGCAGGGATTTTGTAACCTCTAGTAAGCATAATAATGTTGTATAATCCATTATTAAAAACAAAAGACTTTATTCGATCTCTCCATTACTCATAATCATTCCCATCAAAAATAGGTTGTCTTGTTTGATTCATATTTTCAATTGATATACTATTCATTACTTCCATATTATAAAAACAATATATTTCTACTTCACATGATACTGTATTATGTAGTTATAAACAAAATATTTGTCAAATAAATATAAATGTCTTGTCGAATGACAAAAATCATGTAATAAAAATCAGTATAAATCTCATCTAATACCAATTTTGGATCATAATAAATATGTATATGTATATTAGAAGGAACAATACAAGTGGGGTGAATTGTAGGTTTAAAAGCATTGTGTTTAAACACTTAAGAGGGAACATTGATTAAGACGCCTTAAACAAATACAATTCACAATCAATATAATGGACCTTAGAGGACTTGGATCTGATTGCTATGATATGATGTAATACTACAAGTAATGTGAAAAAAAATATTTGAATTGAATATAATGATCAGAATAATACTTATGTAAATGATTCTACCGTATAGCTTATAGAGTCTATTAATACAATATGTATGATTGAATCATAATTGAAACAATTAATATAGAACAGAATATGAATAGAAATAGGAAAAATTCAATTCCCTATCTAATACAAATAGCAGCAAAAAATGTAAAAGTGTTACAATTCTTTTATCCAACAGAGTAGGTTTTCCATTCACCTAGGATAATGGTTATGTCTTACCACCACCATGGAAATTCCTCGATATGATGATCAACATGATTCTCTTACAGTCCCTGGAATCTGTCAATTAAGAATGAAATCAAAACCTCTATCATTAAAGAAAATGAAAGAACATGATAAAATTATCGTCAGCGCATCTTCATATCCTTGGAATCCCTAGATCGTTTTCACAATGATCGGTTTCACCAAAAGAAAATAAATAACAAATAGAAAGACAAGAACATTGAAAAATATTTTCTTTTCATGTATCATCAAGGCTTTCAAATGATCCAAGAGAGAAGTAAAAACATCTCTATCTGTAACATGATAGAAGCAAAGATATGTATTCGGGTTTTAATTAACCCCTATTTATAGGTTTTTGATTCAAACGATCATATTTCCTCCAATAGTCGTATTTCTCTGAAAAACTCAGTGGGACTTAGAAATCTGGCATTACTACAGTCTAAAAAAACTGAATACACAACCTAATTTTGATTGGTTAATAATAAAATCAATGACATCATTTTAGGTAAGAAAATATTCAGTTAAAATATATGAAAAAAAGTGTATTAGTATCGTGTTATTAGTATTGTTGTTATGAAATGTGTATAATGCATTTCCAAAGTACAAAATAAATATTTCTTATTAGGATTATCATGATAACAATGCATATGATGATTATAATTTATAACCTTGATAAAATTCTTAACATGGTTACGATGCATGACATTTAAACAGGTTATGATACTTAAATGCAATACATCAATAAGAATATAATACATAACCAGATAACGATTCATGACTATGATACAATACTTAACTTGGATATGATTCATAATTATGATGCAGTACTTAGCCTGGTCATGATGTGTTGGATTGTGATGCATGATCTAGTTTACGTTATAGGTGATTACGATGCATGCAGTTACAATGCATGTGAATACGATCCAGTACATAATCTTTTTAGGATTGTGGATTACTTTTCCATAAATAACCTGGTGATGATTTCTGATTTTGATGCAATACATAATCAATTTATGATTCCTTCTTATGATGCAATACATAATTTATTTATGATTGTGAAATAGCATATAAGAAAATTTTAGTGAACAACATAGATAATAATGATAAGAATACAACATATAAAAAAGGAAATATAAGTAATTATGATTGGGAAACAATATACATGATAAACAATATATGTGATTATGATATATATGATTGGTGATTTAAAAAAATATTTAATAGAAAGTCGATACATGTTTTGGCTCAACATTAATCACCTCGGTAACTTATACCCAATGTATCCAAACCAAGGTTTTTATAAATTTAATAAAATTGGGGACTATATCTTCATAATTAGAGAACATCCCATAATGAGATAAAAAAACCTTTCGTCATAAAAAACACTAATTATTCGAAAACTATAGTCCTACTAGGTAGATTACAACAACATTTTATAGAGGAAAGTTTATATAATTTCCCTCTTGATATTCATATAAATAAGACCTTTTTCTCCACAAAGGATTCATCACACACAAGATCATGAATGAAACAAAAATATAATCCCCAAATATTTTTAAATTACAAATGATCCTTTCCATAATGGTTTTAGTGCCAAAACCAAAAATAATACCCTAAAATAAAGGCATCAAACTTGAATAAATATTCCACATAAAATAGTGAATAAATTGAATACAATTCCCATTACCCCGGCAAACAAGACATCTCACTATACATGTGTCTATGGCTCACCAGACCATGGTCCATAATAAGAAATGAAATACTCAAATCACAAAATACCAATTCCAGGAATGTAAAACATAAAAAACATGGATATGATACCATTCAATAATTCACCATATAGAATCACAAGAAATATAATATAGTTGGGGGCATTGATTGACCTCAGGCATGACTCGATATAGACCATATGATACTGGGTAGTTGTGAAATTTTACTATTAATCTGGGGTAGAATATACTCTTTGTATCACAATCATAAATAAAGAATCAATAAAATCATATAAAACCCCATATTGGAGTATGAATGTATGGAGTAAGATAAATGGAAAATAGAAATAATGTTATATGTAACATGAAATAACATATAATGGTGCATTCAATTAGTCATAAATCTTAAAGGATCACCCACCCAATAGAAAACATATACAAATAAAATGATAATAACAAAATAAATAAGAGGATCGACTAAAAAACATGAGCATCATCTCAACCCATCTCAAATTCCATTTGTGCCAGTACAATATAACCCAATATAGAACCTATTATTAGATGGAATACCAAATATATGATCTCCACACACAGCAAGATCCCCATATAGTGTGAAAGAAAAATATATCTATGGGTTCACCCCATGTTAATATATTATACATTATTATAGATATATGTTTATGCATAAGAAAAATAAATAATATAAATCCACTTCATATATTCTTGCACAATATATCATCTTGTATTAACTAGTTCAAAATTTTACATGACCATACATAAATCGGAAAATGTCATGAGAATAATTCAACTCATAAAACCACTAGACATATTCCCCATAACCTATAGTAAATACCTACAATTTATAGTATACCACCACCCTATTACTCAAGGAATGCTATCATATTGGAACCTAATCTCATATATCAACCCTCTCCTTCACCCTCTAAATCAGGATAAGATCTCAAACCAGGTCACATATAACCACCCTCTCACTCAGAGTGAGGTCTCCCACCACATCACATGTAATGTTTCCCTCTACCCTCTCAGTCATTCTATGGTACCAAATTGAATCTCAAATGTAATATACGTAGTTTCAATTTCCACTCTTATACTCATGGTTTTCTCTTATACCAAACCATTAACTCTACAATCTCACTCTAGGTAGACCAAAAAAATTCATCTTCTACCCTCTCACTTAGGGAGTGACTCACGAAATCATTCAAGGACGGTTCTCATAAAAACCCACACCATTTACTCTCTCACACTAGGTATACTGCCATTATGAACCATGTATTATATCCTATAATTCAAGGATGGTCCCATATCACATTTTCCAGAACCATCACATCACCTACAAAAATAATTTGTAGTTCTATTCATTTCCCAGAATAAATATCTTGAAACCACATGTATACCATGTCTCAAAAAATCCAAGACCTAGTATGCTACTAACTCCTCACACTATCATCAGGTGATATAGCCATCTCAAAACATTATGTTGGTCACACATGACCTATTCTTGCATCTGAAAGTGTGACTCATCATCCATATATCATAATAAACTAATATTCCTTTGTTTGGACCAATAAAAAATTACATGATAAGAAAAACACATAGACATTACCATGTTACCACTGAAGTTATCTACTATATTCCTTGGACCTAACCCATGTTCATTATCCCACAATGACCTTTTAGAGAAAAGGCCACACCTAACCTTATCCTTTTGATGCAAAGTGTACTTACCTTCTCTTTTCCTAATTCAACATCCAAGACCCCAACCAAAATACAGTCCTAATAAAACCATCTTTATCCCCATTGAAACATTAAATGTAAGATGCCCAATAATTACAAAAACATCACTCTTGGGTTATCATAAAAACCCTATGAATGAGTTATAATGATCCAAATATCCTAGTGGGAATCGTTTTCCATCCATAAAAGAATTACTTGAAGGGATGATTTTTTTTCACATCATTTATAAGGACCCCAATCAACCCATAAGTTTGTTGCCCCAACAATGAACAAGACCTTTGGTAGTTTCATCTGTCACCCAAGATCATATTCTTTTCATTCTTCACACATTATCCTGAAGAATTCTCTTCCTAGGATACTTGTAACCAATATCATGAAAAAACACTAATCCTAGTCTCTAAATAACCAAACGTGAGTTTTCTCCCCCATGGAATAATATTCTCTTTGTAACACCATTATCCTAAAAATTCAAAAGATTAATTTCTACCACTCTTGTATGATCAATAGAATCTATATTTACTACCAAATAACTCTCTAACCCTATCTCATTAACATAAACTAAAAACACTATTTATGAATTAATACTCTAGCACAAACATACATATAGTAAACTATTATATGAATTATATAACATGAAATAAATTTATGCTCCAAAACACAATATTATCAACACTATATCAAATGATAATCCAAAATCCATCCATGCCATGATATATTTTCTCACACCACAATAATGATAATAATATACTATAAAATTAATTCTAATGTGGTATAATTACAAAATTACTCACTTTGTGTCCAGGAAATGATAATATTTGACTAAAAATTCAAATTGTGTATATGATACACCCAATATACCTCCATAGTCAAAATTTCCATTATATGAAACCCATTTAATATCCAATTTGACCGAAATAAACTAATTTACTCACGTAATTCATCAATAAATACACCAAAACTAAAATTATGTAGGGGGCATGTGGTAGTATTTCTTCAACACTTTCTATCTACGACACAGAAATCACAAATTTTTTGAATGATTCCACCATGATCCAATAAAATATTTACTCAATCACTGTCCTAGAGACACCACAAATCCACTATAACCAAAAGGAATAATATTTAATGATAATGTCAATTTTTCACCTATATAATTCCATGAGGAAACAAATAAGACCACTAAGAATCGAGGGTGTAATAGAGAGGGAAAAATATATATGGGTTAAGCCCCCTATCTAGCAGATTCAGTGGGAGGAAAACCCCTAAAATTCATAAGGAAGTATAATTCTAGAGATATTAATAGTCAGCCCCATCTAAAAAAACATACCAAGAACCTACCTATTAACTCTTCATCAATCAATGTGTACCCATTAATAAACAAATAACCCAATGGAGTTACAATAGCCACCTTTTGGGAGTTCTTTTTTTTCTAAATGAAATAAAATACTAAAGTACTCTTTTTTAGGTACCTGGTAGAAACTAGAGAAACGATGTAGTTCATAGCATGAATCCTTTCTCCTTCAAACACCTTATCCATGTAACATGACTCCTAAAATGAATATAATACATCCAAAAACATCTCCAATATATGTTCAAACAACTATAATTTCAATATTAATCACAAATATTCAATTATCCTTACTCTTGAACTAAACATTCTAAATTATCCTAAAAATAATGACCTGTAATGTTGTGGGTTGTTAAAATAATCTTCATTATGACTATATGTGTTTTAAACATTACCCCCTTAGAGTGTTTTTAAAATCCAGTGTAAAATCCAATGATTATATTTTGACAAAACAAATAGTAATAGAATCCATCACATATAATATTAGGTATAAATGTGAAATGATTAGTATATAAATTAATAGATCAATATAGAGTTTTTTGAATCCATAATTAACAAAAATATTCACATCTAATTAATTACACCAAATAAAATTTTTATGTTGAAACTCACCTTTTATTCAATAACTACTCATTGTTAGTCTTCATTGATATTCTTTCACAACATCACATACAAAAAAACATTTCCTCAAGTGCAGGTTTCTCCCCACAAATATAATAATTTTTCTATGACTCATCTTTCTTATCATAATGATCTATGATTAGAACTATTTATATCTCAAATATTTTTTCCTAAATTACTTCAATAAATAAAACATTATTTCACAAAACTATGAACCTCTAAAAGTAGACACAATGGGTAAAACCTTCCAAACAATGAACAACTAATTTATAAAATAAGGGTATCCGGGGATCATGGATTTTAAAAACCACCACAATATACTGTATGGGGTTAAAAAATTATATTTAACTTGTATATTTAGAATATGAAAGTTTAGTATTGACTTTTGAATATATATACTCATTATATTAATTCATTATTATGTTTTCATCTTTGAAAATTTCTTTACCTCATTTTCTATTAATGAAATAATAATGTGTCTTAAAATTCATTGAACATGAGTATTATATTAGTTTAATTTTCAACTCAATAACACTTTGGTTATAATGATAGTTCAATATAAGTACACTTAAATCATTTCAAGTATTATAAAAATATTTATTACTTTATAGAAACTGATTACAAGTCTTCATTTAGAAAATACTATTTTCATCACACATTTTGATAGATTCACATTCATGCGTCTTTCTAATCCATCCTAGATATTTTATTATGATAAATAAATAATCTAAAATTATATATCTTGTTTCCATTGACTCTACATTAAAATATATCTTCTTATTGTAATGAATCTTAATTATTTTATATCAATCATCAAACAATAATAAAAATTACAAAAATGAGAACTCATTACATGTTTCACATTTTTTTATATGTTTATATTTCATGTTATTTTGAATCCGGACCTCAAAATAAGTATATTACAAAGTTCACCTCTTTTTATCATCTTGTACAAATGAATAAAAAAATATTTTTTTGGAGTGATGTTTGATCTAATTCATTCACATATTCATGATCCCGTAGTTTTTTTCAACCATTTTAATAGTTCAAAATAATTTTCAACCACACATGTCAAATAATATATAAACATCCTTTTATATTTAAATTTTGAAATTAATTTATAACACTATTTATTATTAAAATATAGTTCTACAAAATAAGTAATATCTCTAATATTTAAAATATAAAATATCGATCACATCTAGTTATTGGATTTTTCCACTAATTATTTCTTCCCTCCACTAAATAATATATTCTTAACATAGTATAAAACCATTAAATTTTCATCAAAAGAAAATTGCACATAGAGGTTGAGGTGAACACCACATTATTTTAATTCTTACATCCTAAATTAAGATTAAAATCAATAATTACAATCTAAAAGAGAATTTTTCTACCTTTAATAAAATATTTAACTGATGGACCATTGATTTGTAATAAATAATTTGAAAATATATCACTTATTCAATATATAATTTCTATTTGTGGAATCAATTTTTAATGACATCAGTTTTAGTTAATTTAACATTATTTTTTATTTTTATCATGTAATAAAATGATTGGGGTATGTTTTAGGATGATTAAGAAGTCTTGGAATGTATTGGATGTGTTCTTATAGGTTTATGGTAACCCCTTGATATTATTTTAAATATTGTTTTTTTCAAATAAATTTAATTTATTCGGCAGATTTTATTATATGCAACACTATGATATTAGAATCCACAATATACTATTAATATTGTAATTTAAATATGACCCTTACAACCTTAGTTTTAATCTTAGTGGTAAGAATAATAATATTGTTTTGTAATAATAAGTATAATTATTTTAGATAATGAAAATATATGGATAAAAAATTAAATGATTTTTAATAAAGTCTTTATATGTGACAAAAATTATGTATTCTAAAAAAATATGTTTATTACTTCTTGTAAAAAATAATTTTATTTATTATTTAAAATAGAATGTTTTTTTAAAAAACGAAACAAAATTATTAAATTTATACTTTGAAAATTTTCATAGATATATGTGTTTATCTTTTATGAAAACACAATGTTTTTAATAGATAGTAAAAAATAGTAATTTTAAATGAAAACATATTTTCATATTTTAATTAATTTAAAATGTTATCATATATTTAAAAATGGTGTAAAATTAATATTATATATTTTATTTTATTATTATTAAAATTTATGTCCGTGTAATTAATTTCAAATTTCTTTTTTATATATATGTTTCAAATAAATAGATACTTTTTCATTTCAGAAACAGCTTTTTTATCCTGTTTTCATGTTTAATTTTGAATTAAATTATATCAATGTTTGGAATAAAACTTTTTTAAAATAGATTCCATATTTGGAATCATCAAATGTAATGTTATTAAAAGTTGTGATGATAATTTTTTTTATAATGATTCTTTAAAATAAAAAAAAACTGTAGTTAAAGATAAATCGGTTTGACCAGGGGTTAAAGTAAAAATAAAGTCTTAAAATTACCTAAAACCATTTCCAATTACTATTATATGGAAATTTTTAGAGCCAATATGAAAATATTGTTTATAATGATCCTTTTGTCATGTTCTGTAATTTTTAAAATGTGGGCAAAACATTTTATTTTCAAAAATTATTATTGTATCCTCTCCACCCCTTGAAAAGTGAACTCAATCTCCTCTCCAAATCACAATCAAAAATCATTTTTGGTTTAAAAATAAATTTAAAAATATTTATTTATGTATACCCACCGATTCTGAAGTTGAAATTTTTTTTTTCAAACCCTCCAAATAATTTTTTTGGTGAAAACCAAACGATGTCTCCCAAAGAAGAGGTATCATTATAAATTGAGTATTTTTTGTTTTTCTCCTTCTTAAACCTCCATAAAATCATCTAAGACTATGTTGATATTATATAATCAGTATCTCTCATATAAATATATTATATTATGATAATATAATATCTTATATCCATATCCACCTCCATATAATGGGAATTGAAATTGTCGATCCTCTATTGGAAGGAGAACAACCTCATGAATCGAGCTAATTTGTTTTCCATGACTACCTTTCACAACTATATGTATTAATGAATTTATTGGTTAATTATTTTATATATTTAATATTTATACTAATATAATTTTAATATAACATCAATCTATTTACCATTAACTCTTCTGGGGAATGATAATGTTATTCATGTATACATGTATAATGTCTCCTTCATATAGCGATGTGTTTCATATTTCATTTCATTTGGAAATTTATCGTAATATGGCTATATATAATCTATATATAATAACAATAATAAGATTAAAACAATTCAGGAACGTTCAAATATGTTTAAATTTATTTTATTCCATCTATCAGAAAATAAAAATTGCTTTCATGCATATGTATGGCCTACCGTCTCCATGAATGGTACAATTCATTTTTTAATATCAAAATATTATTTTATTGGTTGTAGAATTTTATTTAATGAATATATATGATATTTAAATCATTTTCCCTGATAAAATCACAAATAAGAAAAACTAATAAACAAAATTGTACATGAAAAATGAAGTATTTATCATCAACAATTGTGTTTTTAATAAATAATTACTAATAAAAGTTTAATAAAACGTTATAAGTTATAAATATATGTAATTATATATATGATTATAGTTCTAGAATATATTTATAATAAATTTATATTTATTATAATGTATTTTCTAACATGTAATAAGAAATTAGAGACTTGAGTAATGGCATTTTAGTCTTTATTTTATACTAAGGAGGTACATGCCATATTCCACACCCATATCATTTGTTTGTTCTATATACTACCCATTGTAAAATTTATATCATTAATAAATTTATTTTTATTATATTTAAATATTTATTTTTTATAATTCTTTCTTGTTGTTTATGATTCAAGTATTACCAATGGGGTAGGGGATTTTTGTCAATAATTTATTTATGTGGTATACATACCATATATATAACTTGTTACTTTTTGTAGTGAGTATTATACCCCTTAATTTATTATGTGATTATTATTATAATAATTAGGGAATACCCATATCCATGTAAGATTATTTATTTCAATGGTATTATAATTAAAAAGATATCAAATTTGTATGGGTTTTCTGTTACAATCCCATTATTTATCTAGACTATTTATAATCATGTTTTGAGGATGAAATATTACAAATTATATCTCAAGAAACTAATGAATTTTCTTATACTCAAGTTATTTTTTTGTAACAAATGTTTTTCTTTAATTTTCATTTTTTTCATATTTAAATATTCCCCAATAATGTCTTTAAAAATTCAACTCTATTTTTTCTCTTTGATCAATATTATGTCTCTCCTATCTCATATTTCTATAAAAACTATTTATATAATGTTTTTAGTATTATAAAAATATTTTTTAATGTATTTTTTAATATTTTATTGACTTCATTAAATATTTTTAAAAGGAATCAACTATTCATTTCCGAAAATGAGTAATATTTGAATTTTTACCAAAAAAGTGGATGGAATTACTATTTTAAGATATATGGGATGCAAAATATTTTCATCTATCATTATTCCTCAGTGATTTAATGTTTAATTTTAAATTTTCCAAGGTAATTTTAAAGGAAAATGATATTTTAGCATATGGAAAATTTTTAGATTTCAAATAACCTATTTCAAAGTGAAAAATATAGTTTCCTCATGAAATGTTCCATGTGATATTTAAAAATATTATTTAAATAAAATATTACATTCTATAATGTTACATAAGATTGATTTGGGATTTAATCCCCTAAAACTATACTTATTTTTTTAATTGGTTATAATTAGGATGATCATATATTTATGAAACCCAATTATTTTTTCAGGTTATGATATAACGAAATACTTATGAAGTAACATTCACGTCACAATTTATGATATGCTGACTTTTTAATGAAATTATGTCACAAATAATTATTATATTAATAATGTGATGGGTGGGATCTATATCTCCCTCCAATGAATTAGGTAATTATTAATAAACAATTATCTCAATGGGTACATGGGAGGTTATGAAAATCTTGAAAATATAATACATGAGTGGTTATCCCTATCACAAAATAGGGTGCATGAGAGTTTATCCCAATACCAATGTAAGTACACTGTTGGTTATCCTATGATTTCCAGGTTATGTATTTAATAGAGGGTTTCCATGAAATAAATATTTCTATACTTATGTGTATGCCACCAATATATGGCTTATGATAATTTTTTTCTCTAATTACTTATGTTGACTTATTTAATTAATATTTATGTATCTTAATCTTCAAATATTTATTCCAGGACTCATTTCTATGAGATATGAAATCTAGGGTACAATATTCATTTGTTATTATCATGTTTATAAACCCTTATGATCATGTAATGTTGATATATCCCATGTTTATCCATATTGAGAATTTGATTTCACCCTTACTTATTTTTCATCTCCTTAGGTTATAATAAATGTTATTTTATATGATATTTATAATAAGGGTGGTTTTTATGAGGAACATTAAGGGTGACAATTTAGTTCACTTATTATCCAATTCTTTGTGTATCCATATTTCCTAAGGAAATTGACCTATTTGATTTTTGTAATGGATTGTTATGTTACGTAATGCATATTCATCTCTTAATATTCTATATCTATGTGCAATTTGTATGCATCACTATAGTTCATATCAATGAAATGAAGTTATTCTATTCGTTGTGATCTCTCATGTGTGAAAATTGGGAAAAGCATGGATCTCCATATAACGGATTCATATGGAAAGGGATCTCGTAATGTATTGTGGTTACAGTCCCTCCTAGGAGGTGTATGCATTCATGGAGTGCTTTGATAGGTATGAATGATATCTCATAGGTAATAAATCTATACCGTTTTTGTTATTATCAGAGAAAGGATTATTGGTCCTTTCAAAACCTAGATGAGATAACTTGGTTGGTAACTATAGGGATACATCTATTAATATTTAAATGTATATGAAAATGTATTAGAGTTATGGTAATGGATAGAGAATGTGGTTTACATTAAATTATTTTATATTGAAGTACTATATGTTGAGTTGGTTATGGAATGTCTGTACATAGGGGTGATAAATATGAATGTAGTGCATTGGTATTTGGGTCGATCACCACCCATTTCTTAATAATGGTACTTGTTGGGAACCTAGTTTAACGCTCATGGGAGAAGGGTTTTGGGAATTCACATAATATTTATGAACCATCAAGATGTATTTTAATATATAATGATATTGAATAATCTATTTTAGTATTAAGTTATCATATATTGAATGAATGTGTCATTAATTATACATAATA
The DNA here is from genome assembly GCA_963277665.1 of Viscum album. Classification (NCBI taxonomy): domain Eukaryota; kingdom Viridiplantae; phylum Streptophyta; class Magnoliopsida; order Santalales; family Viscaceae; genus Viscum; species Viscum album. Next base: position 477,159,616 of record OY728140.1, read on the forward strand.
TGAATGATTTTTCATTTTTGATCACTCAAACCATATATTACTAAAAGAAAAGATAACCATTTTTGTTTTATCATGGGTTTGAAGATAGAATTATATTCTTGAGGTGGTTAAAGGAATGCCGGAATATTTGAGTATTGTATCTGAGATTGGTCATATAGATTTCATTATATCAAGAAAATTATATAAGAGTTTAAATTTATATCCTATATGAACATATTTTATATTTGAATTGAAACCACCTATGGTATGATGATCACATATCATGTCATTGATTCTTCTATAGTTGAAGTTTGTTGGAATGATTTTCCTCTATGTCCTCAAATTCTGGATTTGGATGAATTTTATTGAATAGATTAGAATTGTCATTAAAAAGACAACATTTATTGATGAAGAAGGGAAGTCATTTTTGACATTAAAAAAAATCGTGTGATCTTCCATTAGTGTGGTAATAAATATGAACAACCAATGGAAACATAATCAATTATATGGGTCTTGATTTCCATCCAGTGGGGGTATTTGTGTTATATAGTTGGGTAGAAAGTCCAAATTGATGATATGCATATTTTAAGGTTTCTTGTTGATAAATTTTCAGAAGAGTATCCCAGTATTCAACTAAAATTGGATGTTATGTTCTCAATAGAACTCATTCATGGTTCTACACCTATTGCAATGAATCCATATATAATATCCCAAATTGAGTTTCTAGAATTGAACATTAAACAACATGAGAATCATTAAAATAGATTTATTCATCCATTTGTGTCACAATGGGTTTAACCCCTTATTTTTTTTAAGAATAAAGATGGGGTGGTGGGACGTTTCAGGGTTTATTAGGATATAAAAAAGATCACAATCCTGAACATGTATAATAAACACAATATTGGTGACATGATTGACCAACATCATAGAGCTCAATAGTTTTCCATGATTTACCTTCATTATAGTTATCATCAATTTGGGTTCTCGATTGAGTATACAATAAATCCAAATATTCATTCAAGTTATAGTCAATATAAATATATAGCGATTCCATTATATACTACCAATGTTCCTAGTATCATAATTGATTAAATGAATAGATTCCATGTGAGTGGGTAATAGGCCTCATATTTTTATTAATTTTCTCATAATACCCATTCTAAGGGTTGGGGGAAGCATTACATGGACCATAAGATACATGACATTGCTTGAACTGAAGGACGTAGAGGAATTCATCATAATCTATAAAAATTGGAACTATCCATTCCCAATGTAAAAACTGTGATCATCTCTCAAACATCACATGGATGTATGGATACCTATCTTATGTAGAGATGTATAGACTTGGTACTGATGGAAATTTTCATACCCTCTCATTATTATTATACGTACGCTCTACTCCTGTTAAAACACATGCTCTAAATCTTCATATGTAGCATGTTTTTTATAGTATGTTTGTTTTATTCTACACATCATGTGCCCAAAGGACTTGAGGTGGCATGAATTCCATGAGGTGAAATGAAGGCCTTCAGGTTTCCTGAAATCCTTACCTTCAAAATCCCTTCAGTGCCCCAAAGGCCATGAAGGACTTTTGGACCAAAGTGGTAGCCCGAAGCCTGAATCCAATTAATAGTTCAGGCTACTATAGTGTTTAATAGTACCTACTAAATTACGTGATTCAATACATATTTAGTAACCCAAAAATATGCCTCAATGAAAATATGATCTCTGGTCTCTTGTATTCAAATAAAGATTCTTTTCCAATAGGGATGAGGATAATGTGCAGTTTAATGAAAAGATTCATTAGAGAATTACTCTATTAGTTCACATTAGTATTTATATATTATATACTTATTTAATAAAAAATAATGGAAGAGAATGAATACCAACTATGTATTTTACTAATAATAATATTGAAATGGGATCTAAATGAATAATTTACAATTTTTTAATTTTGGATTATGAATTATTATTTTATGGGTCATATAATCTCAGATGATGTTATAGTGGTGGATCCATCATAAATTGAGGCTATTGCACATTTTCATAGTCCATAAATAGTTATTAATATTCATTGATTTCGAGGTCAGGATGGATATTATCCATTTTTTTTGATACTTTCTCATGAATATCTATCCCACTCACTATGTATCCTAAAAAGGGATCTATGTTCCTTTCGACTAATGAATTAGATGAAAATTTCTAGGAACTAAAGAAATGGTTATTCAATACCCCTATGCTTTTATTACCTTATAATAGAAATGGTTTTTAAATAATAGTGATTCCTTAGTAAATGGATTTAAATTAATTCTAATTTATAATTACATGGTTATAGGTTAGGCCACATTAAATTTGATGGCATATGAAAAACATAACTGAACTACGGATTTTGAGTTAGCAATTGTACGTTTTTCATTAAATATATTGAGTTATTACCTTTACTAGTAAATATGTAATTTATGTATGGTGTGTTTCCTTATTTTGTGGATGGTCAAGTTTACATTTATAAATACCCATGATATATCACGATGACTAACCTCAGGTTTGCTCTCAAGGAAGAAGTATCGAGTGAGAAAATGGTCATTCAAAAAATCTTTTAGAATTTTTAAATATTTTGAAAACAAAAAAACACAACTCTTAAGAAATCAAAAATATGTGTTCAAAAAAACATAGCCAATGTCGAACAGTGGTTAGAAAGAGGGGAAATATAGATGGAGAACTGAAAAAATGTAGTGACACAGGATAAAGCATAGAACAAACAAATGACACAAATAAAAAGAAGATAAAAGTCGGTGTGAACAAGGACGAGCCAAGGTTAATCCACCCTCTACTCCATATCCCAGATCGACCTAAGAAATTAATCAAAAATTATCATCTTTTCTCAATGCATGACCGGTGTCTCAGATCACGAACAAATATCACCAAGAAATTAAACACTCTAGTATCAATGTTCTTAAATACCCAAGCGTTCCTCCGAACTGCAAGTGATTTACTCAACAAGGTCATTCCAGCCAAATATTCTCACTCGGAGAAATGATCTTGCTGAGATCTTCAAATTGCACAACCAATATTGATTCTCTGTTTGAGATTTCATTATAGGATAGGGAGATGAAATTAAACAAGAAACTAGAAAATTGTCCTATGCACGATCCTTCTCTCACTCAATCTAACTCGCAGACGCAATTTACCATGGTGAATAAAAATAACATGAACATGTTAATATATGGATCTCTAGATCATGTGGGTTTCATAAACTGGATCCAACCCCACATTTTATATCTCCATTTCTATAGATTCAACATCACAACACGAAGTGAGGATAAATGAACTATAAAAAATAGATTAAAAAACATCACAATTAAATTAACTAAACATGAAACACTACAAGAGTATTTACAGACTCAACATTAAACTATAAAAACAGGGTAGGGGGGATCGGTAAAATGGAAGAGAAAAAACTCATCTTCATTTTGAAGTTGAGTTCTAGTCAGGTGAAGGGATATGGAATAGTTGGGGATTATGGAACATGGTGGAGTCTCCTCCCCCACCTTGAAATGATGCCCCCTCGTGTTTCTTTAGCATAGTCCCCCTCTGGAAAATATGAGTTCGGTTCATCTTATTCAGTGAAACTAAACTAAAAATAGAAAAAATTGATATGCCGAAAATCCTTGTGGCACACTTTCATGTGCATGTCACCATCATTTATGTGAACTCTCTATAAGTACATACAACCCCTGTAACAAACTCGTGAACATTCTCACATCTTTCCTGCGAACTGATTCATTTATCACCGCTTCTACCAATATCTCCCCCTACATGGAACAACAGAAAAACCAAAACAAGTTAAACAAAATAATAAAAGTAAAATAATTATATATTAATATTATTACTTTCATAAGTTAATAAAAATACTTATTAATATATATATTTCCAAATATCTAATGTTATTAATACTAATATATGTCTAAAGACTATTATATATATTTAATAGCTTATATTATTATGACTCATTAAGATTAAATATGACCCATTATACTTTTATTAATATATATTTATTATAGTTCGGTATATGATATATAATACATAATATATATATATATATATATTATATGATATAATAAAATAAAATTAAAAAACTAAATAAAAGCAGATTAAAGAAAAAAATAAGGGGGGTTCTTTTAGTGTAGAGGGGTAGAATGGGAAGAGGAGGATATACCGTGGTAACGTCTGAAGGTAGAAAGGGCGAGCTTGAGGGATGGGGGTCATGTGAGGTGGATGTAGAAGAATGGAGCACGACAGTACATGTGTTTTAGAAGGGGTGATATCTATGGTTGAGAGAGGTCATGGGGAGGTCGTGTAGTTCATTCAGAAGGGATACATGGATCTGTTTCGTGCATCGGCATAGAGAATCAAAGGCAATGAGTCAGGATGCAGATGGAGTGGATTAGGGTGATGCAGCTTGTCGGAAGAATAGGGAATGCCAGTGAACTTGTAATGTGGCTTCTTCAGGTAAGTTCTGATCTGGATAGATTTGGATTTCTTCTAAAAATTTGGATTCCAAGATTGATACGTGTTTTCTTCTATGATTGGGGTTGGTTGTATTGATGAATTCTTTAATTTTCTATTGGGTGTAAATTTATGTACAGTTGGTGCGTTGAAGTGGTGTTGTGTTGATTGATGACGTGCTGTAAAGTTTTATAATTTTTGTTGTGTGTTTCTGGAGTTGGGATACTGCATGGATGAGATGGGAGAAGAGGAGAGTAGTGAGAAGAAGGATGAGGAATGGTGGAGTGGTAGCGGTGGAAGAAAGGGGCGGTGCAACCGTGAAGAAATGGTAGTGGAAGTGGTAGGTCCTGCTAACGGTGACTATGTGTAGGAGAAATGGTGAGACCGGATGAAGCGGACATGGTGACACCGTTAGGGGAACGATGGAACCATAGGAGTGTCTCATGATCTCACCGTGACCATTAGTGCGGGATACTAAGGCAATACGGTGTGTGAGGGAACCAGTGGTTCCGTGAGTGTGAAACGATAGTTGTGAAACGGTGTGACCGTGAGAAGAAAATGAGGGCAGTGGACTGTGCGACCGTAACACCTACAAAAAATATGAAATTCATTAAAACATTGAAGTAACTAAATATTAATAAATTAAATTGGTTATAAAATAATTAAAATCTAAGTAAATAATACTAGCTTAAATAATAAAATTAAGTAAGATTTATTTAAGAGAATGAATTTATTTTTATTAAAATTCATAAACAAATTAATTAAAGATAAAATTAAAACATTTAAAGTCACTAACCTAATTTTATTGAGAAAATAATTAAATAATTAATAAAGTAAATTAAAGAATAAGAAATTTAAATTGAATAAACATAAATTGTTAAAACTAATTAAACTATTAAAATACTATAAACTAAAATTAGTTATTTCTTTACAATTTAAAAAATAAAAATTCAATTAATTTAATTTATGAATTTATAAACTATCTAGAATGAATTTTTTTTAAAATAAAAGAATATATAAATAAAAGTAAAATTCACAGTAATATTTTAATATAAGAATCATTTAAAATAATATTAATGAATACTAAAAACATATGATTTAAACCAAAAATTTATTTTTTTACATAGAAAAGTACAAAATCGCTTCAATTATCAATTATTTAATAACAAAAACATTTTTTTATAAAAAAAGTCAATATAATATACAAAAGTTGTGTGGAAAAATGTGTGTCAACACTACCATATCAAACTTCCCCTCACCTAAAACATTGTAGATCCTCAAATGAGTACATTCCTTTGAATTTATAACCAAAATATGATTGGTGAGTTTCCTCTCAAAAGGTTCATGATTAAACATTAATACACAGAAGAGTAGGACCAACCAATGAGTCAGGCTTTTCAAAGGTGTAAAAAAAATAATGTCCTTACTAGCATCAAATACCCATTGGAAGTCAAAAGCCTCAAAAATTCATACATTTTCAAGTATGGCATGCCTTCTATGTGTATTCATTAACTATCCTACTTCACATACCAATTCAAGTTCTTGTCCAAGGAGTGTTGAAAAGTTAGAAGAAGTGGAACTCAAAACATAACTGTAACATCCCAAGTAAGTAATGAATAATAGATATTTTTATCTATGTCTATTAATGAATTATATAGTGTTTTATAGGCTTAAAATGAAAATAAATCCAATCTTATGCATGGAATACACTAACATTCTTAAAAGATTGTTTTACTGCCTTTTGATGGAAAACCCTTTTAATCAATATTTTGACAATTTTATAATCTATATTTGTCAAAATAATCATATTCATTATTATTGGGAAATTGAATTTTACATTGGATAAATTTTTGGTATTTTTCTGACAATGTTCAATTTTTAATGAATAGTGAAAAAATACTGCATTTTACATCAAAACTGCTTTTTCATTTAATTCAATTATATGGTTAGATTATATTTTTAATTAGTCTTAAAGTTTAATCTGAATATAATTTTACCATTTAATCCAATGGTGGTCATTAAGATTAATTTCACTTTGGAATTGGTCATAAACTAATGCCAAACTTTTCATGGATATTGTTTCAAAAAAACTCGCTATTTGTCATGACAGCGGGAATTAATTATTAAATTAATTAATGTACCTTATATGATTTGAATTTTGTAAAATAGACATCAATTTTGAATTCGGAATATCAAATATAGAATAGGGTGAATTTTTTGTAATTTTCTGAAAAACATTAATTTTTGATGAATAGTGAAACCACTAAGTGGTACTTATAAAAACAGATTTTTCCGTTTAAATGAAATTTTTCCATCATTGTGTATTGAATTTCAATAATCTGATATACATGGTTGTCATTAAGAATTAAAATTTGGTTCAATGGGATTAAAATAATTTTTTGGTGATTAGTAACTTATTAAGTTCTTAATCGCGATTAGTGGTAATTAGTGTAGTTTAAGGTAAAAATAATGTTTTAATAGTATGAGATGAGCTTGACAAAAGTCCTGCCCTCATTCGATGTATCATGGCAGACCAAGAAAATCCATGGGTCAACTTGGGGACCCCATGGAGCCACATTGGTTTGGAAATGACATAAATAACTTTTTATTTAATGTTAAAGTAAAAAATGACACAAACATGAGTTATGTTACTCATAAAATTTTTATATGGGGTTATACAAGTCATATTTTTGACTATAAATATTGATTTGAAAGATAAAAATATTTCCTACATCATAGTATTTTTTTTATAATTTTTAGAAATTAAATAAATTTAATTATTTATGACATCATGATGATGCAGCGATGACCTCATTATTTAACGATTTAAATAAAATGGAATGTTAATGTAAAATCTAAAACCTACACATGGCCAAAACCAATTGGATGAGTGTATTTCTAAACCTAATCACCTTATCATCGAATTATATCAATGTGGGACCTTTTTAATCCGATACTCATTTTAAAGTAATGTAACTTATCTTTACTTTCCAAGAGTGCCCCTCCTCTCCTCTTATAAAAGGCCCCCACCTCCACCTCCTTACCCACACTCCCAAAGCCTATGGCTCGGCAAAACACTACCCATTTTGTCTCTCCAATTCCCTATCTTACTCCTTGAAGCCTCACTTTGGGTAGAAGTCTTCCCAAGGAATCCTTTGAGCTCAAACCAAAGGGAGTTACCCGATTTTAAGGTAATGTCTTCTTTTGAGTCCTTTTATATTATTTTGCTTCTCCAACCCCATAAAATCTTTTTATTATTTTCTTCTGTAACAACTCCAGTATCCTCAATATACTAGGATGTTGTTATAATATGGATTCGAGCTACCACTTACACACACCTACATCTAATGGTTAACGAACATACTGTTTCCGTGGATGGTGAATTTATGCCTCCCGAAACGATGATTGTTCAACATTCAGTTAACACCATCAAAGGTGGCCATTAAGATGTAACTATATTTATATATGATATATAATATTTTTATGTTTTCCTTAAGCTTCTTTTTTTTTTTTGGGTATAAGTTTATGGTTTCCATTATTGGTAAACGCGATATCTTCAATTAAGGAAGTGCGGACTACCGCCCCCTCAAAGTGATTTGATTCGTTAAATACCGTATGTGGGACGTATAAAGGATGGAACTATGATATTATATATGATATTATACTGGAATTATAATATACCTTTATATCATTATGATTCCATTCTATAAAATATGAAATAGAAATGAAAGTAGCGTTCATGCGTACGTACGGCTTACCGTCTCCATGAACGGTGCATTTCATTTCTTACCTCTACATGAATATGTAATATTATAAATTCATGCATGTACTGGATATATATGACATATATGATATCTACATCATGAATACCATTCTGGATATAACAGATACATGAACAACTTGTAATTATAAAGGGTTTATTTTTGACTCAAGTACCAATGATTGTTAAAATGACCATTATTAACTTAAATAATTAAATAGTGTTCATGACATGGTAATAAGTGATATAAAAGGAATAATGAACTTTAAAAAGGATCTTAATCAAGTAGAAATTAACTCAAGTTTATTATTCAGGACATTAAAGAAGGATAGAGTCAAGTCGGACCCGAGGTATGGGACTTCGTCTCAATCTCCATTCATTGAGGCATATTTTGTTTTATACACAACCTTCATTTATATGGTGTATAAACCCCTTTGACTTTTATGTTTATCCAAAAGGAATCTTTTTTATACGAAGATTTTTACTAAATGACAAAAGGGAATGTTTTTGTCGTACGTATGCGGCGACAATGACTTCTCCGCCGCCGTGACCGTTATTTGAGTTTCGGCTTCCACTACAAGCCATACCTTCTTTTTAAAAGAAAAATAAATAACATGTTTTAATTTTCTTTTATTTTGGTATTGAAAATGGTTTTGATAATGTTTTTATATCAATGTGTTGTATTGATATCTTGTGATTGAAAGGTGGAAATGTTATGTTTCCTTTATGCATGTTTTATGTGATACGATTATGTTGAGGTTGCATTGTTTTGTTTCAATAAAAAATATTGTTTTCATATTGATGGTTAGTGTAAGTGAATAATTTAAATGTTAAGGAAATTTTGAGATCCTGTTTTATGGATTTGAATACTATTTGGGATCAACAACTTCCTTATAGTTGATTTTGTTTTATAAAAATATCTTTCACATAATCACTAAGATGGATCCTTATTGATGTCTTTATAGAAATAAGTTTATAAATCAATCATGCTAAGGTGAAGCTGGAGAGTGATATAATTTCATACCTGAAATAATTATATAACTGATAACAGAATTAGATCCCTTCATTAACATGTCAATAAATCTCAAATTCGAATGAAACGTTCTAATTTCAATTTTTTGTGTGATATACTATTTGATATTGGAGAAACGGTATTTTTGTAAAATTATTTGTAGAAGATGGTTATGGAATAATATATAAAAATAAATCTATTCCCTATATTTGTGGTTTTTTTGATATTCTTCATCGAGTAGTGATATAATGTCATCAATTGGCACTCCAATATACCCTTTCTCCAGTCTATGATGTCTTCCATGTATCTCTCTCTAGAAAATAAATTCCAGATCCTACCAATGTACTGAATATAATGTGTATTTCCTGATCATTATATTTTCTATAAGGAAAAACCTTTATAGAATATCAATCATGGGGAAAATGTTTTATGAAAAATACAATTTAGGGGTCATATTTTTATGGTGAAACTGATAATTTGATGAATCTGTATGAGAACCTGAGAATATGTTGAGGCAAAAGTATATTCAGTTATTATATCTATGTGAAAAAACAATAATGGTGAAAATCATTTTAAGGGGGTTATAATGTAACTCCATTGTATTTTATAAAATACAATTTTCAACTATTTTTTTCTATGATGCGTCATGTTACACAGAATACCAATATTTCACACAAAAAAATATACAATTAATAATATTGTTTAAACCTTCCCATTATTATATAGCTATAAAAAATTGTCTTCTAAATTTAAATAATTTAATTTTAAAAAAAATGTATAAAGGATATATATATCTATAATATATTGATAAAAAAGGGCTTAATTTTTTTTAATGTATTTATATACTTCAAAAGTACTATTTTCAAAAAACAACATTTCTTTACAAGATAATAAAATAAAATTTATCATTTTTTATAAAAAATATTCTAAAAAAGTAATTTTTCTTAAATCAACGGTTTAAAATTTTCTTAGAGTTTATTTTATACAATCTTTTTAAAAAATATTTTTTCAATAAAATGTAAAAAATACTGATTTCTATCGAAAAATCACTTTTCATTAAAATCATTTAAAAATTTATCCAATATTAAGAAATGTATTAAAATGTAAAATTTTTAAAATTATTTTATTATTTATCAAATTTGTTTCATTGGAATCAATTTATTATTTTTTCTGTCATAAACACTTTTGTACTTACATAAACATTTTATTCAAATTATACTTATTTATCATGTATGTGGATTTAAGTTTAATTGAATTCTGGAAAATATATAATTTGAATTTAAAATAATGGATTTTATATTTGGTTTTATATGAAATAATATTTTTTAATATATTTTAATTAATTTTCAATCATTTGTAATAATAATGGTATTAATGATTAATTACCATTGTTAATGTCAAAATGGGTTTACAAGGTGATATAAAAATAACAAGGGATAAAATGACCTATGGCCCAATACAAATAATATTTTATAGACATTTTTACAACTTATTAATTAATGGATTTATGAATGAGGCATTTTGGATCGATGTGGAAAGTATTAAAAATGTGCATAACTTTTTTATTGAAAAAAAATCAATTATTTCCTCTACAAGACTTATATAAGGACAACTCCCCTCCTCTCCAATTAACAATAAAATGGTCTTTTTTCGTCCAATACCAATAACATTACCATACATTGTTCATTAAAAATGTGTAAGAGGAATTTTTTTATTAAGAAACCCCCATAAGATTGTTTTTTGTGAAAACCTATAGAGGTTTTCCAAAGAAGATGAATCATTCTTAACCGATTATTTTTGTTTTATTTATCCATACAAAAAATCAAAATATTATTCTAATATTATTAATTAATTTAACAAAAGTGGTTAATATATTGATATTTTATTCTTCTAATTCAATAACTCAAACGCATCTCATCCTTAATTATATGGGAAATGAAATTGTCTCTTTTGAGTGTGAAGGATTATAGCTCTGTGAACCGATGTAATTAATTTTCCTCCATCACTACTCAAAGATAAATATAATTAATGATTTAATATTTTCATATTATATTAATTATTTTTTTTCTAAAATATTTATAATATCCCACCTAACTTTCTTAGCATCTAATCTGTTCAAAAACGATAATGTCGCTCATCCAAACGTGTGGACTACCACCTCCACAAAGTGGTGTGATTCACTTTTAAGGTCGTTTTACATGGATTTTAGTAATGGTATATTTGAGGAATATATAGGATATCTATCATATAAAAATCATTATTTAATTGTGTTATATGAATTAACTATTTATCATTCCATAATTTAAAAAATGAAACCAATTTTCATGGGTACGTATGACCTATCATCTACATAAAAATATATTTAATTTTCTTTAAATAATATATATTAATGAATATAAATATATAAAAATGATTATATATGATAAATATATCATTCCAAAAAACAATTATATTATTTGACCATGATCAAGGTGCTAGTAAAAAACTCCTGAACTAAAATGTACATAAAAAATGTAGTAGTTATTATGTGGAACAAATATTTCAATACAACATTGTTAAAAAATGAGTGAAAATGGTTGTAGATTAATCTTATATGATATAAAATATATTATTATTTCTCTATAATATAATTATAATAACTTTATATTTATTATACTAGAGCGTCAAACACGTACGAATTAAAATGAGACTTGATGTAATGGATTTCAAGTACATCTATTTTTAAAGAGTTATATTCTCTAATCGCCACTTGTTTCTTTTATAAATTGTATAAAATGAACCTATGAAAGGTTCTATCACGATTCTTAATGCTTTTAGGATATATATAATTTCATTTGATATCATTATTTCATGGTGGGTATTATTTAAAATTTTTTATATTGGTAATGTATTTTCATCACACTTTTATTACTGTAGAACAAATGCCACATACACAACCTGTTTCATTTATGTGGTATATATACATCCTATTAATTAAATATATTATTATCATAAAATTAATAGACAATGAATATCCATATAAGTTAATATCTTTCATGGGGATTAATATTGAAATAATACCAATGTGGTAAGGGGTTTATGTTTCGATCCCAATCGTTATCAGGATTATATATAACTAATTTTATGATGATGAAATATTATGACTTGTTTATCCAGAATCTCGTGAATTATCTTATTAAATTGTTTTTCTATAGAATAAATGATTTAATATAATTTTTCCTTATGTGATAACTAATGATACCAAAATATGGTTTTCCGGAAAAATCGACTGTAGTTTTCAATCTTGTCAATAATAATTTCTCTTCCATGTCGATGTTTTATAAAAATGGTTTGACTAATTTTTATTGATATTCTATATGGACTAATAATTTTATTTTCCCTTAATTTAATTTTTTTTAAAATAAAATAAAACATAATCTAATAGTAATTTTCTCTAATGTGGTACATTTTTCTATTCTATAAAAATTTAAATGGAATAATTATATTAACATGTCTGCAATGAACATATTTATCCACTACAATTAATTATAAATGAATTAATTTTTCATTTAAATTATTATAAGATTATCAAAAAGTAAAATTGTTCTCTTAAATTTGGGAATATTATAGATTTTAAATTAGTAATTTCAAACTCATTAGGAAATCATCGTCATGAAATGTTCCAAATGGTTATAAACAAATTTCATATAAGATGATATTATTTTATGTTACTTATGAATTATTGGTGAAATGATCATGTTATACAATACTTATAATTTCTCTAGTTGGATTAATATTATGAAGAAAATATGTTTGAGAGACACATTCTTTTCTACAGGTTATGTTTTGATAATATGTTTAAGAAAACCTATTTTTTCATTATTTCAGATATGATTAATATTTCATGATATTTTTGAAAACATATATCATAATTTAATTTTATAACTAGTGGGAACTATATATCCATCCAATACGTTAGTTATTTGTAAATGATCTATGCATTAGATGGGTGCGTGAGAGGTTATCCCATGCCCAAAAAGGATTTTACATGAGAGATTATCCCAATTCTGATAGAGGGTACACCATGGGTATCATAGTACCAGTGTATGTACATTTGTATTTATCAAAATAAAAATATGTTATTAATTCTATGTGGGTTTCCTTGACATATTATTTTCAATGCTTATACTTATTCCACAAATAAATGAATTATGTTGATTTTATTTTATCATAGATTATGTTCATTGATTCGTTTATGATCCATGTTTTATAAAATACAGAAATCTAATTTATTACTCAATTTTATGATATATAATATTTATGTCATGATTATATGATGTTATTCCAAGGATATCTTACCCTTATTCACATGTCATATTGATATCTCCCAAGTTTACTATTACTAAGAATATGACAACATCAATCCATTTGTTTCCTTTCCATAGGTTGTAATGAAATGTAATACACAATGAAATTAAAAAATATTCCTTATAAAATAAATTTATTTTTTTATCATGATTTTATAAAATTCTATGTTAATTGTTTTCTTCACACAACACTGAGTTAGTTTATATTACATACAAAATCAGGTCTTATAGCCATTTAATGGTGTGACTATTTTAAAACTGAATTTTTAAAATTTTATATATTTTTTTTTCTATATAAAATTATTTTTTTAATTTATAATGATTAAATTATATTGGATTGAATATTTGGTATTTTTCTTGAAGTTTCTAGTTTTCATGAATAGTGAAAAATAGTGCATTTCTATTAAAAACATCATGCCGTTTAAATGATTATTATAGTTAAATGATATTTCAATTTGTTTTTAAAGTCACTATACATAACATATATATATATATATATATATATATTTTAATTCAATTGAGTTTGTTGGAATCATTTTTATCTATAAATTTGATATAAATACTTAATGAACATTTGGAATGTCTTTACATTAAAATCTTGCTTTCTCGGCACTCATGTGAGATTACTGTTAAACATAATTTTCTCTCATAAATGATTCTAATTTTAAAAAAAAGAAATAAAATATTATAATTCTTATAATAATTTTTTACTAATGAGATAAACTTAATTTTTGACAAAAAATATTAATCAAAATGATTATAATTCATTATGGGAATTAAGGTAAAATTAAAATTATTAAGGACCTAACCCATAATTTTAAGGGTAAAATGACCTAGAAACATTTAAAAAATCCAATTTTAAATAATGTTTATAATATATACTAACTTGGATCTTATTATATTGTTTATTGGAATAATATTTAATGATATTTCCAAATATGATAAGTTATGTAAGGGAAGTGATAAATGAGAACCTTCCTTGCCTTTTAAATTTATAAAACATTGAGATATGTAAAAAACATTAAATATTTAGTTATATATACCATTTTAAAATATAAATATTTTATTTTTATCATGATAAATTATCTATAATTTTTAGAACTAAATTAGTCACCTAAATTATTAAGAAACACCAACATATTGATTATTTGGTTAATACTCAACTAAAATAAATGATACTATATATATTAAAAGTGAGAAAAATCGGTTGAATTATTGACTTTAATTACTTTTATTATTGAATATATAATTTCACATAGCTTTGGACGTCATCAATTTTAGTTACAATTATTAGTTTTATTTTTTCAAAATAAATTTAAATAAATAATGTCAAAATTGATATTAATTTTATTATATAATAATTTATTTTTTTAAATTAATTTAAAATTAAGAAAAATTCAATATTCAGAAAATTTAATAAAATTGTTAATAAATATTATATATAGTATATTAATAGACAAATTTATCACTTATATTTATCTTATTGAACCGTTATTGGTAAAAACATTATTACCACGATCGTGGTGAATTTTTTTTCGCTTTACATGTGCTTTTTTTCAAATTAATTTCCAGCACACAATGATTTTTTTTAAATTTTATATCCTATTTATAATATATTGGATCAATATTTTATAATTAATCTCACAATAAGTTAGTCTTAAAATTTAAATTTAATACTTGAGAAAACTAGTTTTGTTAATAAAAACCAAAATTATAAAATTTGGGAAACATAGATGTCAAGGAACCGAATTATAAACATGCACATTTTTTTGTGTGATGGAGGTTTTTATCAACTGTTAGTCCCCATAAAACATTAATTGTCCATTTGAGGCACATTAGTAAAATTATACCTCCCATTAATGTATACCTTTTGGTATTTATAAGAGTGCCACTCCTCCTCCAAAAAAGGCCTCATATCCTCCCACATACTCACAACTCCCTAGCCATATTGGATCAACCATGATATTCTAAAATAGATCCTAAAAATCCCTCCCCTAATTCTATAATTATTTTTTTGGAAGAAATAAATTCAAGGATGCCTTTGGTAGAAACTAAAAGAAGTTACAACTATAAGAGTTATTGTTCCTCCTCAAGTAATTTTATTTTATATGCATTCCCCACCATCCTAAAATTTTATTATTCCATGATTATATAAAAACCATGGTATCATAAATATACTAAGATATTTTATATAAATATTATACCTGCACTTACAAAACCCCCATATAATTGTAAATGAACGTACTCTTTTTATGAATGACGAACTATCACCTCACAAAACGATGATTGTTCGCTTCTCCATTACCACCTCTAGTGGTGGTTATTGTGATATATATATATATATATATATATATATATATATTATTTATCAATTAATTATTCTTATTTAATTATTTTATAATATATTTAACTATAAATGAAATTTTGTGTAAATGTGATGACATCTTTTGTGGAGGTGTGGACTACCGCTTGCTTAATGTGATGTGGTTCGTTCACGTATTCATGGAACATGTTAAAGATGATTTTAATAAACCTATGTAAACTATATGAAATATATTTGATACATAAATTATTATATATATATGGATCATTTAGTTATCATTCTTTTAATATGACAAATAAATGAGAGTAGCATACATGCATATGTACGGCCTACCGTCTCAAAGAACGTTGTATTTAATTTCATATCTCCAATGATTATAGATTAATATAAAAACATATATACTATATATATATGTTAATTAATGAATGGTTAAAATTATGGATAGGTTGAAATAATGATCTTATTATTTACAAAAACAAATGATAAGTCAGAACATTACTTGAGAAAACAAGCTAATAAATACCCAAAAAGGTAAAAAAACAAAGAGTGTTAACAAACAGGTTATAAAATATTATATATAGTTAATATATGATATCATAAACATTATTATTTTTATGGTATAAGTTATTAACATATTTAGAATCATTTTACATGAGAATAATGACCAAAAAACAAAATGTATGGTAAAGGTAAGTGATTTTATCTCAATTTACATTCCATTTAGATTTATTTATTGTTGTGAACCACGTAACTTTTATATGATGTATATAGAAAAATATTAATTTTTTACCATGAATCCCCTATTTTAATGATATTATATTTTTTATTTAATGTAACAACATCATGGAGATAATGATTCAAAACATTTCAAAGTGGTGTGAGACATTTAAGAATGCTTAATTATTATTCGTCTCAAGATTATACCATATTATTTTCTTTCAAATCTGACATCCATTTGCGATTGTTAATATTATCTTGAAACAATAACATTATTATAATCATATTTTTTAGAAATTTACATAAATATCCCGATTTTCATATAATGAATATTATTATTTCCTAAATAATATGTCATTTTTACATACAGTGTTCACTTTGATTATTTACTAATTAACTAGCGAATTATTGATAAAACCTTATTCTATATTCAATACAGATATTTGATATGAGATATTATTTATCTTGATTATTCAATATTAAGAATGAATTGGACTCTTAATGAATGGATAGTCCCAGAATTTTAATAGCCCCTCAATTAATCGGTTGGTTCTAATGAGATGAATAAGTTAGAAAAAATAAATGGGGTTCTATACATAGTTTTAAACCATATTGTGAAAGGTCTTAATGGTATGAGTTTCCTTGTGTATTATAATTTACATCCAATAATTAAGAATTTTATTAATATATATTTCATTTATTAATCATCAATGATATTTTACGTCGATATGTCAATGGATACATTTTATTCTCGGTTTATTTATTAAATGGAATGTTTTTCAGTTATTCCCCATGTGTTATTGAGTTTTTCCTTATCATGTTTTTTGAATGGAATGTGATATCATCTCTTTACCTATAAATATGTATTATTAACAGTTATTTATTATTTCCTCCAATTTACTCAAACTGACTGATCATTTTAGATCACCCTTATTATGTTTTCATTACCAAGAATATAAAAATAAATCTTTTGTATGAGTTTCAAGGATTATATAAATTCATTTTATTATGTATCATGTTTTTATTTTCCATTTCCCTATGTGTTATGGGTATCAGTTATGTAGTCTAACTTTCCAAGACTACTAATCAGATTAGTCTATTGGGATTTGATTCCTTAAAATATATCCCATGTAATAATATAATGCATAGACTTTGGGATTCTTGGGGTTATGTCGATATAGTTGGCATGCAAGTATGTTTAGTAGAAAACGTGGAAACAAGATTTTGAAAAAATTTAGAAGGGATAAAAAATCATAGTTATAAATTGAGGGTATATATAGAAAAACATCCTATTATTTTAGAAAGGTAGATAATATTTGGGTATTACATGGAATAAATCCCAATTTAGCTATTACAAGTGGATGTGGTTCTGGCATAAATTAACCAAGGAGTAACATCTTTGACAATGTGTGGCAGGCATGACTCAGTGTAACCTAGTACATGATAACATGCCTTAATATACACCAAGTTTGACACTCTTGAGGGATAATATTAGGATAATTAACATTTTTATTTACAAACCATTATGAATTTTTTAAAAGTAATGAAATCCAAAAAATATATTTTTATGATTATGAGAGTGGATATGCATAAATTTAAATTCATGATTACGGTTTCTCTAGTTTTGGGATTATAAATTATGTTATGATTTAATCTACTATATTCTATTGTTTATAAATTGCTCCTCATTGAAGGAATGTGAACTCAGATAATGTATGTGATCGAAAGAGTAAGAAGGATTATATCTTCTATGGTATTAATCCACAATTTCAAATGGAAATGGTCACCAATGTATTATATTCATATAAGGAAATAGTATCATGTGGTAATGAGATAGGTAAATAAATATACATGTCCTATGTCCTTTAATAGAATCAATAGAATAAGTTAATGGTATACAAAATGATGGATGGTTGTAATAAGGGAAAGATGTAATTTCCAACATGTGCTTATTGTGGAAGGAATAACTTTGGTATATGTTCTAAAGAAATGGTAGATTTTTACAAGTCTATAAGGAAAGTCCACCCAGGTTGTGATTCCAAGGGTAAGAAAATGTTTCTTATTTAAAATGATTCATCTTCCAGGAGATGGGACACTATGAAAATCAATGTATCAAGCATCAATGGAATATATCCCCAATTTTTCTATTGGATAATGTTTAGGTTATGCTACTACTACAGATGATAAATAATGATTAGTTTTCATATTCCATAATAATTTAATTTTAATTTTTAATAAATCTTGTACTAGTTATAAGAATTACAGTATGTTTGATGATTATATCAAAATATATTTTGGTTAAGGATTTGAGAACATATGATGAATGGAACTAGGAAAAGTGATTATGTATAAAGTAAAAATGTTTGGACAAATATGAGGTTACGTATAAAATAAGCCATTATATATTCCTCATGATTAGATAATGTTGTTTAGATAATGAAATTATTTATTTGGATTTGTTATTACTACCTTGTAACTAATTAATGATTTTTCTAAAAAATGAATTGTGTGTTGATTGATGGAGTTTACGAGACATTAGGACTTAAGGAATATATCCAATAACATGTGTCTAACATAAAGAATAAAGAAGAATGAACATTTCAAATAATGTTTTGTGTGAGTTATAATTATTACCATATTTCAATACAATACATATTAATTGTATTCAAATGTTTGGAATATTAAAATTTTACAGCTACTTCATGTTTCTTGAATGCTAAGGAAAAGTTAAATTTTGAAATTTAGGGATCATCCTTCCAAAGAGTTGGATCGTAATCATTAAGAAAATATAATCAATTAGTAAATGGTTTAATTTGATTATTGAAATATATTTTAGAGTTCAATTTATTACATCAATATATCAAGAATCTTATGCTAAGAGATGGGTAGAAATAGTTCATGATGTAATCAAATAAAATAATTATTTTATGGAAATGAATTTTTCATATATTTTTAGATTGTGAATGAATTTATCTTCTCAAAAAATGGTCATGGGACATAGATTTGGACCTATTATCATAATTTTCTATGATATAAATTAACTATATTCACACCTATGGTTAATTGTTTTGTGGTCAACAATATTCATTTAAACATGTTCTTTTTCAATCTCCAATAGAACTTGATTGTTATATTTCTCTTCCATGTCATGGTTCCTTTTCTCACGATTGTTATCCTTATAAGGATACTAGCTACATAATAATTGTACTTTAAATTATATCTTATTAATAAGATGTGTTCTTAACAATATTTATGTTGTATGTTTTCAACAATTGATTATTTTCAAAAATCAATCCATTGATTCTGATTATCATGTTTAAATTGCGAGGATGCAATTTAAATAAGGTGGGGGAAATGTAACACCCCATTATATTCTAATATTTTCCATATAAATTAAAATTAATTTTATTGTTATCATTATTATTTACAAAACCATGTTAATCTTATGCTACAGACAACACTGAATTAGTTTGTGAAATATGCCAAATCAATTTTTATCACTGTTTAATGGTGCCACTATTTTAAAACTATATTTTGATAGTTTTATTTATTTTATTTTTAAAAGTAAAAATCATTTTTGAATTAACAATTTCTAAATTAGTTTTGGGTGCTTTTATTATATGATGTTCTGTTTTTTGATTAATAATAAAAATAATACATTTTATGTAATAGCCTCCTTTTCATTTAAATGGTTATTAAGGTTAAATGTTATTTTAAATTGGATATTAAAGTCCCAATAGATCATTTCTATATATATTAATCCAATTTATGTCATTGGAATCAATTTTATGTTGAAATTGGATATAAATACTTATTGAACTTTTTGAATGTTTTTACTTTAAAGACCTGATTTCTAACCATATTTTTTGGAGAAGTGTTAAACATAAATTTCACACTAATGTTATTTGAATTTTTAAAATTGGATATTTAAAATTTAAACTCTATAATATATTTCATCTCATAATATCAACAAAATATTTGACAAAAAGTATTAGTGGAAGTGATTAAAAATTATTTATAGTGATTATGGTTAAATTAATCAGAACAAGGGAGTAAACCATAATATTATCACCCAAAATGGCCTTGCCACATGTCTAAATGATATTATATTATAATAGATAGACCACATAAAATCTTTTTTATAATTTTATGTGTCATTTAAATAATATTAATTGAATTTTAAATATGTGATATGTAATGTAATGAAAAATGGAAAAAGGGAACCTTCTATACCTTTAACATTTATAAAACTTCGAGATAAATAAAAAACATCATATATTTAGTTATAAATATCTTTTTCTAAATATAAATGGGTTATTTTTTATAAAAGAAAATATATTTTTTAGAGTATAATTAGTTACCTATATTTATTAAGAAACACCAATGCATCGACTATTTAGATAAAAAGCGTCTGAAATAAATGATTCTATAAATATAAAATGCGAAGATTTTTTTTTTTTAATATTACCTTTAATTAATTTTTAGATGATCATATAATATTACATAACTGGGAAGTTAATATATTTTACTTAAAATATTTTTTTGATATTTTTATATTAAAATTATACAAATACTATAAAAATTTACATTAATATTATTTTATAATAAATTATTTTTTAAAATTATTCAAAATAAATAAAAAAATATATATTTTAGGACAAGTTATTTTAAAGTGATAGGAAATTTTAATTATGGACTAGTAAGGGGACAATTTATATTTTATAATTAGATTATTGACTCGTGGTTTCTAAAATCATTATTATTACAGTCCAGGTTAGTGTAGTGTATTTGCGCAATGCAAGCACTTGTTTTTAAATAAATTTCCGAACACATGGTAACTTCATTTTTTAAATTAGTCATAATATTTTTAATTAAATGTATCAATATATTCTGATAAATAAAGCATTTCATTCTTCTTCCTGGTAAAATTACATCATGTAGAAAAATATTTTCTTTAATAAAAACCAAAATGATTAAATTTGGGAAAAATTTAAGCAAAAGAAACAAATTATAAAAATGCAATTATTTTTCTATAGTGGAGGTTTTAATTGACCATTAATCCAATTTAAACAATTATTTTACCATTTCGATGGCACATTAGTAAAATTAAACCTTCTATAAATGTATACCTTTTTTATATTTAAAAGAGTGTCACTTCTCGTCCACTATAAAAGAGTCTTCTCTCCTCCCTCTTCCTCTCACCTATCATGCTACACATTCTAGACCAAATCATTAAAAAATGATTCTAAAAATCATTCTCATCATCCTAGAATCCTCCCATTGGGAATAAATCAATCCAAGAAAACCCTTTGAGGAAAACCAAAAGGAGTTACCCAAAAAGAGATAATATTATTTCCCAAGATATTTTATTGTATTTCCATTATTCATGCCCAAAATCATATTATGCCATGATAATAAATTAAAAACTATATCATAAATATACTAGGATTTTTTTAGTTCAGGTTTTAACCTACACTTACACACACACCAATATAATACTTAATGAAAATACTATTTATGTGAACGGTGAACTACTACGTCACAAAACGATGATTAATTTTGTCCTTTACCACCATTCATATCAATAATTATGATGGAATATATTTTTATGTATATAATATATATTATATTTACATCTAATGTATGATTATGTATTTATTTTGTAATACAACCCATTATAAATTCCATTTTGTGTTAGTACAATTACATCATTTGTGGAAGTGTTGACTACTGCCTCCTTACAGCAATGTGATTCGTTCACTCTATACATGGAACATATTAAAAAATATATTAATAAATGTTTTTAACATATATGACATGGATATTAAATAGGAATAATAATATACCCATTTATAATTTAATTTTCATTCTTTTAAAATGACCATGAAATGTGAGTAGCGTTCTTACGTATGTACGGACTAGAGTCTCTATGAACGGTGCATTTCATTTCTTATATACAAAAATTATAGTTTATTTTAAATATATATTTTCAGAATACATATGATAATTAATTCATGGTTCAAGTTATTTATATTAATAAATCATTATCTAACTAATATGAAAAACTAATGATAAGCCAAAACATACATGGGCAAACAAGGCGATTAACACATAACATAATTAAAATAATGAAATGGTGTTAACACAAAGGTAATAAAATATGATAATAAGTTATTAAATGATATTATAAACACTATTATGAGTCTGTTAAATGTTATAAACATATTTTAAACGGATATATAAATTTATAAATACTGCACAACAAAACTGAAGGTGAAGGTCAGGTATTTTGTCTAAATTTATATTCCATTAGAAATTATTTATTTTTATGAACCACTTCACTTTTATATGGTTTGTATACAGCCCTTTTTCTTTTTATATAATAAATACCATTATTTTTATTAATATATCATTATTTTTATTTAATTTCTTACTATTATGATATTATTATTGAAATGTTTCAATGTGGTATGTAACACTTTGGAATGTTTTAATATTATTCCCATCAAAATTTTTCTTCATGATTATATTTCCAATATTAAATACTATTGTTATTGTTAAACTTTACATCAAACACTAACTTTATTTTTCCCATTTTATTAATAATATACTTGAATATCCATATTCTAATACAATTGATATTAGTATTTCATAAAAAATATATAATTTTTACATATGATGTTCACATTGATAATTCTTTAGTTAACTAGGGAATTATTGATTAATTTTTATTAATTATTAAATAAAAATATTAGATAATTCATATTATTTATTTATATTATTCAATATGAAGATTTATTTTTTACTTGTAATGATGGTTGGGGCCTAAACATAATATCTCCCATTCATTCATCGATATGTTCTCATGCGACGAATAAGTTGGAAAAATTAAATATGTTTATATCCATTGTTTTAAACAGTAATGTGAAAGGGAGTGATGGTATACATATTCTTATGCCTTATATATGACATACAATAGTTAATAATTGTGTCCATATATATTTAATTTATTATTAATCCATGATAATTTTTTTGACAGATCTATATATACATTTCATTATCTATTTATTGATTTAATGAAATGTGTTTCAATTATTATCCTCTCCATATTTGATTCTTAATTTTGTTATATGAGTATCATGTGATATCAATTATTTTACTTTTCATATTTTATATTCATATAGAATCATTATTTATTCCTCTTTACTCTCCCTTACTCATCCTTTGACCACAACTTATTATGTTTCATTTACCCAGGTTATAAAGAGGAATCCTTTAAATCAGTTTCCAGGATGCTATTAATTAATTTTATTGTGTATCACATCTGTATTTTTCATTTACCAATGTAATATTGTTATCATATATGTAATATATATTTCCATGACTGATAAACTAATCCGTCCTTTGGGATTTTTTTCCTTGTAATTATGACATTGTAATAAAATAATGCACTCGCTCCGGGTTTCCATGGGTTTGGTCTCTATAAGAATGGTAATATATATTATAGGTCTAAAAATGGTACAAGTTATAATGACCATTGGGGGAGATGATTTAGTTCACTTATGACCAATTTTTTTATGTATCCTTGTTTTTAAGGCACTAGACCTATATGATAATGGAATGGATCGTTATATTATGTGAAAAATAGTCAAAAATTATTATTTGTTATCATTGTATAAAATTTGTGGGTCGCTATATGCTGGTTATTAGAAAACATTTAGTAACCACACACCATCCCTATGAAAACCTGAATCAATTTTTGAGTTTCATATGACAGGCGCACTGTTAGAGCACGGTTTCTATAAAAAAATTCACATGATATGGGATAATGTCCCCTTGGAGACGAATGTGGAAGCATAATTGGTGAATGGTTTTTCAAAATATTTAATCCAACTACATGACATGTTTCCCATAAAGGGTATCAAAATCAACTTTATCCTTAGTATTCCTTGGATATTTAATTTTGTATGTAATTAATTTTTGGGTGAATCAATGTGTGGTAATGATGTGGAATCATTGGTATGTACATGACACTCTTTTTATTTATTTCCCATCATAGATATACACATATCCCCTATATTATAGTGATAAATCATATCAATTGTTCATATAACTTTTTTTGTGTCATGAATCATGATAATAGCTTTTTGGATATAGTGAAGAAAATTTATTTTCAACCATGATATAGTGGTTCTAAGTATCATTTATTTTTTTCACCATTCATTTTAAAGTTGTTCGCTTCTTTCTCAAATCCATTATTCTTGTACATAAAGGATTACCTTTTTTGAATGGGTTTTTCTAGAATTTATATATAAACATAATGAGATTTCGTAATGTGAATACTATTGGGTTTTTTAAAAAATGTAAAATTTCATGACATTAGAATTTTTCATTTTATTATTATATTAATATATGATTTTAAAATTATATTAGGGTTTGTATACATTTATATTTTTTATGCAATTATTTCAATAGAATATATTTTGACGAAAATTATATAAATGTAATTTGGTATAAATAAGTTGGCATGTGATTAAAGTGGATGGGTTTAGTAAGAAGTTCCATAGTTACGATTGGACAGACTATTTTCCTAGATTACCACTGCAACTGGAAAAAAATATTTTTGGTATTTAGATGTGTATGTGAGTTATTAAGGTAGTGATTGTTTAATTTATAAATGAATGGTAATGTGAATTTTTATGGTATTTATAAAATGTATTTCACTAACATTTTTAGTGTAAACAATTTTAACTATTATTCAACTATTTTCTATAACTTGTTTGAAATGGTTCTTATCCATGTGGCATCTGTTGGGATATCATTGGAGGAATTCCATCCAAGTTTATGATCAACCCTACATGGGAAATATTGTGTGATTTATAATTTAATTAACCAAGACATAGGGAAATGAATTGTATATTATTTCTCAAATGATGCATCTTGATACCATGGGATTTTAATGTGGAGTTGGTTCTTGGATATGGTTTGGTGGTACATGGGATCGTGTCTGTTGATGTCTTGATTCCTGTAGTCCTTTGGTTTTTCTTAGATGATTATCCATAGTCCATTGTCACTCTACTATTTTTTCTATGATATATATTACAATTTGTTATATTACATGAACCCATGAATCCTATATGAGTATTGGGTTTTTATTATTCTATTTTAATAGGTTTTATAATCATAAAAGGAAATCGCTCTTAATGTTTTACATTGACCATAGAATTTGTTACTAATCTTTGCTGTCATGGGGATGTCACATTAGTTTAGTTGAACTTTATCACTCCTCAAGCTAATGAGTTGGGGTAGGATGTTACAAATTGAATAGTTATGGTTGGCCTGCCTATCTATTATGATGGTAACAAGTTGATATGGGTGATAGATTATGAAATACATTATGTAGAAATTCATAGAAAACCATTTCATATGGAACATGATGTTTCTAGTGTGTTTTAGGTAAAAAGGCGTTCTAGGACACTACCAGTTGTGTAATCATCTCATTACCATTGGTTTTGTCGATGGTTGTTTCATATCATTCATTGATTCTGAGACATCCCACTATAACGATAACAATAATTTTGGGTGCATTTATATATGAAAACATTGAACTGTAATGATTGTTAATGTTTTGTTTATAATTCATTTTTATTATAGTGATTTTTAATTTTCTAAACCATCTGTTTCTAGTGAATAATGACCAAATTGAGTTTCGTACTATATTAAGTGAATGGATCTGGAAAATTTTCTGAGAACAAGAAAGAATAGTTTGATGGAAATATTGTTGTAGATAATCCACATGTGAACCAATAACATATCGAAATCATCATTCAATGTTTTTAATCCATACATAGACAACATCATAATGATTAAACTAGATAAGAGGACTACTTCGTTCTATTTCAAAAATAGAATCCACTATTTTGTTTTGTGATGATTTCATGATAGAAAATGGGTTTGTGTGGAAGAATCAGTTGAATCGCATTTTTGATTACATAGGGGATGTAACAACCCAATAATTTTAAGCAAGGTTTCTTTTTATATTAAAATTTTAATAAATGAATAAATTTATAATTCAAAATAATCTAAGATGAGTTTTAATATTTCCAGAGGTAAAACCTGTTAATCCAAATTAATATTATATATTAGTTCCATAAAAGTGTAAATTTATTAATAAATAATTTAGAAGAGATAGAACATATATTAAGAAAATAGAAATGATAAAATATAAAAAAATGGTTATGTATAAAAGTGTATTATTTAGTAAATAAATTTATTTATAATCATATATACTGAAATTTATTTAGAAAATAATTTTATACTAAATTTATTTCTATAATTTTATTTAATATTTATGAAAAATTCTAATGTAATTGAATATACATGATTTTTTTTAAATGTAGCTATTTTGAAAATTATAAATATATATTCATATTAACGGTGTATGGAATTATAAATAAATAAAATTAATAAAATAGAAGTATTATTATTATTTTTATATAAAATATAGATTATAAAATTAATATAATATGTTTTATGATAAAATTTATACATATAGAAATATATTGATATACTAAAATTCAAGGTTTCACATTAAGATATTTATGAAAATATTAGTATTATTAAAATTTTATTTCTTAAAATTAGAAAATAATGAATAAAAATTTTATATGACATATCAAAATTGAATATAAATATATGTAATAAAATGTATAATATGTATCTAATTTTAAATTCAGTAATAACTATAATTAAAAAAAATTCCTAATCTAAAATAAATATTAATGTATATATTTTCCTCAAATTATAACTATTATAATTTTTTGAATTAATAATTTGAAAATAATTTATATTAATAAATGTCAATAATAATAATAAATTAAAAGAAAAACAATTATATATGATATTGTTCAAAGGAGGCCTGACAATGTGTTTTGGGTGAAATAACATCTGTGCGGTTCAGTCTTAGGAGGAAAAGGGAGATGCAGGGTCGATTATATTAATGGGGTTGACTATTGGTGAAGGATTTACAAGAATGGTTCAAATGAAAAAGGTTTTTGGTGTGAGACAGAATGTCGAGGGAGATCGAATTGTGTATTATGGGTTTTCTGTGTAGATCAAGTGGGTTTCGATGATGAAGTGACAGATTCCCATTTCGAATGGGTGAAAATTAGTTAGCATCATCTTCACCATCCTGCATCAGCAATTTGAAGATAGGTATGTGTATGTGCATATATTGATTGAGTCCAAATCAAGGGTTTTTGATTATCAACTACATTTTTATTGGTTTCATCAATTTGTATTCCTTTATTGATATCATATGTACCAAATTTGTTTTCATTCTATATTTTTATGCTTTGATCATTACAAACAAAAAAAATCTTCAATATTCATATTCATTGAGGTTTTTTTATTTTTTGGTTCGTTGATTTTATATCAAATTTCTATTGATATGGGGACTAGAACTAGAATATAAAAAATTAATTTTTTTTATATTTCAATGGTTGTGGTTTTTAGAATTAATAATATTGATGGTATTTGAGAATATTGAACATAGAATCATTCTTTTTTTGAGGAAAAATCAATAAATTTTATCTTTATGAACCATTTATTTACTTCAGTTTAGTGTATATATACATATCTGCAGAGATTCTAATTAGGTAGCATTGGATGGATCATATCCTAGCTTTCCTTTTCTGTTTTCTTTTTTTCTATTGGGGGAGAATTATGGAAACTAAAAGAGTGGAAGAATGAAATATATAATTATAGTGAGGTTGAAAAAGGGGATAACAGATGAAGAAGAAACAGTAGCCAGCATTTCTATACACATATATGTGAGTCTAAACCTCCCAGAGTAGGCTATCTTGTTCTTTTTTGAGGACATAGTTTATTTATATTTAAAATAAAATATAAATATTTAAGTTTAAAAATTTCAAGAAAATAATTATTTACAAAAATATTATTATTAATATATTTTACTTCTTTAAAATATGATTCAAGGATTTTGATGAGTGTTACATATTTCATAAATTTATATTTGGAAAATAAAACAAGATTTCTAGTTTTAAAATTTCGGTTTTCATGATTCCTATTTATTTAATGTAATTTTTTTAATTCAAATTATAATTTAATGTATATGTTATATTTTTAATTGATTTTGTATATTTCATATTAGAAAATAATATTAAAAAAAATTTAATAATATAAAATTTATATTTTTATTTTAATAATATTATAGATTTTTTAAATTCATATAGAAATGGTCTTTCATTATGCATATCATCAAGATTCCACTTATATAATCATATATGTTAAACTTATTTTTAAAATTTACATTTAATTTATACATTAGAATATTTTGTATTAATTCATTTCTACCAAAACTATTTTTTTAAGAAACTTTTATCACATGAAAATGTATTTAGGGTGTGAAATTAATTTCTACTTTGAAAATAATTCAAGAATATTTTGAACGGTTTTTAATGTGATATTTATGAGAAATAATGATCTTCAGAAAAATATTTTCTTAAAATAAAATTTGACACTTGCCTATGAAATAAGATAATGAGGAATGGGGAGTGAACCAACAACATTAATTGGATGTTGTTCTATCAGTGATACAACTGCGTGGCTAAATATGGCCTTATATAATATGAAAATATCATATAAATCAATAAATTTATTATTATTTTTGAATGGTTTTACGTTGAAAAATTATTTTTATTCAAATAAATGTTAAGAAATGTATCTTCCAAATGATAGGTATTTTTAAAATTTTTTGGAAATACTTTTATATAAAAAATGTTATATATATATATATTATGTAAAATATTTCAAAACTTTTTATAAATAAGTATGTTTTAAGGTATTTTTAAATAGTTTTGAAAATCACTTTATAAGAAATTTTATGACCATTCCATGTTTTTAAAATATTTTTCAAAGGAATTTTAGATGTTTTATGATGGATTGATTCATTTTAGGTGTTAGAGGATGTGAATCTATGTAGTTATTTTATAATTAATTTTTCTACTTTGATTTTATGTAAGGACGTTTCTTAATCCTCTAATACATTATTGGAAATGATCCATAGTAGTATAATTAACTATATATTTTTCAGTTATCTTGTTAATAAAAAAGTACATAACATTTTTTTAGTACCAAATATCTATGTTATATAACAAATAACTAAAAATCTAGTAATATAATATTCATTTCAAAAATGATATTGTAGTTTGATTTTAATTTAAGTGAATGATGATTAGGAATATGAAGGTTTATTTATCACGATATATTATAATCCGGGTTTTTATTTTTATACTAATATAGTTGATCTTCATTTTTTCAATTATTTAATTAAATAGTTTGTCACTATTCTTGTTGAATATGACGCCATATTTAAATGTTCATTAGGATTAATTAATGGTATAATCAAAATTATATTATTTATGGAGATGATAAAATAATACTATTAATATGGTGTGATATTGTGAATATATATATGTAATATAAAACTTATTTTTATAAAATAATATTTAAACAACTTTTTTAAATGATAATCGTTTTTAATTAAATCATAAGTAAATTTTATAATGGTGAAAATATTCATTTTACATTGAAATATCTAAACTTCAATAAATATTGTTATTTATTTAAAATTATAATTTCTCGTATTTTTAGAATTATTTTTGTGGGTCAAAAGTCAATTTTGGACCCATATCATCAAAATTTTCTTAGGGTAAACGTTTTTTAATGTTTTAAAAAGATTTTTTTTGGTTAAAAAGTTAAAATAAATCTTTTATGAAATACCGTAAATCTTATGAAATAATTATTATATTACATTTATTGAAAATTTAATGACCATTATTTTAGAGCAGAAATATATATATCTAATTAGTTAATACTTATATTTTAACATTTAGAAACACATGCTTTCAATTTTTGATAACAACTATTTTATTATTTAAATCAATTTTTACGAGTTATACCTTAATCAGATTAGAATTAATTTTTATCACTATAATAAATTGAATCAATAAAAATGAAATCAATATTTATAATAATAATTTATAAATTAGGTATTAATTTTTGCTTCATATTTTTACATAAAAATGTTTCCATGGTAAAAAAAATGTTACCGCAGTTTAAGTTAAACATTGTAACAGTTTAATATTTAATGTTAAAGGAATTAAATAAAAAAAATTAAGAAACTAATGTGTGATTGATGAATTGATCATCCGTAACCATACATTAAACCATTAATTATCATCCATTTTTTAAAAATTAATCCCAACCAAGGGTGGATGGCTTTAAATATAAAATAATCATTATTAAATACATTAAAACCACCCCACCTAGGGTATAAATAACACCCCCTAACCACTCCTTTATCCTAAAAATAATTGATGTCATTTAAATGTAGTAATAATCATATGATAACCAATATACTCACATCATTTTTTTTTGTTCTCACCAAAAATACAGACTCAATGGTCTATAAGAGGGCCTTCAAGGAGGTGATATTCAATATGTAACTTTCTAAAACAATCTATCGTAATTTCTTTTCTTATTCAAGATTATTCTCACCACCTCTATATATTAAGGAATAATAACTATTCTATAAATTATATAATATAATTTATATTTAAAATTAAATATGGAATATCCAAACCATTAAATATCACCTCTTATTCAATCAAATGAACCATTGGCCAGATTATAATGGTTAATTGTTTCAATCAATAATAATTTTTTATTATCCATTCCACCTTCAAGGAGGGTCATAAAAGTATTATTCTTTTAAAATCATATTCTAACACATATATTTTAACTTATTTAATTTTTTTAAATATTATATATGAATAATACTCAATAATATAAAACAAGTTCATGATGGTCGGAAAACCCACTGAAATATACTATGTATATATAAATAACATTTTATCAAAGGAATCATCCTTGTGTCAAAAAACCAATGTTATATTGTAACATTTATAATAATTTAATTTAATTAATACCATTCTAATCCTCTTATGGGGTTCTATTCCCATTTCACAATAACATCCATAATTAAACACATGTTAACCGACCATGAAACAATGAAATGAACTCCTCGAGAATGATAAAATCAAACATTATGACTCATAACATTTTCCAGAAATTAACTTATTAAAATATTTATAAAAAAAATAGATATGAAAGAGGTTATTAAGTTAATAAAATAATTAATCTATTTTGACTATAAAGTAAATTAAGTGCAATTCAAGAACCTATTCAGACATATGGTAAGGGGTCTCTCTGAAACTCCATATTTCATTTGGGATAAATTTCTATCTACTTTTCTAAATTTATCCACTAACTATTCTAATAAATATATCCTCTGTATTGATTATAATTACCTAACATATTCATGCATCTGAATTACTATTTTTTATTAGGAATTACTGGTTTTAAAATATTCCCTTGTGAATTCCTCTCCATAAGACGATGAGAATGAAAGGAAATTCTATTTTTGTAATCAATTTTAATGTAAAATACATAAAAACTTTTTTTCATAATATATTTTTATCAAATTACAGAATTTTTCTGGAAAAATAAATTATTTCATTTTCCATTTTATGCAAATATTTATGAGTTTATCTCCTTCAAAGGTTCTTAATTATTTTCTATAAAACTATCCATAAGTTGAACCTTTCTAAATTTAACTAGATACTATATTTATTTTTTTCAATTTATTTTAACGTAAATATTTATTATATATATTTATTTTACCTCTATTAATGTCCAAATAAGATATAAATACATACTTTTATGGATACCATTGTTATAAGCCATCTGGTTATGCCTTTTGACCTGATTACGTTACACATTACATTCAATGGGTAACACTTATGGTTATACCTTATTTTTTTTATTTATGTGGAAAAAATATTTAAGAACATGTTATAATGGGTGCCCCCAGATAGAGATCCAATCCATTTGAAAATGATTTTCTCTCATTAGACATTATGAATGGGATTATGATATAAACCCAATGCATTATAATATTTTTTTTCCACCATGTGATATAGTATTTCCAGTTATCCTTGAATTATGTTTATGTCATGTCTTATTTTTCTTCCACTTTTCTTTTATTGAGTTATCATATGATTCTATTTACTACAAGATATGATTAAAAAATTATTCTTGTAGCTTTCCTTCTATGTTATTATGTTATGATTTTTTACTCCAACTCCATGATTTATTACCAGGTATTCCCCATTATTGGGATTTATATATCACCATTTTTATGATTCCCCTACATACATAGTATGAAAAATTAAAATGATATTTATAAAGAAGATATGTGTATAGATAATAATTTTGGAACAAATAAGTACGATACAATTTCTTTAGTTGTAATTGTATCTAGTCCCCAATGACATTGAACCTTTGATCGGGAGATTTCATTGAAATTCTAGTGATGTAATAAAAGAATATTCATTTCTAACACTAAATAACGAATCGAGTTTCTGAGGAATCTCATTTAAAATTTCACATCCGATGATTTTATGGTATGTTATTTTTTAAAAATTTATTTAATCTTATAGATAACTTATGTTTCATAGAACATTGTGTATAAATAAACCCCAAAATGTTATTATTTTAACATGGTCATTATAACTTATCAATTAAATAAATGGAAATTAATAGTTTTAACCACATTATATAATATATAATTTTACTACTAATTTTTAAAAAGTTAATTATTATTTCTGAATTTGATCATAATTTTGTGTAAAGTTATTTTGTTCTTCAAATATTCATTCTCTTCGTAAAGAAATATTTTTTCTTTTAAAAAGAAAATAAATATAATTAATTTTTATAGACTACAATAAAATATATTTGATAAAATTAACTTAATTAGTGGATTATTAATGTCAAAATTATTATATGATTATTTTTTTGAATTTTCATAAAAGGTTGAATTTTTAGTTAATTGTAAAAAATATCTATTTTTATAAAACCCTATTTTTTTTATTTAAACTTCATATTATGATATTAAAATTGTATCTATAAAAAAAGATTCTATTTAGTTATATATAATATAATTAATTAAAATTTAAAAATATTTATATCTTATTTTGGAATTAGTATATTTTTTAGCATTAAAACCCATCATTTAAAAAAGTTCTTTTCCATTACACTTTGAAAATTATATTTTAAATGAGAATTTTTCAACTTTTTTGTTTTGAAATATAAAAAATTTACTCAATATTTTGTATTATTTGGCCCAAATTAGCTTCAAATTTCATTTTAAATTTTATACATAAAAAATTTACTACGCTAAAAAAAAGTTATACCGTAGTATAGTTCAAATACTGTAACTAGTTTATGTTTAAAACTAAAAGCATAAAATATATAAAAAATAAAACATTAAATGTGTGGTTGATTTTTTTCTCGATCATAACCATAAATTTTAATATTAAGGATCATCCAAATAAATTGGAATTAATTTCACTCAAATGTGGTTGTATTTAAATGTAAATTGATATTTATTTATTCACATAAAATCACCCCTCCTCATGTATAAATACCACACAATCACCACCCCCTTTATCATCAAGAGCGTTTAATATTGTAAAATATATTTAAAATCCACTCTTATATAATATCCCCTTGATCATTTTCTTATGTTATCACCCAAATACCAATTTATTATTACTTAAAATGTTTTTCAAAGAGGTGATATCCAATAGGTAACTGTCTCAAAAAACCAATGTAACATCTCAAGTAAGAAATAAATAATAGATATTTTTATCTATGTCTATTAATGAATTAGATAGTGTTTTAGAGGATTAAAATGAGAATAAATCCAATCTTAAGCATGAAATACATTAATATTTTTAAATTATTGTTTTACTGCCTTTTGATGGCGAACCATTTTTAAATAAAAATTTTGACAATTTAATAATCTCTATTTGTCAAAATAAATATATTATTTATGATTGGGACATTGAAATATACATTGGATAATTTTTTGGTATTTTTCTGACAATGTTCATTTTTTAAAGAATAGTGAAAAATACAGCATTTTACATCAAAACATCTTTTTCATCTAATTTAATTATATGGTTAGATTATATTTTTAATTAGTCTTATAGTGTAATCTGAATATATTTTTACCATTTAATCCAATGGTGGTCATTAGGATTAATTTCACTTTGAAATTGGACTTAAACTACTGTCAATCTTTTGATACGTATTGTTTCATAAAATCACGCTATTTTCTCAGACAGCGGTAATTAATTATTAAATTAATTAATGTAACTTATATGTTTTTAATTTTGTAAAATATAATTAATTTTTGAATTTGGAATATCAAATATATCTTAGGGTGATGTTTTGGTACTTTTCTGAAAAACATCAATTTTTCATGAATAGTGAAACCACTAAGTGGTACTCAAAAAACTGATTTTTCGTTTAAATGAAATTCTACCACCTCTGTGTTTTGAATTTCAAAAATCCAACATACATGGTTTTCATTAAGAAGTAAAATGTGGTTCAATGGGATGAAAATAATCTTTTGGTGAATAGTAACTTTTATGCTTTTAATCACGATTAGAGGTAATTAGTGCAATTTAAGGTAAGAATAATGTTTTAATAACTTGAAATGAACTTGAAACATGTCCTAACCTTATTGGATGTGTCATGGACGACCAAGAAAGTCCATGGGTCAACTTGGGGACCCCATGGAGTCACTTTTGAAGGAAAATGACATTAATATCTTTATATTTAATGTTAAAGTAAAAATGTCACAAACATGAGTTGTTTTACTAAAACAATTTTTAAATGGGGTTATAAAAGTCATATTTTTGACTATAAATATTATTTTGAAAGATAAAAAGATTTCAAACATCATGATATATTTTTTATAATATTTATAAATTATATGAATTAAATTATTTATGACACCATTATGATGCAGCGATTACCTCATTATTTAACGATTTAAATAAAATGAAACGATAATGTAAATTCTAAGACCTACACATGTCAAAAAACTATAGGATGGGTATATTTAGAACCCATATCACCTTATACTCGAATTATAACAATTTGGGTCATTTTAAATCCGAAACACATTTTAAAATAAAGTAACATTTCATTACTTTACATGAGTTCCCCTCCTCTTTTCTTATAAATGGCCCCCACCTCTACCACCTTACCCACACTTCCAAAGAATTTTTCTCAGCCAACCCCTTCCCATTTTGTATCTCCAAATCCCTCTATAACTCTTAGAATCATAACTTTGGGCACAAGCCTTCCCATGGAAGCCTTTGAGCTCAAATCAAAAAGAGTTACCCGATTTAAAGGTAGTGTCTTATCTTGTGTTCTTATGTTTTATTTTGATTCTAAAGCCACCTAAACTCTTTTTATTAATTTATTTTGTAAAAACACCAGTATATTAAATATTCTAGGATGTTTTTATAATAAATATTCGAGATACACTTACACACACCTACATATAATGGTTATAGAACATACTGTTTTCGTGGATGGCGGATTTCTATCTCACGAAATGATGATTGTTCAATATTCTTTTTAACACCTTAAAAGGTGGCCATTAAGATGACACTATATTTATATATGATATATAATATGTTTATTTTTTACTTAATCTTATTTATTTTTAATTTATGGCATACCTTTATGGTTTCCATTATGGGTAAACACGATATCTTCATTTTAGGAAGTGTGGACTACCACCCCCTCAAAGTGATTTGATTCGTTAATACCATATGTGGTATGTATAAAGGATAGATTTAATGATATTATATATGAAACCATACTGGAATTATAATACTATTATGTATCATTATTTTTTAATTCCATTAAAGTCTGATATAGAAATTAAAGTAGTGTTCATGCGTACGTACGGCTTACCATCTCCATGAACAATGCATTTCATTTCTTATTCCCAAATGTAATGTAATATTATAAGTACATTTATATAAGGTATATACATGATTTATGTTACATATAAATTATTAATATAATTATGTAATTAAAATATACATATCTCTCATTTATTTTTAATTCCATTAATATGACATAGAAATAAAAGTAGCGTTCATGCGTACGTACGGCTTACCGTCTCCATGAACGGTGCATTTCATTTCTTACCTATAAATGATTATGAAATATTATAAATGTGTGTATATACTATATATATATGATATATATGGCATCTACATCATGAATATCATTCTTGAGATAATGGATATTTGACTACGTGAACAACTTGTAAATATAAGAAGTTCATTTTTGACTCAAGTAACAATGATCGTTAAAATGACAGTTATTAACATAAATAATTACATAGTTTTCATGAAATGGAAATAAGTGATATAAAAGGAATAATTAACTTGAAAAAGTTTCTTATGAAAGTAGAAATTAACTCATGTTTATTATTCAGGACGTTAAAGAAAAATCGAGTCAAGTCAGACCCGAGGTATGGATCTTCGTCTCAATCTCCTTTCATTGAGGCATATTTTTTTTATACCCAACCTTCATTTTACGGTGTATAAACCCCTTTTACATTTACTTTTATCCAAAAGGAATCTTTTTTATATGAAGCATTTTACTAAACGAAAAAAGGGAATGCATTTGTCGTATGTATGCGACGACAATGACATCTCCGCCGCCATGACCATTATTTGAGTTTCGGCTTCCTCTAAAAGCCATACCTTTTTTTAAAAGAAAAATAAATACCATGTTTTACGTTTCTATTATTTTAGTATTGAAAATGGTTTTGATAACGTTTTTATTATATCAATTTGTTATTGATATCTTGTGATTGAAATGTGGAAATGTTATGTTTCCTTTACGCATGCTTTATGTCATACGATTATGTTATGGTTCTTGGGCCTTGTTATGAAGATGGGTGGTTCCGTGATAAACTAAGAGCAGGTGAGACCGATATAGCTCTCCAATACATTGGGTAACGTGAAGCAGTTAAATGTTATGGTTTCTCCGAAAATATTTAGGGAATATACTGTGATGGGTATTCCAAATGTAACCAAGAGGGTTACTCCCTATGTAAGAATGTTATGAATGCCTCAAATTACATTTATGTCTTATGATTTCTATGATTTATTCATGATTTGATGAGGTATGTTAAAGTTCTTATTTTTTATGGCTAAATTATGATTTTATTCTTATGTATATATGAACTCATGTTTCCTTTCCATATTTTTTTATCCCTTATTGAGCTTTTTATGCTCATCCCAAGTTTTTTAAATGTTTTTCCCAGGTCAAGGGAAAGGTACATGATATGATGATAGTGTCAAGGAAGTGTCGAGAAAGAATCCATGTTTTATTTTAAATATGATTCCGTTGATGGGAAAAATGAATATTATCTTTTATTGTAACCACATTGTTTAAATATGGGATGTAATGTATGATTTATGATCTAATTCTCTAAAACTATAAAACTAAAAAGATCCTGAACGTGTATTCCTTAAATAACTCAAGATTAAGTAATGTTTAAGGCTACTGCCTTATAATTGGTATCATAGGTCAGTTTAGATAACTTTAAGAGTTAGAATTCTATTAAATGATTATCCAAAAATGTTTTTTATGGTCAAATTGAAATGATATAGCCTTTGAAGATTACCATGTTGCTTCTCCTAAGATATTTTTGTGTTAAGAATGGTTTTCATAGAGGGAACAGAACAGATTTTCTAGGAAGGCATACGGAGGGAAATGACCTTTCAAATCAGTATCATGAGATGGTCTGAATTGGAACTGAACAGTTTTTTGCAGAAATGGCGCAGTTGAATCAATCGATAAATGGTGGCGGTATCCATGTATGAGATCAGCCAGATCAACCATAGAGGAACATGTCAGTGGTGGAACATTTCATGAGGAAACACCCCCATCATTCAGAAGATCATATGACCCTGTGCTATCTCAAGGGGGAATTAAAGCACTGGAGAATATTTTTGATGTCATGGGGTGTTCAGACAATCAAAAGGTTAGTCTTGTTGTTTACCGTTTTGAAGGTGAAGCAGATCACTGGTGGTTGATGATGAAAAATATCAGGGATAGTGATGAGATTGATGATCTTTTTGTGTTTTATAAAAGTAAATAGGATAATGAATGATATTTAAGGGTTATTTCTCAAACCATGAAAGAAAATAAATTGTATGGGAAATTCAGCAAGTGTGAGTTTTGGTTTCAACAATTTCTTTCATTGTTCATATTGTTTCTAAAGACGGGATAATTGTTGATCCTGCAAAAGAAAAGGTTGTGGAAGAATGGACAAGACCCACAAATGTAACTAAGATTCGTAGCTTCCTTGGTTTGTCAGGATATTACCAAAGGTTTGTTAGAAATTTTTCACAGTTATCTAGTTTAATGACTAAGCTAACTCGGAATGGTGTTAAGTTTATCTGGACAAAAAAATGTGATGATTGTTTTCAAGAATTGAAAAGAAGATTGGCGAATGATCTAGTTTTGGCACTACCTTCCAGGAATGGTGAGTTTGTTATCTACAGTGATGCTTCATTGAAAGGACTTGGTTGTGTCCTAATGCATAATGATCAAGTAATTGATTATTCTTCATGACAGTTGAAAACTAATGAGGTAAATTACCATACACATGATTTGGAATTAGCTTCTATTGTTTTTGTTTTAAAATTTTGAAGGCCTCATTTGTATGGAGTAAAGTGTGAAATATATACCGATCACAAATGTTTAAAGTATATATTCACTCAGAAAGAATTGAACATGAGACAGAGGAGATGTCTAGAATTAATCAACGATTATTATTGTACAATTCATTACCATCCGGGAAAAGAAAATAAAGTAGCTGATGCTTTGAGTCGAAAAAGTAATGCTTCATTAACAATGTTGTGTTTGGAGCATGATCCTTTGGTTAAGGATTTGATGAACTTTGGCATAGATGTTTTTGGTGTAGGGTGTTCTTCTGTTTTGTATCAATTATCAGTGAAATCTTCTCAATCAGACAGAATCAAGCAAGCATAGAAGCAAGATAGCGAGTTTCAGAAAAAGGTAGAGCTGGTTCAGAAGGGTAAGTTTCCTGAATTCAACATTGATAATGATTGTGTTTTAAGATTTTATAAGAGAATGTGTGTGCCTTGTGATTCACAACTGAAGAGAGAGTTGTTATGTGAGGCTCATAGTTCCCCTTTTTCAATTCATCCTGGCAGTACTAAGATGTACCGAGATCTGTGGGAGTATTACTGGTGGGATGGAATGAAAAGAGATATTGCTGATTTTACTCTGAAGTGTTTTACTTGTCATCGGGTTAAAGTAGAGAGGTAGTTACTGAAAGAGATTGTAGAGTATTGAAGCTTAACGTACATGGACAATTACATTACATTTTCGGAATACTTAGTACATAACAAAAAACACACACACAAGGATCGTAATAGTTTAGTGTCTCTGGAAACTCAGAATATAATCTTCTAATCGTGGTGAAAGATCTTCAAAATATCCCATAAAGATCTTCTTTTTTTTACCTAAAACCTTTCTTTATATCCTGGGGAAAAGAAAACATAAAAGGGTGAGCTCAAATGCTCAGTAAGGGTAAACAAAAGAAAAATCAATCACATCATATACATAAGCACATAACTTTTGTAAATCTTAACCTGCAAAAGAGATCATAATTTCATAACATGGGGTAAATCATGGCAGTGAAATGTAATCACAATAATCATAACATAAAACATGAAACTTTGTGGCATTCACACATAATCATAGAGAATCATTTCTTCTTAGTCAAGACTCATTTCCAAGACTATCTTAGTGGGCAAAGTCCCTTTCTGAATCGAGTAACCCTCATTTCAGTCCTTTTTCACTGAACCGGTATAACCTACCGTTCCAGCCCTGTCTATATCATGAGATATAAAATCTTTACCCAATGCATTGGAGGGAGATATAGGTCCCACCCATCTCATAATGATACCATTCTTATGTGTGCCACAAAATCATAAATCATACATCATTGCATAACCGATGTAATACGAATGGGAATCTTAAACATCATGACATCATAAATCAATTCATCTAAGATAAAGGAATTCATAAAAATAATTCCATAACAACATAATCAAATCTATGTAATAATAGGGATAAAAACAGAACCCTTTATTATCTTAGATGGAAAATAATTTTCATAAAACACTTGAACTCCATTCTTGAGGAAAATATCCTTTCTTCTTCAAAAACAATTTTCCTTTCTTAAAATGTCATACAACTTTAAACTAAAATAAGTTGATTAAAAATAAACTTGAAAACTTGTAAAGGATGTTTCTTGGAAATAATGTTTTAAAAATCCATTCATGCCGTATAAGTTAAAAAAACATTCTTCGTACTTTTTTCGGAAAAGTCAAAAAGTAACTCGTACGAAAAACGACAAAAGATTCCTTTCATATCTTTTACTAAAAACTCACAGAAGGGTAAAATTGGATATAAAATATTGTAGAACGATATAAATATTACATATTGAGGAAACATGGATGTGGATGATAAAATACACCCCAGTAAGTACTAAAGTATAAACAATCTCGGATAAAAATGAGATTGTGATATTTCCCTTACCTTAGGTCCGATTTTCTTCGTATGTGTCCGAACCTCCTGTATAATGATTTAAATAATGTCATTGACTTATTACAGAATCATATTCATTGTTATGATATCATATATGGTTCACTTATGACATTATATTACCAGTTCTTTTGTAAATTCCATGTTAAAGAAGCGTTTTGGGTAAAATCGTTTCATTTATCGTAGGTGTTTTGACTTGTTGTTCTTGACATTATTATTACTTATATAATGATTTACATACTTCCAGAATATAAAATATGATTTATATATCATATATATTCAGTATATATATATATATAATAGATAGATAAATGAAATGAAAAACACCGTTCATGGAGACAGTAGTCCGTACGTACGCATGAACGTGGTTTTCCTTTCCTTATTGTCTTGAAATGGAAGTACGTAGATGACATACATATATATATATATATATACATAAATACAGTAGCTTTATAATTTCATATATTTCATTATTATTTCTTATATATACTTTATAATCATTCTTAAATGGTTAACATGGAGAATGAATCTCATCGCGTCGTGGAGACGGTAGTCCGTACGTACGCACGAGCGATGATATCATTTCCATAAATATTGAATTGAATTGGAGTGGATTATACAATATATCAGAATTATGATGTTTTAATAACTATGTATAGTTATTCTTTACACCATTATACCCATCCATGTAAGGTGGTGGTGGAAAATAGATTACACCACGGCGTGGAGACGGTATTCCGTACGTACGCACGCGCGGTGATTTCTTTTTCCGTAGGATAGATAGATGGTGAAATAGTGTTGTTTAATAATTATAATAACATATCAGTATATGAGTGATACTGATGTTATTACTTCATAATGAAACAACCTAAGAATAAGAAGTGGAAGAAGAAATAAAGATGAAAGAATTGGTAACGGTAATTACCTCTTCTTTGAAGCGCCTCTTTGAGACCTCCTCTTAGGGTACTAAAATGGGTCTTTGAGGAAGACCAGAACCTCTAGGATGTTTCTAGGGAAGGGGATATGAGATTTTGGCAGGGGTTTTCGGAGCTTGAGTGCTCAAATTGGTATGAGGAGGAGGGGGAGGAGGTGTCCTTTTATAAGGGAGGAGAGGGGCACCTTAGGAATACCTCAAAATATTATTTTATATTAATGTCAAAATCGGTTTATAATGGTTCCAAAGGGTCTTATTTCGAAGATAAAGTGGGGATGGGTCGAAATCCTATCAACCAATAAGATTTAGACAAGTTTAGGGTATTATTTTAACCTTATCAATTAGATTTAACTCTAAGTTAAATAATTTAACTTTTACCGTGTCTTTTTGTTTTCTTTCACTATATGGTTAATACACTTACTATAACATGCCAAACGAACCCCAAATTGTTTATTATTAATATATATATCCGTATCTAAGTCATTTGGCCGAACCTTAGATTTTTAGGAGTAAAATTACAATTAATAATATAATAATTGATTTAAAAACTATTTTGTGTCATTTTTGACACTATTTGATA
Organism: Viscum album; assembly: GCA_963277665.1. Taxonomy (NCBI): domain Eukaryota; kingdom Viridiplantae; phylum Streptophyta; class Magnoliopsida; order Santalales; family Viscaceae; genus Viscum; species Viscum album. The sequence goes on from OY728140.1 coordinate 477,202,382, forward strand.
TATGATTTTTGTGAAAGTCATAAAAAAATTATATGTTCGAACCAAGTTGATTACATCAACACTAATATATCATAGTAACCTATAAAATTAGTGGAATTCATAAAAAGTCTCAAATTACATTCATTTGTGCATTTATAACATCAATTATGTTAATATTTCCTTAAAAGGGTAATTACTGCATCATCGTTGTGTCATAAATAAATTAATTTATTTAAAGTATAAAAATTATAAATAAAATATAATTATGTAGGAAATCTGTTCTGATTTCAAATTAATATTTAGAGTCGAATTTATCTTATGTATAACCCCATATTAAAAATGTTTTAGTTATTAAACTTTGATTTTAACTATTTTAACTATTCATCAAATAAAATAATATTAAATGTCATAATCTAATCCAAGTGGACCTAAATGGTCATATTATATTCATAAGGTTTTTTTGGTCGAATTACACTTATCCAATAGAATTAGGACATGTGTTAGGGTAATAGTAATATCATGTTTACCCTTAGTTACCCTATTTACTATTAACCGTGGTAAAAAAAAGTAAAAAGTTTCTATTCACCAAAAATTATTTTCATCACATTGAACCACATTTTAGTCCTTGATATTAACTGTGTCTGTCGGATTTTTGAAATTCCATTCACAGAAGCAGTAAAATTAAGTTTTATGCAAAATTCAGTTTTTAACCTACCACTTAGTGGTTTCACTATTCATCAAAAATTGAAAGTTTTCAGAAAAGTACCAAAATTTCACCCTAGGCTATAATTGATATTCCGAATTCAAAAATGATTTCTATTTTAAAAAATTTCCAACATATAAGTTGCATTAATTAATTTTATAATTAATTTCCGCTGTCACAACAAATAGCGTGTTTTTAAGAGATAATAACTATCAAAAGATTGACACTTGTTTATAACTGGTTTAAATGTGAAATTACATCCAATGTCCAACATTGTATTAAATTGTAAAAATATATTCTAAATATACTTTAAAACCACTCAAATTAATAATTAATAACTATTAATTATTTCGATTAAAAAAGTTGTTTTTAATTATAATTTAGTAATTTTCACTATTCATCAGAATATGAAAGTTATCCGAAAAGTACCAAAATTTCACCTTAGGCTAAATTCGATACTCCTAATCCAAAAATGAATTCCATTTTGAGAGCTAAAATTTCTAAAATTTAAAAAGTGGTTATTACTATTCATAACGACTAGTTTTAATAATATTTTAATAGCATATCGTTGTTTCGTGAAACTCAGTATTGCGTACTACACAGGTTATCGAGGAAGGTTGCAATTGCGTGTAATGCAAGGCAAGTCAAGGATGCATTTTGTGAAAGCTCCTTTTGGTGTAGAGTAAAACACAAGACATTAATAAAATTAAAAAGAATATTTTTCATAAATCTCGGGCTGTTACATTCTACCCCCCTTAAAATGAATTTCGCCCTCGAAATTCGTTGGGGTTATAAATGCTTTACTATTCGAAATTTTCTTTAATAGAAACCCACATCATAAAAAGGAATATCAAAACCAATCTTTAAAAACAAACGTATGAAACGTAACGGTTACCCAAATAAACTAATCACTGGGTTTCCACATAGGTGAAAATATGGATATGGAAGAGAAATCTAACCATCATGTTCTGATGGAGAGTGGTAGAGAACATGGCTATGGAAAATACAACAATCACAAATCCATAAATTTGTGACGATATAAGGTACCATCCGATTAATCAGATATAAGATCACTAGGACAACATTTTTTTGGTTTTCAAGATTGTTTCCATAAAGTTGAAGAATTTGAATTAGAATAAATACTTACTTTATTTTGGTACAGTCGCACTATTGTTTGTGCCTTGAACAATTTCCACTTCATCTCATAAATAAATTAAGTTGAATTTGTTATTCGTGAAGTGTTAGCAGATCATGTGATAGAATGATGGGTCATTCCATCTGTCTCAAACAAAAGGTTAGCAAAAATTATATACATAAGTCGATCTATAGTGAGATTAATCATATATGGTTCATAAAATGGACTTATACTTCATATATCATACTTCTTAATATAATAAAACTAGTTTCTACTAAACAGGGACTTCCTGTAGGCCAGTGGTAGGCGATAAAGGCCAGTCGCACTTTGGTTGTGGGTTAGATTCCCACAACCTTGTCTGAAGCGATGGGCTGTCGCCCGTCCTGCAGGTTGTCCTTTTTCTAAAACTACATTACTATAACATCCCATCAATAATATCGAAAATCTTCTATCCTTAAACTAACTTATGTCCAACATAATCCATTCTAATCTTTAGGCTAATCCATAATACTACAGTCTACTCTCATTATATAGTGAAAATGATTACCAGAGATTTAATACTGTCGTTAATCCCCATATATCATAAGATATGTCTTGTTGGTCACATTCCAAACATTCAAAGGCCTTAATCATGTATTCTCTTGAATACCCATTGAACCTTAGTGAAAACATGAATGCAGTTAAAAGTTAACTCTTTCCCCATACCAAAATCAAAAATTTCTATATACTCAAACCATGATATAACCTTCTCCTTATATCAGTCATGAGCTCATGAATACAATCAAACACCTCATTATCTTATTATTCCTTCATTATGCGCATATCATCTAAATTCCAAAAATATCTGAATAACCTTTCATGGATAGTGGTACCATTAATCATACACTTTAATAACTCAAGGAAAGACAACAGTATAACAATCCTTAGATGTCTCTTTATTCCATAGTACCATGAGATTTCTTATACAACATTACACATGATAAACATTTAATCATTCCACTACATTCTTAAACCATTGACCGAGCTTCAAAAATTCTTTCATCTCACATATCATTTGTAGTCTCTTCATCATCATCAACATAAATACTTCCCACATGACCATACTGATTATCTTCATGAGACTTTCCCTTAGGGCATTGGTTTGCATAATGCCCGTACATTCCACATTTAAAACATTTAACCATTGTTGATGTCGTAGCAATACCATTATCCCTATCCATGGTGTTAACTGAACCTTTTCCTTTGCACTTACTTGCTTTGTGTCCTTCTTTTCCACACCCAAAGCATCTTCCAGTTCCTTTGAAACATTCTCCTTGATGCCTCTTCCCACATGATTTACATAGGGGAAATTGAACTTTCTTTCCTCTATGATCATCATGAAACTCCATCTTTCTCTTATTAGCCAAGTCAGGAAACTTACCAAATTTTACTTTATTGATCATATTATGAGATTGTTGATTCGGCATAATAATGATGTTTGGACTTCCAAATCCCATTTCATTATGAAGAATATCATTCAATTGTCCATCATATACTCTATTATCGTGAAACATCTTGTTTCCAGCCATTTTCTAAAACCCAAAAAAAGAATAGTGTGAGAGGCAAAAATCATGCTAGGGAAAACAACATAAGAAAGGTGGAGTATCCCCGATATCTAACATCTTAGGTTAAATTCTATGATCGTTACCGTAGTTCTAGGACTGTATCCTATACGTATACTTATCTTTAGGGACATCCCTAGACATACCTTATAAATATCTCTAGGGATCTCACTAAAGATCTCGCATCCTAGTTTCCAAAGGATGACTAACCCTTTCCTCTGATACCAACTATAGAGACCCGTATCCAGACGTACATTGACATTACATTACATTTGAGGAAGACTTAGTACATAACAAAAAACACACACACAAAGATCGTAATATTTTAGTGTCTTTGGAAACTCGGAATATAATCTTCTAATCGTGGTGAAAGATCTTCAAAATATCCCATAATGATCTTCTTCTTTATTACCTAAAACCTTTCTTTATATGCTGGGGAAAATAAAACATAAAAGGGTGAGCTCAAATGCTCAGTAAGGGTAAACAAAAGAAATATCAATCACATCATATACATAAGCACATAAATTTTGTAAATCTTAACCTGCAAAAGAGATCATAATTTCATAACATGGGGTAAATCATGGCAGTGAAATGTAATCACAATAATCATAACATAAAACATGAAACATTGTGGCATTCACACATAATCATAGAGAATCATTTCTTGTTAGTCAAGACTCATTTCCAAGACTATCTTAGTGGACAAAGTCCCTTTCTGAATCGAGTAACCCTCGTTTAAGTCTTGTTTCACTGAACCAGTATAACCTACCATTCCAGACCTGTCTATCTCAGGAGATATAAAATCATTACCCAATGCATTGGAGGGAGATATAGGTCCCACCCATCTCATAATGATACCATTCTTATGTGTGCCACAAAATCATAAATCATACATCATTGCATAACCCATGTAATACAAATGGGAATCTTAAACATCATGACATCATAAATCAATTCATATAAGATAAAGGAATTCATAAAAATAATTCCATCACAACATAATCAAATCAATGTAATAATAGGGATAAAAACAGAACCCTTTATTATCTTAGATGGAAAATAATTTTGATAAAACACTTGAACTCCATTCTTGAGGAAAATATCCTTTCTTCTTCAAAAACATTTTTCCTTTCTTAAAATGTCATACAACTTTAAACTAAAATAAGTTGATTAAAAATAAACTTGATAAATTGTAAAGGACGTTTCTTGGAAATAATGTTTTAAAAATCCATTCATGCCGTATAAGTTAAAAAAAACATTCTTCGTACTTTTGTCAGAAAAGTCAAAAAGTACCTCGTACGAAAAACGACAAAAGATTCCTTTCATATCTTTTACTAAAAACTCACAGAAGGGTAAAATTGGATATAAACTATTGTAGAAGGATATAAATATTACATATTGAGGAAACATGGATGTGGATGATAAAATACACCACAGTAAGTACTAAAGTATAATCAATCTCGGATAAAAATGAGATTGTGATATTTCCCTTTCCTTAGTTCTGATTTTCTTCGTATGTGTCCGAACCTCCTGTATAATAATTTAAATAATGTCATTGAATTATTACAGAATCATATTCATTGTTATGATATCATATATGGTTTACTTATGACATTATATTACCCGTTCTTTTGAAAATTCCATGTTAAAGAAGCGTTTTGGGTAAAATCGTTTCATTTATCGTAGGTGTTTTGACTTGTTGTTCTTGACATTATTATTACTTATATCATGATTTACTTACTTCCAGAATATAAAATATGATTTATATATCATATATATTCAGTATATATATATAATAGATAGATAAATGAAATGAAAAACACCGTTCATGGAGACGGTAGTCCGTACGTACGCATGAACGCTGTTTTCCTTTCCTTATTGTCTTGAAATGGAAGTAAGTAGATGAAATACATATATATATATATATACATAAATCCAGTAGCTTTATAATGTCATATATTTCATTATTATTTCTTATATATACTTTATAATCATTCTTAAATGGTTAACATGGATAATGAATCTCATCGCGTCGTGGAGACGGTAGTCTGTACGTACGCACGAGCGATGATATCATTTCCATAAATATTGAATTGAATTGGAGTGAATTATACAATATATCAGAAATATGATGTTGTAGTAACTATTCATAGTTATTCTTTACACCATTATACCCATCCATGTAAGGTGGTGGTGGAAAATAGATTACACCACGGCGTGGAGACGGTATTCCGTACGTACGGACGCGCGGTGATTTCTTTTTCCGTAGGATGGATAGATGGTGAAATAGGGTTGTTTAATACTTATAATAACATATCAGTATATGAGTGATACTGATGTTATTACTTCATAATGAAACAACCTAAGAATAAGAAGTGGAAGAAGAAATAAAGATGAAAGAATTGGTAACGGTAATTACCTCTTCTTTGAAGCGCCTCTTTGAGACCTCCACTTAGGGCACTATAATTTGTCTTTGAGGAAGACCAGAACCTCTAGGATGTTTCTAGGGAAGTGGAGAAGAGATTTTGGTAGGGTTTTTCCGGGCTTGAGTTCTCAAATTGGTGTGAGGAGGAGGGGGAGGAGGTGTCCTTTTATAAGGGAGGAGAGGGGCACCTTAGGAATACCTCAAAATATTATTTTATATTAATGTCAAAATCTATTTATAATGGTTCAAAAGGGTCTTATTTAGAAGCTAAAGTGGGGATGGGTCGCAATCCTATCAACCAATAGGATTTAGACAATTTTAGGGTATTACTTTAACCTTATCAATTAGATTTAACTCTAAGTTAAATAATTTAACTTTTACCGTGTCTTTTTGTATTCTTTCGCTATATGTTTAATACACTTACTATAACATGCCAAACGAACCCCAAATTGTTTATTATTAATATATATATCCTTCTAGAAGTCATTTTGACGAACCTTAGATTTTTAGGAATAAAATAACAATTAATAATATAATATTTGATTGAAAAACTATTTTGTATAAATTTTGACACTATTTGATATATGATTTTTGTAAAAGTCATAAAAGAATTATATGTTCGAACCATGTTGATTAAATCAACACTAATATATCATATTAACCTAGAAAATTAATTTAATTCATAAAAAGTCTCAAATTACATTCATTTGAGCATTTATAACATCAATTATGTTAATATTTCCTTAAAAGGGTAATTACTGCATCATCGTTGTGTCATAAATAAATTAATTTATTTAAAGTCTAAAAATTATAAATAAAATATCATTATGTAGGAAATATTTTTAGCTTTCAAATGAATATTTATAGTCTAATTTATCTTATGTATAACCCCATATTAAAAATGTTTTAGTTATTAAACTTTGATTTTAACTATTTTAACTATTCATTAAATAAAATAATATTAAATGTCATAATCTAATCCAAGTGGACCTAAATGGTCATATTATATTCATAAGGTTGTTTTTGGTCGAATTACACTTATCCAATATAATTAGGACAAGTTTTAGGGTAATAGTAATATCATATTTACCCTTAGTTACCTATTTACTATTAACCGTGGTAAAAAAAAGTAAAAAGTTACTATTCACCAAAAATTATTTTCATCTCATTGAACCACATTTTAGTCCATGATATTAACCGTGTCTATCAGATTTTCGAAATTCCATTCACAGAAGTGTTAAAATTAAGTTTTACGCAAAATTCAGTTTTTAACCTACCACTTAGTGGTTTCACTATTAATCAAAAATTGAAAGTTTTCAGAAAAGTACCAAAATTTCACCCTAGTCTATAATTGATATTCCGAATTCAAAAATGATTTCTATTTTACAAAATTCCTAACATATAAGTTGCATTAATTAATTTTATAATTAATTTCTGCTGTCACAACAAATAGCGTGTTTTTAAGAGATAATAACTATCAAAAGATTGACACTTGTTTATAACTGGTTTAAATGTGAAATTACATCCAATGTCCAACATTGTTTTAAATTGTAAATATATATTTTAAATATACTTTAAAAACACTCAAATTAATAATTTATCACTATTAATTATTTCAATTAAAAAAGTTGTTTTTAATTATAATTTAGTAATTTTCACTATTCATCAGAATATGAAAGTTATCCGAAAAGTACCAAAATTTCACCTTAGGCTAAATTCGATACTCCTAATCCAAAAATGAATTCCATTTTGAGAGCCAAAATTTCTAAAATTTAAAAAGTGCTTATTACTATTCATAATGGCTAGTTTTAATAATATTTTAATAGCATATCGTTGTTTCGTGAAACTCAGTATTGCGTACTACACACGCTATCGAGGACGGTTGCGATTGCGTGTAATGCAAGGAAAGTCAAGGATGCGTGTTGTGAAAGCTCCTTTTGGTGGAGAGTACAACACAACACATTAATAAATTAAAAAGATTATTTTTCATAAAATCTCAGGCTGTTACAGAGATGCTTCATCCATTACCAGTGCCACAGTGGAAATGGGAAAACATATCCATGGACATTGTTATGGGATTACTGAAGACATCTCGAGGTAATAATGTAATCTGGGTTATTGTTGATCGCTTGACTAAATCTGCTCATTTCCATGCTATACGAGATACTTTTTCCATAGATCAACTTTCCTGTTTGTATCTTAAAGCGATAGTCAGGTTACATGTAGTTCCTCTCTCCATTGTATCTGACTGTGATCCCAGGTTCACTTCTAACTTTCGGAAAGGCCTTCAGAAGTGGTTGGGTACTAAATTAAATTTTAGTACATCTTTTCGTCCTCAATCAGATTGTCAATCATAAATAACAATACAGACTTTGGAAGATATGATACGTTCTTGTTTGATTGATTATCAGGGAATTTGGGACCAACATCTTTCTTTGGATTAATTTACATATAATAACAGTTTTCATTCTAGTATATAGATGGCACCATTTGAGGCATTATATGGGAAGCGGTGACGAACTCCATATTTCTGGGATGATGTGGGTGAAAGGAAGCTGATGGGACCTGAATTGGTAGAAGAGTTGGCCGAAAATGTTCAGCTGATACAGAAACACATGAGAACATCTCAGAGCAGGTAGAAGTGTTATGCAGACAATTGGAGGAATGATCTCTCTTTGGAGGTAGGTGATCATGTTTTTTTCAAAGTATCACCATGGAAATGTGTGATGCGATTTGGTAAGAAAGGAAAGCTGATTCCAAGGTTTATTGGACAATATGAAATTCTGGAGAGAGTTGGATCTATTGCATACCGAGTGGCTTTACCTCCGAGTTTATCTCAGGTACACAATGTTTTTCATGGTTCAATGTTAAGGAAGTACATGCCAGTTCCATCTCATGTTTTGAGTCCAGAGGTAGTTTTGATAGAAGAGAACCTATCTTTTGAAGAACAATTGGTCCAGATTTTTGACCACATGGATAAAGTGTTACGGAATAAGGTGATTCATCAGGTAAAGGTTTTTTTTGGAAAACCCACATGATTGAAAAGACAACATGGGAATCTGAAAATGCAATGAGGGATAAATACCCTCACTTATTCGATAAGTAAATAAATTACGGGGACGCAATTTTATAAAGGGGGGAAGGATGTAACATCCCAAGTATGTAATGAATAATAGATATTTTTATCTTTGTCTATTAATGAAATTGATAGTGTTTTAGAGGCTTAAAATGAGAATAATTCCAATCTTAAGCATGGAATACACTAATATTTTTAAATGATTGTCTTACTGCCTTTTGATGGTGAACCATTTTTAAATAAAACTTCAGAAAATTTATTAATATCTATTTGTCAAAATAAACATATTCTTTATTATTGGGACATTGAAATTTACAATGGATAATTTTTTGATATTTGTTTGACAATGATCATTTTTTTAATGAATAGTGAAAAATACTGCATTTTACATCAAAACTGCTTTTTCATCTAATTTAATTATATGGTTAGATTATTTTAGAAATTATTCTTAAAGTGTAATCTGAATATATTTTTACCATTTAATCCAATGTTGGTCATTAGGATTAATTTCACTTTGAAATTAGACTTAAACTAGTGTCAATCTTTTGATACCTATTGTTTCATAAGAAGACACTATTTGCTCAGACTGCGGGAATTAATTATTAAATTAATTAATGTAACTTATATGTTAGTAATTTTGTAAAATAGACATCATTTTTAAATTCGGAATATCAAATATATCTTAGGGTGATGTTTTGGTATTTTTCTGATAAACATCAATTTTTGATTAGTAGTGAAACCACTAAGTGGTACTTAAAAAACTGATTTTTTGTTTAAATTAAATTTTACCACCTCTATGTTTTGAATTTCAAAAATCCAACATACATGTTTTTCATTATGAAGTAAAATTCGGTTTAATGGGATTAAAATAATTTTTTGTTGAATAGTAACTTTTAAGTTTTTAATCGCGAATAGAGGTAATTAGTGTAATTTAAGGTAAGAATAATGTTTTAATAATATGAAATGAACATGACACATATCCTAACCTTATTGGATGTGTCATGGTCGACCATGAAAATCCATTGGTCAACATGGGGACCCCATGGTTCCACTTTGGAAGGAAAATGAAATTAATATCTTTTTATTTAATGTTAAAGAAAAAAATGCCCCAAACATGAGTTGTTCTACTAAAACAATTTTAAAATGGGGTTATACAATTCATATTTTTGACTATAAATATTTATTAGAAAGATACGAAGCATTCCTAAATTATGATATATTATTTATAATTTTTAGACATTATATAAATTAAAATATTTATGACACCATGATAATGCAGGAATTACCTCATTATTTAATGATTTAAATAATATGAAAAGATAATGTAAAATCTAAGACCTACACATGTCAAAAACCTATTGGATGAATATATTTAGAACCCTTATCACCTTACCCTAGAATTATATCATTGGGTGATCTTTTAAATCCGATACGCATTTTAAAATAACGTAACATTTCTTTACTTTCCAAGAGTGCCCCTCCTCTCCTCTTATAAAAGCCCCCACCTCTACAACCTTACCCACACTTCCAAAGCCTTTTTATTGGAGAAACCCTGCCCATTTTGCCTCTCCACATCTCTCTATAACTCTTAGAAACCTCACTTTGGGCAGAAGTCTTCCCAAGGAAGCGTTTGTGCTCAAATCAAAAATAGTTACCCGATTTAAAGGTAGTGTCTTCTCTTGTGTTCTTATGTTTTATTTTGCTTCAACAACCCCCTAAAAACTATTTATTTATTTATTTTGTAACAACGCCAGTATATTACATATACTAGAATGTTTTTATTATACTGATTCAAGCTAAACTTACACACACATACATCTAATGGTTAAAGAACATATTATTTTCATGGATGGAGAATTTCTACCTCACGAAACGATGATTGTTCAATATTATTTTAACACCTTCAAAGGTGGCCATTAAGATGAAACTATATTTATATATGATATATAATATGTTTATGTTTTACTTAATACTATGTATTTTTAATTTATGGCATACCTTTATGGTTTCCATTATGGGTAAATGTGATATCTTCATTTTAGGAAGTGCGGACTACCGCCCCCTCAAAGTGATTTGATTCGTTAATATCATATTTGGTACGTATAAAGGATAGATTTAATGATATTATATATGATACCATAATGTAATAATAATACTATTATGTATCATTAAGTTTTAATTCCATTAATGTTTGATATAGAAATGAAATTAGCGTTCATGCGTACGTACGGCTTACCGTCTCCATGAACGGTGCATTTCATTTCTTATCCCCAAATGTATTGTACTATTATAAGTACATATATATAATGGATATATATGATTTATGTTACATGTAAATTATGAATATAATTATGGAATTAAAATATACATATCTCTCATTTAGTTTTAATTCTATTAATATGGCATAGAAAATAAAGTAGTGTTCATGCATACGTACAGATTACCGTCTTCATGAACGGTGCATTTCATTTCTTACCTCTAAATGATTATGTAATATTATAAATGAATGTATATAATGGATATATATGATATATATGGAATCTACATCATGAATATCGTTCTTGAGATAATGGATATTTGACTACGTGAACAACTTGTAAATATAAGAAATTCATTTTTGACTCAAGTACTAATGATCGTTAAAATGACCATTATTAACTTAAATAATTACATAATGTTCATGACATGGAAATAAGTTATATAAAATGAATAATTATCTTGAGAAAGTTTCTTATGCTAGTAGAAATTAACTCAAGTTTATTATTTAGTACATTAAGGAATGATCGAGTCATGTCCGACCCGAGGTATGGGACTTCGTCTCAATCTCCTTTGATTGAGGCATATTTTGTTTTATACACAACCTTCTTTTTACGTTGTATAAACCCATTTGACTTTTATGTTTATCCAAAAAGAATCTTTTTTATACGAAGTGTTTTACTTAACAACAAAAGGGAATTTTATTGTCGTATGTATGCGGAGACAACGACTTCTCTACTGTCGTGACCATTATTTGAGATTCAGCTTCCTCTACAATCCATACCTTTTTTAAAAAGAAAAATAAATACCATGTTTTACTTTTCTTTTATTTTGGTATTGAAAATGGTTTTGATAACATTTTTATTATATCGATGTGTTATTGATATCTTGTGATTGAAATGTGGAAATGTTATGTTTGCTTTATGCATGTTTTATGTGATATGATTATGTTATGGTTCTTGGGACTTATTATGAAGAAGGGTGGTTCCGTAATAAACTAAGGGTGGGTGAGCCCGATATAGCTCTCCAATGCATTGGGTAACGCAAAGGAGTTAAACGTAAAGGTTTATCCGAAGAGATTTAGGGAATATACTGTGATGGGTATTCCAAACGTAACCAAGAGGGTTACTCCATATGTAAGAATGTTATGAATGCCTCAAGTTACCTTTATGTCTTATGATTTCTATGATTTATTCATGATTTTATGAGGTATATTAAATTGATTATTTTTATATGGGTAAAGTATGATGTCATTCTTATGTATATATGTACTCATGTTTCCTTTCCTTATTTTTATATCCCATACTGATATTTTTATGCTCATCCCATGTTATTGAAATGTTTTTCATAGGTCAAGGGAAATGGTACATGATATGATGATATTGTCAAGGAAGTTTCGAGAAAGAATCCATGTTTTATTTTAAATATGTTTCCGTTAATTGAAAAAAATGAATACTATCTTTTATTGTAACCACATTGTTTAAATATGGGATGTAATGCATGATTTATGATTTAATTCTCTAAAACTCTAAACCTGAAAAGATCCTCAACATGTATTCTTGAAATAACTCATGATTAAGTAATGTTTAAGGCTGGGGCCTTATAACCAATCATAACTTATTTTAATTTTATACATTATCATTAACTCTATTATCTAAAAAATAAAAATAAATAAATCATGTTGTATTTATTTTAATTTTCTATTACTAGTGGTATGTATTATATCCTTATCATTTCTTATCTCCAATTATTCCATGGAAAGAAGTCATTGTCAAAATTATGGTGGTTAGTCGTCTCTGTGTATAATGCTTTAATTTTCATTTTTCATTATGACATTAAAATTATAATAATAAAATTATTATTTTGGATAAAATATTATATAATTGGAATATTATATCTTATATCATTTTATAGAATTAATATATATACATAATATTAAATAAAATAAAACGAGTTCATAGTGGTTGGGAAACATGCCATAATAAACTACACATTTATCAATAATGGTTTATCAAATTAACAATCCATATACTAGAATGAAATATAATATATAGGACCATTTTATACTATTTAGGTGTATTAAGATCATTTAAATTTACATATGTATTTTTATTTACATTTGACAAGAAAATCGATAATTTTACATAAACGAACCGATAATGCAACCATGAAACGAACACCCACAAAACAATGAAAATATTGATATATTATTAATTAATGACTATTACTATTTTAGAAAAGTATCATATATGTTATTATAAATTTGAATGTCGTTATTTAGTTAATTAGTTTCATTCTTTAATCCTCAATATATGTGGTAGAAGTATGGAGACATTAAGGTAATCCTGAGGTAAGGGTTTCTCATCTCACTTTTATTTATGGGAGATATATGAATTCTTAACTAGTTATTTATATTGTGTGCATAATATCCATAACATTTAAATATCATATCATTAATATCGTTATCTTAATTGTATTTAATGTTTAATTTGATAAATATTACTTTTATGGGGAATACGATTTGACTTGTTAAAATTTGTTAAGGGGTTACATAACCATGTTTCTATTCATTGGGTTAGACTTGTGCTTCCTTGATTAGGTCACGATAAGATTATGTGTGAAATGAAATTTAAGTATATAATGATTTATTTCCATTTTTTTTATTTAAATACCATACACATAATAAATTCATTTAATTAATGAGAACTTCAATGGTAGGTTATTTATAAGGTTCATTCTTATAGAAACATTTATTAAATGATTCCCTTAAAACTCTATAATTCCAATATTTCAATTTTTTCTTAGATTGTTACCAATAAATTTAAAAAAATATTTTTATTTTTTAAATAAATTTTTAGTCAATTTTAATTTTTTTTTCAAACTAGATTGAATGGTTTTTTTATCATTTTTTAAAGGAAGATCATTCTAAAATGTCTTGAAAAACATACAAATTAAATTCCTTATTTAACTTATATGGAATGATAAGAATTTTTAGATTTAATAAATATTTAATGACATGGTTTATCGATTATATGATTTTAATTTTATTTTGAAATAAATTGATTTCAATTATAAATGTGTGGATCTTTAAAAAGAAATGATTTTAAATGCAAATTTTGTTTTCACAATAATTATTTCTTGTTATCCTTCAAAACTATTTCCCATATTAGATGAAATTCATTGATGTCACTTATTCATTAATGGGGATATTATTCAAGGATATAATAATTATTCCCTTTACACTTGGTTGATTTTTATGTTGAAATGATAGTTATTAAACTCAGTTATTTTCGTGGGTTTTGGAATGAGGAATGATATTTATTATAGAGGCACACATATGTATGGTTCCTATAATGTGAAGGTTGGTAAAAATATATCCCTAAAATAAGTAGGGTAATTATTTCTATCTCATGATATAATAATGGGAAAAAAGTTAATGGGATTACACCATTATGGGAAACAGGTGAATTCTGATTCACTAAGAGTATCAGGTGCATCCAGATCTACTCTATCGAACATTTTTGTAGTTATCTTTTAAATATGATTTTTTTTCTATATTTATGATAATGAAACACTTACATGACATGATATGATTGATCATAATTTATTTCTGGTGATTTTTCACTATTATGGTCTTTGTTTTATGAAATAGTTATGTTTATTCTATGAATCATGTTTGTGATCTATGGTAGGTTATGTATGAAAATTGTATATTATGATAATGATAACATATTCTTATTCTTATTGTACGATTTCATAGAATCAGTGATTTTTATATCCTATGTTTATACTTATTATGAAAATGAGATCACCCGTTTTTATATCTCTATTCGCTATGATAGAAAGAACTGTATTATTTTTTATATGTAAAAGCGTTTTAGTTATGAAGGTATAAGTGATAGATTGTGCAGAAGTTTAATGAACCAGCTGATTATGTTTCCATGGTTCAAAATAAACTAAAACCATACAGTTATGGCCTTGTTTTACTATCTTATGTAATTAATATTATTCTATTTAGATGTAATATCTATGTATGAAAATTATGTGGTGTTATAAGTACACTAGGTGGGATGAAAATGTCGTTTGAACCTTATATGATTAGTGATATTGAATAGTAGTGGTGGGATTTAGATATTCAAGAAAATTTCAACAAATGATTCTCATGGGGGGGGTAATTTGAACATAATATGAATTTACCCCAAATATTGCTTCTAGTGAATCCCTAAATTAATGCGACATTGAGTTTGGGTTATGACTGGAGACTCAGTCCAAGGTAGTTATCAGAATTATTATAGACTATATTGGTAGAGTAAATAGAGAAAAAATTGAAAAATGGATATTTCATGGAAAAACATATAGAGGAGGTATGTCTGTCACCACAGGGATGGGTGGGATCTCATTTAGCTAGAATAAGAATAATAAGAACACATTATAATGATGTGATGGAGTGTCTCAAAATTATGCCATTGTATTATTTTATTTCCCTCCATGAACAAATATAATTAATGGTTATTTCCTTTTTTCTACCTCACATAAGACGTGAGATTATAAGAAACCACTGAGATCATTTAATAACTATCATGATGTGGGACATCTTATAAAACTCTAAATTATTATGTGGGGAGTGTTCCTTTCATAAATGAAACATAATATTCATTGATAGGGTGATGTATTTTGTGTATAACCAATATTTAGAATCGTTTATTCCAAGGTTATATGATGAATAATTTGACTCCTCAGGTTGTTCATCCTTATAAAGTAATAAATTATTTAATAGAAGATATTAAACTAATTTAAGACATCGATCATATGATCATCGATAATTAATCTAGTTCTTTGATGGTGAAATGCACGTTTCTGTAAAATTAAAACCATACGTAATCTAGGTTTGATTTAGGCTTATCCCAATATTTTTCAATTCGTAATTGGATTATCAAAGGGGTTTTATTGTTGAAATACAACTTTTATCATGAAACATTATACACCACTTGGATAATGGGAGTGTTGAGAGATTATGTGTACAAAGTGTTTGATAAAAATAAATGGGGCAGAATTGGTATTATATGTCTCTATTCTTTATATATATATATACATATGAAAATATTTTTAGAATATATTGTTTTACATCAGTAAGGAGACACATTGACTATTATTCATGGAAGGTCAGTTTCACATCTCCTAAAATAATAATTATTAATATTAAATTTTATGGGGCTATGAGTTTGAGATTAAATGTATAGTCATTATGGTTATTTAGGAATATCACTTATTAGTTTGTTAATTTACAATGTAATAGGTTTATGTGATTTTAAAAAGATAATTTATGACAATGATTGGATTATATAATGATGACATTCCTTAGACTTTTTCTAGGGTTAAAAAAAATGATAGGTGGTATTTTTAATTATCACCTACTATGGAACATAACTATCTCACATAGTTCTTATAATATGTCACTAATGGAATTGAGGGAATTAAATGTCCAGTTAGAATCCATTCCCCGAATGGCTAGAAGGCATTATTTTGATTATTTTTCTATAATCCAATTATTTTAAGGGATGATGGGGAACCCCTAAATGAACTATATAACCAAATAAAAATTCCCATAAAATACCCAATAAATGATATTAATTTATTAATACTAGAAAAACATAAAAAAGCCCCTCCCCAGTATCATTATCTTTACGATTCATGGCTCACCACCTCACATGGCTGATCGGCTAGAATTTCACTATGAAGATATGTCTGGTGCATATTACATATGGTAGTTTCCATACCCTTTCATTATTACAATATTGTTACATTCTATCTTGTGATTGCAATTTTTTTTCTCTAAATCCTCATCTTGGCCTACTTATATGTATTCTTCTCAATTTTCTTCTCTGGTCCTTTTCTATGGCCAGAATGTTGTACAAATCAATGTCCATTGGGGGCATGAATGGGCCTTATTGTAACACCCCAATGTTTTAAAAGAAAAAATTAAATTAATGAAATAATATTTTAAGTAGATAGTGACTAATAGACTTAAAATACTATTTTTTCACTTCTAGGATTTGAATTTCAAAAAACAATCATCGGCGGTTTTGATTAGAATGTTATTTGAAGTATGATAGAACCAAAATATTTTTGGTGAATATTAACATACCCTTATTATTGTGAATATAAACTGTAATATAACCCTTATTAATATTAAATCATTTTATTATTTTTTATATAATTTTATAGGATAAAGAGATGTTGATTAATTTTTCACGGTGTTAAAAAATTAGTTATATATTTAAAAATTTTATTTTTGACTAAATTATGATTTTATTTAAAAGTAAAAAAAATAAATATCTAGAAACATATTTTAAAAAAATAATTTATATTTTTTAATTCAACGCGATGAAAAATGGTTTTGGTGAATGTTTGGGATTTTTCGGAAATTCATTTATTTTTTATGAATAGAAAAATATGATAAATTATGATAAAGGGTAAATACTTGTCTTACAACATCATAGGTGATGCTGGGATGATTTGATCCCACATGGTTCAAACTAACATGTAATTATGACTATTTGGGCCACATAAATCATGACTATTCAATGTTTTGACAAAAAAATATTAAAATAATGATTAAAATAATGTAAAACCCCTCCTCTCCTCCGCTATAAATGCAACCCTCATTCCCCTCTTCTTCTCACACCGCTCAAGACATTATCATTGTGTAAGTTATTCAAACTTCACTCCCTATGTTTTCTTACCAATTTCCATGACTTTTTGGTCTCACCAAAATTCCAAAACCAAAGGCCATTAGGAGGATCTTAATGAGAAGTGGTCAAAAGGTAAAAATAATCATTCTTATTCTTGTGTTTTCTTTTCAATTTCTTTTTTTCTTATAATATCTTATTTTACCCTTATAAAAGATGCATAAAATCTCCATAATCATATATATTTTTAATTTTATCATATTTATGGTAAAATTCATCAATTTTCTGATTCTCCTCCCACCCTTTTCTAAAAATAAGAACACAGTCCGCAATGTGCCATTTTATAAAAATCGTGGATAATGTTTTTTGAATTTCCTTATCATCCATAAAATATAATTTTAATAAAATATTAATGGATTAATAATATTTTAAATATTATTATATAATCTTTCTAATGTTTTTGAAATAAATAATACTCATAATATTAGTAGTATATTATGAAGTATGTTTGTTATTATCAAAGAACTGCCTAATTGATCTAAATGGATATCAATAAAGATTTATCTAATGATTCATCAACATATCATTTACAAAAAATGATTTATTAAATAATTAAATATTATGGAAAATTATGAATACCATTTAATTCCACTTTTGTAATTTCTTTTCCATACGACAAGAAAATCAAATAAAAATCGGCCATAGAAATCATTTAAAGTAATGCACCCAAAAAATGGAAGGAAGAAAATAATAAAAATTAAAGGGTTAAATGATGTTATTAATAGATAATATATGGTGTTATATACATGAATATATTTTTATAAAATATTAAAAATTATATTTTATCCCTTATACAAGAGGGTTAAAATGCATGATTTATGACTACCTGAGGTAAGAGAATTCTTAACCCAATATCTATTCTTTGAGTTAACCTTCTAGTTCCTTAATTATGTGGTTTTATGATCATTTGGGTGATGAAGTTTTTTTATATTATCTTTTATTATGTTTATTTATAGTCTAAACACATATTCGTTTCATTCACTTGATTCTCATTTCAAGTATTTGTTATGTGTATGAGACATTTCTTATAAAATCATCATCTAATTATCTATTATTGAAGAATTTCAGGAGATTGTTTTTATGCAACTATTCATGTTGTATGAATATTTTTTGGTTATCTTTAATTGCTTATGATGAAGTTTAGTACCTATATCTCACTCCAATTCATGGGGTATGTGTATTTTGGATGTCGGTTATATAGTCACACCAAGCGTAACTACGACTGTTACCTAATAAGGTAACCGAGATGGTTAAATTGTATGGTAGCCATGAGTATTAAAATTTATAAGGTGGTATAGAGGGTAAAAAATTATTAATGTAATTCCCCAATATAAATTAATGGTTGTATTTATTTTCTATATTTTTTGTGAAAATATCATGGAAATCTCAATTTTCGAAAAGCACGTTAAAATGGGAGACAATTAGGTCCTTTTGAAAATGATTTCATATGTAACAAGTATTCATGGAATAATATTTTCTTTAATTATTTTTATATCCCTTATAGATATTATTGTTCTCATCCAATGTTTTTAAATTATTTCTATAGGTTATAATGATGTGCAAGACAAATAAGGAATCCATGTTAAATGTTATAATGATTTTTCAAAGAAAACATGTTTTATTTGAAAAGTATTGAATGTGGGAAAAATGGATCATGTATTGGGGTTTCTACACTGTATAAATGTGGAATGTTTTGTATGTGTTATATCCCAATTCTATAAGACTCTATACTTGAAAAGATACTCAATGTTAAAGGATGCGAGTTCTTGAGTATAATTCAAGATTATACACTGTAATAAGGACTGGGTCCTTATAGTTGATATCAGAGGATGGTTTAGATTACATTAGGGGTTAGGATGATGTTAATAGAATACCAAAAATTATTTTTACTCAATGGTTAATTTTAAAAGTTGTAAAATTTAATGATAAACAACATGTTTGATTAGAATGGTTTTCTATAGAAGAAATAGGGAAGAAGAAGTGGAAAGGCACCAATTGAACAATATCCTTATGAATTTTCAGACTGGAATAAAAGGGATCGAAACCATGAAGATTATGATATTAATTAATAAGATATAATTGGTAAGAAATGGTGGTGTAATCCAAGAAGGATAACAATCTAAGCTACCACAAAAGAACATGATGATAGTGGAACATTTTAGGAGGCAACACACTCCTACATTCAATGGATCTTCTAACCCAGTAGTTGATGAAGGATGGATTAATTCCTTTGTAATGATGTTAAAAGTTATGGGATGTTCAAATAATCCAATGTAATGTCTTTTCATTTAATTTTTTGAAGTCGAATATTATCAGTGGCGCTCAATTATCAAAAAAATCAACGATAGAGTTAATATTTATTCCTTAGAGTTGTATGAATTTAAAAATTTGTTACTTGATAAATAATTTCCTAAGGTGGTGAAACCTATGATGGGGATGAAATTCAATGAATTGAAGAAAAAATAGGAAGATTTAGTGGGTTTTTATGAAGAATACATCACCCAACTAATGAGTTATGCTCCAAATCCTATTAAAGATCTCGATTGAAAAATTAGATACTTTTAATCAGTATTAAAGCCAATTTATCAAATGAGATTGGCCTCATGTGAATTTAAAAGGTATGACACACTTTTCTAATGTTCTTAGAGGGTAGAGATAGAGTTTTTTGATGATCTCATTAACTTTGAAAATAAGGATAAGAAGAGTTCCATATAGAAATTGAGGTGTAATAATCAATCAATGAAATATGATGGTAAGAATGTCCCATTTCTAGCTTGTGAAAAAGTGTGGAAAAATGCCCTAGTTAATGCCTTACCAATACTGGGATGTGTTTTTGATGTGTCAAGTTTGGACATGTTGCCTGATATTTTAATTAAAATGATCCAAATACTGATCTGATACGAAATCTATAATGTGTTTTAAATGTGATGAGATGGGTCATTAAGAAAATGCATGCCCAAGAAAGTTCTAAATGATCCTAAGAAGACATATTATAATAACAAAGGTGTAGTGGGATCCTTTGTGACTACGTTACCAGACATCTAGATATCCAGTAATGTTAAATCAGGTACCTTGTTTGTTTGCTGAGATTTTTCTAAGGATTTGTTTGATATGGGCTCTACAAATTCCTTTATTTCTGATGAATTTTACAGTTACTTGGAAATATCACCTCAACAAATGATATCAGAACTTATTGTTAAAACACCGTGGGAAATTATTAAAGAAAAGAAGAATTATAATAATATTTTTATTGTGGTTTTTAAATAGTCATTACCTAAAATCCTTATTTTTTTACCTTAGTAGAGTTTGATAACATTTTTTGAATGGATTATATTTCTATTTATCATGCTAAGAATGAATATAGAGATAAAGAAGATGTTTTTAAGAAAGTTTTGTTGTTTATATACATGAAAGAACATATACAATTGATATCTTATCATGATGTTAACAAACTATTGAAATATGGAAATGAAAGTTATCTTGATCATATTGTTGAAAATAAGGGAACTATTCATTTTAATGATGTTATAGTGGTAATTGAATACCTTGATGTTTTTTCAAATTAGTTACCCAGCATCATACCAGTTCAAGAAGTTAAATTCATAATTAAATTAGTTCCTGATACTAATCCAACATCAGAACCCACATATTTAATACCTAAAATAGTACTTATTGAATTGAAAAATCAGTTACAGGAGTTTCTTAATAAAGCCTTCATTCATCCTAGCACTTTACTATGGGGTTCTTCTATTTTTTAATTAAAAATATATATGGTTCCATGAGACTTTTAATTTAATATTGATCCTTGAATAACATCATTGTTAGATATAAGTATCCTTTACCTCATTTTGATGACTTTTTTGATCATCTCAAGGGAGCTTATAACTTTTCCAAGCTTGGCATGGCATCTGGATACCATCAACTGAAGGTGAAGGAGGATGACATATTTCAAATAGTTTTATATATTATATATGGTGATTATAAA
The DNA here is from genome assembly GCA_963277665.1 of Viscum album. Classification (NCBI taxonomy): domain Eukaryota; kingdom Viridiplantae; phylum Streptophyta; class Magnoliopsida; order Santalales; family Viscaceae; genus Viscum; species Viscum album. The sequence continues at coordinate 477,224,291 of OY728140.1, forward strand.
TTTATTTTTATGTAGTTTGGTTTAACTAATGACCATTCCATTCTCATGGATCTTATGAATAAAATATTTCATGAGTTTTGGATAATTTTTTGGTTGTGTTTGTTGTTGAAATTCATCTATTTTATAAGTGTAAATAGTATCATGAAAAACATATAATGATTTTTTCATACCATAAAGGAAACAAAACTATAAGTTAAATTCAAAAATTCCGGTTTTTGGTTTCAAAAAAACTATTTTCTTCGGTACATTTTAAATAATAATGGAATAACAGTTTATCGTGCCAAAACAAAAGTCGTTGATCAATAGAAAAGGCCTAAAAATTTTTAGAGAATGGTTTTTTTCTTTGAATAGAAATTTATTATCGATGGTTTGTAAAACAAATTACGTTTTTCTACCCACTAACTATGTTTACTTGAAATAGTGATAAATTTTTCTGGATAGAAGAATGTGATGATTGATTTTAGTAAATAATGAAGAGATTGGTTTATGATTCATCATTGGCATTGCCTTCCAAAAAAAGTGAGTTTATCAACAATAATGATGCTTCATTGAAGGGATATGGTTGTGTTATGATATAGAATGATCAGTTAGTTTCTTATTCTTCACAAAAAATATTACCTAATCAGTTAAATTATCCCAAACATGATTTGGAATTTCCAGTTATGGTTTTTGAATTTTAAATTTGGAGGCATCATTTATACGGTGCCCAATATCATATATATATATATATCATAAAAGTTTGAAGTATATATTAACTCAGAATAAATTAAACATGAGGCATAAAAGATTAATATAATTGGGAAATCATTATTATTGCATAATAAATTATCATACTGAAAAATAAATAAAAGTGGTAGATTCTATGAGTCACAATCATCAAGAATAATAAACTATGTAAAATTTTGAAAATTATCCCTTGATTAATGATTTGATTAATTTTCGATAATAATTTATTGGTGTAAGAAATACATATATTTGGAATTAGGTTTTATTTCTCCAATTTTTATAATATAAAATTAATAAAGGGGAGAAGGAGGACCTTATTCTAAAGAAAAAAAGGTGGAATTGGTTAAAATTGTTAAGCCTCCAGAATTTAACCTTCACAAATATTTGGTTATTAGATTTATAAAAATATTTTTTGTGCTTTGTGATACCCATTTGAAGAAATATTTATTTATTGAATCTCATACTTATCAATTTTTTGTTCATCCTGGATGTAAGAAGATGTACAGAGCCCTTCAGGGGTATTACTTGTGGGATGGAATGAAAAGAGATATTAAAGTGTTTACTTTGAAATGTTTGACATGTCAATAGGTTAAAGAAGAGTGTACATTACTGAAGGCGAATCTTTATACTTTACCACTTTTATAGTGGAAATAAAAAAGTATATCAATGGAAATCATTGTGGAATCTCCAAAAACTTCTTGTGCTGAAAATGATATATGGGTTATTATTGACCGAATAATTACATCTTCACATTTCCTTCTTATTTGAGATATAGTGTATTTGGATCATAATTATCAGCAGTACATAAAATAGATTGTTAGGTTACATGGAGTGCCTTTTTTCATTGTATCTAAATGGGATCTCTAGTTCACTTTTAATTTTTTTAAGGGAAGTCACAATTCATTGGGATCATAATGAAATTTATGTACAATATTCCATCCTAAATTAGATTTGTAGTTAGAACAAACCATTTAGATATTGGAGGATACACATTGATCATTCTCAATGGACTATCAGGTAATTTGGGATCAACATCATTCTTTAGTTGAGGTTTCTTATAATAATAGTTTTCATTTTTATATAAAAATTTCACATTTTGAGGCATTGTATGGGAAGTGGCATCAAACTCCATGTTTTTTGGAAGATGTTGGGGGAAGGTTATTGTTGGAATATAATTATTATAGAAATAAGATGTTATTGTGAATATGATCTAACAACACATGACAATATCTCAAAGATGGAAGACAAGTTACACAAACAACATGAGAAAAGACTTCTCTTTTGTGGTAGGTGATCATGTTTCTCTTAGAAACTCACCATGGAAAGGTGCAATGTGTTTTGGTAAGAATGGAAAACTATGTCCATGGGTAATTGGACCTTATGATATTATAGAGAATGTTGGACCAGTCACCTATAGAGTAGCTTTTCCTCTGAGTTTGTCTTAGGTACAAAATGTTTTTTATTTTTCTATGTTGAGAAAGTATGTGTCAGATTCACCTCATGTTTGGATCCAACCAATAGTTCACCTGGAAGATATCCATTGTTATGTAGATAAATTTGATCATATTCTTGATCAAAGTGCAAATGTATTTCAGAATAAGGTAATTCACCAGGTAAAGGTATTGTAGAAAAAACCACATGGTTGTAGAAGCAACATGGGACTCTGAAAATGATATGTGGTAAAGGTACCATCAATTGTTTTATATGTAAATAACAATGTGAGAATTCAATTTCTAGAAGGTAGGGAAAATTTATCACCCCATGGTTTTAAAAATAAATTGAAATAAATTAAACATTGTTTTATGTAGATAGTTATAAATATCCTTTAAACATAATTTTGTAACATATATGATTTCAATTTCAAAAAACGGTCATCTACGGTTGTGATCAGTACGTTATTTGTTGTCTGATAGAACTAACTTGTATTTTTTAAATAGTAAAATAGAATTAGGAATGTTATATGAATAGTAATATGACCCTTATGAATAGTAAATCATTTTTATTTTATTTTAGTATGGTTATAAGATAATGATATGTTTATTATTTTTTCAAGGTGTTAAAAATGATTTATAGATTTAAAAATTTTATTTTTAAATAAATTTAGAATTTATTTAAAAGTTACTTTTATAATATTTAGAAAATTATTTTCCAATAATGGAGTTCAATTTGGAATTAAAAACATTGAAAGAGTTTTAGGGTGAATTTTATTGGAATTTTCTAAAATTAATCAATTTTTTTAATCGTAAAATATGATAAATTGCGATAATTGTTAAATAATTGATTTACTATATAATAGAAGATTCAATGATGATGTAATCCCATTTGGTTAGAACTCATATGCAATTATTACTATTTGGGTTCACTTGAATCAATAATATACATATTCTTGGGACAAAATATTAAAATAAGGATTAAAATAATGTAAAATCTCTCCTCACTTCCACTAAAAACACCACTCTCATTCCCCTCTTCCTATCACCTCTCTCAAGCCAAGAGCATTGTCAATGTTATGCCAAATAAACTCCCCAACTCCCTTTTTCACGTCTAATACCTTTTGGTCTCACCAAAATTCCAAAACCAATGGCCTTATGGAAGATCCTAAGGACAATAGATCAAGAGGTAAAAATACTATTTCTTATTCATATGATTTCTTTTCAATTAGTTAGCATTTCTTATACTCTCATATGTTCCCCTTATCGAAGAGGTATTAAATCTCTATAATATTATATATGTTTTACATTATCAGGTTTAGGATATAATTCATCAATTTAATTATTCTCCTTCCCCACTCTTTTTTCTAAAAATAAGAGCATCATCCTTAATGTTCCAATTTCTCAAAACCGCAGACGATGTGTTTTCAATTTCTATTAATTCCATAAAATATATTTTTAAAAACAACTTAATGGTTGAATAAAATTATAAAGTGTATTATATTACCACTTTCATTTTCTATAATTAACTTATATGCATTATATTATTGGTATATGTTTAAATAAGTTCGTGATTATCAAAGAACCCCCAAAATGATATTAATGGATATCACTAAAAATTTATCTAATGATACATCTTCATAAATATAAACAAAATGATTAATTGAATTATTTAATATTATGGAAACATATGAATACCACTTAATTCCACTTATGGAATTATTTTACATATGATTTCAAAATCAAATACAAATCAGCCATGAAAATCATTTATAGAATGAACCTGAAACAATGGATTGATGAAAATAATAACTACTAATGGGTGAAATTTTGTTTTGAAATTACCATATAAGGATTTATAAACATGAATATATTTCTTTAATATATTAATAACACATTTCTAACCATTATATAGTAGTTTTAAACATTTTTCGAGTAAGACGAACCTGAGGTAAGGTTATTCTTATCCCAATTTCCATTCTATGAGTTAACCATCTGCTTCTTTAATTGTGTGGTTGTAATATCGTTTTTTGATGAATTAATGTTTATATTATGTTTAATAGTGTTTATTTATATCATATACACATATTAATTTTGTTTCATTAATTATCATATCAATTATATTTTATTTGTAAGTTACTTCTCTTATAAAAAAGTCTTTTAAACATATACTTTAAAAATATCAAAGATGTTGTTTTTATGAAATAATTCATGTAGTTTGATTATATTCATGTAATAGATAATTTTTAATTATTAAGGGAGGGACCAATATCTCCCTCTAATTCTTTGGGTATGTGTGTGTTGGATGTTGGTCGTAATATTAATCCATGTTTAACTGCGATGTTTACACAATAAGGTGGTAGTGAGGGTTACATTGTAAGGTTGTAGTGATGGATTCAAATTATAATGTAGATTAGTGGGATAAAATATTTGGTAATTAATTCCCCAAGTTATTTTTATGGTTTATGCCAACCCTACTTGTATTACAAACTTAAACATGATTTATTACATAAAACTTCACTTGATACAACAATGAAGATCGAGAGGTTTAGTATCTTTGGGGCTTAGGATCATTACATAAAAACATAAAACATGAATTACAACAATTTATTGAAAACGTCCTTTACATGACCACTACATTCCCTCGTACTTTGCATTGCATGGGATAACCTGAGGACATGCATAAGAAAAGGGTGATCTATAAAGCCCAGTAAGGGAGTACACATTGAATAACATGAGGAGCACAATACATGTTATACAATAGGAATATCAATAAATCATAAAAGAAATATGAACATAAAGGAATGATAAAGCATGATAATCATAACATTGAAATGTGGCAATAACACTTAACATAGAATTAGCATGAGCCATGACTCATTGCACATGGAGCATGAGTAAATCCTCATTGCACATGAAACATGAGTAAACCCTTGTTGCACTTAAATTGTAATGATTCAACACTCATTTCACATGACGTATCATGATACTATACATTCCCAATGCATTGGAGAGCTATAAGGGCGCACCCTTCTTAAACATTTCATTTCATGCATAAGTGTGCCACATTGATCATAAAACATGGATTCATTAAACATAATCATTTTCCACGATAAATTAATGTGGAATTAATACATGAAACTTTATAATCAATAAGTAAATGTGAATAAAGGTGAATACCCTTGATGGGGAAATGGGCATGGTATCCACTACACAAAGGCATTGGCTTAGAAAATCGGTGCGATTTCGGCAGCATAATGGCATGACATAAGAATTCATAAAAAAGGTTGATGAAAAAGAAAGGGGGTCCTCATCATATTTAAATGTAATGGAAAGTAATAAATTAATATAGATACTTTTCCCAACCATTGTAATGGAATTTAGATTCATGATACAAAATTATTTCTTGAATGTCAAAGAAAAGAGAGAAGTTCCTTTCAGAATTTCAGAATAGTAACTGGTGTACATGGGAGGAATTTAATGAGGGATAAAGGGGTCTCCCATCATTAAAATAATAATAGGGAAGTATTTTGGAGGTGTGAAACTATAACCTGAAATTCATCATTTAAATTAAAAGTGAAATACAAGTTAAAGAAAATTGAAAAAAATGAGAAAGGAAGAAAAAACCATTACTTGGAAGTGTGCTTCCAAAGGCTTGAGAGAGGCTTGAGAGAGGATTCTTGGGAGCTTGAGGCACCTTGGGAGGATTATAGAAAGTGTAGGGAAGAGTTTTGCGGAACTACAATGGCTTTGAGGGTGGAGTAAGTGGGATCTTGGGTGGGTTTATATAGGAAAGGTGAGGGGATTCTTTATTATTTAGGTTTGGGTCCCCTTACATTAAATTAATCCAAACCACAAACCATCCCATGGTTTTTACCCATGGTTTTTGGCAAAGGGAAAAGGAAATAAATATTTAATAAGGAAAAAGTCCAAAACATCTTATAATATTAGAGTTGCTTATGTGGAGGTGAGTCACACTCCCATGGAAATTAATTTAAAAAGGCACAGTGTTGAAAAAGTCTTGAGGGGTCCATTAATGCTTTGAAAAGTAAGTCAATAAAACCCAAAATAACATTATTTTAATGGTAAAACATATATTGGACGAAAATAAAGATTATAGAAATTTATTACATCACTATTGGGTCATTATGATGTCATAAAACACATTATATATTTAAACAATATTTAATTTTTACCCAAATAGTTTATTGTCTCAGAAAATTATGAAAAATTCACCGTTGGATAATTTCAACGTCCCTATTCCAGAAATGAAATTTATTTTATATAAATAATTTTATAAATATTTTAATTTTCACTTTTAAAATAAAAAACCACATTTATCGAAAATTCACGGGTTTTGACAGAAATGGCTTTCAAACCATAATAAAAAAATTTAATTGCATTCATAATATTATAAGATCATTTATATTTAATAAAAAATAATTTATTAAAAATAGAATTTTTTTTATTAAAATATTATTTAATTTAAAAATCCCTTAATTTAATAAAATAGATTTCTTAATTAAATAATAACTAAAAACACCATTTGTACATTAAACACTATTTACAATGTATCAAAAATGAATAGAAATTATATTCATTATTATATACAAAAATAATGTACATGAAAATAGTACTACTTATTTGTTACATAACCCCTTAAAACAGCCTCATAAGACCTATGGGTAAGGTGAGCAATGATGATAGACTCTTGGGGTGGCTTGGATAACATCGCTCGAGTTGTAATTTCAATCAACTTCCACTTTTCCCGTAGATGGTCACATTCTTTCTTGACATGATGAAGATCTTCTTGGGCTCAGTCAAAGGCGAAGCCTAAAGACGCCACCTCGTTTCTGAGCTCCGACAAATGGGCTTCGTATGGGGCAATTCCACTGGATGAGGCCATCGCTTCCTTTGTCTGAGTAAATTGGATTTGTTAAAGTTTTATATTTATACTAATCATGTGATCACTATTCAACGGCTATATTAGCAATGGTCAAAAATTATTAACATAAAACCATAGAAGATGACATTTTTTATAAACATAAAGAGACATTTAATTATATCTAGAGGGATTTCCATTAATGAATCTTTGGGTCGTTACAATAATCCCCCCTTAATAAATTTTTCCCCCCAATTTTTCCTTTTCCCACACTAAAACAGATGTGGGTAACTCAGCTTCATCTTTTCGTCTGATTCCCAAGTCACTTCGTCAAACTTGAGGTTTCTCCACAACACCTTGATGAGGGGAATTGTCTTATTTCGTAGAACATTATCTCTATGATCTAATATCTTCTTTGGTTGATCCTCATAAGAGATATCATCTTCCAATTGTACCACCTCGGAAGAGAGTAAATGTAAAGGGCCTGGTATGTACTTCCTTAACAGGGATACATGAAAGAAATCATGTACTTTAGCCATGGTAGGTGGAAGTGCTAGTCGATAGGCCACAACCCCAACACGAACAAGAATCTCGAAGGGGCCGATGTACCTTTGACTTAACTTCCCTTTCCTTCCAAACTGCATGACCTTCTTCCATGGAGATATGCGTAGAAACACCATGTCTCCAAATCTAAACTCAATGTCTCGTCGATGATTGTCTAAAAAACTCTTATATCGACTCTGTGCTGCCTTGATATGCTGCTGAATGGTTTTCACCTTATCCACCATTTCTTTGACCATTTTTGGTCCAAGCAGCTTACGTTCACCGACCTCATCCCATCACACCAGTGTTCTGCACCTTTTCCCATAAAGGTTGTAATATGGTGCCATTTGGATTCTTTAGTGGAAACTATTATTATAAGGGAACTCAACAAGAAGAAGATGTTGATATCATCCTCTTTTAAATTCCATTGAGCATGCTCTCAAAATATTCTCAAGAGTTTGGATAGTCTGCTCGGATTGGCCATCAGTTTGAGGATGATAGGCCGTACTGAAGTTCAGTTCAGTATTCAGAGCATGTTGAAGACTCTTCCAAAACTTAGAGGTGAATCTTGGATCTCGGTCAGAAACAATAGAAAGTGGTAATCCATGCAACCTTACCACTTCCCTGATATATATCTGCACCAGTTTATCCAATGAAAAATCCTCCCGAATAGAAATGAAGTGTGCAGTCTTTGTAAGATGATCCACAAAAACCCAGATTTCATTGTTGCCTTTGGATGCCCTCGGATGTCCGGTGCAAAGTCCATGGTGATGTTCTCCCATTTCCATTCTGGTATGGGAAATGGTTGCATCATCCCCTTATACTTCTGCCTCTCTGCCTTCACTTGCTGACACACTAAGAACTTTGATGTATATTCAGTGATCTCCTTCTTCATATCATCCCACAAAAAATTTTCTCGGAGATCTTGATACATCTTTGTGCTCCTTGGGGGAATAGAGAAATTTGAACTATGTGCATCATCCAAAAGTTCCTTCTTCAACTCCGGTCTTGATGGAACACATATTCTTTTCCCAAACCGCACCATACCTTCTTCATTAACATTAAACTCCGAGGATTTCCCCTTTTTTATAGCTTCAACATTTTCTTGAATTCCCAGATCATCCTTTTGATCATCCTTTAACTTTTCCAAAAGAGACGTTTGAGCAATCATTTGTGAAAGGATTGATGATGTTCCCTTCTCTATGATTCCCTTATCTATCTTTATCAAGTCTAACAAGATTGGATCCCTCTCAATTCTCATCATTGATAGAATTGTTGGGTCCTTTATACTTAGGGCATCTTCCACCTTGTTCGCATTCCCAATGTGGTAATGTATTGAATAGTCATAATCCTTGATGAGCTCTATCTATCTTCTCTGGCACATATTAATCTTTTTCTGTGTGAATATATATTTAAGAATCTTGTGGTTAGTATATATCTCACATTTCTCTCCAAAGAGATAATGCAACTAGATTTTCAAGGAAAATATCACTGCCCCCAATTCCAGATCATGCGTTGGATAGATTCGCTAATGTATTTTCAAATACCTTGAGGCATAGGATATCACTTTATCATTCTTCATCAGCACACAAACTGAGCCCTTCTTTGAAGCATCACTGAATACCACAAAAAGTTCCCCACTTGTGGGTAAATTTAGCACGGGCGCAGTGATAAGCCTCCTTTTCAACTCCTTGATGCTTTCTTCACATTCATCACTCTAAGAAAACATTACTTCCTTTAGAGTTAGCTTGTTAAGAGGGTTGGAAAATTGTGAAAAATTTCTCACAAATCGTTGATAATATCAAACTAACCCCAAGAAGCTACGGATATATGTTACTGATGTTGGCCTCGACCATCTCTCAATTGCATCTGTTTTGGTGGGATCCACATATATCCCATTGCTTGTGATGATATGGCCCAATAATGAGACCTCCTTCAACCCGAACTCACACTTGTTGTACTTTTCATAGAGCTTCTCTTTGCGCAAAGTCTCTAGTATAGTTCTTAAATGCTCCTCATGATCGTCCTTGGTATTGTATTATATTAGAATATCATCTATAAAGACTACAAAACATTTGTCTAGGTAATCTCTAAAGACTCTATTCATCAAGTCCATGAATATTTCTGGAGCATTTGTGAGTCTAAAATGCATTACTTTTAATTCATAGTGCCTGTATCTTGTACGAAATGCAGTCTTGGGGACATCTTCCTTCTTCCCCCTTACTTGATTATATCCTGACCGAAAGACCACCTTGGAGAAGTATTGTGCTTCACATAGCTAATCGAACAACTCATCAATTCGTGGGAGAGGATACTTGTTCTTTATCATGATTTTGTTAAGTTCACGATAATCGATGAAAAGCCGCATTGACCCATCCTTCTTCTTGACGAAGAGGACTGGTGCACGCCATAGTGAGGCACATGGGCGTATAAACCCTTGATTAGCCACTAAATGAGGCTAATATTAATCATTAATATATATAATATTCATGTTATTTGTTATTGATAAACCCCATTTTAGTGCATTTTACACTTTGAACATCATTTCACATTATGATTGTAATACCTTCTTAAAATGCACTATTATGTGGTACATTTTTGAACATCATTTAAAGTACCCAATGATTCATCTGATTTTACGGAATTTAATTATACATATTTTAATTTGATATTTTTGTAAATTTATCTACACTACAATATTAACATGTTTCATTCTGGGATCAATGGAGAATTCATGGAGGATGATGGAGATATTTGGCAATGAAAGGAAGCAATTCTGGAGAAGGCATATTGGACACCAGCCCACTGATGAGACTGTGGGGACCAACATACAGGACCAATTTATCCCACCATTCGTGGGATGCTAGAAGACATGTATAGGAACAAATCACTCTTCATGAGTTCATGCTAATTCGGCCTCCATGTTGGTCATTTAGGCGGCCCAAGTTAGAGATACAATTCTTGGCCAGTTTCTGTGGCCCAGAAAAACAGTCTACTAATTTGATCATATCTAGGAATCCACAACTCCAAATGGGCCCAACGTTTACAGGTAGTTATAATACATCCGGATCTACATTTTCTTATTGTATGGGAAACCCTGATTCGGCCGTCTAGAAGGTCTTCCAGACGCGTCTGTTCGGTGAAGGAAAGTTGGCTTCCACCTCGGGTCAAACGTGGAAAAGTCCAAATTCCACAAGCTTTCCACCACCTATATCCTAGCAAAATTAATTAAGATGCTTTGTACTGTTGTTGGTTCGACCCAAGGCTCCCAAAATGACTATTTAAGGCAGTGTTGGTGAAGGAGTTTAGGATCTTGGATGCTTTGTGTAATTGTAATGTTATGCTGCATTTTTGTTGCCTCAATTTTGTCTTTCACATGTATGTTGTTCAATTCACTTTAGTTTCTTAATAAAAGTTCTTCTTCTACTCTAATTATGTTGTTCTTAATATCACTTTGATACCGTTGGATCAAGTTGTGAATTTATTCACACCAACCCTTGTGAAATTATTCACACGACGGTGGAGTGATCATTTTATTTTTGTTATTTTCTTTACTTCCTCATTTCCTCCCTTATGAGTCTACTTTCCGCTTCCATTGAAACCATGGGATCAATGGAGGGCTAACCCACATAAGGGTTGATCCAAGGGAGTAGAAAGGGTCTGGATTGGATGTTATTTATCACCTAATTAATGTATAATCACTTCTTTAATTCGGATTTTTATTTGATGATTTTTAAACTTCATCGTCCTTGTTGAATTTAAGGCCACACACTTCAAGTACTAATACGATCCTTTACCTTGAAGTGCTCAAAACATTGATCCTTCAAGTGTATAAGTGATTAGTATTAGAGGGTGTAGGAATTAAACCAGTAAGTGATGATGTTGTTTTATCTCCTTAAATGAACCCATCTCAAATTTAAGAAATTGATATCATTAAAAAAAAAATACGTCCAATCCACCCCGAGCGATAACCTAGGATCAACTCATTCTTTTAAATTGAATCCACTTAAATCTTTTATATATCTTTAAAACCCATCCAAAATCAATCGAAGTTGGCCACTTCATAGCCAAAAATCCATCCCTTAGGTTGTGTATCTTAGGTATCTTCTTAGGTCTCTGTGGAATCGACAACCCAAGCTACACTACAAGGACCGTTCTACCCTTCTTCTCTTGGGTAAATTTGGGCGTGAACCAAATTTTGGCGTCGTTTCCGGGGACCTAAGTAAGTTATCTTAGACACTATCATTCTTGTTTTTCATCCCACTTCTCTCATCTCATCCCCAATTTCATTCCTATGGAAAACCCTTTTGAACAAATCCAAACATGGGGAACCTCTCCCTACTTTGATCACTCAACCCCATGTACGATGTACAATGACCATCCTAATTCCTACTTGTGGGATCATCAACAACCTACTAAACCACAATGTTTTTATTCATATGATCCACAATACATTCCAACATATTATGAGTTCCAATCCCAACAAGGCCAATCTGAACACCCTCCTATGGAATTCCAACAACATAGTTATCCTCCTGGAATAGACCATCTGTCTCAACCCCTTGACCATCATGATCCACAACCATTACTTGAAAAACTTTTTCAACAAATGGAGATAATGAATTTTGAGGTTTCATCATTGAGGTTAGAACTACAAAGTATTAAAAATTGTGAGGAACCCATCCCTACACAAACTGTCCCTTCCATAACCTTATGTGAAGTATCTAGTTTCCCACAAACCTCTCATGAATTTACTGAAGAGAAAACATTTGGATTTAGGGAATATGAGAAGGATCAAGGAATTGTTGAAGGGTCTTTAAATCAATAGGAAGTTGACTTTTTGGATTCAAAAGAGAATAATTTGACAACATGGATTGAGTCTCCTAATTATAACTCCGTTGATGATTTATCAAAAACACAAATCACCGAACCATTAAGAGAAATAAAAAACATTGAGTCCATACCCATTCCTGAAACTGATCTTTCCAATTTGGTGAATGAATCTTCTATTCAAAAGGAGCCAATTCTGTTGAGAAATTTTGAAAATGAAACTGAGTTCAATTCAAATTCCCAACCTATGTCTAAAAATGTTAGTCTGCCTGAACTCGAACATGTGTCCTTTCCATCATTCATCAATTTTTCGTTCATTGAGGATATCCAAAACCATCATGTTTTCATTGTTTCTTCTCTTGATATAAATAAAATTGGAATGACCCTTGATGTATTAGGCAAGACTAGTGAAGCAACTAGATCCACCATTTTTGATATTCCTTGGATTTACCAACTCATTTTAGAACATAGGTTTGTTAATGAAACAAATTATAAAACATTAATCAATCTAAAACTAGTTGAATTTGTGAAACATGTGGTCCTTAAAATTTTTAAAGTTGGTTTTGGGTAAGTTGGGGGGTTCATGTCGAGCTAACGACGTTAAACAAAGTGCTGCACGGGAGGCAACCCGTGGTTTTTATGTTTCTAATCTTTCTGAATCATATTTATTTTTAAAATAAGATTACTTAATCATTTTTATATTTAAAAATAATAATAAACTGTTGAACTGTTCTTCTATAATGAGTATGGATGGGTACGAAAGGGGAGCACCATATTCATCCGTGTCACGTGGTGTGATCCTTGAGTAATACCTTACCCAGAAATTTAAAAAGAAGACAATGTATCATCAGTTTATTTTGTTTTATTTTTATTATTTTATAGGTTAAGATAAAAATAAAATAATAATAATAATAAAAAGTCCACGCCATAGGCCGTGGGGAAAACCCCGTCACAACTGGCGAAGCCACGGGGACTCACACCCGGGACCGAAGGGAGACAGGGGCGCGCGCTTACCACTGACCTGCGGCTTCTTGTGCTACCTTATTCTATAATTTTTATATATATTCTTATATTTTACTTCTTTTATTATATAAATATATATATATATATATATTGTTTGTTTTTTTTGTTTTGTTTGTTTTGTTTTTTCCTTTTTCCACTAGGGAACTTTGCAAGCGACATGAATATCAAAGGAATAAATTCAAGCGGTAAGAACTTCAAACTTCAACCACCAGGTGACATCATTCCATAATCCTCATTTTCAATTTCCATTTTAAATTTTTATTCCCTGCATCTACTCCTTCTAATTTTTCATTTCTTCAAACACTGGGGACAGTGTTGTTTTAAGTTGGGTGGGAGATAAAAAAAATGCTTTTGTGTCAAAAACAAAAATTGAATGATTTGAAAAAAAAAGTAAATGGAAGGAAAAATTCCTTTAACTTTGAACATGGTAATACACATTGCACACTTTGAAACTGAATATCAAATAATTTAGCATGCCCAGATTCTGATTTTAATCCTTGTATAATTTCATGAGCATAGATTTTGGAAAGTGTGGCTGTCCAATGTGATATTTCATCGTTTATATTTTCATCCAAATAAAAAAAATGCCACAATGCACGTCCTCTAGACTGTGGGGTACAAATTTGATTTTTTGGGGTCCCATAATAAATAGCATAGGATGGTTTTATTTTTATGAATAATATGAGTATTAAAAAAAATTAAAAAAATAAAAATTATTAAAAAATAAAAAATAAAAAATAAAAATAAAAATTTGCGTGTAGAGCAATGGATTGATAAAATGCGAGGCTTTCGACACTTGGGGATCATGACTCCAGAGTTGTCTAGCCCTGAGTTTTTCAATCTATCTCTATTTATGGTAATATGACTTTGTTTTTGATTAAGTTAACTCGAGATGATGCCCGAGTATGTGGGCATCACTTGGTGCCCTAAGGCCTTTGAGTCTGGGAGTCATCGGCAAAGTCTTGCTACATGGGTTAATTTGATTAATTGCAATCTCAATTACTATAGCAATATTTTAAAAAAAATTCAAAAAAAGAGGGATGAAGAATACTCATATTAGGATTAAATGTGATTCCACCTAGTGCTTCCATTATTTTCCCCTTGAATGAAAATGAACCCACATATCTATTGTGATTCACAACACATCATTACACCTAATTGAGTTGGATGAAGAATGATGATGGATTTGATCAAAGGAATGGGCTTGGGATTGGGATATTCTTATGAAACTATCTCGTATTAAAATATTTTGATGGGTTTCATGATTGTTTGGTATAAGGTTTTTTGGTGATCGTTGTGTATTAAAATGTTTTTGAAAAAGGGAATTCGAATTTCATTTTTGATGGGATATATTTTGCTCGGGACTAGCAAAACTCAAGTTGGGTGGTGTGATTAGCCACTAAATGAGGCTAATATTCATCATTAATATATATAATATTCATTTTATTTGTTATTCATAAAAACCATTTTAGTGCATTTTACACTTTGAACATCATTTCACATTATGATTGTAATACCTTCTTAAAATGCACTATTATGTGGTACATTTTTGAACATCATTTAAAGTACCCAATGATTCATCTGATTTTAAGAAATTTAATTTTACATATTTTAATTTGATATTTTTGGAAATTGATCTACACTCCAATATGGACATGTTTCATTCAGGGATCAATGGAGAATTCCGATATTTGGCAATGAAAGGAAGCAATTCTGGAGAAGGTAGATTGGACACCAGCCCACTGATGAGACTGTGGGGCCCAACATACAGGCCCAATTAATCCCAAATTTCGTGGGATTCTATAAGAAATGTATAGGAACAAATCACTCTTCATGAGTTAATGCTAATTCGGCCTCCATGGTGGTCATTTAGGCGCCCTAAGTTAGAGATACAATTCTGGGCCAGATTCTGCGGCCCAGAAAAACAGCCTACTACATTGATCATATCCCGGAATCCACAACTCCAAATGGGCCCAAAGTTTACAGGCGGTTAGAATACATCCGGAGCTCCATTTTCTGCTTCTATGGAAAACCCTGATTCGGCCGTCTAGAAGGTCTTCCAGACGCTTCTGTTCGGTGAAGGAAAGCCGGCTGCCACCTCGGGTCAAACGTGGAAAAGTCCAAATTCCACAAACTTTCCACCACCTATAGCCTATAAAAATTAATTAAGATGCTTTGTACTGTTGTTGGTTAGACCCAAGTCTCCCAAAATGCCTATTTAAGGCATTGGTGGTGATGGAGTTGAGGATCATGGATGCTTTCTGTAATTGTAATGTTATGCTGCATTTTTGTTGCCTCAATTTTGTCTTTCACATGTAAGTTGTTCAATTCACTTTAGTTTCTTAATAAAAGTTCTTCTTCTACTCTAATTCTGTTGTTCTTAATATCACATTGATACCGTTGGATCATGGTTTGAAATTATTCACACAAAACCTTGTGAAATTATTCACACAACGGTGGAGTGATCATTTTATTTTTGTTGTTTTCTTTACTTCTCCATTTCCTCCCTTATGAGTCTACTTTCCGCTTCCATTGAAACCATGGGATCAAAGGAGGGCTAACCCACTTATGGGTTGATCCAAGGGAGTATCAAGGGACTGGATTGGATGTTATTTATCACATAATTAATTTATAATCACTTCTTTAATTGGGATTTTTATTTGATTATTTTTAAACTTCATCGTCCTTGTTGAATTTGAGGTCACACACTTCAAGTACTAATACGATCCTTTACCTTGAAGTGCTCAAAACATTGATCCTTCAAGTGTATAGGTGATTAGTATTAGAGGGTGTAGGCATTAAACCAGTAAATGATGAAGTTGTTTTATCTCCTTAAATGAACCCATCTCAAATTTAAGAAATTGAAATCATTAAAAAGAAAATACGTCCAATCCACCCCGAGTGATAACCTAGGATCAACTCATTCTTTTAAATTTAATCCACTTAAATCTTTTATATATCTTTAAAACCCATCCAAAATAAATCCAAGTTGTCCACTTCATAGCCAAAAATCCATCCCTTAGGTTGTGTATCTTAGGTATCTTCTTAGGTCTCTGTGGAATCGACAACCCAAGCTACACTACAAGGACCATTCTAACCTTCTTCTCTTGGGTAAATTTGGGCGTGAACCAACCCTTTATCCAGATTCTCCTATAATTGTTTCTTCAGATCTTCAAGATCATCAACAACCATTCTATAAGGAGTCTTGGATTTTGGTAATGCCCCGGGTATATGTTCAATTGAGAACTCAACATCTCTTCTAGGAGGAAGACCAGGCTGTTCCTCGGGAAACACATTAGCGAATTCCCTCACAAAAGGAATTTCTTCAAGGATGGTTTCATCCCTGAACTCAATCATCTAATCCAGATACGCATGATCATAAGGTATTAATATCAATGCTTTAGATGATGGATCTAAAGTAGATTCATCTCTCTCCAGACACTTGTAATGAATCGGGGGTCGATTCTCCATATGGAGTGTGATTTTCCTCTCCCAATAATTTATGTTGTCTCTATATAAGGAAAGACAATCCATTACATGAATTTCATCAAATTCCACTAGAGGGAGTATGATGAGGTTCTTCGGGAAATTCAATCCATATATTATAACATGGGAGGACTTATATTCATGGGATGAAATGATTTCCTCATTTTATGTACTCACCGACAAATTCACTTCCATGATTTGTGGTGGTGCTAGGATTGTTCTACTAAACATTAGAGATATAAAATAATGTGTAGAACCTGAATCAAAAAGTATGTTCTCTATTATTGAATGAATAACTAGCATACATGTCACCACTTCATTGTGGGGGTTCACTTCGACAGAAGTGATGGAAAAAAGCTCTTCTTTGCTGCATTGGAGGTTGCTGGTCGCCTCCGAAAACCCTTGGATTAGGGGAATGATTTGCAAAATGACCTGGTTCATTGCATTTGTAGAATTATACAATGCGTTGAGGTTCGATCGGAGCGTTCCTCTCCTTTGTCGCAGCCATGGGTCTTTCTTTCCGACAGTTAACAGCTAGGTTCCCTTCTCTTCTACACCTGAAGCATTTTCTCATCCCCTTAAGGAAATTTCTACGGTGCTTCTTTCCGAACATTTGGCAAGTGGGGTGCTGGATCTTCTTAGCACCATTGGATTTATCCATCGGACCACCATCATTGATGTCCACCATACGCTTATTGTCCCCATGATACCCTTGTTATTCCCCGATCTCCATTTCTACCTTGAGGGAACATCAGACAATTTCCTCATAGTTGTCGAAGTCACAGATTGCTAATGATTTCCACAATCTAGGCTTCAGCCCACCAAAGAAGCGTTCAACCTTTCATTAGGGGGTAACGACAAAGCCGGAATCGTATCGTGCAAGCCTTCTGAAGTTTTCTCGTACGCTCCAACAAATTCTTCATCTTTTTTCTTGATGGAAATGAAGTCCCTTTCCATCTTATTCCGGAGGGTGCACGAAAACTATTTATCGAAAAACATCTTCCAGAAATTCTTCTATTCCAACGCCTCAATCTCCTCCTCAGGCTTCGTATTTTTTATCAACGTCCACCATTGATCAGCTTCACCCTCCATACGATAATCCACCAGGAGAACCTCCTCTTGTTCAGAACATTGGAGGATGAAGAATATCTTTTCAATGGAGTTGATCCATTGTTCAGCGATTGTGGGATCGGATGATCCACTAAAATTAGGAGGCCTTTGTCTCATGAAGATCTCAATAGAGACTTGTTATTTCTTAGGGGGGTTGAACGTTCCTCTTGACCCGTGTTTCTATTCAAAATTTCAGTTAGCTAAGAGTGAAGCATGACAATTTTCGCAATTCCCTCTCCCATTGGGTTTGGCATCTCATTAGTACAGTCATCACAATGATCTTCACAACGATTGTGAGCCCGAGTCCTCCAATTACCGGCCATTGGCTGGAATAATGAAAAGTTAGGGGTTACACATAAAGGGTAATCCAAAAACAAAAGTTGATGACTTATAAATAAACTTTTATTTCCTTACTCATTATTCTATAGGCTTCAATCTTGGCTTTCCGTGATTTACTTTCTAACTTATATTCATTGGGGCATTTTTTCCCTTAATAAGGGTTCATACTAAGATTGTAAATTTATCAAAACGTATCCCCCAGGAGTGTCGTAACCAAGAGTGAAGCAAGACCCATTGTCATGCACCAGTTCCCATTCGAGTCTATCTCAAAGCGGTGTTTTCGGGTTTTACCCCTAGGATACATCTGTGCCAGAGCCGCCTCTACCTTCTCGTATCCAGAAAGGGGTGTATTTGTTTGATAAAACACTTACTCAGTACCTACCAAAACGTAGGGATGTTTTTATTATACTTAGTCTTATATCTAAGGCATTACTAGGGGTTCCTAATCCCAATAATAACTAAACCTATCCTCTGATACCAACTATGACAACCCTTCTTTTATTACATACATAAACATGATTTATTACAAAAAACATCACTTGATACAACAAAGAAGATCGAGAGGCTTAGTGTCTTTGGGGCTTAGGATCATTACATAAAAACATAAAAAATTAAGTACAACATCTTTATTGAAAACTTCTTTTACATGACCACTACATTCCCTCATACTTAGCATTGCATGGGATAACAAAAATACATGCATAAGAAAAGGGTGATCTATAAAGCACAGTAAGGGAGTACACATGGAATAACATGAGGAGTACAGTACATGTTATAAAATAGGAATATCAATAGATAATAAAAGAAACATGAACATAAAAGAATGATAAAGCATGATAATCATAACATTGAAATGTGGCTACAACACTTAACATGGAATTAGCATTAGCCAAGGCTCATTGCACATGGAGAATGACTAAACCTCATTTCACATGAAGAATGAGAAAACCCTCGTTGAACTTGAATTAGAATGAGTAAACAGTCATTGCACATGACATATCATGTTACTATATTTTACCCAATGCATTAGAGTGCTATAAGGGGACACCCTTCTTAAACATTTCATTACATGCATTAGTGTGCCACATGGATCATAAAACATGGATTCATTACACATAATAAATTTTCCATGATAAAGGAATGTTGAATTAATACATGGAACTTTATAATAAATATGTAAATGTGCATAAAGTTGAATACCCTTGTTGGAGAAATGGGCATGGTATCTACTATACAATGGAATTGGCTTAGAAAATCGGTGCGATTTCGGCAGCATAACGGCGTGACATAAAAATTCAAAAAAAAAAGGTTGATGAGAGATAAAGGGGTTCATCATCGTATTTACATGTAACGGATAGTAAGGAGGTCATATATATACATTTACCAACCATTGTAATGGAATTTAGATTCATGATACAAAATTATTGATTGAATGTAAAAGAAGAGAGAGAAGTTCCTTTCGGAATTTCGGCATAGTAACGGGTGTACATGGGAGGCATTTAATGAGGGAGAAAGGGGTCTCCAATCATTCAAAAAATAAGAGGTAAGTATGGGGAGGTGTGAAACCATACACCAACATTCATAATTGAAATTAAAAGGTCAATACAACTTAATGAAAGTTGACAAAAATGAGAAAGGAAGAAAAAACCCTTACTTGGAAGTGTGCTTCCAAAGGTTTGAGAGAGGCTTGAGAGAGGCTTCTTGGGAGCATGTGGCACCTTCGGAGGATTATAGAGAGAGTAGAGTAGAGGTTTAAAGAACTACAAGGGATTTTAGTGAGGAGGAAGTGGGAGCTTGGGTGGTTTTATATAGGAAAAGTGAGGGAATTCTTTATTATTTAGGTTTGGGTCCACTTACATTAAATTAATCCAAACCACAAACCATCCCATGGGATTTTGCATTGTTTTTTGGAAAATGGAAGAGGAAAAAAATATTTTATTAGGCCAAAGTCTGAACTTCTTAAAATATTAGGGTTGCTTATTTAGAGGGGAGTCACACTCCCATAGAAATTAATTAAAAAATTTAAGGTGTTGAATAAGTCTTGATGTGTCCATTAATGCTTTCAAAATTAAGTATAAAAAACCCAAAATAATATTATTGTAATGTTAAAACATATATTTTTCGAACATAAACATTATTGTATTTTATTAAATCACTATTGGGTCATTATGATGTCATAAAACACATTATATATTTAAACGGTATTTAATTTTTACCCAAACATTTTACTATCTCAGAAAATTATGAAAAATTCACCATTGGATAATTTCGATGTCCTGATTCCAGAAATGAAATTTATTTTACCTAAATAAATTTCTAAATATTTTAATTTTCAGTTTTAAAATAAAAACCAACATTTATAAAAAATTCACGGGTTTTGACAGAAATGTCATTCAAACCCAAATAAAAAAATTTAATTGCATTCACAAAATTATAAGATCATTTATATTTAATAAAAATTAATTTAATAATAATAATAATATTTTATTAAAATATTATTTAATTCAATAATCCCTTAATTTAATAAAATAGATTTCTTAATTAAATAATAACTAAAAACACCATTTTTACTTTAAAAACTATTTACAATGTATAAAAAATGACTAGAAATTATATTCATTATTATATAAAAAAATAATGTACATGAACATAGTACTATTTATTTGTTACATAACCCTTTAAAATAGCCGCATAAGACCTACGGGTAAGGTGAGCAATGGTGACAGACTCTTGGGGTGGCTCGGATAACATCGCTCGAGTGGTAATTTCAATAAACTTCCACTTTTCCCATAGACGGTCACGTTCGAGCTTGACATGATGAAGCTCAGCTTGGGCTTGGTCAAGGGTGAAGCCCAAAGATGCCACCTCTTTTATGAGCTCTGAGAAATGGGCATTGTATGGTGAAATTCTACTGGATGAGGCCATCACTTCCTTTGTCTATGTAAATTGGATTTGTTAAAGTCCTATATTTATACTAATCATGTGATCACTGTTCAACGGCTATATTAACAACTGTCAAAAATTCTTAACATAAAACCAAAGAAGCTGATATTTTATATAAACATAAAGAGACATTTAATTAGATCAATAGTGATTTCCATTAATGAACCTTTTGGTCGTTACATGGTTATATTTGTGCTCTATATTTTTTGCGGAACTCCCATGGAAATATCATGTTTTACTACCTAATTTTATATGGGTGAAAAATATGTATTTTTGGAAATGATTTCATACATTCAAAGTATTCAAGGAAAAATGATTTCATTCAGTATTTTTATATCCCTTACTAATCATTTGTTCTCATACCTTGTTTTTAAATTATTTCCACAGGTTATAACGATGTGCAATATAGATAAGGCCATGATAAATGAAATGGATAATTCTTAAAGAAAACGTGTTTTATTTAAAATGGTTTATATTTTGGATGAAATAGATAATATTCTTAGGGTATATGCACTTTATAAATGTGGAATGTTATGTATGTGTTATATTTGAATTATCTTAAACTATAAACATGAAATGATCGTCAGTGTGAATAGAAGAGAGTTCTTGATTAAAATAAAATGTTATTTAATTTAATTATAACGAGTACTTCTACTTATATCATGAAGTCCCAATATCTCAATGGTCATTGGTATCCCAAAGGCACTATAGCCCATAAGCCCAAACTGGTGGAAAGAAGACCCAAATCAGATGAATAGTGTTGGGTGCTACAATAACAAATATTACCTACTATAGTAAATGCTACCATACTTAGACAGTAACCCAAAATTCCCCACCCCCCTTATGGATTGGATTCTCAGTTCAGTTGGAAGAGTTGGAATGTTAAGGGTTCATTCAAACAAAAACATCCCTATATGTAGCACCAGTTATTTTCTCAACGAAGTAATATGAACATCTTAGACATTTGGAGAATTATCATAATCTCAACCAAATTATGAAAATGAACCAGCATCCGCTTCCATGAATTAATGAATTGGTTATTTTATTAAAGGGATTTTCTTTGTTTTCTATGATTGTTTTATGATTTTGGTATCACAAATTTTTTTTATCATAATGTGAATATATTGATGAAAAATTTAAGGATCCGATATGGTCAATATAAATATGTGGTTATTACTTATGGTATTATAAATTCACTGGTGGTGTTTTGGGTAATGATGAATGACATCATTCCCAATCAACTTGTTACATTTATTATGTTTTTCAGTGTTGATATTATAGTATATCTAGAACCATGTACAATCATGTGATACATGTTACAATAGGGTTAGGTATCATATAGGAACATAGCCTTTATAATAATCATATAAATTTTTATTTATATATACAAGAGGTATTTTTACATGGTTACATAATTTATAAAATAATACATTACATATATCCTAAAAAGGTAGATAAAATTATTTGTTGGAAATCTCCAATTAATATTTATGAGATTTAATGTTCCCTATGCATATTAAAACATTACTGAATCTTTTTTTATTTTTCATATCATTCATCACCATTGAATACATTGAAAAATAAAGCTATACCATTACATTGGATTCATGATTAGAAGAAATATTTTCAAGAAAATAATGTCTGGTTAACATCTACACCATTAATTATATTTATAAATTTTTTAAATTGGTATGTGGTCCATTTTGATGCCTAAGGATCAAGGTTGGAATGAGTTCTAATGCTAGGATATCATGTTCTTTCTTATGAATCATTAATGATATGGGTAAATGAGAATAAATAAAAAAAAAATTATAATTTTCATTTTAGTCAATGAATAAAATACATCATGTCATTGTCATTAGGTTGAAAACATTATAGTGTTTACAAATGATAAGATCTTGAGTCACATTTTCTCACATAGGGACATGAAAAAAGGTAACAAAAATCAATGTGAAATCTATAAATGTATGAAATTGAATCAAGTTACACACCCTAAAAATGAAATTCCATTGTGTATTCTCTTATTAACATGTCAGAGACTACATTGGTGATAAATATTCAGATATATAGAAGGTGATGATTATTTTATCTGATATGTATCTATATTGTGTGGGGAATAGTCAGGTTACAGTTTTATTATCATATTATCCAGTTCTAGTTTTGGATTAGAGGGGTTTAAATTTCATCAAATTTGATATTGAATGGTTTGTAGTTAAGAAAAACTAAATGGTATGGAGAAGACGTTTGGTCATATAGTGTAATGGGAGATGGTTTAGAGGGGTCTAGTAGACTAGATTAATATTTTTCATCAAATAAATTGACTAATTATATTTCTAATTAATGTTTTTTTTATATTTAACTAGTAGGGAAAAAACTAATAAATATATGGATTTATTTGTAGTTGATTTTTCCAAAGTGGTCATACTCTACTCATACACATCTATACATGGTGAGAGATATATCTACATTAAATATTATTTTTTGGGGAATAATAATCCAATTACAAAATCCATTTCTAGTGGTGGGATAAGCACAATGACGAGTTTGGGTTGTGATTAATTTCCCTTAAATTTTGACATTAGTTAGTGGGAGTCACAACCTAACCAATACTAACATTAAATATAGGGAGTAAAAAGCCTCAGATCCTAACATTCGATTCATGGAGTCCTAACATAAGAATGAGAAGAATAAATAGTTCTTTTTTGTGTAAAAGAAAAAATAGAAAAATTTATTTCAATAGAGATATGGGTAATGGAGTTACCGGCTCAAGAAACCAGATGGGGGAGAAGATGAACAAATAAAACATACATACTTATTCTCAATAATTTTATTGAAATGTCTCGTTAAGGCTGTAAAAGTCTATGAAGAAGTAATCCAGCACATGATAGAATGTCTAGTGGATGAAACTGGGTATCATAAGACTTTAAATAATTAAACATCAGTAGAAATACTCAGAGATTTTTTCTCAAGGAAAAATAGATTATTAAATATGATCTTATCCAATATGATCCTCGAAGTTTCTTTCCACCTAAAAATAGTGTATATAAACAAGAACTAACAAAACAATACACAAGAAAATAAATTTTAATTCAAAAATGGTTAAATTATTCAAGAGGGAGAAAGAGTTATTGTTCATAATAATCACAAAAAATAAATCTTTTAAATAAAAATCATGACTGATTCAAACATATTTGAGTTACCTGATAAATGATAATAATAATTCTATACAATCCCATAAAAATTGTCGGACTATTTAAAAAAAATATTTAATATAATTTAATTTAAATCATCATGTAATTAAAAATTATTATTATTTTACTTTAAATTCCATAAGTGGTGTTTAAATATATTCAATTTCACTAAATAACATTAAATAAAAGAGTTATTATAATAAATTTACTCAAAATATTAGGACATTATTATTCTATAAATCATTATCTAATAGTCGTGTAACAATATCCAATAAATTTAATAACATTTAAAAACACATTAAAAAATAATAAAAATGAATTACATGGATAATATGTAATATATATTTAAATTTTTAGTCAATATGTATTTTAGAACAATTAATATAAGTTTTTATTTTTTTAAAATATAAATAGATGAAAAAACTAAGCATGATCCTTCATTGATAAAAAGAGTCACTAACAACATTAAGTTACCATTCATTTTAAGTCACCATTTAGTTTATGTCTCCATTTGAATATTGGGTAACAACTGAGTTATAATATTACCCTCCATTGACATCAATAAATTTACCCATATTTGTGTTTAATAAATTTTCAAAATGGAATTAATACAAAATATTATATATAGATTAAAAACACAATAGAGTTTTAAAAAATTTTGAAAAAGTGAATAGTTACTCTACATTGGGTTCTCCAAAAAATGGAAAAGTAAAGAACAACCCACCGTCAGGTTTTCTCAAAAATGGAAAAGGAAATATTAACCCACTATTGGAAGGGTGTTAATAGAATCATATTTTTTGTAGAGTGAATAAACCATCATTGGAAGGGTGTCAGTGTTTCTGACGCTTTTTTCAGGGCGCACGCATCCATCTGTGGATGACACATAGCTGTTTCCCCACATCCCCGCTTTCCAAAGGTGGGTGGCATCCACTCCTTATTTAAGGAAGTTTACTCCTTGATCAAAATGGGATGATGGGATGTTGGTTCATCCTTCTATTGATTTCTCCTCGGAGCTCATCACCTAGTCTGAGTCTCCCTCATAGAATTAAGACATTTTTCATGAAACTCTTCCGAGTTCCATATCTTTATGTACACCAGTTAATTACAATGCTTCTATCCGGCCATTCCAAGGGGTCCAGTCAGGGTAGAAACATTCGGTTAAGGGAGTAGTCACATTGGGCATCACTAGCATGTCTGGACATTGGGGGATTTGCATGTCTATCTTATGTACCTTATTATCGGGATTAACGAGGGCGTGGAAGCCCAAGTAATCCCAGATTTAACGTGGGAAATCATATGCCATGGGAATGTATCTGAGGTTTTCCTCAGCATCATGTGTCTAACATAGGGTATGCCGCAAGTTTAACATCAAACAGAGATGGATTAGACTGATCATAACACATATTAGAGTGGATCATATGGATGAACCCCCTGGAGGGAAGACCGATACTGGGGTCATCATGTGGGTGTCTTCCCAGAAGTTGTTTGATGGAATGGGAAGTGGGGTGGAATGATCCCACTGGGATGTGGCGGCATGGGTGAGGATCCTGATGGGTGATTAAGTGAAGGGGGTGAAATATGGCCATCTCAAAGGTGGCGGTGAAGTTAGGCTTGTGCCTCGAAGACTCTTCCTACATATCCCCGTGGATGGAAATCAATTTCTGTGTAGTTTGATGAGACGATGGGACACCTGAGGAGGCTAACCATGATAATGGACGCATGGATGGGACACAGAAGAAGTGGAAACTCCGGGTTGGGACATGAGATTCCCGAGACACATAGGCTGGAGGGAGAGATCATAATGAGACAACAATGAAGGGCTCGAACCTCAGGGAGGCTTCCTACATATCTCTGTGGTAGAGAATCAAAGTCCACGTAGTTCAGGATGAGAGATACAATTTAACGTCATGTAGGACGGGGGTGAACCTGATGTTAAGATGGTTGGAATGACCGGGTTGTGGGAATGAACCTCATGAAGGATTCCTAAGTACCATTCCCTGACATGGATCAAATTCCACGTAGTTCGGGATATGTTGTTTGGGGTTTACACTCTAAGGCGGACCAAGGTGTTGGTGAATCGACGTAAAGATGGTCGGAATGACCGGGTGGGGGGCTTGAACTCGTGGAGGATTCTGATGTAACATGCCTTGACATGGATCAATTTCCTCATATTTTGGGATATTTTTTTGGGGGATTACACTCTGAGGTAGCCGAATGTGTTTGGGAACCAATGTGAAGATGGTCGGAATGACCATGTGGTGGGCTTGAACCTCATGGAGGCTTCCTACGTACCATGCCTTGACATGGATCAAAGTCCTCATAGTTCGGGATATGTTCTTTGGGGGTTACACTCTGAGGTGGACCAATGTTTTGGTTAACTGATGTGAAGATGGTCAGAATGACCGGGTGGTGGGATTGAACCTCGTAGAAGATTCCAACATACCATGCCATGACATGGATCAAAGTCATCGTAGTTCGGGATATGGCTTTCGGGGCTTACACTCTTAGGCGGCCCATGGTGTTGGTGAACCGATGTGAAGATGGTCAGAACGACTGGGTGGTGGTCTTGAACCTTGTGAATGCCTCATACATACCATGCCTTGACCTGGATCAATGTCCTCGTCATTCGGGTGGCTTGGTGCACCAACACAGAGACTGTTGGGGCTAATGATTTTTGGGCTTGAACGTCGGGGAGGCTTCCTACACACTATGCCTTGACATGGATCAATGTCCATATAGTTCAAGATATGGGTCTTGGCACACCGAAACAGAGATGGTCAAGGCCAATGGTTGTTGGGCTTGATCCTCAGGGAGGCTTCCTGCATACCATGCCTTAACATTGATCAAAATCATCGTATTTTTGGATATGGGGCTTGGCACAATGACACTGAGATAGTCGGGGCCAATGGTGGTTGGACATGAACCTCAAGGAGTCTTTCTATGTACTATTCCTTGACATGGATCAAAGTCCTCATAGCATAGGTTATGGTGTTTGGGGATTACAATCTGAGGCGACCCATGGTGTTGGTGAATCGACATGAAGATGTTCAGAATGACCGGGTGGTGGTCTTAAACCTCGTGGAGGCTTCCTACTTACCATGTCTTGAAATGGATCAAAGTACTCATAGTTTGGGATATGGTGTTTAGCGCACTGTCACAGAGATTGTCAGGGCCAATGGTTGTTGTGCTTTAACCTTGGGGATGCTTCTTACATAAAATGACTTTACATGGATCAAAGCCTCAGAGTTCGGGATACAGTGTTTTGGGATTACACTTTGAGGAGGCCCAAGGTGTTTCTCATGGTCGGTGCTTGATATAAGCCTATGTGAGTCATACTCAGTGTGAGAAACAAGATATAGTATATACCTAATGATCACGTCACAAAATGTGCATCTGTGGGAAATGGAGTGGGGCTTACGCAAGATTAACCGCCCAAAGTTGAAATAGGGGCTTATGCGTGGTTAACAGCCCGAGAAGTCAGGACTTACTCCATGATAGAGGCCCGATGGAGACAAAGAATGGCGGGATAGGGGTTCGGGGATGAAGATGAAAGGAGAAGAACCATTCCCTATCACACCCTTCACTGGACATAGGTACCCAAGAAGAAATGAGAAGCAGGGATGTTGCCTCCTACAAGAAAAGCTAGAGACTTACACCAAGGTGGACCCCCTTTCCCCATGGACAAACGCTACTCCAATAAGGAGGATATAATCCCCAGTGAGAGGTGATCCCATCTCCATGGAGATGAGTGGGCATAAAGAATGTCCAAGGCAGGGGACCATGCGTGCGAGGGATGGGGTGAGGTCATAGTTTAATGTCATGTGCTGAGGACAATGTCGCTTGGCAGTTTAACATCCTCTATCTCGGATGAGGTGGGTTCACTCCGAAACCCCATGACTTTTATGACTCGTACCCTCTTCTCCTTGGTGTACAGAGGGGATAGTCAAAGTCGTGGTGAGTGGGTGTCATGGTGCGACCCATTTAGGGGTCCATGTTAGCATGGCTATTCGAAGAAGTAATAGCCATTAGCATGCCTATGAAAAGAAGCCTGAGGCGATGCAACACAACGCGAAGAAATCGTCCAAGGGACTTTGATGTTACTTCGTACGACCCTAGAAGGTTGTATGGAAAACGGTGTAAGATGTGGATGCCTGTGGCGTGAGAGACACCCCCAAATGGCATCCATAAGAATAGAATCAGACACATGCACAGAGGTACGCCCATGGAGTTTGGGGAATCCATGTGAAGAGATATATGGGGAGCACCAGAGTGAGGGGTCCCGGAGAGTTGCGCGCAACCTATGAGGCTTTTGTGAAAAATATGTGTCCCTGCACGAAGAACACTGGTCTGGTGCGAAATCAGTGGGGATTGTGTGTAAATGGAGTCGAGGGTTTGCACACAATGAGAAAGGATTGGGCGCAAGGAGTATAAATTGCATGCACATGGGAGAGACTACATGCAATGAATGGGGTGCACGCAATTGAAGAGGATTGTGCACAATTGGCTGGCCTGTGTTCAAGTGGAAGGGATTGCGTGCATGGAGTAGACCCTAAATGGATTGGAATTCAGTCTAAACCAAGGGGATCTCGTGCGAAGGCGGACCTCGGGGAGACGTGGTGCGAAATGAAATGTACCTGAAAGCCATATTTGTGCACATGAAAGGCAAATTTCGCGCACAAGAACCGGTTCAAATTCTTCATCCTAGAAGGAAAAGGGGTCACATTCTATTTATTGGCATTTGGGGGCGCAAAAAATAGGTCGGAATGAAATAATTGTGCGCCGATGTCGGTGGAGTGAAATGTCAACCACGTGGGGTGGGGGCGTGAAATATTTCGTGCACATGCCGAAGAACTCTCGTGAATCCCAGAGCTTTCTACTCGGGCATATTTTTTTTCATGCACTTATGACTTTTTTTCGTGAGACTCCTCTGTGCCCCCCGGACTGTGTCCCCAGATCCGACTATGACATCTCTTTGTCATGTTGAAACCCTCTTTATCCGTTTATCATTTTTCAGTATCTACAAATGTCCCCCCTCGGAATCAGATCAGTGAGGGGTCGTAATGGTCGGATTCTGAGGGAAACGCCGAAATGCAGAACACCATGGGGTCTATGTGCGCTAAAAACCTGGAGTGGCATGCAAAACCCAAGGGGGCACGGAATCTTCTTTTCATACCCGCGCGTAAACCATGCTTTTCTTACAAAAAACCACCGCGGGTCCAATGTTCCATATGAATTTCCTCACGCGACAAGCTTTGAGCTCTCGTGCACGAAAATTTCTTCGGCCCTGCGTGAAAAAATGCTCCAGTGGCACGTAATTCCACTGAGATAAGGCGTCTTCTTACACGCAAACCCGGTGATTTTCACAACACAGTCTGATATTTCATGACGATCAATTGTATTTTGTTCCCCCATCTAATATTTCTCTCCAGCTACACAAGCACTTGTTGGATGAAGATGGCTTAAAATCAAGATGATGTGGGAGAAGCCGCTGCACGAAGGGCTGAAATGGTTGCCAACCCTAAGGTTTATGGTGCCCAAAGGATTGTATTAAAAAAAACCATTTTCAATTTGCTAACCCCACCTAAAATGAGTAAGACATATCCAACCATCTTCCACTATGGGACTTTGTCATTTTGGAGGAGGTCCCTTTGCCAGGTTTTGATATTGATACACTACAGTCATGGTTGACCTGTGAGGACGACCTCCATTGATACAAAATCACCATAAATGGTCACCCTTCTAGAGAAACAATACATATGGATGTTTACATCCTAAATCCAAGGACTATGACCATTTCAGGGAGTGACCCTGTCGCGAAGAACTCCCCAACCCTCTACTCAAGCACCTTCCATCAGAGTGTCACTAACGAGGATAAAGGCTAGCTATAGGACTGGGACCTACTCTTCGAAGGCAACTTCACCATTTAATGGGCCTGGGCGTACTAGGTTCTCCATACATGTGAACAATTTTGGGCCGAGCTACGACATATTGGCTTTTTTGAGGCGGTGTGGACGTTGCAATTTCACTTCTACCGCCAGCATGAGCTCGAGCCAGAGCTGTTCACTCGGTGGTCCCCCGATACCAATACCTTCCATCTACATCATGGGGAAGTTGGTATCAGTCATCAGGACATTAACTGCATCGTGGGTATCCCTTTGGAAGTCCACCAATATGATTAATTCCTCCCGCTGATGAGCACCTATGGAGACAGATCAGGAACCCCCATGCTGACATGGTACTTATTGGAGCTGGCTAAGGAGAGGCTAGGGGAAAATGATTTATTGAAGGACACTTCTTATAATGACTGGTTTATCCTGTTCTTGGAATGGGATTTGGAAATAATTATGCTAGGGAGAGGGAGAGGGTGTCCAACCACGACATAGAGGAGAAAGAGAAGATCGTACTAGAGGATCCTGGAGGAGGGGAACTATCAGTCATGGGGATACAGAATAAAATAGAGATGGGACTCCAATGTTCAGTATTCTGGATTACTCCCCACATTCCTAAGTGGGTGTCTCTTACTGGTTAAGGACATAAGGATGGGAGTCCGTCCAGCAATCATCTTGATGGATGACATCATGGCTGCTAAAAAGAGATTCAATATGGGGGTCTCTATGATGGATCGTCTGTACACCATTTTGGGACATATCTTGAGAGGGGGATCACCTAGGAGATTTTGTCGGCCCTTCCTGATCTAATATGGTTGCGTTGCAGCTCATTACGGTGAATATACATTCACGAATGCCATCTGTCCTCCAGGTAATGCCCTATGACCTTCCATTCTAAAAATTGCCTTGGTCATGCCACTGACATTCAATGAGGAGGGATAATGGATATGAATTGGTAATCATTCCAACTTCACTATCCATCCATTCCCCACCCCAACTGGCCAGATTATATGGGAAAGGCTTACTAGAGTAGATGGAGTACTTCTAGAGCATTAGAGGTGAGGTGCTTGTGGATCATATTGATGGGAAGATCTTCTGCGAGCCTTATGTTCCATCCATGTTCACCAGATAGTTTGGGTACCTCAAAAAGATGTCAAAAAAAGTATACACAGATGTCCCGGAAGAATGAAATCCTTGCATTCTTCGCCAAATGTGGATGATGTCCACAACCTATGGCTCTGGTGACGTCATCACCTTTCCTCCCACCGAACAAGATGATGGCCTCTCAACCGAGTATGCCAAAAATTGGACCATAGCATACCCTGAGGGGATTTTTTAGAAGTGAGTTCAGCAACTCAATGTTTCCAGAGTGAATCATGGGCCGCGAGAGAGCATGAAGAGTTCCATTAGAGGGGGAAGACCGGAAGCACATCGGACAACGAGGCCTGCACATGCCGGGATGTCAATAGTGGGGGCATTGCATGTCGTGTCCATGCCTCGTCGCCTAGAGGAGTAGGGTCCCATGAAGCATCCATAGAACTTATCTAGAAGAAAATAAGATATCTGCTTCATCATTATCATGAAAAAATCTTCATGGCACTATGGTCAGTGTGGCTAACCCTGCGGCAGTCGGTAAGTTCTGAAGCCCTCTAGTAGAAGATAATGCGAGACGAGATCCAAATGACAGAAGTCAAGCTTTTTTGGGTTGTCTACAGAGTAAAAAATTATCACCTACATGTGTATCTGGCTACCATGGATAGATACGCATGCTAATGCAGTCGTCGTGTGGAGCCATCATTCTTGGTAAATGTAATGCTTGGCTAGGATCATGATCAAGAAAAGATGTTGTTGGAGGATGATGACAACGATGATGAGCTGGAGGGTGCCAAGAAAGAGGAGGAGGAAGAAATAGATGGTGAAGGAGAAGGTAAATGAGAATAGGTTCCCTAAGGTGAAGGGTCTCAAGGGGCATCCCACCAAGGGAGTCTCCAGGAGAGTGGCATGATCATTGGCTGTGATGTAGATCTGACTATGCTACTCGAGGTATTCTTCAACCCTTATCTATCCTACACCTTTTATCCGCTTTCCATTGGAATTTTTAATCCATCCTTTTTATCTTACTCAGGGGTATATTGGGGTTTATCAAGAGTCTCCAGTCGAAGATGGGGGGGAAGCACTGATGGAACAAGGTGGGGCACTGACGCCCATTATTGAACTGACGAGCATTGAGGGATCTCCCATGTTGACAGCTCCAGTTGTGGCCAGAATACAAGAGGCGGGTGCCTTGGGTTCCTGTAAGATCCTTGCTTCAATACCGGTATATACTGTCACATAACTAAATTTATTTGGTTTCTCCTTGTCTGTACAGTGATCACGACATTGGAGGCTTATGAGGCTTTTGAGCCCAGACCATCTGTGAGCGAGTCAATGGAAAACATCCCGCCCTATCCAGTACATACCTCCCAACCCATGTCGTCCCCGACACATGGTGAGAAAAGAGAGGTGGACATCAGCAGAGCTACTATTGGG
Source organism: Viscum album (assembly GCA_963277665.1). NCBI lineage: Eukaryota > Viridiplantae > Streptophyta > Magnoliopsida > Santalales > Viscaceae > Viscum > Viscum album. Next base: position 477,257,211 of record OY728140.1, read on the forward strand.
GCATGGCCGAATGTTGATGAAGATGCCACCATGGTCGATGTGACAGAGGAAGGTCTCTCAGATGCTGAAGATCCTAACCCCTTGGGAGGAATATCCGACGAATACCCTGGTACTAGCATGTGGGCTATTTTTCCTATCTATCACCCCATTGATCCCAATAAAATTGATGATTCGGACTCAAAAGCAGCTAAGGAGAGACGGATGACGTGACACAAAGGGTGGAATTGCATCATGTGTTTTATCAGTCAGCCTCAAGTGGAATGACAGAAGCGGATGGGATCACTCCACACCTGGATGCATTTATTATGTACTAGAGGGACATATTCTCAATGCCTTCACCCGACAGTTCATGACTACATGTATGAGATGATGTGCGAGAGCAACCGGCAATCCAACATCACCCAGTTTTGTAAGGATACGCGGAGTACCCAAGAATTTCTGAAGATGGAGAAAGAGGTCCGAGACATCAATGAATATGAAAAATAAAACAGAGATAATCATTGAAAACCGTTCTGAGCTCATGGAGAAGTTGAGGGCCCAGCTCGTAGACTCCCAATAGAAACTAGTGGAAGTGAGTCCCCATATGATTGAATATAAAACTGAACAGGCACGGGCATGGGCTATGGTCAGCGAACTATGCTTTGCGGCTGCTGATGAAGAGTGGTTCCTCAGGGGGCAGGAAGCAGTCCTGGAGGCCACCATCCAGAAAGCACCGACATTGGAATGATCCATCCAGGAAGCTGCCCCATAAGGGCCCTATTTTGGCTGAACCCATAACCTTATTTTCCCTTAATGATTTTTATTTTGAACTGTATGTATGAACACATATATTTACTTGTCCACTTTGTTTAATGTGCTCAACCATAATCCTGAAATAATTTGCAATCTATTTCAAATCTCATGTGGGACACACTGAATGTGAAAAACAAGGGATGCCTATATTATCACATCATTTGATCGTGGTAGAGTCAACCAAGAATCGGGCATTCGATATTCAAATCTAGATTTCTGAGGAGAAGAGGGAGGCCTGATCAAAGGTAGAGGACATTAGGCTCATTGATGTATCATCTTCTCAATGTGGTTTAGTGTACATGCGGGGAAATTACTGGGGCATTAGAATCATTCTGAACATTGGGGAAGGAAAAATATGAATCATGTTACCCCAAGTTCGGAACACTGTGGGAGTGGAAAGTCAACAAAAAAAAACTCTTGACCATGTTCAAAACATAGCATCCCGATTGCGTTAGCCTGAAATGGGGAAAAAATGAGGGTCGACCGCTAACCATGTTCGAAACACGGGACCTAACGCAAAATATCGTCCATCAGTCTTCTGAAATGTTGGACCAGGACATAAGGCGGACCATAAGCTAAGAATCCATACTATTAGGGGGGTCCCACAAAATGTTAAAGAAGATGAGGGTCTAAATAAAGGGCACACAAAGTGTGGAAGGTGATGTGGTTGTTTCTTCGAACAGAATCCAACACTCTTGAAATTACGCCATCGGGGTGGAAGTACATTTAGCGGGCGCATTAATTTGATCATGGATCATTCCTACATTTTGATAGGACCTTTATAGTGAGGGAGACGTCGCATTACAATTCCATTATGGGGAATCCCGAACTTGTTCAGGGAAAATTCTATAGTTACACAACTCCCCAAGGGGTCAGGCCAAGGATATTATAGTGAGAAAGGGTGGGACTTGTGATTCCTGAGGCTATACCTGAGACGAATTGTCTGGGTGTTCCTACGTGTCCCATCAGGATGGGAATCAAGCCATATGTAGTTCTGAAAAGGGACGTTGTTTCATTTCGTAGATCTCGGACCATGGACTGTAGGCAATCCGAGATACACATGGTGATGTAACTCATACAACAAGTTGTGAATGATGTCGCGGTCCACACCATCATGTGTTCCCTAGAGAGGTCATAGGTCGAGGGACTGACAATGAACTTTATTCTGGGCTCGAGAGCAGGGCGCATGGGAATTCCTATGTATCCTACAAGGATGAGAATCAATTGATTTGATGTAATTGACAAATGGTACAGTGGATAACTGATACCCAATGTGATGTCCCCTGTGATGAGGTCATCGCAATGCAGCTCTGGTTTTTCATCGTGCAGTCAGGACGATATCATAACAGTTTAGGGTCATGTGATTGGACCAAATAACACAGTTTAATGTCATATGTCTTAGACATGAAGGAATGTACATGAAATGAGAAAGCATACCCGACGTAAATGAGGACGAGGACCACATCATAACCGTGTGCAACTCTGGGAATGGAGCATCGAGCCATGATGCCAGTAATTGTCAGAGGATAAGTGGAAGGAGAAGCTAGCTCCCATTTGAGCTGGACCTGGAAAGGTGATGTCTGGGTGATCCTGTGTATCCCATGAGGATGATAATCAAGCCGCACATATTTCTTATTGAGGAACATAGTTTATGGTCTTAGATCTCTGACCCTGGGAGCCACGAAGAACGCCATATTGCAGCATGGTCCCCATGACGTGCAGAGGTGCACATAGGGATAGTGCGAAGAGTGTCGAAATTATAGATGAACATGATGGGGTGGAACATAATGTAAATCGTTAACAAGTATTAAAGGCCTGAAGGGGATGGCGTGGCGATGAAGGATTACTACTAACCATGTTCACAACACACCATCCATATCACATTATCCTGAAATTGGGACAAAAAAATGAGCATAGAACTCTGACCATATTCGTAACATAGGACATGTATCGATTTGTTGTCTGAAACCCTCGAGGACACTGGATCGTAATGGTAGTATATCCCTTAGGTCTATCATCCATACCACTTTGGGGGTCCCTTTGGGTGTGAAAGATAATGGGGGCCCAAATGAAGGGGAACACAAAGCCTGACAAGTGAATGGAACTTTCCCATGTTGAATATGAACCTCCATGTCATAGACCAGAGTACTCGTGGACACATCGGCGAACCAATCCTAAGGGTGTGGGGCTCAACTTTAGATCATACAATTCTCACAGATGAGTGTAGAACTAAGGGATAGAGAACTCTCAGGGGAATGGGTGGGCAAGGTTGCCACAAACCCAACGCAAAGGAGGTAATAACCCAATACCACACCTATATATCCCTATCATGGAAGGTAATTGGACAAGGTTCCTAGGTGGCTGGGGATCTCTATGAGATGGGGATGGACCTGAAATCTAAATGTTAGGGCGCTCATACGTATCACATAAAGATGATAATCAAGCCACTTGTAGTTCATGAATGTGTAGCTTAACGTCATGATGGACAGTGTGATGATTAACGTCGTGTGGGATGGTAGAGTTTAAAGTCATGTTAGACTATACAGTTTAAAGTCATGTTGGAGTGTGCAGTTTAAAGTCATGCTGGACTGGCGTGCATTTTTGGGTCATGCAGGACCATCCAGTTTAAGGTCGTGGAGGACCATCCAGTTTATGGTCTTGTAGGACCATCCAGTTTAAGGTCATGGGGGACCATATGGCTCAAGAAAAGTATTACTTGATGACATGACATTGGTGGCAGGAGTTATACCCTCTCCATACATGGTCACCAGGGAGTATGCTCCACTGGGGTAAACCTTATGAACAATGAAAGGCCCTTCCCAATTGGTCTCTAACATGAGTGGTTTTCTACCATGTATCATTGGTGTTCTCAGAGCCAACACCGAGTCTCCTTGCATGAAAGAGCGGAGGAGAACCCTCATGTTGACCACTCATGCCATCCTGATCTGATGCCTTTCTAGATTGTGTAGGGCATGAAGCCTATTCTCGCCTCATGCTTCCAATTCAGCTAGACGGACTTCAGCTACTCTATCTGGCGCTTTCTGGTCATAGAAGACTGTGTGCAATGAGGGAAACAGAATCACGATGGGCAGGACGACCTCCGTTCTGTACCCCAGGGAATATGGGGTCACCTGGTTGAAATTACGAGTCATCGTCCGATAATCCCAGAGGGCGTTGGGGAGCTTATCCGGCCAACTTTTTTTTGTTCTGACAAACCATTTTCTTCAGGATGTTAGAGAGGGTTTTATTAAAAGCCTCAATCTACACATTCTCTTGCGTGTGATTGTGGGAGGTATGGTTGGAGAGAATGTTGTACTTGGCGTACAACGTTTTCAACTTGACCGATCGGATGTTGGTGACGTTATCGGTGAGGACATCGTGAGTAACTCCAAACTGATGGATGATATTTGAACTCATGAAGTCAACGATAGAAGGGGCCTTGACTTCCTTGAGAGGAATTTCCTCTGCCCAATTGGAAATGAAATCTGTGATGGTCAACATGAATTGGAATTGGCATGCTGTTTCCAGTGGGTATGGTCCTATGACATCTAATCCCCAGACTGAAAAGGGCCAAGAGTACTTGGTAGTGTGGAGGGGCTCCGGTGGCCGATGAACAAATTTAGCATGAAATTGGATCGCATGACACCTTTTGGAGAACTCGATGCAGATGTGGATCATGGAGGACCGAAAATAACCTAATCACCAGATATGGTGTGGCAGTTTTGGCCCATCCTGATGGGCCCCGCAGGAACCAGAGTGAACCTCTTTTATGACCGGTGGAATCTCAACCCCCAGAATGCAACAGAGGAGTTATAGATGATTGGCTCAAGGTTGGGACCACTCTCTAGGGTAAAATTTAGTGCACGACATAGGATTTGCTCGCGCTCAGCCCGGTCTGATGGGTGATTACCATGTTGGAGGTATACAACCAAGGGTGTCATCTAATCCGCAATCATTTTGATCACTGCATCTAGATGACCCGAGGGTCTTGACGCAGAGGCACCGACGGTAAGATGGATTACATGTGGTCCATCAACGCCATCCGGGATTACATAAGCTATGACTTTCCGATGTGCCATTTGGACAATCAGATCATCATGTTTGGGCTCTGCAAGTGATGCAGCTAAGCTGGCCAAAGCATCTGCTCGACCGTTCTGTGACCGAGGGACATGGGTAACCTCCAACCGATAAGGAAACTAGGCCATTAGCTGGATAGTGTGTTCCAACAATGTTATGAGCTCTGGCTTCCTGAAAAAATTGTAACACCCCATGCATCCACGGTATGATTCATTTTGAATAATATAGTAACGTTTATTGTACGCAACTTCGAGTTATAACACACCACAACTAATCAAACTAGTCATTATGAATTGTAATACCCACTTTTTGAAATTTTATAAATTTTATCTTTCAAAATGGACTTAATTTTTGGATTTGGAATATCAATGGTATCTTAGGGTGAATGTTTTGAACTTTTCGGATAACTTTCATATTTTGATGAATAGTGAAAATTACTAAATTTTAATTAAAAACAACTTTGTAATAGAAATAATTAATAGAGATAAATTATGAATTTGAGGGGTTTTAAAGTATATTTAGAATATATTTTTATCATTTAATAAAATTTTGATCATTGAACATAATTTCCCATTTATTCCATACATAAACAAGTGTCAATATTTTGGTATATATTATCTCTTAAAAACACGATTTTTGTTTTCACAAAGGGAATTAATTTTAAAATAATTTCTTCCACTTTTTTGTTTTTAATTTTAAAAAATGGACTCCATATTTGGTATAAAGATGTAAAAATTTTGTAAATATGTAACTTTTATTTTTTGACATTTTGAATAATTACATCGGTAAATATTTTATTTACCATGGTAAAAGGGTAAATCTGGTAAATAAGGGTAAACAAAATAATATTATAATAATAATAAATTACCTTAAAACGTGTCTTAACCCTATTTTTTGATACATGTACAACCATGGACATATTATGGTCGATTTTGGGACCCCATGGATCAACTTGTAAGTGATAATGATACTTTACATTAGTTAAGTTAAAGTAAATACAAAAATGACAAAATCATATATCTTTTAGGGAAAAAATTTTTACATAGGGTTATATATGTTGGATTTTAGACTATAAATATTATTTAGAAAGATAAAACGATTTCCTACATAAGGGTAGTTTATTTATAATTTTTAGACATTAAATAAGTTAATTAATTTATGACACAATGATGATGAAGTAATTTTCATATTAGTGAAATATTAAAATAATTGATATTAAAATATCCAAATAAATTTAATTTGAGAATTTTAATGAATTAAATGAATTTTATAGGTAAATATTACATTTTAAGATTGATTTAATATATTTTTTCGAAGAAATAATGTTGTTATGATTTTCACAAAAATCAAACACCAAATAGTTTCAAAAGTGACATAAAAGAATTTGTAAAACAAATATTATATAATTAATTGATATTAAATTCCAAAAAAATATAAGGTTCAGAAAAAGGACTTGTATCATAATATTTGTATCATTAATGGACCACTTTGGGGTCTCCTGGAGGTATATAGTAATTTTATTAACTATATAATATAAAAATACAAAGTGACACGGTAAGTGTCTAACTAATTAACCAAGAGTTAAAACTAAAAGATAAGGTTAATATAATGAACAAACCTGTCTAAATTATATAGGTTGAAATTATTTCGGCCCCTACCCACCTTGTAATTTTAATAATCCACTTTTGAGCCATTATAAACCGAATATTAATTTATTATAAAATAATATTTCTAGATTTTCCAAAGGTGCCCTTCCTCCCCCTTATAAAAGGACACAACTTCTAACAATTTATTCACACCTTCAAAGCCTTTTGGATTGGCCAAAACCTGCCCAAATACTCTCTCAACTTATCTCAAGCAACCTAGAGGCATTATTTTTATTAGAAATCCTACCTAAGGATCCATTTTGATCAAGTCAAAAGGAAGAATCCGAAGAAGAGATAATGTTTTCACCACCCTTTTTCAAGTTCATTTGTTCTTCAACTTCTTCTTTCATTGTTATTCCCATTCTAAAATAATAACTGTAGTATATCCTCTATACTGGGATGTTATTATAAATATGGTAAAACCATATTCAGTACTCTATCCATCCTTTAAATGACATGTCAGCATACGTGCGTACGTACGACTTACCGTCTCCACGTCGTGGTGTAATTGTTATTCAAAACATTATTATATGGATGGGTATAATAATGATGTATAATTAATGTAAATAATAAATATAAATGATAATGGTTCTGTATATATGAAATACCATCCAAATATATATTATTCTAATATCAAAAGGGAGATATTTTCTCTCGTGCATACGTACGGATTACCGTCTCCGTGACGCGATGAGATTCATTTCCATGTTCACCATTCATTGACGATTATAAAATATATATTACTAATAAGTATGTAATATATGAAATAATAATTCTACTAGAGATATATATATTTATATATATAATTATTTATGTACATACATATATCATATTCAATTACTTCCGTTCAATACTATATGAAAACAAAAACAACGTTTATGCGTACGTACGGACTACAGTCTCCATAAATGGTGTTTTCCATTTCAAATATAGATCTATTATAAATTTTTATATTATAAATATAAATGATAAATAAATAATTTTTTATATTATGGAATTATTTAAATCATGATCTAAGTGGTACAATCAAGAGTAACAAGTTAAAACAGGTACGATAAAGAAATCTATTATTAGCCAAATTATTAATTTAACATGGAAGTTATTATTAAATGGGTATTATAATTTCATAAATGAATAATGTATGATATCATAAATATTAATATGGATCTGGTATAATTTAATAACATAATATATTCTTCATACTGGAGGCTAAACGTACCCTTGACTAAAGGAATGTGCAAGGTAAGGGGTTTCTATCTCCTTCCTTATTCCCATGAGGTTCATGCCATATTGCCACTATTACCTTTTGTGTGGTGTATGTACTGCCCATAATTGTATTATTTATGTAATACAATTTTATTTATGTGTATTTACATATTTATTGTATGATACCTCTTTTATGGGGGGTATGTTTCGTAAGTTACCAAATTGACAAGGGTTAATTTCAAAATCTCTTTATTATCGGAGGTTTTTTTTTACATAAGTATCTACTTGGACATTTTTATTATCCATGCCCATGTATCATGAAAGATTTTTCAAAGGGATTATTTTAAGGGACCTTTTACTAAAACATCATTTCAAATGTTTTAAATATTTATTCTTCTAAATCATTCTCATTAATGTTCTTATCTTATAAATGGTTTTTAAGGATTTATTTATATCGACATGAATGTTTTTAAAATGTTAATTCCATTAAAAAAGTTTCAAGTGTTATGGGAATTATTGATTCAAAAAATGAATTTAAATGAATTTTTTCCCAAATTGTGTGACTTTTAATTGTTTTCATGAAAAGGGGTATTTCTCTCAAAGACTTTTACAAATCATTTTCATCAACGTCAAAATCCTTTAATGGATTTTAAACATGTTTTGAAGTTGATTTAAAATCTTCCATATTGTGTTGAAGGTTTTGTGATATGTTTTACTGTGGATGTATTATTTTTATACCATTCATGGTTTACGGGTAAAGTATTTACATTTCGTATGCTAGTTTTAATATGAATGTTTTCGTTATATTTAAACATTTTCATATGAGGAATGCATTAGAATTAGTAAGTGACTGGTGGAGCCCGCTATAGATACTTGATTCATCAGTTGGTGTCATGAGAAAAAATAGTGTCTGGGAATGAGGCCTTGACAAAATCTTATTTGTAGTCTTGGCATGAGGCCTTTGATACGTGGTTATGATTGTATGGAATTATGCATTCCATCGTTTGGGATGTTGTTATTGATATTGCATGTGATTATTCGACTAGTAGATTATAAAAGTGAATAAGTAAATGGAATTATTTCATTTTATCTTTTCCATATTATGATGATGTTCATGTGTAAAATGATTTTGTTTTAGTTATATATTTCCTTAAATGATAATGTTTATTTATGAAAGTTTCCGCTATATTATTATCTTTTCTGAGCATCTGAGCTCACCCATCTCTATGTTTTATTTTTGCTAGTACTCCAAGGAGTGTATTGTGATTGATATTCAGGGTTAAGTGAAGGGAATAATGGTGTTCATAAAATATTATTTATGTTGGTTTTATGTTATTATGTGTAATTTAACATTCATGTATGTAATCTATTTTCCAAGACTGCTAAACTGATCGGTTCTTCGGGACTTGATTCCTTGTAATCATGACAATGTATTAAAATAATGCACCGACTCTGGGTAACTGGGGTTGGGGCGTTACAGTTGGTATCTGAAGATGTTTTTCAGTAACCTTGGAAACTAGATTTAGATAAACTCTGATTAGAGCACATTACCCTAAGATATACTTTGAGGAATATTATAGAAGAACTTCCCAGAATTTTGGTATTGTACAGATTTTGTGAGTTTTCCGAGAAATACATCCCTGTCTGGATACGAGTAGGTAGAGGCGGCTCTGTAACAGATGTACCTATGGGTAAAACCCAAAAACACCGCTTTGAACTAGACTTGAACATGAACTAGTGCACGACAATGAGCATTGCTGCACTCTTGGTAACGAAACTCCCAGGGGATATGCTTATGATAATTCTCATTTTCATTACAAACCGCTATGAAGGGTTTATGAGTATATATATACTCAATGAATTTTTTCCCTAATTATAGATTATATCCATAAACTACTAAATTTATGTTATCTATTTTACATGTTTGGAATTATGAATTGTGATTCATAAACTGACTTATTGTATGCCATTGTTTAGAAATGCCGCCCAATAGAAGGAATGAGAACTCCAGCAATACATATGATCCAAATAGTAAGAAGGGTCATATCATTCATGGTATTAAGACAAAGTCTATAAATGAAATATTCTCCCACGTATTATCATCATATTAATAAATAGATTCAAAATATCTGTAAATAACGCTCTGAATTCTATGGCTTTAAAGGGAAGCCAGATAAGAAAATGATGGTGAAAGAAATATGGATAAAGGGAATAAGGGAAAGAAGGATTTTCTAGTATGTGATAAATGTGGAATGAATCAATTGTTAAATGATTAAAGGTAATGCGATTTTTTATAAGTTTGGATAAAATGGACACCAAGTACGTGATTCCAAGGGTAAGAAAAAGTTTTCAAATTTACAATGCTTCATCTGCATGGAGTTGGGACACTACGCAAACCAATGTCCAAATCATCAGAGTATGCACCAAATGATGCTATTGGATAATAATAATAATGTTATGATACAACCATAGATTAAGAGGAAGTACTAGTGTTATTATGTTTTTATTAAATAATTATTTCATTTGAGTGATGTATCAATTATGTACTGGTTAAATGAATTATGGAGATAAATAAGGAGTGTACTGCAGTACTTTTTCATTGAGGATTTGAGTTATTATGGTACTATGAAATGTGACTCAACAGTAAGTTAAACTTTTTTTTTTGAAAATACATGGTTGATGGAAAGGTAATCATCAATGTGGTCTTGATACTAAGGTAGTAATTTTGGAATAAGAGATTGTTGTTTTGGATGAATTATACTGGATATTATTTACTACCTTGGCACTAATTCATGATTTGTTCATTTCATCATTATTGGAATATTAAATGTTTTTTGATATAAGGAATATATCTAATATTCTATAATGAATAAGGGATCATGAATGTAATCAATAAAGCTTTATAGTAATTAAGGGTGTTACCATATTTTAAAATAATACTTGATAAAGGTACTCACATGATATTACGTGAAAAAAAGGTTTTCATTGTGTTTACCTACCTTATAAATTTTAGACTATGAGTTTGGGTAGAAGTATTTTGGATAAGTATAGTTTGAGATTATTTTTGTATTTCCATAAAAAAGACAACCCAGAGGTTTGGCGGCAACCCGTCATGTCCGGAAAGTTCGTAAGACTTGAACCCACAACTAAAGGGCCACAAGGGTGTATCACCTACCACTAGCCCACGTGATGTCCTGGATTGTATAATGTCGTTTTTTTAAAAGTTCTGATATTTGAATTATAAATTCTTTATTTTATGAACCCTATACGATTATGATAAATAGAATATATATGTATATATATATATATATTAAATCTTTTAGAGTGAAAGATGAGTTTGTAGTAGGAATTAGTTGAGGGATGAAACACTAATTGTCAAGTATATATAAATACACATATATATATATATATATATATATTTAATCTTATTTAATGGATAAATTAATTATTAAACCTTCTGGAACAGATCTTAAAACCAAAAATGTGTTATCCTAATACCTTACGTTTTGTTCAACCGATGGTATTTTAAATCATCATAAATTGGTGGCTTTGAGACCCACAATTCTATAATTTTTCGTGATTGATGACCTCAATCAATCCCTATAAATATTTACATTTTACCTCCAATTATGTGTCTCTAATTTCCACCAATGTTCTCCTAATCTAGTTAATAATTTGGTGGTGAATTTTTCAATCCCCTTCTCCTATTATTAAGACTAAATTTTATTAACCCAATTTCCGATATGGGTTTTCCCACAATGATATTTTCTACTTTCAACCTTTTATTTTCGAAGAATAATTTCAAATTTCAAGGACAAAATTTATTAAAGGAGGGGAGAATGTAACACCCAATTCTTCCATGGTATGTTTCACTTTGAATAATACAGTAACGTGTGTTGTATGCAACTTAGAGTTATAACACACCACAACCAATCAAACTAGCCGTTATGAATTGTAATACCAAAGTTTTGAAATTTTATAAATTTTATCTTCCAAAATGGTCTTCATTTTTGGATTCGGAATATCAAAATTATCCTAGGGTGAAATTTTGGTGCTTTTTGGAAAACTTTCATATTTTGATGAATAGTGAAAATTACTAAATTTTAATTAAAAACAACTTTTTTAATCAAAATAATTAATAGTGGTAAATTATTAATTTTTGTGGTTTTAAAGTATATTTAGAATATATTTTTACCCTATAATACAATTTTCTTCATTGGATATAATTTCACATTTAAACCAGACATAAACAAGTGTTAATCTTTTCATATTTATTATCTCTTAAAAACACACTTTTTGTTATGACAACGGGAATTAATTTTAAATTAATTTATGTCACTTCTGTGTTTTGAATTTGGAAAAATGGACTCCATATATGGAATCAGGATTTCCAAATTGTGTAAATAGGTAACTTTTATTTTTAGACATTTTGAATAATTATTTCAGTAAATTATTTATTTACCATGGTTGAAGGGTAAATCCAGTAAATAAGGGTAAACTAAATAATATTATAATAATAATAAATTACTATAATACGTGTATTAACCATATTTGTTGATACTTTTCCGACCATGGGCATCTTTGGGTCGATTTTTGGACTCCATGGATCCATATGTAAGTGATAATGACACAATATATTAATTAAGGTAAATATAAAAATGGCACAAGTATATATCCTTTAGAAAAACAATTTTTACATAGGGTTATATATGTTTTCTTTTAGACTATAAATATTTATTAGAAATATAAAATTATTTCCTACATAATGGTATTTTATTTATAATTTTTAGACATTAAATAATTTAATTTATTTATGAAACAATGATGTTGCAGTAATTACCTCTTTAGTGAAATATTTAAATAATTGATATTATAAATACACAAATAAATATCATTTGAGACTTTTAATGAATTAAATTAATTTTATAGGTTAATATTACATGTTATTATTGATTTAAATAACTTCTTTTGAATCAATCATGCTGTTATGATTTTCAAAAAAATCGAATATGAAATAGTGTCAAAATTGACAAACAAATAATTAAAACAAATATTATATTATAATTGATATTAAATTCCTAAAAATCTAATTTTCTTCCAAAGGACATGTATCATGATATTTTTATCATTAATGGACCACTTGGAGGTCTATTGGAGGTATATATTAAGTGTATTAACTATATAATATAAAAATAAAAACTGACATGGTTAGTGTCAAACTAATTAACCAAGAGTTAAAACTAAAAGATAAGGTTAATATAATGACCCAAACCTGTCTAAATTAGATTGGATGAAATTATTTAGGCCCATACCCAAATTATACTTTTAATAATTTACTTTGGAGACATTATAAATGGAATATGAATTTATTATAAAATAATATTTCTAGATTTCCCTAAGGTGTCCCTCCTCTCCCTTATAAAAGGACACCACTTCTAACCAATTATTCACACCTTCAAAGCCTTTTGGTTCAGCCAACACCTGGGAAAATACTCTCTCAAATTTCCTCACTCAACCTAGAGGCCTTATTTTGAATATAAATCCAACCAATGGAGCCCTTTTGATCATGTCAAAAGGAAGAACCCGAAGAAGAGGAAATGTTTTCACCACCCTTTTTCAAGTTCATTTCTTCTTCAACTTCCTTTTTATTTTGTTATTCCCATTATAAAATAATAAATCCAGTATATCCTATATACATTGATGTTATCATAAATATGGTACATTCATATTCAGTATTATATCCATCCTTTTAATGACATGTCACCATACATGTGTACGTACAACTTACCGTCTCCACGTCGTGGTGTAATTATTATTCAAAACATTTTCATTTGGATGGGTATAATAGTGATTTATAATTCATGTAAATAATAAATATAACATGATAATGATTCTTTATATATGATATAACATCCAATTATATATTATTTTAATATCAAAATAATGATATTTTCTCTCGTGTGTACGTACGGATTACTGTCTCCACGACGCGATAAGATTCATTTCCAAGTTCACCATTTATAGATGATTATAAAAAATGTATATTACTAATAAGTATGTAATATATGACATAATAATGATATAGGAGATATATATATTTATATATATAAATATTTATATACTTATATATATCTTATTCCCTTACTTCTGTTCAATACTATATGAAAACAGAAACAGCGTTTATGCGTACGTACCGACTACCATCTCCATAAATGGTGTTTTCCATTTCATATATACGATTGTTATAAATATTTTTATTATAAATATATATGGTAAATAAATCATGTCATATATTATGGAAGTATTTAAATAATGATCTATGTGATACAATCAAGAGCAACAAGTTAAAACACGTACGATAAAGAAAGCGATTACTACCTGAATTATTAATATAACATGGAAATTATTATTAAATGTGTAGTATAAATTCATAAATTAATAATGTATGATAACATAAATATTAATATGGATCTGGTATAATTTAATAACAAAATATAGTCTTCATATAGGAGGCTAAACGTAACCTCAACTAAAGGAAAGTGCAAGGTATGGGGTTTTCATCTCACTCCTTATTCCTGTGAGATTCATGCCATATTGCCACTATTACATTTTGTGTGGTGTATGTACTGCCCATAATTGTATTATTTATCTAATAAACATTAATTTATGATTATTTACATATTAATTGTATGATACCTCTTTCATGGGGTGTATGTTTCGTAAGTTGCCAAATTGGTAAGGGTTAGTTTCACAATCTCTTTATTATCCGAGGTTGTTTTTACATAAGTATATACTATGACATTTTTATTATCCATGTCCATGTTTTTTGAAAGAGTTTTCAAAGGGATTCATTTAAGGGACTGTTTACTAAAATATCATTTCAATTGTTTTAAATATTTATTCTTCAAAATCATTCTCATTAATGTCCCTGTAATCATATTTTTTTAATGATTTATTTATATGGACATGAATGTTTTTAAAATGTTAATTCCTTTCAAAAGAATCAAAGTGTTATGAGACAATTTGACTAAAAATGTCTTTAAATTATTTCTTTTCCAAATTGTGTGGCTTTTAAATGTTTTCATGAAAAATGGATATTTTTATCAAAGATTTTTACAAATCATTTTCATCAACATAAAAATCCTTTAATGGATTGTAAACTTGTTCTGAAGTTGATTTATCATCTTCCATATTGTGTTTAAGGTTTTGTGATATGTTTTACTGTGCATGTGTTATTTTTATACCATTCATGGTTTATGGGTAATATATTTACATTTCGTATGCTAGTTTTAATACGAATGTTTATGTTATATTTAGAAATTTTCATATGAGGAATTCATTAGACTTAGTAAGTGATGGGTGGAGCCTGCTATAGCTCCTCGATTCATCGGTAGGTCTCATTTGACAAACTAGTGTCTTGGCACGAGGCCTTGACAAAATCTTATTTGTAGTCTTGGCATGAGGCCTTGGTTACATGGTTATGATAGTCTGAAATTATGCATTCCATCATTATGAAAGTGGTTATTGATATTGAATGTGATTATTTGACTAGTAGAATATTCATGTGAATAAGTTAATGGAATTATTTCATTTTATCTTTTCCTTATTATGTTGAAGTTCAAGTTTAAAGGGGGTTTGTTTTAGTTATACATTTCCTTAAATGTTTATGTTTATTTATGAATGTTTCTGCACTATTATTATCCTTACTGAGCATCTAAGATCACGCATTTCTATGTTTTATTTTTCCCAGGATTCCAAGAAGTGTATTTTGATTGATATGCAGTGTTAAGACAAGGGAATAATGGCATTCATAAAGGATTAATTATGTTGTTTTGTATGTTATAAAGTTTAATGTTACATTCATGTATGTAATCTATTTTCCAAGACTGCTAAACCGATCGGTCCTTCGGGACATGATTTCTTGTAATCATTCCAATGTATTAAAATAATTCACTGACTTTGGGTAACTGGGTTCGGGGCGTTACAAACATTGTCATCGTTAACTTACTTAATGACTAGCTCAGAGTCCCCTTTAACATGAAAATCAGGCATATCGATCTCGAGGTCCAGCTCAAGGCCAGTAATGAGGGCCTGATACTCCGCCTCATTATTAGTGCAGCCTTCCGACAGTAGGAACTAATGTGGTAGAATGGCTTCTTTCGGGGTAATAAAAACAATAACCATGCCTACTCTATTGAGTCAAGGATTATTGAGCTTCCAATAGGTGAGACAATGGGAGGTGCCATCAAAGTGCATTTTCCAACACAAGAAGTCTTCATCAACATAGAGGATTACCTCATTCGGAAAATCCAGGTCCAATGACCAGTCAGCGGGGGTTGGATGGGATGAAAGGAAATCGGCCAACGCATGTCCCTTGATAGCCTTCTAAGGCATGAAACTGATGAAAAACTGCAGGAGGATTACCACCCACTATGCTAGTAGGCCATTCTACATTGGATGACTTAGAATGTACTTCAACGGGTCTACTCAGGACACCAGCCATACCTCATGGTGTTGCAGGTAATGTCGCAATTAATGTACGGAAAACAGGAGGGAAAGTCATTATATCCCAAGGGGCGAGAATCTAGTCTCTGTATCAAGGAGCATGCATTTGTGGTAGTAGAAGTTGTTCTCTGTCCCATCATTGTTTTTCTAGGAGAGAAGGGCACCAAGGGATTGTTCCAGGGTAGTGACATAGAGGACCAGTGGCTTCCCGAAGACAGGTGGCCTCATGACTGGAGGCTGGATAAGATACAAATTCATTTCTTCAAAGGTGGTCAGACACTCCTAGTCCCACTCATAAGCGGTGCCCTTTTACATTATCTGAGAGAAGGGATTATAGTTGCTAGCCAAATTTTCAATTAATCGGTGTACATAGGCCAAGTGGCCTTGGAAACGTCGATGCGCTCGAATATTACTCGGGGGTGGCGTCTTGTTGATGGCATGGATCATCTCTGGATTGATCTTGATTCCCCAATACCTGACGAAAAATCCAAATAACATTCCAGAGGTGTCTCCAAATGCACACTTCAATGGGATTATATTCAGGTGGTGGGAACGGATGAAGCCAAACACTTTCTCATGATCCTTGAGATGGTCCGGGCGCTGGCAAGATTATACCACCAGATCATCCACATAGCACTCCACCAATGTCTCGAGGATTATCTTGAATATTAGATGCATGGCCCGCTGATAGGTGGAACCTTCATTCTTCAGGAAGAAGGGAATACAACGGTAGCAGAAATTACCTTGGGGCACCCAGAAAGTTGTGGACTCCTCGTCCTTGGGGGGAATCCAGATCTGATTATACATGGAGTAACCATCAATGAAGGAAAGAGCTTGGACCCCTTCCATGTCTTCAATCAAAGGATCTGTCATATGAAGTTGACAATCATCATTCTACTATGGCGGTTGAGATCACAGAAGATGAAACAGACTCTGATCTGTTCGTTCTTCTTCCTGACGGGTACAATATTGGCCAGCAATTTTGGGTACTGGACCTCCTTAACGAAGTTGGCCCTGATTATTTTGTCAACATTGGCCTCAACCATGACATAGTGAAACAGATGGATCTTTCTTGGAGGTTGTTTGAAGTCGCAATGATTTTCCCAAAGACTAAGGCAGTGGATAGCTACCTGAGGATCTAGTCTCTGCATCTCATCGTAACTCTAGGAAAATATGTCACAATGCTGTTTAAAGAAGCCTACGTACCACTGTAGCTCGGCATAGCGGTGCTGATCTATGTGGGTCTCGAGTTTTCCTCTCTTCCGAGGTTCATCTGTACCAACTCATCTACCGTGGAGGAGATGCCTTCTTCAAAGGAAGGGGGCATTCTCTATATCCACCTCTCCACTTATGAAGGGATCTTCCATGGGGGAAGTTTCTTCTTAGTTACCAGACCCTCATGGGAGGCTGGTACAAGCATGAGCGGTAGTGGTTATTGTATCGGGGAACTCCTGCGCTACCGAGACCATAGCAATGAAGGTTGTCGACCCAATCCCATATGGTCTCCAACCCAAGGTTCCATGCTAGATAATATCAAAGTACTAGTGGCACATCGGCTGGAGCCAGCTTATTCCAGCCCAGCAAATTAGACACGTATGACGTACTACCGTTTCCATGAGCCAGACTTCCTAATATCTAATTGGAGTGGGAGGATCATGGATCATTGAGGCATGATTAGTATAAAAATATGAAGTGATCTTTCGACGCCACCTGGATTTGGGTGCACGACTCCCCCTTGTCTCAGAAACAATAAAACATTTCCCTATATCGGGGGTTGTAGCCTCCAACTAATGGATCGGGTAGACGTAGGCATCATTCAGGCCTGCCTAATGGTGGGTCATAGCAGTGAAGGGCTAAACTTCACTTGTCTGGACTTGCTATTGTAGTAGTCAGCATGAAAATAGTGGGATTCACAAGAGGTGAAAGGAGACGAATCACCCTGGAGTATTTCCACTCGACCATTAAGGGAGTAATAGAGGTATTGGTGATATGATGGAGGGACCACCACGTGCAGGTGGAGCCATGGCCTGCCCATCAATGCATTATATGCGGTATCCTGGGAGACAACCATAAACTCGGTGATCGCAACTATTCCACCGAACAAGTTCTTCAAACAGATCTTTTTGATTGGGGTCCACTCTATCCTATCATATCCCTGTATTCTTAAATCAGAGGGAGTCGAGTCATCTTCGGATAATCCTAGCTTCCTCTGCATCTGCGTCAGGATAAGGTTGATCCCGGAGCCGGTGTAAATGAGAAAATGACGAACCTCCATGCTGTTAAATTGGCCTATGATGTAAAAGGTATGGATATGGCCCCGTATGGGGGATCATTCATCTTCTCCCGAGAATGAAATGAAGACTTGACATTCAGCATTCTCAAACACTTCATCGTGGAAATCCTATGCCTCTTCTACATTTGTCTCAAAATGTAGAGGTATTTTTAATGCCTTGGTGAGTGCTTCGTGCATATCTGGTGATAGTAGAAGGGAATCAAGGATGGAAATCCTCACTGGGATGCCGATGAGCTGATCGAGATAATCATACATCTGTTCCAGGTGTGAACTTCTGCTTTCAGGGAGCTACTCTGTGTTATAAGGCATTGTAGGCCCTGTCGGCCAGACAGACAGCTGACTAGTACTGGGTATATCCCACCGTTCACTAGTCAAAGCACAGAGAGTGGCTCCTATATTAGGACCAAAAAAATGAGATCGGCCTAGAGCAGGGTGAAGAAAGTCACGGCACAACCAAAGTGGTTCTGCCTAATCCAGTAGTAGAAATCGTGGTCGAGGTGGGCCTGTTGACACTAGATGAAGGGGCCGCGCGTGCTGAGTTCTCCACTGGGCCTGTTGTCTGGTCTTAGTTTCATGCACAACCTGGTTGGAGGTGCCAACTAATGTTCCCTAAAAACCCATATGGCCATGGCTCTAACAGTGGTGGTGTCAGCTGGGGACTTTGGGGAGGTTCACCTGGTTCTCCCCCTCATCGGGATTCATACATTGGTTTACCAATGAAATGGTGTTAACTAAAGAATTCCCTTGACTATCACATGACAAATTATCCACTACTAGGAGGATTATAGGGTGGATCCCCATCTCATGGGGCATGAAGGCACTAAGAGTGTGGGACGATGATGGAATTGGTGGGGTGCGATGCTTTTTCTTGCACCGCCAATGCTTGCTAATATGGGAAGAGGCCAGCTGAGATAATGACACAAAATTGGTGGCTGAAGCTTCTGAAGGATCCACCTAATTCAGGAATGCACGGACAATTCCATGGGTGCAAGAGACCGATTTGTAGTCCATCCAATCGTTATGCTTCTTAGACCTGTGGTCAGAAACCTACTATCACGCGCCTTAACTGTCGTTACTGCTATCTGACCCCAAAAAACATCTGCCACATGTGTCGGGGCTAGGCCCAACCTGACTATGTTGTTGTCAATCTAGTCCTGGAGCCAGTCCTTGAACACAAAGCAATGCCTGAGAGGGTACCCCCGGATCTAGTGATAAGGGAAGTATTTGGGGCGATTAGTGAGATTCACCGGCTCTGGCTTTCTACACACAGGCAGTTATACAATTCCCTACAATAAGGAATTGTGGATATAACCAGGGCCCTGATCCTCATTGAACTAGTTGGTCCAATTTCTTCAGTCCAAAAGGGGGGCTCTAGGATCCTAACCCAGATGAGGGGACGGAGGAGCCTATCGAGGAGGCGGAACATGATTATCTCAGATAGGATGTGGCGACGTGTTATGCGGAGGCTCCTGTCGATTTTGAGGCGGTCACAGTTATGGTGGAAGTATTTCCCGTGGTGGAGGACCTTTGCAGGTCTATGGAGCTAGCTCCACTGGTAGCAATTCTAGTTTCCTAGGGGATTCTATTTCTTCCCCCATGGTGGGCTTGGATCTGACGGCCCTCCTCGCTGAAATTACAGGGGGTAACTAGATGTGCATGGATGGCCTGTTGCTGGTCTTCTTCAAGGTGCTAGCTGTTATTTGAGACGTCTCGGAATCCTCCAGGATATTTCTGAGTTATTAGGGAGGGAACCTGCTCCGTTTTAATGTTCCCTACGCACATCATTAGTACTTTTTCTTGAGTTAGTGGCATGTCAAGAGAGTATGTGATCCCCTTCCACCGGGCGATAAAGTCCGTGAATCGCTCATCAGGCCTCTGTTTGCACTTGGAGAGGTTTGCGATGCTCATTTTCTGCATGGTGGAACTGAACTGAAACAAAAACTGCCAGCGAAGATCCTCCCATCCTTATATTGAACTAATGGGGAGTTGGCTATACTAGACGAATGTCAACTCTTCAATGTATGTACAAAAAATCAAAGCATAGAGGCTTCTTATTGCGCTGAGGTTCCCATCATGGGTCCATACCTTGAAGAAAAGTGGGCTAGATGACGCGGGGGATCCCTCATCCCAGTAAAGGGGGAGAAGGTGGGGTTTCGGAATCTTGGGCGGTGTTGGAATATCATCCACCCATGCCAAATATGGATTTCCATTAGGTGGGATGGCCACCTATTGCATTTCCAAAGCCACTTGGTAGGTGATGAGTGCTTCCATTGGATCATCTGGATGGGGGTCCCTGTCTTGAGGGCATTCCTTACCACCAGTACATTGGAAGGTTCCTCAATGCGATAATCAGGTCAAACATCTTGCGGAGCAGCTAGTTGGTCAGCTGGAAGGACCTTGGCCGCATCTGGAGGGTTAATGTGTTGTACATGTATATTTTGTGATGCACATCATGCCCTCTTTCCCTAAGAACCGGGCTCGACACTTTCTTAATGGACAAGATGTTCAGGGTTACCTGGGGGAAATTCGTCGGGGAGAAGATCCGTCTGTCCCTACTGTACTGGACAAGTGTCACCATAATCGGGATTTTGTTCCACATCAAGTTCGGCTAGGAGGTCATCAACCAACATTGTCTGTTAGAAAAGTTGTTGAAGCAACATGTCCTTCTCAGGATCTTCTTCTGTCTTTAGCACTATGGCTGACAGGTACGAGTGTTCGGTGATACCAAGGTTCTCCATGCCCTTACTAGGATTCAGGCTTAGAACTAGTGCCTCGGTGGGCGGAGGGAGTCCCAATAGATTTCTCTGTTGGTGAGTAACTATCTCCGATGGTTCTAGTAGTGCTGGTACATCCTTAGGGAGGATGTTCCCATCAAGAATCTCCTGCTCATTTTCCCCTTTCGAAATATTGGTCATGTTGACCGCAACTCTTCTCAGGGGCGTGTCCTCAATGTCACCAATCGTGTCGGACTGCAGGCGAGTAGCACTAAAGAGGCGGGTAGCATACAGTCCAAAACCAGAGACTTTCATGTGGGGGTAGCCCTTTTAATATACTTTTGGAGTACTAGAAAACTCTGAACGCATTGTTGTTCAAGGGCCCTATGGTGACCTGATGACTCAAGGTGCTGTACCAAGGGGAGTGTGGCCAGGTCAACTAGATGGCATTGTTGGTCGATGTCTCCAATGTGTTCTTCGCTCTTCGGAAAACTCACTCTCTGATGCAGAAGGTGATTGTGTTTTTCCCTGAGTATTCTAGAGAGACACTCAACATCCTCTAGGGTGAGAGATTCCGGCACACAGAATATTGGCCATGCGACCGGCCAAAACTTCTCAGGGAAGTGGTCCACTGTGAGGATGGTCTAGAAGCTCCTCTGATTTGATTCATGGTCCATCCCTTATCTTCCCCACTTGTCAACTGGGGGTGGCAGAAGAAACTAGCAGCAGTACTGAGGCAGACCACTGGGACGGCGGGCAAGCCGACGGAGAATATGGCAAGCGAGCTAACTGATCGCCGAATCATGGGCTATCCTATGAGGATTGTAGTGACCTGGATACTATATCCCAATAGTATGGACCATCGACAAAATGAGTCTGACACAACATCGACATCTAACTAGGGTGTGCTATGACGCAGATCTTCTTCCATCGACCCCAAAAATAGCTCTCCGTAGTCTCTAGCCGGGTTAGAGGGCTCTTCTAGAGATGACGGTGGTGACTGCATGGTTGGTCCCTAGGGACATGCCAGGTTTCCATCCTCCTGTATATACATTCATTGTGCGACGAGGATCCTTTGGAACCTCACATTATGGGAGTATGAGCCTAATTCACCTCGTACCTGCCCCAGCCTTGGACTCGGAGGACTGAGGGGAGGGCTCCAGCACTGAGTCGTACTCCGCCTCAAAGTCTGAGAAGCAGACTCTTCTGATTCTTGTCCTTCCCTCCCTAGAATTCCTCTTGCAGCAGAGACCACCAACTATCCTACCCATGGGTGGATCATTGGTGCAAGGCCCACTTTCTTCATGAGGAGGTCCTTCATCCATACTGGTGCTAGGGCAGAGAGAGCTCATGTCAGGGCGGTCCATGGTGCGAGGAGCACCGGGGAAAATGTCGAAAGGGACCCAGGGAGGACCTCCTTGGGAAGCGCTGGAGTGGGAAGGACCATAGGTATACATGGTAGGAGCATGGGTAGGAACTTCATGATCACTAAACCTGACCACATCAGTGCGAGGAAGGTCCTCATACAGGTAGAGTCGAGCATAGGTAGGTCCTCCGTGCTAGGTGTCGGTGAAGTGAAGATGGAATCCACCCCTCCAATTTTTAGGGAGAGGAGGACATTCTCTGGATGGTACGAGGAAATGGGGAGGAACCCCATGTTGGTGAGTGACAAAACGTGCAATGTCTCTATACATACGGTCTTCGGCAGGAAGAGTAACCTCGTACCCAGTTTAGTGAGCATGGGAGAGACCCCCATTCGGAGTGTTGCTGTCACAGGGAAGACCCTATCTAGTGTTGAAGGTGGAACATGGAAGACCTCCAAGCTGGGGTTTGAAGTAGGGAGGACCCACACATTTCGTAGTGGTGGTATAGAGTGGGCCTCCACACTGGGTGAAATTGCTGTGGATTGGTCCGCAGTGGCCATCGCCTTTTCTGGCGACAGAGAGAGTCGACCCAACCTTCCTGGGGGGCGGTTGGGGCATCAATATAGGTTGGTTGTATAACTGCCCCTCCTCAACATATGCAGGGATGTAGGGATATGAGTCTTTAGTGGGTCATGCCACAATAGTTGCTGACGTTGATGCCCCATGGAGGGCGCCATCTTCCATTTGAGCCTGACGTTGGCATCAGGTCTATTGAACTACAGTCAGTGTTGTAGGTGCATGACTTACCTATGCCTCGGCTTGGGGAACTAAGCGGCGATACTGACTCATCTTGGAGGGAGCCCTTAGAGCGGGACTCCAATCAGGAATTACCTAGACATCCCCTACCTCATCAGCGTATGGAAGGGAGTTGTCAAGGCATTCCGGGGACAATCTTTCGAAATGACTGAATGTTGGTGTGGGGATCAGCAGCTCCCTGTGTGGTCCTCGTGGGCGGTATTGACGGCAAGGTGTAGCCACCTCTAGATCTAGGAGGGCCATATCCCTAGTGGTGATGATCGCCTCCTCCTCGTACATGAATACATGTTCATTAATTACCCTTCGCTGGATAATTTCTGATAGGGAGTGGGGGTGTGGTCTCCCAACAGTCGTGGCACTTGAGGCAGTCGTGGAAGAGGAGGAACCACGCGTGGTGGCCACGTCAATATTTCCCCTGCCCCTACGCCGGTGGGCTAGTGGTGATCAAGTTCTGGAGGCAAAAACATGGTTCCTGAATGATGGGATATGAACTCATTAATACTGATAGGAAAAAAAATTGATAACCAATGTGCTATCGTCATTCCATCTTCTATGGCCGGTAACAGGGATCCATGGTGACAACGTCACAGAATGGGATTCTCAACGTCTTGACATCCCCAACTTCTGGAGAGATTCACGTCATTCCCGCAATTTGTAGCATGGGACCTAGTGATAGATGATGGGGTTTGAGGACATGATAATCCATTGATGCCTCAAATTCTACTAGTATCCATATTGAGGAGAAGGCCTTCATGTCATGTTCACTATTTCTGTTTCTGACGCTTTCACTGGGGCGCGTGCATCCGTCTGGGGAGGGCGCACAACTATTTCCTGGCATTCCCACTTTCCAAAGGCGGGTGAAATCCGATCTTTATTCAGGGATGTCAGCTCCCAAATAGAAACAAGGTGATGGGAGGTCAGTTCTTCCTTCCTTGGATTCCTCCCCGGAGCTCGTCGCCTAGTGTAGATCTCCCTCATAGAATTAAGAAATTGTTCATGAAAACTCGTCCCGGTTCCCTATCTTCATTGACACCAGTTAATTACACTACTTATGTCAAAACATTCAAAGGTGTCTGGATAGGACAAAATCCTTTCTTTAGGGGAGTAGTCACTTTGGGCATCCCTGGCATGTCAAGATGCTGGTGGATTTGAATGTTTGTCTTTTGTCCCTTATTATAGGGCTTCTAAAAGGCACGAAAGCCCGTGTCATCCCACAATGAATGCGGGGAATATTATACCATGGGAATGTATCAAAGGTTTTCCTCAGGTTCCCTTATTTAACACATTGTACGCTGCAAGTTTAATGTCCAGCGGAGACGGATCAGACTGATCAGAACACTGATTAGAGTGGATCAGATGGAGGAACCCCCAAGAGGGAACACTGATAATGGGGTCATCATGTGGATGGATTTCAAAAATTTGTTTTATGGAATGGGGAGTAGGGTTTCATGATCCCACCGAGAATTGGTGGCCCTAGTAAGGATTAGGATTGGTGATGAAGTGAAGTTTGATGAAATATGTCCATCTCAAGGGTGACAGTGAAGATGGGCTTGATCCACGAAGAGGATTCCTACATATAATCATGGCAGGTAATCAAATTTATCATAGTCAGTTGAGACTATGGGAAACTTGTGGAGGTGACTCGGGAGAATGGACTCATGGATGAGACCCAGAAGAAGTGGAACTTCCGGGTTAGGGCATGAGCTTCCCGAGACACATAGGATCGAGGAGAAATCAGGATGAGACCGGTGTAATGGGATTAAACCTCAGGGAGGCTTCCTACATATCCATGTGGTAGGGAATCATTGTCCACATAGTTCTAGATGATGTATATAGTTTAAATTCATACGGTACGTGGAAAAAACTGACGTGAAGGTGTTTGGAATGACCGAGTGGTGGGCATGAACCTCATGGAGTCTTCCTACGTACTATTCCATGACGTGGATAAAAGTCATCTTAGTTCAGCATATGGTGTATGTGGCTTAAACTCTAAAGTGGTCCATGGTTTTGGTAAATTGAAGAGAATATGGTCGTAATGATGGGGTGGTGGGCTTGAACCTTGTGGAGGCTTCCTACATACCATTCCATGACATGGATCAAAGTCCTCGTAGTTCGAGATATGGTGTTTGGGGATTACACTCTAAGGAGAACCAGGTTGTTGGTGAACCGATGTAAAGATTGTCTGAATGATAGGGTGGTGGGATTGAACCTCATGGAGGCTTCCTACATACCATGCCTTGACATGGATCAAAGTCCTCGTAGTTCGGGATATGG
This sequence comes from Viscum album, assembly GCA_963277665.1. Taxonomy (NCBI): domain Eukaryota; kingdom Viridiplantae; phylum Streptophyta; class Magnoliopsida; order Santalales; family Viscaceae; genus Viscum; species Viscum album. The sequence goes on from OY728140.1 coordinate 477,282,898, forward strand.
AGTTGGGAGCCTAAACACTAAGGCGGCCCCGAGGTGTTGGTGAACCGACTTGAAGATGGTCAGAATGAATGGTTGGTGGGCTTGAACCTTGTAGATGATTCATACATACCATTCCTTGACATGGATCAAATTCCACGTAGTTATGGATATGGGTTTTGGGGCTCACACTATGAGGCGGACCAAGGTGTTGGTGTACCGATCTGAAGATGGTCGAAACGACCGGGTGGTGGGATTGAACCTCATGGAGGCTTCCTATGTACAATTCCTTGACACTGATCAATGTCCTCATAGTTTAGGTTATGGGGCTCGGTGCACCAACATGGAGATGGTCGGGGCCAATGGTTTTTGGGCTTCATCCTCAGGGAGGTTTTCTACGTACCATGCCTTAACATGGATCAATATCCTTGATGTTCGGGATATGGGGCTCGACGCACTGACAAGGAGATGGTCAGGGCCAATGGTTATTGATATTGAACCTCGTGGAGGATTCCTACGTACCATGCCTTGACATGGATTAACGTCCTCATATTTCGGGACATGGGGCTTGGTACACCGACACGGAGATGGTCGGGGTGAATGGTTGTTGGGATAGAACCTCAGTGAGGCATCGTACTTACCATGCCTTGACATGGATCAATGTCCTTGTGGTTCACGTCTTGGTGATTAGGGCTCACACTCTATGGTGGCCCAAGGATTTGGTGAACCAACGTGAATATGGCTGTAACGAATGGGTGGTGGGCTTGAACCTTGTGGGTGCTTCCTACATACCATTCCTTGACATGGATCAATGTCCTCGCAGTTTGAGATATGGTGTTTAGAGCACAGATGTGGAGACGGTTGGGGCTAATGGTTGTTGGGCTTGACCCTCGAAGAGGATTCCTATATACCATGACATGACATGGATCAATGTCCTTATAGTTTGATATATGGTTCTTGGGGCTTACACTCTGAGGCGGCACAAGGTGATTTTCATGGTCGATGATTTCTCTAAGCCCATGTGAGTCATGATCAGTGTGAAAAACTGGAGATAGTAGAGATATAATGATCACGAAAGGTGAATATGTGGGAAATGGAGTGGGGATTATGCATGATTAACGACCCAAAGAAGAAACATGGGCTTATGCATGGTTAATTTCCTGATAAGTCGAGACTTACTCCAGGATGGAGGCCTGATGGCGCCAAAGCGTAGTGGGGGAGGGGTTTGAGGCCAAAGATCAAAGAAGGATCACAGTTCCCCATCACACCCTTTCTTATCCCTAGGGACCGAAGAAGAAAGGAGGAGAAGGGAGGATTCCTCCTGCAAGAAAAGCTAGGGGCTTACACCAAAGTGGATGTGCTTTCCCAGCAGACAAACACCACTCCAATAAGGAGGATATCATCCCCTATGAGGGGTGATCCCATTCCCATGGAAATGAGTGCGCGTGGAGAATGTCCAGGGGGCTGCGTTTGAGGCACGGGGTGAGGTCATAGTTTAACATCATGTGCTTAGGACGATGGTGCTTGGAATTTTAACGTCCTGCAGCTCGTACAAGGTGGGTGCCTCCGCACCCCCAGGACTTAGATGATCGGTACCCTCTGCTCCTTGGTGCAGAGAGGGGGTAGGAAAAGCCATGGCAAGAGGCTGTGATGGAGCGAACCATCGAGGGTTCCACATTAGTGTGGATATGCGAAGAAGAAATATCCATTAGCATGCCTATGTGAAGAACCATGACGCGAAGCAACGCAACTGGAAGAATCGTCCAAGGGACGTTGAAGTTACTTCGTACGAGCCTAGAAGGTCGTATAGGAAAACGGTGTATGAAGTGGATGCCTGGGGCGTGAGAGACACCTGCAAATGGAATACGTAGGAATAGAACCAGACACACGCGTAGAGTTACACCCAGTGAGTACGGGTAATTCAAGTGAAGAGGTAGTTGGGGAGCAACAAAGTCAGGGGTCCCGGAGAATTGCGCGCAACCTTTGAGGTTTGCGTGAAAAATAAGTATCCATGCGCGAAGAACACCGGGATGGAATGAAATCAGTGAGTATTCCATGTAAATAAATCCAAGGCCTTGCACGCAACTATAAAGGATTTCCAGCAAGGAGTACGAATTGTGTGCAATTGGGAGATACAATATGCAATGACTCAGGTGTGAAAAATTGAAGGGGATTGCGCACAATTAGCCAGCCTGCACGCAATTGTAAGGGATTTTTCATAGGGGGATGACCCTGAAGCGATTGGAATTTAGTCTAATCCAAGGGTATCTCATGTGATGGAGGACCCCTGGGTGACATGGTGTGAAAAAAATTGTACATGAAAGCCATCTTTGCGCTCACAAAAGCCGACTTTCGCACACGAGAGACGGTTAAAATTCATCATCCCAGAAGTTGAAGGGGTCACCTCTTTATTTTTAGGCATTCGAGGGAATATAAAATAGTTTTGCAAGAAATAATTGTGTTTCGATGTTGGTGGCACAGAATGTCAACCGCGCAGGGCAGGGGTGTGAAATATTTCGCGCCCACACTGAAGAACTCCTACGAATCCCGGACCATTCCACACAAGCATATTTTTTCATACACTTATGAATTTTTTTCACAAGACTCCTCTAGGCCCCCTGAACTGGGTCCCCAGATCTGAATATGACTTCTCTTTATCGTTTTGAATACTTCTTCATCCCTTGAGCGTTTTTCAGCATCTACGGTTGGAAGAAGCTAATTGTTGGTAAAGTGAATATCCCACCATTGGGTTTTATGAGGAGAAGCCACAATTGATTATATGAGATAAATGGGAAACAAATAAACACCAATGAAGAATAGAAGTGAGCCAACATGAATAGAGAAGGATACATGCTATGTGATAAAGAATAAAGAAGGAGTAGTCATCCAGTTTTTGATTAAAAATCAACTATTTGACCTGTTGTAGAGGGATAAATCATGCATGGGGGATGTTGAAGGTTGTAGGGATTTTCATATAAGGAGGGGAAGCCTGGGAGTCCATACATGGTGGAATGATGGTGGTGGTGGAAGATGTTGAAAATGGTTTAATCATTTTATGTTAAAATTGAACATATATAATTCATTTAATTTGTAATCTTTATAAATTATATAATTTATAGTTATACAGGATGAATTATTTCAAGATAATTTAAAAATATATCCAGTAAATGAAAAATCATTTATTTTTGATAAGTATGGAATGAGATAAGTTTAAAATATAGTGAAAAACAAATTGATAACAGTAGAATGGGTTACGGTAATTAGACATTTATTTGAGATTTATGAATGAAATTTTTAGAGTTTCATGTAGTTTAATGATATTTTAAAAACCATTTTATATTTCTTATTGAAAAAAAATATAATTTATTATATTTATAAATTATTTATATATTAAAGAAACAATGAATAATTTTATTTTTAGAAAACCATGATTTTCATATTGGTTGATTGAAACTCTGATAATCCATGTAACACTTAATCAAAATAATTAGCCTTCCATTTAAATTAATAAAATGAATATTAATGAGATATATTTAAAATTTTATGGTTATTTCAAGAAAGAAATTAGTATAAAACATGTTATAATATTAATATAAAATAAACCTATACAAGAGTTTATACTTAATGTTTTTCTTGGAACCGAAAACATTATTCATGTTCTAGATTAAATATGAACATGGTACAAAAATAATTAGAAGTAATTGAACTTTAATTAAATTATGATATATTTTTTATCTTTCATATGAAAGAAGAAGAAACATATTCTGATCTCAACAACTAACGTTATAATATTAATACAAATAGGTTGTATAAATTGTTTTTTCACAAAAATATTCAAAAGGACTTGTATGTTTAAAAATATAAAATTAAATGTAATAAAACAAAACAAAAATAGATACATGGAAATGAACATAAAATATCCCCTTTTTTGTTACAAATAAAAAACATTTAAATTTTATTTTCCCTCCATTTTCGTTAATAAACTAAATGTGAAAACAAAAAACCCCCCTAAAACTTTTCAATAATAAAATTCCATCATTCAATGTTCAAATTTGAATTTTTAATCTGAACAGAGTATAAAGGCATAAAAAATATCCTCATTTTAATATTTTCTAAGGGATAAATTAAAATAAAAAAATCACATTTATTCACATGATCTATAATTAAATTTAATCTATGACATTTATGCTCTATTCTATAATGTTTAAAGGGATATTAAAAATATAAATTACAAGAATTTTGTAACAATAAATATTACATTTATCATGATAAATATCAAAATCACAAAAATATTTCATATTCAATAAGCATTTAGCACAAATAATTATAGTATAAGAATACGCAACTTCTACACTATATAGGGAAACAAATAATTGCTTCATAGAAGACCATGAAATTTGATGTTTTCCAAAAAATGGACCAGACGTGAATTAAACTTTAGTTAAATTTTAAATACTACAAAATTTGAGAAATAATAATATATAAAATCAAAAAAATATATATATTTTGGAAAAAATAAACGAGAATCAATAGATACTTTAACATATATAATTATAATTTTTACAACTTTAATATAACTCTATTTAGAATCTTCTAAATATCTAGAACATAAAAAATAGTAAACATGATATTTGATCTAGATTCTTTTAAATTATGTAATCTACCTATCATGAATCCATAAAAATTAAAATCAATGCATTTTCCAAATTCATCAACATTTAATTTACAAATTGTAGTTGTAGGAATTTTTATTGATATAGATAAATAAATACCAAATCATTTAACTATGTGTTTATCGTTCTTATATTGATTAATAAAATTTTAATCTTTCCATTGAGATCATTTCTGTCTATGGAAGAACCTTAATTTTAGCATTTAACACATGTCAAAATGAGGATACCTCAATCAAGAATAAGTAGTATTAAAAATATCACAAAATGAACTAAAACATATTTTCAATATATATTTATATTATTAAAGTACCATTAGAAGTCCTTTTAATAAAAAGTGTACAATTAAAATTGTTGTTATTGAAAGAATTATTTAATAAAAACTAATAATGTATTTCATTCCAAGCATGAGTTGATATTTGGAAACAATAAAAATCATTATATTACATAAAAACATGATTAGGAATTTTTTTCTTTTAAAAAACTAAGGGGTTTTGAAACATAAAATTTTGTAGTTATAAAATAATTTCATATACAACTTTTACATAAATTTTATATAATAAATAAACATTAAAAGGAAAAAACAACAATATTACAATAACATTTTAAATGAAAAAAGGTATAAATGAACCTTAAATTTAGATATATTCTTCTTCAGAGAATCCTTCAGCAACACATCAGACATTGTTTTTTGGTAATTTGATGATTCATCCAAGTTATTTTTAAAAATACATTTGGCTCCAATTATATAATTACCCATAAGAAATTATACAAATAACCAAAAATTATTTCTAAAAAATTATTAAGATCAACATTCATTGAAACAATCTACTTAGAATCATTTAAAGGAACATTATTATTATTAGGAATAAAATCTGAAATAAAAGTATAATTGACACAAAAATTTTAATTAAAATCTCTATTTTGAAAAAATGAATCAAAATATCAAATTAAATTATCAATATGAAGATATTTATGAATAATCCATGATCTTATAATTGGTTTATAAATAGTATTATCCACCTTGATTGATGTATCCTTATCCTGAGGTTTTTCTTCACAAAAATTAACAACTCTAAACTCATCATAAAAAAATTTATAATTATAAATATAATTAAAAATTATTTTCATCAAACATAACCTTAGAAAATTATTTTATATCCATTTTTCTTTTATATTAAACACTATAATATTTATTATTATTATAAAATCTATGAGAAATACCATCATCACTTTTAGAGTCAAAATTATCAAAATTATCAACTGAATTTAAAATAAAACAATTACACCAAAATATCCAAAATAATAAACTATATATTATTTATCAATAAGTAATTATAATGATTTTTTATTTGGAAAATTTATAATAATAATTAAATTATAAATATAAGAATTATAAAAACCACCTAAACCCAAAAATTTCTTCGAATATTATATTTACTTAACATAGTTCTAGCCATTACAATTAAAGTAGTGTTTTATGTTTTATAAAATCATTTTCCTATAGTGTTCTAGGGGGAAAAAAATATGAAAATAAACATTATTTTCAAAGATAAATCAAAATTTAATTTATGAATTTATCTACTTTATCACAATGAATAGAACACAATCATAAAATAATTTCCATTTGAAATAAATTAAAGAAACAAATAAATCTTGGAAAAGATTCATTTTTATCAGCATGAAAGTATACACATGTAAATATACTATAATCATCAAAAATAACAACTATATATTTAATTATACAAGGTCTTGAAATTTGAGTAGGACCAAATAAATCAATATGTACTAACTAAAAAAGATAAATAGTACATAGTTAATTGACAAGTTCAAAATAAATTTTTTATTTCTTCTATTTCATGCAAGCATCAAAAACAAAGAGATGTTATTTCTTCAAGTAATGATGTTAGACCACATTATTTTGTTTTTAGATATTATGTAACATTCTAAAATTACCATGATCAAAACATCAAGGTTAATGGATAGTTTCATTTTATACAACTTTATAACACTTAACATGTTGAATCGTTAGTTAATTAAAATCAGTAGTATAAATATTATATATTCTATTAAAATTAAATAAAAATTAATTTAATTTACAAGCATATCATTTACCATTTTAAATTTTCACTTCCATTATATCATCACATATTATTCATAAAAAAATTAAATAATGATTTGATCCTTAAACATATAAATCTTTAAAAATCAAATAAGAATTTTAAATACAAATTTTACCATAACCTTTTTATTTTTCATTGGGGTTATCATAAAAAGTAAACATTCTTTCATCACATGTGTTTTATGTGGTAAATTTTGATGTGTCTCTGGTCATGTGCCAAGATAATCTATTTTTTGTGTACCATATATCATTTTTCAGACATGTAAGGAATTTTTCTTACCAAAATCAACTACAAGGAAATTATGATACATATGAATATTTGTGTCCCATAGGATGAGTAAGAAAATTCATAGGTTCCCATAAAAAAAATTATACCTATATTTTTTGGTAATCTAGATAATAAGAATTTATAAATTTATGTTTTTTAAATATCATATATTTTTTTAATCTAATATAAAAATCTTTTCCATTGTAACCATTCATGGACCATTTGAAACAACTAATGGTTGAAGTAATAATATTATTACTTTTAAAAAATTGTTCATAAATATTTGATGTAATGTAATATCATATCTAAAACCATAATTATTTTTATATAGTTTTTTTAATGATAAAAAATTATGATATTTTTTATAACCTTGAATAAAATTAGATAATCTTTTTTTAGGTGTTCAACTACTTTTTTTCAATTTCTTATTTAAATATTGAGAAGATTTCAAATTTTCATAATCTATTGAATGAGAATATGACTTAGGATTTCAGAATTTTTCAATTTATTATAAAATTAATTTATTATTAGAAACCAATTTGAACTTATTTTTCTGAATATTATAATATTAGTCACCTTATTTTAAAAATATCTTTTTCTTAATCATTCAATTTTTAGTTTAATTAAAAAATAATTTTGTTTTTCAAATCATATTCAGAATGAAAATATCTAAAATATAACACTAGAATTACTAAACTTATCAAGTGATTCAATGAAGAACAAGATAATAGTTTTTTTTATCTAGATTCTTCAATAGAATATGATTATTCTGAATAACTCCAACTATTTGTCAATTATTTTTTAAACTTATTTTTCAATTTTCATTATTCTTTAGTTCATGATGGTAAGGATTGATATAGTCCTTTCTTCCCACACTCATACAATGATACATTTGAAGCATTGTATTTTTTCGTGCCTTTTTTATCTTTCTGATGTTTTTATTTTTGAGGTTTTCTTCAAAAATACATTCAAATCATTAATTTTTAATTCTTTTTTATACTACAAGAGTAATTTAATCCATGTATTCTTCACTATATTATACATACTAATAAAACAATTTGGAAATAATAATAGAAAAATATTTAAATAAAATCCCATTTCTTTTTATTGTCTATTCATCAACTATGTTCTTTAGTTACATTTCTTATTAAAGAGATGGTCTAATAAAGTAATCAGGGGTGTACTCTTCTCTGATCCTCCTTTTATCAATGGAATCTTTTATAATTCCATTTCTCTATAAAATATCACATGTTTCATTTAATAAGTACATTGATTTAAAGTGCTTCTATATCTGAATATATTCAATTCATGATTCTTGTGAATATATAGAATATTTTGTATACTATTTGATCTTAACCCATATTGATGTGTTGGTACACAACATGAAGCATTCCATGCATGGCTCTGACTAATTTTTCTGATATAAGTTGAGTAACCGGATGAATATTCCAAATTTATATAGCAATAAATAAGTATAAAAATGATTTAATAAAATTCAATTAATAATAAAATTTAATATATTAACAAATTTATAATTGGAAATATATCTATTAGAATCATTTCCTGTAATTATATCTATGATTGAAAAATACAGTTTGTAATATTTTTCTATGATGGACTAATGCTCAATGCTCAAGTCCTTATGATATAACTCTCTTTAAGATATTTAGTATCCATATCTATTTCCATGAAAGATAGGATGATTTTGAGTTATCCAAATATCATTTGTTTTCAATCCTTCAATTTTATAATCTCATCCACTCAACTATGAGTTTTTAGAATAGATTAGCAGAATTACATATAAAAGTAGGATCTATAAAATGGTTTGCTAAATTCTAGAGGGAACAAAAATTAAAACCATATATTTATTATTGGGAAAGATAAAGAAATAGATAAACTATTACTAATATAGTTATCCTTTGATACCAATTGTTTGGAAAGATAGTTTAATAGAAGTCTGTCTAGAGGGGTGGGGAGACAATATTAAAATTTTAAATAAAATATAATGATTATTAATGCTAACTAATATAGTTACGTTGATGTAGAAATAATAAATAACTCAATGATGTTTTTATTGTAGTTCGGTCCAATGTGGGAATACTCTACTCATATTAATTTCAACTCAGTGTGAAATACATGTTTGATAACAATTATTTTTGAGTGGAATCATGACCCAACTATGGAATCATCTTCAAGTACAGGGATAACACCAACACTAGCATTTTTATAGGGATTCACACCCCTTACTACAAAAAATTTAGATAACTGGACTCCCAACCGGAATAGACTTGTCTTTAGATATAGGTTGTCACAACCATCAGATCTTGAAATTATAATTAGTGTATCACATCTACGGTAAGAGAAGAAGAAATAATGATTTTGTGTGTAAAATATTAAACCAAAAAAGATATTGCATGTGAGAGATGGAAAATACAGTAAATAAATTATAGATCTAGATAAATGAGGAGGAATATGTAATAGTTCTTGAGAATCTATTGAAACATCTTTTCGAGGCAGTAAATGTATATGTATAAGTGATTCAGAACTTGAGAGAATTTACAAATGATGAAACATAGTATCATTTGACTTTAAAAAATTCTGTTATAGATTGAAATGTCCATAACTTTGTTCTCGAGGGAAAAAAGTGTAATGAATAAAAAGTTATCCAATTTGATACTTAATGTTTCCTACCACAAATAAATATTATCTGTAAAATAGAAATAACAAAAAAATCATCAGTTAATGAAATGCTAATTCAAAAATGGTTTAAGTATTCAGGGGACAGAGAACTATTGTGCATAATGATCACATAAAATAAATGTTTCTATAAAAACAAAATACCTATTAAAATAGACAAGAATTACCCTATAAATGATATTAATAAGTCAATGTAATCCCATATAAAACAAAAAACTATTAAAAAAAATATAAATTACAATTTAAAATAAAGAAGCATGTAATTAAATAATAATAATAATATCTCTACAATAAGTTCCATATATGGTTTTTGAATATTTTCTATGACATTATATAATAATTAAGAAAGGGATATTAAAATAAACTAACTCCAAAGATTAGGAAATAGAAATTCTAGGTAACATGCTAAAAAAACACATAACAATAATATATAAATTTAATAACACTTTATAACTCATTAAAATATTATAAATATATTTTAATGGATTATATATAGTATATATTAATTATGGAAATTAATAAAATTAATATAATAGTTAATATATTTATAGACTTCATCAAAATATAAAAAGATGAAAAAATATAGTATTAGTCATCATTGATAATAATATCTTTCGTAGAATTTATGTCACTTTTGAATTTAATTCAGCATTGTGTTTAAGTCACCATTGAAATTTTGATTCACTGTTGAGTTAGAATAGTACCCACCATTGGCTTCAATAAATTTACACACGATTGGCATTTAAATATTTTGTAAAGGGAAAAAGGACCCACCATTGGAGACAGATTGACAACACACCATTGGGTTAAAAAAAATTAATAAAGGTAATTAATACCCACCATTATGATATCCAAAAAAATGGAAATGCCAAAAACAAAACCCCATTGGGTTATCCACTAAATAGAAATTGTAATATTTTCCCACTGAAGGAAGGGAATTGGATGAAGCCAATTTTTTCAAATGTAATTAACCCGTCATTGGAAGGGTGTTGGAAGAATATAATTTTAGGCCGAGTAGAAAACCTACCATTGGACATGATTAGTTTCACCTACCATTGGGTATATGATGAAAAATAGAAAAGTCATACCCACTGATGAATAAGTGATATTATCCACCATTAATATATGAGGAGACCTACTATGTGAATTATAATGATGGAGTACTCATCTAATATAAGTATAGAACTCAACTAAATGATATGTTGTAGAAGTAGAACTCATGAACGGGTGTATTTAAAGGTTTCTAAGCTACGATCAGAAGGATATGAAGTTGGAGAGTTTTTTAAGAGGAAAGATGAAGGAGTAGAAACATGAATGAATAATGTTTCATTAATTTTTGTTACAACAATCTATAAAAACATCATCAACGTTTTAGGCCATTTAACAAATGAATTTGGTGTTTACTCACAATACATATTAGAATATAATTTTATAATATTTACTATGAAACGATATTATCTTAAATATTATATGTATTGAATTTTATTTGAATATAATACTATGAAAACAAGAATTAATTACTGAAGAATGGATTGATGTAGTTCATACTTAATTTGATGAATGTTAATGAAATTTATAGAGTTTCATGTAGTTTAATTATATTAAGCATACATTATTATTTTTTAAATTCAACCAACTCCATGTTATTCTGTTCTTAAACAAAGGATAATGAAATAAAAAATTAATTATTATTTTGGGAAATCTAGAATTTAAGAATTATTTTCATAAATAGGAAAAAATGGTTCACCAATTAAGAAATAATTATCCATCCATATAATAAAACTAAATAAAGATAAATGTGTAATAATTTAGAATAGATTGGTTTTGTAATGTGCTGATTGGTATAGAAAAGTTATAAAATAAGTACATAAAAACAATAAATAATTTTATACATAACACTTTTTTAAAAAAAAATTATCATCTTCATACGTCAATTTGAGCATGCAACCGATAAAAATAGAATTCATTAAAGTTTAATATAATGAAGATATATTTCTTATCATTCATATTAAATAAGAATTACTAAATTAATATCTCAAAAACAGATGTTCTAATTTAAATACATATATTTTGTAAAAATATGTTTTTAAATAAAAAAATAAATATTTTTTGATACGTAAAAACATAAAATAATATGTAATAAAACTAAGAAAACATGCATACATGTACATGAAAAAAATGACCATTGAGGAATGAAAGCTTTACTGGAAATCTATTAGTCAGTTTAGAGATCAGATTAGAGTTAATTTAACTTATCATAATTTGTTTTTCTAAAACCATCCTAGATGGATTATTTATCCAATTATACAAAATATGTTTAGAGAATTAAGGGTATAATTGTTTTGGTCTAGCATGAAGAGGAAAGTTGTAGATATTGACTTAAAATTCATCATCTATCATAAAGTAATGATAGATCACAAATAGAATCCAGGTTTTCTTTATTACATTCTGATTTCCATGTTGATGTATGAGATGATAGACATGGATTTTATAACATGTTTTTTGAGAACGGTTCAAAACCCGAATCTATATGCGTAATTATGGATTTAATCATGATTTTGTCTTACTTAATTTCTATTAATGAATCCAATACGATGGATGAATACATCAAACTAAAAATTCCTAATGTAATAAAGATTCATTATGTCCTAGTATAATTTCTTTGTGATTGGGACCCTTGGTTTACAAATTTTTTTTAGACATCCTTAAATTATTACCTTGTGTGATGAAATTGAATATGAGCCTATAAAATCAAACTCAAAAAAATCTATAATCCAACTATATTTATATCATCATCAATAAACATTATAATTTGAGGAGGATAATCATGATGTCATGTGAATCTATCCATGTATTAGGAATCACAATTTTGAAATGAAAGGAACATTTTCTGCGTGGTACGTTGGCCCCTTTGATGTGCTGGAAAGAGATGGTGAAGTCACTTCCATGTGGTCTTTTCTATCAAGGTTAGGTTTTATGAATAACTTATTTCCTATATCTTAATTGAAGAACAACCCACCTAATCTTGACCATGTGATACGATTGTGCCATGTTTACCTTGAAATAGATACTACACTGTTTCATATTCAAATATATATTGTGGATTGGTAATATATTCTCTTTCATGGGAAAATTATTAGTTTATGTAATGGAAAATAGGTAAAATATTAGAGGATATGTGGAATAATGAAAAGAAAATTTTTATACAGTGTACCTATCTCTTCTAATGTATTACTGGTTTCTTACTATATGAGGGAGGGTAGAATACTAGTGTGTAAAATGTAACACCACAAAATTAAATTGTTCTACCATTTTTTCATGTTAAAAATTTATTTTCATTAATATTGGGAGTCTCAAGAAGGTTGTATAGTAATTTTGAAGTGTTCATAGAATTTATCGGTTTGATATTGGTTAGTATAAATCATAAAACATTACCAATAAACCATGTAATACTACTTGGGAGTCCTAGAGTAGGATCACAGGACAATCATTCTCTATAAAAATCATGAATATTATATGGAAAACCATGCACTTCGGATACGTAGGTGGAAACACTATCGGGGAATATTTTTCCAAACCGCGGAACCCAACCATGTGATGTGTTAGCTGTGAGACAGTAGAATTGCACAATTTGTGCAATATTTTCCGAAACATCTCTCCCAGACATTCGTATCGTTGGACCTTTTATAGTAACTTGTGCATGGTTGGGATAAGATTTTACAATAAATATGACCTAAATATATGATCTATAGTTAATTATAAAGAATTTTTTGTTTAAATATAGTTTACGAACTGAAACCCTAATTATACTTCTATTCTTCTAGTGTGTTAAAATATATTTCCACCATATGATTGATTTGGAATTTTATTTTCTCTGAATGTAACCTTTGGTTAAATCAAAGGGTGTTAGAGATCCAAAATCATTAGAAAGTTATTTTTTCCGCATTATTCCTCAGTAATCTTAGATATAATCTTTTTATTTCTAACATATCCATATATCATCTGTGTTATGGATATATCTATCTATTGTAACATAAATCATGAAGATATATTGTTGGATCAAGTGAATCGAAACATTTAGAACTTGTATCTAGGAGTTCTATATATCACTATTTATTTATTTATTTATAGGTAGGTGGCCTCTCTCATATCTCTATTATTATATACCATGAAAGAATATTTTCATTAAAAGAGTTTCTTGCATTTTTCGTAGGAAACATCATGTGATTTTAATGAGGAAAACCTGTTTAGATTATACATTGGAAAAATAGAGAATTACAATAATTTTGAAAACCCCAGTTGTATATGATTTTAATATGATGCTATTAAAAACGTGTTATGGTTTTTATGAAGGAAAAATGTTTCCTGAAATATAATCTATAGAATAATTTTGTTCTATGTAATGAATTGATATGAAAATTGTAATAATTCGTGTCACATAATTTCAGAGAGGATGAGTATATTCAGAAGTGCCACTATCAAGGTAGAATGGACTATAGACATGGAGTACCCCATTGTATAGTAATACCAAGATTGTATTTATATCGATGTGTGTCTATGAACATGGGAATGTTTATTCAAAATATCAATGAATGATAATGTGTTTGTTAATGTTTCTTATCACATTTTCTTCTCATATATATTTTATATATACTATACTAACTATTAGTCAAGTATATTTTATAAATATTTCTAACTATTTATTATCCATGTGGGGTGTATTGATAATTATTTAGGGAATTCATAATATGTTTATACTCACCCTCTCCATTATAATTTTTTTTTTAATTTTTACATGTCATTTACTAGAACAATGGATATGAAAAGGTATTATATTTATCATTCAATTCGTCATGGTAACTTTTTCATAGAAATGGGATTTAGTGATTTGTAATAGTTTTTTTGGTAGTTGGGATCATGTCCTTTAATATATTGGGTATTTTATTCATGTATTTTTTAGATTATTCTCCATGTTATATTGTCAATCAGATTTTGTTTCCTTTTGGTAATTATTTTGGGTTTTATTTATTGTACCCAAAAATCATAGATGACGATTGGATGTTTGATTATATATATTGACATTAATATTATTATTAAATGGGAAATAATACCCCAAGGTTTTCATAATCCCTTGGAATTTATTTTCAGCCTTTGGTGTCTTGAGGATATCTCATATGGTTTTTATCAATCTCTGTTCCCCCAAAAAAATGAGTTGGAGTATTATTTTTTACCATTTACTATGTTAATATTCAGATAAAATAGATCAACATATTGCCTATTTGAATCATAACAAACATGAAAACTTCAATTGATGAAATATGGAAACCGGTGTAATCATTTCTTCCATGTCAACACCATTAATTTGTTAGTAGACCATACAAACCAATTTAAATTTGTTTCAAATCACGTTTTCATGATCTTTACATACATGTTATTCTAGTGACGATGTGATCATCCGACCTTTTTACAGGCTCCCATTAAAAATTTTAGTCTATCTTTTTACACTCTTCTTTATGGTATTTATCCAATGAATCTTTTTTCATCGATTATTCAGATTATTCAACCTCCACAATTGATAATAGATTAGCACTCTCAATAATCATTTTTATCCACTGTATTCTTATATTAGGATTTTATCCTATTATTTTGTTATTCTATATAAAATTTTATTCTTCTTATTTTAGTTTATGATTGTATCACCTCAGTATAACCATAATCCATTAATTTATCGTCATAATCCTCAACATTCATATAATTTTATAAAACTCAAAAATTGTGGTTACCTTTATACTAATCTCCTAAATATTCACCTAAACCTAAATTTATTTATATTTTTTAAAATTATATACAATAACATTGGAACCATATCATTCTAGATCATATTTTGACTCTTTTGAAAAAATGAATTGTTATTAATCTTGGATTAGAATCATATGAATAATTTTTTTTCATATTTATAGTTCCTTGATTCTATGATTTTTTTTAAATATATTATTTACATACATAGAATGTAGAGTGCTTCAGTATTAACATTATTTCAAATCACATTTCATACATTGTCTTTTATTCACTTTATTTAACTAATCACAATATAAATTTGAATATTCCACCTGTAGTACATCTAACAAATAATGATATGAAATTTCACTTCTAATATGAAATTATTTTTCCGTGTTATTCAAAATAATATTAAACCTTTACATGGATCCATTTTTGTTTTGGGGTTTCCCTGATGTCATATCTTTATTACATCCATGTTTCCCAATTAACATTACACCTCCATGGATGTATACTCATATCTATTATTTGATATAAGATCTTCAATAAAACTTTTGTTTTTTATAAGATCATTCCCTTGATTTTTTTTATAAAATGATTTTATCATTCATGGTTTGAATAAGATATTATGAGAAACATCCAAATACATGCATGAACAAAAGTGATGAAATATATTTTCCTTCTTATTCTTTGATTTATTATCTATCTGAATTTATAATTACACACCATGAAAAGAATCTTTAATAAATTATTCTAATTTTTCATATAGTTATTCATCAATATCATCAATATCAAGAATTAGTCACATGTTCTTTCTACATCACACATCAATTTTAGAATATCAATCATGAACTATATCATTATGATATTCTCCATGATATTTTGAAGAAAATTCTTAAGTCTAAGATGCTACAATATATTCTCCTCATCCATAACAGGAAATAATTGCTATATATAATTTCATCTAGATTTAAATTATTATTGATTCTCAATTCATTCATCAATATATTTTATTTTTTCCTCTATTAGGCATCCCATTATATTGAATGTAACATCATCTACTGATCCACTATATTGAATAATTATCAAGAGGATGTTTTTGTGTCCATCAACAAAGTTTAGTGGTGTTTTTTAATTCATCTTTATAAATAATTTGTTTTTTACTTCCTTTGAATTTAAATTCTCAATCACATTCAAACAAAATGTTTCTATAAACATATCCCTTTACTTGAATCCATTTGTTTATTTTACTGGTCAATTGTGATACACACTCAGTATCAAGGATACACAAGTTATTATTCGTAAATCAACTAAGAGAAATTTCCACTGTTATATATTTATCTTACGTCATGTTTTATTTTTCCTAAAAGATGAATTGATCTTAGATAGGTTCATTTATCTATTCATTAATTTTTTCATGACCAATATTGAAATCCTCTATCATTTAAAATGGGGAAAATTTCCAATATGGAATCATGTCCATCATCCTCATATCCATTCTACTTGAACATCCATAGATGTTTTTTATAGAACATATTTTCCTAAAACATAAAAATCTATATTCATTGGGAGTGTTATAAAAATAATATTCTTAAAACATGTATTATTTAGGGTATATCTATATGTTCTCTTCATCTTTCTTGACTTATAAATTCCATGAATCCTTGTTATATATCTTCCATTTCAGAATAATTCATCATAAGACCTACAAATCAATAAAATTATCACTTCATTAGGGGAAATATATTTTCACCAACATTGCACATACCTATAGCCACTGAATAAATTAGATCATAAAACAATCTCACAAATAGCGTATTATCGTAAATATTTAATTAAATTAATCATTAAAAGATATTGTTAATTATATAAACGATTTATCAATAAAATTAGTATCATACATTTCTCTTTTTTTGGGTCATTTATCCTTAAATTTATTCTCAGTTCTACTCATGAGCGCTTTAGACCATTATTTTAATTTCCCATTTGAGAAAATTCCAAATGTTTCCTTCTTATTTATTATTTTCATTTAATTTTCTGTTTAAATGATATTTTTAATTTCATAAATTTTTCATTATGAGTTTCAATATTGCCTTTTAATAAAAAAAATAATGTAATAATTTAACTTAAATTACTCATAAATAGTCAACACAGAGTCAATAAGTACTAAATTATTTTCTTGTAAAACACTTTGATCGTACACTACCTTTATAATGTATGGAATATTTTATTTCATATAATTTATGTACTTTTAATCATCTATTAATTTTCAAATAAATTTTTATTTCTTATACTATTATATTCTAATATCCATAATTAGACCATCGAGTTAAACCATAATATTAAAAATTACCACGTGTTGATTTTTTTTCTTATATCTAGATTGTGTTTTCTTAGTTTTCACATTGATATCATCCACTAAGATTAATTTTAAATATATAAATAAATTCATATGATAAGAATAATCATCTCTCTCTTCCTCAGTGACCTTGATCATCAATTGAAACATATTTCAAGACGATTTTTTAGATTTAGTATTTTGTTTTGGGTTATTCTTCCAATATATTTTTTTGTGTGAATTCATCTATATATTGATCAGATTATGGTTCACTAGTACACCTCATATTAATGAATCTTCCCTTACCACACAGAATGAAATCAACTATTAACTTTCTAAATAATATTCCTCTTCCATGTCTGAATTTTCCTTCAAATAGTGTTTGAAATTACTTACTAATAACTTCTTTTACATATGAACATTTTTTTATTTCATGTTTCTATAATCCATTTAGTGGAATCACATTATGGTAAATTAAATTTCAATATTTTGAATTTCATGTGCATATAAAATTAAACTAGGATACATTGGAAATAATTTAGTGAATTATTTACAATTTTATTCATGAACCAAAAACATTATATTACAAAATGGTGTTAATGTATTTATTATTTCATTTATTATATAATCATAATTTATCTCCTTTAAAGGTCCCCTAATATATCCAATAACCTCAATTTTTTCATTGGTAAATCCATAATTGTTTTCTTTTGGTTATATCTTCTAATCATGATCTTTATTTTGTAGTACATTCAACATTTCCTCCAATAAATTTTGGTATCATATATAGATGTATTAGAATTTATCTGATATATTCTCCATAGATTTGTATCTAAAAAAATTCATGTAAATATATTTCAATAATAACATTTATATGGAATTTTCATCCATTATATCATCTTTGAGTGATTTTTTTTAAATTTCAAAATAACACAATAGGGTCCCTACTCTATATTCATTGTTTGGAAATATAGATTACATCGGTCATGATAGATCATTTATTATATATCATTCAATATAACCACATTGGATAATTTCACCTTTAGAATTAATAAACCACATTCATGTGTATATCATTATCCAAATATATATATTCCTTGTGATAGATTTATTAAGAAGATCCTTATATCTTAGATATCGCTTGTGAGGACCATAGAACCAAAGAAATCACAATAAAGGTAAAATTTTGCTTCTCTTTTTTTTTGAAAAAATAAAATGATATTATTTTGTTCATTGGAATGAATATATGGAATATTTTAAAAATTATGGCACTCATTTGAAACCCCCATTTATAGAAATAAAATTTATAGAAAAATCGAGTTTACCTAGTTCACCATAATTAGACAGTATAGGAAGCAAACACTGAAAATTTGTCCATGTACATGGGAGGTCACTACACACCCTTTGTGTGTAAAAAATTAGGTTAAGATAACAAAAAAAACAATGCACAATTCTACTTAATTATTATTCAGGAACCATTTCAAAAATATAATGTGAATAGGCAATTAGTATCTTATTAAAAGTGAATATAAATAAAAATTTAAACATGGATCAAGAGTGTAATTTCTGCATTATCTTATGAGTTCATGATGAACTCTCTACCATAAATGATTTTCACCACAACAGTGCCTCCACTCTATAAAATTTATATGTTGATATAATATTTTGAAGTCTCTAATAACAATTCCCTTTAAAAACACAGAGTCATCAACTTCAAATATCTTCAATCTTTATATTCAATTTAAACATCCATTTTATTCCATATATAATCCCATGATATATATATTTAAATATATCCATTAAAAATAACTAATTTTCATATAAAAACATATCTCATAAATATTTAAAATTATCCCAAATTTGTTTTTTTAAAAATAATTCTTTTCATTCAGTATTGGGTGGTCACACCACAACTATAGAATGGTTTTGATCTAAATATATCCATAAATACAAGATTTATATGATTCTATTTTATAATGATCGAGTAATCTATCAATTTATATATTATATTACATCTTACCATAACAACATATGATGCACTAGTTAATATCCCATAATATTTCAATGTGTATATGAATCTCTAGATAAAATCCACTAGAAAGAAGCTTCTGGTGTCCTTCAACTCACCATTTCTCTTCACACCTCAAATCCACAAATCACATTGTATACATCCCAATATAATAATTGTAATTAAAAAAACTCAAATTTATGACCATCAAGACAGCTAGATCTACGAGAACACTTCCTATTTTATAAATCACCATTACATGATTATAGTTCTAACCATATATCATGAATTTTCAATGAATTATTAAAATATCTTAATATAATAATGGATATAACTCGGATGGGTAAAAATACTGGACTGGGTATTTTTGTGTCTTCTATAACCATGAAAATTGCATACCATGAAGTCTTCATTATTTTTTCATCGTACAGTAAATTTTACCATTATATAATCTCTCATTTCGTGATAAAATTTATATAACGATAGAATGAATCATTCAACATTATCATAAACACCATTTGTAACACCACGAGCTTCCATGATTCGCTTCTCATTCAATAATGCAATAGCATACATTGCATGCAACTTCGAGTTCTAAAACACCGCGACTAATCAAAGTAGCTATTATGAATAGTAATAACCACTTTTTAAAATTATAGAAATTTAATATTTCAAAATGGACTTCATTTTTGGATTCAGAATATCGAAATTAGCCTCTGTTGAATTTTTGGTATTTTTCTGAGAACTTCTAATTTTTTATGAATAGTGAAAAATACTTAAAACAACATTTTAATAAAAATAATTTATTGTGATAAATTATACTATTTAGTGGTTTTAAGGTATAATTAGAATATATTTTTACCATTTTATCCAATGGTGGTCATTAGAATTAATTTAACATTGAAATTGGACATAAACAGTTGCCAATCTTTTGATATAAATTATTTCTTAAAAACACGCTATTTGTCGTAACAGCGGGAATTAATTATAAAATTAATTAATTCAACTTATATGTTTGGAATTTCATAAAATAGACATCATTTTTGAATTCGGAATATCAATTATAGCTTAGGGTGAAATTTTGGCATTGTTCTGAAAAACATCAATTTTTGATGAATAGTGAAACCACTAAGTGGTAGTTAAATAACTGATTTTTCATTTAAATGAAATATTACCACTTCTGTGATTTGATTTTCAAAAATCTGACATACATGGTTGTAATTAAGAAGTAAAATGTGGTTCAATGAGATTAAAATAATTTTTTTATTAATAGTAACTTTTAACTTCTTAATCGCGATTAGAGGTAATTAGTGTAGTTTAAGGTACAAATAATGTTTTAATAATATTATTCGAGAATGACACTTGTCCTACTCCTATTGGATGAGTCATGGCCGACCAATACAACCCATGGGTCAACTTGGGGACCCCATGGAGCCACTTTAGTTGGAAAATGACATTAATATATATTTATTTAATGTTAAAATTAAATTGACACAAACCTGAGTTATTTTACTAAAACAGATTTGAAGTGGAGTTACACAAGTCCCAATTTTGACTATAAATATTCATTATAAAGCTAAAAAGATTTACTACAACATAGTATTTTTTTTATAATTTTTATACATTAAATAAATTAAATTATTTATGACATCATTATGATGCAGTGATGACCTCATTATTTAACGATTTTAATAAAATGAAAAGAGAATGTAAAATCCAAGGCTTAAAATTGTCCAAAGACTGTTGGATGGGTAGATTTAGAACCCTTATCACCTTATCCACGAAATATATAAGTGTGGTACCTTTAGAACCCGAAAAGAATTGTGTAATAATGTAACATTTCAATCTTTCCAAAAGAGCCCCTCCTCTCCACTTATAAAAGGCCCCCACCTCTCCCACCTTATTCACACCTTCAAGAAATTTGGCTCGGCCAACCTCTCCCCAAATACTCTCACAACTTCCCCATATTACTCCTAGAAGCCTCACTTTGGGAAGAACTCTTCTCAAGGAAGCTTTTGGCTCAAATCAAAAAGAGTTACCCAATTTTGAGGTAATGTCTTCTCTAATGTTGTTTTGTTTTATTTTTCTTCTCCAACCCCCTAAACTCTTTTTATTCATTACTTTTGTAACAACACCAGTATACTAAATATACTAGGATTTTGTTATAAGAAGGATTCGAGCTACACATACACACACCTACATCTAATGGTTAAAGAACATACGGTTTCTGTGGATGGCGAATTTCTGCCTCACGAAACGATGATTGTTCAACACTCATATAACACCTTAAAAGGTGTCCATTAATATGTCACTATATTTATATATGATATAAAATATGTTTATGTTTTACTTATGCTTCTTTATTTCTCATTTATGGCATACTTTATGATTTCCATTATGGGTAAAACGCGATAATTTCATTTTAGGAAGTGCGGACTACCGCCCCCTCAAAGTGATTTGAATCGTTAATGCCATATGTGGGATGTATAAAGGATGGATTAAATGGTATTATACAATATATTATACTTTAATTATATTATAAATTTATATCATTATGATTTCATTCCATTAAATACGAAATAGAAATGAAAGTAGCGTTCATGCGTACGTACGGCTTACCATCTCCATGAACGGTGCATTTCATTTCTTACCTCTAAATGTTACGTGACATTATGAATGAATTTATATACTATATATATGATATATATGATATCTACATCATTAATATAATTCTGGATATAATGGATATTTCACCACATGAACAACTTGTAATTATAAGAAGTTTATTTTTGACTCAAATACCAAAGATCGAAAAAACGACCGTTATTAATTTAAATAATTAAATAATGTTCATAACATGGTAATAAGGGATATAAAAGGAATAATGAACATGAAAAAGGTTATTAAGTAAATATAAATTAACTCTAGTTTATTATTCATGAGGTTAAAGAACGGGCGAGTCAGGACAAGACGCAAGGTAAGGGAATTTCATAACCCAACTTCCATTCTTTGGGTTAATCTCCTACTTTCAAATTATGTCATGATATTATTATGTTGTATATTGTATTTATACTTTCTTTATGTGTACATATAGTGAATACACATAATAGATATATTTTATTTAAAAATGATCTTTTTAAGGGACTTCGTCTCAATCTCCATTCATTGAGGCATATTTTGTTTTATACACAAATTCCTTTTATACAGGGTATAAAACCCTTTGACTTTTACGTTTATTCAAAAGGAATATTTTTATATGAATCATTTTACTAAATGACAAAAAGGGATTGTTTTTATTTCCGTACTTATGCGGCGACAATGACTTCTCCGCCGCTGTGACCATTATTTGAGTTTCGGCTTCCTCTACAAGCCATCATTTTTTTAATGAAAAATAAATAAAAAGTTTTAACTTTATTTTATTTTGGTATTGAAAATGGTTTTGAAAGCATTTTTATTATATCAATGTGTTGTATTGATATCTTGTGATTGAAATGTGGAAATGTTATGTTTCCTTTATGCATGTTTTATGTGATACGATTATGTTATGGTTTATGATATGTTTAAACCTATTCATATGAGAAATGCATTGGACATAATAAGTGATGGGTGGAGCCCGATATATCTCCTCGATGCATCGACAGGTCTCATGAGACAAAATAGTGTCTTGGCACGAGGCCTTGAAAAAATCTTATTTGTGGTCTTGGAACGAGGCCTTGGCTACGTGGTTATGATAGTCTGGAATTATGCATTCCATCATTATGAAAGTGGTTATTGATATTGCATGTGATTATTCGACCAGTAGAATATCCATGTGAATAAGTAAATGGCATTATCTCATTTTACATTTGCCATATTATTTTGAAGTTCATGTTTAAAAGGCTTTTGTTTTAGTTATACATTGCCTTAAATGTTAATGTTTATTTATGAAAGCTTCCGCAATATTGTTATCCTTACTGAGCATTTGAGCTCACCCCTTTCAATGTTTTAATATTTTCCAGGATGTGAAGAAGTATTTTATGAATGACCCGCAGGGATAGTCAGAAGAGGATATGAGTGTGGACTATGTAGACTTTGTTATTAGTTTTTCACTTTATGATGTAATGTAAGACTAATGAATGTATCTAGTGTTTCCAAGGCTACTAAACTAATCGGTCTTTCGAGACTTGATCTTTTGTGATCATGCCAATGTTACGAAGTAATGCACCGACTCTAGGTAGCTGGGGTCGGGGCGTTACAGTTGGTATCAGAGGCAATTTAGTACTAACCTTGGAAGCTAGATTTAGATAAACTCTGATTAGAGCACATAGCCCAAAGATAGACTTTGAGGATTAGTATAGAAGAACTTCCTATAATTTTGGTATTATAGAGATTTTGTGAGTTTTCTGAGCAATACATCCCTCTCTGGATACGAGCAAGTAGAGGCGGATCTGGCACAAATGTACCTAGGGGTAAAACCCGAAAACACCGCTTTGAGCTAGACTTGAACGAGAACTGGTGCACGAAAACGGGCCTTGCTGCACTCTTGGTTACGACACTCCCAGGGGATATTCTTTGGATAAATCTAATTTTCTTTATAAACCACTATGAAGGGTTATGAGTATATACTTCCTCAAAGAAATCATTTTTTTGGATTATATCCATAAATAGTTCAATTTATGTTAAGTATCTTACAAGTATTGAATTATGTATTTTGATTTATAAACCAATATAGTTTATGCCATTATTTAGAAATGGCTCCTAGTGGAAGGAATGGAAACCGTATCAATGCACGCACTCCATGTAGGGATTTCCCTCCTGCTCAAGATAATTATGGTGGAGGTAGTGATACAAATGGTGCGGATCAGCTTCTCACCGTACTGGGACAACTCACGCAGGTTATGAATAATAACCTTACTCGTATAGAGAACCCTGATCCGCAATGTGGACGATCAATGTTAGACCGCTTCATGAGGCAACAACCACCAACCTTCAATGGGAGTACAAATCCTATAGTAGCTGAGCAATGGATAAATTCCATAGAGAAAATATTCCATGCCTTGGGGAGTAGTGAAAGGGAGAAGGTTGTCATGGCAGTTTACCGCCTCACTGGAGATTCCGATCAGTGGTGGTCGCTGATTGAAAACACAAAGGAAGATGATGACGTATCGAATATGGAATGGAGGGAGTTCAAAGAGCTTTTCATAGAAAAATACTTTCCTCGTGACCATTGATCAGATATGGAAAGGCAATTTCTGAGTCTGAGGCAGAAGGAGGATGAGAATGTCGCAAAGTATGAGGCTAACTTTTAAAGGTTAGCGAGGCATGCTGCCGATTATATACGTAACCCAAGGAGTAAGATTGATCGTTTCTTTAATGGGTTAAAAACATTTATCCGTCGATCTCTAGTATCACAATCCTTCTCATCATACGAAGATATTGTCTCGTGTGTTATCAAGACAGAAAAAGAATTCTCTAACTCTTATGACAACAAAGTAAAGTAATAGAAGAAGAGAACGGTGGAAGAAGAGACAGATAAAGGGAAATAGGGAAAGAAGGATTTTCCATTATGTGATAATTGTGGGAAGAATCACCCTGGTACGTGCCTAAAAGGAATGGGAGTTTGTTATAAATGTGGAGAAAAGGGTCACCAGGCTCATGATTGCAAGGGAAAGAAAGAGGCTGTCAAAGTTGAATGCTACAATTGTAGGGAAATGGGGCATTATGCAAATGAATGTCCTAAGCATCAGGGAAACTTACCTCAGAAAAGGCCAAGAGATCAAGGAAAATCTTATGATGTTACTACAGTTGAAGCAGAATAACTAATGTATTGGTGCTTTTGGACTCATGGATTATATTTTGGTTATTAGAATAATGTGATATATATATATAAGGATTGTACTGCAGTACTTGTTGACTTCAGTAAGGTTTTAATATGATGAAGGTAATTATATTTTTAGTATTTGACAATAAGAGAAACTTTACTTTGTTTGGGGAATCTGATAAATTGATTTTGGAATTAAGAGACCTTTTAGAGAGTCTGGACAGAGGTATTTTGGATAACTACAATGGTTGGAGTGGATTAAGATGATATTTGGATAGTATTGTTTAAGGTTAAAAAATTTATGAAGATTATTTCTGTAATATTATGATACTATAGTTTTAGGAAAAGGACAACCTGGAGGGTGGGGCATAACCCGTCGCATCGGACAAAGTTGTAGGAATCGAACCAACAACCATAGTGCGAGAAGACTTTATTTCCTAACACTAGCCTATAGGAAGTCCCTGGTTATTACAAAATAGTTTTACTAATCTAAATGGTTTGTGTTAACATTTGGAATCTTATACAATTAGGATATATAGAATATTTTTGAGTTCAGTTACCATTTGGAGTAAAAGTTGGGTTTATGGTAAAAATTTATTAACGAATGAAAGTATACATAACAAGTATGTATATTCCCTTACGTTCTTAGTAAATCTCCTAAATAAATTCCTCAACATTATAAAAGGTAACTTAAAACAAAAATGTTGTCGGTTAACTTTTCCAACTGGGGATTCAATGACCGTTTAACCAATCACAAGTTTGTGATTTTCTTGTGGTTAAACTTTCTCATAATCCTGTTTTCTATAACTCTCCATCAGACCTTGATGGTTTTTTTCTCCTCCATATCCATATTTTCATAGAATCCTAGAATGGGGTATATCGGGTGACCTTTGTACTTATCTTGCTTTATTTTAATGTTATATATTTATTAACCTTATTTCCGATGTGGGTTTTCCTCAAAGGTATTTTCTCTTTTCATCCTTTTATTTTCAAAGAAAAATTTCAAATTGTGAGGACACAATTTATTGAAGGAGGGGAGAATGTAACACCCCGAGCTTCCACGATACGCTTCTCATTCAATAATGCAATAGATTGCATTGTACGCAACTTCGAGTTCTAAAACACCGCGACTAATCAAAGTAGCCGTTATGAATAGTAATAACCACTTTTTAAAATTATAGAAATTTTATATTTCAAAATGGACTTCATTTTTGGATTTGGAATATCGAAATTATCCTATGTTGAATTTTTGGTATTTTTCTGAGAACTTCTAATTTTTTATGAATAGTGAAAAATACTTAAAACAACTTTTTAATCAAAATATTTTATTGTGATAAATTATAATATTTAGTGGTTTTAAGGTATAATTATAATATATTTTTACCATTTTATCCATTTGTGGTCATTAGAATTAATTTATCATTGAAATTGGACATAAACAATCGCCAATCTTTTGATATAAATTGTTTCTTAAAAACACGCTATTTGTCGTAACAGTGGGAATTAATAATAAAATTAATTAATTCAACTTATATGTTTGGAATTTCATAAATAGACATCATTTTTGAATTCGGAATATCAATTATAGCTTAGGGTGAAATTTTGGCATTGTTCTGAAAAACTTCAATTTTTGATGAATAGTGAAACCACTAAGTGGTAGTTAAATAACTGATTTTTCATTTAAATGAAATATTACAACTTCTGTGATTTGAGTTCCAAAAATCCGACATACATGGTTGTCATTAAGAAGTAAAATTTGGATCAATGAGATTAAAATAATTTTTTGGTGAATAGTAACTTTTAAGTTCTTAATCGCGATTAGAGGTAATTAGTGTAGTTTAAGGTACAAATAATGTTTTAATATATGAGTTGAGCATGACACTTGTCCTACTCCTATTGGATGAGTCATGGACGACCAAGACAACCCATTGGTCAACTTGGGGACCCCATGGAGCAACTTTAGTTGGAAAATGACATTAATATATATTTATTTAATGTTAAAATTAAATTAACACAAACATGAGTTATTTTACTAAAACAGTTTTTAAGTGGGGTTACACAAGTAAAAATTTTGACTATAAATATTCATTAGAAATATAAAAAGATTTCCTATATCATAGTATTTTTTTTATAATTTTTAGACATTAAATAAATTAAATTATTTATGACATCATTATGATGCAGTGATGACCTCATTATTTAACGATTTTAATAAAATGAAAAGATAATGTAAAATCCAAGGCATAAACTTTTCCAAAGACTATTGGATGGGTAGATTTCGAACCCTTATCACCTTAGTCACGAATTATATAAGTGTGGGACCGTTAGAATCCGAAAAGCATTGTGTAATAATGTAACATTTCAATCTTTCCAAAAGAGCCCCTCCTCTCCACTTATAAAAGGCTCCCACCTCTCCCACCTTATTTACACCTTCAAGCCATTTGTCTCGGCCAACCTCGGCCCAAATACTCTCCCAACTTCCCCCTCTTACTCCTAGAAGCCTCACTTTGGGCAGAACTCTTTTCAAGGAAGCCTTTCGCTCAAATCAAAAAGAGTTACCCGATTTTGAGGTAATGTCTTCTCTAATGTTGTTTTGTTTGATTTTTTTTCTCCAACCCCCTAAACTCTTTTTATTAATTACTTTTGTAAAAACAGAATTATCCTCAATATACTAGGATGTTGTTATAAGAAGGATTCTAGCTACAATTAAAAAACACCTACATCTAATGGTTAAAGAACATACTGTTTCTGTGGATGGCGAATTTCTGCCTCACGAAATGATGATTGTTCAACACTCATATAAAACCTTCAAAAGTGGCCATTAAGATGTCACTATATTTATATATGATATAAAATATGTTTATGTTTTAATTATGCTTCTTTATTTCTCATTTATGGCATACTTTATGATTTCCATTATGGGTAAAACGCGATAATTTCATTTTAGGAAGTGCGGACTACCGCCCCCTCAAAGTGATTTGAATCGTTAATGCCATATGTGGGATGTATAAAGGATGGATTAAATGGTATTATACACTATATTATACTGTAATTAATTTATAAATTTATATCATTATGATTTCATTCCATTAAATATGAAATTGAAATGAAAGTAGCGTTAATGCGTACGTACGGCTTACCGTCTCCATGAACGGTGCATTTCATTTATTACCTCTAAATGTTACGTGACATTATTAATGAATGTATATAATGTATATATGATATATATGATATCTACATCATGAATATAATTCTGGATAAAATGGATATTTTACCACATGAACAACTTGTAATTATAAGAAGTTTATTTTTGACTCAAGTACCAAAGATCGACAAAACGACCGTTATTAACATAAATAATTTAATAATGTTCATAACATGGTAATAAGGGATATAAAAGGAATAACGAACATGAAAAAGGTTCTTAAGTAAATAGAAATTAACTCTAGTTTATTATTTAGGATGTTAAAGAACGGTCGAGTCAGGACATGACGCAAGGTAACGGAATTTCATAACCCAACTTCCATTCTTTGGGTTAATCTCCTACTTCCAAATTCTGTCATGATATTATTATTTTGTATATTGTATTTATACTTTCTTTATGTGTACATATATTGAATACACATAATAGATATATTTTATTTAAAAATGATCTTTTTAAGGGACTTCGTCTCAGTCTCCATTCATTGAGGCATATTTTGTTTTATACACAAATTTCTTTTATACAGTGTATAAACCCCTTTGACTTTTACGTTTATTCAAAAGGAATCTTTTTATACGAAGCATTTTAATAAACGACAAAAAGGGAATGCTTTTATTTCCGTACTTATGCGGCGACAACGACTTCTCGGCCGCCGTGACCATTATTTGAGTTTCGGCTTCCTCTACAAGCCATCATTTTTTTAATGAAAAATAAATACAATGTTTTATCTTTCTTTTATTTTGGTATTGAAAATGGTTTTGAAAGAATTTTTATTATATCAATGTGTTGTATTGAT
This sequence comes from Viscum album, assembly GCA_963277665.1. Classification (NCBI taxonomy): domain Eukaryota; kingdom Viridiplantae; phylum Streptophyta; class Magnoliopsida; order Santalales; family Viscaceae; genus Viscum; species Viscum album. The sequence continues at coordinate 477,312,553 of OY728140.1, forward strand.
ATCTTGTGATTGAAATGTGGAAATGTTATGTTTCCTTTATGCATGTTTTATGTGATACGATTATGTAATGGTTTATGATATGTTTAAACCTATTCATATGAGGAATGCATTGGACTTATTAAGTGACGGGTGGAGCCCGCTATAGCTCCTCAATGCATCAGCAGGTCTCATGAGACAAAATAGTGTCTTGGCATGAGGCCTTGACAAAATCTTATTTGTGGTCTTGGCACGAGGCCTTGGCTACGTGGTTATGATAGTCTGGCATTATGCATTCCATCATTATGAAAGTGGTTATTGATATTGCATGTGATTATTCGACCAGTAGAATATCCATGTGAATAAGTAAATGGCATTATCTCATTTTACTTTTTCCATATTATGTTTAAGTTCATGTTTGAAAGGATTTTGTTTTAGTTATACATTGCCTTAAATGTTAATGTTTATTTATGAAAGCTTCCGTAATATTGTTATCCTTACTGAGCATTTGAGCTCACCCCTTTCAATGTTTTAATATTTTACAGGATGTGAAGAAGTATTTTATGATTGACCGGCAAGGATAGTCAGAAGAGGATATGAGTGTGGACTATGAAGACTTTGTTATTAGTATTTTCACATTATGATGTAATGTAAGACTTATGAATTTATCTAGTGTTTCCAAGGCTACTAAACTAATTGGTCTTTTGAGACTTGATCTTTTGTGATCATGCCAATGTTACGAAGTAATGCACCGACTCTGGGTAGCTGGGGTCGGGGCGTTACACCATTCCCCATCTTGTTCATCACAACTGTGATGAGGTTGACATAATTATAGTGTTTTCAGTCCACCATTGAACTAAAACACCTTCACCCAAACAAAAAAGTAATCTATTATTTTTTAAGAATCAAACATTGTAAAATTATATTCAAAACATAAAATTTATATCCTTGTATTTTCAAACAATAAAATATTTATCAACCATGAATTAATATTCAACTATTAAATTAATATTATAAACTTTTAGTGACATCAGTCATGAAAAACCTCAATTCCAAAAGTAAATGACTGGTGTCTAGTAATTTAAATTATATTTTATTTTGTTAGTAAAATTAAAAAATATTAATAATCTATATTATTAAAAAAGGAAAAACTATTTTTAAAATACACACTCATACACACCTATATATCATAGAATAATAAATTGTTATTTAAAAAGAATAATTAAATTTTTAGTGTCAAATATATGATTTTGAAAAACATTAGAGTTCCAATTTAAAATTAAATTTACCATATATAGAATATTATTAAAAAAATGACATGAAATTTTCAATCTAATTAGTAAAATTTGATTATGGTGATTATTTAAGAATTATTTGAGATAGTTGATTTTAAATTGATCTTTAAAATACAATATGTGTATACAATATTTTTTATGAGTTAAGTACGTTGAAAAAATAATTAAAAATTTAATTTAAATGATTCGACAATAGAAATATTTGTCTATTAAAATAATCCACATTAAAAAAATAATATCATCATAAAAAACTATAAAAAATGTTTAGTGTCTATAATGATTTAAAATGTTTTTAAATAATTTATTATGAAAGGAATTATTTTTAAGATGGAAAATAAATAATGTTAATTTGCTTCTATAGATCAAAAATTCCAAATAAAGTTGGTGAAATATAGATTTTTATAATATATGATCATGTGTAAATTATTTGTATTAATGTTCCAACAATATAAATTTCCCAATACAATGTCTAAAAACTATTATACTATTCAATTTCATTTTCTTTAAATAACCATTTATCTCCCCATTTTACAACACTAAAAAACCACTATGCAACGATCTCTTTTGAATTTCACTCTCAAGATCCCAATTAATTTTCATTTGTGGTTATAAGTTTTTCTTTACAATCTATTATTATGAAACTTATAAAGGTATGATTTTTAATATTTTCTCTTCAATTTTCTAATGTAATAATTCTTAATTAGATCTATTAACTTATCAAATTTGGTTAGGCATAAATAATATAAATAAATTATTTATATATTACTTTTATAATTCCATTTATTATAATTATACAACCTTGAGAAATAGTTATAGTTAAAATATTTTATCATATCTATAACTCCGTTGTCCAAATAATTTAGTATCATATGTACTTATGATATTATGGATATAGTAGTTTATTAAATCCAAACATTTTTTATGTTGGAGTAAGATAAATCTTTTTTATCATTTAATAGGTATATTATTGATTATACACATTTTTATTATAGTCTATCCTCCATCATCGATGCTTCTATTAGTGAGAGTTTTTTGTCAAAGAAGTTGTATATCCCTAATACCTATCATATATTTCTGATTACAAACACAAATATTTTGTGGTGGGTGCATTAACTCTAAATACAACCATTTAAAATTATTTCATTCATGGACGAAATCATATTTATATCCTTGTATAGTTATTTTATCCAACAATAATAATCTATTATAGTCACATTTATATGGATTCGTTACAGATAATTATAAATATGATGTTATATTATTAATTTTAATACATTATAGTATCAAATATTGCCACATTATTCTATTGTTTGAGAAAAACATGAACATATTAATATCGAATATTTTTATATGGATAATTAATTATTATTATCCATGATTATGTAGTGGGATTCCTATGGGGTATTTAATATGTCTTGCTCTATATTCTATTCATATGATTGATGTATTATAATTATTAAGTAATGGACTTGACCTAGAATTATAAGGCTTATCAAGGCATTTTTTTGGTCTCATAATGTAAAATAAATATATTATTTTTTTATCAGTTCCCTATTATATTATTTTTAAACTGAGTACTTGGTTCTACGTTCTTGATATCTGACATTATCCATTTCATAAAATTGAGATTATTTTTCTATGAGATTTTTATTCCCATTATCATTATATCCATGGATTATATTATTATTATTAATTTACATAGAATCATTTATTTTTTCAATCCTTCTATATTTTATATGCATAGTTAATTACATATCTTCTTCTATTATATGATTCCCCATAAAAATCATCTAACATAGCCATTTTAATTTTACGAATATCAAAAAGAAAGCGTAAAAAACCTATGAATTTTCTTATAATAAACTAGTACTCGCCCGTAAAATGGCACAATGTATTCGATTTATGGTTTGTCTTATAATAAGACATTAATATTTATAAAAACTGAGAAAAAATGTAATGTTAAATAAATATTAATTAGAAAGTAATGGTGTAAGATAAGGGATAAGAGTGCATTTAATATGAAGACTCCATTTAAATAGTTGATAAAGAAAACAGATATAGTAAATGTATATGAATTTTTAAATTTTGTGGAAGAAGAGTTGACTTAAATTTCAATTTCGATCGCAATAATTGTAATGTGGGAACTGAAATAAAAAGTTAAAGATAAATAAAATATAAGATAGTGGTTATAATAATAAAAATGATAAATTTGACAATAAATGAAATAATAATAAATTGAATGGGTGGGATGTTCGGGAAAAATGAAAACCGAGTGAAACTATTCATTGTATATATGGAACAATATGGAATGAAGGATATAAAGATCAGATGAAAAGATGAAACAAAATATGAAATTAAATAAAATATATAGATGAAGATAGATAGTCGATATCTACTTCATAATAATTGACAACATGAAATTAAATTAAAAAATAGTCAAGAGAAAAATTGAATATGGTTGTTTCTTCACTAAATGTCAACATCCCTGAGTATTATTTTTATATTTAGTACCCAACCAGTACATAATGAATTTATAAAAGTCGTCAAAATTAATGAAACAATGTTATTTTTTACATACAATGTTTTATCATATAATATTAATAAACATTCCATTCTTTACATAAATCTACATAGCATTATATTTGTTCGTAACAAATATTATTGTATACTATAAAAATATCAAAATTAAAGAAAATTGAAACACATAAATTTTTCAAACTCTAATGAGAAGTATTATGCTTAATGTAATTAATATGAATGAGTTAGTCTCTCAAATATATAAATTTATTACCAAAAATGTAATCATGCAACTGATAAAATATCCATATAGCTGTATATGCGGCCACTGAAGTGAATTTTATAGTGTAAAGGAATGAATTTATAAAATGCATGCCTAAAATATATAAACTATAGGAGGAAAACAACTGGATAATGATATTTAAATATGAAATTGCTTATTAACATAATTTTTCAATGTCAAATTGAATAAGGACTCTATATTGAGTCTTCCCTAAGCACTAAAATTAATCACTTTTATATGGAGTGAGAGTCCATGGTAAATGATTTTTTCATGGACTATAGAGTATCTTTATCATCACCATAACATTGCCAAGATGTCCCGCATTTGTTTCCCTCGTATCATCTCAAAAACATGACCTCAAGAAGTTATGTTTTTCATCCAAATAACAAATACAACACCTCCAGTTCATTTCACTACAACAAAGTATATTACCACCCCATGATTTAATTACAACACTCTTGAATCCATCAGCAGAGATCAAAATAATGAAAAATTCAATATATATGAATTGCTAGAGTATTTAACACATGTAGATGAAATCATTCTATACAAATATAGATGTTAGAGAAATTGTTAATAAATCATAAAAATAGTAGAAAATATATAATTTAATAAATAAGGAATTATAAATTATATTGTGCCTTCATGATAGAAAAATCAATTAAATTAATGAAAAAATTGTGCAATTGGATAATTCAAATTATGATCATTATAATAATTAATGTTAGAATAAAATTCATGTATCTAAAAAAAGTTCTGCAATTTTATTTCTAGAAAACATCATTCAATTTAATAAAACATTTTTAGAACACTTTAAAAAAATGACTATAGTCATTTTTTTTAATTTTATAAGAATTTATTCCAAATCTGGCCAATGCTTTTATTTTAGTTGAATGATTGTTGAAAACAAGTGTGTGTCTATCGAAATATGGATAGTATCCAACTATACAACACTAATTTAATGTGAAAAATAATTAATTATAAATATAATGGTTAAAATGTAAGAAAACACTAAAATATTATTTTCCCTCTATCTCATACCAAACATGATGAACATATGAAATATGAATTAATAATTATCAATAAAGAAGCCTAATCTCAAATAAAAAAATCATATCAGTTGCATAATAATTTAAAGTATACTACTAAAAGTGGATTGATTTGATACTTTTTATTGACCAGAAATTACCTATAGTGAATCAACACAATGACAATTGAGCATCCGACTCCAATTCAACCACAAAATTTAGCTTGTCCTCTTCTAGACCAATCTATAGTGTGGCTAGTGCAGAATAAAGTTACTGGGAAACCATTCCAAACACACCATCCCCATAATAGAACCTTTTGGCCAAAAGGATGATATTTAGGGCCAAAACTTATGGTCTATGTTTATGATAATTTATGTAAAACCATGGCTATTGATAAATTAGCCTTAATGTTGGGTTGTGCATCTTTTGTGTGTTATAAAAAATTTATGTGAAAACCAAGTGTATCAGCATTACTGTTTTGTGGGATTTTGTGATAATTTTAGAACTGCAGGTACTATGAATTTGATTCTTAATGATAGGATTCATAATTTAGTACAGCTTGATGTATAAAACCATTGATAGAGGTCTTAAGATAGATAAAGAGTTACTATTCCCAAAAAAACGAAATCAAAAGTAAGAGCATTGTTTTACTGCCCCTATGACACAGCACTGATGTGAGACCATTATGGAATTCACAAAATCTCCATTTTATATATTGAGAAACTTCTATACCTTACTCTTCCACGCACCTACCAACTTTATCACCAAATCAGTTCCCTTCACCTCTGCCCAGTTCTCATCAGCCTCAATTTCTTCTTATGACGCTCATGCTTCAGTTTCCATGAAAAAAACAAAATTTTATTATTTTGAAATCCCAGATCTTTTGATAGGGGCCATGAACTACTAGGAAGCCTAGGTCTATAGCTGACAGATCATATCGATGATCCTTTTCTATCATAATATTCTGAATTATGTAAATATCTAACATGGAGATGAAAAATAGAATCTGAACCTGCTGCACAAAATTCATTAATGATGGACCATCATAGAGTAAACCGAGTAACAAGGGAAAAGATCACATTTTTTCTATTTATGGCATCCATACCAACACCCGATATAGGTTTCATCACTATCATAACTTAAGCATGACCTTGAGAATCTTCTATTCTCTTCGATTTTTTTTCGAATCATCATTCCCTCCTTCTCCTAGTTTTTCATTTATGATTAAAGAAGTGTGATCCAATAGGTCACTTCAACCAAGCCACCACTAATTCCCAACACTAATTTATGAGTAACATATCATGAGATTAATAATAAATACTATATGTGATGATTAAAATGTAAAAATATGATAAAATTTTATTTTTCCTTACTATCATACAAAACATGATTAAGGTATAAAATATGAATTAAACATGATCAATGCAGTAGCATAATCTCAAAATTAAAATGATTTCATTTGTATAACCATTAAAAGAATACTACTGTAATTGGTAATTATTTGAAAAATTTATAATGGCCTTAAATTACCTCGGGTGAATTATCCCAATAGAAATAGAGCATATGACTCATATTCAACAACCAAATTCATATTTTCCTCTACAAGACCCATCTGTGGTGTGTTTTGTCCATAATATAATTTATTATGGTTTCATTAAATCATATTTTACTCAGAATCCCTTTTAGGTATTCTATAATTAAATCCACCTTGCGTAGATGTGGGAACCATTACAGGATAACCAAGATAAAAATAGAACACAATTCTATACATGACATTTGGAAAAATAAAAATAGGTTACAAATGCAGACAACATTTTTAGATATCATACATACACAGTAGCACCACCTTAATCATTTGTTATGCTTGAAAAAACAGACCATCATGCAAAAATTGACATCTAAAATGGTCTTGAAAATTAAAAAATCCATACCATTCAGCCATTTGAATGTTACCTTAATTTTAATTTGGCTTGTTTCGAACATAACCAGAAAATTGTTGAATCTAACAAAATAATTCGTAATTGTCAGAGCACTAAAAAACCAAGAAAAATCTTGAATGCATGGTTAGTAGAAAATATCACCATACAGTAACTCTAGACACCTTGATTCTCCATTGAATCTTCCACTATTTCATGCGCATTTGGTTAATTATGAATAATCATGAGGGACATAACAGTCTATAAAAAGTTAAACTTATTGAAATATTTTGGAACTCATAATATATGTGAAATATCCTCTATTGGTGTACAGTATGATAGGATATTAATCTTATTTGATGTAAGATTCAATGTTTTTTCAAGATATAAGTAGCTAAATCCATTTATGGGGAGAATTTTTGATATATAAATGGTTTCAGTTGTAGCCAATATCATATATAATGAAGGTCTCCACTCACTGCAAGTATCCGAATATAAAAACAACATGCATTTGGTTTAAAAATACATGTGCCCACTTCATGAAGTAGCATAACTACTGGTAACTTAAAAAGAAAAATTTAATAACTATAAAATCATTATTACCTTGTAAAAATTATATTTTGAGTTAACTATATTTACTATGATGTGGACATATCATTTGGACACTTGATTTAACACAGAGTGGGTATAATGAACTTGAATTTAGTGTCATTAGAATATGTCATCATATAGTAAATCTAGATACCTTTATTCCCTTTTTAATCTTCAACCATTTTATGTGAATTTGGTTTTACATGAATAAACATAATTAGAATAACAATATAATAAAAGAGAGTCTGATTAAATATATTGGAATTCATAATATTTGTGAAATATTATAGATTTTTGTACAGAATGAGAGGGTAAAAATCCTATTTCATGTAAGCTTTAGAGTTTTTTCAATATATGAGTAGGTGAATCCATAGAAAGGGAGAACTCCTGCAACATAAATGGTTTTAGGTGTAGCCAATAACATATTTTATGAAGGCCTCCACTCACTACAATTAGAAACCTATAAAAAACATGTAGTAGGTTTAAAAACAACTTGTGATCACTTCATTAAGTATCGTATCACCTAGTAACTAAAACATAATAATTCATTAACAATAAAATGATAATGAGACCACCTTGGTTCAGATAATACACATCACCTTAAGTACAAAAAAGTTATATTCACCATGAATAGTGTTCACTATAGGTTTAAAAACCCTTCACACCATATACTTTTGTGATTTATTATCCCTTCTAAACAATAAAAACATTAAATTATCGATTTTAATTTATTTTATATAAAATAAAGAGATATAAAATTGAATAAATAAAATATTATTTTGTATTCAATATCATTATTTACAATATCAAAAACTAAAATATATTTACTAAATTTGTATAAAAAACTGAAATGATTAAGAACACAATCCATTTTATAAGGTATCCGAAAAAAAAATCAGCCTTTCAAGCATTTAAATGAAAATAGATAATAGTATTAGGTTTAAAATGAAACATATAGCCTATTATTATGAAGTATATCATGATTGTTATTTGGAAAAATATATCTATATCTGTAATTCATGATTTCAGGAACAATTAAAGATAAATCATATTAACTTTTAGACAGCTTAACCTGGGATTTCAAAAATCAACATAGTTTAATGAAATATAAAAAAAATCTATTATCTACCTAACCAAAAAACATTAACAATAATTTGATCCCTATAAGTAATATTATAATATAATTACTAAATAAAACTATGAAACACTATAAACCAAAAATTAATGATGGAACCGAAATCATTGACATAGGAAACACATACAGTGATTCGAACTGGAAAACAATGAAGATTATATTAAAGTACTAAACATAAGAACATATTTGTGAAATAAGCTGAATGAAAGTGAATAGTTTTTGAAAACATTGTGTGATAATTCTTATTAAGTAATAACGCATGGGTACTCAAGATGATAATTTCTAATGACCATGCATTCAAGGTAAGTATAATGACTCTGTGATAAATATTCTATATTTTTGTACAGTACGAGAGGATACAAATATTATTTCATATAAGCTTGAGAGAATTTTCCAGATCTGAGCTGGTGAATCCTTGGAAGGGGAGAACTCATGCAACACAAATATTTGCAAGTGTACCCAATAACAAATAACGTGAAGCCCTCCACTCACTACAATTAGAAACATATAAAAAACATGTAGTAAGTTTAAAAACAACTTGTTCTTACTTAATGATGTAACATTAATACTAGTAACTAAAAAATTATAATTTATTCACTATAAAATGATAATGTGACCACCTTGGTTCAGATAATACTCATCACATTATGTACACTAAAGTTACAGTCACCTTAAATAGGGTTCACTATAGGAATAAAAACCCTTCACACAATATATTGTGGTGATTTTATATCCCTTCTAAAAAATAGAAACATAAAGTTGTCTATTTTATTAAAATGTATATACAATAAAGAGATTTAAAATTGAATAAATTAAACATTAATATGTTTTCAATAACGTTATTTATCATAAAAATAGTAGAATATATATACTAATATCGTAGAAAAAATTTACTGAAATTTTAATGAACACGATCGATTTTATAAGGTGTCTAAATAAAAATTTATGCCTTTACTGTTATTAAATGAAATATAAATAATATTATATATTTATGATGCAAAATAAATCCTATTATTATGAAAAATATCATGACAGTTAGCAGGAACAAATATTTTTTTTATTGAATTCAAGATTTCATGAACAATTGAAGATCAATCATAGGAACTTTTACACCACTCAAACTATGATTTCAAACACCAACATAGTTTAATGAAATATAAACAAAACTATTATATACCGAACCAAAAACATTTAAATATAATTTTTTTTCATATAAGTAATATTATAATAGAATAAATATATAAAACTATGAAACGCTATCAACAAAAAATTAATGATAGAACCACAATCATTGAAACAAGAAAAACATATAGTGATTACAACAGACTAATAAGGAAGATGATATTAAAATAGTGAATATAAGTAGATATTGGTGAAATAATCTCAATGAGATTAAATATATTATGAAAAAATTATATGATACTACTTATTATGTAATAACTGATGGGTACTCAGGATTTTCTAAGAACCCTCATAAAAACCATTGAAATTTGATGTATTAAATGTTTCCTACTTGTTGATTTGGCTAATATCTTGTTATCCTTCCAAGTGATCAGTTTAAAATTCATTTTGAAACAAAATAATGAAGAAACTATAGTTAGGAGCAACTACCATATAACTAGGTGCTTTCTCAAAAGAAAGTTGGGGTGCAAAATTCCATTGAGAATTCTTTCAAAGAAACATAATCTAAATAGATGGTGAAAAATTAATGTTTAAAAGAAAAAAGAAACATAGAATACTAGTTTTATAAAATACACGAATTTCATGATGGAGATGATTTTTTGACGAATTCAATTTAAATAGGAAAACATATATTGAAGCTCTTCCATTATTAATATAATGTTATGGGTCCATTACATAATAACATGTTATACATTTCATTTTTTACACTAAGAAGTAGTAAATAACACCATTCAATACCAGTAAAATTAAAGATAAAGGGTAACTAATTACAAAATAATGAGTGTCCATAACCTTCATGTTAATATTGAAAAAAAATCGCATATTTACATGTATAATTAAAGGAATTACATTTTTTTAATTGAAAGAAAGGAAAAACTATAGTGAAATTTAATAGACATGCAGCCATGTAATTTTTCCAAAGCCTGTCCGGTCTGAAACTATCCCTGTAACTTCTTTTCAAGTAGTATAATCTAAACAGAAGGTGAGAAAACAATGATAAAAAGGAAAAAGAGACATAGAAGAATTAAATTTCCAAATATTCTTGGTCCCCTTACTGGAATAGTATGCATTTTAACTGGTTGAGGGAATGTGAATAATGTTTGTAGTGGAATGCACCCACAAGAAAGGAATATCATTAATGAATGTACAATATATGGACGAGGGATGCTGATAAAAGATATATCGTAAACATAATTCCCAATGGCAGTGTATTAAAAAAACAAAAAATTTAATGCATATAGAAAAAATTTATATATATTGGATTATAAAAGTTTTATAATTGAATAGTGAAATTTGTGAAAAACAAATCATATTAATGAGAAAATTACTACAATTGAAAAGAAAAATGTTGGGAATAGAGAATATAATACACAAAGTATTTGAAAATAACCGTTTTTATTCTATATTTGGAGTATGCATATGCATAAAGCAAATTATTTTTATCATAATGGAATTTTTATTGTAAAAAATTATGAAAAAATCATAAGAGATCCTAAATACTGAATATTATAGAGAAGAGAAAATATTCTGTCAGGGGGTATATATAACACACCTCTTGTAGTGCAGTGGAAATATAGGGTCGGTGAAGGAACATAGAGGTAAACAATATGCGTCCATGAAATTCATTTGACTCCATTATGGCTGATAGAAGCTAAAGGAAGTGGATCCCTGATTTTAGACTTTGTAATGAAGATATTTTAATAAAATATGGAAATTTTAGAAGAAGATACTTAGATAAAAGATTGAATGGTCAAGATTAATGTTCTAGTGACTATTGGATGAGAAAATTACCTTAGTCAGGAGATGGAAGATTCTGTTGTTGATCTTGTCTACTGCGAAGTGGCAAGTTGTCATAGTGAGAGGATTGGTGTGTTATATGAATTTCATTAACCCATTGAGCTAGAGTTTTGAGGATAGAGACAATTGATCAGATGAGGGGGGATTTGGGGCTGGGATCAAAGATTTTCTTGGAGCATATGCGTTCACGTTAGTAATCGATGATTCTGAGGAAACTTCCTACAGGGAATGAGGGATGCAAAAAAAAAAACAAGTAGCCATGGGAGAAAACGAATAGAGGGGAGACTCTGAATGGAAGTCCCAGGGAGAGATTTAACATTATGCAGTGGTGTGCTGAAATGAGGTGAAAGAAAAAGTCGATTTGTGTGCACAATGAACTACCAGATAGTAGAGAGAAGGATGATGTCATCGTAGGGAGTTTTCAGGAATCCTATGTCTTGAAGATATTAATCCCCACCATGACTGGGAAAAGTAAAAACGTGGATACTATAGTAAAAACCATGATAAGGTGGAGGATAGAGACAGAGGCCCACAGAAGGATGGTAGATCGAGAGAGGGAGGATGACATAGGGGGTCTTTAATGGAACTCTAGGTCAAGACCCATGAAAATCTAAACAGGAGTGGTAGAGGGAAGCGGTGGAAAAATAAGATCCCTTAGAGTGGAGAAGCATTGAGATATGGAGGAGCGACACGTTTGGAAAAAATTACATGATAGAAGTGGGAATAGACACGTTGATGTTTGAAATCCAGAATAAGTATATATAGTAGATATGGAAAAATAATAATGTTTTATATACAATAGTAATTGAATTACGGTTTATAATATATTGAAATGTTCATGTTTTTTTATAAAAATTAAAATTAATTATTTTATCTAGGGTAATTTTTTTATTTGTATTCAATGACATTATAATATATGACCACAACCAATGGGATTCTAAATTTGGTGTTAAAATTTTGGATTCAAATAAATTATATAAGAATCATTTCGAACTAGATTTAGAATAACATTGTTATAAAATTAATATTTAATATATATCTTCAAAATAATGTAGACATTTTTCTACAATGGTTAGAATAAAATTTATGAATTTATACTATATAAATTAGATTTATCTAGTTTTATTCATAATTCATAATTTTATTCATGACCTAATTAGTTTATTAAATATTGTAGAAATAATTTTCAATTGAATGATTTTAAACCATACAAAGCCCAAAAATATTTGTATGGATTATCACACATAGAGAACCAATGAAGCTTGTTCTAGTTATGAATAAATTATATATATATATATATTATAGAATTTGACTTAGGATATAATAATTAACATTTCTCATATAGACAACCATGTTTTATATCATCATGTATTTTCAATGTCAGATCATTTCATGAGGTAGAAGCCTCCATCATTAAATGGAACCACTAATCAATTAGAAATAGGTAAATCGTTCATGACATAAGTGGTGATATTCCTTGCATTGTTTTGTTACAAAAATAAAAAGGTTATCATTGTTGTATATTTGATAAGGATACATGTAAATAAATGATAGTCATTGATTCAAAATACTATGGTGGAGGAAAAGATCTATGAAATTGAATGTATTCATTTTCTGGTGATAATTTATATTATATGCATTACCTATGATCACTAATTTGATATAAAAAAGAATATAAATAATTTAAAAAAACAAAGATAACTTTGTTGATGTTTATGAGGATTGTTTTAAGGGGTTAGTGAGGTGTGATGGAAATTATATACATTCCAAAAACTAAGATGAATAACTTCAATGATTTAATAAAATGAATCTTTTTAATGTAATTTATCTATCAATAATTATTAACATGTGTAGATAGAGTGAAATGTTTAATCAATACTGATAATTATTCATCAATTGCATATAATATCAATGGAATCAAAGAATAGAAGTTGAGAGTAGATAAAAATGATAAAAATACCATTTGATAAAGAGAATAATTTATGATTGTAATTTATAATATATATTAATAATGGGAATAGGTTTCATGGATATTTATTAAATGGATTGGGATTCTTTCTAAAGCATTGAGATAAAGGCTACAAAACTCTTGAGTGAAAATGAATTAATGATTTAGAATTCTTTAATTATCTCATGAAAAGTATATGAGCTATAATTCTAATAAATTTCCCAATATTCCTAGTAATATATCATAGAATTTACCAAGTTAATAACATTGATATTATTAAATTACAATGGATGATGTCGAATTCTTAAATTATGTTATCATAGTTACATTGATCATAAAACGAAATTTGAATAAAAAATTATTTGATTCTAGATCCACACTATCTTCAATATATTATATTTTTTCTAAAAGAAGTAAATTATCACTTGACACATTAAAGAATTAGTTGTTTATTAAAAATTGTTGAGAAAACAATAAAATATTTAAAATATATTGGATTATTTTAATGTAAATACAATGTGGATTCCTTGTTTAAATGAATTTTTTATCCTAATTGTCAGATTTAATATAATTATAGAGACAGATTGGAAATAAGTATATAATATATATGAATTTGTTAGAGATATAAATAGAATTAAATTTTTTTGGGAGGCATAAAATAACTTCTATTTAGTGGAGAGACAATGTTTCCAATGTTGTGTATGGAACCAACTATAGTTTCTAATCTAAATGAAATTTCAATACAATAAAAATAACCAATATAATCTTTGAATGATATGTAAATTCTAGTGATACTATATATTTTTTTTAATGTGTAATATTTTCAATTTGAATGGAATATCTATGGACCCCTCAATGACCAATTTTGTTGAATAATAACAAACACTAATAAATAAAATTAAGATACATAGTTTCCTTATATTATCTTTTTACAATTATAGATTTAGATAAACAAATATCCCAATAAACTAATGTATCCCAATTTTCTATATAAAGGGATTAAATTGAAATGGATAATGGAATATTAAGAATGTTTTAAGGTATTACTGAAGATATTAATCAATAAAATAGTGTATTTCAAACTGATGGGAAATGATATATTAATTATATATAGTGATGCATCAATGAAAGGACTAAATTTTATCCTTATAAAAAGATATTGGTTTTTATTATTTATCATGTAATTAAAAAACCATGAAAAAGCATATCCAACACATTATATAGAGTTTAAATGGTATTATTTTACTTGATGTGATGTAGACACTCTTAGTATTCCTATGGATGTGGGAAATTTATTGATAAAATAGATTGATGTACAAATTCCCAAAGAAAGATATCAACAAAAGCTAAATTTTAGGGACAATGCTTCACAATGACTATGATATTATAATACACTACCACAATTTGATGGAAAGAAATGAAGAATATTCATTGAGTCACAATGATCTAGATGTTCTATCTAGGATAGGGATAGGAAAAAATCCAATAATCAAGGATTAAGAATAATTATACATAAAAATTATTTGGGTAGTGAAAAATCATTCTTCTTCAAGGTAAATACCAATCAATAATTATTATAGATTATAAAGAAGTCTAAAATAACGGTTCGAAAAAGATAATTTAAATTATAAAAGATTTGAAATTTATAGGATTCATCTGTATGTATGTTATTATGATTTTTGAAAATAAGAGATCTACTATAACAACTAAAGCTGAAAAAGGAATTTATAAATGATATTAATAGCTTAAATATTAATATTAATCCAAGTAGTAGAAACTTGTTCATAGATTTGGAAGAACACATTTGGTGGGAAAATATTAGGTATAAAATTACAGATTATGCTCTAATATAATTGTTATGACAACACACAATTGTTTAGATACGACTTTAAAAGGGCTATATGAAAAATCTCTTCATAACAATGTGGAAATTGAATAATATCACAATGGATAATGTTACAGGATCTTTAAATTCACCAAATAGATATGGATCTATATGTATAATTGTATATTACATTAAAAATTATTGAAATTTTCTATGAATAACAACGTATCTACCCCTTAGGTAACTTATATTACATTATTTTAATTATTTTTTTATTGTTTCAATGTGTGTCTCAATTATTATATCTAACTAGGACAATATATTAACATTTAAATTCATTGGAAGTCTTTTGAATTATTTGGAAACTATGATATTTTTTAGAACCATTTATTAAAATATAATTAATGGTTAGTCTAAAACGAATATATAAAAATTTTATGAAATGGTGGGATTATGTTCACTCAATTTACAATTTACATTGTTTTGGAAACAAACTCATGTATTTTTTATACAATAATATTTTTTTACTCCATACTAAATAAGGAAAAATATATATATTTGTAATATAAAAATTACATACTCCATCCTACTAGGATGAATTCAGTTAAAGTAGTTCCTTTATTCAATTACCAATTGTGTAGTAAACTGAGCACTAATGAGCTATCCAAAAATATATTAGGGCAGCTTAGTTTAATAAAATTATAATTAGAAGAAGGGATTGAAATTTAATGTAGGGGGACATATATTCTTGATGGAATTCATATTTTTGGATGTCTAAATATTTGGTAAGAAGGGGATTCTAAATTCATTGTAAAATAAGCCTTTTGGATATTATTTTGATATTTGGGACGTGTTTTTATTTGATAATCCAATGAAAAAATGACTCTACATAGAAGGGCTGGTGACATTGAAGAGACTGGTATTTAAAATTTCTTTTTAACTAAATCAACCATTGAAACTCATTATGTTTGAATTACATAATTTTTAGAATCAAAACAATACTCACATATATATAAAATAATTAAACACCAAACAGAATGGTTTTTACATGGGTCAAACCCACCACAGGTAACCAACTCTTTAACATGGTTGGTTGGGCTCCCTATGTTCAAATTATACACTATAATCAATAAACGGTCATGGGTATAAAGTCTTGTGAAATAGTCACATCTTTTTGGTCTAGAGTCATATCAAATAATGTTGTTTCACACTAAATTCATATAAAATATGTATCAATGATTAGAATTATCATCTTTAGAGATAGGCTGCATCAGCACTATCAGATGTATATTTCCCTCGATTAGGATTCAATAATATTCAATAATATATATGCAATAATTGAAAATACTATGAGAAAATTATTCTTAATATCTTCTCTATATTATCCAACTGAATGTCCAATATCAGACTAGCATAGATTATAAAATCATACTTTGGACATTAGACGGTCTTCTTCTCTTCCCAACTCTAACCATTAATTCTCTTTTAAAACACCAATCCTACTTATCATCAAAAATGTAATTATTTTACTTTATTTTAATATGATTAGCATAAATATTCCAATAAGACATTTCAATTATGATAATTCAATTTTATCTATCAAAACCAGTTTTTATAGAATAAAAATTAGTAATATATTAAGGTTTCCACAAAAAAAATATAGGAATCTAATTTTTCATATCCAATTATATTATTTACACTTTAATATAAATTATATCATCTGAATTCAGATTTCCTTCGGATTTAAATTAGATGACTAAAATTCCCATGCATGTAGATATCCAATTCATCTTCTTCTTTTTCATTCTTAATATATAATAATAATAGCTAAAAAATCATCTTCTTTAGCTAAAACATCTAAAATAATGTGGAATAGTATTAGTATTTCGTTTTTATTTGAATAATTTCATCAAACATATATAATTACCCATGTATTCTTCTAAAAATCAACTAAACAACTTAGCATATATAAGTGCTCGAGAAATAGGTGATTTAGGATTTGACGACCAGTACACCATCATCACAATAACATTACAAATGTATTATCAATTAAATTAGTGATAAAATTATTTTTAATTATCATAAATAACACATATTATTCAGTATAAGAATAATAGTATATAAATTTACTACATAAAAATTATACAAAACTTATTATTCATATTTTTTAAATTAACCCACTCACCATTATCATGGTCCTTAAGTTTAACATTAGTAATAAAAAACATATGATTGGAAATTATATTGATCTTGTTATGTAATGTGAATATTTAAATATAAAATATTAAATCCATTTTTTATATTGAGTTTATATAAATGGATTAATATAATCTTTAACATAATTGATCAAATACTATTTTTATAGTAACATAATACTTATGATTCCAAAACATTAATGGTTGATTTTAGAACTTTATCATTGTGTTATGATAATATTTATTATAATTAATAAAAAAATATTTTAGTATAAATAATTGTATAAAAAATATTAATTTAAAATTGTTATCATGTTAAAAAATTAATAAATTCTCCAATTTTCCCCTAAAAATCAATTATTTAAAAAAATTCCCAAAAGTTTACCATTGGATAATTTTGATATGAGGAACTTAAAAATAAATCACATTTTATAAAAATAAAATTAAAATAATTATAAATATTTCCTTAAAATGAGAATTCTGTATATATAATGAAAAAATAGACATTAATGAAAAGGTTCTATTTAAAAAATTAAGTGTTCTTAGTCCAATTTTATATGAATTTATAACATAATAAGACATTTTTATTTACAAGTGGATTCATTATTCTAAAACATTCTTAATAGTATTATTTTTATTTAAAAGAACTCATATATATAATTATTTCATGTTAAATAAATTACCAAATGATATATTAATTCATGGAAAAATATATTCCAAAATCTATAGGCGTTACGTTCTCCTCCCTTTGAAACATTTTATACTCCTTATTTTAATTAACATTTAATAAAAGAAGACACTAAGTGATCAATAATAAACTGAAGATATATCTCCTACTAAGATATCCAACTCTTCATCCTTGGTATGTATGAGAAACTATTTCTTCCAAATCTGATACATTAGGAATTCACAGGGACCTGACTTTCACTGCATCATTTTTGTGTTCTAGTTTCAAACCTAATATAATAGAAAAAAATGTTATGAAACTATTAAATTGAAATTTTTATGTTATCATTTTATTATGAAATCAAATTACTAATATGGCTTCCCCAATGGCACTATAATTTCAACATATAATAATTTCCTTTCAAAAATCATATTCTAGTTATGTATTATAACTGTTTTGGATAAACATATGATATATTAAAATGATTTCTCTCATAAATATTATACTAATAATATAAATAGATTTTGAAATAAATCCTTTATAATGTATTGAATTACAATTTGATTGAACCGAATAATATCCCTTGGGAGTGTCTATAAATGTGTGAAGTCTTATTCCCACTCCTCTTTCGCACTAGTAGATATTGAGTTATACTCATTCGACCATTTTAAAGTGATTACACCTATGAGAATCAATGCCATAACCTCATCATCATTACATTATAAAATCAATTTGATGTTATCATGTACTTACACTTACCTACTCGACTTATACATAAAGTTTTCATAAAATATATCTATCCTATTCTAAAAAATAAATGAAATAGTACTAAAAAAACTAATATTTTATTTGATACTAATAATAATAATCAAAGTTAAAGATATATTTTTTTACATCACTTCTATCCAATTTACATTACATCCCATAATATGATCCCTAAATCCTAAGAATATAAGTTTATTATATTTTTGGATAAGATATATATGAATTATATTCTATAATATTTTTTAACATAACACCATTATTTTACCACAAAAGACTCAAATATAGGTGTATCATAATATATAATAATCTTTATTATTCAGGGAATGGAAATATAATGAAGGAGTGATTTCAAACACTCTGTAAGGGGAAACATATCAATATGTCATCAAGGGACTGATTTTAAGAATTATATAAAACATGTGAAAGGGAGAAATATGTTAATTAAAGAACATGGAACCATGATAGTTTTCATCGATCCACAATAGAATAACATGTGATGGAAAGAATTTACTATGTAAAACAACTTTCGTGCCATGTTATAAAAAACTTGATCCATGGGGAATAATCATATGAATATGTAATGGACAAGTATCATTCTACTATGAAATAAAATTATAGTTATCTTTAAAAAATTAAAAAAATAGATTATCATAATATTGTGACAATATATAAAATGTACCCCACATTGTTTTGTGATCATATAAAAGAATTACAACCGGTTAGGTTACTAGAAGATCCAAGAAGTACCCACCTATAATAATCTGAACATATTTATTCCATAATATAAATATAATTAAATAAATCATGAATGTCAATTGAATGAAAATAATTTTCTTTCATCGCATGATAAATAACATATGGAATGAAAAATGGGTGTCATAATATTCGTAAATGGTATCACCAAAATTGACCTCAATAATGTAGACCATTGGTACCAAAACACAATCTCCCCAAAAAGTATATATCATCATCACATTTATTGAGTGATTAATGAAACATAAATTCCGTGGAAATAAATCCATCTTATGTAATATGGAAAATTATAGGGAAATCATAAATCTAATTTTTGAAAAAATATTTAACATTGATTTAAAATAAGTTGTTATTGTTCACATTATTAAATATTTTTTGAAAATGTTTTGTAAAAACATTATAAAGAACATATAATTTTAAAAAAATACATAAAAATGGATCCTTGAAATTATATGAGGGTTAAAAAAATTAAATGTGGGGTGTAAGATAGAACATTTGATAATGGTATATTTTAAAAACATTTTTGATATGTTCAAATACCTTTTTTTTAAAAACCATGTAAAAACTGTAAACAAAATATTTACTTAGAAAATGATTAAGAAATTAGGAGGATAACATATGTTAACACATAATGTTTTCCACATAAAATTTAGATTATTGGTCATAATGAGAAATATCGATAAAGAGTGAAAATTATCATTAATATATATAATAAGTATTTCCAATAATGATATATCTTTGAGAAAGAAATAAATGAATGTAAATATTATAATTCTAATTTTCAATTTCCCTGGAGGGAGGATTCATTATAGAATCACCACAAAATATAATAAATCCATATTGATAATCCATAGTAAAAAATGAATAACTATGACTTTAGAAATTAAGATGATTCTTGAAAACGTTTAACATAGTTCCTGATTAGTTCCACAGATGCACATAACATCCAGGATAATCAAATTACATTTATTAAATACATTAATGAGAATGATATATATATATATATTATATGGTATACTTATTTTCATTTTTTATTTATTTTTAGTATAATTTCTTATTATTTATATTACACGGGGTTGTTTTGATATTTTCTCAGTATCACTTTTTGTTTATTAACCAATGGTAAATTATATTATAAAAAATCGTCATGGTCACAAGAATTTATGTTTTTTATTTTCATTATATTTGTATTATAAAAAAACATATAACTTTCCATCGGTTTCCAAAATGAACTCAAATGGAGAAGGGGTCTTCAATTTGATCATTTAATATGATTTAATTTACTATAAAAATATCTTAACAACATTGCATATAAATTTTCTAATATTAAAAT
Organism: Viscum album; assembly: GCA_963277665.1. NCBI lineage: Eukaryota > Viridiplantae > Streptophyta > Magnoliopsida > Santalales > Viscaceae > Viscum > Viscum album. The sequence continues at coordinate 477,333,759 of OY728140.1, forward strand.
TATAAATTATTAATAGTATAATAACTACAATCTCTATTAATTAGATAAAATTTTAAAATCATCCAAGTTTTGAGACAAAGGAGAAACAATATATTATTTTATATGGAGGAATTAGTCAACATGTACATGTACAACTAATTCATACTTCAAAGAATGGGAATTTAATAAAAATAAATTGATAAAAATTTCAGAATCTTAATAATGCTATAATTACTATATAGTTTTATTATAAAAATATTTAGTACCATACATGTAAATAATTTAGGAAAAAATATTACTTTTTACTTAGCATGAAAGTATTCTACATTAATATATGACGACGTTATCATTTATTGAATGGCTTTAGAGGGGGTAAAAATTGATATTAATTTATAATAATATTATTTATAATCTTAAAATCATTTTTTATAATATTTTAATGAATATAAATGTTTTGATAGAGTAGATTTGGACAATGATATTTAGAGATTGTTTGATATAATTAACTACATCATTTGGATGTCCTACGATGGGTATTGTCTGAAGTCTCATTGGACTGGTCGTTTAAAAGAACCAATTATTATTTTATATGGGGAGAATGTTCTCATGATACTATAAAAGATATTTGGTAGATCTAAATCTATTTAATTTTTTTATTAATGATATGGATGTGAACACATTTTATAAATACAGTAAAATGTAATTTTTATAAAAATATGTTACATCGCAATGACTTTGTGACACTACACAATGGTCTATGGATGAAGGTGTTTGAAATAATTATTTTTTAGGGTGAGATCAGGAAAAAACAAATCCTCTAAAACTCATTTTTCACCCACTTTATTTATGAAATTTAGTCATTTATTTAATGAACTTACATTTCATACATATATATTGAATCAAAATCAAATAATTCTCATTAAATAACATAGAAAAATCATTTTAGAATAGTATTGTGTTAGTGACTTAAGAAAATATGAAACCTAAAAAGAATGGTTCATAAAACATTTATATCATCTCTCACTGTTTCCATTATAGTTAGAATTCTTTTTGAGAAATATTACTCAATACCATTCTTCTTATCTTGGGGAATGAAATATAAGAAAGGTTGATCTTAGATACGTACTATGGGAGATATCAATCATATCATAATCATCGGAACATAAATAAGACATTATAAAATTTTATCCAATATATATCATCATATCATGTCATGCGATAAATAATAAAAGTTCACAAAGAACATATTTCATGATATCAAAACAAAAGACATAAAATTTTTTCATATAAATAATCATATAAAAAAAGCCATATTACATAAGGCTCATTTCAAAGACCATTATAGTGCACAATTTTTTATACAGAATAAGTTTATCTCCACTTTCCAGCGCTATGTTACTGAACTGAGATCATTTCCAATTCCAATACTATTTATCCCAGGAGAAATATATTTTTACCCAATGAATTGGACTGAGATATATTTACCAATATTCAAATAATAAAAACCATAAATATTTGTTTCAAGAGAAAATAATTCACTCATACAACTCACATAATGAAATAGGGTTCATAAACAATTTCTATCATTATGTAACCCATGGAAGAGAAATAGGTTTCAAATGACATTCCATCATAAAAATAAAAAAACTGTAAATTGTGTATGGATAATATATTTTAAATAATATTCCTCATTAAATAATAATTGGAATACAAAATATTATAATATATCGAGATTAATTTTTAACGGTCAATTGAAATAATACATGAGGAAAATTTCTTTTCTGTGAGAAAATTATTTCTTTATTTATAATTTTGAGATATTTTAAAATAAAATATTTCATAAGAAATAACTTTATAATAATTCAGTTTAAGATTCAAGGAATTTAGAAGTCATGAAAGTGAAATTATCTATTCATTATATATAATATAATAAAAATAATCTATTACTTCTAACAAGAAATACATAATGTACCTTCTTATGATAAAATTTAATGATTCATTCGAAATGGTTTAGTAAAAATAAAAAATTGGGAACAATTTATATTATAAATTTCTAGAGAACAGTAAAAATTTATTTTAATTTTTTTGTGAAACATGACGTATATGATAAATATTCTTCAGTAGAAACTTATGTATAATCAATCTCGGATGAAAATAAGATTGTGAAATTAACTATTACATTCGGTCTGATTTCCCTCGTATGTATTTAACACTCTTGTATAATGGATTAAAAAATCTTATAACATTATTCTATAAAAATATTAAAAAACATTATTTCATATATGATCGTAATATCATTTTTAAATAATATTTCTATATTACTCTTCTTTGAGGTGTTAACTGCTTCTTTTTCATATTCATGATGTGTCATATATGTCCCAATTCATGTGAATAATATATAGTACCTTCATTTTGATAATTATATTATGTTGTTATATAACATATTTATTAGTAATATTCATTTATAAATCCACTATTTAATAGATAATTTGATAAATGAATTACATCACGTCGTGGAGACTATAAGTCGAATGTAAGGAAGTTGACAGTATATTTTGTTCAAAAATAAATATCAGTTAATAATTATATATATATATATATATTAATTCCATCATTATACATATCTAAATAATGTGGTGATTAAAAATATATTACACAATGATGTGGAGATGATAAGCCATACGTACACGCATGTGGAACAATAATTTATTATAGGACAGAAAAATTGTTGAATATGGTTGTTAAATAATAATTATTCAAGCACATAATAATTTTGATACTTGATTTAAAACATTATAATGAAAATCGACACATGAAGAGGCTATAGATGATGAAATAATATTAGATTAGTTGGTAAAAATGATTATCCATTCCTTAGAGAACATCATTTGGATATTATCATTGGGATACTAGGGTTTGTCTTTTTAGAACTTACAACCTTATAGAATGTGGCTTGGGAAGGTGATATTGGTGATTAGAAGGGTATGGTTATGATTTAAGTCTCAATGTGATGTGAATAAGTTATGGAGAAGGTGCCCTTTTTAAATTGAGGTGAGGGAATTTTTTGAATATCATAAAATATTAATTTATAATAAAATCAATATCAACTAAAATACATAAAAAACAAAATTTATTTGATGTTAAGATGATGTAATGTTTTAGTCTCAAAAAACATTATATTTTAAAAATGTTTTGGTGTAATATTTAACCTTATAATTTTTATTAACCACAAGGATACCTATTTTAATATTAACTAAGGTAACAAATATTTCAATATCAAATGGTTAAATATTCTAATTATGTGATGTATAATATATCATAAATAAAAAATTTATAAAAATAATTTCCATATAATATTTTTTCATATTTTTATTAATTTATTTAAATTTTTAAATAATTTACTAAAATTATATTTTGATAAAATGTCAATACTCACATATTTAAAAATACTCATTATTATTAATAAAAAATATATCATGATAATTACTCAAATTAGAACCTAATATATTATTATATCCCTATGAGGACATTTTCATCTTTATAATTACTACAATAATTTGTATAATTATTTAATATACTTATTTATTTACTAAAAATTAATATTTAGAATCCATGATGAAGATAAATCAAAAATAATTTAGAATAATATTTATAGTAGTGTACTTATTTTGGTTATCCTTATATTGAATATTTTATATTATTTAAAACATGAATGAAACATTTTTAATCTTTCTTAAATAAGATTTTATAAATACACTGATCTCGTCAAGGAGGAAAAAAATGTAAAAAAAATCATATCATGAATATTTTATTATTTATTAAAACATTTATAGTTTTATTCATTCAATACATTAAATTTTCCCCATGTGGAAGCATAAGGGGAATCAAAGACAAAGAAAGTGTCATTTTGTGTCTTTCATTGATTTAAATATTATATAAGTTATTTTCCTGAAAAATTTATATTCAATGAATAACTTTAGATCTTTATGTGTTAATGTTTTAATTGAATTCATAGGTTAAATTTATTTAATGTTATATGGTCATTTTAATGTTTATCAAATTTTATTTTAAACCTAAAAAACTAAATTTACCCTTTACGGTGGTATCAAAATTTACAAATGTTACTATTCATAGCGACAAAAAAAAGAGGCTTTTACAATAAATGTTTCCCATATAAATCAAAATTTTGCATACATTTTTCAAAATTCAAAACATTGATGTTATAAATTTTAATTTAAAATAAAACTAATAAAATTCCATGAAATACATTTTTTCAAACAAAATCCCTTTTGAAATATAAAATAATTTTTTAATATATTTTGGAATTTAATCATATTTCAGAAATGTATAACTAGATTATTTTAAATCAAAATAAAGTAATTAAAATTTAATACTAATCCAAAAAATATTTTTCCCTCTTATATACATTAAAATAAATAAATAATTGTCAATAAAATCAATATTTTCAATATTACTTCAATTTTTATAAACAAAATTTTATGATAATTTTTAAATGATGAATTTAAAAATGAAATTAATTTTATCAATTCCATTTTATATAAATTACAAAAATTAGATAAAATAATTTTTTAAAAAACATATTGTTGAATAATATGGTGATTTTAATAAAAACATTATGATCATTTTTTAAGAACAAAATATATTAAAATTAAGTTATATCTATATCATGAGATTGTTATTCATATTTATTCCCCTAAAAGAAATTAATTTATTATAATGGTCATTTAATACTAATACTGTATTGTGGATCTTTTTAAACTCACATTTATGTGCAAAATAAGATATTTAATTATTAAAATTATTTAGAAAGTAATATTATATAAAAATATTTGGGTGTTACATTATACACCCCATAAAATTAATTTCAACCTCAAAATTATTCACATGAATATAAACTAATGAGTTTACCTCTTCTAAATTATTTTCTCATATTCCCACATAGATTCTTCAAATTGGTGGTCCCTCTATAAAACATTAACCAATTGAGTGTTCATGTTTCTTATAATATTCCCTCTATAGTCTAGAATCACTAGTGTTTGTTCTTCGTAAGAATGATCTTTCACTAATGGTATTACTTCTTAGTGTAGTACATGTGAAGGATCAGGTATGTAATTTCTAATGACAGATAAGGGCAACACATCATGAATAAGAGAGAGATTTTTGAAAGTGAAAATCGATAAGTTATCTTCCCATCATGATACAGAATTTCAAAAGATTAGATATACATTAGTCTTAGTTTTCTCTAAATTAAAAATATCATCACTCTATTTTAAGGAGATATTCATGGAAATATCTTATCACCCACTTAAAACTCTACATATTTTCGTAGATTTTCAGAAAAAATTTCTACTTTGTGATACTCTTATGGGTTGTTGAATATATCTTAAAATCTCTTCCATTTCATAAACTAGAAAAGTTCCCAATATCTTTCATTACCCAACTTCATTCCAACATGTAAGATTTCACCAATTATTACTATTGATGGATTCATTTGGAGCCATATGAATACTGGTGTTTAAGAGATTGTTGTTAGAATACTCTACCAAACCTAGGTTCTCATCCGAACCAAATTTAAAATCTATTGATAAATCTATCCACATCTCTTCTTGAGCTTTAATTGTATTCTTAGAATGACCATTTATCTTAGTCTGATATGTAGTATTGTAACATAACTCTCTATTTATAGCATCTTGATGACTTCTCTTGAACAACGATGTAAACCATAGAGACTGATTATATATAATGAAAAGTGGTTCTCAGTGAAATATTACAAGTTCCTTTGTAGAGACCCGAAGCTTGACGTACATGGAAATTACATTACATTTGTGGAATACTTAATACATAACAAAAAACAGACACACAAGGACCGTAATAGTTTAGTGTCTTTGTAAACATGGAACGTAATCTTCTAATCGTGGTGAATGATCTTCAACATCTCGCATAATGATCTTCCCCTTTTTTCATACCTGAAGCCTTTCTTTATATCCTGGGGAAAAGAAAACATAAAAAGGCTGAGCTCAAATTCTCAGTAAGGGTAAGCATGGATAAAATAAAACATACCATATACATTTGAACTTAAAAACATGAACATAATGTTTAAACATTAAAATCCTGAGCAATGACATAAAACATGGAAGTATGTAAGGTATAGATCATAAAGAAACATTAATAATGATAAAATAGTATGGGAATAAAACATGTAATTATGGAATCCATTAAGCACATGTAATGATTTTCATAGTATCCAAGGCATTGCAGCCAAGACCATCCCTAGTGGACAAAGTCCCTTTCTGAATCGAGTTCACTCCTCGTTCCAGTCCTGTAATACTGAACCGGATTAACTTAACGTTCCAACCATGTCTATCTAATGAGATATAAATCTTTACCAAATGCATTGGAGGGAGATATAGGTCTCACCCATCTCATAATGAAATCATTCTTACTTGTGCCACAAAATAAACATACATCATTCATAATAACCCAATAAATAAAATGGTTTTCATAAACATCATCCCATCATAACATAATCCATATAAAATAAATGGATATCATTTCATAATAAGAAAAGTGAAACCATGTAAATCATATAGACATGTTACTTGAAACATACACATATGAAATAATGTCATCTTAGATGAGAAATGGTTTTGATTAATCACTTGAAATGAACAATTGGGGAAAATATCCTTTCTTCTTCAAAATCATTTTATTTTCACAAAATGTCATGAAATTTTAAAAGAAAAGGATTTTTTTGAAAATAGTCATGAAATATTTTGAAGTAAAATTCATGCAAATAAGACTTTATAAAATGGTAAAAAATCATTTCGTGATGTATAAGTTAAAAAAACATTCTTCTCGTACATTTGCCGAAAAAGTCAAAAAGTACCTCATAATAGAAAGATTCCATAAATACCATGTAGTAAAAGTCAAAAATGGGTAAAAATGACTTTAAACATACATCAAAACTCTTTTATAAAACATGTACATGGATGATAGAAATAACCCCAGTAAATAATTACGAATAAGCAATCTGAGATTTGCTAGATTATCCCTTACCTTAGGTCCGATATGCTTTTTACGTATCTAAATACCCTATATAATGATTTAAATAATGTTATTTACTTATTAAAGAATCATATTAATTGTTATTATATCATATATGGTCCACTTATGACTTTATATTACCCGTTCTTTTGTAAATTCATGTTAAAGTAGTGTTTTATGTAAAATCATCTCATTTGTCGTTCGTGTTTTAACATGAATTATTAATATGATTACATGGATCATGATTACTTATATATAAAAAGTAAAACATGATTTATATATAATATATTTTCAGAATATACATATATATAATATATCGATAAATGGAATGAAATACACCGTTCATAGTGACGGTATGCCGTACGTACGCATGAACGCTGTTTCTATTTCCTTATTGAATTGAATGGAATTATGTAGATGAAATACATATATATATACATAAATCCAGTACCATTATTATGTCATATATTTCATGATTACTTATTATATATATATATTTATAATCATTCATGAATGGTTAATCATTGAGAATGAATCTCATTGCGTCGTGGAGACGGTAGTCCGTACGTACGCATGAGCGATGATATCATTCCCAAGATAGTGGAATTGTATTAAAGTGTATCTATAATATTTAAGAATCAATATCACTTTACAATAATCATATATAGTCATTATTTACACCATTATACCCATCCATGTAAGGTGGTGGTGGAAAATAGATTACACCACGGCATGGAGACGGTATTCCGTACGTACGTACGCGCGGTGATTTCATTTTCCGTAGGATGGATAAATCGTGAAATAGGGTTGTTTCATACTTACAATAACATATCAGTAAATTACTGATACTTATGTTATTACTTCATAATGAAAAAACTAAAGAAGAAGAAGTGGAAGAAGAAATAAAGTTGAAAGAATCGATAACGAACATTACCTCTTCTTTGAAGCTCCATTTTGAGACCTCCTCCTAGGGTACTAAAATTGGTCTTTGAAGAAGACCAGGACCTCTAAGATGTTTCTAGGTAAGTGGAGAAGAGAATTCGGTAGGGTTTGGCCGAGCTTGAAGGCTCAAATTGGTGTGAGGAAGAGAGGGAGGAGGTGCCCTTTTATAAGGGAGGAGAGGGGCACCTTTGGAAATCTTAAAAAATATTAATTTATAATAAATCTAACCCCACATAAAAACCTCCAAAAACGACTCATATTCGAATATTAGATGATATAGGGTTGTAATCTCAACAACCAATATAATTTAGACATGTTAGGAAATTATTTTAAACATTATCAACTTGATTTATCATTACTTAATCAATTTTATTTTATTTGTGGTAATAACATTCTAAATTTCAAATTATAACAGAAAATTACTTATTTTTTGTGAATTGTCCATAATTGGATAATATATAAAATTTTATACCATATAAATTTAAATTTATAATTTTTATATATTTTTGTGATTTTTAAACAATTTTATAATATGTTATTTTCATAAAATAACAATAGTGTCAAATTTGACACTATTCTTTTATTTGAAATTAAATAAATTATATACAGAAGATATGTTCGAAATAAAAGAATTAATATATTAAAAAGAGGTCATATGTGTCTAGAAAATTAGTGTATCACATTAAATAGTTCATATAATATTTATTTTATTATTTTTAAAACCATTTATTTGGTTTATCTCTTAATAAAATAATTACAACAACATTATTGTATAATTATTTAATATAATTATATGTTGCATAAAAATTAAAAATAAAATCCTATGATGAAGATAAATATATTAAATTTCATAATAATACTTTTATTAGAATTTATCATCTTAAAATCACAATAGTGAAATTGTTATATTTATTAAATTATGAGGGTTACAACTTTGGCATCATTTAAAATAAAATAATATAAGTGTAATAATCACCTTAATAAGGATCCAAATTGTCAAAAATTTGGCCGGTGGATGATTAAGGTTTATATATACACTAATAATAAGTTTTGTGCAGATTTTTGGGCATTTTGATATGTATTAATATTTCAATGAAAACTATATTATTGATTATTCACTAAATAAATAATGTCTGCATCATTAACGTATAAGATAATAAGGTAATTAAATAACTTTTTAAAAATTACAAATAAATTACCATGACAAAGAAAAACAATTTATATTTCAAATGAGTACTTATAAACGAATATATATTCTGCATAAACTTATATTAAAAATACTTTAATTATTAAAGTTGAGTGAGACATATTTCACTTTCCTTTAAATAAAATAAACTAAAGGTCTTAATCACCTCCAAGTGGGTTCTAATGGATTCCATTTCGACCCAAATATGAATCAGGACAAAATATAATCATCCAATTGCATTAATACAAGAATTAGGATAATTTTATAATATTATATTTACAATTAATTACCCAATTTAACTTTTTTCTATGGTAAATAAAATTTACCGTTGTTACTATTCATAAAGCCCAAAAATAAAAAGTATTATATTAATATAATCCAGACCCACTGATTCCAAATATGGAATCCATTTTTCCAAATTCAATACACAGAAGTTGCAGAAATTAAATTAACATTAATCCCGTTGTCGAAAGAAAACGGTTTTTTGTTTAAAACATTTCAAAAGATTGAATTTATTTAAACTGTGAATTCAATGTAAAATCAAAGCTAAAGACATACATTATATTAAATGGTAAAAATATATTCTATTTATACTTTAAAACCATTCAATATTATTATTTAACCACATAATTTATTATGATTAAAAAAGTTGTTTTTAATTAAAATATAGCATGTTTTTACTATTCATTAAAATATGAATGTTATCAGAATAATATGAAAAATTTATCCAAGGTAATATTTTATATCCTGATTCCAAAGAATAATTTTATTTTGTAAAATTGAACTTATAAAAATGTCAAAAACTATATTTAATGTGGGTGCGCCATCAAAAGGCGGAAAAACTACATTTTTTTAAAATAGTTATATTACCTATAAAATTTATTTTGTTCTTATACCATGTTCTAGAAAATGTGTAAGATAATAATAATGATATAATATTCAAAATATATTTAATACTATTCATAACGGCTAGTTCATAATAATATTATAATAATATATCGTTGTTTAGTAAAACTCAGTATTGCGTACAACACACGCTATCGAGGAAGGTCGTGATTGCGTGTAATGCAAGCCATGCCAGGATTGCGTGTTATGAAAGAATCCTTCATTATTTCGTATAACAGAATCCAACCATATTTCATTTATACATTGAATATATATATATATATACACACAGTCAATGTTGCGTAGCATTACTATGATATACCGTACATGAAATTGTGTGTAACACGATCCAAGAATAGCGTTTCCTATACTGCAAGCTAATACAATGTTGCGTATAGTACAAGATAAACTTGGTGTTCTGTATAATATAAGAAATCAATGAAAGTAAAAGAATATTTTCAATAAAATCTTGGGGTGTTACATTCTACCCCCCTTAAAATGAATTTCGCCCTCGAAATTCAGCAGGGTTATAAATCGTTCACTATTCATAGAAACCCACGTCGTAAAAAGGAATACTAAAAAATAATTTTAAAAACTAAAGTATGAAATGCAATGAATACCCAAAGTAACACATCATTGGGTTTCCATATAAGAGAACATAGGTGAAAATATGGATATTAAAGAAAAATATAACCATCAAGTTCTGATGGAGAGTGGTAGAGGACATGGCTATGAAAAAGCCAAAAATCACAAAGCCATAAATTTGTGATGATCTAGGGTACCATCTGATTCATCGGATATAAGGGCACTAGGACAACTTTTTTGGTTTTCAAGATCATTTCCCTAAAGTTGAAGAATTTGAAATAGAATAAATACTTACTTTATTTTGGTACAATCTCACTGTTGTTCATGCCTTGAACAATTTCCACTTCATCTCTTAAAGAAATGATGTTGAATTTGTTATTCGTGAAGTGTAGCAGATCATGTGATAGAATGGCGGGTCATTCCATCTGTCTCAAACAAAAGGTTAGAAAATGTTATTAAATATACATAAGTCGATCTATAGTGAGATTAATCATATATATTTCCTAAAATGGAATTATACTTCATATATCATAATGCTTAATATATAAAAACTAGTTTCTACTAACCAGGGACTTCCTGTAGGCTAGTGGTATGTGATAAAGGCCAGTCGCACTTCTATTGTGTGTTTGATTCGCACAGCCTTGTCTGACGTGATGGGTTGCCGCCCGTCCTGCAGGTTGTCCTTTTTCTAAAACTACATTACTATAACATCCCATCAATAATATCAAGAAATGTTCTATCCTTAAACAATACTATCTTATGTCCAACATAATTCATTCCAATATTTAGCCTTATCTAAAATACTTCGGTCCAAGCTCATAGTATAAAGAAAATGATTACATGAAATGTCACATAACAATCACGTGAATGCCATTATTTATCCCCCATATATCATAATATATATCTTGTTGGTCAAATTACAATCATGTGAATAACTTAATCATGTATTCTCTTGAAAAATGAATACCCATTTAACCTTAGTGAAAACATGAATGCTGTCAAAAGTTAACTCTTTCCACATACCAAAATCCCAAAATTTCTATATAATCAAACCACCATATCACATAGTCCTTATATCAGTCATGAGCTCATGAATACAATCAAACATCTCATTATCTTCTTGTCCTTTCATTATGCGCATATCATCTACTTTCCGAAAATACTGGTACCATTCATCACACACTTTCAAAACATAAGGAAAGACAACAGTATAACAATCCTTATATGTCTCTTTATTCCATAGTACCGTGAGATTACTTATACAACATTACACCTTATCACAATGTAATCATTCCACTACCTTCTTAAACCATTGACCGAGCTTCAACAATTATTTCATCGCACATATCATTTGTAGTCTCTTCATCATCAACAACATAAATATTACCCAAACGACCATACTGATTCTATTCATGAGACATTCCCTTAGGGAATTGGTTTGAATAATGCCCGTACATTCCACATTTAAAACATTTAACCGTTGTTGATGTCGTAGAAATACCATTATCCTCATCCATGGTGTTAACTGAACCTTTTCCTTTTCACTTACTGGCTTTATGTCCTTATTTTCCACACCCAAAGGATCTTCCAGTTCCTTTGAAACAATCTCCCTGATGCCTCTTCCCACATGATTTACATGGGGGAAATTAGACTTTCTTTCCTCTATGATCATCATGAAACTCCATCTTTCTCTTATTATCAGAGTTGGGAAACTTACCATAGTTGAGATTATGGATCATATTATGAGATTGCTGATTAGGCATAATAATGATGTTTGGACTCCAAATCCCGTTACATTTGGTTTCTCATGAAGAATATCATTCCATTGTCCGTTGTATCCTCTATTATCATGAATCTTCCTATTTCTAGCCATTTTCTGAAACCCAAAATGAATAATGTGAGAGGCAAAAATCATGCTAGGGAAAACAACATAGTAAAGGGGGAGTACCCTCAATGTCTATCATCTTAGGTTAAATTCTATGATCGTTAGCGCAATTCTTGGAATATAACCTATACGTATACTTAACCTTAGAGACATCCCTAGACATACCTTAGAAATATCTCTTGGGATCTCACTAACGTTTTCGCATCCCAGTTTCCAAAGGTTGACTAATCATTTCATCTAATACCAAATGTAGAGACCCGAACCGTGACGTACATGGACATTACATTACATTTGCAGAATACTTAATACATAACAAAAACAGACACACAAGGACCGTAATAGTTTAGTGTCTTTGGAAACTTGGAACGTAATCTTCTAATCGTGGTGAAATATCTTAAACATCCCGCATAAAGATCTTCCGCTTTTTTTTCATACCTAAAACCTTTCTTTATATCTCGGGTAAATGAAAACACAAAAAGGGTGAGCTCAAATGCTCAGTAAGGGTAAGCAAGGATAAAATAAAACATACCATATACATTTGAACTTAAATACATGATCATAATGTTTAAACATAAAAATCTTGAGCAATGACATAAAACATGGAAGTACATAAGTCATAGATCATAAAGAAACATTAAAAATGATAAAATAGCATGGGAATAAAACATGTAATTGTGTCATCCATTAAGCACACGTAATTATTTCCATAGTAGCGAAGGCATTGTTGCAAAGACCATCTTAGTGGACAAAGTCCCTTTCTGAATCGAGTTCACTCCTCATTCCAGTCCTGTAATACTGAACCAGATTAACTTACCGTTCCATCCATGTCTATATCATGAGATATAAATCTTTACCCAATGCATTTTAGGGAGATATATTTCTCACCCATATCATAATGAAATCATTCTTACTTGTGCAAAAAAATAAACATACATCATTCATAATAACCCAATAAATAAAATGGGTTCCATAAACATCATCTCACCATCACATAATCCATAAAAAATAAATGGATATCATTTCATAATAAGATAAGTGAAACCATGTAAACCATATAGACATGTGACTTGAAACATACACATATGAAATGATGTCATCTTTGATGAAAAATGGTTTTGATAAAACACTTGAAATAAACTCTTGAGGAAAATATCCTTTCTTCTTCAAAATCATTTTCTTTTCACAAAATGTCATGAAATTTTAATAGAAATGGATCATGTTGAAAATATAAATGAAATGTTTTGAAGGAAAATTCATTCAAATAAGGCTTTATAAAACCATAAAAAATTTGTTCGTGCTGTATAAGTTAAAAAAACATTCTTCTCGTACTTTTGCCGGAAAAGTCAAAAAGTACCTCGTAATAGAAAGATTCCATACATACCATGTTGTAAAAGTCAAAAATGGGTAAAAATGACTTTAAACATACATGAAAACACTTTTATAAAACATGGACATGGATGAAAGAAATAACCCTAGTAAATAATTACGAATAAGCAATCTGAGATTTACAAAATTATCCCTCACCATAGGTCTGATATGCTTCGTACGTATCTAAACCCCCTTTATAATGATTTAAATAATGTTATAGACTTATTAAGGAATCCTATTCACTGTTATTATATCGTATATGGTCCACTTATGACTTTATATTACCCGTTCTTTTGTAAATTCATGTTAAAGTAGTGTTTTGGGTAAAATCGTCTCATTTGTCATTCGTGTTTTAACTTGTAATTATTAATATGATTACATGGATCATGATTACTTATATCCAGAATGTAAAACATTATTTATATATAATATATATTCAGAATATACATATATATAATATATTGATAAATGGAATGAAATACACCGTTCATGGAGACAGTAGGTCGTACGTACGCATGAACGATGTTTTTGTTTCATTATTGAATTGAATGGAATAAAGTAGATGACATACATATATATATACATAAATCCAGTATCATTATAATGTCATATATTTCATGATTACTAATTAAATATACTTTATAATCATTAATTAATGGTTAATCATTGAGAATGAATCTCATCGCGTCGTGGAGACGGTAGTCCGTACGTACGTACGAGCGATGATATCATTCCCATGATCGTGGAATTGTATTCAAGTGTATGTATAATATTTAAGAATAAATATCACATTACAATAATCATATATAGTCATTATTTACACCATTATACCCATCCAAGTAAGGTGGTGGTGGAAAATAGATTACAACATGGCGTGGTGACGGTATTCCGTACGTACGCACGCGCGGTGATTTCATTTTCTGTAGGATTGATAAATTGTGAAATAGGGTTTTTTCATATTTATAATAACATATCATTATATTAGTGATACTTATGTTATTACTTCATAATGAAACAACTAAATAAGAAGAAGTGGAAGAAGAAATAAAGTTGAAAGAATCGGTAACGAACATTACCTCTTCTTTGAAGCACCTCTTTGAGACCTTCTCCAAGGGCACTAAAATTGGTATTTGAAGAAGAACAGGACCTATAGGATATTTCTAGAGAAGTGGAGAAGAGAATTTGGTAGGGGTTGGCCGAGATTGAAGGCTCAAATTGGTGTGAGGATGAGAGGGAGGAGGTTCCCTTTTATAAGGGAGGAGAGGGGCACCTTTAGAAATCTAAAAAATATTAATTTATAATAAATCTAACCCCACATAAAAACCTCAAAAAATGACTCATATTAGAATATAAGATGAGATAGGGTTGCAATATCATCATCCAATATAATTTAGACATGTTAGGAAATTATTTTAAACATTATCAACTTGATTTATCCTTACTTAATCAATTTAATTTTATTTGTGGTAATAACATTCTAAATTTCAAATTATAACATAAAATTACTTTTTTTTGTGAATTTTCTATAATTGGATAATATATAACATTTTATAACATATAAATTTAAATTTATAATTTTTAAATTTTTTTGTGATTTTTAAACAATTTTATAATATGTTATTTTTATAAAATAACAATAGTGTCAAATTTGACACTATTCATTTATTTGAATTTAAATAAATTATATACAGAATATATTTTCGAACTAAAAGCTTTAATAGATTCAAAAGATGTCATATGTATCTGGAAAATTAGTGTATCACATTAAATAGTTCATATAATATTTATTTTATTATTTGTAAAACCATTTATTTGGTTTATCTCTTAATAAAATAATTACTACATCATTATTGTATAATTATTTAATATACTTATATGTTGCATAAAAATTAAAAATAAAATCCTATGATGAAGATAAATCTATTGACTTTCACAATAATACTTTTACTAGAATTTATCTTCTTAAAATCCCAATAGTTAATTTGTTATATTTGTTAAATTATGAAGGTCACAACTTTAGCATCATTTAAAATAAAATAATATAAGTGTCATAATCACCTTAATAAGGATCCAAATGTTCAACAGTTCGGCCAGTGGATGATTAGGGTTTATATATACACTAATAATAAGTTTTGTGCAGATTTTTGGGCCTTTTGATATGTATTAATATTTCAATTAAAACTATATTATTGATTTTTCACTAAATAAATAATGTCTGCATCATTAATGTATAAGATAATAACGTAATTAAATAACTCTTTAAAAATTATGAATAAATTACCATGACAAAGAAAAACATTTTATCTTTGAAATTATTATTTATTACCTAATTTTTATTCTGTATAAACATATATTAAAAATACTTTAGTTATTAAAGTTGAGTGAGACATATTTCACTTTCCTTTAAATAAAATAAACTAAAGGTCTTAATCACCTCCAAGTGGGTTCTAATGGATTCCATTTCGACCCAAATATGACATAGGACAAATTATAATCATCCAATTGTATTAAGACAAGTATTAGGATAATTTTATAATATTATATTTACACTTAATTACCCAATTTACCTTTTACTATGGTAAATAAAATTTACCGTTGTTACTATTCATAAAGCTCAAAAATAAAAAGAAATCTATTAATATAATTTAGACCCACTGATTCCAAATATGGAATCCGTTTTTTCCAAATTCAATACACAGATGTTGCAGAAATTAAATTAAAATTAATCCCATTGTCGAAAGAAAACAGTTTTTTGTTTAAAACATTACCAAAGATTGAATTTATTTAACCTATGAATTCAATATTAAATCAAGGATAAAGAAATACATTATATTAAATGGTAAAAATATATTCTATTTATACTTTAAAACCATTCAATATTGTTATTTATCCACATAATTTATTACGATGAAAAAAGTTGTTTTTAATTAAAATACAGCGTGTTTATACTATTCATTAAAATATGAAAGTTATCAGAATAATATGAAAAAATTATCCAATGTAATATTTTATATCCTGATTCCAAATAATAATTTTATTTTATAAAATTTAACTTATAAACATTTAAAAAACTATATTTAATGTGGGTGCGCCATCAAAAGGCGGCAAAACTGCATTTTTTTAAAAATACTTATTTTACCCGTAAAATTTATTTTGTTCTTATACCATGTTCTAGAAAATCTGTAAGATAAAAATAATGTTATAATATTCAAAATATAGTTAATACTATTCATAATGGCTAGTTAATAATAATATTATAATAATGTATCATTGTTTAGTAAAACTCGGTATTGAATACAACACACGCTATCGAGGAAGGTCGTGATTCCGTGTAATGCAAGCCAAGTCAGGATTGCATGCTATAAAAGAATCCTTCATTGTTTCGTATAACAGAATCCAACCATATTTCATTTATACATTGAATATGTATATATACACACACTCAATGTTGCGTACAATGACTATTGTAAAACGTACATGAAATTGTGTGTAACACGATCCAAGAATAGCGTTGCGTATACTGCAAGCTAATATGGTGTTGCGTATAATACAAGCTAAACTTGGTGTGATGTATAATAAAAGACATCAATGAAAGTAAAAGAATATTTTTCATAAAATCTCAGGTTGTTATATTTTACCCCCCTTAAAATGAATTTCGCCCTCGAAATTCGGCGGGGTTATAAATCGTTTACTATTCATAGAAACCCACATCGTAAAAAGGAATAATAAAACTTAATTTTAAAAACTAAAGTAAGAAATTCAATGATTACCCAAAGTAACACATCATTGGGTTTCCATATAAGAGAACATAGGTGAAAATATGGATATGGAAGAAAAATCTAACCATTAAGTTCTGATGGAGAGTGGTAGAGGACATGGCTATGAAAAAGCCAACAATCACAAAGCCATAAATTTGGGATGATCTAGGGTACCATCTGATTCATCGGATATAAGGTCACTAGGACAACATTTTTGGTTTTCAAGATCATTTCCCTAAAGTGGAAGAATTTTAAATAGAATAAATACTTACTTTATTTTGGTACAATCTCACTGTTGTTCATGACTTGAACAATTTCCACTTCATCTCTTAAAGAAATGAAGTTGAATTTGTTATTCGTGAAGTGAAGCAGATCATGTGATAGAATGGCGGGTCACTCCATCTGTCTCAAACAAAAGGTTAGCAAAAGTTATTAAATATATATAAGTCGATCTATAGTGATACTAATCATATATGTTTCCTAAAATGGAATTATACTTCATATATCATACTGCTTAATATAAAAAACTAGTTTCTAATAACCAGGGACTTCATGTAGGCCAGTGGTATGTGATAAAGGCCAGTCGCACTTCGGTTGTGTGTTCGATTCCAACAGCCTTGTCTGACGTGATGGGCTGTCGCCTGTCCTGCAGGTTTTCCTTTTTCTAAAACTACATTAATATAACATCCCATCAATAATATCAAAAAAAATTCTATCCTAAAACAATACTATATTATGCACAACATAATCCATTCCAATCTTTAGCCTTATCTAAAATAATTCGGTCCATGCTCATAGTACAAAGAAAATGATTACTTGAAATTTAACATAACAATCATGTGAATGCCATTATTTATCCCCCATATATCATAAGATATATCTTGTTGGTAAAATTACAAACATGTGAATAACTTAATCATATATTCTCTTGATAAAATGAATACCCATTTAACCTTAGTGAAAACATGAATGCTGTCAAAAGTTAACTCTTTCCACATACCAAAATTCGAAAATTTCTATATAATCAAACCATAATATCACATAGTCCTTATATCTATCATGAGCTCTTGAATAAAATCAAACATCTCATTATCTTCTTGTCCTTTCATTATGCACATATCATCTACTTTCCAAAAATACTGGTACCATTCATCACACACTTTCAAAACAAAAGGAAAGACAACAGTATAACAATCCTTAGATGTTTCTTTATTCCATAGTACCATGAGATTTATTATACAACATTACACTTGATAAACATGTAATCATTCCACTACCTTCTTAAACCATTGACCGAGATTCAACAATTATTTCATCTCACATATCATTTGTAGTCTCTTCATCATCATCAACATAAATATTACCCAAACGACCATACTGATTCTCTTCATGAGACATTACCTTAGGGAATTGGTTTGAATAATGCCTGTACATTCCACATTTAAAACATTAAACCATTGTTGATGTCGTAGCAATACCATTATCCTCATCCATGGTGTTAACTGATCCTTTTCCTTTGCACTTACTGGTTTTATGTTCTTCTTTTCCACACCCAAAGCATCTTCCAGTTCCTTGAAACAATCTCCCCGATGCCTCTTCCCACATGATTTACATGAGGGAAATTGAACTTTCTTTCCTCTATGATCATCATGAAACTCCATCATTCTCTTATTATCAGAGTCGGGAAACTTACCAAAGTCGAGATTATTGATCAAATTATGAGATTGATGATTAAGAATAATAACGATGTTGGGACTTCCAAATCCCGTTTCATTTGGTTTCTCATGAAGAATATAATTCCATTGTCCGTCATATCCTCTATTATCATGAATCATCCTCTTCCCAGGTATTTTCTAAAACCCAAAAAGAATAATGTGAGAGTCAAAAATCATTCTAGGGAAAACAACATAGTAAAGGGGGATTAGCCTCGATATCTAACATCTTAGGTTAAATTCTATGATCGTTAGCGCAATTCTAGGACTATAACCTATACCTATACTTAACCATAGAGACATCCCTAGACATACCTTAGAAATATATCTAGGGATCTCACTAACATTTTTGCATCCTAGTTTCCAAAGGTTGACTAAACCTTTCCTCTGATACCAACTGTAGAGACCTGAAGCTTGACGTACATGGACATTTCATTACATTTTCAGAATACTTAATACATAACAAAAACAGACGGACAAGGACTGTAATAGTTTAGTGTCTTTGGAAACTTGGAACGTAATCTTCTAATCGTGGTGAAAGAGCTTAAACATCTCGCATAAATATCTTCCCCTTTTTTTCTCATCTAAAACCTTTCTTTATATCCTGGGGAAAAAACAAAAAAAGGGTGAGCTCAAATGCTCAGTAAGGGTAAGCATGGATAAAATAAAACATATCATATACATTTAAACTTAAAAACATGAACATAATGTTTAAACATCAAAAGCTTGAGCAATGAAATAAAACATGGAAGTATGTAAGGCATAGATCATAACGAAACATTCAGAATGATAAAATAGCATGGGAATAAAACATGTAATTGTGGAATCCATTAAGCACACGTAATGATTTCCATAGTAGCCATGGAATTGTTGCAATGACCATCTTAGTGGACAAAGTCCCTTTCTGAATCGAGTTCACTCCTCGTTCCAGTCCTGTAATACTGAACCGGAATAACTTACCATTCCATCCATGTCTATCTCATGAGATATAAATATGTACCCAATGAATTGGAGGGAGATATAGGTCCCACCCATCTCATAATGAAATCATTATTTCTTGTGCCACAAAATAAACATACATCATTCATAATAACCCAATAAATAAAATGGGCTTCATAAACATCATCTCATCATCACATTATCCATATAAAATAAATGGATATCATTTCATAATAATATAAGTGAAACCATGTAAATCATATTGACATGTTACTTGAAACATACACATATGAAATGATGTCATCTTAGATGAAAAATGGTTTTGATAAAACACTTGAAATAAACTCTTGAGGAAAATATCCGTTCTTCTTCAAAATCATTTTCTTTTCACAAAATTTCATGAAATTTTAAATGAAAGGGATTTTATTAAAAATAGTCATGAAATATTTTGAAGGAAAATTCATGCAAATATGGCTTTATAAAATCGTAAAAAATCCGTTCGTGCTGTATAAGTTAAAAAAACATTCTTCTCGTACTTTTGTCGAAAAAGTCAAAAAGTACCTCGTAATAGAAAGATTCCATACATACCATGTAGTAAAAGTCAAAAATGGGTAAAAGGGACTTTAAACATACATGAAAACACTTTTATAAAACATGCACATGGATGATAGAAATAACCTCAGTAAATAATTATGAATAACCAATCTGAGATTTGCAAAATTATCCCTCACCTTAGGTCCGATATGCTTCGTACGTATCTGAACCCCCTGTATAATGATTTAAATAATGTTATTGACTTATTACAGAATCATATTAATTGATATTATATCATATATGGTCCAATTATAACTTTATATTACCCGTTCTTTTGTAAATTCATGTTAAAGTAGTGTTTTGGGTAAAATCGTCTCATTTGTCGTTCATGTTTTAACTTGTAATTATTAATATGATTACTTGGATCATGATTACTTATATCCAGAATGTAAAACATTATTTATATATAATATATATTCAGAATATACATATAAATAATATACAGATAAATGGAAAGAAATACACCGTTCATGGAGACGGTAGGCCGTACGTACGCATGAACGCTGTTTTCGTTTCCTTATTGAATTGAATGGAATTAAGTAGATGACATACATATATATATACATAAATCCAGTATCATTATTATGTCATATATTTCATGATTACTTATTAAATATACTTTATAATCATTCATGAATGGTTAATCATTGAGAATGAATCTCATCGCGTCGTGGAGATGGTAGTCCATACGTACGCACGAGCGATGATATCATTGCCATGATCGTGGAATAGTATTCAAGTGTATGTATAATATTTAAGAATCAATATCACTTTACAATAATCAAATATAGTCATTATTTACACCATTATACCCATCCAAGTAAGGTGGCGGTGGAAAATAGATTACACCACGGCATGAAGATGGTATTCCGTACGTACACACGCCCGGTGATTTCATTTTCCGTAGGTTGGATAAATTGTGAAATAGGGTTGTTTCAAACTTATAATAACATATCAGTATATGATTGATAATGATGTTATTACTTCATAATGAAACAACTAAAGAAGATGAAGTGGAAGAAGAAATAAATTTGAAAGAATCGGTAACGAACATTACCTCTTCTTTGAAGCGCCTCTTTGAGACCTCCTCCTAGGGCACTAAAATAGGTCTTTGAAGAATACCAAGACCTCTAGGATGTTTCTAGGGAATTGGAGAAGAGAATTTGGCAGGGTTTGGCCGAGCATGAAGTCTCAAATTGGTGTGAGGAAGAGAGGGAGGAGGTGCCCTTTTATAAGGGAGGAGAGGGGCACCTTTGGAAATCTTAAAAATATTAATTTATAATAAATCTATCCCCACATAAAAACCTCCAAAAATGACTCATATTCGAATATAATATGATATAGGGTTGTAATATCAACATCCAATAAAATTTTGACATGTTAGGAAATTATTTTAAACATTATCAACTTGATTTATCCTTACTTAATCAATTTAATTTTATTTGTGGTAATAACATTTTAAATTTTAAATTATAACAAAAAATTACTTATTTTTTGTGAGTTTTCCCTAATTGGATAAATTATATCATTTTATACCACAAAAATTTAAATTTATAATTTTTAAATTTTATTTTGATTTTTAAATAGTTTTATAATATGTTATTTTTATAAAATAACAATAGTGTCAAATTTGACACTATTCATTTATATGAAATTAAATAAAATATATACAGAAGATATGTCCGAACTAAAAGCTTTAATATATTCACAAGTGGTCATATGTATCTATAAATTTAGTGGATCACATTAAATAGTTCATATATTATTTATTTTATTATTTTTAAAACCACTTATTTGGTTTATCTCTTAATAAAATAATTACTACAACAATATTGTATAATTATTTAATATACTTATATGTAGCATAAAAACGAAAAATAAAATCCAATGATGAAGATAAATCTATTAAATTTCACAATAATAATTTTACTCGAATTTATCATCTTAAAATAACAATAGTTAAATTTTTATATTTATTAAATTATGAAGGTGACAACTTTGGCATCATTTAAAATAAAATAATATAAGTGTCATAATAACCTTAATAAGGATCCAAATGGTCATAAATTCATCCAGTTGATGATTAGGGTTTATATATACACTAATAATAAGTTTTGTGCAGATTTGTGGGCCTTTTTATATGTATTAATATTTGAATTAAAACTATATTATTCATTTTTCACTAATTAAATAATTTCTGCATCATTAAAGTATAAGATAATAAGGTAATTAAATAACTCTTTAAAAATTCCAAATAAATTACCATGGCAAAGAAAAACATTTTATCTTTCAAATGAGAATTTATAACCGAATTTACATTCTGTATAAACGTATATTAAAAATACTTTAATTATTTAAATTGAGTGAGACATATTTCACTTTCCTTTAAATAAAATAAACTAAAGGTCTTAATCACCTACAAGTGGGTTCTAATGGATTCAATTTCGACCCAAATATGACTTAGGACAAATTACAATCATCCAATTGTATTAAGACAAGTATTAGGATAATTTTATAATGTTATATTTACCCTTAATTACCCAATTCACCTTTTACTATGGTAAATAAAATTTACAGTTGTTACTATTCATAAAGCCCAAAAATAAAAAGTAGTCTATTAATATAATTTTGACCCACTGATGCCAAATATGGAATCCATATTTCCAAATTCAATACACAGAAGTTGCAGAAATTAAATTAAAATTAATCCTGTTGTCGAAAGAAAACGGGTTTTTGTTTAAAACATTGCAAAAGATTGAATTTATTTAACCTATGAATTCAATGTAAAATCAAGGATAAGGACATACATTATATTAAATTGTAAAATTATATTATATTTATACTTTAAAACTATTAAATATTATCATTTATCAACATAATTTATTATGATGAAAAAGTTATTTTTAATTAAAATATAGCGTGTTTTTACTATTCATTAAAATATCAAAGTTATCAGAATAATATGAAAAATTTATCCATGGTAAAATTTTATATCCAGATTCCAAAGAATAATATTATTGTGTAAAATTGAACTTATAAACTTGTCAAAAACTAGATTTAAAGTGGGTGCGCCATCAAAAGGCGGAAAAACTGCATTTTTTAAAAAATACTTATTTTACCCGAAAAATTTATTTTGTTCTTATACCATGTTCTAGAAAATGTGTAAGATAATAATAATGTTATAAAATTAAAATTTTAGTTAATACTATTCATAACGGCTAGTTCATAATAATATTATAATAATATATTGTTGTTTAGTAAAACTTGTTATTGCGTACAACACACGCTGTCGAGGAAGGTCGTGATTGTGTGTAATGCAAGCCACGTCAGGGTTGCGTGTTGTGAAAGAATCATTCATTGTTTCGTATAACAGAATCCAACCTTATTTAATTTATAAATTGAATATATATATATACACACACTCAACGTTGCATAGAATGACTATTATAAAACGTACATGAAATTGTGTATAACACGATCCAAGAATAGTGTTGCGTATACTGCAAGCTAATACGATGTTGCATATAGTACAAGCTAAACTTGGTGTGGTGTATAATTGAAGACATCAATGAAAGTAAAAGAATATTTTTCGTAAAATCTCGGGGTGTTACATCTTTAACATATATTATGAGAAGTTATTTTGCAGGTAGGTCTTCTATAATAATAATAAAGTGTGCCAACTTTGAAATACGATCAACTATAACACATATAACATTAGGGACTTTAGATGTTATAGGAAGTCTGATGATATAGTCCAAGGTGATGTTTTTCATTTCCATTCTAGAATGGGTAATGGTTATAACATACACGTAGACATCTTTCTCTCAAACCATAAATTTTGGGAAAATCAAGCACTAAAAAACATATTATACAATATATCTCCTCATTCCATCTCACCAGAAATACTCTTTTAGGTACATATACATCTATGTGATACTACGATGAAATGGGAATGATGACATATGAACCTTATTTAATAGTTCTTTGTTTAATTCTTTTATAGGAGTAATAAGGACATTTTTTGAAAACCTTATTATTCCATTATAAGAGTGGTTGAACTCCGGCACATTTCTTGTCAACTTTGGGAGCTCAAAATCTTCCTTATATACCTCTTTAATCATAACCTATATAGATGGTTGAAAATTTATTTGAAAAAAATAGTATTTATGCACAACCTTTTATATTTACAGATACATAATTTTCATATCAAAAAATATAGTATCTTCTATGATCCTTATAATAGATAATATTGAAAGGTCCTTTAGGCTAAATGAATTAGCCACATTATTTGTTTTCCTATGGTGGAAATGTATTGAGAAGTCATAATCATTTATCAATTACAACAATATAAGTTGGTATATATTTAGCTGCATTTGAGTGAAAAAATACTATACCAATTTGTAATCAGTTTATATTTCAAATCATTTATCTATAAATATACATCTCCAAATCTCTAATGAAAAAATTATTTTAGCTAACTAAAAATCATGATTTGGGTAATTTTTCTCATTTTTTTATATTGTCATGATACACATTCTATCGGCGTCTCATTTTTCATGAGAAAAACTTACATCCCCTTATTGGATGCATCATTATAGATCCAAACCTCTATCCACTAAAGGGTAGTGAGACCACAAGTTCACTAACTAGCCTTCTTTTCATCTCTATGAAATTATCTTCAAATTGATTTTTTCATATAATGTTAAATACATTTTTAGTTAATGTGGATATTTGATAAGAAAATCATGATAAATCGTTCAAAAAATGTCAATAATATCCCGAACATCCAAGAAACAATTATATATCAATTTTTTTATTGTTATATGCCAACGTTCAATAACTTGTTTCATTGTTGGATCCTTATATTTCCACTCGCTTGAGATTTTTTGACCGAAAAATAAAAATTTTGGATGCCAAAATACACACATCATATATTGTGAATAAATATTATACTTTATTAAAGTCATCGTCACAATCCTCAAATGATTTTCAAGTTATTACTTAAAGTTTAAATATACAAGTATATCATTTTAATTACTACCACAAACTGATTAGGATTGTCTCTAAAGAATCTATTGACTAAATCCATAAATATGGTAGAAGAATTAGTAATACTGAAAGGAATAACTAAAAATTCATAGTTTCCTTACCAGATTTTGAATTCCATCATGGATATATACTCATTCATGGACCTTAATTGATTATATATATAATGAAGATCATTATTAGAAAACTATTGAGCTCTTTATATTAGGTCAAATAAGTCATCAATATAGTGAAAGAATATTTTTTTCATGACATTGACCTTTTAATGTTATCAACTACCAATGTAGAGTCTCCTTGATAAATATTTATTATATGTATATATTAGTGTTATAAATATACAATAAAATTAACACACACACACCACTCAAAAAGGATGGAAATGTAGAACTTAGAACACCTAAGGGGATAACCCACCCATCAAGCATTATTTTATCTAGTATGTGTCTCATAGGCCTAGTGGGTATGAATCTCATCACATAGAATGTAGGCCAAGTGGGCATGAAATATCAATACATGGTCCATATACCCATATTTTTATCCAAATGCCCAATGGTTAATAGTGTTTCTATAGTACCTCTGGATCTATATTTCTTCCTATAGTGCTGACACTAATATAGTTAATTCTATAGTGTCATCGGTATTATAGTTCCATTTCTGCTATAATACAGCAACAGAACGTATTTTCCATGGGTTTGGAACCCCCAACCATGATATATTATAATGGGGGTACTTACCACTCTGCCAAACCCCAACTATGATCATTCATTCTTCTTAAAAAATAGGACAGGTTCACCCTATGGTGACACACCAGGGCATATGTATCCCTTATCATGATTATCATGGAATTTCTCCTTCAATTCATAAAACTCAATTGGGTCCATTAAATAAGGACTCTATGAAATATTTCTAGGACCCAATTTAAGTTCAATTGAAAACAAAACCTTAATATTTTGTTGAAGACCTCTAAATTATATTGGAAGGAACTCAAAAAAATCATGTACAATATGTGTATCCATAATGATATGTTTCTCCCCAACCATCTGATATAGATAACTTTCCATTATAGGAATTAAAAATCATAATATGTAAGAAATTTCCACTATTGTTAATATTACCCTTTAATCAATAGATCACTATAGAATCATCTGGAATATGAAATGTGACTTCCCTTCCATGGAAATTTAAATTAGATTCATATAGAGATAGTCAACTAATTCCTACAATCGTATCAAACTAAACTAACAGAAGGATCATATGATTTGTAGGAAGGAATATCCTAAAAAAACAACCAGTGAATAATTATAAACTTGTGATGAAACCATTGCACCATTATTATTTTTCATTTATAATTTAATATTAAATTATTTAGGAAATAAGTAGATACCATTAAAAAATTATAAATAAAATAGTGGGTGGGTTTAGAATAAAATAAATGATTATCTACTTTATAGTGGATGGTAAATGTGACTTGCACTACTTCATTATCATACACTGCATCCTCAGTAGTGATCTCACACAATTTTCCTTTTTTTTGGCCTTATGATTTTGTTGACATCGATAATAGATAAAAACACATGAATAAGGGTAATGATGAGGATATTTATCATTTACTTGGAATAATTATCATTGATGTAAAGAATGTGATTTTTTTGTATCCTATTATCTTTTAGTATCATTAGATATCTTTTAACCATGACAAAGGTATTTAATTATTCAATGAATTTCATTCCCAAACATAAATAATTTAATATTCCCCTTAATACAGTTTCCTATATTTTTTTCTCAACTTGAGCATAATGTAATTCTCATCTTCTTTTCACTATTTTTTTTTATTTTCCCTTGATTTCCATTTTTCTCTTCATATCAAAACCATGAAATCCACGGGTGAATATAATCTCAATATAAAACATGAGGGAACAACCAAAAATAACCTTTTAGCTAATAAAGTTACTTATTGATAACTCCCTTTTGAGATAAAGCTTTATATCGAAAGAGTAATCGAGAAACCTTACTCTGAGGTTGAATGATAATTATAGATGTGTACCCTGGATGCCTTTTAAAATTTTCTTAATAGGAACTATTAGATTAATTATCCTTTTTTAAGCTCATGGAACTTCTTCTACATCATAGTATAAATAATTATAAGAATGTTCATATTGAAAAATATGTTCTCTAACTCAATCCATTCTATAGAGTCAACTTCATTTCATTGCAATTTTTTCTTAGTAATTTTTAACTATTGATATGATTGACCTTACAAATGATAGACTACCAAAACGACTTTCCTGAGTTCTAAACATTTAAGATATTAAAATAACATTTTAGATTAATCGATTTTTAACCATGGGTGAATCATAAAAACTATTGAAAAAAATGTGGATGTCGTTCTCGTAAATGGCTTGACAGAACATTGATACCTCTATAACTCAT
Source organism: Viscum album (assembly GCA_963277665.1). Taxonomy (NCBI): domain Eukaryota; kingdom Viridiplantae; phylum Streptophyta; class Magnoliopsida; order Santalales; family Viscaceae; genus Viscum; species Viscum album. Next base: position 477,362,133 of record OY728140.1, read on the forward strand.
TGGAAGTCTACTATGATTCATATCTTAAGAATGTTTTTTGAGTATAGAATAAATATTTTTCATTCTAACTCCCATAATATTCAGTTTATTTAAAGTATAATTATTGAATTTCCTATCACATTCCTCATTAATGTAGTTCCTTCATGTTCCATCAATATAATAAACCAATAAATAATAGTGTGAAAAACAGTAATCATATTGGGAAAACATATTATCAAGTGAAATTACTTATAAAATCATTATTTATGATAGCATATGTTACTTAAAATTTTATTTATGTTCTCTAATAAAACTCTAGGATTATATCCTATACATAGACATATTATTAGTGTTCTTTATATGGATTTCTCATCATAGTTTCCAAAAGTTATCTAAAACCTGCTATGACACCAAATATAACAACCCATAACATTCATGCATTTATATTATATATATAAATGGATTGATATTCATTAAAAACATATAAAACCATTCCAAAACCATACATGTGTAGTTTATTTTTAAACTAGAATTCATAATCAACTATTTCATAAACCATCTACACTGCACATGTCTTATTCCTTCATAACTAGAACCCTTTTTGACACATCTTACATAATACCTTTATTCATGTCTTGGGGAAGGAATCATGAGAATGATTAAGATCATATGCTTAGTGATTGATATATCAATTAGATCATAATAATGAGAACATAAACAAAACATTAGAATATTATATCCCAAATATCAATGAATCATGATCTCATGTCATGGTAGAAGTCATAAATGTTCATAAAGAACAAATGGCATGAGATCGTAAAATAAGATTCAAATTGTTTGACATAAAAATAATCAGTGAATTTCACTTCAATATTTTTCAGGGCATAGTTACAAGAACATTATAGTTCATAATTTTCTTAACTAAACCATGTTCACAAATTTTCCTAGCCCTATGTTACTGAACCAACCCATTCCAGAAATATATATCTCATTATAATTAAATATTTTAACAAATTAATTGTAGGTATATATAAATCCCATCAATCACATAATTATAACAACATATTTTTTTTCTACAAGAATATAATTAGTCCATAGAACCCATAGAAATAAATAGGTTTCACAAACAATATCCATCATAACATAACCCATGAGAATGAAATGGGTTTTGTAAATATAACAACTTTATAAACATAAAACAATAATAAAAAGTATAGGGATAATATCGTTAAAAAATATCACTCATTAAATCATAAATCAAATTAATTATTGTTTACATATATGTAAATTAATTTAGATAGGTCAATATTAATAATTATAGATGAAAATATTATTTCTTTTTGAAAATGTTTTATATTCTTAAAATTCAATGAAATTTTAAATGAAAACACTTTCATAGAAAAAAACATTATAAGTATATAAGGTTAGCTTAAAGTAAATAATTATTCATGAATATATAAAAATTCATCAATTCATTATAAGTAATAAAAACATTTTTCTTATACTTGTGTTTGAAACGTAATAAAATACCTCATTAGGAAAAAAAATATTTCATTCAAACCATTTAGTAAAAATTTAAACATTGATAATAATGAAAATAAAAACGTTAAAATAATAGAAAAAAAATTATTTTAAAAAAACCTTCATATGGAAGAAAAATATTCCTCATTAGATACTTTCATGTATGTAATCATGTATGATAATGAAATTGTGGAATTAACAGTTACATTTGGTCTGATTTCTTTTATAAAAACTATGAATTACTATATAATTTATTAAATAATGTTATAAAATTATTCCATAACCATATTAATATTTATGATATCATATATTACCATTTTATCGTTTTTAATTATATTTCATTACTACTCTTTCTTTGGTTGTTAACTGATTCATTTTCCTATTCATTTTTTGTTGTATATGTCACAATTATTGTGAATAAGATATAGTTACATCATTTATAGAATGAAATTAAATTAAAATATATCATATATTTTCATTATATACATTTATATAATCATTCTTTAATGGTTTATATTGAAAAACAATTGCATCACTTCATGGAGACGGTTGGTCATACATATGCACGTGCAATGAAATCTTTCCATTAATTGTAAAAGGGTAAGGAATTTGAGGTTATATATTTTATTCTAGAATCAATATCATGTTATAATAATTATATATATCTATTATTTTCATCATTATAACTGTCAAAATAAATTGGGGATGATAAACATATTACACCACAGTATGGTGATAGTAATTCGTACGTACTTATGTGGGATACATTCATTTTTTAGGATGGATAAATGGTGGAATATAATTGTTTTTTAATAAAAATATCATATCAGAATATATTTTATATGGTATTTATTGATTTATAATTGAAAAAACCCATGAACCAGATGTAAAATACGAAATAATCCAGGAAGAGTCGGTAAAAATGATTACCTCTATCTTGGAGATCTTCTTTTGATATTTTCATATGGTCACTATAGTTGGACTTTTAAGAATACCAGAACCTCTAGAATGTGTCCAATGAAGTTAAAAAGTGAATCTAATTGGGGATAGTCAACCTTCCAGTATCAATGTGATATGATGAAGGGTTTGAGGGGGTTAACTTTGATAATTTATGTTAGAAGAACTCATGGATTCTCCGAAGACATTAATTTATAATGAATTAATTCTCAATCCAAATACCTCCATAATTAAACATATTCAAATATATTATGTTATAAGGATTTCATATCACCAACCAGTATTTGATGAACATGATTTGGTATAATGTATAAACTTTTTATTATGATTAACCCTTAGGTTACCTATTTTGATTTTATCAATGGTAACATATATTTCAATATCAAAAGAAAATAATTTTTACTTATGTGATGTTAATAAAATGAAAAATGAATGATTTATATCATTTTAGAACATATAATATTTTTTTTATTTTTTATGATTTTTTATGATTTTAAAATAGTTTAATAAAATATAATTTTGATAAAATGCCATTATATCCAATTTTGATACTATTCATTATTTAGATTTTTATAAATATCAAGATAAAAAGTTATCTTTGAAACAATTATTTTATTATATCACAAAGAGGTAAAGGTAGTCTAGAAAATTCATTTATATAAAAATGGATTTATTTTAATATTTTTAATAACATTTATTTGATATTTCCATTAATAAAATAATTACTATATCGATGTTGTGTTATTTTTTAATATACAAATTTTTCTACTAAAAAATTAATACATAATATGATGATTAATATAACATTTATATATTTTAGAATAATAGTTATATTTGAATATATCTTTTGGGTATCCTTATAATAGAAATTTTATGTTATTTTCAACATTAAAGTGACATCTTTAAATAATTATTAAATAAGATTTTATAAATACTATAATCTCATTTAAAAAGATATGAAAAGAAAAAAAAAATAATATTATTAAAATATATTAATTAAGTTACAATTATATAGTTATATTCATTCATAACATAACCTTTTCTCAATGTGGACACATAACGGATATTAAAGACAAGGAAAGTGACATTTTTTATTTTTCTTTGATTTAGATATTATATAATTCATTTTCCTAGACAATTGTGCCTCTAAATAATTCACTTAGATCCTTAAATGTTAATGGTATAATTATATTCATCCAAAAAATTGAGGTCATAAGGCCAATTTATAGTATTTAAAATTTTATTTTTAACCAAAATGACTAAATTTACCCTTTACCTTTGTAAATAATTTACCAACGTCACTATTAACATTGACCTAAAATAAGCACATTATTAATTAAATTTTGTCCATTTAAATTTAAATTTCGAATATATTTTTGAAAATTGAAAATATATAATTTCATAATTTTATTTAAAAAATGGTAAAATATAACATATTTTTTTTTTCAAAACAAATCTTTTAAAAAAAATTATTTATGATAAACATTTTTATAAACTCTATTTCAAGAAACGTAATTGGATTATTTTAAATAAAAAATAATTCATCAAAATTTAAAACAAATACAAAATTTATTTAAATATATCAATTCCTTAAATTAAAAATATAATTATCAATAACATATATGTATTTTCGCACTCTATTATTTTTTTATAGAAAAAATAACATAAATACAAAATTTCATATCGAAATAAAAAAATAAATTCTTTTTATCGAATCCATTTTCTATAACATCTAAAAATATGATATATGAATTTTCAATGTACTATTTTTGAAGAATAATGTGATTTTAGAAAAAAATTAGTTGATCTATTTTTATGGAATTAATATAATCATATTAAGTTATATATATTTCATAAATTAGATATTCATATTTATTCACTGAAAATAAACATTTAGGTTATAATGGTAAGTTTACACTAAATGTGTCTCTTGATTGTTTGAAACACACAATATCATATATTACAAGACACTAAATAACTAAAATTATTTAATGAAAAATATTTCATAAACAAATACTCATGATACAAAATAGTATTAGGCTTTCGAATTTTACCATTATTGTTTCTGCCGTAGGTAACCAAATTTCACCAAAGTAATTTATGATTTACTATAAATATGAAAATACCCAACCAACTAGATTTTGGTGTGATAATCCTAAATATAATATCCATTTAACATTATTCGACCTAAATATAATAGAAATTGAACTATCAAATTAAGTCATTTTAAATAATGAAAAACTATTTTTGTTGAAAGATACTTTTGTGGCTCTAGTTATTAATAATATTATATAATAATTAAATATAATTAAATGGTTGATAATATAGTTTTATATATCTGTAAACATCAAAGTAAATTAATTATATAAATTAAAAAAGATTAAACTACTGCATAAATAATGTAAAATCAATAATACTATTATTCAAAAATAAATATTTTACTATTAACATGGGATATAACATTAATCATTGTAATCATATTTTTTTTCCAAAAACATTCATTAGTATTAATAAATAATATGAAAAGTTTGATAAAAAATATTAAATACATTTTTTTATATTTAATTTCATTAAATGGAGAAAAAATATTTTGATATATGGAATACAAATAATTTTTAGAGTAAAATAGTACATATGATTCTAAAATACTAAATGTGGGTTTTATAAATTAAAAATGGTATTGTTAAATGTGTTGTACTACTTTATAAGAAACAATTTTCATATTAAAAATGATTTAGAAAGATTTAAAATTAAAATTAAATGGTATTATAAAAAACATTTTATATCACTATTCATATAAAAATCAATTATTTTAGAAAAAAATCACCTTTGAATATTTTTAATAGATGGAATTCAAAAAATGTACATAATTTTATAAAATTTATAATATAAAATTTAAAAGATTATCTTTTAAATTAAAATACAAAATATATAAATAAAATCTTCATTTACTCAAAAATATCATTTTTACAAAATTATGTATTCATAATCTTATTATTTATGAATTTCAATTTTTTTGAAATATTTTAATTTAAAATGTACTTAGTTTTATAAAATTTATAATATTAAATTAATAAGTTTATCTTTTAAATCCAAATAAAACATATATAAACGAATAATTATTTACTAAAAATATCCTTTTTAAAACATTATCTCCTGAATCCTAGGCATCATCATATAAATGGAAGGGTATGGAATCATCTACCTCAATCTACATAAAATTACATTGTATATTTCGATGTTCATGGATCACTAATCAACTAAGAATTAATACTACATTATAACTTAATTTCGTAAATTTAAGACTTCAAAATCTATGAACATGGCCCCCATGGATAGATAGGGTTTTTTTAGGGAGAAGGTAGTATAATAAATTGTAGAAATAATTAAAAATGATTGAATATATAAACTAAAATATGTTCTTAAATAGAAATTACCATTATTATACTATGAAGACATCATGTAATATTGTATGAATATGAGATATTATGATATTAATGTAGTATGGGTTCTTTAATAATATAGAAATAACAAAAGGGAAAAATTCATGGGAATAAATGGAACCTAAAAAATATTTGTATCTAAGAAATCTAGTTTATTTATAAAAATATGAAATAATTATGAATGAGTCGCTAAATTAATATCTTACCTCTTAAAAAGATATATTTTAGAGCTTCCATATCCTTGTTAGATAACCCAACCATTCATTTAAATTATGAAAACTATGAAACATAATTACTAAAACAAATATTACTCTTGGAAAGGGAACATAATAAATATATATATATATATATGACAGATTTGTTGTAACACAAGCCACTGAAAAATTAAACTACATACCTCTCGAAATTCATTAGATAATATGATGTAGAAACAATCTCCTTTCATTATGTAAAACATATATTTACAAATCTTCATAGTTATCTATCCTTACATAAACATAGATGTTGAAATATATATTTATAATATGTGTATTATTTTAAAATATTACATGTTTGTTCTAAATTAATTATATCTTTTTATATCACCCACTATGAGAGAATCCATATAAATCAATGATCTTCAATTTTTATAAAGTGCAGATATGCCCTACCAAAAAACACCACACTCTTTTTTGGAAATAATTTAAAAATACTAGATTGAATAAGATTCTATGGTTACACATGTGTGATTGAACCACTTGAGTTATATTCTCTCTTTATTAGTATTCATCCGTAGTGGGAGAAAAAAATAGAATTATCTATATAATAAAACCTTAGATCATCATTAAAAAATATTAAATCGTATTATGTGAATATTTATTACCCATTATAAAAAATTATAAAACACATAAACTAATCAAGTTATTTTATAACCATCTTTCAACATATCTAAAAAATATTATTTACATAAGATACACTTATTGAAAAATCATATTCAATACTCTTATTTATACCTTGGGGAAATTGAATGTTATGAATGGGTGAGTATAAACGCTCAGTAACGGGTAATCATTGGAAATAACAATTAATGAGTAAGTTAACATTGAATGAAAATGTGAGTATAAAAAAATTATCAAGGTATAACAACATAATATAAGACAATCATACCTAATAATATAAGGATTATAATTCTACAATCATGAAAATTTTTATTTTTCTCCAAAATAATACCTATTTCATTATTATGTGGAATCATGGTTCAATAATTGTGAGCCATGAGAACCTAAAATTAATCTATTTTATACCATATGAATTTTGTTAAAATCCAATCATTAAAATAATTTCATATTTCAATGATAATCAACAAGACATTCAAATCATAATGTTATTAGATAACTACCTTCCAACATCATAATGGAAATGGTTTATCCACCCACTACCAATATTTAAATGGATTTATTCAAATTAAATATAGGGGTTATCATAGTTGGTATGAAAGGATATTGTAGTTATTTAATGGGATTAGTATTATAAAAACCTTTAAAAATCCTTGGGAATATTACTAAGCATTGAAAAAAAAACTAATTTTTTTAAAATTATAAGTATGTGTTTTTTAGGAAAATTCATATATAAATGAATACTATAAGTGTATGTGGATCTTTCATAGATGTATGTAAGGGTATCGACCTCAAAAACACAATATTAAAAAATAATCGATCAGTAAGTTGTTTAAATAAACAATCCTTTCTAGACACCTTATTTGAAACTCCTAGGGGATATGATTTCGTATATTTTCAACTCCATTATGAACCATTATTTAGGAAAAAAAATCCAATAATATTTTATATTTGAAAATAGATCTTAGTTAACAATGATTAAAAGCCAATGATTTCTTTTGTTAAAAAATAAATTTCATTTAGAATTTATCCATTTAATGATCATAATTAAAATTTTATGTATTTATTAGTATAAATATTATCATCCTAAATTATCTCTTTCTTCTTATTTATGGTCAGAAATATGGAGAGATCGACCAACTTCCAATGTGAGAGGAAATGTGATAACATCCCAAAGGATATTCCCAATATAATTCAAGTAGTAATTTTAAATATCATCACTAAATTTTATCAAAAAAAATTATTATTCGAACTAAAAAATTAAAAAGGAGGAACTACCAAATCCACCTAAGAAAGTGCAAGTTTAAATTGTTGACTTCTCTAGAAAAAGGCCTCTGGATTTGAGTGGTTATTCAGATATCATAACTATTGAACAATGTATTATATTCATTAAAATATTCTACTCTATCATTCAATAATCTATGAATTGAAATGTAATGGTTGGTGTTTATCATATAGAAGTGAATTTGATCAATGTTGTACACTATCTAATAATATTAATCTGAATAAAGAGATGAATGAAATTGACTAAAACGAAATCCATAAAATGTTATTTGATAAATATTTTCCTCACACTATCCAAATGAAAATATAGAGGGACTTCTTTGTACTCACGTAAAACGATGATGAGTTTATCAAGGTGTACGAGAAAAACATAACAAGAGTTCATTATATTCCTCTATATTTTTTCATCACACTTGAATTTAATATTGGACACTTCTTTGGTGGGTTGATTTTGATTCTATAAAAGGACTCATAAGTTCAAGACATTCCCTATTATAAAGAAATTTATATTGTGACCTTAATGTCCAAATAATGATCTGTGAATCTAAAGGCTCTTGTGGGGATAAGATGTTAAAATTGGAGTAATATTTTGGTGGTTCAATAGAGAAATATAATGATATAAATAATTATATGATCCAAAAATTCAATAGACTTGGAAGAAAATCCATGTAAATTACCTTACAGGGGTGACAAAATGCTTTAGGTATAGAAAAGGGGGGCTCCTAGAATGTTATTATCGAAGATAGAAACCCACTAATACGATCAATGAATGTAATTATCTTGTCAACACTCATATTATTGTATCATGTTTCAATATCAAGGAAAAAGGACACTATATGCTCAATTTAGTAAATCCATGGTTTGTTGAATAAAATCATCAACAACAACAACCTCCAGGGTTTCATGAGTGGGAATAATTCATTAGAACAAAGAGGTGGATCTTGATAATGAAGTGGTAATATGTATTCTATTTATTCATTCAAGAATAGATAACATATAATCATATGAATTTATTTATATCTTTTAAATTTAATATAAATATTCAAACAACACCACAAAACATTACACTAGAGATTTTATAGAAAATGTAAAATTGTGTAATTATTGAACTCAAGTATTAGACTCCTCCCTTATACACATATTCAATCCAAAAGTCCAAAAAATCCTTTAAATTATACTTTAATATAAATTCAATTCTATTTAGATAATTGTTTATTTCCTTATATAGGAAAAAATAAATTTTTGATAGAAGGAAACCGCCATCTATATCGAAAATAAATTATTGTGCTCTCACCTGACACTATCTGGGCCACCCCATGATAATCTATAACAATATTTTCTAATGCAATCTGGGTGACCCCATATTAAGCTATATCTGGATTTCCCAGCACTATATGGGAATCCCCATGTATAATATGTATTGGGCTCAACCATTTTATATAATTATCTTGTAACATATCATGAATAAACTCTATCTTCATAAAACCCTTCGAAAAATTCATTAAATCCAATATAAAATCAATTTCAAACCAAAATATAATTTTCATTTAGTAACCAATTTTCAACATCAAAACACCTATTTCATTAAAATCCCATTTCTAATACCAAATTAAAAAAAAATAAAAGTGTTTTTTCTTTTAAAGAAAAATCAAATTATGAAAAGGAAAAAGGGGAAACATTACTCTAATAGTGGAGGAAAAGCCATCGTTTTGTTATACATTAAGAATATTACATTCTTATTTTCTTTTGTTAAAATTTTACTTATAAAAAATAATAAAAGATTACTTTTTTAACACCATTAAATAAAAATGAAATTAAAAAAAGAAATAAAATTTCCTTTATAATATTTTTAGAACCATATAAATAAATATGTAAAATATTATCATGAATATTAATATAGATAAAACAATTAGATAATTAAATATTTAAATATTCAAGGAGTATCTTATCAATTTAAAATTTAAATCATAATCTCCTTTAAAGAATACATTTACCAAAACAATAAATAAAATTATTATAGATAAAATATTGACATGAAATTTTATTGTAGCAGTATATAAACCATATAAAGGAATAAATGGTATTATCATGAAGAAACACTTAAATGAACGTATATTTAGATAAAAACCCTTACCTTAATTCCAACTCACCACATAAAATTTCTATATTCTAGAATAATAAAGATAGTTTAATTATATAATTAATTAAGAAGATTTTAAATTTTTATGATCACTTTTATGTTTCTTATTATCATGTTATAACAATAACATAATTCATTAATTTCATGCTAGACATTTTGACAATATTTAGTTCTAAAATCCAAAAAGACTTTGGTATGATGTCAATAGTCCAACTAGTCAGCTGTCTTCCATCTAAAGAATAATATTATGTATATAATAATAAATTTTATATATCAATTATACTTTTAAATAAACTAATAAAATATATATATGAATAATGAACACTGTTAAAATAATTAATATGGTCAGCCATATATAATCATTGGTAACGATTCCATTTTTTCAGAGCTAATAATGAAAAAATGGAAATTATTATTTTTATTTATAGAATATTAATAATATATTTAATATTATATTAATAGTTTAAATATATTTATATATATAATTCTTTTGATTTGCTGATGAAAAACTAATCACATAATTTCATAGATGTGATAGTTCACACATACGAAAAAATCTCGTTATTATTTTCATGTACATATAAAGGTAAGAACAGAAATAATATATTATTTATCAATGTTAATTTTTTTTGTTTAAATATACATAGATCACTAATAAATTAATAATCCATACAACATTATAATTTAATGTCTTCAATTTAAGACATCCAAATCTATGAACATGGACCCCATGCATAGATAGGCTTAGTTTATTGAGAATTCAATATAATAAATGGTCGAATGAAGGAAAACATATTGAATATATTAACTAAAATATGATCCAAAATAGAAATTACCATGATTATACCATTAATACATCATGTAATATTGTAGAAAAGATTAGATATTATGATATATATGAAGTATGGGTTCTCTAATAATATAGATAAAATTAAAGGGGAAAATTCTTGAGAATAAATGGAAAGTGAAAAATAAAAATATCTAGGAAATCTAATTTATTTAAGAAAATATGAACTCATTATGACTGAGTCACTATATTAATCTCCTATATCTTAAGTGGAGAAATTTTGGAGTTTCTATATCCTCGTTAGATCATCTAATAATTCATAGAAATTTTGAAATTTATAAAATGTCATTACAAAAACAAATATTACTCAAGGATATGGAAATTAATAAATATATAGATTAATATATATATATATATATATGAAAAATATGTTGTGACACAAGCCACTAAAACAATAAACTATATACTTCTATAAATTAATTAGAGAATATGATTTTAGAACAATCTTCTTTCATTATGTAAAACATATATTTAAACACATAATGGTAATCTAACCTTATATAAATATAGATTTTGAAATATATATTTATAAAATGTTTATTATTTTAAACCATTACATGTTTGTTCTAAATTAATTAGATATTTTCTATAATACTATGTGAGAGACTCCATATAAATAAAGGATATTCACTTTTTATAATATGGGGCTCTGAGTTACTAAAAAACACCACATTCCTTTTTTGGAATAATTTTAAAATAATTGATTGAATATGATTATATGGTTACAGTTGGGTGATTGACCAACTTGAGTGAAATTACCTCTTTATTAATATTCATTAGTAGTGGGAGAAAAGATAATAGAATTCTCCCTGTGAGACTATTTTAGAACATAAAAAAAACATAATATATCATATTATGTGTATATTTATTACAAATCATAAAAAATTTAAAAACCCATAAACTAATCAAGTAATTTTGTAACCATCTTTCAACATATCCAAAAAATATTATTTACACAAGAAACCATTATTGAAAAATCCAACTCAATATTCTTCGTTATACATTGGTGAAATGAAATATTACGAATGGGTGAGAATAAACACTCTGTAATGGGTAAACATAGGAAATAACAATTAATGATCATATGTTATCAAAGGAAAAACATTTTAGTACAAAGAAACTATCAAGGGATAATAACATAATATAATACAATCATACACCATTAAACAAGGACTATAAATATAAAATAATAAAAATCGTGAATTTTCTCCAAAAGAATACCTAATTTATAATAATGTGGAATCATGGGTCAATAATCATGATCCATGAGAACCTAAAATTAATAGGTTCAATAACATATGAATTTTTTAAACACCAATAATTAATATAATATAATATTTTAATGATAAAAACCAAGACATTAATTTAATAATGTTAGTAGATAACTACCTTCCAACATCATAATTCAAATGGTTTATCCACCCACTAACGATATTATAATGAATTTATGTATATTAAATATAGGGGACGTCATACATGGTATGAATGTATATTATAGATATTTTAGGGGATTATTCTTATAAAAACCTTGAAAAAGCCTTGGTAATATTACTAAACATTAAAAAAATACCAACATTTTTTAATATTATAAGTATGTGTTTTTTAGGAAAATTTATCCTTGTATTGATACTATAAGTGGATGTGGCTCTTTCATTCATATATTTATGGGTAATGTCCTCTAAAACATCATATTAAATAATAATCAATCAGGATGTTGTGTCAAAAAACAACCCTTTTTAGACACCTTATTTGAAACTAATAGGGGATATGATTTCGTAAATTTTCAAGTTCATTATGAACCATTATTTACGGAAACAATTCCAATAATATTTTATTTTTGAAAATAGATCTTGTATAACATAGATTATTAGCCTACGATTTACTATATTAAATATTAAATTTCATTATGTATTTATACATTTAGTGTTCATAATTAACATTTTATGAATTTATTAATGTAAAAATTATCATCCTTAATTTTCTCTTTCTTCTGATTAACGGTCAGAAATGTGGCGAGCTCGACCAACAACCAATGTGAGAGGAAATTTGATGAATTCTCAATGAATATTCCCAATATCATTCTAGTAGGAATTTTAAATTTCATTACTACAATTTATAAAAAACGTTATTTGAACTAAAACATGAATTAGGGAGAAAAACAAAATCCACCTAAGAAAGTGAAAGTTTAAATTGGTAACTTCTCATGACCAAGGCCTCTTCCTTTTAGTTATTTTTATGATCTATTAACTATTTTAAAATGGATTAGAAACATTAAAATAGTCTTCTCTATCATTCAATACTCTAAGTAGGGGAATTTCATGTTGGTTGGTTATCATATGGATGGTGAATTTGTTCAATGTTGTACATAGAATAGTAATATTAATCATAATAATGAGATGAATGAAATGAAATAAAACAAAATTCAAAAAAAAATTCATAAATATTTTACTGACACTCTCCAAATGATAATATATAGGTACTTCTTTGTACTCACGTAAAAAGATGATGACATTATCAGGGTGTACGCGGAAAACATAACAAGAGTAAATGATATTCCTCTATATTTTTTCATCACACCTGAATGTAATATTGACCTATTCTTTGGTGGACTGATTCTGAGTCTATTAATGGACTCATAAATTCAGGAGATTTCCTGTTATAAAAATGTTTTTTATGTGACCATAATGTCAAAATAGAGATATGTGAATCTAAAGGCTCTCATGGGGATAAGAAGCGAAAATTGGGGTTATATTCTGGTGGTGTAATAGAGAAATATAATGATAGAAATAATTTAATCATCCAAATTTTCAATAGATTGGGAAGAAGAACCATAAAAATTACATATAGGGGTTGAGGATAAGCTTTAGGTATAGAAAAGAATAGCTCCTTGAAAGTATTACCGAAGAGGGAAACCCACTAATATGATCAATGACTGTAATTCTCTTTTCAACACCCATCTAATTGTATCATGTTTCAATATCAAAAATGGACACTATATGCTGGATTTAGTAAATCCATGTTTTGTTGAATAAAATCAACAACAACAAAAACCCCCACGGTTTCATAAATGGGAATATTTCATCACAACCTAGAGGTGGATCTTGATAATGAAGTGGTAATATGTATTCTATTTATTCATTAAATAATAGAAAACATATAGTCTTATGAATTAATTGATATCTTTCAAATTTAGTATAACTATTCAAACAACACCACAAAACATTAAAATAGTGCTATTATAGAAAATATAAAATTATGGTATTATTGAACTCAACTATATGACTCCTCCCCTGTACACATATAAAAATAAAAAATCAAAGAAAATCATTTAATTATAATTTAAGATGAATTCAATTCTATTTAGGGAATTTATTTTTTTCCTCATATAAGAAAAAATAAATTCTTGATAGAAGGAAACCACTATATATGTCGAAAATATCAATCTGATTCTATAAATGTTCAAGGAGGAGGATAAATATACTTTGGCACCATAATCACAAGGATATATATTTTTACCCTATGAGTATGTATATCATTCCCAACTGATTTAAGCTAAAGAGAATATCATATTTTTGGATATTCCAGTTATGATAGAATATAATGATGTGTTTCCTAAATAATTGTCTAGTTTTCATCTTAGAAGACTGTTTGAATTTTCAATCGAGCATATATTGGGAACATCAAAAATAAATATGACCCTATATATAATGACTATTTTTCAACTAAAAAACTAAAAAAAACTACTATATAATTTAGATAAAGGAGAAATTTCCACAAATGCATCACTGTTGGGTGCATAGTTCTATTCATCAAAAAGAATGATTTTTCAATGCTCTAATAAATTCAATATTTTCATCGCAAAAAGATTTCAATTATGAATAAGTATCCTATAAAATGATTGATGATTTATTAATCAGTTACTTGGATCCCAGTATTTCCCTAAGACAAATATTAGGTCGAGATATTATAATGTAAATTTGATGAATGAGGATATCCCCAAGAATGATTTTCATATAAGGTACGACACTGTGAGTTCATAGTGGCTCCATTAGGAATGATTAATTCTAAAAAACCCCATTACTATGATTAATTGGGTGTTTAGATATTATCTCAAAATTTTTTGGTTTTTTTGATAATATTCTTATCGACTCTAAATTAAAGGAGGTGCATGATGAGTTTTTGAATATTATACTATGAACCTTGTGTAAGAAAACATTATAGGTAATATATAGTAAATATTAGTTATTATTGGTGAAAGTATCTTTCCTAGGAAATTTGATCACCAATAAATGGATATATGTGGTTCCCTAAATAATAGATATAATTGTAGGGTGGCTAAGTGAAACTACTAGGATAGAAATAAATGGTTTCCTTAGATTATTAAGGTACTATTTTTAATTTCTAAGAAACTCATAAAAATTTCCAATTACACTAACCAAGATAATATAGAAAAGAGTAAATTCCTTCAGAAATGATGAATTTTTGGTGAGTTTAAAATAAATGAAAAATTGGATATCCAATACACTTATACTCACATTACCTAACATTAGTGAAGAGTTTGTGATCTAGAGTGATGTATCTATAAAATAATTGGGTTGTTTACCCCTGAAAATTGAAAAATGGATTACATATTTCTCCTTAAAAATATTGATTCATTAGATGAACGACTCAAAAAATGATCTAGATTTGGAATAATTTATTATTGTGCTAAAACTTTTGCGGCATTTTCTCTATGGGGATAAGTGTGATATTAATATAGACTATAAATTTCTCTAGTATATATTCACCCAAAAGACCATAATATGTCCCAAAGTAGGTTTTTTTTGATCTAATCATGGATTATGATTGTTTAATCCATTACCATCATGGGAAATCAAAGAAGTGGATGATTATCTTTGTAAAAATGAACCCTTAACTCTATCCATGATGAGTGTTTTATGGGATCAACTCATCCTAAACATTAATATGATGGATATGTGAAAATTAAAAGGTTATTTATCATTCCTTGGTCATATAACTTCCATGTATCCATTTTTCCACAGTAGAAAAACTTCTTAAATAATACATTTTCACATAAAAGCAACACATTTTTCATAAAGAAAATCATTAAAACTAAAATCAAGTAATTTAAATTAATTTAGGTGACTAAGAGAATCATATCCATAAGAAACATTCAAAAAACATTCAATTAGAATAACCATTTTTTCAAATTCCTGTAATTTTATTATGGTCTTACCTGACACTATCTGGGCCACCCCATGATAAGTTATAACAACATTTGTCGATGCTATCTGGGAGAACCTATATTAAGCTATATCTGGATTTCCCAGAACTATATGGGCCTCCCCATGTATAATATATATTGGTCTAAACCATTTTATATAATTATCATGTACTATATCATGAATAATACGGGTGCTTCATAAAACCCTTCGAAAAAATATTTAAATCCCATATGAAATCAATTTCAAACAAAAATAACATTTTCATTTAGTAACCAATTTTCAATATCGAAACACCCTTTTCATTGAAACCCCATTTTTAATACCAAATTAAAAAATCATATAAAAGTTTTCTTCATTTATGGAAACATGAAATATTGAAAAGGAAACATACAATAAAATTACTCCCATGGTGGAGGAAAGGTCATCATTTTCTTATACATTATGATTATTACATTCTTATTTTTTTTTGTCAAAATGTAACTTATAAAACATATTAAAACATTAATTTTTTAACACCGTTGAATAAAATTAAAAATATAAATAAAATTTCCTTTATAATCTTTTTTAGAACCATATAAATAAATATGTACAATTTTATCATGAATATTGACATAGAGAAAAGGATTCGATAATTAAATCTTTAAACTTTCAAGAACTTTCATACCAATTTGAACATTTGAATCATAATATCCATTAAATAATAAAATTACCAAGACTATAAATAAAAATATTATAGATAAAATATATACATGAAATTTTATTTTAGATGTATATACACCATATAAAGGAATAATGGGGAATATCATGAAGAAACAATTCAATGGAAAGAGATTTAGAAAAAACCCTTACCTTGATTCCAACTAATTTAGTAAAATATTTATATTCCAAAATAACAAATATAGATTAATTATTTAATTAATTTAGAGAAATTAAAATTTTCTATGACTTTTAAGTCTCTTGTTATCATGTTATAACAATAACTAGATTTTTTCATTTTCGGCTGGACATTTTGACAATATTCAGTACTGAAGTCCAAAATGACCTTGGTATGATGTCAATAGTCCAAGTAGTCATCATTAAATCATATTTCAAATAATATAATGGATATAGAAATAACTTTTATATATAAATTATTCTTTTAAATAAATTCATCAAATAAAGACATGAATAATAAACTATGTGACATTAATTTAGACGGTAAGACATATGGACTCATTAGAAACGATTCCATTTTTTCAAATCTAATTATGGAAAATAAAAATTAGTATTTATATTTCTAAAATGTTAATAATATCATTAATATTATATTAATAATTTAAATATACTTATATATGTAATTAATGTGATGTGCTGATGAAAAACAAATCACATGACTTCGTGGAGGTGGTAGTTCACACATACGCAAGAATGTTGTTATTATTTTCATGTACATATTAAGGCTTGAACATAAATAAAATATTATTATTTATCAATAAAATAATGTATTTAATATCATATATATACATTAATTCCATCATTATTATTAGTCTTGAGAGATGAAAATGCAAAATGATTTATATCGGTTCATGAGGTGGTTGTTCGTTGTACACATGAAAGATAATAACTTTCCCATCTGATGGATGTGAATATGACATTAGGTGATTATGGTAACATAATTAAATCTCATAATATATAGGATAATGGATTTATTATTAAGTAATGGTGGAATAATATTTGATGGATGAGGATCATGAAATAAAATTGAAACCCTTAATTAGAAAAAAAATATATTTTAATCGAACAATTTCCTTCGATTAACCTATTAAGGACCTATTATTGTTTTTTGGAATAAAATAATAAATGAATTATGTGTCTAAGTATTCTAGTAAATGATATTTTCAAAGATTCTCTGACCAAGATTAGTTTTTAATTTGAGGAATAGGGAATAATTGGTTCCCTTTTATATGAGAAAAGAGGGTCCCTCTTGAAAATATTTAAAATATTAAATTAATATAATTAAATTTTATAACATAAATGGATCCAAAATAATTTATTAAGATGATATATGGATTTTTTCGAGGAATAACCATAATCAAATAATATTTAGATAAGGTTTGACCATTTTTTAATCCTTAATTTTTTTTTGTTAAACCTTATTATTTCAAACTGTGATATATAGTAATATTCAAAATGAGGGTTAATAAAATTACTATTAATTGAAAATAGACTACTACATGAGTCGTTGATATAATTTTAAGAATTATAACAATCTATTCAATGAAATTTATTTCTTTATAAATATAAAATATTTTAATAAGATATTTTATCTTTTAAAATATTTTCGTGCGGTGACTGTGGATAATGTTCTCTCAGTGGGGGTGTTTTTGCCTTTGTTAGAGAACTCAGTTCATGATTCGGGTTTAGGGGACTAGGATAGAAAAGGTAGGGAGACCTCCGGTGAAGGGAAAGAGAATGTGAGTGGACCAGCTGGTCTTTCTTTCAGCGATGAGGTCCAGAGTGGGAAGCAGAGTCTTGTTACTGTTGAAGGGCGTGTTCCTTCAACTCCAAGACGACAGCCATGGAATTACTACGCATGTATCCCGCGGCCGATAAATACCCGTTCTTCCTTTAAGAGGTATGATAAGGTGACTGTGTCCCTTGCAAAGAATATTGTTACTGAGAGGGCATCACCGGACCCAGTTCTGGAGCAGCTCAAGAACCGGGTTCAAAGTTCTTACTACTGGAGGCCACCAGATTGGGAGACGACCTCAGCGACTGGTGAAGATGTGTCCGGTTGGGGATGAGGAGAGGAGTATGGCTTTGATGACATGTAATCAGTGTTTGTAAGTTGTTTTTATCTGCATATTTTTTTGGTTTTGTGATGTTTTTTTTGTACCAATACCCGCTAAATGGGCTTTTGAAAATCAAAAAAGGATTTCAAAGCAGACATTATTTAATATTTGGATTTTTAAAAATATCATAAAAAAATTATTTCTTCGAACATGAACTATTAAATAATATATAACAAGTAAATTTAAACATTAAAATTCATGAATAAAAAAAACTCTATTACATTATATTTATTGTATTATTTTTCATATCATTAATTTTTTTTCCATTAATTATATAATTACTGCATCATCATTGTGTCACCAATCTAGGTAATTATTTTGTCACTAAAAATTATAAATAAATATCATGATGTATATAGAAAATTTATATTTCAAAATACTTTTTATATTCTTAAATATCCCACATATTACCACATATTAAATATATTTTTCTTGTTAAATAGAAAAGTCTGTCATAATTGACTTTTCATTAAATGAAATATTATTAACATCATACTCTACCCAAGTGCCTTCAAAAGGCTATAATATCATAAAAATACTTCTTTTGGCCAATAAATACTCATCCAATTAAATTATGACATATTCCAGGATGATTTAATATTATATATAATATTATTTTTACCCTTAATTACTTGATTTACCTTAAATCGTGCCAATACATTTTTGTACAAAGGTTACTATTCATTTTCTTCCAAAATATATCGTCCTATTTAAATAATTTTGAAATTATGATTCCAAATATGGAATGTATTTTTCCAAATTCAAAAAAAATTAATCCATAGAAATTAATTAAAACATAATCTCTTTGATTGAATGAGAAGACATGTTTTTAAAGTTATAAGGAACAAATCATTGAAAGGTTCTTATATCTAATGTCAATATGAAATTGATTATAAAGAACTTAATTATATTAAATTATAAAAAAATAACTAACTATACTTCAATACTCTTATATAATATAAATGAACTCTATAAATAAATTTCAGGAAAATTTATTTTTAAATTAAAATACATTATGTTTTTAACTCTTCATCAAAAAATGATATATATCAAAAAAATACCAAAAATTAAACCAAATTAAATTTTGGTATTCTTTTCAAAAATAGGAAATGTATATTGTCCAATAGAATTTATAAAATACTACAAAATAGATTTAAAACAGGTGTGTAATTAAAAGATGACAAAACAATCTTTTTTTAAAAAAACTACATTTATTCATAAAATTTGGTTTCTTTTTGTATCATGTTTATAAAACACATAAGATTAATTTAAAACATTAAATTAATTTTGATATATATATACATTTCATTATTAAAATACAAAAGGAGTGATTTATTAATTTATTATTATAAAATACAAGTGTGCACATTTAAATTGTTTTTTAGAAAATGATTACACATTATTTTTGAAATTGTATTCATCAATTTATAATTATTTGGTTACAAAATAGTTAATTATAAATACATGTATAAAAAATATTTTAAAAATTCATTTAATCATGTCCATACCCACCATTCTAAAAACTATCTTATAATGGTAACAGTTAAATACTAATATTTAGTTCTTTGCTTATGCTCAATGTTGCATATCATTTATGTTATCAAACATAGTGTTTCATTTAAAAAACTTTTTATGTTATATTCTACCCCCATTTAATAAGTTTAATAACGAAAATTTGATCTAGGGATAAAAAACCATGGTTTTACATTTCAATACTCTTTCTCCAAAATCCCACATCAAAAAATGATTAATGTACTATCATCTTTAAACTAAAGAAAGAGATGTACAAAGGTCACCTAAGACAACACATACTAGGGTTTCATGTAGGAAAACTAGGATATCAAATAGATAATTTACTCTAAAATACTAATAGATAGTGATATAGTACATGATCATGGTAGTGTTAACTATCACAAAACTATAAATATTTGATGGGTCAAAATACCATTGATAAAAGTAACAAAAAAATGATTTTTATTCAAGATAATTTGTATAGAGTTGAAGAATTATTATACTACATGGAATAAAAAACCAAAGGAAAAATAATTACATGAAAAGTAAAGTATCATCATTTTATCAATATCCACCACACACCCATCTTTTTCTTTATTTTATTAGTATTTAAAATGAATTTTGGACACCTGAAGAACTCAGTCATATAATCCAAAAAATATTAACATTATGTTTTTTTGTATATTTTATCATTACCCAAAATGAAAATTGATAGATTAAGAAAATTAAATTATAAAAAAACAAAAAGCCTTCATGTGATGAAAAACTACTTTGATCTCTAAAACTCAACAGTAGTACCCAATGTTCAACATAGATAATTAAATGTCCATAAAAATTTATAAAAACATATTCTAGTCTATGACTGAAACACTATAATCATCAAAGATAATTATTATTAATTATCTATAAATAATATCACATAATCTTGAAGCCACATACCAAATTAAATTTCCATTGAAATCATTAAGATAATCTAACCAATTAAATATATTAATTAATGCTTATAAACCTAAAATTAAATCATAGATTCTTCAAAAATATAATTAAATATTTATTCCTCAAATAAAATATTTTATTATAAGGTTAACCTTTATCGTATATGAATCCAAAAACATTACAAGTCTATTGAAATATCATTAACCACTTAATCAAAAACAAATATTTCAATCAAAGGGTTATCTATACGATAAAACAAATGATCCCAAAATAAAATTATTAATCATCCATATAATTGAGTAATAAAAAATAAAATTCATACTGACTAGTAAATATTTTAATCTAGTGGTAGGCGATTCATCCATGTCGCCCTTCAATTGTGGGTTCAATTCATAGAGCCTTGTCGGATGTGACAGGTTTTCACACATAGTGCAGATTTTTTTTTTTCTAAAATAATATAATTCATATAACATTCCCAAAAGATGATAATGTTTTTATATAAACTCAAATTTTTTCTTATATCATTAATTTTGAATTGAAATAAATTAATGACCAAAAATTACATAAAAAATAAATGTCTCTAAAAATGTTCTTAATCACCTTAATATTTTTTAACCTAATGCCGAAAAATGGGCCTAATACATTAATCTTATTATAATCATTAAAATTATAAACCAATATGATATCATTATCACTTAAGAAAACATTATAATCTCCAAATTGTCTTAAATCAACCTTTGATAACAAATGTAAGGCCCACTATTTAAACATTATGAATCTTGTTGTTTTTAAACATTAATTCAAATTAGTTGACCTTTTTAGTTTTTATTTTTATACAATTTGGAATAACTCATACAATATAACCCATATATTATAAATCAAAACTTATACATTGTATCTAATTTTAGACAAAAAGATACTATTTTATAACATTGACTTAGAGAAAAATATTTTAAAATGAAATAAATAAACATTCAAGGTGTCCCATACCAATTTGAACATTTAATCATAACTGAAAAGAAATAATACAATTATAAAAAAATTAAATAACATTATTATAGATAAAATATAGATATTAAATGTCATAATATCTATATATATACATTATAAAGGAACAATGGAGCATATCATCATGAAATACCATAATAAAATGAGATTTAGATGAAATCCATTACCTTAAGTCCTACACATCACGTACAATTTTATCTCCATGAATAATAATCTAAGGTAATTTATTTATATTATTTAGAACCTTTTAAATTTTTACTATTCCTTTTAGATAAATTATTATCATGTTATAACAATATCTTAATTATTTATGTTGATGTCGGACGTTTGGAAAATATATGGTACATGAGTCCAAAATGACATTGGTATGATGCAAATAGTCAAAGTAGTCAACAGTCCATCATATCTAGATTGATATTCATAAAATAATTATCAATTTTATAAATAAATTATAGTTTTAAATATATTAATTAAATAAAGATTTGAAAATTGAACTTTGTTACAATATTGTTGATGGTAATCTGTACGTACACATAAGTAAAATATCATTATATTTATGATACTTTAGTTATTATTTCTCAATGATGGATGATGAATTTAAGGATGTGGTTGAAGAAATGAAATAGAAATACTTAATTAAAAATCATACCTTTTAATCATGTGATCTCCATTCATTAACAACATAACACCTCTAAGGATGGTGTTCTTTTTTACATAATGCCTTAATATTTTGGGGAGGGGTTATAGGAAAATATTTTGGAAAATATTTTCCCAAACAATTGTTTTTAATTATGAGGGATAGATAATAATTGGACCACTTTTATAGGAGAGGGGATGGGTAGTCATAGAATTATTCAAGATATTAAAATATATTATAAAATATTTTTCTAATAAAAATGGATACAAATTGATTGAGGTAATAAAAATGAATAATTTGGGTCGAATGAACATCCTAAATGAAATTATATAAGTTTTGACAATTTTTAAATCCTTATCATTTTCTTATAAACCTTATTAATTTTTACTATGATATCATCTAAATTAAAATTTGAGGATTGATAGAATTACTATAAAATGAAAAAATACCAATAAATGAGTAATTGATTTCATTTTACGACATATCCAAAAATGATGGTCGAAGGATAGTGTTTTTTAAATTTTATATAATTTAAAAAAATAAATTATTAAAGAAAATATCACTAATGTCATTTTGTCACAATTCATTACTTGAGATTTCAAAAACATCATAGAAAATTTATATATTTGAACAATCTATATTAATTAATCCTTATCATTTAATATTAATCATTACATATTATGTATGAAAATAGTTATATCACATTATATTTATTTTTAATTTCATTTTTTGATTCATCCATTAATTAAATAATTAATACATCATCATTGTGTCACTATTAAAAGTAATTATTTTATCACTTAAAATAATAATTAAATTTCCATGACATAGATAAATATTTTTTCATTCAAAATACTATTTATATTATAACATATCCATATATAAACCCATATTAAAAATATTTTACTTGTTAAAAATAAATGTGTGACAAAATAGATTTTTCGTTAAATATAATATTATTTATGTCATACTGACACCCATGTGGCTTCCAAAGGCTATAATCTCATAAAAAGAATTATTTTGGTTGATAATAACTCATCCAATTTTGTTAGAAAAAATTTTAGGGTTATATTATTATATATATAATATTATTTTTATATTTAATTACCCTATTTACCAATAATCGTGGTAATAAAAATAATTTCTAATGTTTCTATTCATATTGTCCCAAAATTACAGGTACCTATTTAAATACATTTTACCTTGTGATTCCAAATATTAATAAATTTTTTCAAATTAAAAAAACTATTGGTAAAAATTAATTAAAAATTAATCCCGTTGACAGAATGATAAAAAGTATTTTTAATATATAAACATATAAAATATTGAAATGTATTTATTTAAAAATTCATTTTCAATTTGTTCAAAATTAAATAAGTAGGGTTACATGATAAAAAAATTATATAATTATTCATTAATAACATTCTAAAATAATATTGGACTCTATAAATTGATTTGATAAAAAATTAGTTCTCAATATTAATTTATTATTTTTTTCACTATTTATCCAAAATTAAGACCAATAAAACAAATAAACAAATTCAACCAAAAAAATATTGATAATAAAAATAATAAGAGTAATTATATTTCATCATATAGAATATATTAAATTTTAAAAAACATGATTTTAAATAATCTAGGCATCCAAAGATGTCAAAATTGCCTTTTTTGAAAAATACATTTTTTATTTATAAAATTGGATTTTTTTTCATGCATCATATCTTGAAAAACATAATATGATTTTAAATTATTAAATAAAATCTTTTATATATACCATTCATTTATATAATAAAATAATAGTGGTTTATTAATTTATTTGTATAAAACACACTTGTGCACTATTAAATAGTTTTTTAGAAACTGGTTACCTTTTATGTTATATATGGAATTCATTCATTTGAAATTAATTGAAAATAAAACAATTAAATATAAATTTTATTGAAAATAATATTTTTATAATTTATTTAATCATGTTCATTCCCATCATTCTAACATATAGGTTATAATTGTATTATTTAAATAATAATATTTATTTTTTCTCATAAGCTCAATGTGGGATATCAGTTACGGGATCAAACATAGTGTTTCCTTTTAAAAACTGAGGATGTTATAGAAACATCCCCAAAAATATTATTAATTTTTTTTCTGATAGAATTCATCATTTTTTAAAGCATAAACATACCATCGAGGCCCTATTACATGATATTTTATAAATGCATAAGGCCTCATGCAAAACTCAATCTAGTTTTCCTTATAATGCATGCCAATGCATCAAGTGGATATATATATATATATTTATTTATATTTATATAACCAGGTCCCTCAAATCACATACTATGTCCAATATATTTCTCATATTAATGGAGTCAAACATAATCAAAATATATATTTGTATAAAAAATATCATATAAAATGTAAATACACTCCACAATCAACCAACATAATCACAAACCGCTTATGGTAATAAGGTTAATGGGAATAAATATTTACATCCCCAATAAAACTAATAACAAACCATCAATAGGAATAATAATTATTGAACCAATAAAACATATCATCATTATATTGTATCTAAAATAGAGGGATGAGGTCATATATGAAAAATAAATAACATTAAATGTTCCTTAAAATTGTATTTATGAAATTAATTATTTCATTTTGAAAATCTTCTTTAAAAAAATTAAACTAGGATTTTGAAAATATTTTTCTATAAACATAAAATTTTAATACATATAAAACAACAATTAAACCATTTATTGATCATTACATTGGATAATTACATTCCTGTCATATTTGTTAAAACAAATATGCCTCTCCCATTTTCAATAAATGTCTAATAAGAATTGGATTGAAAATACCAGAATAGTTATTTTAAAAAAAATTATTTAAAAATTAAAAATGGGTAAATATATATTTAATAAATCATTTTAAAAAATAGAAACATTTTTAGAATACATGGTTTTTGAAGAAATAAATTTCCATTTGAAGAGATAAATAAATGGGGATTATCTCTAAAAAATTCCTATTCATTTTAAGTACAAAAGAGAGGTAAAATGATACAATTAGATTAAAATTTTCATTAATAACAATATGTGACGAAAATATAATAATTTTATGATATAAATATTAGATAATTCCCATAATAAATATATTAACATAAACAATCTTGAATAATGATAAGATTGTGAAATAAACACATACCGCAATTGTAACTTTAGAGTTGCAAGTCCCATAAATGAAATGAAATTAAATGAAACATTAAATAACATTATGATAAATAAATACATTATATAATATATCATATTTATATTATATACAATATATAAAGGAAATAATTAGTAAATATGGAATATTTCTCATGGAAGAAAAATTGTTGGGTGAAACCCTCCCCTCATGTCTCATTTCCTTTATATGTGTTTGTACCTCATGTATAATGGTTAAAATATGTAATTAATTTATACTAGTATAATAATAATATTTATAATATCATATATTATCCTCTTATAAATTTTTTTCATCTTTATGTTAATAATATTTCATTATCTTCATTGTTTCATTTGTTAATTCCCTTTTTTTCTCAAGTGTGTTTTTTTGTGACTGTTTTGGTTCATGATCCTATGATATATATTTTTCATATAAATATTTATATTAATTTTATAAATATAATTTTAAATCATAATATAATTTTTTAGAACCAATTATGATTATTGGTTAGGAAAATGAATCACATCAATTCGTGGATACAGTAGGTCATACGTTTGTACAAGTGATGATATCATTCCCATAACGAGTGAAAGGGAAATTAAAAGGGTGATATATAAAATTCTGAAAATAAATATAATATCCCATAAAATATATAACATTAATTTTATCCTTAACACATTTCATATAAATTATATGTTAAAAATGAATCACACCACTTCATGAGGTTGTATTCTACCATATACAACAACTATGTTATCGTATCCCTTGCGAAATGGAACATATGAAGATATATAGGATATGATAATTAAATAAGTATTATAATATAATAAATATCATATAAATATGTTAAATCAATTATCATCTCAAAAAATTAACGGTGGTAATGGAAAACAAATGATAACAGTTCGTGATGCAGTAATCCATCGTACACAAAAATATTGATTTAGTATCCAATTTGTGGAAGAGAAAACCAATTTAGATTATTTAATTAAAATAACAAAATATTTATATTGTTGATATTAATATTTTATTATATCAAAATTTTCTATGAATAACTTACTGAGGTTAGGGAAGAAATAAAATAAAATGCTCGGTTTCGGACGTTACCTCTTCTTTAGAAAACATCATTTGTGTGACGAAAACGGTGATCTCGGGTGGATATTTGAAAATAATATTTCATATAGTGTGATTATGAAATTAAGTTTGTTATTTTTTAATTTATACCTGAAACAATTCGTTTTTATATTTGTTGATGAGAGAAAAAAGTGTGGCCTTTTATAAGTCATGCTAGTTAGACACTTGAAATTTTTAAAAACAAAAAGTTTTGCACAAACGTTTCACACCCCAAAAGGCACCAAAAGGGTCATTATCGATCCTATAAGTCACAAGGTATATATATATATCCATAAAATTGATTTTTGTAATTTTTGATCCATTATTAACTCTTTTGTTTCATGTTTAACTCCTAGGTAATTGAATTTTTACCTTCACAACAGTAATTATTCTCATCATTTTCACTATTCATTATGGTAAAATTTTAATTTATATTTATCATTGGATATAAATTATTATTATTCCTAATATTTATTCCATTTTTCTAAATTCTATTCATTTATTTATAAAATTTTACTAAACAATTAATCCTACAAATGTGATGAAAAAATGAGTTTTCATATAGAAACATTCAAAAGATAAAAATGTTTTTATTTAAAATATCCATATGAATTTGATAAACTTTATATGAACTAGTAAAAAGTTAAATATAAATGAACTAATATAACATTAAAAATAATTAAAAATATAATTTACCTTTTTAAATAATTTAAATGAAAAGGGCATTTTTTAGTAAAAATTAGTCTTTTTCTATAGTCATCAAAAAATAAAACATTTAAAAAATTTTAACAAACTCACCCTAATACAATTTTAATATAATGATTTTAAAATTTTATTTTATTTTTTAAATTTTTTTTAATAACTGTTAAAAAGTATTTATAAATTATTTGTTAAATGAGTGCATAAAATTCTTTTTAAAAAATTAATGTATCAGAATTATTTTATTTTACGATTAAATGGTTATTATTTAATTTCTATTCATTATTTAATCATTATATTTATCTTATAAATGTTTATACCAAATAATATTCGTAAGTTATTTAGTACTATTCATTTTCTGCAATTTAACAGTAAGGTTATAATTGTAATTTTTAAATAATAATAATTTTTTAGAAAATAATATTTTGTATAAACCAATTGCTACATCAATCACAAGAAAATTATTAAAATGAAATGTATCATAAAGTTTCACGGTGTATATATTATTATAATATTGTGTATTTATGTTATACATAATATCGAAATTGATCTTCCTATTTTTAAATCACAGGGTGTCACATACTACTGCACTTAAATGAATTGAATCCCTCAAATTTAATCTTGATCTTAGTAATAAAGGGGTTTAATTTTTAAAATACCTGTTTTAAATCCCACATAGGGTTATAGGTTATTAAAAAATCATTTAAAAAGTGGGAAATGGAAGTACAACGGTAATATGTAATAACAAATTAGAATATTTCTATAGAAGACATTGGTGGAAATTGAAGATTAGTTATTTGATACAATGAAAGTGACTGATTGATTGAGTGTTAAGGAACTCAATACCATAAATCTGTAAAGCCTAAAAATAAAATAATTTACAAAAAAATTAGGATATCAGAAAAAAAAATTCATGAAAATTTTAGAAGGGTTCCGAAAATATTTTAGTGTCTAAAAATATAATGAAATATATTATCTTGACATCTTTTTGTTTATTAAGAATAATTTCATCATTTGGTAGTTCTTTGATAAAATTTTACATTTTATCCTTCTCCACTAAATGAATATCCAATTTTATTTTTTAATGCCTTAATAAATAAAAGTTTATTTTAATTGAGCATTATACTTATAAAGGAGTGACAAGTATTTTCATCTATTTTATTTTAAAAAAATATCAAAATGATTTTCACAAGTTATCTAATAAAATACATTAATCTCTAAACCTGAACTATTATAAAAATTGTTCAAAATTAATATTTATCCATAAAAAAGTCTAACTAAAAATATTAAAAAATAACAACGACGTAACAAAGGTCTATGATAGGAATTAATCCTTTATTATCGTTTAGTTTTTTGTTCAAGCCTCATGGACAAGCTGGATGCGACAGGTTGTCACCTAGAATGGAGGTTTTCCTTTTTCCAAAACCATATTACAATAACTCATATAATGTTCCCAATTTTTAATAAAACAAAAATACCTCAATATAAAAGATAAGATAAATAGTAAAGGTTGAAAATAATAACATAAAACAACTTTATCATTATTATCTATTCATCCTGAACATATTAAGGATACCCTCCTTAAATAATTTGTTTTCCAGGAAATTAAACATTCCACTAAATCTATTTCCATAGTAATCGGTACCAATAAACATATTCTGTTAAATATTTAATGAAATATGAATTTCAAAAATTATTTATACATTTTATAGTTCATATAAGTATCAGATAAACGAATAACATACTCTTATAACCTAATTATTAAATCTATACTCAAGAACATTAGTAATTATACATCATCTATTGTAATATCATATGATATCCATGATCCGCTATCTTATTTTGATGTATATTACCATGATGATTGGGGTATTAATTTGAGTAGTGTCCTATCTCCATATAGTGAATGCATTTCACATTTTTTGATTCTATCATTCTCTAGATTTCAGGAGAATGTATTAATTTCATCAAACTCATGATGTAAACTCCTTCTCATTTTAATCATGTATCAGGGTGTTTCTTTCCACAATTAACACATGTCAGAAAACCTTATGTTCCCTTCTTTCTCGTATCTATTTTTTTCTCTTTCACATATTCTTATTGTTATTTCATTTGAAGACATAGGTAATTATTTATATATCTTAATACTACATGATATTTTTTCCACATATAATAATAATGCTTAATAGGCTATTTTTCTTTTAAAAGACTTGATTAATATCTTTATTAAAATGATCATTCATATAATTTGGAATAAAAACCCTGATTAATATATCATTCCTTCCTCTATATTCAATTTATAAATGAGGGAATAAAATATATTGGAGTATAAATTTATGAATCATAATTTATAATAACAAAACTAGGGAACAGCTTAATATTAATTGAAAAATCTACGTATTTTAAATCTCAGGATCACAAATATAGTTTTTTGGCTGATGCATTTATATAAAAATTCTTTGTAATTATAGATAAATAAGATTTTAATTATACTATACATTTCCTCTAGTATTGTTGAACCAGGTTCATAGTATGAAAAGTTTTCATGCACCATATGATGATCAGGTCAAACTCAATGCACCCATTTTGTATATTTTACCCCTAGGAACATCTATGTATGAGCCACATCCACTTGTAGTATATAGGTAGGGATACAATTCTATAAAAAACCACATAATATCTACCATAAAAAAATATTAAGATATACTACTACGAGATTTCTAAATTTATATCATATATTGAGATCCCTAAATCTTTGTTTTCATAAATCTAGTTCCTGAGGTTTCTATTAAACTTCCTAAAATACCAATTGTACCAACCCCAACCCCAGTAGCATAGAGGTAGTATGTACTTTATTACATAGGAATAAAATTTGAGAAAACACATCTTGAAGGACCTAATAGTTTAGTGGAATTCAAAAGATAAATACATACTTGAAATTATAATTATATATGAAAAAATAAAACAAACATCATTATTTCTTTTCAACACCATTATTCTTTATCTTGTGTCCCTATATATATCAATTGAATAACAAATCCTAGTATCCATGGGAAAATAAAAGATAATAAAGCTGTGAGATCAGAAGCTCGGTAAGCATATGTGTATACATGAAACTGTTAATAAATAATGAATAATAAATATTTAGAGGTAAATATAAAAACACCTTCCATGTAATGAATAAATTGTCCATAATATGGTCGGAATAATTGATAATCAAATAATTCCATATAAATAATCACATGAGCTTGAAACCATAAACATGTATATTCTAACTAGTCAAATAATTTTAAGGAATGTTAATAACTGAATTCTAAATTATGGAATGCATAAAGCTAGAAATCCAAAGTTTATAATCAATGTAGAGACCCAAATCGTGACGTACATGGACATTACATTACTTTTTTGCAATACTTAATACATAATAAGATCCAACACTCAAGGACCATAATAGTTTAGTGTCTTTGGAAACATGGAATATAATCTTCTAATCATGTTGAAATATCTTCAAAAACCCCCATAACGATCTTCCCCCTTTTGTTTCCTTACCTAAAACCGTTCTTTATTTCCTGGGGAAAATAAAAAATAAAAAGGGTGAGATCAAATGGTCAGTAAGAGCAAACATAGAGAACATAAAACAATCCATAAACATTTGAAAGAAAAAAATGAACATGATATTTAATCATCAAAATCTTGAGCAAAGACAAAAATCGTGGAAGCATGAAAGGAATATATCATAATGGAACATCAACCATGATAAAATATAATGGGAATAAAACATGTAATTATAGAAACAATTCAGAACATGTTATGATTTCCATAGTATCCAAGGCATTGCTTCCAAGACCATCTTAGTGGAAAAAGTCCCTTTCTGAATCGTGTTCACTCCTCATTTTAGTCCTGTAACACTGAACCATATTAACTTACCTTTCCAGTCATGTCTATATTAGGAGATATAAATCTTTACCAAATTCATTGAAGGGAGATATATGTCCAACTCATCTCATAATGAAATCATTCTTACTTGTGCCACAAAATAAACATACATCATTCATAATAACCCAATGAATAAAATGGGTTTCATAAACATCATCCCATCATCACATAATCCATATAAAAGTAATGGATATCATTTCATAATAATAAAAGTGAAACCATGTAAATAATAGATACATTATACTTGAAACAAACACATATGAAATAATGTCATCTTACATGGAAAAATGGTTTTGATAAAACACTTGAAATGAATTCTTGAGGAAAATATCCTTTCTTCTTCAAAATCGTTTTATATTCACAAAATGTCATGCAATTTTAAAAAAAGAGATTTTTTTGGAAATAGTCATGAAATATTTTGGAGGATGATACATGAAAATAAGGCTTTATAAAACCATAAAAATCTTTTCATTCCGTATAAGTTAAAAAAACATTCTCCTCGTACTTTTGTCGAAAAAGTCAAAAGGTACCTCGTAACATAAAGAAATGAAAGATTCCTTACATACAATGTAGTTAAAGTAAAAATGGGTAAAAAGGATATTAAACATACATAAAAACACCTTTAGAAAACATGGACATTGATGATTACAATAACCCCAGTAAATACTTATGTATAAGCAATCTCGGATAAAAATTGTGATTTGCAAAATTATCCCCTACCTTAGGTCCGATAGGTTTCGAACATATCCAAACCACTAGTATAATTATTTAAATAATGAAATTGAATTATTACAGACTAATATTCATTTTTATGATATCATATATGGTTCACTTATGACTTTATGTTACCCATTATTTCATAAGTTCCATGTTAAAGTAGCGTTTTGGGTAAAATCGTTTTATTTATCGTACATGTTTGGACGTTTTTCTTGATATTATTATTTACAAACTGATTTAATTAATTCCATAATGTAAAAAATGATTTATATATATTCAGAATATACATATATATATATATATGATAGATCGATAAATGGAATGAAATACACCGTTCAGGGAGACGGTAGGCTGTACGTACGCATGAATGCTGTTTTTGTTTCCTTATTGAATTGAATGGAATTAAGTAGATGAAATACATATATATATATAAATATAGTATAATTATTATGTCATATATTTCATGATAACATATTATATATACATTATAATCATTAACGAATGGTTAACATGGAGAATCTCATCGCGTCGTGGAGACGGTAGTCTGTACGTACGCACGAGTGATGATATCATTCTCATGATCGTGGAATTGTATTGAAGTATGTATATAATATTTCAGAATCAATATCACTTTTCAATAATCATATATAGTTATCTATTTACACCATTATACCCATCCAAGTAGGGTGGTGGTTGAAAACAGATTACACCAAGGCGTGGAGATGGTATTCCGTAAGTACGCATGCACGGTGATTTCATTTTCTATAGGATGGATAGTTGGTTAAAATAGGGTTGTTTCATACATAAAATAACATATCCGTATAGGATTGACACTGATGTTA
Source organism: Viscum album (assembly GCA_963277665.1). Lineage (NCBI taxonomy): Eukaryota > Viridiplantae > Streptophyta > Magnoliopsida > Santalales > Viscaceae > Viscum > Viscum album. The sequence goes on from OY728140.1 coordinate 477,395,839, forward strand.
TTATTTCATAATTAATCAACTAATGAAGAAGAAGTAGAAGAAGGAATAAAGTTGAAAGAATCGGTAACGAACATTACCTTTTCTTTGAAGCGCCTCTTCTTAACCTCCTCTTAGGGAACTGAAGATGGTATTTTAAGAAGACCGGAACCTCAAGGATGTTTCTATGTAAGTTTATAAGATAAATTTCCATGGGTTGGCCTAGATTTAAGGCTCAAATTGGTGTGAGGAGGAGAGGGAGGAGGTTCCCTTTTATAAGGGAGGAGAGGGGCACCTTTGGAAATATAAGAAATATTTGTTTATATTAAATACCAACCCCACTTAAAAACTTATAAAATCACTCATATATGAATATTAGATGATATAATGTTTTAATCTCATCATCCAATAAAATTTAGACATGTTAGGAATTTATTTTAAACACTATCAACTTGATTTATCCTTATTTATCAATTTAATTTTATTTGTGGTAATAATATTCAAAATTTTAAATTATTATATATAATTACATTTGTGTTGTTAATTTTCCATAATTATACATTTTATGACATTTTAGACCATATAAATTTAAATTTATTATTTTTAAATATTTTTGTGATTTTTAAACAATTTAATAATATGTTATTTTTATAAAATAACAATATTGTCAATTTTGACACTATTCATTTATTTGAATTTAAATAAACAATATACAAAAGATATGTTCGAAATAAAAGGTTTAATAGATTCATAACATGTCATATTTTTCTATTATTTTAGTGGAGCACATTAAATAGTTCATATAATATTTATTTTAATATTTTTAAAACCATTTTTTTGATATTTCTCTTAACATCACTATTATGTCACCTTTAATGGTAATTATTTAATCCCTAAAAATTCAAAATAAATATATATTATGTATATAATTTTATTATCTTTCTGTAGACTATTTATATCTGATTTTTCTTGATGTGTATCACTAACAAAAATTTTTATACTTATAAGATTTATGAAAGTGACATGTTGTCACTTTCTTTAGTTTTAATAAAAAAATAAATTATTTTCATGGAAAAAAGTCCATTAAACGAATCTAATACAACACTTAGGTGATATGGGTCGAACTTTAGTCATCCAATAGGATTTTGGCAGGTGTTACGGTAATTTTATAATCTTATATTTACCCTTAATTACCTGATTTACCTTTAACTATGGTAAATAAAATTTACCGTAGTTAAAATTCATAATGCCCAAAAACAAAAAGTAGCCAATTAACATAATTTGGACCCACTGATTCAAAATATGGAATCCATTTTTCAAAATTTATAACACATCAGTTTCAGTAATTAATTTAAAATTAATCTTGTTGTCGAAAGAAAGAGAGTTTTTGTTTAAAACATTGCAAAAGATTAAATTGATTTAACCTACGAATTCAAGGTAAAATAAATGCTAATGGCATAAATTGTATTAAATTGAAAAAATATATTCCCTTTATACTTTAAAACCATTCAATATTATAATTTACCCATATAAATTATTACAATGAAAAAAGTTGTTTTTAATTAAAATGTAGTGTGTTTTTACTATTCATTAAAATATGAAAGTTATCATAAAAATATCAAAACGTTATCTAATGTAAATTTTTATATCCTGATTCAAAATAACAAGTTTATTTTGTAAAATTTAACTTATAAACATGTCAAAAACTAGATTTAATGTGGGTCCTCCATAAAAGGCGGCAAAACTTCATTTTTTAAAAAATATTTATTTCACCCAAAAAATTTATTTTGTTCACATAAAATGTTTTAGAAAATTTATAAGATGAATATTAAGGTTATAAAATTCAAAATTTAGTTAATAATATTCGTAATGTCTAGTTCATAATTATATTATAACAATATATCGTCGTTTAGTGAAACATAGTATTGCGTACAACACACGCTATCGAGGAAGGTTGTGATTGCGTGTAATGTAAGCCAAGTCAGGGTTTCGTGTTGTGCAAGACTCTTTTGTTGTTTCGTTATAACAGAATCCAACAATTTTTTATTTATACATTGAATATATATATATACTCAATATTGCATAGAATGACTATTATCAAATGAACTTGAAATTGTGTGTAACACAATCTACGAATAGTGTTGCGTATACTGGAAGCTAATACGGTGTTGTGTATAGCGCAAGATAATCTTGTTGTAGCATAAAACACATGACATAAAATAAATTAAAAATAATACTTATCATAAAATATTGGGTTGTTACAATCAAGGAATTATTCTATGAAATCATAATAAATTGGTATGTCATCCAAAAAAACCAATCTAGTTTTTCTCATGTGACCTAATAATGCATCGAGTTGATATCTATAACCATACCCACCCATCACATAATTATTCAAATTAATTACTCACATGAAATGGTTGAAACATAATCAACAGTGAAGTTCATATTTAAAATAGTTCATATGAAATTTTAATACATTTCCCAGACAATAAAAATATTAATAAAACTTCTGGAGTAATAAGTTTAATGGTAATAGAATTGTACATCCTCGGTAACAAAGATCATAACCCATTTAGATAAATTGTATGGATAGTATTAACATAACATATCCTCAATGGAGAATAGGTAAAATAGATATTATATGTGTTTTATGAATAAAAATACCATAGAATGGCCCTTTAAAATGTTTTGAGAAAGATAACCATATTAATATTAAAATACCTTTTCATAACAAATGTTCCCAAAACTTTTTAAAATTACAAGTAATTGAAAATAAACATACAAAATTTTTAAAATAATTATTATAAAATTTATTAATCATAATGGTGTAATGTTTTTTTTCATGTTATACATGTTAAAACAATGATTCCATTCACGTTTTTAGTAAAACCCATTTGAGAATTGTTTTCCAAATAATATAAATATTACATAAAAATGTTTTATAAAAATTAAATAATGTAAAAAAATGTATTTTATAAATCATTTCTGAATGGAAAAAACATTTTTGAAAACATTTTTTGGAAATAATGGGATTTGATTTAAATTTATTTCCAACCGAAGAGAGAAATATGGTATGATTTTCTTAAAAAAATTTCTCAATAATGTTAATACCAATGAGAAGAAATATAGCTCAATTAATATGATTTTTATAATAATAACTATACTGGATGAAAATACATTTATTATAGCATATAAATATAAAATAATTCCCAAATAAAGACATAAATCAAGAAAAACTAAATAATGATGATATTGTCAAATAAACGCTTACCACATTGGAAACATATGAATTGTTAGAAAAATAATAGAAATTACATAAAATGAAACATTAGATATGCTGAAGATAAAATTGTTAATGATATAACATATAAAAATGGTAGTATATACACTATAAAGGATATATGTTGTTAATATTGCATATTTCTGATGGAAGGGAAAGTTAAATGAGAAAACCATACATCTTGTCATATTTCATTTGTAAAAGTCTGTACAAAGTGTGTAATAGTTTTATTTGTGTTATTAATTTAGTAGGAACCGTAATAAAATTTCAAAAATCACATATGATTCTTTTAGGACATTTTTCTACCCATTTGTTCATAATATGTCATTGTTTTAATTGTTTCATATGTTAATTGCCTTGTTTTCTATTATGTATTCTATCATGAATGTAACATTTACTTTTAATGGGATATAAATAAAATTTCAAGAATTATATTAATTTAATATATATCATATTTACTCAGTGTATAAATTTTTATAACCATTTTTTAAATTTTACCCGGAATGTAAATAACATCACTTCGTGGACACTGTAGGATTTACAAACACAGGAGCAATAATATCATTACATTAACTATATAAAGGGTATAGAGGAGGGTGACATACTAATTTTTACGAAAAAATACCAACTAATAAATATCACATATATTCATTAATTTTATCATAATTATATTTTATATAAATTGTGACTGAAAAACGAATAACATCGCTTCACGAAGCAGTGATATATAATGCACACAAGCGACGATGTTTAAAGATTGAAGAAATATAATTTAAGAATTTATATTTTATATTATAATTTAATAAGTATAATAATATCATAAAAATTATATAAAAATATTAAATCTATAATTACATCATCTTAGGAATGGTGGTGTAGAAAAATAAATGACATGGGATTGTAAGAATTAGTCTTTCGTACACATTAATGATCATTTCATAACCAATTTTGTTGAAGAATAGAATTATTTAGGATATTAAATAAAAGTATTAAACTATATTTATATATGATATGATTTTGTTATTATGTCAATGTATTCTAAGAATAATTGATGTTGGTTGGGGGAAAAATAAAATCAAAGGCTTGGTTAAGGACATTACCTCTTATTCAGAAAAATTAATTATCTTGACCTAGAAATAATTCTAGGATTGATTTCATAACAAAATAATAATTATAGGAAGATTTTTTGTGAATTAATTAAGTTATTTGGGAAGGTGATCCCATTATAATATTTTTCAAAAGATAAGTGTATAGGAGAGGGGTAATACTTCTATATGTGAGGTTAGTGGCATACTTCTATATTTAAAAAAGAAAAATGTTTACCCACATTTTTTAGATTTCATAAAGAACCGAAATGGGAAATTAATAAAATAAGAAAAAATTAGGTAAATATAATTATTAAAATGTTTATTGGTGAAGTTTTGGGACACTGGTAATCCTTATATGATTAGTTTACCCCCAGGTTAACCCATCTTTACAATAATCGTAGTAAATAATTTTATTCATATTTAATATTCATTAAGATAAAAAATTATGTTAACCTTATTAAATAATATAAATTTTGATTATTATAAATATTTATTACATTTTCTGAAATTACAATCACATATTTATAGAACATGAATTAAAATTCATCCCACATTGTTAATGACCAGGAGGGTTTCGACGGGATAATGGTCAGTCGTTTAAAAAGATTTTATGTAAATATTACATATGAAAATGAATCTAATGACCTTAATGAGATAATTTTAAAATAATTGATATAATTTTAATTTCAAAAAATTTATTTTTTAATTTAACTTTTTTCAATAATTTAATCCAAAATTCAATTTTTAGAAAAAATATGACTTTCCACAATTAATTGAAAAATGAAACATGATAAAAAATCACACAAATATTATTTTGATAAGATTATTTAAAAACATAATTTTAGGTATTCATATAAATTTTCTTATTTTGGTAAGAATTATTTATAAATTAAATTCACAAGCGCAACTAAACTTCCTTTTAAAAAAAATTTCTTTTACTTTCAAATGATTTGAAATTTATTTATAATCAATAGATACCTATAAAAATTAATTTACAAATGTGTGAACCAAATATTATTCATAATTTAGTTAGTACTATGCAGTCCCAAAATTTTTACATCTTTTTTATAGTGTTCGTGATAAAATAATAAAATTTTAATATAGTAACTGGTTTTATTTACACCTAATGTTGTGTTCATTATAAGATAATAAAGACAAAGAAGTGCATCATAAAGTATAATGGTTTCATATTTTATAATTGTTGGTCGGAGTGGACACTCAAGAGGGGGGGTGAATTGAGTTCCAATTAAAATTTCTGTTAAAAACAATTTCTATTAAAATCCCCCAATTTCAAAAACAAATTAAACTTTAGTGAATTTATATAGATTATAAAGGTTCAATTAGTTTCTCAAAGATTGATTAATTCTCAGTTAACGTAATCTTATGATTAAATTAACTTTTGAAACTAACTTACTGATTTATAACAAATATAAACACTTGCGAATTTAATTATCAAAGTAGTTTTGAAGATAGATTATATTTCAAAGTAATAGCAGCGGAATATGAAATAAATATGTATAGTATGGATATAGAGTATAACTATAAACACACAGAATTAACCAAGAGGTTCAGTCTCAAGCCGAGACTTAGTCCTCTCAAAATTTTATATAAAATGATCCACACCCTGGATCGGGGTTAACAACAGTGAACACACTGTCCAGGTCACAAGACCTCTACAACAGTTCATCATGGGAAAACAAACAACAGCAGCAAGCTGTCAAGGTCACAAGACCTCTACCACTATCCACAGTGGGAAATGGGATGCAAAAAGATTTGCTGAGGACTTACAGATCCTCCAGTGAAAGTACAGGAGTCAGTGTGTGTGTTTAATACAGCAGATAACACACACTACTCAAAATGTAGAATAAAACACAGAACAAGAGATGTAGAGTTTAGAAGTGGTTCTGGTGATCTCAGTGTAGCTCTTGTATTCGATCAGAAGAGAGTTTGAGTCCTCTTCTCGTTTCTGTTTGAGAAACAGAGTGTCGTATGCTCCAGGTTCACAGGTAGTGAGAATGTAGTCGATGAAGTTCTTCAGGGTTCTTCTTGTATGCACAGAACACTTCTCGAGTATACTTGATTGTCTATGTGATTCTCTGTGTTCTTGATGGAACTCGTTTTTTTCTTCTTGTGTTTCTGGTATATTTCGTCCACCACGCACTTCTCTGGTTCGCATTCGCATTTGTTCCTTTTTTTGGCAGCGTAGTCTTCTCGTATTTAACTCCCGACAGGGGACAGAAAAGATTTCTTTTCAGCAGGTACGAGGTACGGGTTCCTGACATCCGACAACCTTTATCAGATATTTGACAAATCATCAAAATGTATGATATGACCGTTAGATAGATTAAATGTAGGAAATAAAGAAATTAAAACAGTGAGTCGAGAATGTATGTCACTGTTGACTTCAACTGTGGTCTTCCAACTGTGGACTTCCAACTGTGGACTTCCTTCTGAATGCTGACTTCAACAAAGGGCTTGCTGTCTGTAGGCTTGCAATGGTAGCTTTTACTCCATGTAACTGTAGCCTTTCTAACTGTAGACTTGTAACATCAAATTTGTAGAACTGTAACCTTTGTCAACTGTAGACTTCGATCATCAGTAGACTTAGTCGACAAAAGCTGTCTAACTGTAACCTTGACTGTAGGCTTATGACTGTAGGCTTGTTCGACTGTGAACTTGTTCCAACTGTAGACTTGTTCGTCTGTGAACTTTGAGCAGAGAAAACTTTGAGCAGAAGTCTTGTAACTGTGACCTTCGTCTGTGAGCTTTGACAATAGATAGCAGTGGACTCGTAACTGTAAGCTTGTATTAGTCTTCGACTGTAACCTTGTAACTGTGAACTTATTGCAACAGTAACTTAAGGTGACAGTTAACTGTAACTGTGACTTTGAAAAGAAAGCTCTGACTGTTAGCTAACAATACCAAACTTATGTAAATACTACTGTAAGCTGTTACAGTAAAGTTATGAGAGTAAGAATATGAACTGTTTAGAATAAAATACGTTTAAGCATAGAATAATAAGATTAATGAAAGGTTTTAATACATCATAATTAATGTTTAAGCATGATTTGGGATTATCAAAACAGGTGATTCCAACAATCTCCCCCTTTTTGATAATCACAAATTATGTCTGTATGAAATATAGAAGTATCAGAGAGAAGTGTGCAAAACACAGTATTAGCAATACAAAAATTAGGTATAATCCGCAAGGATTTCTCCTCTTTGTATAGGTTCATTTATCCCTTGAGTTTTCCCTATTTCTCCCCATTTCTCCCCCTATCTATTTCTCTTTATTTTTCCCCCTTTGTGATTAACAAAAAGAAAGACAGAGAGAGAGAAAATAAACATTGTATTAATAAGGAGTACAATACATGACCCAAAACGTGAATACATGATCCCTATCAAAAAAAAATTAAACAGACTCAATCCTCTTCATCTGGAGGTAAGGGATCTTTTCCTTTGGAGGAAGAAGATGGAGCAGGAGGTGAAGGATCAACAGGCTGAGGAATGGCAGCAGGAATGTCTGGAGGGGCAGCAACAGAGGCTCCTGAAGGCTTGTAGTGAGTAGCTTGCTGAGGGATCAGTGGTCTAAGGCTTCTGAGGGCATCAGCAGGAGACATTATGGAAGAACCACTGGGGTTAGAGACAGGTAGGGCAGGAGGAACTATAACAGGTGTGTAGTCCACATGAAGAAAAGGTAGGAGCAGATTCCTGAAATCCATTATGATGTTTCCTCCTCTGTCCATGGAAGATAAGAAGTCATCTTTGTTTTCCATGAATTTATCCAAAGCTGCGGTCAACTCTCGTAGCTTGCTAACTTGTTCTTTGAAAGCTTGAGTTACAGGCGGCAGCTTCATAGTTTCTAGCATGAGCTTGAAGTGATTGTTCAACTGATGCTTGGTGAAAATCCGATCAAAGTAATAATCCACTTTACTTTTGATGGCCTCCTGAGAAGCAGTAGCAGCCTGCAGGTGCTCACGAACAAAGCCACTGACTTCTCTTGTAGTAGCATGGATCTGTAGGTCTGATGTGTCATTTGCACGGGCCTGAGTAAGCTCTTCTCTGAGCAGGCTTCTAAACTGCTCAAGGTCTACAGGAGAGCTAGATGAAGGAAGGGACTTGACTGAGAATGCCACTGTCTCCTTGAAAGACTGAGTCAGATATCCAATCACTTTCTGAATGACAGCATCCTGATTGCTAAAGTGTTCTTTTACTGATTTCTTGAAGGCCTCAAATACTTCCACAAACTTCTTGACCACTTCTTTGATGTATCGAATCTCACTGGCCACTTGTGTCTGAGAACTGCTCAGGGCAGTTAAAGAAGCAACTGATTGTCTGAGGGCCACTACTGCTCCAGTCCAGCTTTCAATTTGAGTGTGGCACACTTTCATTTCATCCATCACTTCTTTGATTGGACTTCCCACAACACATCCTAGAGATAGTTCTAAGGATTGTTCCACATTTTTCAGCTCATCAAAAAGACTGGTTTTCAATTCAGCAACAGACTGTCTGATGGTCTCCTTAATTTCATTCTTTAAGGATTCAAGGTCTTCCTTGGTGGCCAATATTTCAGTTTCTAACACTGGAGAGCTGTTAGGTAGGATGACTGGATTTCTTGTTGGTTGGTTTTCCTCATCTGAATCCTCATAATTGAGTCCTAACACCATGTATCCTGGATCTGAGGTCCATCCTTCTATATCAAACATTACAGAGACTGAACCAACACGCTCCCCCTCACTTGGAGGTCCTTCTTGAGCACTTTCTACTATCTGCTCAACTCTGGGTAACTCTAAGTTCTCTTCTGTAGCTCTAGCAGGTTCCATACTTGCTTCCTCTGTAGGTTCAGCAGTGAGGTTAGCTTCCTTCTCTGTTGGGTCATCAACCACTTTCATGACAACAGTAGTAGGGACCACTCCTGCTTCCTGGTCAGACACTGACTTGTCTGTATACCCTATCAGAGGGTTCATACTATGTTCTTCTACAACAGTTTCTCGTTTTTCATTTAAAGCTCCAGCCTCTTCTGCTTCGACTGTATCACCCTCATCAGAGGTGTCCTTGACAAAATATTGAGATTCTTCTTCTTCTTCTGTAGACTCAGTCTCACTGTCTCTTAGAACAGGTTCTATACTAGGTAGTTCTTTTGGAGGGCTTGCTGCTCCAAACGTCACTGTCCTGACAGGACTGTGAGTAGTATCAGGATCACTCCCTTCATCAATTGGGGTGTTCTCTCTTGCAGAGTTACCAACTACTGCAGTCTGTTCATCATCTGAGTATACAGGTTCAGGCTCATCAGGCTTTAAGCCTGGATCTCTCCTATCTCTCGGTCTAGAGGGATGAGTAGAAGGGCTAAAATTCTCATAGATTCTCTCCTCATCATTCACCCATGATTTCTTCCAGGGATTCCAACTGATCTTCATGAATTTGCAGATGACTTTCGAGATACATACACTGTTCTTTGCTACTATCAACTCTTCCTGACTTCCAGCTGCACCTTTCACTTTCAACATAACCGAAATGAGTTTAGCATGAAACAAGGCACTTGATTTTGAGCTTGCCTTTATCATGTCCTCCATCTGAGCCATCAGCAACCTACAAAGGTTGACCTTCCTTCCATGTTTTAATAAGTACATCAAGTAAATATCCTGATGCTTCAGAGTTGCAAAATCTCCTCTTCTAGGACTCAGTACATGCTGAATAATCTTAAACAGAAGCCTGTCCTCTCCACACATTTCAGTAGCAATAATCTTCCTTACTGTGCCATTACCTGTCAATTCTTCCAGAGCCGTCTCATGATCAAAGATTCTACTATTTGGAAGAGCCGCTCCAGAATAGTAGTTGTAAATACCCTCATGAGGAACTCTTAAACATGCATCCCATTCAACTGATGAAAATCTGACTTCATTACCGTTTACTCTGGATACCAGTCTATGCTGATCATCCTCTTCCTCGAACTGTAGATATTCATAGAATTCCTTCACCAGCTTCGGGTAGTACGGTCCATTATTGTTTGCGAAGCATTCGGTCCATCCTTGATCATTAAGCACTGCCAGCACTAATGATTTGCTCGATAAAATCCACTCTTCACTTAGCTCCTTCTCAGCAACTATTTCTCTCTTAGTCAAATGTGGATTAACAGGTCTTATCGAGGCGTTCCCGGTGCCACTGGATTCAACTTGAGTCCTCTTTGGCATTGGTGCATCTTCATTGACAGTCGGGGGTCGCTTTGTTCTGGCCATTGGAACTGAATGAGGTTTCGAGGTTCGGTTGAAGGTTTAGGGTTTAGGACTTGAGAGAGCAAGGGTCGAGATGAGTGGATTGAGATATGTTCGATGTTCTCAATTTTATCATTTAGGGATTTAGAAATAAAAGTATAAAGAAAAGAAACGGTTCGAATTCCCGCAAAAATAAAATAAGATTAAACAGCGAAACAGCCTACAGAGAGATGTAACAGTGAGGTACACCGGTGAGGTCTAACTGTGAGGTTTCAACTGTGAGGTCTAACTGTGAGGTTTCAACTGTGAGGTCTAACTGTGAGGTTTCAACTGTGAGGTTTCAACTGTGAGGTTTCAACTGTGAGGTTTCAACTGTGAGGTTTCAACTATGCTATAGTTAATCATACCTAACTCATGTTTGATGTAACTTAATCTCTCAGAATTCAAAGGATTTGTAAAAATATCAGCTAACTGATGTTCAATGCCAATGAACTCAAGAGTGATATCACATTTTTGATAATGATCCCTCAGAAAGTGATGTCTCACATCAATCTGTTTTGTCCTAGCATGAGATACTGGATTTTTTGAAATGTTAATAGCACTTGTATTGTCACACCTTATAGAGACATGTTTGAATTGATATCCATAGTCTAGTAAAGTGTGTTTCATCCACAATATTTGTGCACAACAACTACCAGCAGCTATATACTCAGCTTCGGCAGTAGACAATGCAACAGAATTCTGCTTCTTACTACACCAAGATACTAGTGACTTGCCTAAAATGTGACATGTTCAGAGGTGCTCTTTCTATCTAACTTGCAGCCAGCAAAATCAGCATCAGAATAACTTAATAAATCAAATGATTGTCCTTTTGGATAAAATAATCCCAAATTGGGAGTATGTTTTAGATATTTGAAAATCCTTTTAACAGCATTCAAATGAGACTCTTTTGGATTGGCTTGAAACCGAGCACACATGCATACACTGAACATGATGTCAGGTCTACTGGCAGTAAGGTACAGTAGACTACCTATCATACCTCTGTAATTGGTTTGATCCACTGGTTCACCAGTTTCATCACGGCCCAACTTGCAAGTGGTTCTCATAGGTGTGTCACTGCCTTTGGTGCCATCCAAAGAAAAACGTTTTAGAAGATCTTTAATATATTTACATTGGTTCAAAATAATACCATTTTTATTTTGAAATATCTGAAATCCAAGGAAAAATTTGAGTTCTCCCATTAAACTCATTTCAAACTCATTTTGCATTATTTTTGAAAAATCAACACATAAAGAATTTTTAGAAGATCCAAAAATAATATCATCCACATAGATTTGTACTATTAAGACATCTTTAGAAATCCATTTGATAAAAAGAGTAGGATCAGCTATCCCTTTAGTAGATCCTTTTGAAATAAGAAAAGAGCTGAGCCTATCATACCAATCTCTTGAAGCTTGCTTTAAACCATATAATGCTTTAGATAGTTTAAAAACATGATTAGAAAAATGGGGATTTGTAAAACCAGGAGGTTGTTCCACAAATACATCCTCAATTATATATCCATTTAGAAAAGCACTTTTAACATCCATTTGATATAGTTTGAAATTCAGATGAGCAGCATAAGCAAGTAATATCCTAATGGCCTCTAGTCTAGCCACGGGTGCAAAGGTTTCCTCATAGTCTATTCCTTCTTCCTGACTATACCCTTGTGCAACTAGCCTAGCTTTGTTTCTGATTATGTTACCAAACTCATCAACTTTGTTTCTAAACACCCATTTAGTGCCTATGGTAAGACTATCTTTAGGTCTTTCCACTAATTCCCAAACTTTGTTTCTTTCAAACTGATTTAGTTCTTCTTGCATAGCCATTACCCAGAATTCATCACTGATAGCATCATTGACATTTTTGGGTTCAAGCTGTGAAAGAAAAGCTTGATGTTCAACCTGATTTCTTAGAGAAGCTCTAGTTTCTGTTCCTCTATCAAGATTACCAACAACAGAATCCAAAGGATGATTCTTTAGAATCCTAGTTGATTTGGTAAAGGTTGGACTAGAGATTTCAGGTTCATCTATAGGTTCGGGTTCCACAGAGGAAGATTCTGGAAAAAGTCCAGAACTGGATGTTTTTATTGCAGGTTCTTTAGATTTGTCATTTAGGTCCAGAACAGATATGTCTTCTTCAACATCTTCAAGAGAAGTTTTAGACTCATGTGGATCAGTCTCATCAAACTTGATGTGAACAGATTCTTCCACACATTTGGTTTTCTTATTGAACACTCTATAGGCTTTACTAGACATAGAGTAACCTAGGAAAATTCTTTCATCACTTTTTGGAGCAAATTTATCAAAATTATCTTTAGTATTCAGAATAAAGACTTTGCAACCAAAAACTCTAAAGTAATTAACCTTAGGCTTCCTATTATTCCACAACTCATAAGGGGTTTTCTTAAGAATCAGTCTAATCAAGACTCTATTAATAACATAGCAGGCTGTATTTACAGCTTCAACCCAAAAGTGAATAGGCACGTCATATTCATTGAGCATAGTCCTTGCAATTTCTTGCAGGGTTCGGTTTCTTCTTTCCACTACACCATTCTGTTGGGGTGTCCTAGGGGCAGAAAAGTTATGAGAATAGCCATTGTGTGAGCAGTAAGATTCAAATTCTCGATTCTCAAACTCACGGCCATGATCACTCCTCAAGGTCTTAATCTTAAGTCCACTAAGATTTTCTACAGACTTAGAGTATTTAACAAAGGAAGAGCAGGCTTCACTTTTGTGAGCTAGAAAGTATACCCAAGTATATCTAGAAAAGTCATCTACAAGAACATAAACATAGTGCTTCCCATTTAGAATTGAAATTCTTGATGGTCCAAACAAATCCATGTGAACCAGTTCAAGTGGTTGAGAAGTTGAAACTTCTTTCTTTGGTTTAAAAGAAACTTTGTGTTGTTTTCCCTTTTGACAGGGATTACACACTTTGTCATTTGGGAATTCAAGCTTAGGTAGGTCTCTAACTAGGTGTTTCTTAGAGAGTTTTCTATGTGAGTGAATGTTGCAGTGTCCTAATCTCCTATGCCACAGCCAAGACTCTTTATGAAAATCATTTAAGCAAGTAACGTTATGTTTAGCTAAAGTGTTTAAGTCAACAGCATAAACATTTTCATTTCTTAAGGCAGAAAATATTAAAGCATTTTTGGAATTATAAACATCACAAGAATTGTTTTCAAACTTGACATTAAAGCCATCATCACAGAATTGAGAAATGCTAAGCAGGTTGTACTTAAGTCCATCAACAAATAAAACATTGGAAATTAATATGGAGTCAGTGTTACCAATCTGGCCTAAGCCGATGATTTTTCCTTTTGAGTTATCACCAAAAGTGACATATCCTCCATCAACCTTTATTAAGATTTTGAAGCAAGAATAGTCCCCAGACATGTGTCTTGAACATCCACTGTCTAAGTACCATACCTTCTTGTAATTGCTTTTCAAACAGATTTCCTACAAGACAGATTAGACAAGAAATGACTTTGGTACCCAGATTTTCTTGGGTCCAGATATGTTAGCAATCAAGGATTTAGGTACCCAGATTTGTCTTATGGGTCCCATACAATTAATAGATGCAACATATTTAGAGAGATATACTTTACTTGATCGAAAACTATTTAAATAACCAGTTGAGGCATACGAATTTCCAAAACTGGAACTAGCAGGATTTTTTCCAGACATGGAAATAAATCGGGTTTTAGTAAACTGTCTTTGTCCAGGTTGGTATCCCAATCCAGTAGCATACTTAGGTGCAACTTGCTTTCCTAGTAGTTGGGTTAGAGTATCTTTTCCATTTGTGAATGTTTCTAAGTCCTTTCTAAGTTGTTCATTAGATAGTTTCAGTTCTGTATTCTCCTTTAATAATTGAACATTTTTCTCTTTTTCTACATCAAGTGCAGACTTGACACTTGCAGTAAGAGCATGCTGTTTCTTTAAAGACTTATATTTATCCTTTAGTTCATTACACGTTTCTTCCAGCATATTACAGTATTCAGTCAATTCATCTTTAGACATATTTTCATAATCAGAACAAGATTCTGCTTCACCTTCAGAATAATAAGAGTTTAAAGTGGGAGTGTCTAAGGTTACCTCAGATGTGTTTGTCATGAAACACATATTATCACGATTTCTTTCAGAATCACTGGACTCTGATTCACTTGTGCTGTCTTCTGAAGCACTCCAGGTGTCCTTCATAGCTTTCCTATAATTCTTGTCCTTGTACTCATATTTCTTCTTGAATTTTAACTTTGGACAGTCAGCTTTGACGTGTCCTTTCCTTTTACATTCATAGCAAACTATGTCTTCTTCTTTATCAGTGTTCTTCCAATCTTTCTTCCACTTACCTTGTCTATCATACATACCCTTGTAGTTTGGTTTTCTGAAGAACTTCTTCTTCCTATAGAACTTCTTGAATCTCCTTGCTATTTGTGCCATCTCGGCATCACTGTCATAATCTAAGTCTTCACTAGATGAGCTTTCAGTTGGTATATGCACTTTCTCCTTGTCTTTGCTCTTTGATGCAGTAGAATTAAAAGCTACAGATTTTCATTTTGGTTCCTCATCTTCCTCTTTATTCACCTTTAGCTCTTCTTCGTACATCATCAGCTCACCAATTAACTCCTTGACAGGCAAAGTTCCAATATCACAGGATTCTCTAATTGAAACGGATGTGCCTCTCCATCTGTCAGGAAGACATCTCAATAATCTCATGATTTGCTCCTTTGCTGGAACAATCTTTCCGAGTGAGCTCATTGTGTTGACTATCTCATTAAACCTGAGATACATATCAGAAATAGGTTCATCAGCTTTCATCTTAAAGTTATCATATTTGATAGTATAAGTGTTTAACCACATTTCCTTGACATTAGTTGTTCCTTCATGAGAAACAGCTAAGGTGTCCCAGATTTCAAAAGCAGTTTTACATGCAGAAATTCTATTGAACTCCTCATCTCCTAGCGCACAGTAGAGAGCATTCATAGCCTTACAATTATTATTATAAGCTACTTTAGTAGGTTCATCCCAAGTTATTCTTTCAGTTTCTGGAATCTTGTATTGAGACTCTATAGCAGTCCAAATATCAAAACCCATACTTTCCAAATGAATTTTCATTTTGAGCTTCCATTGGGCATAATTCACACCATTAAAGAAGGGTGGCATGTTAGTAGAAGCACTTTCTAGTCTATTATCCATAAGGAAATTTTAGAAATTTTTTTAAAGAGATAAAATTTAGAACTAACAGAAATTTAAGATCTTTTAGATAAAACTACAATTACAGTTTAAAAACAGAGAGTTAAAATAAAACTTTGAGCAAGTATAACAGAGATAAACACAACATCTGATACCAAATGTTGGTCGGAGTGGACACTCAAGAGGGGGGGTGAATTGAGTTCCAATTAAAATTTCTGTTAAAAACAATTTCTATTAAAATCCCCCAATTTCAAAAACAAATTAAACTGTAGTGAATTTATATAGATTATAAATGTTCAATTAGTTTCTCAAAGATTGATTAATTCTCAGTTAACGTAATCTTATGATTAAATTAACTTTTGAAACTAACTTACTGATTTATAACAAATATAAACACTTGTGAATTTAATTATCAAAGTAGCTTTGAAGATAGATTATATTTCAAAGTAATAGCAGCGGAATATGAAATAAATATGTATAGTATGGATATAGAGTATAACTATAAACACACAGAATTAACCAAGAGGTTCAGTCTCAAGCCGAGACTTAGTCCTCTCAAAATTTTATATAAAATGATCCACACCCTGGATCGGGGTTAACAACAGTGAACACACTGTCCAGGTCACAAGACCTCTACCACAGTTCTTCGTGGGAAAACAAACAACAGCAGCAAGCTGTCTAGGTCACAAGACCTCTACCACTATCCATGGTGGGAAATGGGATGCAAAAAGATTTGCTGAGGATTTACAGATCCTCCAGTGAAAGTACAGGAGTCAGTGTGTGTGTTTAATACAGCAGATAACACACACTGCTCAAAATGTAGAATAAAACACAGAACAAGAGATGTAGAGTTTAGAAGTGGTTCTGGTGATCTCAGTGTAGCTCTTGTATTCGATCAGAAGAGAGTTTGAGTCCTCTTATCGTTTCTGTTTGAGAAACAGAGTGTCGTATGCTCCAGGTTCACAGGTAGTGAGAATGTAGTCGATGAAGTTCTTCAGGGTTCTTCTTGTATGCACAGAACACTTCTCGAGTATACTTGATTGTCTATGTGCTTCTCTGTGTTCTTGATGGAACTCGTTTTTATCTTCTTGTGTTTCTGGTATATTTCATCCACCACGCCTTCTCTGGTTCGCATTCGCATTTGTTCCTTTTTTTTGGCAGCGTAGTCTTCTCGTATTTAACTCCCGACAGGGGACAGAAAAGATTTCTTTTCAGCAGGTACGAGGTACGGGTTCCTGACATCCGACAACCTTTATCAGATATTTGACAAATCATCAAAATGTATGATATGACCGTTAGATAGATTAAATGTAGGAAATAAAGAAATTAAAACAGTGAGTCGAGAATGTATGTCACTGTTGACTTCAACTGTGGTCTTCCAACTGTGGACTTCCAACTGTGGACTTCCTTCTGACTGCCGACTTCAACAAAGGGCTTGCTGTCTGTAGGCTTGCAATGGTAGATTTTACTCCATGTAACTGTAGCCTTTCTAACTGTAGACTTGTAACATCAAATTTGTAGAACTGTAACCTTTGTCAACTGTAGACTTCGATCATCAGTAGACTTAGTCGACAGAAGCTGTCTAACTGTAACCTTGACTGTAGGCTTATGACTGTAGGCTTGTTCGACTGTGAACTTGTTCCAACTGTAGACTTGTTCGTCTGTGAACATTGAGCAGAGAAAACTTTGAGCAGAAGTCTTGTAACTGTGACCTTCGTCTGTGAGCTTTGACAATAGATAGCAGTGGACTTGTAACTGTAAGCTTGTATTAGTCTTCGACTGTAACCTTGTAACTATGAACTTATTGCAACAGTAACTTAAGGTGACAGTTAACTGTAACTGTGACTTTGAAAAGAAAGCTCTGACTGTTAGCTAACAATACCAAACTTATGTAAATACTACTGTAAGCTGTTACAGTAAAGATATGAGAGTAAGAATATGAACAGTTTAGAATAAAATACGTTTAAGCATAGAATAATAAGATTAATGCAAGGTTTTAATACATCATAATTAATGTTTAAGCATGATTTGGGATTATCAAAACAGGTGATTCCAACAATAATAATCTTGTAGATTCGTGTCATACATGTTATTTAACATGATGTGCCTATTTTAAAATCTCAGGGTGTAAAATTGTAGGAGAGGTTCAAGATCATTGAGATCATGACCATAAGATTTTAACCGAACCAGCCTAGAAAATCTCTCTGTCACACACCATACCTTGAGGCTCTATAATGGTGTGATAAATGTAAATGTATCTCTACCCTAACAGAATGAATATTCATATTTTATTCTATATTACATAATTATTATATATATTACTTAATTAATTACATTTTGAATAATCAAATAATAAGTTTGTGAAGTTTTATATTTAAATACAACAAGATTTATATCTTATTTCATTTACGGAAATTTCAATTATGGATTTCTTTTGAAGAATTATTGAATTTTAAGAATAAATTATATTATAATATAATATTATTATTAAATAATATTTAAGATTTATATTTGATAGTATAATTTCATTAAGTCAAAAATAATATCTATAAGTGTCTGAAAATTATTATTGTCAAAACCATCTATTTTTCAGATTTAAAATATAAATTCTCAAATTTATATATTTATTTGTACAAAATAAATATTTATTTCTGGTTTCATTATGTTGAAATAATCCAATGGTTTATTTTTTATAATTTATTGTGAGAACCATATTTTTTGTTAAAAATTAAATAATTTATAAATATAAAAAATATATTATGACATCCTAATTACCCAAATGTTATGAAATATATACCATAGAAGGTATTTGTGAAAAAATATATATTTTAAGATTAAAATCATTTTCCCATTTGTCAATTGGTGGTTTCTATAATCACAAATCATTTCAATTTATAGTATCTATTAATTTATATATTATCTTATAACTCCAGAATGCCATGTCAATGAATATTTATAAGTGAATCAATTGTGTAACAATGTATAATACTTTTTAATAACTCAATAAATTATGGATATTTATGCATCAATATGTTTATAAATTTTTTTTACATGTATTTATGAATTTCACTTAATCTGGTAGTGTTTTGTGTAAGACAGACAGTTTGTAAAATATTTAGAGTCCTTGGTACCAATAGATCAAAAGGAATCACCATTGGTCAACTTACTAATGGGGAATCACCAATCGAAGAAGTCAATAATCGACAAATCCGATGATCAATGAAGTCACTGACTGAATATGTCACTGATCGAAAATGTAACTGATCAAATAAGACACCGGTGATGGACTTTCTGGTTGAACAAAAGACTCACCAAGGAATATGTCACTAATAATCAATAACACTGATAGTTTATGTGACACACTGAAAAAATGACTCAGTGATGGATGATGCATTTATGAACAAGTCATTGATGTACACAACACCAATGAATGACTCACTGATGGGCGACACACCAATAGTAAATCATGAGTCACTGATGACGACTCACCGATGCCTAGGTAGATAGTAAAAACGACTCACTAATACACTGAGTCACTGATACGAATGAAAAGGACTCACTAATACACAAAGTCACAGATGCTGAAAGACCAATGATAATATATATATTCCAATGAGTTCCTAATACATATGACTCACCAATAGTCATAAAAGATGTCTATATTTTATTAATTCAAATTTATATCTAACTTTAAAATTTAGTCAAATTAATTTTTCTCACATTATTTAATATTGTCTATAAAAAACTCTGTAGACAGTATAAGGTTCATGCACATGGGGTGATCTTCATTCTTATTGGACCTTGATGAATAAAATAGTTACAAACATGATCATTTAATGAGATGAGGAATGTGCAGACGTAAAAAATAGAAGAAGAACTAAATTATCATAAAACACTCAATGCTTTATTCAAAATCCTAATAACTCAATGAAATTATACAAGGGGACCTCAAAAATATGAGCATAACCATATGTGCTGACCTAAAAATATTTTGAACAATGAAAATATACCTTTTCACATTTGGAATCTATAATATAGAGGATACGACACTCTGTTTTGAAGCCAACATCCAAAAGGGGACTCAAGAATCATTTTCCATACATTAAAAGAGTTCATAGCTTCACTACATAACACACAGAGATTTCTAAACCTCTTTCTACATCTTACCAGTATAGTAGTGTGTATCTGTCACTAAAACACACACTGCCTCTTTTCTATAACTGAATTATACTTGATATCCTCAAACCCACACTCATTCTTATCTCTTGTATACCATGATGAAAATTATAGGATATCAAGGGTGACATATTTATTTTTTCCATAAAAAACTATGGTAGGAGTCATGTTTGAATTGAAAACGTTCTATGATGTTTTAAACCCTGATCCATGGGGTGGATCAAATTTTTATAAAATTAAACTTTATTTTCGCAGGTGATCACCTACTGGAAAGGACTAAGTCTCACCTTAAGACTAAACCACATTTTTATATCTATTGGTGTTTTTCTTTTTATGTTTAAGCTGTATTAATTACAGTTTATATAAAACTAAATTGGTCTTTGATTGTTATTATAGAATGTTTTTATATCTTTTTTGAAATAGTATCTTAGTTTCAAAAGATAAGTTAATCTTAAAAATAGTGTAGCTGTGAACTAATCAATATTCGAAGAAATTAATTGAACATTCAGTACATTTATAAATTCACTACAAAATGTCTTTGATTATCTCTTTAATTGGGTAAAATTATCAAATACCCAAATTTTAACAGAATTTTTTTATAGATACTCAATTCACCCCCCTCTTGGGTGATCTACTACGATCAACATTTGGTATCAGAGGATTTTAGAAAATTGTCAGTTTTCAATGATTTCTTAAATCTTTTTCTACTATGATTATAGTTTTATTTCAAATGTATTCCAATTTATGTTATTTATAAATTTATATCTCTTTGATATTCTTTTGAAATTTATATCATTGACAATATACTATAATGAACTAATACAAATAATCCACATTTTTTAGGGTACTAATTATTCTTAGTGGAAGCGTAAAATGAAAATAAATCTACAATGCATGGTATTTAAAATCTGGACAACTATTGAATGACAATATGAAATTCCGGATAGCACTAGAAAAACATGATATTAACCTAACATGTCTTCCTATAACAATAAATATAAATATATGAATGCTTTATACAGTGTACTAGAAGCTGAAGGGTTTAATCATATTTCTCCTTGTAAAACTGCACAGGATATTTGGGACACAATGTCTGTTTCCCATGAGGGGACATCTAATGTGAATGAGATGATATTAAATACCTATACTATTAAATATGATAATTTCATAATAAACCTTGATGAATATTTTTCTAATACGTAACTCAAGTTCAAGGAAATTGTTAACAATATGATTTCTTTAGGAAGATTGGTCACAACAAGGGAACATATAATGAGGATTCTATGATGCCTACACGATAGGTTGTGAGGAACATTTGTGTCCATTATAGGATTATGTGACATGGATATGTTTCCAGTCAAGGGATTTATTAGAAAATTAATGATGTATGTAGATGAACTTAATGTAAATCCAGAAGATAAAGTACCAAAAATAAAATATGTAGCCTTCAAAACTACCAATTCTAAAATAAAGGGAAAAGAGAAAGTAAAAGATGTTGTTAAGAGCCCAGGTAGTGAAGGATCAACCCGAAACAATGATGAGGAAAGGGTCCAGTTGTCCAGGAGATTCAAAAAAAATATCGGAAGAAAACTTTCTTCAAGATACAAAACATTATACAAAAGAATTATTAAATGGTAAATTGGAATAAGGATTAGAATGGAAATGATAAATTAGACAAAAAAAATTTCTTCTAATATAAGAGGATATGAAATGTAAAAGATGATAGTCTAATGTTTAAATCAAAAAAGAATTATGTAAATAAGGATAAGAAATATAAGAAAGAAATGAAGGACACCTAGAGTGCCTCTGAGTATTGTTGTAGTGAATGTACTTATTCTTATGATGAGAAACATAACATGGAAAATATGAGTTTTATGATAGACACTTTTTAGGTATCCTTGGACTCTCCAGTTCCCAATTCATATTATTCTTAAAATGAAAGGGAATGTAATAATATGAATAATTTTTAATTATTTTTATATTCCAACATGATTGAAGAAACATGTAAGTTGATAAAAAATATAAATATTTAAAAAAAATCATGCTCTTACTATAACTATTAAATCTGAATATACTACATAAAATAAAAATAATGATCGACAAATCAAGTAAAACAATGAGTTAAAAATTTATAATGAGAAATTAAAGAATTATCTGGACAATTTTACCTATGGTGAAAACACACTTACAAAAATACATGATAAATAGATAACATCTAAGTACACATATAAAATAGGATATCAACCCTTAAAATGGAATTTATCAAAAACACATTTTATGAAAAAATATGGAAAATATGTTTCATTCTTCAATACCCATAACATTCGAGTTCTAATAAGTATTTTACTACATCCAGTTCTTCTGAACTAAATAGTGTTTATTTTTTCAAATGCTCTATATTATTCCTATAGGAAACCCATAAGAAAATTGTTGGTTTTTAAATATCTTGTTACTAATGTTTATAGACCCATACAAATATGGGAACCAAAATCATTCCTTGGATAAACTGTTTTGTAGGAAAATTTCATAAAGGCTTCCTGTAGAAATATGTGGTACTTGTAAAATGGTTGTTCTAGAAACATGATAGGGGTCTAATCAAGATAAAAAATTCTCATCAAAATTGGTGGTGGCCATGTCACTTATGGTGAAAATGGTAAAGAAAAAATCATCAACCTAGGCCTGATTAGTAAACCAAACTCTATTTCAATTTCCAAAGTACATTGTGTTCATAGAATAAATTATAACCTTCTTAGAATACCCTAATTATGTGATGATGGATTTAATGTTAAATTCAAAAAATGATTCATTTCATGTTTTTTATTCCAATATTCTTATAGTATTTACTTCTATTATAAATGATAATATATATAGTATAAATTTATACCCACTAGCCTCATAGAATGATTCTTATCTATGTGACTTTTAAAATTTGTCTTGGATTTGGAACAGAAGTGTATAGACCTGAAGCTTGACGTACATGGACATTAAATTACATTTGAGAAATACTTAGTACATTAGAAAAACACACACACAAGGACCGTAATAGATTAGTGTCTTTGGAAACTCGGAATATAATCTTCTAATCGTGGTGAAAGATCTTTAACATCTCCCATAAAGATCTTCCCATTTTTTTCTTACCTAACACCTTTCTTTATATCCTGGGAAAAAGAAGACATAAAAGGGTGATCTCAAATGCTCAATAAGGGTAAAAAAAAGAAATATCAATCACATTATATTCATAAGAACATAACATTTTGGAAATTTTATCTTGAAAAAGAGATCATAATATCATAACATGGGATAAATCATAGTAGTGAAATGTAATCCCAATAATCATAACTTGAAATATGAAACTTTGTGGCATACACACATAATCATAGAGAATCATTTCTTATTAGTCAACATTTATTTCCAAGACTATCTTAATGGACAATGTCCATTTCTGAACCGAGTTCACTCCTCGTTTGAGTCCTATTTCACTGAACCGGTTTAACCTTCCGTTCCAGCCATGTCTATCTCATGAGATATAAAATCTTTACCCAATGCATTGGACGTAGATATAGTTCCCACCAATCTCATAATGATTCCATTCTTATGTGTTCCACAAAATCATAAACCATATATCATAGCATAACCCATGTACAAAAATGGGATCCTTAAACATTGTGACATCATAAAACAATTCATAGAAGATAAAGGAATTCATAAAAGTAATTCCATCACAATATAATCAAATAAATTTAATAATAGGGATATAAACAGAACACTTTATTATCTTAGATGGAAAATAATTTTGATAAAACACCTGAACTCCATTCTTGAGGAAAATATCCTTTCTACTTCAAAAACACTTTTCCTTTCTTAATATGTCATACAATTATAAAAAAAAGAATTTGACTAAAAATGAACTTGAAAACATGTAAATGGAGATTATTGGAAATAATTTTTTAAAAATACATTCATGCCGTATAAGTTAAAAAAACATTTTTCTCGTACTTTTTTCGGAAAAGTCAAAAAGTACCTCGTACGAAAAATGACAAAAGATTCATTTCATATCTTTTACTAAAAACTAATCGAAGGGTAAAATTGGATTTAAACAATTGTAGGTGGATGGAAATAATATTACTTATTAAGGAAACGTGGATGTGGATGATAAAATACACCCCAGTAAATTCCAAAGTATAAACAATCTCGGATAAAAATGAGATTGTAATATTTCCTTTACATGAGGTTCGATTTGCTTCGTAAGTGTCTGAATCTCATGTATAATGATTTAAATAATGTAATTTTATTATTCCAGAATCATACTCATTGTTCTGATATCATATATGGCCATATTCTTAGCTTATTATTAGTAATTTTTCATTGCTACTTGTTATTCGTGCGTTTATTACTTTTTGTTCTTCTGCGTGTTTTGTCGAATAAATTCTTATTCTTATTTTTAGGTTATAGATACCTCATTTCCAGAATGGTATTAGTGTAATATATATAATATTTATTCACTCAATTCATTTATGTAATCATTATGAAATTAAAATCATGTAGAACGAGTCGCATCACATCGTGGAGACGGTATTCCGTATGTACGCACTAGAGATGATATCATTCAATGATCGTGGAATTGTATTGAAGTGTATGTATACTATTTCAGAATAACTATCACTTAAAAATAATCATATATATTCATTCTTTACACCATTATACCCATCCAAGTAAGGTGGTGGTGGAAAATTGATTACACCACGGCGTGGAGACGGTATTCCGTACTTACGCATGCGTGGTGATTTCGTTTTCTGTAGGAGGGATAGATGGTGAAGTAGGGTTTTAACATAATTATAATAACATATAAGTATATTATAGATACTGATGTTATTAATTCATAATGAAACAACTAATGAAGAAGAAGTGGAAGAAGAAATAAAGTTGAAAGAATCCGTAAAGGACATTATCTCTTCTTTGAAGCACTTCTTTGAGACCTCCTTTTAGGGCACTAAAATTGGTCTTTGAAGAAAACCAGGACCTCTAGGATGTTTTTAGGGAAGTGGAGAAGATAATTTGGTAGGTTTGGCCGAGCATGAAGGCTCAATGTGGTGTGAGGAAGAGAGGGAGGAGGTGCCTTTTTATAAGGGAGGAGAGGGGCACCTTTGGAAAAACTAAAAATATTATTTTATTATAAAGTCATATTTGGTTTAAAATAGCTCCAAATTGATTTATTTCTATTCTAAGGTGGGGATGGGTAGAAAGACTCTCATCCAATAGAATTTATACAAGTTTAGGTTCCTATTTGTTCCTTATCATTTAGATTTAACTTTAAGTTAAATAATTTTACTTTTACCGTGCCTTCTTGTGTTCTTACACTATAAGGTTAATAAACATACTATAACAATCCAAACGAACCCCAAGTTGTTTATTATTAATATATATAACCATATTTTAGTCATTTGGATGAACCTTAGATTTTTAGGAATAAAATAACAATTAATAATATAATATTTGTTTTAAAAACTATTTTATGTCAATTTTGATACTATTTAGTAATTGATTTTTGTGAAAATCATAACAGAATGATTAGTTCGAAAAAAGTTAGTTAAATAAAATCTAAAATTTAATATTAACCTATACAATTAGTTGAATTCATAAAAAATCTTAAATTTCATTTATTTGGGTATTTAGAACATCAATTATGTCAATATTTCATTAATAAGATAATTATTGCATCATCTTTGTGTCATAAATAAATTAAATTATTTAATGACTAAAAATTACAAATAAAATACCATTATGTAGGAAATAGCTTTTTCTTTCTAATTAATATTTATAGTCGAATTTATATTTTGTATAACCCTATATTAAAAATTACTTACTTATTAAACATGGATTTTATCTATTTTATCCCTTCTTTAAATAAATTAATAATAAATGTCCTAATCTAAACTATGTGGTCCTAAATGGTCATATTTTATTCCTAAGGTTGTTTTTGGTCGAATTATACTTATCCAATAGAATTAGTACATGTGTTAGGGTAATAATAATATCATTTGTACCCTTAATTACCCTATTTACTTTTAACAGTGGTAAATAAAAGTAAAAAGTTACTATTCAACAAAAATAATTTTCATCTCTTTGAACCACATTTTACATACTGAAATCAACCATGTCTCTTGGATTTTTGAAATTCCACTCACAGAAGCGGTAAAATTGTGTTTTATATAAATTTTCAAATTCTCCTAGGAGGTGGGTAAAAGAGGGTGAAAAGTTCAATGAAATTTTTATATATCTAAAATTATTATAAAATTACTCCAATGAATTACATTGAGCTTATATAGGTATTATGTATCAATTTTTACCAAAAATAAATTTAAATAAAATAAATAATTAATTAAATAAAAAGACAGTTTTTAAATAGTAACCTAGTGTTTTCACTATTCATCAAAAATTGAACGTTTCCAGAAAAATACCAAAATTCCACCCTAATATAATTTCGATATTTTGAATCCAAAAAGGAAGTCTATTTTCAAAAATAGAATTTATAAAATTTCAAAAAGTATGTATTACTATTCATAATGGCTAATTTTAATATTTTTTTAATAGCATATCATTGTTTAGTGAAACTCGGTATTGCGTACAACACACGCTATCATGGAATGTCGCGCTTGCGTGTAATGAAAGCCAACATAGGGATTCATCTTTTAAAAGATCCTTTTGGTTTAGCGTATAACACATGACATTAATGAAATTAAAAAGAATATTTTTCATAAAATCTTGGGGTGTTTCATTCTACCACCCTTAAAATGAATTCGCACACGAAATTCGTCGGGGTTATAAATGGTTTACTACTCGAAAGTTTCTTTAATAGAAACCCACATCATAAAAATGAATACCAAAACTTGGCTTTAAAATATAAAGTATTAAACGTAACGGTTACCCAAATTAACTCATCACTGGGTTTTCACGTAGGAGAACATAGGTGAAAATATGGATATAGAAGAAAAATATGACCATAATGTTCTGATGGAGAGTGCTAGAGAACATGTCTATGAAAAATCGAACAATCACAAAGCCATGGATTTGTGATGATATAAGGTACCATCTGATTCCTCGGATATAAGAGAACTTGGACAACATTTTTGGTTTTCATGTTCATTTCCCTAAAGTTGATGAAATTGGAATTAGAAGAAATACTTTCGTGATTTTGGTACATTCTCACCATTGGTCGTTCTTTGGACAATTTCCACTTCATCCCTTTAATGAAATGAATTTGAATTTGTCATTCGTGATGTGTTAGCAGATCATGTGATAGAATTATGGGTCATTCCATCTGTCTCAAACAAAAGGTTAGAAAAGTTATCAAAAAATACATAAGTCCATCTATAGTGAGATTAATCATATATGGTTCCTAAAATGGACTTCTACTTCATATATCATACTTATTAATATAATGAAACTAGTTTATACTAAACAGAGAATTCATGTAGGCCAGTGGTAGGTGATAAAGGCCAGTCGCACTTCAGTTATGGGTTCGATTTCCACAACCTTGTCCGACGCGATGGGATATCGCCCATCCGGAAGGTTGTCCTTTTTCTAAAACTACATTACTATAAAATCCCATAAATAATATCAAAACAAAGTTCTATCCTTAAATAGTACTAACTTATGTCCAACATAATCCATTCCAATCTTTAGGCTTATCCAAAATATTGTTGTCCAATCTCATATTATAGTGAAAATGATTACCTGAGATTTCATATAACAAGCATGTTAATACCATAGTTGATCCCCAAATATCATAACATATGTCTTGTTGGTCACATTCCAAACGTTTGAAGGCCTTAATCATGCATTCTCTTGAAAAATGAGTACCCATTGAATCTTAGTGAAAACATGAGTGCTGTCAAAAGTTAACTCTTTCCATATACCAAAACCCCAAAATTCTATATATTCAAACACGATATAACTGTTTTCTTATATCAGACATGAGCTCATGAATACTGTCAAACATTTCATTTTCTCATTTTCCCTTTATTATGTGCATATCATCTTTTTTCCAAAAATATATCAATCACTTTCCATGGTTACTGGTACCATAAAATTATTGAAAATCAATACATAAATATTCCAATATTCCACGATACTATATACAACATTATTTTGGAATCCCATTACATAAACAATTAATCATTCCACCGCATCATTATTGTATTCAACATCGCCAATAACGATCGCATGTGACTTCCCATTGTCCTTTGCCTTAAGAGGTTTCTCATGTCAATCATCACTAACCCATGGATTAGGGAACTTATTAGTATAATTCCCCATTTCCTTTCACTTGAAGCATTGAAGTGTTGGTGGTGCGTTCTCTGCAGTCTTTTCATTATTCACGTCATTAGAAACCCTTTTTACATTACTTCGACACCCAGTTGCTCGATGACCTTCTTTTCCACACATAAAACATTTTCTAGTCCCTTTAAGACAATCTCCACCATTCTTGTTTGCACACCTTGAGCCTAAGGAAACATTTATCTTCTTTTCACCATTATTCTGAGATTTCACCTTGAACTCCATATTTCTTTTCTTGTCAAAACTATGAGATGGATAAGTAACACCAACATCCATTTCTACCATGATAGCACAACCCAAAATTTCTGCATAGCTACTGAAGTCTCTTACAGACAATTCCCTTCGAAGATTTGGTTTTAATCCACTGATGAATCGAACAACATTACTTTCAGGTTGGATGATAAAGGTAGATGTATACCTTTCAAGCCTTGTAAAATTCGCTTCGTATATAACAACATATTCATCATCCTTTTTCTTTAGTTCAAGAAACTCATCCTCCATCTTTGTTCGAAGAATATGAGGGAAGTACGTATTGAAAAATAAGTTCTTGAACTCGTCGCATTCCATGGACTCAATTTCATATATTGGCCTCTTATTCTTGATAAGATTCCACCATTGACCAGCTTCACCTTCCAAATGATATACTACTAAGATGACTTTATCATGTTCAGAACATTGAATGTAACAACCCAAGATTTTATGAAAAATATTCTTTTTAATTTCACTAATGTCTTGTGTTGTATGCAACACAAAAAGGATCTTGCACAACACGCATCCTTGACTTGCCTTGCATTACACACAATCGCAACCTTCCTCGATAGCGTGTGTAGTACGTAATACTGAGTTTCACAAAACAACGATATGCTATTAAAATATTATTAAAACTAGCCGTTATGAATAGTAATAACCACTTTTTAAATTTTAGAAAATTTATCTCTCAAAATGGACTTTATTTTTGGATTTTGAGTATCGAATTTAGCCTAAGGTGAAATTTTGGTACTTTTCAGATAACTTTCATATTCTGATGAATAGTGAAAATTACTAAATTATAATTAAAAACAACTTTTTTAATCGAAATAATTAATAGTGATAAATTATTAATTTTAGTGGTTTTAAAGTATATTTAGAATATATTTTTACAATTTAATACAATGTTGGTCATTAGATGTAATTTCACATTTAAACCAGACATAATCAAGTGTCAATCTTTTGATAGATATTACCAAGGAAGGTGGCCAGAGGCAAACCCCTGACTATTTATTAAAATAAACAAAAAGTGCATAAAGAGCGTGCCACAAAGTAAAAGTCATCACATGTGATACATATCAAACCCATTCCCACCCCCCGGATAGACATCCTCCGCCGTGGCTGATTCCCATTCTGAACTTTCATATTGCATGAGGATCATGGCATACTTCCTTCGGAGATTCAGCTTCTCCAACGAGATCAGCTCTTTTGGCGATTGCTTTAAAGAGGACCGAGTAGATATTGGCTTTGGCAGCGTGGAGTAATCCTTCCTCGGCTTTCGACTTGGAGTGACAGGGATCACCTGTCCACGCTTTCCCTTCCCATCTTTTAGAACATCACTATATGACAGCATGCCCTTCCAATTTTCTTTATCACTTTCCAAAGCATCAGCCCAATTCCCAGACACCACACCATAAGAGCCAACAACAACCTCCCGAGCAGCATTCACACTGTTACAGTCCACCATCTCCATGCAGTGCGGCTGTCCCTCAAAGACTTGTTCATCATTTACAGCCTTTTCTGTATCAACTGGGACAATTTGCATCTCCTGACTAGCATCCAGTGTGATCTCCCCATTCAAATCCTCTTCATTCGCCATGACTTGGAACCTGTTATCAGTCTGAACCTCATTTGGAGGAACAGCATCATGCAATTGCCTCCTGGACTCTATATGAGAGAGCACATCATTGGATTGCTTCCGGCCCTCTGAGCCCAACCTCCTCCCATCCTCCTTCATGCTGTCAATCACCCCTGCAGCACTTACATCATATACAGCCTCCATCAGAAAATCAGTAGCCTTGACAGCAATAGCAGCTCCCGGGCTGATTCTGCTCCCCTCAATCCCAGCGTTGGAGGCACCCACATCACGCATCACTGCAGAATGCAGGCTCACCCCACTTTCAGAAGGACTGGCTGTATGAGCACAGACCTGAGAAAGAACCACTGAAGGATTCGCCCGCACTCCACCCATGCCATCACCGGCACCATTCACCTCACGAGCACAGTCCTGACGAGGCCCCACTGCATGTCGTGGCCCTACTTCACCCACACCATTGTGAGAAGCTCCAGTCCTCCTCCCATTTCCAGAATCCTTACCACTGCACCCCATCAGCCCTGAAACAACACCACCATGACACTGCCCATCCCGATGACCCAGCCGCTGGCACCCTGGACAGAAATCCTCCCATGACTCAAAGACCACCGCTTGCTTCCATCGGAGTTCCTCACCGATCGTGATCCAAATCCACTCAACAGGCGGTTTAGATACGTCCACCTCCACACAGATCCGCGGATTGACCGGGTGACATACCGAAGACGTTCGCGCGTCCGAGTAGAGGAACCGCCCAACCAAATTCCCAAGCATACGTATAATGGATGGGTTTTGAAACGGCAGCGGGAGATGAGGAAGACTAACCCACAACGCAGCTGAAGGTGAATCATGATTCAAACACAGATCGAACGTCCATCGAAGCAGAAAGAAGCGACATCCACCACATCGACGCGGAGCCCGCGACCAAGCTCAAACAAGATCTTCCTCCGAGGAAAAACGAATCATCAGTTGATTCTTGTCCAGCAACCCCACGACGACACGATCCTGCAAATCCCACTTACTGAACACGAACCTGTCAAATTCGTCAACCGATGGTCTTCGGTGATGAAAACGATCCACCAGAGTCAGGTTAAGGAGATTCGATGCCGTCGAGAACTCCGGGAGTGAAATCGATACTTGAGGAATCCCAAGATGTAAATCTGGGACCTTTGGACTCAAGGAAATCGGAGGGAAATCAGGCAGAAAGTTAGGGTTAGAGAAGGGTACAAAATTCTCTCGCTTGTTCGTGAAACGCGGAAGAACATCCTCCCCCCGCCCACCGCCAGGGAGGGGGGGAAAATCAGCAGCGTT
Organism: Viscum album; assembly: GCA_963277665.1. Classification (NCBI taxonomy): domain Eukaryota; kingdom Viridiplantae; phylum Streptophyta; class Magnoliopsida; order Santalales; family Viscaceae; genus Viscum; species Viscum album. The sequence goes on from OY728140.1 coordinate 477,427,293, forward strand.
CATGTGCTAGGGTTTGGAACCCGAGCTCCATCGTCGTCGCTGTCGTCTCGCCTCGCGCTCGCCATCCCTCTCAAAGGCCGCAAAACCTGAGGAATGTTTTCTTTTGATAGATATTGTTTCTTAAAAACACGCTATTTGTTTTAACAGCGGGATTTAATATTAAAATTAATTAATGCAACTTCTATGTTATGAATTTGGTAAAATAGACTTCATTTTTGAATTCGGAATATGAAATATATCTTAGGATGAAATTTTGGCATTGTTCTGAAAAACATCAATTTTTTATGAATAGTAAAACTACTAAGTGGTAGTTAAAAAACTGAATTTTTCATAAAACTTAATTTTACCGCTTCTGTGAATGGAATTTCAAAAATCCGAGAGACACGGTTGATGTCAGTATGTAAAATGTGGTTCAATGAGATGAAAATAATTTTTGGTGAATAGTAACTTTTTACTTTTATTTACCATGGTTAAAAGTAAATAGGGTAGTTAAGGGTAAGAATGATATTAATATTACCCTAACACATGTCCTAATTCTATTGTACAAGTTTATCTCGACCAAAAACAACCTTATGTGTAAAATATTATCATTTAGGCCCACTTGGATTAGATTAGGACATTTATTATTATTTAATTCAAAGAAGAGTTAAAAGAGTTAAAATCAAAGTTTATTTACTAAAACATTTTTAATATAGCTTTATACATAAGATAAATTCGATTGTAAATATTCATTAGAAATCTAAAACGATTTCCTACATAATGATATTTTATTTATAATTTTTAGACTTTAAATAAATTAATTTATTTATGACACAACGATGATTCAGTAATTACACTTTTTAAGGAAATATTAACATAATTGATGTTATAAATGCTCAAATGAATGTAATTTGAGACTTTTTACGAATTCCACTATTTTCTAGGTTACTATGATATATTATTGTTGATTTAATCAACTTGGTTCGAACATATAATTCTGTTATGACTTTCACAAAAATCATATATCAAATAGTGTCAAAATTGACACAAAATAGTTTTTAAATAAAATATTATATAATTAATTGTTATTTTACTCCTAAAAATCTAAGGTTCGGCCAAATAACATAGATAATGATATATATATTAATAATAAACAATTTGGGGTTCGTTTGGCATGTTATAGTATGTGTATTAACCATATAGTGAAAGAAAACAAAAAGACACGGTAAAAGTAAAATTATATAACTTAGAGTTAAATCTAATTGATAAGGTTAAAATAATACCCTAAACTTGTCGAAATCCAATTGGATGATAGGATTTCGACCCATCCCCACTTTACCTTAGAAATAAGACCCTTTGAACCATTATAAACCGATTTTGACTTTAATATAAAATAATATTTTGAGATATTCCTAAGGTGCCCCTCTTCTCCCTTATAAAAGGACACCTCCTCCCCCTTCTCCTCACACCAATTTGAGCACTCAAGATCGGAAAAACTCTGCCAAAATCCCTTCTCCACTTCCCTAGAATAATCCTAGTGGTCCTGGTCTTCTTCAAAGACCAATCTTAGTTCCCTAAGTGGAGGATTCAAAGAGGCGTTTCAAAGAAGAGGTAATATCCATTACCGATCTTTTCAATTTCTTTCTTCTTCAACTTCTTCTTCTTTAGTTGTTTCATGATAAAGTAATAACATCAGTATTTCTCATATACTTATATGTTATTATAAATATGAAACAACTCTAATTCACCTTCTATCCATCCTACGGAAAAATGAAATCACCGCGCGTGCGTACGTACGGAATACCGTCTCCACGTCGTGGTGTAATCTATTTTCCACCACCACCTTACATGGATAGGTATAATGGTGTAAATAATAACTATACATAGTTATTACAACATCGTATTGATTCTTATATATTGTATAATCCACTCCAATTCAATTCAATATTTATGGAAATGATATCATCGCTCGTGCGTACGTACGGAATACCGTCTCCACGACGCGATGAGATTCATTCTCCATGTTAACCATTTAAGAATGATTATAAAGTATATATAAGAAATAATAATGAAATATATGAAATTATAAAGCTACTGGATTTATGTATATATATATATATGTATGTCATCTACTTACTTCAATTCAAGACAATAAGGAAAGGAAAACAACGTTCATGCGTACGTACGGACTACCGTCTCCATGAACTGTGTTTTTCATTTCATTTATCTATCTATTATATATATATACTGAATATATATGATATATAAATCATATTTTATATTCTGGAAGTATGTAAATCATGATATAAGTAATAATAATGTCAAGAACAACAAGTCAAAACACCTACGATAAATGAATCGATTTTACCCAAAACACTTCTTTAACATGGAATTTACAAAAGAACGGGTAATATAATGTCATAAGTGAACCATATATGATATAATAACAATGAATATGATTCTTTAATAAGTCAATAACAAGATTTAAATCATTATACAGGAGGTTCGGACACTTACAAAGCAAGTCGGACCTAAGGTAAGGGAAATATCACAATCTCATTCTTATCCGAGATTGTTTATACTTTGAAATTTACTGGGGTGTATTTTATCATCCACATCCATGTTTCCTCAATATGTAATATTATTTCCATTCACCTAAAATTTTTTAAAACCTATTTTACCCTTCGGTGAGTTTTTAGTAAAAGATATGAAATGAATCTTTTGTCGTTTTTCGTACGAGGTACTTTTTTTGACTTTTCCGACAAAAGTACGAGAAGAATGTTTTTTTTAACTTATACAGCATGAATGGATTTTAAAAACATTATTTCCAAGAATATTCCTTTACAAGTTTTCATGTTTATTTTTAATCATCTTCTTTTGTTTTAAAGTCATATGACATGTTATGAAAGGAAAGATGTTTTTGAAATAGAAAGGATATTTTCCTCAAGAATGGAGTTCAAGTATTTTATCAAAATTATTTTCCATATAAGATAATAAAAGGGTTCTGTTTTTATCCCTATTATTACATGGATTTGATTATGTTGTTATGAAAATATTTTTATGAATTCCTTTATCTTATATGAATTGTTTTATGATGTCATGTTGTTTAAGAATCCCAATTTTATTACATGGGTTACGCAATGATGTATGGTTTATGATTATGTGGCACACATAAGAAAGGATTCATTATAATATGGGTGGGACCTATATCTCCCTCCAATTCATTGGGTAAAGATTTTATATCTCATGAGATAGACATGGCTGGAATGGTAGGTTATACCGGTTCAGTGAAACAGTACTGAAACGAGGGTTACTCGATTCAGAAAGGGACTTTGTCCACTAAGATAGTCTTGGCAATGAGTCTTGACTAACAAGAAATGATTCTATATGATTATGTGTGCATTCCACAAAGTTTCATGTTTTAAGTTATTATTATTGTGATTACATTTCACTACCATGATTTATCCCATGTTATGAAATTATGCTCTCTTTTGCAGGTTATGATTTCCAAAATGTTATGTTCTTATGAATACGAAGTGATTGATATTTCTTTTGTTTACCCTTACTGAGGATTTGAGCTCACCCTTTTTTGTTTTATTTTCCCCAGGATATAAAGAAAGGTTTTAGGTAAAAAAAGGAAGATCTTTATGGGAGATGTTGAAGATCTTTCACCACGATTAGAAGATTTTATTCCGAGTTTCCAAAGACACTAAACTATTACGATCCTTGTGTGTGTGTTTTTGTTATGTACTATGTATTACGCAAAAGTAATGTAATGTTCATGTACGTCAAGCATCAGGTCTCTACATTTGGTATCAGAGGAAAGGTTTAGTCAACCTTTGGAAACTAGGATGCGAAAACGTTAGTGAGATCCCTAGAGATATTTCTACGGTATGTCTAGGGATGTCCCTAAGGTTAAGTATACGTATAGGTTATAGTACTAGAACTACGCTAACGATCATAGAATTAAACCTAAGATGTTAGATATTTAAGGTACTCCCCCTTTATTATTTTGTTTTCCCTAGCATGATTTTTGCCTCTCACACTATTCTTTTTGGGTTTTAGACGATGGCTGGAACCCGAAGGAACCGTGTTGATCAATGCAATGGACAATGCAATGAATGTCCTCCTGAACAAACAAATGTTATGGGAGATGGAGTGAAAAATCTTATTTCTATACTTACACAAGCTATGAATCATTCTGGACTTCCAAATGAGCAGAGAATGGAACAATATTCTATTGAGTCCTTCATGAGGCAACGCCCACCTTCTTTCAGTGGGTCTTCTTATCCACTTGTTGCTGAACAATGGATCAGTACCACTGAAAAGATATTTTCAGTTCTTCAATGTTCTGAACATGATAAAGTCATCTTAGCAGTATATAATTTGGAAGGTGAAGCTTATCAATGGTGGAATCTTATCAAGAATACAAGGAAAATATATGAAATTGAGTCCATGGAATGGGACGAGTTCAAGAACTTATTTTTCAATAAGTACTTCCCTCGTATTCTTCGAACAAAGATGGAGAAGGAGTTTCTTGAACTAAAGAAAAAGGATGATGAATCTGTTGGTATATACGAAGAGAATTTTACAAGACTTGCAAGGTATGCATCTGGCATTATCATCCAACCTGAAAGTAAAGTTGATCGATTTTTCAGTGTCTTAAAACCAAGTCTTCGAAGGGAATTAGCTATAACCGACATCAGTAGCTATGAAGAAATTGTGTGTTGTGATATCAAGGTAGAAATGGAAGTTGGTGTTACATATCCATCTCATGGTTTTGAAAAGAAACAAAAGATGGAGTTCAAGGAGAAATCTCATAATAATGGTGAAAAGAAGATTAATGTTTCCTTATGCACAATGTGTGGAAAGAAGCATGGTGGATATTTTCTTAAAGGGACTAGAAAATGTTTTATGTGTGGAAAAGAAGGTCATCGAGCAGCTGAGTGTCGAAGTAATGGAAAAAGGGTTTCTAATGATGTGAATAAAGAAAACACTATGGAGAACGCACCACAAACACTTTAATGATTCAAGTGCAAGGAAATGGGGCATTATGATAATAAATTCCCTAATCCAGGGGTTAGTGATGATCAACATGAGCAACCACTGAAGGAAAAGGACAAAGGGAAGTCACATGCGATCACTATTGGAAATGTTGAATATGACAACGATGTGGTGGAATGATTAAGTGTTTATGTAATGGGATTCCAAAATAATGTTGTATCATTGAGTATTGCAATATTTATGGATGTGGTATTCAAAGTGATTGAGATATTTTTTTGGAAATAAGATGATATGCACATAATGAAGGGAAAATGAGAAAATGAAATGTTTAATAGTATTCATGAGCTCATGATTGATATAAGGAATAAGTGATATCATGGTTTGAGTATATATAATTTTGAGGATTTTGGTATGTGGAAAGTGTTAACTTTAAACTGCATTCATGTTTTCACTAAGGTATTCAAGAGAATACATGATTAAGGACTTTGAATGTTTGGAATGTGACCAACAAAACATATCTTATGATATATGGGGATCAACGATGGTATTAAATCTCTGGTAATCGTTTTCACTATGTTATGAGAGTGGACTGCAGTATTATGGATTAGCCTAAAGATTGAAATGGATTATGTTGGACATAAGTGAGTATTGTTTAAGGATAGAATTTTTTTTTGATATTATTGATGGGATGTCATAGTAATGTAGTTTTAGAAAAAGGGAAACATGCAGGACGGGCGACAGCCCATCGCTTCGGACAAGGCTGTGGGAATCGAACCCACAACCGAAGTGCGACTGGCCTTTATCGCCTACCACTGGCCTACAGGAAGTCCCTGTTTAGTAGAAACTAGTTTTATTATATTAAGCAGTATGATATATGAAGTATAAGTCCATTTTAGGAACCATATGTGATTAATCTCACTATAGATCGACTTATGTATATAATTTTTGCTAACCTTTTGTTTGAGATAGATGGAATGACCCGCCATTCTATCACATGATCTGCTAACACTTCACGAATAACAAATTCAACTTCATTTATTTACGAGATGATGTGGAAATTGTTCAAGGCATGAACAACAGTGAGATTGCACCAAAATAAAGTAAGTATTTATTCTAATTCAAATTATTCAACTTTAGGGAAATGATCTTGAAAACCAAAATTGTTGTCCTATTGCCCTTATATCCGATAAATCAGATGGTACCCTAGATCGTCACAAATATATGGATTTGTGATTGCTAGCTTTTCCATAGCCATGTTCTCTACCACTCTCCATCAGAACATGATGGTTAGATTTCTCTTCCATATCCATATTTTCACCTATGTGGAAACCCAGTGATTAGTTTATTTGGGTAACCGTTACGTTTCATACATTCATTTTTAAAGATTGGTTTTGGTATTCCTTTTTACGATGTGGGTTTCTATTAAAGAAACTTTCGAATAGTAAACCATTTATAACCCCGACGAATTTCGAGGGCGAAATTCATTTTAAGGGGGGTAGAATGTAACAACCCAAGATTTTATGAAAAATATTCTTTTTAATTTCAATAATGTCTTGTGTTGTACGCAACACAAAAAGGAGCTTGCACAACACACATCCTTGACTTGCCTTGCATTACACGCAATCACAACCTTCCTCGATAGCGTGTGTAGTACGTAATACTGAGTTTCAGGAAACAACGATATGCTATTAAAATATTATTAAAACTAGCCGTTATGAATAGTAATAACCACTTTTTAAATTTTAGAAAATTTAGCTCTCAAAATGGACTTTATTTTTGGATTCGGAGTATCGAATTTATCCTAAGGTGAAATTTTGGTACTTTTCGGATAAGTTTCATATTCTGATGAATAGTGAAAATTACTATATTATAATTAAAAACAACTTTTTTAATCGAAATAATTAATAGTGATAAATTATTAATTTTAGTGGTTTTAAAGTATATTTAGAATATATTTTTACAATTTAATACAATGTTGGTCATTAGATGTAATTTCACATTTAAACCAGACATAATCAAGTGTCAATCTTTTGATAGATATTGTTTCTTAAAAACACGCTATTTGTTCTAACAGCGGGATTTAATTATAAAATTAATTAATGCAACTTCTATGTTATGAATTTGGTAAAATAGACTTCATTTTTGAATTTTGAATATGAAATATAGCTTAGGATGAAATTTTGGCATTGTTCTGAAAAACATCAATTTTTGATGAATAGTGAAACTACTAAGTGGTAGTTAAAAAACTGAATTTTTCATAAAACATAATTTTACCGCTTCTGTGAATGGAATTTCAAAAATCCGAGAGACACGGTTGATGTCAGTAAGTAAAATGTGGTTCAATGAGATGAAAATAATTTTTGGTGAATAGTAACTTTTTACTTTTATTTACCACGGTTAAAAGTAAATAGGGTAATTAAGGGTAAGAATGATATTAATATTACCCTAACACATGTCCTAATTCTATTGGACAAGTTTATCTCGACCAAAAACAACCTTAGGTGTAAAATATTATCATTTAGGCCCACTTGGATTAGATTAGGACATTTATTATTATTTAATTTAAAGAAGAGTTAAAAGAGTTAAAATCAAAGTATATTTACTAAAACATTTTTAATATAGGTTTATACATAAGAAAAATTCGATTGTAAATATTCATTAGAAAGCTAAAACGATTTCCTACATAATGATATTTTATTTATAATTTTTATACTTTAAATAAATTAATTTATTTATGACACAACGATGATGCAGTAATTACACTTTTTACGGAAATATTAACATAATTGATGTTATAAATGCTCAAATGAATGTAATTTGAGACTTTTTATGAATTACAATAATTTTAGAGATTACTATGATATATTAGTGTTGATTTAATCAACTTGGTTCGAATATATAATTCTGTTATGACTTTCACAAAAAACATATATCAAATAGTGTCAAAATTGACACAAAATAGTTTTTAAATAAAATATTATATTATTAATTGTTATTTAATTCCTAAAAATCTAAGGTTCGGCCATATGACTTAGATAAGGATATATATATTAATAGTAAATAGTTTGGGGTTCGTTTGGCATGTTATAGTAAGTGTATTAACCATATAGTGAAAGAAAAGAAAAAGACACGGTAAAAGTTAAATTATTTAACTTAGAGTTAAATCTAATTGATAAGGTTACAATAATACCCTAAACTTGTCTAAATCCTATTGGATGATAGGATTTCGACTCATCCCCACTTTAACTTCGAAATAAGACCCTTTGGAACCATTATAAACCGATTTTGACTTTAATATAAAATAATATTTTGAGATTTTCCTAAGGTGCCCCTCTTCTCCCTTATAAAAGGACACCTCCTCCCCCTTCTCCACACACCAATTTGAGCACTAAAGCTCGGCCAACCTCTGCCAAAATCCCTTCTCCACTTACCTAGAATAATCCTAGAGGTCCTGGTCTTCATCAAAGACCAATCATAGTTCCCTAATTGGAGGATTCAAAGAGGCGTTTCAAAGAAGAGGTAATATCCATTACCGATCTTTTCAATTTCTTTCTTCTTCAACTTCTTTTTCTTTAGTAGTTTCATGATAAAGTAATAACATCAGTATTTCTTATATACTGATATTTTATTATAAATATTAAACAACTCTAATTCACCTTCTATCCATCCTACAGAAAAATGAAATCACCGCGCGTGCGTACGTACGAAATACCGTCTCCACGCCGTGGTGTAATCTATTTTCCACCACCACCTTACATGGATAGGTATAATGGTGTAATGAATAACTATACATAGTTATTACAAAATCATATTGATTCTGATATATTGTATAATCCACTCCAATTCAATTCAATATTTATGGAAATGATATCATCGCTCGTGCGTACGTACGGAATACCGTCTCCACGACGCGATGAGATTCATTCTCCATGTTAACCATTTAAGAATGATTATAAAGTATATATAAGAAATAATAATGAAATATATGACATTATAAAGCTACTGGATTTATGTATATATATATATATATATATATATGTATGCCATCTACTTACTTCCATTTAAGACAATAAGGAAAGGAAAACAGCCTTCATGCGTACGTACGGACTACCGTCTCCATGAACGGTGTTTTTCATTTCATTTATCTATCAATTATATATATATATAATGAATATATATGATATATAAATAATATTTTATATTCTGGAAGTAAGTAAATCATGATATAAGTAATAATAATGTCAAGAACAACAAGTCAAAACACCTACGATAAATGAAACGATTTTACCCAAAATGCTTCTTTAACATGGAATTTACCAAAGAACGGGTAATATAATGTCATAAGTGAACCATATATGATATAATAATAATGAATATGATTCTGTAATAAGTAAATAACATGATTTAAATCATTATACAGGAGGTTCAGACACTTACAAATCAAGTCGGACCTAAGGTAAGGGAAATATCACAATCTCATTTTTATCCGAGATTGTTTATACTTTGAAATTTACTGGGGTGTATTTTATCATCCACATCCATGTTTCCTCAATATGTAATATTATTTCCATTCACCTAAAATTGTTTAAAACCTATTTTACCCTTCTGTGAGTTTTTAATAAAAGATATGAAAGGAATCTTTTGTCGTTTTTCGTACGAGGTACTTTTTTGACTTTTCCGACAAAAGTATGAGAAGAATGTTTTTTTAACTTATACGGCATGAATGGATTTTTAAAACATTATTTCCAAGAAGCTTCCTTGACAAGTTTTCATGTTTATTTTTAATAATCTTCTTTGGTTTTAAAGTCATATGACATGTTATGAAGGGAAAAATATTTTTGAAATAGAAAGGATATTTTCCTCAAGAATGCAGTTCACGTATTTTATCAAAATTATTTTCCATCTATGATAATAAAAGGGTTCTGTTTTTATCCCTATTATTACATGGATTTGATTATGTTGTGATGGAAATATTTTTATGAATTCCTTTATCTTATATGAATTGTTTTATGATGTCATGTTGTTTAAGAATCCCATTTTTATTACATGGGTTACGCTATGATGTATGGTTTATGATTATGTGGCACACATAAGAAAGGATTCATTATAATATGGGTGGGACCTATATCTCCCTCCAATGCATTGGGTAAAGATTTTATATCTCATGAGATAGACATGGCTGGAATGATAGATTATACCGGTTCAATGAAACATGACTGAAACGAGGTTTACTCGATTCAGAAAGGGACTTTGTCCACTAAGATAGTCTTGGCAATGAGTCTTGACTAACAAGAAATGATTCTCTATGATTATGTGTGAATGCCACAAAGTTTCATGTTTTAAGTTATGATTATTGTGATTAAATTTCACTACCATGATTTATCCCATGTTATGAAATTATGCTCTCTTTTGCAGGTTATGATTTCCAAAATGTTATGTTCTTATGAATACGATGTGATTGATATTTCTTTTGTTTACCCTTTCTGAGCATTTGAGATCACCCTTTTATGTTTTCTTTTCCCTAGGATAAAAATAAAGGTTTTAGGTAAAAAAAGGAAGATATTTATGGGAGATGTTGAAGATCTTTCACCATGATTAGAAGATTTTATTCCGAGTTTCCACAGACACTAAACTATTACGATCCTTGTGTGTGTGTTTTTGTTATGTACTAAGTATTCCGCAAAAGTAATGTAATGTTCATGTACGTCAAGCTTCGGGTCTCTTCATTGATGAACTGAGGAAATCTTTTCAGTGGTACTAATCCATTGTTCAGCAACAAATGGATCCGAAGACCCACATAAAGAAGGTGGGTGTTTCCTCATGAAGGACTCAATAGAATATTGTTCCCTTCTCTGCTCATTTGGAAGTCCAGAATGATTCATAGCTTGTGTAAGTATAACAATAAGATTTTTCACTCCATCTCCAATAAAATTTTTTTGTTGAGGAGTACAATCATTGAATTTTCCATTACATTGATCAACATGGTTCCTTCGGGTCCTAGCCATCGTCTAAACCCCAAAAAGAATAGTGTGAGAGGAAAAAATAATCCTAGGGAAAACAACATAATAAAGGGGGAGTAACTTAAATATCTAACATCTTAGGATACCGTAATTCTAGTACTATAACCTATACTTATACTTAACCTTAGGTACATCCCTATACATACCTTAGAAATATCTATAGGGATCTCACTAAATTTCTCGCATCCTAGTTTCCAAAGGTTGACTAAACAATTCCTCTGATACCAACCGTAGAGACTCGAAGCTTGACGTACTTGGAAATTACATTACATTGGCGGAATACTTATTACATTACAAAAACACACACACAAGGACCGTAGTAGTTTAGTGTCTTTGGAAACTCGAAATATAATCTTCTAATCATGGTGAAAGATCTTCAACATCTCCCAAAATGATCTTCCCCTTATTTTTCTTACCTAAAACCATTCTTTATATCCTGTGGAAATGATAACATAAAAGGGTGATCTAAAATACTCATTAAGGGTAAACAAAAGGAATATCAATCACATTATATTCATAAGAACATATCATTTTGGAAATCTTAACCTGCAAAAGAGATCATAATATCATAACATGGGATAAATCATAGTAGTGAAATGTAATCCCAATTATCATAACATAAAACATGAAACTTGGTGGCATACACACATAATCATAGAGAATCATTTATTATTAGTCAAGACTCATTTCCAAAACTATCTTAGTTGACAATTCCATTTTTGAACCGAGTTCACTCCTCGTTTCAGTCCTATTTCACTGAACCGGTTTAACCTGCCGTTCCAGCCATGTCTATCTCATGAGATTTAAAATCTTTACCCAATGCATTGGAGGGAGATTTAGGTCCCACCCATCTCATAATGATACCATTCTTATGTGTTCCACAAAATCATAAACCATACATCATAGCATAACCCATGTAATAAAAATGTGATTCTTAAACATCGTGACATCATAAAACAATTCAGATAAGATAAAGGAATTCATAAAAATAATTCCATCACAACATAATCAAATCAATTTAATAATAGGGATAGAAACAGAACCCTTTATTATCTTAGATGGAAAATAATTTTGATAAAACACTTGAACTCCATTCTTGAGGAAAATATCCTTTCTACTTCAAATACACTTTTCTTTTCTTAACATGTCATACAATTATAAACTAAAAGAATTTTATTAAAAATTAACATGAAAACATTTAAAGGAATCTTCTTGGAAATAATGTTTTAAAAATCCAGGCATGCTGTATAAGTTTAAAAAACATTCTTCTCGTACTTTTGTCGGAAAAGTCAAAAAGTACCTCGTACGAAAAATGACAAAAGATTCCTTCCATATCTTTTACTAAAAACTCACCGAAGGGTAAAATTGGATTTAAACATTTTTAGGTGGAGGGAAATAATATTACATATTTAGGAAACATGGATTTGGATGATAAAATACACCCCAATAAATGCCCAAGTATAAACAATCTCGGATAAAAATGAGATTGTGATATTTCCCTTACCTTAGGTCCGATTTTCTTCGTAAGTGTCTGAATCTCCTATATAATGAATTAAACAATGTCATTGACTTATTCCAGAATCATACTCATTGTTATGATATCATATATGGTCATATTGTTATCTTATTATTATTAATATTTCATTGCTACTGGTTATTCGGGTGTTTATTACTTTTTGTTCTTATGCGTGTTTTGTCGAATAAATTCTAATTCTTCTTTTTAGGTTATAGATAACTCATTTCCAAAATGGTATTATTGTAATATATATCATATTTATTCACTCAATTCATTTATGTAATCATTATGCAATGAAAATCATGTAGAATGAGTCACATCACTACGTGGAGACGGTATTCCGTACGTACGCACGAGCGATGATATCGTTTCTATGATCGTGGAATTGTATTGGAGTGTATGTATACTATTTCAGAATAAATATCACTTTAAAATAATCATAGATATTAATTTTTTACACCATTATACCCATACACGTAAGGTGGTGGTGGAAAATAGATTACACCACGGCGTGGAGACGGTATTCCGTACGTATGCACGTGTGGTGATTTTGTTTTCCGTAGGATGGATTGATGGTGAAATAAGGTATTTTAATACTTATAATAACATATTAGTGTATGAGTGATACTGATGTTATTAATTAATAATGAAACAACTAAAGATGAATATGTGGAAGAAGAAATAAAGTTTAACGAATCGGTAACAGACATTACCTCTTCTTTGAAGCGCTTCTTTGAGACCTCCTTTTAGGGCACTAAAATAGGTCTTTGAAGAAGACCAGGACCTCTAATATGTTTCTAGGGATGTGGATAAGATAATTTGGTAGGGTTTGGCCGAGCATGAAGGCTCAAAGTGGTGTGAGGAAGAGAGGGAGGAGGTTCCCTTTTATAAGGGAGGAGAGGAGCACCTTTGGAAAAACTAAAAATATTATTTTGTTATAAAGTCATATTCGGTATTAAATAACTCAAAATTGATTTATTTAGAATCTAAGGTGGGTATGGGTCCAAATAATCTCATCCAATAGAATTTAGACATGTTTAGGTTCCTATTTTAACCTTATCATTTAGATTTAACTTTATGTTAAATAATTTTACTTTTACCGTGTCTTCTTGTGTTCTTACACTATACGGTTAATAAACATACTATAACAAGCCAAACGAACCCAAAGTTGTTTATTATTAATATATATAACCTTATCTAATTCATTTTACCGAACCATAGATTTTTAGTAATAAAATATCAATTAATAATATAATATTTGTTTTTTAAACTATTTTATGTCAATTTTGACACTATTTAGTAATTTATTTTTGTTAAAATTATAACAGTATGATTTGTTCAAAAAAAGTTAATAAAATCAATAATAACATGTCATTGTGACCTATTAAATTAGTGGAATTCATTAAAAGTCTCAAATTACATTTATTTGGGTATTTATAACATCAATTATGTCAATATTTCGTTATTAAGATAATTACTGCATCATCTTTGTGTCATAAATAAATTAAATTATTTAATGTCTAAAAATTAAAAATAAAATAACATTATGTATGAAATATTTTTATATTTATAATGAATATTTATAGTCGAATTTATATTATGTATAACCCTATATTAAAAATGATTTACTTATTATACATTGATTTTAACTATTTTAACCCTTCTTTAAATAAATTATTAATAAATGTCCTATTCTAATCCAAGTGGGCCTAAATGGTCATATTTTATTCCTAATGTTTTTTTGGTCGAATTAAACTTATCCAATATAATTAGGACTTCTGTTAGGGTAATAATAATTTATTTTTACCCTTATTTACCCTATTTACTTTTTACCGTGGTAAATAAAAGTAAAAAGTTACTATTCACAAAAAAGTATTTTCATCTCATTGAACCAAATTTTACTTACTGACATCAACCATGTCTCTCATATTTTTGAAATTCCTCTCATAGAAGAAGTAAAATTAAGATTTATGTAAATTTGAAAATTCTCCTAGGAGGTGGGTAAAATATGGTGAAAAGTTCAATGAAATTTTTATATATCTACAATTGTTATAAAATTACTCCAATGAATTACATTGAACTTGTATAGGTATTATGTATCAATTTTGACATAAAATAAATTTAAATAAAATAAATAATTATTTAAATAAAATGTCGGTTTTTAAATAGTAACCCAGTGTTTTCACTATTCATCAAAAATTGAATATTTCCAGAAAAATACCAAAATTTCACCCTAGGATATTTTTTATATTCCTAATCCAAAAATGAAGACCATTTTCAAAAATAAAATTTATAAATGTTCAAAAAGTGGGTATTACTATTCATGACGTCTAATTTTAATAATATTTAAATAGCATATCATTGTTTTGCGAAACTCTGTATTGCGTACAACACATGCTATCGTGGAAGGTCGTGCTTGCGTGTAATGTAAGCCCTGTCAGGGATGCATCTTGTGAAATCTCCTTTTGGTGTAGCATACAATAAAAGACATTAATGAAATTTAAAAGAATATTTTTTTAAAATTGTGGGGTGTTACAAGAAGAATTGGAAATTGTAATAATCACCCCCTTAATAAGATACCTATAAATGTTTTAGTTAAATACCTACACAAATTAGAGTTTCTAGACATTAAAATGTGTAATCATGGTCAAAAAGGAAAGAAACAGAGAATCAATTTCAAACCAAAGAAATAAGTAACAATATCACAACCTCTCGAGTTGGTTCACATAGACTTGTTTAGACCATCTAGAGTTTCATGTCTCAATGGGAAGCACTATGTTTATTTTATTGTATATGCCATTTCTAGGTAAACATGGAACTTTTTATTAGCACATAAAAGTGAATCTTGCTCTCACTTTACCAGGTATGCTAGGACTATATAAAATCTATTTGTATGTAAAATTAAATCCTTATGAAGTGACCATGGTTGTGAGTTTGAAAATGATGACTTTGAATCTTTTTTCTGAGGAAATGGATTTAGGCTCAACTTCTCTGCTCCCAGTACACCTCAACAAAATGGTGTAGCATAAGGAATAAATAGAACCCCACATGAAATTTCTCTAACTGTTCTTAATTAATTTGACCTACTAATTTATTTCTATGATTAAGTTGTTAATACATCATGTTATATAATAAATAGAGTATTTATTAGAAATATCTTTAAGACAACACCTAATTAGTTTAGGAATAATAGGAATCCCAAGGAAATATTTTTAAAGTGTTGGAATATAATGATTGTATACTAAAAACTAATGTCAATTTAGATAAATTTCCCTCTAAGAGCAATGAAATAATATTTCTTGGATATTCTACAACAAGAAAAGATTATAGAGTCATTAATAAGAAAACCAAATGTGTGGAATAATCTATACATGTTAGGTTTGTTGAAAAAGATACACCTGATCCTAAAACCCCACTATAAAATCCTGATGAGTTTATGTCCAATCTGGAAAATAATGCGAAAACCAGAAATCATAAGGTAAAAGAATCTATGAAACCTTTAAGTTTTGAAAATTATATAGAATCAATCCATAACGAACAAGATAAAAATGATAAACTAGAAATAACTAGTCCTACCATTACAAGACCAGCTAGTACCCTTAAAAACCATTCATCTGAAGTTTTTGATGGAGATTTAGATAGAGGAATGAAAATTAGATCTTCTTTGAGAAATCAAGATAAACACAATGCTTTCATGTCACAACATGAACCTAAAAATAACAATGATGCAATTAATGATGAATTTGGGTGATGGATATTCAAGAAGTTCTTAACCATTTTGAGTGAACTAAAGTCTTGAATCTTGTTGATAGACCAAAAGATACATTGACCATTAGATCCAAATGGGTGTTTATAAATAAAATGGATGAAGCTGGACATATAATTAGAAATAAAGATTGGTTGGTTTCATAGAAGTTTAATAAAAAAGAAGTAATTAATTATGAATAACCCTTTGCACTAGTAGCTATACCTAAAGCCATTAGAATCATACTTGCCTATGCAGCAGACATGGATTTCAAACTTTATCAAATGGATTTCAATAGTGTATTAATAAATGGTTATATAATTGATGATTTTTTGTTGAAAACCCCCTGGGTTTAACAAATCCTAATTTTCCAAATCATGTTTTCAAATTATATAAATTTTTATATGGTTTAAAATATGCTCCAAGATAATGGTATTAAAAAATAAGAAGGTTTTTTATTTCAAAAGGTTTTACAAAAGTAGTTTTAAATCCTAATTTTATTATAAAAATAATTTCAAAATATGTATTAATAGCTCAAATACAAGTAGTTGATATTATATTTGGATATTATAAAAATTATTTATGTAATGACTTTTAAAAAATGATGCAAATTGAATTTGAAATGAGTTTGATGGGTAAAAATAAATATATTCATGGATTTCAAATATTTCAAAACAAAGAAGGTATTATTATAAATCAACGTAAGTACATAATGATCTTTTTAAAATATATGGATTTGATAGAATTAAGTGTAGTGAAACCCCTATGAGATCAACATCAAAGATAAATCTTGATTAAAATGGGAATCTATTGAACAAAATAATTATAGTTGAATGATTGAGAGTTTTATATACATAACTATAAGTAAGATAGATATTATGTTTAGTGTGTGTATATGTGCATGATATTAAGAAAACCAAAAATAATAACATTTAAATGTTGTTAAAAGTATTTTCAAATACCTCAAATATATATTAAATTTAGGATTGTTCTACCCCAGTGGACAACATTTTGATTTGTTTTGTTATTAAGATACTGATATTGGTGGATGTAAGTTAGATATAAAGTGTTCCTATAGAACATTTCACTTTTTGGGAATGTCTCTAATTTCATGGTGTAGTAAAAAAATCTGGTTGCATTATCGATTGATGAATAAGTGTTCATTTTGTTGGTAGTGGATGGTAGTATATTTTATGGACGACACAAACATTATTAGAATAAGGATTTCAATTTATACATATCCCCATAAACTGTGACAATAAATGTTATAATAACATCTATAAAAATACAATTTCACATTCTATAACAAAACATTTGTGTAAACATCACTTTTTGAGAGATAATTTATAAAAAGGTGATATAGATATTGAGTTTATTGGGACTAAGCGTCAAATTTCTGAAATATTCACCTAACCCTTAAACTCTAAGAGAATAAACAACCCCATAAATGAACTGGGAAGGATAAATCTATAAATTATATCCATCCTTTTTTCCCTATAAAAAAATCTATGTATTTGTGAAATCGATATGTCAAACTGATCAAGTAAAACTTATCTGCAAATTGATCAGTTGAAACCAATTTGTCAAACCGATCTGGTGAAACCCATCTGTCAAAATGGTAAGGTGAAACCAATAAGTCATAATGATCAGGTGAAACACATCTGTCAAACTGATCAGCTGAAACTGATCGTATAAAACCAATCCTATGAAAATGATCCAATGAAACTGATCCTACGAAACCAATCATATGAAGCAGACAGTGTAATACCGTTTGTGTGAAACTGATACCTATAAGGACCTTTTTGTAATTCTAATTATTTTAAGTGAAACGAAGTATTTTTTTATTCTTTTTACTGCTATTCAATTTTATGTTTTTATTATTTAAATTACAGGAATAATAAAATAAATTCAATACACTTCAACATTTCACCACCCTCGCTATATTTTGAACCATCTACCCTTTGGCACTCTACCTCTCTAACTGCAACCATTAAACTCCCTTAAAACATGAAACTTCCAAAATGGAAAGGATGAAGTGTTAAGTGAAAGGACTGAGTGAATACATATTAGCTAAGTGAAAGAATAGTGAATCAAGTGGTACTACAAATCCACGTTTGGTAAGTATCTTCTAAATGGATCTTGTGAACCTAGTCACTTTTTCTAAGAGTGATAAAATCTCAATGATGGATTATATTTTTTTCAAATTATGAGAGAACATTTTACCACTTTCTGGTACATGAATTCTATCTCAACATAAAGATATCTCTAGAAGGATCTAAGGATGCTAGGATGATGTCAATATTTAAGGGAAAGGAGATTTCATTTCATTCGATGGAATGGGATGATTTTTTTGGAGATTCCACATCTAGTCATATATGTTGACTACCTAGGTAACATTCTTCCAACCATATTTTTTTTCATATGATGATTATTTAAATGAATTTAATGGGAATTAAGAATTGGGGATATCTACTGCCACTGAGTTTGATGGAGAGGAAATATTTATCATTAAGTTCATTCAACATCACATCGTTACAAAGAAAGAAGACATTGCTACTGTGAAATATCAGGATGTATACCTGATTTAACTATTGAAAAATGTGATAATGTTGAACATATATTGGTACTTTATGTTACACATTTTTTACAAAATAAAACCCTCCAAGAAAGCAGCTTGTTTGTTCTATCCTAAAAATATATCTTCAATTCCTAAGAAGCTGTGTTGTGTGGACGATTGAGATGAAGTGATTATTTTCTGTAGTGGATTCTACCGACACAATGAAATTTGAAATAGGATGATGATTTTCTATAATACTTTTATGAAATGTTGGGTAGGAGATGAGTAATGATTGTATGAGGATTAAAATCCTCTTGACCATCCTACCAGTCCAAAGAATCAAGTTGTTCTGGGCCTAACACTAGGTGAAGAAGCTGTTTATTATGATAAAGAAGAGATTGAGGCTAAGATTCTAATAGAATAAGGGAATCCTATTGATGATAGGATTTAATTTGATATTACTTAGAACCTAAACGACGTGTCTTATAGACCGTCTGGTCCACCATTAGTGTTTCCTTATCGAGATCCTTTTTAAGTGATAGAGAAGAGGGAGATATAAAGGTAACTTGTGCGGAAGCCTATGTATGTAAGACTAATTATGGAGATGATGATGATGATAATAATGATTAAGATGATGAATATTATGGTGAGCATGTAAGTGAATAATTAAAACCAGGTCAACAAGTTGTAGACAGGTCAAGTGAGGAATCAGTGCATGGAGCTCATGGATGGGGAGATATTGATCCTCCTGAACAAGATACAGATATAGATGGTGATAGAGATGTTGGTGATGTGGAAATGTATAACCATATTGTTTATGAAGATCAAGGAATTAATTATGGGTTGAATGAAATAATATATAGATGCGAAGAGGAAGATGCTAAGGATCAGATTGAACATATGTCTCTGGTTCAGGAAGTTACTAGTGTAGTTGAAGTGCCTGGAGTAGCTAATGTGGCTGGAGTGAAAGCACAAGCTCGTGTTCGGTTAATGAACGTGCCTAGAAATTTTGTTTTTGGTAGAGTAGATGAAGAATGTGATGATGATGATGATATTTTAGATGAGAGTCAAGGATGAAGTGTCAAGATTGACACAGTAGATCCAAGAGATTGGATCTGTACTCATGAGTGGAATAGAGATCCAGGTTTCAATCTATTTGGGTTCGATTATGACCTAGGTGAGAGAATTATGGCTCCTCATCTTGTTCCACAAGTACAAACTGAAGTATAATTAAATTCCCCTAATTCATCAATAGCGTCTTCTGCAGTTGAACCAATTGTATATCCAGTACATAGTGACTGTGTCACTAAGGCCGATTTAGAGCAATTCAAAGCTGATATCTGTCCGTCAGTGAGAGCCTCGGTTGGAGCCTGAAGTGAAGCCTAAACTTCCATGAGATTTTTTTATGTTGATGCTGCTAAAATTTCATGGATGGGGAATCATGAAATTCATTCTAATCTCATAACTATAGCTGATACAATCCTTAGACAAAATACTCTGGAGAGGGATGAAGTGAAGAGGATGAGTAATGATTTGAACTCTCTGACAACTGATTTCAAGACCTTATTTAGTTGTGTGATTGCGATTCAAACAGACATGGTTACACACATACTGAGTGCATATTTAATGAAATTTAAGGATGAACATGGAAAGATGATCTCTGTTCCATCTCATTCTAAAGGTATTCGTGATATTATTGCAGATATGGAGTCTCTTAGGGCCATTATGAGAGAAGAACTCAAGATTATTCAGAGTGATTCTGTTAAGGAAACTCTTAACGAGGTTAAATGGAATACTAATCTCATATATAATTTGCTATGGAATTTCCCAAATGAATCATCTACTGCTCATTAATAGATTATAGAGAAGGAGGATAAGTACATCTCCAGAATCTATTCAAAGATTGATCTGATCAAAAATTTCAAGTACTTGGCCTAGAATCATAAGATTCATCCAGTGATAGAAGCTCATAAGAAGAAATTGGTATAGTTGAATGAGTTTACTTCTCTCCTAGATAAATTTTAGAGAACGTGGTTGATTTCAAGAAGGATATGAAATATGGAGTGAGATCATTAATGATTTCATCTAGCTTTTGAATCCATACATGCATGTATAGGCTGAAGTCGAAGTGGTCCCAACTATTTCTTCATTGGACCTAGCTTTATGCCTCCAAAACATATGGCTATATCCCAGTCCCATTCATAAATTTTAATAATGATTCATTAGAAACCTCATAGCCTTATTCTATTAGAAATAAGACCCACTCTTACATCTAATGTTCTTAAATGTGTTTTTCTTTCCTGTTGTTGTCATTCGGTCAGCCCTGCCTAAATCCACTCCCAAAACCTTCCGAACCTACTCATGATCCTTTAGATAAAATATAAAAAACTCAGATGCCAAATACTTTGGTGTGGATTCTTTATTTGATAGGGATTTGTACCTTTGTTTTGATGAGTGTACTTTTTACTCTTAATGAAAATTGTTTTTCCTTATTTGTGTTTCTCTTTTTCATTGTGTTATTAATCTATATTATTTATTCATATTTTAACCTTTTTTCTAATATCAAAAGGGGGTCGAAATATATATATGGCAATAAATTCCTAACATATGTTGTATAAACTCCAGAATAGAAAACATGTAATGTACTCAAGGTAATATATATATATATACCTCACCTCAGATTAAAGTGCTTCATTCCAAAGTAGGACCATGCTCTGATATCAAGTTACAATCAATATATATATATTTCCTCTATTAAAGAATTAATGGGGATCTCAAAATTTACTCCTTAGTTTTATTGAGAATTCACATTCACTCTGGTATGATATAATAAGTAATTATTGTTCATTAAAATCAGTTTTATGCCAGAATTTTTTATTAATAAAAAGGAAATGATTGTTGGACCATATGTGAAATAGTGGATCTCATAATCAAAAAACATTCAATTTTATAGCATCTATTAATTTATATATTATTTTATTACTCTAGTTAGTCTTGTAAATGAATATTAAAATGTGAATAAATTATTTTGCAGTGTATAATACATTTCAAGAAGTTAATAAATTATGGATATTTATGTTTCAATATTTTTATAAGTGTTTTTTACATGTATTCATTAATTTAACTAAATATAGAAGTGTTCTATTTAAGATAGACATATTATACGATTTCTAGAGTCCTTGGCACTGATTCTTAAAAAGGAATTACCATTGGTCAATTCAACGATATGTACTCACCGATCGAAGAACTCACTGATCAAAGAATTCACCGATCAAAGAAGTCACCCATCGAAGAAGACATCGATGTTGGACTCACCAGTAAAATACATGACCTTCTGATGAACATGTCACCAATGATAGGTTGTACCGATAGTTTAAGTGACACAACCACAAATCAATCAAAGATGGATGGCCCACTGATGAAAGATTCATTGATGTACAATACATTGATGAATGACTTATTGATGGGAGACACACTGATAGTTCAACATGGGTCACCGATGATGAATCACTGATGTCTGGATATGCCGATAGTACAAACGACTCAATGATTCACCACGTCACTGATACTGAAACAAAGGACTCACCGATACATGGAGTCTCCAATGATGATAGACTAATGAAAAAATACCTAGGCCAATGAGTCACTGATAATTATGAATCAATGAGAGTCAAAAAAATATCTTTGTTTTATTAATTCAAATTTATATGCCATGTTCATATTTAGACTAATTAATGTTATTATAAATATGTTATGTCTTCTGTAGGACTATTTATAGATAGTATGAGGAACATGAATGTTGGGATATCTTTATGTTTTCTGGACCTTGAAGTATAAAAGAGTTACAAACTTGATCATTTAAAGAGACGAGGAATGTGATTAAAAGATAAAGAATATAAGAACAGCATGCTCCTCCAACTCTCAAAGTATTCTTTAAAATCCAACGAACTAAAAGAAAATATGAGATGGGGATATCAACAAGAAGGGGATAACATTTTGTGATGATCGGAACATCATTAGAACAAAGAAGCTGAACATTCCTCACATTTGGAAGCTAGAGTACAGAGGAAACAATAACATATTTTGAAGCCACCATCTAGAAGAGGACTCAACCATGATTTCCACTACATTAAAATTTTCCACATAATTACCTCATAACACACAATTATTTATAAACTTCTCTCTACATTTTAGCTATGTTGTGTTTATTTTACTAAATTTTAGAGAATTGTGTATCAATCTATAACAAAAAAAGTGTCTCTTATGCTTAAATAAAGGATACATGATAACCTCAAACTCACTCTCATTATTATCTCTTTTATCCCATAAATAACAATGGAAGAGGCCATGTTTGACATATTAGTTGTTTTTCCCACGAATAATTGTGGTAGAGGTCATGTGTGACCTGGACAGCCTTGTGTGCTATTGGGAACCCCGATCCAGGGTATGGATCAAATTGTTAATCCAATTAAACCACTTTGTGGAAGTTGATAACCAAGGGAAGAGGACTATATCTTATCTTGAGACCGAACCTATTATTATATCCTCCGTGATTTTTTCTTTTAGTTTTAAGATGTGTTTATTACATTTTACATAATACTAAATTGGGATTTGATAGTTAGATTATAAATTGATTATATTTGTGTTGAACAAGGAGGTTTGTTTCAAAAGATATATAAATATACAGATTATTGTAGCTGATAAATAATCAATCATTGAATAAATTAATTGAACAATCGGTAAATTTATAAATTCAGTACAAACTAACATGGATTATCTTTCGAATTGGGGGGAAAATTTCAAAGAACCAAATTTCAAAATAAATTTTTATAGATAGTCAATTTAACCCCCCCCCCCTCTTGAGTGATCTACACTAAGAGAAAACAAAAAAATTTATGACATAATTTTTTTAATTTTTTATAGTCTATATTAATCCTCCAAACCAAAACTATATATGATGGTTCTAAAAAAATTATTTATGAAAATGACTCATTTAAACATACCCAAGAGTAATATTTTAATGAGTTTTATTATTAACCTTATAAAATAATTAATAAAAATCCATATTTCTAGAAGTTCTGGGAAAATACAATGGGATGGTTATTGGTTTTAGTTACTATATTATATATAAACACAAAACCATATGTTTTGGAAATTATAATGAACTAACCTCTATATTCATATTTAAATCCACCTAAGATCCAATTTATAATAACTAAAAAACTATGGAATCCTTAATACTCTAACAATATCTATATCCCTCCTATGGTTCCCCAAATCTCTGAGGAATCTCCTCCCAGGAGTTGGAAACACCATCCCAAGGTAAGGGATCCCCTCTTTCTCCACATTATTCAAGCACCTTCATTATTTTATACAATTTTATTTTCATTCCGAATTTCAACACTTGTTTTTATAGATCCATAATACATTCATTTTTATGTTATATTATCAGAGACACCTGTCCCTCCAAAATAAATAATTTTATGAATCTTTATGTTCCATATTTCTACTTCCAAAATTTCATATCAATTGTTCATGACAAACTATTGTAATATTAATTCATGTATAAATTTCCACTCACGGGTATTATGATATATTTATTAATACATATGTTATTGTGGAAATCCATGTTTTTAACCCACACTACTAAATATTATAGTTAATAATTTTGAAATACATTCTAATTTTATATAATTTATCTAGAACACTTATTCATGTAAATGATATGGTAAAGATGTGTGAACATATATAGTTCATTAGAGCATGCGTTGTTTTTTTTATATCAAAATATGTAATTTAAGGTGTATATGAGGTTATAATAAGTGAACTATGTAATTATTTCTTGGTGGTTAACCTTGAATTAGGCCTATGATTCTATGTTTTATGTTGTTTCCACATTCCCATGTTGCATTTATGATATCATGTTATACCATCCTATATCTTCCATGATTATTATTCTAACCTATTATGATATGTTGGTGTACCTCTTAAATCACATATATTGCCTTACTATATTAATGTATTGTTTTATTCCATTTATGGGCATTATAGATCACCCTTTTCTTATGAATTTTTCCATTCATACAATGTAGTTTTAAAAAATATGGAATATTATGACCATATTAAGGATGTTTTCAATAATGTCAATATACACCTATTTTATTTGGTAATTTAATGTATCTATTTACCCAAATAAAATGTTATTATAATCATTTTTGGTTTTATGATGTCTTATTTTATGTAATTAATCACAAAATAATTTATATTGATGATATATGATATCATATTAATTCCTAAATAATTTAAGAACTCAGGTGATTCCTTAGTGGATACTCTATACTATAGAATTGTGGTTATATAAGGTTGTTGGTTTATTTATTTGGCACATAATGAAACCATGAATAGTAGTAGGTAATTATAGAATTCTTATATCTATATAAAAATTCATTCCCTTATTTTATAGATTAGATCCCCTAATAAAATTAAAGGATCAATAACCATAAATCAATAGGATGATTCCATGTAATATTAAAATATTAGAGGAAGTAGGATGATTTCTATAGGGACATTGGCTCTACTGGAAATCTATTATTACATGTTTCAAGCTAAATACTTATGGTACATGTTTTAAGGTCTCGATGATTGGTTGATGAACATTATATGGAATGTAGGGATTCATAGTCTTAGAATTAAGTTCTTTATTATGTTAAAGAGATAAATACTATTAGAAGACAGATCTAAACATAGTAGTATCTATCTATGATGGAGGTGTAAAATTTGTCTCACTATGGTGGAAATAGATTCAAATCTAGTTAACAATTTTTTACCCATGAATTCAAATATTAATTGGTCGATCCTCTATTATGTTATATTCTATATTTAATTACTATATAGTTTTTTTAGATAATTTATTCATGGTGATATGGGAACAAGGTGACTAATTTTCTTATTAATGAATAGTTACATGAAATATTTTAGTATTTATTCAGACATAGGATCCCTCCCTCTAGAATTTGAACCTGCTGTGTGTTGGGAGGCACTAGTTATTCACAACTATAAATACCCCCCCCCCATTTTTATAGATGTCCATTTATTCTCAACTTATAATAAATATCTAATATTTGGTGAGTTATAAACCATGGACATTTGTTCCACATGAACATGCAAACATTCAAAACCCCATAATAGATTAATTAACTATTGAGAAGTAAAAGGGTTTCAGGATGATTTCCATAAAACAAGATCTTAATCTATACCACTAAATAATGTGGATCATATCATTAGAACATATATTTAGTAAATCATAAAAAAATTAATCGTTATTGATAATAATAAAATTTATTATATAATTAATAATTATTTAGATAAATAATAATAAATAATAATTTATTTTAAAATAAAATAATTTCAAAAAAATAAAATAGAAATATATTTAAAAATCAAGGAAAATTTTAAAATGAGGATTTCTATAGAAAATTTTATAAAATTATTGGAATATGAATTCACAAGAAAGACATTAAAATAATTCCATTCCCATATTTTTTGTGAATGTTAAAGACAATATAATATTACCATTGTGAAAAATTATAAAAGAGATTAATTTAATTTGATTATAAATAAAGAAAGGAGAGTATAAAATAAACATAAAAAATCACATATATTATTTGAAGTCCTTTTAGAAACCAAATGATATGAAAATAGAGTTTAAGGATTTATGAAATAAATAAAACATATAGTTATCCCACTTATAAGAAAAATATTGGAGGAGTTGTGAAACAAATGTAGTTGAAATGGTTTTAATACATGTAAAAATTGAAATAATGATATGATAAAAATAT
Source organism: Viscum album (assembly GCA_963277665.1). Taxonomy (NCBI): domain Eukaryota; kingdom Viridiplantae; phylum Streptophyta; class Magnoliopsida; order Santalales; family Viscaceae; genus Viscum; species Viscum album. The sequence goes on from OY728140.1 coordinate 477,453,952, forward strand.
ATTGGATTTTAGAGTGTGTGAACAAAATTATTTCTCAAATGTGTTATTTACTTGTTAAAAATAACAATTTTAATGTGATATTGGAATGAAACCATTATGGATTTTTTAAAATTTGAATCAAAATCCCATGAAATAGATAATAAAGTTGAATACTTAAATAACTTGAATTAAATGAAAATTATAATCAAAGATAAAAATGGTTGTGTTGAATAAACTAGACTAGATAAATTTACTAGTGAATATTAATCATATGTCAATTAATGGAAATAGAGATAATAAACCCTTATCATTACTCATGATTTCAAGGAAGGAATTTTAACCTCCTTTATAATAAATTTATCCATATTAATTTCTTATTTTATAACCTTATTCATATAAATTATCGTTTATACTATTTAATTAGAATCATTTATTAATTTCAATTTGTCGGTTACTCTTTATTTTCATCATAAAATATTTTTAATGTCAACTATATCATATAAGTATAAAAATGGTGATGTTTATCCTCATTCAATGAAAAAATATTCATTATTCCTTGATTTTTTAATTATTTTGAAGAATTATTTTCCAATTATTTAATAATTCTCATGACCAATTTATTGGAGGTATGGGTACGGTTTGTGGAATGGTATCCATGTTAAACATGTTTCATTTAATTTACCAATAAAAAATAGTAAATTATTATAACCATTATTTTTTTGTCACCATTATAGTACCATATTATTTTCAAAATATAATACATAAGAACATATACTAACAATATTAATTTCTTGATACTTATTCATGATAAAAATGGTGATTTTTCAATAGCGTCATTTATGTAGGTGGTTTAATTGACCCCCACAAGAACACACTATACTAATGAATGAGTGATAGTATAAGGTTATATAGTTTTTTCATATTCAATGATGAATAATTATATTTATATAAAATAATTATATTACAGAATAATTTTTATAAAGAGTTGATATTAAAAGGTAATTTAAAAATTTTATCAATAAATAGAGACATTCTTTGAATAATTTACCACACAAAACAATATCCTTTCGAATTATGGATTAAAGAATCATTATTGGGTCTATATGTGATCAAACTTGTAAGAATTATTTCATATGGGAAAAAGTTTATGGTATTTATGTGATAACCAAAGGGTATGATTTTGTTAGCAGGGGTGGTGAAGAGGTCTTTTTTAGGAGAGTTTCAATGGACAATATTTTTAATTTGAAATGTATCCAATAAGTTTAAAAACACAAGGAGTTTTGAGATATCCTTCATTATGCACTTTTGTTTATATATTTATTATTTTCGAATATAAATTTATAAATATTTTATTTTTTTATAGTTTTTACAGATTAATAATGTCATGCACTGTTCACATAAGAAACATTTCTCTTATCATCTAATATTAAATTCTCCCTATTAGCTAGTTTAAATGGTTTTATAAATAATTAGATATATATTAAATTTATTTTAATTTATAAATAATATAAAGTTTTCATTTAAATGAATACAATAAATATATTAATAAATATCATTATAGGAAAGGTCTTTTCAAAAAATATTTTTCATAATATTATTTCATATCCACTTTTAATTAAATGATTGTCAGTATATTTTCTTGTACATTGAAACATTAAATATTATTATAATAATACTTTTATTTTTTATAAATTCCACTTATTAATAAAAAATTGATCAACATTCAGATATAAACAATTCTTTGATAAAAATATATTCATTATAATAATATGAGATTAATCAAATCCCATTTAAATTATTTATCTTCTAACCATTAAATTTTTTAATACATTATTATTAGGCTCACTCAATGAATATAAAATAAATCAAATTACTCATTCAGAGATACAAAAAAAATAAAAATATATAAAAAATAAATATTTTTATACGAAAATATTTTAATTTATTCCTTTTATATTATTGGAATATTAATTGTTATTTTTGAATTATATTACCATTATTTATTTACTATGGACTAAAAATATTAAATGATTCTAATTGATACACATATTTACAATAACTTTCTACTCATAGACATATGTACATTGAGCATATATCCATTGACAATATATATAAAGTTCATTATAGATTCATATATATAGCCTTATACACACCTATTGAATTAGGCATCCTATTTATTTATTTCAATATCACACCTTTAATTGTATTTTTATTGTGTTTCCTTACCTTTAAAGTTATAATAAATATCTTGGTGTTCGATGAGAACTGTGTAGATATGGATATCATGTTGGGGGGTTTTTATTTTTGGGAGTATTCCTCCTATTTTTTTCTTAATGATCTTTCATAATGAATTATAAAAAAATTGATGTTTATCTTCTTTGTAATATTTCATATAAATAAAATATATCATTTTCAGATCATTATTACATTTATTACAAGTTATCAAACACAAATTATTTGATGATAGGTAATACATAAATATATCTCAATATGTTACATTATATCCCCCTAAAATGTTTTCCCCACAATATGTATTTATTATAATTTAATAAAACTTGGTTACCTATACCCTACATCATACGTAAGTTTCAGTGTAACATCTGAAATCATTTTATTCCTTTAGAAAACATTACATAGGTGAGTGGTCTTGTTTTTATAACAATTTCTATAAAATCCAACAGATATACTCATTTTTTTGGTATGTAAGATCATGTTACACTTTTACTACTTCAAAGATTAGTAGAGGTTAATGTTTTCGTATTTAATTCATAAAATATGATACATAGAACATATCATGAAATTGTTTGTGGATTTTTGGAAGTCAAATATGATAATCTACCTTCTATACATGATTGAGGATTTAAATGGGACAATTTTTTGTTGTTATTAACTTCCATTTTCTCGAATCTCAAAACAATCTTCCATGGTTGTATTTTAAGGAAAATATTTTTGGACACATTAAAATCCAAATACCTCTAATGATTATCAAAAGGAACTTCTATTTATGTTTTTATTTTTCAATATGTCAATAAATGTGATTAATCGTTTAAACATTTATTTATAATGATCTATTTAGAATATCATATTATCTACAATGTTATCCCTACATATTGATGTTATGAACCTATTCCCCTATAGAGCCTTGTATAGTTCCCTTTTAATTCATGAGTGGATATGGTTTTTATGAGATATATGTTATGGTCCCTTCCTCTATCAAAAAAAATTAATTATGATCTCAACACATCCCCTAGAGATTGAATGGTCATTTTATATTTTCCATTCATGTGATGATGATAAGTAGTGATAAAGTTCATATTCGTATCCAATACATATTGAATGATCTATAGTTGTTCAATGTATATCTCATATATAGATCAAATACACGTTTTTTTGGTAATACATGTATCCATGCCACCTAATGTTTGTATATAAAAACAACCCAATTCAAATTATGGCCTTTTGAGGCCTTTGTAATACCTACTATGAAATCTATTGGGATTTTATCCCATTTCTATAAATCTATGGGTAATTGGTTCATCATAATCTTATTCATATTATTTTGAGCCCTAAATTATTGTAAACCCATGAATCATGATATATACTTTACAATGTCCCTCTTCATAAATTCCCAATAAAAATTCTTCTTCATATCACTAAAAATCATTATAATTCCATAATAAATTGAGAATGATTAGATATGTGCGTCATCAAATATATTATACTTCAATTTTGTTATTAACGGTTCGTATATTTATTTTATGAATTTTGTAATTCCTTTATTATTAAGGTTAAACAATAAGAAATACTTACCTTCTATTGTAGGTACATATCAACCATCTATACCACATTTATCTTCACATTTATTAATGGTTCATTAGTAATTTAAAAAAGCTAGGTTGTCTAAAATATTATATAATTCCAACCTCCATCTGTTTAAAAGATATGCTTATTTGGTCACTTCAAATCATCATAATGGAAAATTAGTCGTTATCTTTACTCATAAAATCATCAACCCCCTTCTTTAGCCTTTTTGTGTAATAATGCATTTTGTAGTCATAGTCCTCGAACAACCTCAACCATCTACTTCGGTGCATGATTAAATCCTTATGTTCCTACGTATAAATAAATATCTTTTTTCATTATATATTCCCACTTTTCACCTAATGATAATGACTCTCTATCTATAATGAAAATATTATATCTACAAACTACAAATAAAGAATAAATTATTTGTTTTTCCTGAATCATTAATTGATTTGAGGAAAAATGTACCACATTGTAATTTTTCATACAGAAAAATATCAATCCCATAAGTAATTCAAAATTATATATCAGAAAACCTTCTCCAATGTATGGTATTGTGAGTATAGGTTTAGTTAATAATATTATCATAAGAATGTAAATTTTTAAATTAATTTAAATCATCGAAGACGAACTGATAGATAACATTTTTATTGGATTTTAAAATCATTATAAATTTCTCACAATGCATCATCAATAGCAATAAAATCCTAGTAAACTATGGATCACAATTACAATTGTTGGTCTTGATAATTCCTTAATTACCTCATAATTTAATGGATCAATATATATACCCTCACTTGTGATTACATGTCTCAATAATGATATTTTCTAAACCTACATTTCATAGTTTATATGATTGAAATATTTTTTATCCTTCCCCAAGGCCTTCATCACAACAAGAAAAAGATCCCGATGCTATTAATATTTCATGTAATATGAGATAATAACTACTATTAATTGGTCAATAAATTCTTTGAGAAAATATCTAATTAATCTTTACTTCCTATACATAAATATAGATGGGTAACTTTTAATATTGAGTGGTATCAATATGAACTCATATCATCAAAATATTTTAAAAAATATTTCTGGTAAAAAAAAAATATTTTGTGCTAATTCTTGATAATATATTTATTCAATTTAATTAGATTAATCCCAAAAATTAACAACCCAATCCTCCAAATAATCAATAAGATTATAATTTTTATAAATAATTTGTCATTAATTTATAAATTAAAAATACATATTTTCCTTTAATTAATTATTCATCTTTGAATTGATTGATCACTCTTGGTGTACAGTAGTTTTGATAAAGGGTTCATGTGTAAAATCCCACTAGTGGTGTCCACACTTTTCCTATGAACATTATAACATAACAGATATATCCTAGCATGAAGCCATTGAAGGCTGACTGAATTTTTTGAAATTAATGGAAATTATAATTTCATATACATTGGAAATAATATATCATTGTCGCTCATGTGATGAGGGTATAGGGGATGATCGATACTGAACTTTCTTCATAATACTCGGTAGAAATTTATCACTTAGTTTGAGATAATTACCAAGGGAGATATGTTGTACACAAAAATTTAATTATCCAATAAACGATATATTCTTGTTTAAATACATAGGTTTGATAATAAGTTATTACATAAAGGATCATAAAAAATCTATTAATTCTATATGAACCCCAATTCAAATAATAATAATAATAATAGTATTTCCTTGATGAAAAACACCCAACAGATATTTATATAATTTTATAAATGAATTATTTAATATTAATATGAATGATATTAAATATATCATTGTCGTTGGTCCCTTTAAATCATCCCATGAATCATTTTACAAATATATTGAAGATTGAATAAAATTATTTTTTAAATAAAAAAATACCAATTTTTATTATTTCAAAAAATAATAATGATATCAATAATAAAAGAATAAATATTATTCCCCAAAACTCTAGAATAATTTTTTTAATGCTAAATCATAATATAATTTAATTGATATTCTGAATACACTTGCTATGTTACCCTCAAATCCTCTTTCATGGTGTGAAATTGACAATTTTACAAATTTAAATGATTAACATCAATCAACTCATAAATGAACCCATATTTTCAAACATTAATTTTATATTTAAAATAACCTCCTCTGAATAATAATTATATAATATAACCCATTTATATCAATATCTCATCAATACATTTGCATTACTATTTTCATCAACCCATACATAGGATATATTTTTTCTTAAACATTCATGACAAAATCTTATTGATAAAACCCCTATGTCCATGAACATAATCCCAGAAATTCAATCCAATTGAAGGTTATATGATATTTAATTGTGTCAACTCCTTGGGTAAAAATTATTTCTCATCTAATTCGTTAATGTCGTATCACTTTTATAGAACCTGATATATTCTACATTACTGTGAGAATATGTTATCACAATGTTATTCAACACATATAATTGTGGGATGCGTTATTTAAATAAAAACTAATCTTACTTTCAAATACCCCTACACACAAATGAAAATAAAAATACCCAATGACACATAAATCATGTTGACTTACTAAGGGAGATTCTATTCTCATAATCACCTCTATAAGAGATTAAAAAATGAATACATTATGATAATAAGTATCAACGTCTTATGATCCCCACACACCTAATAGTGATCATCATCAATGTTTGATTATAAAGTTTCATCTATTAATAGAAAATATATTTAATAATATCATCAATGAACTTTACTATTCTCATAATATCAGATAATTGGTAAGACGTTTTGTGGTGATGTATAGTCTATAAACATTATACAGTTAATGTTATATAAAATATTTGTCATCTTGTGATAAGTTATTTATTAATATCAAAAACAATAAGTATAAAGATAATAAAAAGTATATTTTATTTGGTTCTATTAAAAAACTCCAATATAATATAACACAGACATTATTCAATTAAAAAAGGAATTCATTCCAGTAACACTTTTCATATATTTATGATTTTTTATGATGAGGATTTAGTAAATGGATCCCAAATGTTTCCCTCAATTGAAGAAATTTTTACATATACCTCAACACTCGAAGAAATATTCTAAACAAGTGATAAATATGATGTATATTATTTGTTCATTAATATAACCCTGGATCCTTTAAGAGGTCCATCAGTATAGATTTATCACAATACATTATCGAAAAATCATAATTTCAATGTATCACATCAATATACTATATGAGGTTTCATATGAAAACTTACAATTTATTTCCATTTGAAGATGCAATATCCTACGAATCTTATATATAATTTACTTCCACATAATTTTTTGTGATCTTACAACTCGTATATCCCCCATTTACAGTGAATACATATGATTACTATGATTATAGATCATTTCGATTTTTTAGGAAACTAACTTCTTTATATCCCCTCATGACTAGATCTTTGTCTTCTCTATAAACAATGAACATATCATTAATACTCCCAATATAATTTAGGAAATTTATGACATAGATCAAATTAATTTATCATGTATTTTATTAATATCTTCTTACCAGGATCAATTAATAGGAAACATAAATATATGTATATACCATGTCATAAATGTCTGATTCTATCACCTATTCATAAGGAATCCAGGTTGTCCTCTGTCTCTCCACTCATGTACCAGAGAACATTTTCTTGGACATATTTATTCCATTTGAAAAAAACAAAAAATCCTCACTTTTATTATTTTATAATAAATATATTTATTATTTTTTTAATGTGTGTGCCTTGGTATAGTACAAGAAAGCACTTTGGTATATTTGGAATGATCATGATCCCTAGAACGTAGGATACTTCACCAAAATCCTTCATGTGGAATCATGTATTCAACCTTATCTTGACTGACTGTAATAAATATATCTTTGATACTAATAGTAAGATTTAATAAACATATAGTTGTAGGAAACATTCTATACTCCCATTATACCACATGTAAACACTAGGATCAGATTTTTTTATGAAACCAAATTTCCAAATAGTTTCTTCATAAAAAATAACCCATGATCTGGATTATTTATTCATCCCATAAATATATTACTATATATTTAATACATAATGGAATTCTATTTGATTTGTAAACACATATGATTTTTTTAAACTGTCATATTCTATAATTTTTCCATGAAAATGCTTTTTAAATATATCATAAAAATATCTATGTAACTATATAATAATTTGGAAAGTATAATTATTAGGGATTCTAGTATGGTATATGGTTAAATGGTTTCCTCATTTTCTATTCCCTGATGTTATTTAAATTATTTATCCCCTATTAATGATTTATTGGAATTAATTTTACCATTCATCCCCAGTTTCACCATGAATAGAAATTATAAAACAATAGGATTTACATCTACCAATTGATCTACTTGAACCAGATTTAATTTCAAATACATGGAGACTATCTCAGAATTCATGTACTCTATCTATTATGAAATATTTTAGCTACTTATTTCTTAACTATAAAGAAAATGATAATAATTTATAATTTATAATTATAAACCATACTCAATGACTAGAAAAACATATATATATCATCTTCTCAAGTATTTATGGTGATCATATGAATCTTGTTGTCTTTGGAATACCCTCTTTCAGGGGGTCTTATGCAGTCATTCCCTATGAAAAATCCTATGTATCTTAATTATCATCATAATTAATTTAAATCAGTCCCCCATAACATTTCTTGGATTTTTTATCCTAGTCAAGGAATATGGCATGTCATGCCACTATCTATAACACCGAGATATTATAGAATTTTTCTTATTTTAAATAAATATTATATTTAATAGTATGTATCATAACAAAAAAAACCAAAATTAACTACGATTGATTATAAAAATCATAACAAAAATTATTAAATAAGGAGAATAAAATGTGAAATATAATTAATAAAAATAAAAATTAGTAAATCCTAAAGTAAATATGAAGGTTATTAGTATTAATTATTCTATGTATTGTTATTATCATAATAAAATAAAAAATTTATGTACACTAATAAAACTGAATCCAATAAATTTATCTATTAGAAGATAACTAATTACTAAGATTTCATTAAAATGATTTGTTTTATCGGGCTATTTTTAAAAAAATTAATTTTTCTATATATTAACTATTTCAATAATAATAAAAATATTTGATAAATTTTCAAAACTTAGTCCAATAAATTTTATTAATAATATATAAAACATTTGAAAATAATTTTTTTACATGGAATAGAATATGAATCAATCCACTTAATGTATCGAAAATAATCTTTTCTAAAAATTGTTTTTCACCATTATATGTTATTATATTAAAATTTTTTATTATAAATTTTTTAAATTAAATAAATTAAAATTAATATATTATTTTTAAAAAAAAAATCAAATTAGGAAATATGTTCAAAAAAATTGTTCATAAAAATATGTTAGAAGGGTAAAAATCAATCCTTATTGGAAAGAATTAAATGAAGTAAAACTGTTAAATCATGGTGTAAAGTATCAAAATATCAAAATAACTCATCCCAAATATAAGGCCCCAGCCTTAATCCTTACTTAATCTTGAGTTATTACAAGATTACACATTGAGGATCTTTTCGGGTTTAGAGTATTAGAGAATTAGATCATAAAACTTGCATTACATTCCACATATAAACAAAGTGGTTACATAAAGATAGTATTCTTCATTCCCATCAATGGAATCACATTTTAAAATAAAACATGGATTAATTCTTGACACATCCTTGACTCTATCATCTTATCATGTACCTTTCCCTTGACCTGTGAAAAACATTTCAAAAACATGGGATGAGCATAAAAACTCAGTATGGGTTATAAAAAAACATAGAAAGGAAACATGAGTTCATACTTACATAAGAACGAAATCATACTTTACCCATAAAACATAGGCACTTTAACATACCTCATAAAATCATGAATAAATCATAGAAATCATAAGACATAAAGGTAACTTGAGGCATTCATAACATTCTTACGTAGGGAGTAACCCTCTTGGTTACGTTTGGAATACCCATCACAATATATTCCATAAGATCTCTTCGGAGAAACCTCAACGTTTCACTCCTTCGCGTTACCCAATGCATTGGAAAGCTATAACGGGCTCACCCGCCCTTAGTTTATCACGGAAACACCCATCTTCATAATAATGCCCAAGAACCATAACATAATCATATCACATAAAACATGCATAATGGAAACATAAAATTCCCACATTTCAATCACGAGATATCAATACAACACATTGATATAAAAACATTATGAAAACCATTTTCAATACCAAAATTAAAGAAAAGTAAAACATGGTATTTATTTTTCTTTTAAAAAGAAGGTATGGCTTGTAGAGGAAGCCGAAACTCAAATAACGGTCACGACGGCGGAGAAGTCGTTGTCACCGCATACATACGACAAAAACATTCCCTTTTGTCGTTTAGAAAACGCTTCGTATAAAAAAGATTCCTTTTGAATAAACGTAAAAGTCAAATTGGATTATACACCGTATAAAATAAAGTTGTGTATAAAATAAAATATGCCTCAACGAAAGGAGATTGAGACGAAGTCCCATACCTCGTATCCGACTTGACCCGACCGTTCTTTAATCTCCTGAATAATAAACTTGAGTTAATCTCTACTTGATTATGAATCTTTTTCAAGTTCATTATTCCTTTTATACCATGTTATGAACAACATGTAATCAGTTAAGTTAATAATGTTCATTTTGTCGGTATTTGGTTCTTAAGTCAAAAATAGACTTCTTACACTTACATGTTGTTAATTTGGTCAAAGGTTCATTATATCCAGAATGATATTCATGATGTAGATATCATATATGTCATATATATCCAGTACATACATTCATTTATAATATTACATAATTTAGAGGTAAGAAATGAAATGCACCGTTCATGGAGACGGTAAGCCGTACGTACGCATGAACGCTACTTCCATTTCTATTTCATATTTTCTGGAATGGAATCATAATGATATAAGAGTATATTATAATTCCAGTATAATAACATATATAATATCATTAACTTTATCCTTTACACATCCCACATATGGTATTAACGAATCAAATCACTTTTAGGGGGTGGTAGTCCGCACTTCCTAAAATGAAGATATCGTGTTTACCCATAATGGAAACCATAAAGGTATGCCCAAAATGAAAAAAACAGAAGCTTAAGGAAAACATAAACATATTATATATCATATATAAAAATAGTGACATCATAATGGCCACCTTTTAAGGTGTTAAATGAGTGTTGAACAATCATCGTTTCGGGAGGCAGAATTTCGCCATCCACGGAAACCGTATGTTCTTTAACCATTTGATGTAGTTGTGGGAGAGTGTAGCTCAAATAAATCTATAAAAACATCCTAGTATATTGAAGATACTGGTGTTGTTACAAAAGAAGTAAATAAAAAGAGTTTAGGGGGTTGGAGAAGCAAAATAAAACAAATGAACATGTGAGAAAGAATTACCTTTAAAAGTGTAACTCCTTTTGATTTGAGCCTAAAGGCTTCCTTTGAAAGGATTATGCCCAAAGGGAATCCTCTAGGATTAGGAGAGGGATGTGTAGAGAGAAAATGGGAAGGGGTTGGCCGAGCCAAAGGATTGAGAAGTGTGTGAAATGAGGTAGAGGTGGGGGCCTTTTATAAGAGGAGAGGAGGGGCACTTTTGTAAAGTAAAGAAATATTACATTATTTTAAAATGTTTTTCGGTTTCAAATGGTCCCACATTGATATAATTCGTGTATAAGGTGATAAGGGTTCGAAATCCACTCATCCAATTGGTTTTGGACATGTGTAGTGCATAGATTTTACATTATCATTCTATTTTCTTTAAATCGTCAAATAATGATGTCATCGCTGCATCATTATTATGTCATAACTAATTAAATTTATATAATGTCTAAAAATTATAAATAAAATACTATGATATAGGAAATCTTTTTAGATTTCCAATTACTATTTATAATCAAAATTCGGACTTGTATAACCCCACTTAAAAATTGTTTTCGTAAAACATATTATGTTTGTGTCATTTTCACTTTAACATTAAATAAAAAGTAATTTAAGTCATTTCCCAACAAAAGTGGATCCATGGGGTCCCCAAGTTGACCCATGGCAGTTCATGGTCGGACATGACACAACCAATGAAGTTGGGACATGTTTCTAGGTCATTTCCTATTATTAAAGCACTATTTATACCATAAACTACCCAAATTACCACTAATCGTGATTAAGAACTTAATAAGTTACTATTCACCAAAAAAATTATTTTAATCTCATTGAACCACATTTTACTTATTAATGACAACCATGTATGTCGGATTTTAAAAATTCAAAACACATTAGTGGTAAACATTCATTTAACTGAAAAATCAGTTTGCTTGATTACCACTTAGTGGTTTCACTATTCATCAAAAATTGAAGTTTTTCAGAAAATTACCAAAAATTCACCCTAAGCTATATTTGATATTCCAAATTCAAAAATGATTTCTATTTTACAAAATTCAAATCATATAAGTCACATTACTTAATTTAATAATTAATTCCCGCTGCCAGAGCAAAAAGCGTGTTTTTACAAAACAATAAATATCAAAAGATTGACACCAGTTTAAGTCTAATTTCAAAGTGAAATTGATTCCAATGACCACCATTGGATAAAATGGTAAAAATATATTCTAATTTCACTTCAAAAGAAATTAAAAACATAATATAATCATATAAATAAATTAGATTAAAAAGCAGTTTTGATGTAAAATGCAGTATTTTTCACTATTCATTAAAAAATGAATATTGTCAGAAAAATACCAAAAATTCACACAAGGTAAATTTTGATGTCCCAATCATAAAGGATAAGTTTATTTTGACAAACATAGTTTATAAAATTGTCAAAATTTAGATTCAAAAATGTTTTTCCATCAAAAGGCAGTAAAACAATCATTTAAGAATATTAGTTTATTCCATGCATAAGATTGTATTTATTTTCATTTTAAGCCTCTAAAACACTATCTTAATCATTAATAGACATGGATAAAAATATCTATTATTCATTACTTACTTGGGATGTTACATCCTTCTCCCCTTTAGAAAATTGCGTCCCCGCAATTTATTTACTTATCAAATAAATGAGGGTACTTATCCCTCATTGCATTTTCGGATTCCCATGTTGCCTCTTCAATCATGTGGTTTTTCCAAAAAAAACCTTTACCTGGTGAATCACCTTATTCCGTAACACTTGCTCCCTGTGGTCAAAAATCTGGACTGGTTGTTCCTCATAAGATAGGTTCTCTTCCAGCTGAACTACCTCTGGACTCAAAACATGAGATGGATCTGGCATATACTTTCTCAACATCGAAACATGAAAAACATTGTGTACCTGAGATAAACTCGGAGGTAAAGCCACTCGGTATGCAACTGATCCAACTCTATCCAGAATTTCGTATGGTCCAACAAACCTTGGACTCATCTTTCCTTTCTTACCAAATCCCATCACACTTTTCCAAGGAGAAACCTTGAGAAAAACATGATCACCTACCTCGAAAGATAGATCCTTCCTCCGGTTATCCGCATAACTCTTCTGCCTGCTCTGAGCTGTTCTCATGTGTTTCTGAATCAGCTGAACTTTTTCTGCCATCTCTTCTACCAATTCTGGTCCCATCAACTTCCTTTCACCCACTTCATCCCAGAAAGCTGGAGTTCGACATTGCTTCCCATATAATGCCTGAAATGGTGCCATCTGTATACTGGAATGAAAACGGTTATTATATGAAAACTCAACCAAATAAAGATGTTGGTCCCAACTTCCATGATAATCCATAGAACAAGCTCGTAGCATATCTTCCAATGTCTGAATTGTTCGTTCTGACTGCCCATCTGATTGAGGATGAAAAGCTGTACTAAAATTTAACTCAGTACCCAAAGACTTCTGAAGGCCCTTCCAAAAGTTAGAAGTAAACCTGGGATCACGATCCGATACAATGGAGAGAGGAACTCCATGTAACCTGACTATCTCTTTATGATACAAACGGGAAAGTTGATCAAGAGAGAAAGTATCTCGTATAGCAAGGAAATGAGCAGATTTGGTCAAGCGATCAACAATAACCCAGATTGCATTATTACCTCGAGATGTCTTCGGTAATCCAACAACAAAGTCCATGGATATATTCTCTCATTTCCACTCCGGCACTGGTAAAGGCTGAAGCATCCCTTTCAGTAACTGCCGCTCTGCTTTAACCTGCTGAGAAGTCAAACACTTCACAGTAAAATCAGCAATGTCTCTTTTCATTCCATCCCACCAGTAATACTCCCGCAGATCTCTATACATCTTAGTACTGCCCGTATGAACTGAAAACGGAGAACTATGAGCTTCACATAATAACTCTCTCTTCAACTGTGAATCACAAGGCACACACAATCTCTTCCCAAATATCAAAACGCAATCATTATCAATGTTGAATTCAGGCAACTTACCTTTCTGAACCAGCTCTACCTTTTTCTATAACTCACTGTCTTGCTTCTGTGCTTGCTTGATTCTATCTGATAGAGAAGATCTCACTGATACCTGAAACAAAACAGAAGGACTTCCTGCACCAACAACTTCTATGCCAAAGTTCATCAAATCATTAACCAAAGGATCACATTCCAACCGAAACATTGTTAATGAAGCATTACTTTTTCAACTCAAAGCATCAGCCACTTTATTTTCTTTTCCCAGATGGTAATGAATTGTACAATCATAATCCTTGATTAATTCCAGCCATCTCCTTTGTCTCATGTTTAAATCTTTCTGAGTGAATATATACTTTAAACTTTTGTGATCGGTATATATTTCACACTATACTCCATACAAATGATGCCTCCAAATTTTTAAAGCAAAAACAACAGCATCTAGTTCCAAATAATGTGTAGGGTAATTTACCTCATGAGTTTCCAACTGTCGTGAAGCATAAGCAATTACCTGTTCATTCTGCATTAGGACGCAACCAAGTCCTTTCAATGAAGCATCACTGTATATAACAAACTCACCATTCCTGGAAGGTAGTGCCAAAACTGGAGCATTCACCAATCTTCTTTTCAATTCCTGAAAACAATCATCACATTCTTTTGTCCAGATAAACTTAACACCCTTCCGAGTTAGCTTAGTCATTGGAGTAGATAACCGTGAAAAATTTCTAACAAACCTTCGGTAATATCCCACCAAACCAAGAAAGCTACGAATCTCAGTTACATTTGTGGGTCTTGGCCATGCTTCCACAACTTTTGTTTTTGCAGGATCAACAGTTATTCCATCATTAGAAACAATGTGACCAAGGAAAGAAATTTGTTGCAACCAAAACTCACACTTGCTGAATTTCCCATACAGTTTCTTTTCTTTTAAGGTTTGCAAGATAACCCTTAAATGTTTTTCATTCTCCTCTTTACTTTTAGAAAACACCAAAATATCATCAATGAAAACCACCACAAAATTATCCAAGAACTCATGGAAAATTCTATTCATTAAATCCATGAATACAGCAGGTGCATTGGTTAGCCCAAAAGGCGTTACTACAAATTCATAATGGCCATATCTCGTACGGAACACGGTCTTCGGAATATCTGCCTCCTTTACCTTCAGCTGATGGTACCCCGATCTTAGGTCAATCGTTGAAAAAAACTGAGCTCCCTGGAGCTGATCAAACAAATCATCGATATGAGGCAAAGGATATTTGTTCTTAACAGTGATATTATTCAAGGCTCTATAATCAATGCAAAGTCTCATAGAACCATCTTTCTTTTTAACAAATAAAACAGGAGCACCCCATGGTGATGTGCTAGGTCTAATGAAACCTTTCTCTAATAAATCTTGCAATTGCTCCTTCAACTCTAAAAGTTCAATATGTGCCATTCGATAAGGGGGTTTTGAAATTGGCTTAGCATCAGGAACTAAGTCAACAGTAAACTAAACTTCCCGATCTGGTATTATTCCAGGAAACTCAACAGTAAAAACATCAGGATACTCATTTACCACTGGCACATCATTAATCTGAACAGTTCCTTTATTTTCAACGACGTGTGCAAGGTAACATTCATTTCCATCTTTTACAAGTTTCTCGGCCTCTTGATATGTTATCAAAAGTAAGGGTTCATTCTTGTAAACAAACTGAAAGTCTTTCTGAAAAGAAACTTCTTTAGCTCTACAGTCAATCTTAGCTTGGTAAATAGAGAGCCAATCCATACCCAGGATAACATCAAACTCTACTAGAGGTAGAACAATAAGGTTTGCAAGTAGGTTCTTTCCACGGATAAGGATAGGAATATTCTTATAAATTCTTTTTGCCTCAACATTTCACCCAGGTGTTTTTACCAAATGTTCAGGAGTCATTTCTTGATATGGTATTCCCATTTTACTAGAAAAGGTTTCAGAGATGAAAGAATGTGTAGACCCCTAATCAAACAACACACTGGCATAATCTGAAAAAACAAACAAAGTACCTGATACAACTTCATTTGATGGCCCGACATCTGCTGAAGTAGTTGCAAAGGATTTCACCACCCCTTTCTGCTTGTATTCTAACTGCTTCCCATCACTCAAGCTCCTTGTCGGACACTTGTTTGCATAGTGACCCATCTCATTGCACTTATAACATTTCACTAACTGTAAATCAAATTTGTTCTTACCTTCAGCTTGATCCTTTTTAGTGCAATCACGAGCCTTATGTCCCATCTTACCACATCGGTAGCACTTTCCAGAATTCAAAATACATTCCCCAGCATGCCTTTTTCCACATTTATCACAAACTGGAAACTTAGTTTTCTTACCATCAGACTTTTTTGAAGAATTCTTACCTTTCTCCTGCCACCTCAGTATCTTCTTCTTCTGGTTGTTATAGAACACTTGGTCATCGGAAAACTCCATTTCCACCTTCTCAGCACATCGAACAAGCTTTTCATAACTTTTAAACTCACGAGAAGCTAATTCCCTTCGATACTTTGGCTTTAATCCTGAGTAAAAACGATTTATTTTACTATCAAGGTCCCGTATAAAATTTGGAGCATACCTTGCCAATCGAGTGAACCTTTCTTCATAGGCAGCCACTGAGTATTCCTCTTGCCTCAATTCCAAGAATTGCTTTTCCATCCTAAGTCGAACAGCCTTAGGAAAATACTTCTCAAGAAACATACCTTTGAATTCATCCCTGTCAAGAGCATCAATCTCATCGGCGTCCCTGATATTTTTAACCATAGACCACCACTGATCTGCTTCACCCTCCAAACAGTAAATAGCAAGACTAACCTTTTGATTGTCTGAACACCCCATGACATCAAAAATCTTCTACAGTGATTTAATCCACCCTTCAGCTAGCACAGGGTCAGATGATCCTCTGAATGATGGGGGATGTTGCCTCATGAAATGTTCCACCACTGACATGATCCTCTGCGGTTGGTCTGGCTGATCTTGTGTATGGATACCACCGCCATTTATCGCTTGAGTCAACTGCTCCATTACTGTAACAAACTGTTCAGTTCCAATTCCGACCATTTCTGGATGCTGATTTGGAAGGTTATTTCCTTCTATATGCCTTCCTAGCACTGCTTCCCTGTTTCCTCTGCGGAAAACCATTCTGAACAAACATGTCTTAGATGAAGCAACATGGTAATCTTTAAATGCTATATCATTTCAAAAAAATATTTTTGGATAATCATTTAATAGAATTCTAACTCCTAAAGTTATCTAAACCGACCTTTGATACCAACTATAAGGCCCTGGCCTTAAACCTTACTTAATCTTGAGTTATTACAAGATTACACATTGAGGATCTTTTCGGGTTTAGAGTTTTAGAGAATTAGATCATAAAACATTCATTACATTCCACATATAAACAAAGTGGTTACATAAAGATAGTATTCTTCATTCCCATCAATGGAATCACATTTTAAAATAAAACATGTTTTAATTCTTGACACATCCTTGACTCTATCATCTTATCATGTACCTTTCCCTTGACCTGTGAAAAAATTTAAAAAACTTGGGATGAGCATAAAAACTCAGTATGTGTTATAAAAAAAACATGGGAAGGAAACATGAGTTCATACATACATAAGAACGAAATCATACTTTACCCATAAAACATAGGCACTTTAACATACCTCATAAAATCATGAATATATCATAGAAATCATAAGACATAAAGGTAACTTGAGGCATTCATAACATTCTTACGTAGGGAGTAACCCTCTTGGTTACGTTTGGAATACCCATCACAGTATATTCCCTAAAATCTCTTCGGAGAAACCTTAACGTTTCACTCCTTCGCGTTACCCAATGCATTGGAGAGCTATAACGGGCTCACCCGCCCTTAGTTTATCACGGAACCACCCGTCTTCATAATAATGCCCAAGAACCATAACATAATCATATCACATAAAACATGCATAATGGAAACATAAAATTCCCACATTTCAATCACAAGATATCAATACAACACATTGATATAAAAACATTATGAAAACCATTTTCAATACCAAAATAAACGAAAAGTAAAACATGGTATTTATTTTTCTTTTAAAAAGAAGGTATGGCTTGTAGAGGAAGCCAAAACTCAAATAACGGTCACGACGGCGGAGAAGTCGTTGTCACTGCATACGTACGAAAAAAACATTCCCTTTTGTCGTTTAGTAAACGCTTCATATAAAAAAGATTCCTTTTGAATAAACGTAAAAGTCAAAGTGGTTTATACACCGTATAAAAGAAAGTTGTGTATAAAATAAAATATGTCTCAACGAAAAGAGATTGAGATGAAGTCCCATACCTCGTATCCGACTTGACCCGACCGTTCTTTAATCTCCTGAATAATAAACTTGAGTTAATCTCTACTTGATTATGAATCTTTTTCAAGTTAATTATTCCTTTTATACCATGTTATGAACATCATGTAATCAGTTAAGTTAATAATGATCATTTTGTCGGTATTTGGTTCTTAAGTCAAAAATTGACTTCTTACACTTACATGTTGTTAATTTGGTCAAAGGTTCATTATATACAGAATGGTATTCATGATGTAGATATTATATATGTCATATATATCCAGTACATACATGCATTTATAATATTACATAATTTAGAGGTAAGAAATGAAATGCACCGTTCATGGAGACGGTAAGCCGTACGTACGTATGAACACTACTTCCATTTCTATTTCATATTTTCTGGAATGGAATCATAATGATATAAGAGTATATTATAATTCCAGTATAATAACATATATAATATCATTAACTTTATCCTTTACACATCCCATATATGGTATTAACAAATCAAATCACTTTTAGGGGGTGGTAGTCCGCACTTCCTAAAATGAAGATATCGTGTTTACCCATAATGGACACCATAAAGGTATGCCCAAAATGAAAAAAACAGAAGCTTAAGGAAAACATAAACATATTATATATCATATAGAAAAATAGTTACATCATAATGGCCACCTTTGAAGGTGTTAAATGAGTGTTGAACAATCATCGTTTCAGGAGGCAGAATTTCGCCAACCACGGAAACCGTATGTTCTTTAACCATTTGATGTAGTTGTGTGAGAGTGTAGCTCAATTAAATATTATAAAAACATCCTAGTATACTTAAGATACTGGTGTTGTTACAAAAGAAGTAAATAAAAAGAGTTTAGGAGGTTGGAGAAGCAAAATAAAACAAATGAACATGAGAGAAAGAATTACCTTTAAAAGTGTAACTCCTTTTGATTTGAGCCTAAAGGCTTCCTTTGAAAGGCTTATTCCCAAAGGGAATCCTCTAGGATGAGGAGAGGGATGTGGAGAGAGCAAAGGGGCAGGGGTTGGCCGAGAAAAGTCTTGATAAGTGTCTGAAATGAGGTAGAGGTGGGGGCCTTTTATAAGAGGAGAGGAGGGGCACTTTTGGAAAGTAAAGAAATATTACATTATTTTAAAATGTGTTTCGGTTTCAAAACGTCCCACATTGATATAATTCGTGGATAAGGTGATAAGGGTTCTAAATCCACTCATCCAATTGGTTTTGGACATGTGTAGTTCATAGATTTTACATTATCATTCTATTTTCTTTAAATCGTCAAATAATGATGTCATCGCTGCATCATTATTATGTCATAACTAATTAAATTTATATAATGTCTAAAAATTATAAATAAATTACTATGATATAGGAAATCTTTTTAGCTTTCCAATTACTATTTATAATCAAAATTTGGACTTGTATAACCCCACTTGAAAATTGTGTTCGTAAAACATATTATGTTTGTGTCATTTTCACTTTAACATTAAATAAAAAGTAATTTAAGTCATTTCCCAACAAAAGTGGATCCATGGGGTCCCCAAGTTGACCCATGGCATTTCATGGTCGGCCTTGACACAACAAATGAGTTTGTTACATGTGTCTAGGTCATTTCATATTATTAAAGCACTATTTATACCTTAAACTACCCTAATTACCACTAATCGCGACTAAGAACTTAATAAGATACTATTCACCAAAAAAAATTATTTTAATCTCATTGAACCACATTTTACTTCTTAATGACAACCATGTATGTCGGATTTTAAAAATTCAAAACACATTAGTGGTAAACTTTCATTTAACTGAAAAATCAGTTTGCTTGATTACCACTTAGTGGTTTCACTATTCATCAAAAATTGAAGTTTTTCAGAAAATTACCAAAAATTCACCCTAAGCTATATTTGATATTCCGAATTCAAAAATGAAGTTTATTTTACAAAATTCAAATCATATAAGTCACATTAATTAATTTAATAATTAACTCCCGCTGCCAGAGCAAAAAGCGTGTTTTTACAAAACAATAAGTATTAAAAGATTGACACCAGTTTAAGTCTAATTTCAAAGTGAAATTGATTCCAATGACCACCATTGGATAAAATGGTAAAAATATATTCAAACTTCACTTCAAAAGAAATTCAAAACATAATCTAATCATATAAATAAATTAGATTAAAAAGCAGTTTTGATGTAAAATGAAGTGTTTTTCACTATTCATTAAAAAATGAATATTGTCAGAAAAATACCAAAAATTCACACAAGGTAAATTTTGATGTACCAATCATAAAGGATAAGTTTATTTTGACAAACATAGTTTATAAAATTGTCAAAATATAGATTCAAAAATGGTTTGCCATCAAAAGGCAGTAAAACAATCTTTTAAGAATATTAGTTTATTTCATGCATAAGATTGTATTTATTTTCATTTTAAGACTCTAAAACACTATCTTAATCATTAATAGACATGGATAAAAATATCTATAATTCATTACTTACTTGGGATGTTACACCAAAATTGGTGGATATGCTCTTGGTCATCCATTAATTATTTATTCATATATAATTATCACTTTTTTTATCAACTATCTTTGAATAACACATCTCTTTTTATATTAATAAACAAATATTAACAAACACACTACCCCTCTCACTTATAAAATAGCCCCTTCACCACACCACTTCCTCTCACACCTAAATTTCCCTAGCATGAACAAAGTCTACCATATCCCAATAAAAAATAATTTTATGATTTACTATAGTTTAATTTCCCATTGAAATACTAATCTATGAAGTATTAAAGAGTTTTTTAAATAGATGCTATCAATGGAAGAGGGATTTATTTTAACCGAGTTAGTTCATGTTTCTTTATTAATCAACCTTCATGAAATTAATAATAACCAAAATTAAATAATGAAATTATAATAATTATTATACTAAAATGTTATAACATTATGGAATAACCTTTTTTTACCTTTCATTCATTCCTTATAAAATGAAAATATATCCTTTTTTATGGTCAGGCTACTACCTCCATGAATGAAATATTTAATTATGTATCTCATATAAACAAGGAAGGTAAAAAAGTGGATTTAATCAATAAATATGATATTTAGAACATTATTCATATTATTTCATGATAATTTTAGAATTATATAGATTATGTTAATAGAAAACGTTAATTGTAAACTTAAACTTCTAAAAAGATCAAACCCAGACATTTACATAATTTGAATCAATTTTTGACTACTTATTGATTGTACTAAATTTTTTTATTGTTGGATTCATTAATAAAATATATCAATATATTTATATATATTATTAAAAAAAATTATAACTAATTTTACCCAGGTCAACATTCTGAATCCATTTTGGATAAATTGACCGAACAGTCTAATTTTGTCGATGGGAGAAAAATATAATACAATAAATGAATGTCAGGTGGAAAAAATGGACCTTAACTAGTAAAATATATATCAAAAAGGATAATAATCAAGTATCATATAAACGTATTATTTCTATTAAATATATTATTTTAATGTTCCACCTATGTTAATATTTCTAATAAAGGTTATTTGTCCCAATTTAAATTATTCTAGACATGTTTCTTATGATGTGTTAATTTAATTTTATATAGATAAAAAACCTTATTTAATTATTATATAATATATAATTTATTACTATTTGGATTCCCAGATTAATCGTGGATCTCTATATTCCATTTAGATTAATTCATTCATTACCTAATGTGTATAATTTTTTTTTTATCCTAATTAACTTTCATTGAGTTATGAACATTATTCTTATACTCCATCCTTATATTTTATGTATATTTATCGTTATCATATTATTATATTTTATTCCATATTTATTTCTTTTGTGATTACATTTATTCAAGACATTTCACCTCTATTTGGCAAAAAATTCAACCAATCATGTTTTTGTATATAGAGTTGTCATTATCGCTTCTTCATGGACGTAAATATTTATCCTCTATATCCATATTTTTTATAGTATCAAGAAATCCGATATATGTAATTAAAATAATTAATATGTTATATTATATTATCATTAAAATTATTTTAATAAATTTATTGAATTTTCAATAAAAAGTCCACAAATGACATTTTTTGACAGTCATTACGAATGTGTGAAAAAAATATTCTTTTTTGAAATTTCCTACAAGAAATAATTGTCCTAATTTTATTAAACATATTTATTATAAATAATTATTTCATTGAATCAGTGGTTTCTTAAAGTAAATTACACTACAATTGTTCTATGAATTTTTTATTTTAAAAATAATGTTTAGTATTTTAGAAGAAAAAATATGGGTATCTCAATCGACTTTTCAATACATTTTTCTTTAACTAAACATTTACTATTTTAAAATTCATTTATTTTCCAAAATTAAATATTTCAATTATTTTAAGACTAGGTTTTTAAATTTCCCTATTTAACCCCTAGTAATTTATTTTTGAAATGAACATAAATATTTGTTTTATCTCCTAAATTTCAAATGATTTAAATTTTTTTAAATCTGGATTCCATTTTAATATAAAAATAAAGAAGATATATATACATTGGGGTTTTGGTTCATGTATCACCATCTAAATGATCTATTTAATATATATTTGATACCAAAATATGATTTTAATGGTTATATTCTCTATCACTCTTCACCAATATCTTTCCATTATTTTTATCCTTTATTTACATATTCATTAATTTCCATGTTGTATTATAAATATCTCAAAATATGTCTATATTATGTTTTCTAGAATTGGATTAACTTTATACCCATTTCACTGTATGGTTTATGCTAAAATGGAGTTTACCATGAAAATTAATCCCATTTTGATCGGTTAAATATTTTAAATATGTATATTTTATATTTTAGTTTGAATGTTCAGTGATTTCTACTAAATGGTAGTTATGTATTTTATTGTTTACTCATTGCTTTATATGGTGAAATAATTGTACATAAATTGTGACAGTTTAGGCATAGAATTATATATCCCCTTTGTACATGAGTGGGTCTAATGAGAAAAACTAGCTCGGGTACTTGATGTATTCCTTACCCATTTATGTACGACCGCTTAGAATAAGGCATCCATAGTATGTTGAATAATAATATATTATTAAAATATTGTTAATTAATGTCATATAAACTAGAAATTATGAATAGAATTAAATAAATTATAAAAATATATAATTTACGAAGTTATTTTATTGGTCACAAATTAATTATTAATGAATATAAGTACCAATTTAATATGAAAAGAATGTTTATAAAAATATATTTTTATACTCACAAAGATTTTTTAATATTATAAATAATATTAATTAAAATTATTATGTGAAAAAAATTTAATATATGTTATAAATTTAATATAATATTTTTTATATTCATCCCGTATATTTTATAATCAAAATATAATAACATAACAAATTTTACACATAAAACACTATATTTTTATTAAGCCATTTTTAATGCCATTTAATGGAAAACCTATTTTAAATTAAATTTTTATAAATTTTACAAAATATATATGTCAAAATAATATTATAAAAATAAATAAAAACAAAAAATTATGTTAGGGTGAATTTTTTGTATTTTTAGTTGAAGTTTTATTTTTTAATGAATAACGAAAAATAAAAAATATTAATTCAAAATTATTTTTTAATCTAATTTATGTATTCATGTAAATAATATTTAAAAGTGGTTTTAATGTTAAAATATATAATATTTTTAACAATTAAACCAATTTTGGTCATTTTAATCAATTTTACATTATATTTTACAATAAAGACATAGCAAACAATCAGATGTTTTTACTTTTAAAACCTGCATTGTCATCCCATTAATGGGATTAAATTTAAATTAATTTCATAAATATACATTATTGGAATTTTGAAAAATGGATTCAATATTTCTAATCAATATAATTTATAATTTATAATAGAGAAAACTTATTTTTATTTCAAAATATTTTTAAATGTAATTAAAATTAATTACAATGATTAAAGTAATTTTAAATGTAATAAGGGGTTAAAGCTTAATCTTAAGGGACCGAATGACCAAGACACTTGTGAAAAATACATTTTATTTCTATATATCGACCCTATAAAAACTTTAATAAAAATATTACCTTTATCGGAGAATCCTTCATTGTAAAAATGTGTATTAAATCCTTTTTGAAAATATCACAAAAACGTCACTCCTCCTCCATTATAAAAAAAACTATCCTCCTCCTACTTACTTAAACCTATAAAGCCACATTGGATTGATGAAGAGCTTCCAAAATTTATCTTACACATCCTTAACCTCATCCTAGAAGCCTTACCTTTGGAATAAATCAATGAAGACGAGACTTTCGTTCAAACCAGAAGGACAGATCCAATTAAGAGGTAACATCTTTCCATAGTATTTTTTGTTTTAGTTCCATGATCCAATCCCTAAACACTCACTATTCCAATATTATAAAAAAATTATCCTCAACATACTAATGTTTTTTATTCTTTGTCTTATAACTATAATTACACACACATCCATCTAATTTGTAACGATCAAATTGTTTTTATTTACTATGAACTGCCACATCATGAAATGATTATTGTTCATTTTTACTTTACCAAATTTCTTATTTGGTCATTATGATAGATAAGATATTTATATATGATATATATGATATTTACTATTACTTTATTCTTCTGTAATTATTTTACTTAACAAACCCTTATAATTTATTTTTTCATAAATATGATAATATCTTTGTGGAAGTGCGGACTACCGCCTCCTAAAATCAATGTGATTCATTAACATAATAAATGGAATGTATAAAGGATGGCTATAATTAAAAACATGTGACATAAAGAATATCTATATGATATTAATTAAATAATTAATATTCTATAAATGTAATATGTATCATTTTTTTATTACCCATTCACACACATAAAAAAACACAACATCATTTGTATTCGTGTGGGCCACCACCTCCTCAATATGATTTCATTCCATTTACATCACCGGAATTATATATATAATCATATATAATTAATTAATATGGTATTTATGACATAATTATCATTGTTAAAATATATAATTCTACTTACCCTCTTTTCATAATGATCGTAAAAAAATGAGAACATTACTCATGCATATGTATAGCCTACTGTCTCCATGATTGTAACATTGTTTTATTTTAAATTACTATATTTTACTATTGTTTTTAAAAGTATTATTTTTGTATAAATGTGATTATTATATCATTATAATAATTCAATATATTTTATATAATGGCCTCTTTGACCATAGTTGTCTTACTAGAGTTATTTTGGACAGATAAACCAAATTTGGTCAAGAAAACTAACATAAACATAATTTATTAAGTAGTTTTATACAATATAGTAATATGAGAAATAAAAAATATCATAAACCTAAATGTTTTTCAAGAATGTAAATAATTAAAATAATTTGTTTATTCTAGAATATAGATATACATGAGGCAAATCAGATGCAAGGAAATGGATTTTCATCATCTTTTTACATCTGTGAGATAAGTCTCATGGTGACCATTTAATTCATTTTTGTGTTGCATCTAATTCTCAATTTTATATATAATAAAATTATTTATGTTATGTTCCTGGTATTTAAATATTTTAGTTCATATAGTTCCTCTATAAGGATTTTTATTTAAAATGATTCAAAGTGGAATGAGACACTATGGAATGTTTAAATATTATGTACTTTAAGAATAACTTAAATGATAATTAAATATTGTTTCTATTTGAGGAAATTATATGAATATTGTACTATAAAAACTTATATTTTATTATCTATTGGTTACTCATGGACATTTTAATGTATTAATACCATTTTTATACTACTTGGTTATCATAATGTTTTAGAAAACATTATTAAGAAAATACAACTTCATTTTACCCATTAGTTAGAGAAAACGTTTTATTCCAAAAACCCATGTTTTCTAAAAATGTTTGATAGAATATTTTTTACATGAATTATTACATACATTTTTACCCTTTTTTACATTCCCCTAAATTTTCAAAGAAATCTACTTGTCTCTTTCCAAGAAAATAAATTTTCTACCATTTTTTCTATATAAAAGGAATGAACTCTTTATTTCATAGTCAAGTATGTATTTACTCTCCATTGTTTCATTGAAGATTCCTTTTAATTTTTAAAAGGATAATATTTAATGACACTTTTTTGAAAGATTATTTTTAGAGAAATGTTTTTTTAAAATAATCCATATTTTCTTCAAGAATGTTTTTAAAATATATATTTTTTATTCATCAATGAAAAATATCCTTTATTTTAATTAAATTGTTAAATATTTTATTTTTACCATCCATATTATTCTTATAGATGGTTTATGATTTATTTGTACATGTATTTTATTCATATTCACTTTCATGATTTATTTTTCAATCCCCTTGAAATATTCAGTACCCTACAATCCTTGAACAATGAATTTCCCATAAATTAACCATTTCATTTATCATGGATATAGCTATTACCTAAATCATATATCATTATTCATATAGTGTCTAAATTTATTTTTAATTGATTATTTGTGGATATATTCAAAATTTTGTATGCTTTATTCAATATAGATATTTGATAATCAATATTATCTATTTTTTATTTGATATGAAGAATAATTTGGACTGGTAATGATAGGTAGAGCTCAGACATTATATAGATCCTCGATACATCAATGGGTTCTCATGAGACAAATATATTATGAAAATTACATGGATCGTTATCTGTAGTTTTAGACAATCTCATAAAAGGTCTTGATTGCACATGTTTTCATATGCCTAAGAAATGATGTCTAATAATTAAACATTTTGTTTATTTAGATTAATTTTTTATTTATTAATGATATTTTGTGTCGATATATCTACGGATAAATTTCATTTTCCGTTCATTGAATAAATGGAATTTGTTTTATATTTTTACATTTTCATATTTACTTTTCATTATCTTGTTATTTTAATGTTATGTGATTTCATTTACCATGAATTATTTCTTATTCGCTTCATTTTCAACATATTTATTACTTTGAATTTATGTTCCCATATTTACCATTCCATGTAAATTTATTCATATTAATTAATTATTTCTTCTACTATACATTATCCATAATGATAATTTGAGATCTACCTTATTATGTTTCCTGTCCCATTGAATCCAAGAAGAAAAATATGAAAAATATGCATGGATATACTTGATTGAATAATGTTATGCTAAAAGTTATTTAGAAGAAAATAACTATGTTGTAATTATTTTATTAATTAAAAATATAACCCTCATGTATATATCTAGTTTACTAAGACTATGAAAATCACTGGTCCTTTGTTATTTACTTACGTGTAATCATTAAAATGTAATTGATAGCAGGGACTGACTTCGGGATCTCTAGGGTGGGGTTGCTACAATAATCTTTATCTTCCTCCTCTCTTGTGATGAATACTTTTACTCTATAAAATATATAAGATCCTGATTAATAGGGAGTTAGTAAAAATACACAAATATGTTTTCAAATTATTATAACTCTATCTATATTATCTTTTATTTATTACACCTCGTATCATTATTCAACTAAAAAATAAAACAATATCCTTCAATAAAGACAGAAATAATTATAATACAAAATAACTTCTGGAAAACAGGTAATCATTCGATTGTTGAGACTATATAAAACATTTTCATAAATGTATAAAAAAATTTAAACACTCTAAGAAATATATAAAACAACATATAATTTGATTTTAATTATTCAATTATGCTAATCTCCTCTAAATCCGAAACTTACAAAGACCATTTAACGTTTCTAAAATTCAAATATTTAAATTCTGTAAGAGTCTTATTCCCACTAATTAAGAGTGATATAAAACTTTTCAAAATCTATTTACTATATATGAGATGGGTAATATTAAACTTCATAATGCTAATATCTAGAATTTTGAAGAGTATATTATAGTCATAAATATAGTAAACTCTATATTTGTATGAGTAGACATGAACTTTGGAAGGGTATACACTAGACTTCATTAGAGGAAAACTGTACCTGATAAGATTAATTATTTACATATTTGAGTAAAAATAATCCTAATAATCATAATTATAATCTTCCTAATAGTAATATTGAACTTCTTAAGAGTGAATAGGAAATTCAAATGATTCATATACTTCGTTAACATTAAAAAGGAATTACATTTCAAATTTTTTAGTGGGGTAATTTAATCAAACCCAATTGAAACTAACATAGAATAATAATTTCAAATAGAAAATAAATAATGAATCATTAATTAATAACATATTAACAAATTACTGTAAACCATTTTAAGAAAACCAGGATTTTAGAAACAACAAAAACAAGGAATTAATTGGAATATGTTAGAACAATGTCAGCATGTCCAACACATGGTTCCCCTTAATTTCTAAAATAATTTATTTACTTTTTTTGGATGCTCAATCTATGGATTTACTAGAAATAGTTTATGGTACGGATTAAGATATTTATTAGTCATTTTTTTGGGAAAAACCATTCCCAAGAGTGTTTCCTTGATTCCCCGGAACTGGTTTCTAGCTAATAGGGATCAGGAATACCCTTATTTCCTTACCACATTCCATCTCATATGAGGGTGCATGATAGCCCAGGAATGTTTGTGGAACCTATGGTAGTGATTTATTAGTGCAAAATGTGTTTTATTATATTAATCTTTAATGTTTTTCCCCACTGTTACATTTGATAAGATATGATTTTCTAAATCCATATCTTATTATAATTGGTGTTTCTAAACATCTAATTACTATACAATCACCACATAAATCAATCATGTGCCCTCATTTCCTTCACCTCATGGATGAGAATAATTTATATATCCTTTTAATTATATACATTTTTACATGACCCAATTTCATGATCTTCTTCCTATAATTTGGGGTATGATGTTTGGTCAGAGTATATAAGAATTAGTTGAATGAATAGTTTTTTAGATCCTCTATATAAAAATATTTTCATTGGAGTAATTTTTTTAAATTCTATGTTTTTATGTTTTTAAAATTTAAAAGTATATAAAAATTTTTAATGACAATTAATGATAGGTGTAGCTTCATGAAAACAAACCCTAATTAACATGAGGACCTTAGTGAAAGTTATAACAAAAAAAATATGCATTTATAGGAACTCCTGAAATGTAACTATCAATGTTTGTAGAGTTATCACTTGAAGAGATAAAAAATAATACAATTTTGTTGAATATATCACTTATTATTTTTTTCTTGTCTTTTCATATAATAAAATCAAGAGTGTCATTATAATGTAGTTTTATAATAAGAATGATCAATAACGAAATGATTGCACAAATTAGAGAAAAACATGTTGATTAATAAATTGATTACATAGGAATTATCAATGTTAACATCTTATTTTGTTATAAACCTATATAATAACTAATAAAATTCTATGTTTTGGTTATCGTTCCTTTTTTATAGGTCTTAAAACATTTATTATACATTTTTTACTTATCAAGCCTCATATCCTCTATTGTGAGTATATAATTAAGGTGTCATAACCAATGACATTTCACATTCCAAACATCCATATAAAATATATACTTTCCAACTCTACAATATTCCAAATCCATTATATGATGGTTGAGATAATATAATTGATGTTTATGAGATGTGGTAGATTAATACATGTGGATCTATCTATTTTTGGAGTAGTGAACACTTCTTATCCAAAATTATTGAATCCTTATAGGCACATTTTTAATCAAAATGAAATAGTTACAAATTTGGAAATAAAACATAGACACCCACTATCACCCTCGAGGATCAAACCACATATTTGTATTTAATTACCATGGGCTTAGAAAAGATTATATTGAGAATAAAAAATAGTGAATAAGAAAAAACTACACGATAACAAAATTTAACAATATAATTTTTTTTTAAAAAAATTATTTCTATACCATAGGTAGAAACCCCATAGAAGAATTTTCTATTTACCTTTAAATATGTTTTTCCATGAGGATCATGGATTTATCCTCTTAGCATGAATTATTCCACATTAATAGTGAATTTTTTTAAAATCATTCACAAGGGTTTCTTAAAGAACCATATTAACCATCCATGAATCATACCAAATAATTATTAATAATTACATGTTCATGGTTTGAAATTTTAAATATATACATGAAACCTATACAAAGTTATCACGTATCTCACAATATATAATGGTAAAGACAATACTATTTTTTAGCAGGGGTTTCCATTAATAAATTCAATTTTACATTGTCTTCAGATCCATGAAATTCATTGATCTCCATGGATGCTTTTTAACAATGAATGGTTCAGAACAATACTTTTGTATGTTTTATCTATTTACAAGGATGACTGATATATTGATATTTAAAACAATTTCAATTATTTTACAGGAAAATTTATCTTTTTTATGAAATTTTGTGATGATGTGGATTCAATTTTCAATCATTTTTTATTTATATTAACAATGTTTTTTGATCTTTTTGTTGGGTTCCTCATAATTCCTTCTTTGTTTTGATCACTAGTGTTTAACTTCCTCGGTCATGGAATATGAAATATTGCATGGTATTGTTTTTAAACACTATAAAAATTCTTTAAAAACTATTAAAAATATAGTACAATCATATATATAACCTTAGATATTAGGAATCTATATATGGTGTTGTATGATAAAAATACATATCCTTACTTCAATATATTACTCATGACCCCTCATATGATGGACTAAGGAAGATGATTCATGTTTAGTGAATTTCAAAATATTTCATGTGTTGGCCTCGAAGGACTCACACACACCACCAAAATATTATATTCCACACAGATATTCTTTGGGTGAGGTCTAAATGTTTATTTATTAAGGTATGTGGCATTAATTCTTAAGAATTATGGAATGGTTTTATAATATATCCCTAGTTATCCCCTTATATCTACACTTGGTGTCCTTCCCTAAAAAATATTATACATCTGTGATCTATTCATTTTAATGTCCCACTAATATATCAGTTTAGATAGTATTTTCCCTTTATAGATATACACATCACTGGGTGTCTATGGGTTTTGGGATCATTTCTCTAGGTTGATAGAATTTTATTCTTTGTTTAGAATAAAACTGATTTTATATTTAACCTTATATTTGTTATGTAAATAAAAAATAATATCAAACAAATGCACATTTTTTATAGTTTAATATATAAAAACATATATTTTTATAAAACGTATTGTATAATATTATAATATTTTTCAATATATAAAATTGAAAATTTATAGTATATGATTTTAGAAAAAATAAAACATATGTATTATCTATCCTACTCAACTAATCTATAAAACAATTGAGTAGAATAAGTGATGGAGAAAACAAAATTTGGTTTTCTAGAAAGTCTACCTTGTAAAAAATCCTTCATAAAGACATCTTCATAGTTTCCATCAATATTCTAAGTGGATTAAGTCAATAATAACTATAAATAAATAGCACGATCAAAATATGACCAAATATTCATATCAATTGGAATGATATATAAATCAAATGAATAATATCCCAAATTACATAAAAACACCACTTATATAGTAGTGGTAGAAGTAGGCGTATTCATGGTAGTAGTATCAAAAAAAATAATAATATTGAATATATTTATATCAGATAACTAGAACATGATTAAACCCTACAATGTATAATTACAAATAATATATGAAAATAAATTGTTGATACCAAAATACCTTAATAAAAAGACTACAAATATTTTTTGAAAAATTTCATAAATAAATTGAAAGCAACATTGAATAGTCACAAAACCAATAAAATAATAATTATAAATAAATAATAAATCAAAAAATAATTTTGATTTCAATAATTTAATAATAATATTTAATGATATTTTATCAAACACCACATGTACGCAAAACATATTTCCCAAAAAAAGTACTCATGAACGAACATCACTTCTCCAATATTACCTAAACCAGAAAAATAATTACTTTTGAAAAATATCTCCATTTTCCATCTAATAAAATGAATAATATTATTAAATTAAAATCATATTGAAAAATATATATAGGTTATTTTTGATAAATTTATTGGATGTAAATTTTTTGAATCTAGAAAAAATCATGGAAATAATAATTGAATCCTCCCAAATTAATGGCACTGTTTTTTCATGGTTTGTAGCTCTTGAATATTAACTTTTCACCCTGGATATTTTAATTTTACTCTCTAAAGTAATTATATTTTTTAAAACTATTCAATTGACTTCATTTTGATACATAATAACTAAAATTGGAAACAAAATATGTCAAAATATATTGAAAAATATGCTCCTATATAAGATATAAATCCAAAGCACCCATAAAAACACACGGGGTCAACAAGAAAAATCACTAAGAAAAAAACGGTGTACCATAACATCATATTTTAATGATTATATATACAAGCTTATATTACATCAAAGTTACTAATGGGACCTAAAACCAATTGTTTTTAAAATATCACAAGGAAAATCTTTCAAAATACTTGAGCAAGCTCCTCATAAAGATTTAATAATTTTTTAGTTACTAAGGGTTTTAAATAAGTATTGAGGGTTATAAATATACACATTGGGAAATATTTCCCCTTATAAGTACATATAAACATCATAATAAATCCTTATTGTAAAACCAACATGTGCTTTCCATACATTAGTAATATATGATAATAATTATTCGATTTGAAAATTTTAAACATAACTAAATAGGAAAAAATAATTTATAATAATGTAAATTTATAATAACTACATTAGAAATTAATTATAATCAAAATTATAATTGATATGAAAATCTAAAGAATGATTTAAAATGAAAAAAAATATAATTTATAGCTAGAGTAAAAAATATATCACTTTCAATATATGTGCCCCTAAATGTTCCAATCCATAAAGAAAACAATATCCATGTGATTCCATGGTCACCACTATAAATTAAAATCCACAAACTCTATAATCATTAATAAAATTTAACCTTTTATAGAAAATCTGGTCTACTTAGTTTCCTTAATGATAATAAGACTATAAACATGCTAAATATTTTATGTAGGATGTTATAAAATTCCATGATTAATACCACTAGAAATACATTTCATTCCATCTATAATATAATATAAAAATTATATTTAAAAAATTAGTGCTAGAAGATTTCTTCATTACGTATTCATGATTTAGATAAAATCTATTTTGATATAACTTATAAACAAAATAGTACATATTTTTATAATGACAAGCCAAAATTTTTATGAATGAACTTGTTATAATAATGTCATTTATAAATATAGGAAAAACAAAAAAATTATATTTATGAACAATACTTTCGACTTAGTAAGATAAATATTAATAGCTAACCTTTATTTATTGTTTTACTTTCTAAAAACATTATATGTTTTATTGATGTGTAATAAAGAAAATGAATGTTGAAAATAAAAAAAATATCTGATTATAAATAATAATGATTTTAAAAAGTATTATTAGAACCATTCAAACAAAATATTGGAAATTCTCAACCATAAAAATAAATTAAATAAAAAAATACTTTATTATAGATAACTAAAACCACTATCATTACCATGTAATAATAAAAATATATATCAAAATCCATATCAAATAAGACCCTAGGACCTCTAATGGGATAATTTTAAATAGACTTGGGGGAATCTATTTATGAGCCTATAATGATATCCTAATAGTATAACCCTGACTTAATATCCCAAAGCTTATCTAGTTACCATCCCCAACCAGTTCATAAACTAAAATTAGAGGAGACCAGCTAATACTTAATCTCAAAAAGCATAACAATTTCTTTTTGATTCCCTTTCAAGACATTCAAGGATTTCCATCATGTTTTTAACTTCAAAAAAATCAATTGGCATTATAAAAACATATCATCATTAAAACATAAATAAATTAAATAAATATTTCATATAAACATATTACTCTCCCATTATACTCTCCATAAAAACACCCCCATAAATTAACATACTACATCATTCCATTTTTCATTATTTAAAAATAACCTATCAAAAATCATCAATTATAAATAAGGTGTATACTAAAAAATAATGGAAATATTCAATAATTCCATTAGTTTATTAAAAATTAAAATCTAGACATTATATGTTACTCCGTTTCCAAATTCATCCATTGAAAATCATATAAAAAAATATAAACATTTTTCTCAAAGAATATAAATTTTAACCCAAATATGACATTATAAAAATTAAATACATTAATACCCATTGAAACAAAATGTATATAAAAAATCTAACTCAAAATATAAATTATAGATAAATTTTATAAAAATAAAACCCTCTAGAAATTTTATGAATGTTGTTGTTTTCCTAATAACCCACATATATTGAAAACATAAATATTCATTAAAATCATATATTTTGACAAGATAAAAAAATTGAAAATCATAAATATTTCCTTATAAATAAATCATATAAATCATTCACTCCACTAATTTGGTTATAAAACATGTTAGATAGACAAAAACACACAAGAATTCATAAAATTAATGGAATGGTATGAAATCACCTACCTAAATCCATGTAAAATGATGTGTATTTTTATAAATAAGGTTCATTAAGGATCGATGAGTAATCCACACACATTTGTAAAACAAATATCTAAATTATAGTAAATTTAAATCAAAAAATCTTACCCAATGATAGGTTTATGTCATATTAAAAATAATTTAAAATAAATACTAATAGAAAGAGCAACGAAAGAGAGACAATATTCAATTAATTTTGATCTATAATATAAATCTCCAAATACAAATAGGATATACTATATAGAAAAATAGGGGAAGGAGTATTTGGTAATAAAAAGACCAAAAAACCTTTATAACTCTTAGAAAAAACATAAGGGGAAATATCATCTAATGAAATGAAATACAACATCATTGATTTTTTACTAGAAAAATATTCCACCACATTCTTGGATACGTTTCATGATTTCGTAGATCATGCACTAAAACTATACATTTTATGGATTCTTTAAAAATTTAAAAAAGTTATTACATAAACATATAAAACATAGGGGAATGAAAAATAAAAAATATATATATATTGATAGGTTTCATTGTGAGTGTTATAAGTGGGATCTAGAATAATATAACCCCATGATGCATTTATAAGTCTCATAAGAAAAACTAGCTTGTGTATTTGGGGTATAATTAATATTATTTGTATGATGTGTCGGCATAAGGCATTGAAGGTGTGGTTATGATGTTAAACAATTTTTATTTTAATATTATGAGATCATTTATAATAATTATTATGATTATTCACTTTAATTTCTATGAAATATATATGTTAAATTGTTCTTAATCATTTATATTGAGTCATTTATTTTTTTATTCATTCCATGCTATTTATTCAAAATTAATCACATATTTTCTACCACTATTTGATAACCCTTACTAAGAGTCTAAAAATAACCCTTATATTGTTTTCCCATATGAATAGGAAAGCATGATGAAAATTAATTGATTCCTAAAGAGAAACATAGAGAAACAAATAATTTCTTATTAATGATTATGGTATACCTTGTGTTTACTTCAAAATAGTATTTTCATGTATATGTTTACTCACCCATGACATCTAAACAATTATATATTATTTAATGAGAACATATGTATTCTAAATTGTTGTAATTAAAGTTCACGAGCACTACCATTCTCGAGTTGGGGTCATAAAATTTATGATTTAATTCAAATTTAGTTGAAATATTATGAAATATATTAAAAATACCATTAAAAAATAAGTTACACAATAGATAATTTTGAGATTGTTTAGGTTATAAAAAATTATGTTTGGTGATTTAAAAAAAACTATTCCATGGATTCCTTTGAATGATTCAAAATTTGGTAGAGCAGAGAATATGTTCTATCATGATGGGTTACATCATTTTTGTAATGATAGACAAAATATCATAATGGTGTTATTTAAAATCCTCAAGATTAATTAAAGACCATAGAATGTGTTATATCTCAACTTTGTAATGAATAGAAGATGGTAATTTATTTTCAATCTTTTTTAATATAGTCAAACCCTACAGAATGTTTTGGGAGGAGATTATTTTTCAGCCATTTTTTAAGGATTAATTTAAAATTATGATAGATTTAGAATGATATAGGGATTTTGGTGGATCTCATTGATGATCTCACTTTGAAGATCATTTCATAGTTCTTTTTCAATAATATTTTTGTAAATGGTTGAGTTTGTGAAAAAAATATCAATTATAGGGATTATAATATTGTGGCTTAAATAAGCATTGTGTATATGTCCTAATAACATGGATAAATAAGTTCCAATTTTGATGAAATATTAATTTGGACGTACATTTTACAAATAAAATTCTAGTTGAAAATTAATTATTATTATGGAAACTAAAGACTCAAATAATTAAAATTATACATCATATCCATTATTATCGAAATAAATCATAAATATAACCATGATTTTAAGAATCTAATCAACCATCAGAAACCAACAAATGTTAAATTTAGAAACAACATAGTTTTGGTTGATCAACTTTTAAATATTTTTCTTATAAATTCAAGTTATAGAATATTTATAAAGGTTTAAAGTAAGTATTTCTCTGATTTCAATTAATCATTTAAACATTATTTCAAACTGTTAAATGATGAATGAAAATGAAGATATTTTAATTTCTTTTCATTGATATATATATCGCTATCATAATTGTAGAAGAAGATATCACAATTAAGAGTGAATTATAGTGTAAGGATATATTAAATAGATACCTAAAAGAGATGGGATTTTATAAGAAACAATTATGTGATAAAAAATATTAATAATTCTGATTAATTGATCAAAATCTCTAATTAATCTAGCATACATTGTTATACGATCATAGATAATGTATGATAACTGATGTAACTATCTAGTGATTAACTTTAATGGGTGTAATAAATAATTTTGTAAAGTAACTCCCCGTGTTCTCAATGGTGACCTTTTAAGGGTAGATATACAACTAAAAATATATTGAAATTATAAATATATCATAGTAATTTTATCAATATGAAGGGGACTTATTCATTCCCCTTAGAAAACGTCTCAAAATTTGTGGATAACCAAGAAAATATATTTTCTTATTTGAGATTAAACAATAATATTATACATATATTTTTCTTTATTTAAATGTTTTAATCATTACATCTCATGAATAAACTCAAAATTCCATAGAAAAGATTTACTATCTTTAAATAATAACTATGTGAATATATTTTTACACATTATTTATTCCATATATCCACAATTTTCTCCACATAGGGCTTCATTATGAACAGAATATTTTATATAATTTCATAGAGAAATGGGAACCATATTATGGCGGAGACATCAAATAATAACTAAGGAAAACATTTCATTGAATCAAAAATGTTTTGTTTATAATTATGTTAGACAAAATGAATGTGGGAGAAATATATAATCCAAAAAACCTGAAATCATAATGGTTGTCCATAATTCTTTATAGAAGGCCATATACCCTTAATGGGTCATAAATACACTAGGTCATAAGAACTCTTTGACAAGGGAATATAATCAGTATCCATGAAGTAAAACATTATCATTGGTTATAAAAATTAAATTCTATATAAGCATAAATTTTGAAAATCAAACAATTATAGGAAAACCCAATTATTGATACATATTAATTATTGGTAAAACCCAATGTTTTTTTATACATTATTTATTCGTAAATCACAAAAATTTAAATGCACTATAATTGAAACAAATCCAACGATATCCATTCATTATTTTGTGAACAAAACCAATAATTACATCACCTAACAACATTGTCTCATGATATGTAAAATAAAACCCAATGTTTTGGGGGATATATCCAACCCACCCATCACATAATGATAAACCATAAATATGAATTAAATAGTAATTCAGTATTGCATCTTATCATGGAAACCCCAGAGAAATATGATGCAATATAAATCACTTTCGATTGGTATTGTATAAAAAGAAACCAATAATTAGATCAGTTGATACCAAAAGTTCAATCACCCACAATAAGTATATCATAATATCATTTAAATAGGGATCATGAACATTACCCATTAGAGATATCAATTTTTATATAGATGGGAAATGAAAATTAATTTTAAAATGAGTTTTCATAAATTAGTTGAACATTTTCCTGTAATGATGATCTTAGATGCCACTATTATAAAAAACTGAGAAGGGAAAATAAAGAAATTTAAAAAAACATTAATAATCCCCAAAAATGGATCCCTAAAAATAAATAATCGATATGAACAAAATGTTGAGTTGAAGATATAAAAAATACCAAAGTAATATGAGTATCCCATTATATCCTTACATTGTTTTGTTGAGGGTGTCCTACTGGTTAAGTTTAAAACCATACATGTATGGCCTTTATAACCACATGTGATGTGTTTATATTTATATTTTACAATTTGGATATGAATTTGAGGACATAGAGTTAGTGAGGTTATAGTAACAGTTAAATTGTATCCAATAATGGTTCACGGTAGAGGCATTTGTACCATAATTTTATTTACAAAATCCAAATAATGCTACTTGATTAATTAAAACATAATATTAGGCATGTTCGAGAATGAACCCATAAGGACGATGAATATGAATAAAGAATGGATGAATTACGATCGGTTAAAAAATGAGTATGAAGATGGCGTGAAAGAGTTTAATCATGTTTGCAGAAGATAATTCATGTGACCCTTCTCTAATCCTTTGTACGTGTTTATGCTATTGTTATTCAAGAAAAGTTAGTCCAGAGTAGTTAGAAGAACACTTGATCTGTCACCAAATAGGTTGAAGTTATACGTATTGGAATAAACATGGGGAAAAATGAATGTAGGTAGTGGATCAGATAACACGATGTTTTATGGATAATCTAATATGATTACAAGTGTAAATAGTAAAGGCAATCATATGGATGATGTGATTATAGATGTGAATGATAATGGATAACG
This sequence comes from Viscum album, assembly GCA_963277665.1. NCBI lineage: Eukaryota > Viridiplantae > Streptophyta > Magnoliopsida > Santalales > Viscaceae > Viscum > Viscum album. Next base: position 477,493,698 of record OY728140.1, read on the forward strand.
TATTGAGGAAATGACAAGGACACTTGAATATGAACATTGTGATTTCCCAAAATTGTTTATAAGTTAAAGAGTTGTGCAAAAACATGCGTGAATGCTAGTTCCACTAAATATAAATCATTTTCAACCATACTGAAGTTGTATAATTTGAAAATAGGCAATGGGTGGAGTGACACATGTTTTAAAAAACTACTTTCTCTCCTGAATAACATGCTCCCAGAAGATAATAACCTCCCAAGACGATCATAATATGCCAAAAAAATTCTATTATCGATGGGTATGTTCTCTAAAATAATACATGCCTGCCGAATGATTATATATTGTTTCATAAGACAACAAATCACTAAAAGAATTCTCAAAGTGTGGTGTTTCTTGGTACAAGAAAGGTGATTCTAGTCCTATGAATTTTGTAAGATACATTCCAATCATTACAAGGTTTAGGATCATATATAGAAGTTAAAAGACTACATGACAATTGACATTGAATGCAGATTCAAGAATTAACGATGGGAAACTATGTCACCCGAGAGACTCTCCTTAGTGGAAGAGAATTGATCATTATTATCCAGAATTTTGAAACAAGCCGAGAAACCTTCGTCTGGCAATATCTACAGAAGGGGAGAATCCTTTTGGTTATCAATCCAGAAGTCATAGTTCATTTCCAATTATGTTGGTAAATTGTAACTTACTATTGTGGTTACACCTGAAATGAAAATACATCTTGTTATGTATTGTTATATTAGGACCCAAACAACTGGGTAATGATATTGATATTTATTTTTCTCCATTTATTGATGATTTTATAATATTTTGGGATTCATGTGTTATGTTGTATGATGATTTCAAAAATAAATATTTCACTTTGAAGTCCCTGTTGTACAGGATGATAAATGACATTCCTGCTTATGGTAATTTTCAGGATATAGCATTAAAGGAACTCAAGGGCGTCCCATTTGCGAACAAGGTACTCCGTCAATTAGGTTGAGACATTCATCGAAAAACATGTTTCTAGGACATCACAAGTTTTTACCCTGATGGAATAAGTATCGATCTTTGATGACATCATTTGACCAAAGTTAAGAAGAATGTACAACACGATCTCAAGTAAAAGGTGATAAATGTTTGAGAAAGTAAAAGATTTGGACACTACTTTTGGTAAACCATTTTCAAAAAACCTTTCGAAAACCATTTGGAAAAAGAGATTAGTTTTTTTGAATTACCATACCAGAATTGTCTGTATGTCATACATTTTCTTGATGTTATGCATGTTGAAAAAAATGTAACTGATTGTGTCATAGAAACAATGCTAAATGCACCGGGAAAAACAAATGATGGAATTAAGGAATGATTGGACATGGTTATTATATAAATACGAGAAGATTTGGCACTAGTGAAGGGTGAAAAAAGAACATTTATTCCTCCGGCTGCTTACACTCATTCCAGGCATGAGAGATATCAGTTTTTCGTCGTCTTGAATTATGTAAAGGTTATAGAGGGGTATTCATCACATATCAAGAACATCATATCAATGAGTGATTTAAAATTAAAGGGTCTAAAATCACATGACTGCCATGTTTTTATGCATGACCTTATTCATATAGCTTTATGTTGATTTTTTCCCATGATTATCCACCATACATTAGTGAAGCTCTGTTTCTTCTTCAAAGCTATATGCAGCAAAGATATAGAACCGGGAAATTTTCCAACTATATAAAGAGAAATTACAGTCATATTATGTGAATTGTAAATATTCTTCCCACCGACATTTTTCGATATGATGGTTCATTTAATGGTTCATTTGGTGAGACAGATTCGACTATGTGGTCCAGTACATTATAAATGGATGTAACCAATTGAATGGTATATGAATATTTTGAAAGGGTATGTCAAAAATCAATGTCTTCTAGAGGGTTTTATTGTAGAGAGATGTATTTTGGAGAAGTCGTTCAATTCTGTACCGAATAACTGTCTGGTGTGGAAAACATTGGCCTACCAAAATATAGTCACACTGAGAGGCTTGAGGGTGGTGGAATTTCTGGATGAGAGGTTTTCACAATAAATATTACAGATCGGGAGAAGTCTCACCATTATGTTTAGCATAAATATTTTGATGTTGACCCATATGTTCAAAACTACAAAAATATTATTAGGAATTTGAATCCTTCTAGGGATAAAAAATGGATATCAGATACACATAATCGACAGTTTATAAGATGTTTTCGGGACCATATTTTTAAGAATTTAGATGAAAATACAGAATCAATTTCCAAACGACATCGATAGATATATGGAGGAGCAAGTGTGTATGTATTATCTTAAAATGATTATGTAGTTAATAGTTATACATTCTATACTAATGAACATGATGAAGACAGTACCACGCAGAATAGTGGGGTTACACTTGTGGATGAGGTGATGCATGTTTCTGGTGCTAAGGATAGAAATCCAATTTATATGAATATGTCATACTTTTGCAACATCAAATGAATATGGGGGTTGGACTATATGAAATTCAAAGTGTCGATTTTTCAATTTTTGTGGGTTGATAAGAGAAGTTTTGTTAAAATATAAGAATTTGGATTCGTGAAAGTTAATTTCAGTAATGAATGGGTGAAAGATAAACTATTTATAATGGAATCACATGTAGTACAAGTATTTTATGTTCCATACCCCACAAACCAAAATTAGTAAATTGTTCTGTTATCGACCAAAACAACTGAAGAGTCTGATGAAAGTTCAATAGAGGATAACACTTTTTAGGGACTGCACAATCATTTCACAGTGGTCCTAATATAGATGGTGTTTTTTATGTCAGAGGAGACCAAAATGAATGGATTTACATAGTCAATAGAGGGGTCAAATCTCTTCAGCCTTCAAAAAAGAGATAGTACAATAATAAGGTTATTTGTTTATTATAATATACATTGTGTTACATTATGTTATTATCTATTCCACACTTCTTTTATGTAATTTAAATTGAATGTTAATCTACTTCTTCAAATAATGACTTTTTCACCTGTGGATATGCCCAATCCCAAGGCACAAAATGTCTCTCAACCAGCTGCTGGTGGTTGTAGTGCCGAGCAACAATAGGTTTCTCAACCCATTGTTGTTTGTCCCAGTGATAAGGTAAAACAGTTTTTACAACCTGTTGATGCTGGTCCCAGTGTTGAGGTACAACATGTTTCTCAACCTATTATTGCTGGTCCCAGTGCTGATGGTAGCGCTCTGTAGGAACATAATGATGATACATATGTGGAAATGGTAGGAAACAAAACCCTGGAAGCACAAAAAAACATGATCATTATAGTTTGGCAGTGTTATCCGAAATTTATAAGGTAAAAGAAAAAGGAATCAAACTTCAGGTGGGATGGATTTAACATGGACAACATGTTAACCCCAACAGAGCCATTTACTTACTCTTCATCATCCATTGTAGAGTTCATTTATAGTAGATGTCTCGCATAAGTAATATGTATTACGAATTGTAGGAAGGATTAATAAATGTTTCCACACAATTTCAACAAAATATCATCTTAAAGATGCTGATGGGAAAATCAAGCGGCACCCACCACCTTTTAATGCACACTTAATTTTCCAAGGAGCATGGGATGCGTTTAGTAACCATGGTGGGGAGAATACATTTCAAGTACATTGTGTGGTGTAATATTTTTTTTGACGTTTCTTGTATTCATCACTTTGATTGATAGTTTTTTATTTAAGAAACATCAAATAATTCTGGAAAATAAAAAACATGGAACAGAACCAGCGTATCCTTACCTTAAAGCAAGGATGGGGTTCACTTCACTTGGGAAAAAATTAGTATGTCTTTTAAATATGTTATACTACTTATTTGTGAAAAAAAAGACACCATAACCATGTTTCTATGATTATATGCAGATTGATGAATTGAAATCGAAATCCATATCCATCACACACCATGGGCTGTTCAAGGAGTCTCATGTAAATAAATATGGGATACATATAGATGAAAACACACAAAAAGTGTAGGAAACATGTGTAAGTATGATATAAAATAAATTTGATTTTCTTTAAATTGCAATTACATTATAATGACTACTTATTTTTCGGTATTTTTTATCTTATATAGTCACATGAATCAACAAAACCTGCACTAGATGCAGACAAACTTTCAGCAGCATTGAAGTAGCCAGAATAGTAAGGCCGCCTCAGATGTACAGGTTTTGGGGTGACACCTGGAACATATTTTCAAAAACAAAAACAAGCGGATGATCAAAATAAAAAAAACTAAAAATCTATAAGAAAAATTAACTTTTTTTCAAGAATAATTAAAATTCCATAGAGAAATGATAGAAAGTTTGATGGGAGAGAGGAAATGAGAATAAAAAACTCAACAAAAACTCATGCGTGTTGATCCCACCCCACCCCACCAGCTTTGAGGCAAGCCATTCCCCTAAAAAACTTAACTTAGGTGAGGTAATCAATTTTTTAATAATTGTTTTTGTGAAATTTGAATCACATAGACAGTGATACCTTTATTGTACTAATATTCTATAGGGTGAAAATGACTATGATTTATGTCTACCAATTCCAACATATCACCTTGTAGCGAGGGCTACAGTGTTCAATACACAGAATGACATGCTAAACAAAAGACAACTTCCAACATATCATTTCAGAGTGTCAATTAAGGCAGCTAATCAGCATAGGTTCGAGCTACCAGTTCCAAATGATGATGGCGACACTCGTACTATTGAACAAGCTATTGTAACATTCATCGCATGGACGAAAATTCTTGTAAAAAACATGTCGACAAGAAGGTATCCATTTATAATTTATTTTTCAAGATGGACCTTTACAATTAAATGAAAAAGGTCTAAACTGATGAATGTTATTATAGAATGACAAAGGGAAGGTTTTCAAATGAAATATCAGCTCAAAACTATATCCAGAATCAACCAACCGATTGAAATGATCTTTTGAGAGCATTTTCACCCTACTTGTTCTATATCCACAGTTAATATAATTTCAGGCTCATGTTGATACAATGTTCATAGACGGACATTCTCACATAGTTTATTTTGAAAAAAAAATATATATATATGAAGAGGAAGCATTAGATTTCATTAGTGATGAAAATTTAAATGAAATCCTCATTTATGAATGGCTAAGCGCCTCATTTGTAAATGTATACATGAGGTATGTTTTCATGATTTGATTTTACATAAGCTGATATAATCTGATAATTATGACTAAATACATTTTATATTTTTTGTAGGCATATATATAAAAAACATTTAAGGGATTTCCCCATGTACAAAAACATGGACTTGTTAGTCCTCACATCACCTCTTCAAAAGGTGAAATAGATTTTGATAAAGAGGCTGCAATAATTTCATCCCTGCTCAAATCATTTGAAAGAAAAATGACGGATGACAGAATTTTTTTAATACAAACTATAAAGGGGTAAAACTCTACAATTTAACCATATCAACTATAATTTCATTTCCTTCAATACTTATTCATTTTTGTGTTTTTAGGCATAATTGGATGCTGATTTCAGTCAATTTGGTTACTCCAAAGATTTATTTTTTGTATTCAATGCATGGATATCCAACAAAAATACCACACATGGTGGCTTTTGTTTTTTGTAATACACTAGAGATAAAATTTTAAAACTAAATATCTAGTTATATAATTTATATTATCTATTAATGTGGATTCTGTTATGAAAGGGGGGTGCATCAATATCATCTGCTGCATGGAATGAATCCAGGGACTATGGATAAGATTTCCTACAAGATCTAAAACTGGAAACGTATCCTGGTATATATAATAACATTTCACTATCAAACCACATATCAAAAAAAAATTTGATGTTTCTAAAATGTTCAAAACATACAAATGGAAAGGATTGTGGTTATTATGTTTGTAAATTTATGAAAGAGATCATATTTCTTCAATAAACTACAATAATGAATGATGTATTTTTGAAAATAATTATGAGTTCATATAAATTATTTATTAATCCTTTGTGAATTTATATTTTGTCATTACTACCATGACTGTTGAAAAAACACATATTTACATGATGATATATATGTGTTTAGAAAATAATTGGCAGCATACCTGATGGTAGATTATACACAAATAAGATGAAGGTGAAATCCTACAACTTTTTTTTATCATTATTTGATCATTAATATCTCCCTTGTTTACACTTATTAAGCATATATGATCACCATTTTTTATGTTTTATATCAATAGGTTATCATGAATGGTTTTACAAATTAGTTTCCTTTCTATTAAAGTATAACTCATTGTACTACACTGGTCGATAGTGAGAAATTAGACCAATACATAGTCATTCAGTCCACTCACGAGCATCTGAAAAGCTTGATGGAAACCAATATCTTGGATTCTCAATTTTCTAATTAGTTTCCCTTATATGTGGTTGGGCTGTCTAGGAGGGAGGGGGTGTCCAGGTGTGAGGGTGGGTGGGGGTGTCTAATAGGGAGGGTCTCTCCAGGGGGTGTCCAGGAGTGGGGGTGTCCAAAAGGGAAGGGGTGTCTAGTGGGTTCCATGAGTGGGGTGTCTAGGAGGGGAGGGAGGGGGGTGTCCAGAAGGGAGAGGGTGTCTAGAAAAATGTAAATTTAATTCCATTCAATACTGATAATATTAAATGGGTAGATCACTTATAGAGTATCCTGAAGTGGGTCCGTAGTGAGGCACCAAAAGTTCCAACTAACCAAACCAATTCCAAGCCCATGTAATGGCCAAAGAATTATATTCTAGTTCAATTTTAGGCACAATATATCTTATTTAATGTCATAAAGACCCAAAATATGCATTATTTACCTTTATAACTTTAGATTTATGTGAAATTTAATTCTTATTCCTCCTATATATTTTTGTTCGGTGTTTTTCAAAGATTTTTTGAACTGTATCACTTCAAAATATATATGATTTTATAATTCATATTATTGGATGAGGGTATATGGATAATATTTATTCCATTATCAAATAGATGATGAAAATATAGTTGGATAATGAAGGATATTAATGGGTATACAATAAAGAACTAGGAGGGATGGGTGTCTAGGAGGGAGGGGGTGTCCCGATGGGAGGGTGTGTGGGGGGGTGTCCAAGAGCGGAGGGGGTGTCCAAGTTGGTAGGGGGTGTCCAAGGGGTTGGAATGGGGTTGTCAATGGAAATCTAGGAGGCTATAAGGGGAGGTAGGTGGGGTTTCCCATGAGGAGGCTGGGGGCTGTAGGTGGAGCGGTGGGAGGGTGGGCACTCCAAGGGTAGGGATGGGGTTGTCTAGAGTTGTTGTCTCGAGGAGGGTAGGGAGGGGGTTGTCCAAGAAGGAGGGGTGTAAAAGATTGGAGGGGGGTGTCCAGGAGCAGTGGGGGCTTTCTAGGAGGGGGGGGGGGGTTCCAGGGGTTGGGAAAGGGGTTGTCCAGGTAACGGGGATGCAAGGGGATGGAGGGGGTTGTCCAGGAAGAGGGAGGGGCCTGTAGGTGGATTGGTGGGATGGGGGGTGTTGTCCAGGATTATGGAGGGGGAATTGATGTTAACCGGAGTGTCAAGGTATATCATAAAACATGATAAAAACTGTTTTGAGCCTTAAATAAGATAACCATGTTTCCATTAAATATACATTAATATCTTCATTCTGTCTATCAAAGACATGACAAAAATCCCAATAAATAAGACTGAAATTCACTCCAATGTAGACTGTAGAAGCTATTCATTCTGTGCCAGGTTTTTACCAAACAATTCACCCAAATTCTTAAAATATGAAGCTTTTGTAGTTCCCTATCTCAGGAGTGATGGTGTGGCTCTATCAATGGGGTTTTTTCCTTCGAACAAGAACATCATATGGTACCACTAGATTTAAAAATACTGATTCATAATGACCCGCAGTCTCAATGGTAGTGCAAACATATTTAATGGATAATTTCTTACATTTTGTTACACTAGTGTCCCATATCCTCAGTTCCCTTCCATCAAACAATGGTTTTTATGTTCCTTGGGGAAAATGGTTCTAGTCGCATGCGACCGTGATCATGTTCTCCATGTTTTTCTCACCTCTGTGCTATATCCTCCATGATAACTATTAACCGAGCATTGTCTGTCGTAGTTTCATCGAGTCCAGAGGCGTGCTTTTCCAGTTTCACCATACTTTCCGACAGCCACATGTGGTCCCGTGGAAACAAATGTGTAGACGACTCCTCTTTCTCAGTTTCAGTAACATTTTCCACCAAAGATGTAACTGGAATCCCAATAGAATCTCTCCAAATTATCTCCTGATTTCTGCCTCCGTCAGAACGTGTTTGTATCCTCCATAGCCAGCATCAACTGATCGTCTTTTTTTTTCCTATGTCTCAGTCATTATCATCACCAATTTAAGTCTCTCCCCCAATTATAGTGGCACTTTATCCATGCTGCACAGCATGTTATTGATGTGTTTTCAGTATTCAGCTTGCTCCATCAACTCATGTTCCAACCTTTTCTACTCTTGATCCCACTACTACTGGGGCAACATGAGAGATTCCATATTGGATACAATGGCTTAATTCTGAAAATATGAAGGGTTTTTTCCTTTTTTGTAACAAAATTTTTTTTATGATAATATGTTTTTTTGGTCATACCCACTAAAATCTATTATTATTATTGTTACTATTTTCACTGATAGATTTACAGATGATTTTTTTTCATTGTCCAAACATATCATTAGTATTTTGATGGTTCAAGTTCACTATACATTTGTAGAACAATATTTTTTTGTACTGTCCAGGGGGGGCTGTCTTGAGGAGGGGGGATGGGGGTTGTAAAGGATGTAGGGGGTTTCCAGGATTATAGTGGGGTGTCTAGGTGGGGAGGGGGCTATGTTGGATGTGAGGGGGTTGTCCAGGAGGTAGGAAGGGGTTGTCCATATAAAGGGGGATACAATGGAAGGGAGGGGGTTGTTCACGAGGAGGGAGGGGGGATGCATATGGTGTGGTGGGATGGGGATGTTCAGTGGTGTAGAGGGGTTTGTCCAGGGGCTTTCTTGGGAGGGGAGGGGTGTCTAGGAGGGGAAGGGGCTATCCAAGGGGTGGGAAGGAGGATGTATAGGGAATTGGAGGGGGTTTCAAGGGAAGGGTGGGGGTGTTCCAGGAGGAGGGAGGGGGATGTAGGTGGAGTGGTGAGAGGGGGTTGTCCAGGGGTAGAGAGGGGGATGCCTAGGGGGGCTGTCTCGGTGAGGGGAGGAAGGGGGGTTTTCCGAGAAATATGGGGTTTCCAAGAGGGGAGGGGGTCTATCTAGAAGGGGAGGGGGCTGTTCAGGAGGTGGGAAGGGGGTTTTCCAGGGAAAGGGAGTAGGCTTTAAGAGGGAGGGGGTTGATTAGGAGGAGGGAGGGGGGTTTCATGTGGAGTGGTGGGAGGGAGGTGATGTAAGGGGGGATATCTATGGTTAGATAGGGGCTATCTAGGGGGATTTCTTGAGGAGGGGAGGGAAGGGGTTTTCCATGAAGTAGGGGGTGTCTAGGATGGGAGGGGGATTTTCCAAGAGAGGAGGGGGGGGTGTCCAAGAGGTGTCAAGGGGGTTGTCCAAAGAAAGGGAGGGGGTTGTCCTGGAGGAGGGAGGGGGTTGCAGGTGGAGTGGTGGGAAGGAGGGGGATGTAGGGGGATATCCAGTGGTAGAGAGGGGGTTGTCTTGGGGTTGTCTCAAGGAGGGGAGGGATGGGTTTTTCTAGGATGGAAGTGGTGTCCAAGCAGGGAGGGGGATGTCCAAGAGAGTAGGGGGGTTGTCCAGAAGGTGGGAAGGGGGGTGTACAGGGAAAGGGAGTGGGTTTTCTAGGAGGAGGGAGGGGGATGTAGGTGGAGTGGTGGTAGGGTGTTGTCCAGGGGTAGGGAGGGGGCTTCCGGGGGGTGTCCATGAGGAAGGAGGGGGGCTGCAGGTGGAGTGGTTAGTGGGGGGTGGGGTGGGCTATCCAGGGGTAGGGAGGGGGATGTCCCGGGGGCTGTCTCAGGGAGGGGAGGTGGTGGGGTTGGTTAATCTCAATAAAGAACTAGGAGATAAAAAAGAAAAGTAAACCGGTATGATCATGGCTTATCTAATTGTGTAGGTTCTTGTCAGGACCTCTATAAAACTAAGAAATACATTCCTTGAATACCTTCAACGAGACCATATATATTGTATAGGGTCCTTGGAAAGGAATAAGCGGTCTGGGTCCAAGTAGGTCTAGACCCAATGTCTGATTCAGACGCGCTAGAACTCATTCCCTTTGACCTGGCATGGGAGAGTACATTCTTAAAGGCTCCTGATATATGTTACTATTAGGTTTATAACCTATCTATGATGGTGGTATTATTTTGAAAATGTTATCATTTATTCTAGAATTCCTTACTCCTATGAAATTGAATACACCATCATGTATATGTCATATTGTATAACCTTTGGATATTCCTCCCTTTTTTATTGTCAATAAATGATACCTTTTGTATTCCATGTTGTTGTTTAAATTTATTCCACTTCTTTTCTCATCCATGTAATCTTATGAAAACAATATTTAAATGTCAATGAATCATGTTGAGCCTCTTATAAAATATTAATTCAATCCAAGGAAATATGGACATGTAAAGGTTGTAACAGGTAACAATTGTCATTTCATTAATGTTTTCATTCATATTAACTTTTAATTTATTTCATTATTGTATTACTAACATAATAATTATTTTCATATATAGGTGAAATATTTTTCCTAAGTTCAAATTATTTTTTCAGCAACTCATACCATGGAAGAAAATTTTTTAGAGAGGATCATGGAAGAAAAAAGGATTAAACATCAATGTTTTTAACTTTTTGTTGGATAATTGTAATTTTAAAAAAAATTATTTGAAATGTATATAGCAGTGTGTTGATTCTTATTCATGATTTCATGTAAATTTATATAGAATTTGTTTTCTTCTGTTCTTTGTGTGTGGGTGTTGTTTGTGTCGTGTGTGCAGGTGTTGTCTCATGTGTGTAGGTGTTGTGCAGGTTCTGGGTTTGCATAGGCAATATGGCTTTTATCATCACTAATTAAGCACTGATAAATGGATAATATATCAGCGCTCAAAATAGAAGTGATAAAGGTAGTATTTATCAGTGCTAGTTTTAGTGTTGACATATTATCTATTTATTAGCTCTAAAATGGGTTTGATAAATACTACCTTTATCATCACTAAAAAACACTAATAAAGATGCGCCTTTATTAGCGCTAATAAAGGGTACCCGCCTTTATCTTTTTCGAGATTAATAGAGCTCTTTTAGAACTGTTAAAGGTGGTTTTTAGCGCTATTAAAAACCCTATTTGAAGTAGTTTTTTTATGTTACATTTCATTCTAAAATAAATTTATTACCAATAATTTTAATTATTACATAATAATTAAAATTGGTAAGGGTATACATTAGATTGAAAAAACAAAAGATATAATTCCAATGAGATATCAAAAAAATATTATTAGGAATGAATTGGGAACTCAACATTCTCTTTTTAATAGGAATTTATTTATATTTTCATCAATCTCAAAAATTTGTAACAAATATGTCTTCATTCATTAAAATTCATAGGAGTTTATGTAGACATAACTTTCAAAGATTCATTTTATTGATCATATTTCCAACTAAACAATAAAACATAAATGGATATATAAAAATTATAAAAATATACTATAAAATAAAATTAAACTATAATATAAATATTAAGATGTTTTATCCTATAAAACCTTCAATTCGTCCTATGTATTTGTTTTTGTTCAGCTATGATTTAAATTGATCAGAATAAACCTATGTTATTTTTACCTAGGTTTTTATAAGTTTTATACTATTAAAATGAGTTACCTAATCCCTAAAAATAACTAATCCAGACTCTTATACTAATTCATATGAACCAAGAATAAAATATAATTATTGTAAATTATTTTAATAATTAAAACATTAAATCTCAAAAAGAAAGTCGCATTCTTAAATCCAATGATTAAATGCCATCAGAGATTAACTGAAAGATTCCTCCTAACATAATATTTATTCATAATTTTCCTCATTTTCCTCACATAGTAGTTACTTTTAAAAATAATATCATTTATAATTCTTGGGGAAAATTGGAAACATAAGGAGGGTGAGCTCAAAATCATGATGAAGGAAAAGACACATTAAAGAGTAATAAATGGTCAGATTATAAGCATTTCAAAAAACACGAACATGGGATTAATATATAATTAAACCGAATATATATTCATAAGGGTTATATTTTAATCATGATAGAATGAAATATTCCCTTAAAAGGACATACCTATAATATGGAATAATTATGGAAATACTTGTGGATGAAATCATGATCTGTTAAGTGTAACAAAAAAAATGTCACCCAAAATTGAATTATTAGACAAACATAAGAATTGGAAATCATACCATTTTGATAAAACCCATTGTTTTAGAAAAGTTATGTTGTAATAAATGATAATGATTCTCTTGTATTGTGTACATTGAAAACCAAAATATTCCCACATATTATTTTTTCATAAAATAAATGACATACACATATTAAATTCTAAATAAAAGGAATAACATTTAACCCTTACGTTATAATATCAAAAGATATAAAACATTATAAAATTAATAAGATAGATATATTTGACCCACCTGACACATATATATAATCAGTAGATATATGTTCTACATGAAATTTTTCAAACATGTTAGCATGATAACCCTATGAATAAATAATGATTTACATATCAATTTCAAATGGTATCGTATAAAATGGCATGAATAATTTGATCAGTTGATACAAAAAATTCCACCCCCAAAACTATGTCTACCAAAAGGGAATTATGACCTTGATCATGAACATTATCCATAGAAATTTGATGATTTTAGATAGAGTGTAAATTGAAAGAGAAATAATAAAAAGAATTTTTTATGAAAATTAACGTTTTTCTTGAATGATGAAAGAATAAGTTACTTTCATAAATAATTTTTGAAAAGATTATATGATTAATTTTACAGAAATTTATTTTAAATGAATCATAAATAATGGAACCTTGAATATAAATAATGTTTCTCTAATTAAATATAGAATTAAAGAGAAAAAATATATAAAGTTATAAAAACTAATTTTAAAACTATTTATATTATTTCAAAGAAAACCCACTTTGGTCACATTTCCATAACATTTCCTCTTTGAAAAGAAATATAGATTAATGTGAAGTGTAAGGAAAATAATACATGTATAGAATTAGAAATAAAAAATATAATATTCTCTAAAAGTTATAATATTTATATGGAGGAGGAATAACTAATAAACAAGATGTGAATTATTATAAACAATTTCTTATTTTTAAGAAGAATTAAATCCATCAAAGAAGACGATTATAAAATAAAAATGTAATTTATTTAGGAGAAATGGAAAATAACATATTAATAAAATAATTAATGAATTCTTAAAGAATAAATGAACATATTCATGATAGAATGTTTATGATCCAAAAAAAATTGAAATTTACTAAACAACGCCCATTTAATTTATAATTACATATATTTTCAAAGAAAAAAATTTAAAAAAAATAAGCAGAAAAATTACATTATTGAACTATGAAATCATAAATATAAAGATTCCTAAAGAAAAATTAAGAATACTGATTGAAAATGGGACAATTTGGAATGCACTAAAAATTATTCTTTTTAGTCTATTGTAATGAAATTCGATGTATTTAGAAAATTACATTAAGAAGTCATTAATTTATAGTGACATACATTCCTCAAATAAATAATATAAAAAATAAGTGGATAAAAAAGTTGGGATTCTAAAGATAAATAACATGTAAATTTCCAGATTACAAATATACTTATTGAAAATATTGAATTAAAAGGGATATTGGAAAATAAAACACTATGATGTCATATTGTATGGTGTATGAAGAAATAAAAATTGATACTTTTAGAAAAATTTAAAATCCCATATAGCATAAGTGAAAGTAAAAAATAATAAAATAAAAAGTTATAGGTTATAGAAAATATTATAATAAATCTTGATGAGATGTATTATAAATAAATGAAACAAAATTGAGTTAAAATCCCCTTACCTCATGTGTAATAAATGAATGAACATAAAATATAGGGGTCATAAAATGTAAATGTAAACCCTCATGATAAAAAATAAATTGTGATAAGATATGTTAACGGGGTTGTATGTACACCATATAAAGTAATATTTATTGCATAATATAAGAATTTACCAAATGAAGGGAAATTTTAATGAAAATCCTTTTATTATATTCATGTATGATTTAATAATCTATAATATCATATATAATAAATTTATGTTTAATATAAATATGTAATATATTTATATTTAATTTTAGTTTTGTAGATATAATCAATGTACGTTTTCTTATTACATATATATTTATGATTTGTTTTTGAAATTTTTGTTCCATTGTCAATTTTCCCATTTTTCAGTGTTAAATATTAAATAGTGGATTCAGTCCTTGATCTATATATATTTTCTCATGATATGTATTTTTTATATGTTGGTTACAAATATGTGTTGGATAGTTTATCATTCTAACTCAAAATACACTAAACAGTTCTCCAGGCTAGTGTGTCACATTTCCTCAATTGTTTCTCCCTATAAGCCAGAGGCTGCTGACTACTAATGAGGGTCCACGGTGGTATAGTTGAAAGACTATACCATTATGGTCTGAGTAGAATAGTGGTGAAATAAAAAGTTAAATAGAATATCCATAATATCAACTGATAGTGGAAATTAAAGAATTAAAATTTCATAAATTTCCAACAAAAACAATATCCAATATCATTTACAAAAGTATGCAATGTCTTGTATCTATAAAAAGGAAATAATGATAAATGTTTATAGGAATCCTATACAATACATGTATCCAATGAACAAAAAGTCCAAAATAATATATCAATTAGTGTAATGAGGTAGATATTGTACCTATGCTTAATTTTTCCCAAGATATAATCACTGAATCACAACAATTTTCCTCTTTCCCCTGTCCCTATCTGCATCCACATAATCTGTCAGCGTACTATCTACAACATAGATAGAGTGTGAGATAATCTCAGTAGGACACCACAAACTATGTCTATAGATACCAGTTCAATTAATATAATATGATTAGTGTGAATATACAATAATGGTAAATATGAATAAAAAATGTAAAGTGGTTGGCTCTTGTTCCTAAAGGACACCTAGATAACACTACTAGCTTCAACCCGTGATGGGAAGTCCTTTGAACATACATATACAGGTATATATATATATGTTTAAATATATATATGAACCACATATAAAGAGATGTTTATATCCAAATATACCATTACATAGTGTTATTCAGGAACCAAGGCATGACTCAGGCATCCATGTCTTGTCAATAATATCTTATAAGGTAGTAGTGGATTCCATGCTTGAATTAAATATCAATAGTAAAAAAAATTCCAAACTCTCATAATAGTTGGGACATTACCACATGTTTCATTAAATTAGGGATGACATGGTTGTGTACCATCAATTTAGGGATGTAAGGTTTTTGTAATATATTATTTAGGTCAAATTTCTTATTTATTATAATTTATAATGGTCTCCATGTCCATTTAACCTAATTCATAAGGGTATCCTACCCAAGTGTCACAATATAGGGAAACCATGCATTTTTATCATAGTATAGTGATGCTGTACATTCCCCTACCTGAGTATCCTAGACTCATTGGTTGAATTTTTACATTCACATGATTAAAAGTAATTATATCTTGATGGACTAAATCGTTTAATAGCCTTGTTACACTAGATAAATACATAAAACCCAATTTACATTGGGAAAATAAAAAAACTACTCAAGATCCTGAAAATTATTTCCTAGAATTACTCATCATATATATGAGAAATGATATATAATTAAGTTGAGTTGAAATTATTAGTAAGGGTTATGTTCAGTGGAAACTACATTAAATTAAAAAGAATAATCAATATGCCCTGGTAAATAACGGAGTACACATTCCCTTTAATAAATAAACTGATAACATATTGTATCCATAAATATTTCTTAAAAAATTTCATGGATAATAATATATTAATGATTAATGAAGGAAATGCATAATTATTGGACATCATGTTTCTGGCACATGAATAACTACTGTCAAGACCTTTTACAAGACAGTTTAATCATTGTGGGAAAACCCTATTTAATGCTACATTAACCAATTTTTATAATGACACAACCAATGCATAAAGGGGGAATTTTTAACTATACACCAATCACGCCCTCTAGTATAAATAATTCATCATATATTGAATATTTTATTTAATTAATCAAATATAAAATTGGAGTAATTGATATAGATATAACGTCATTTCTTTAGTTAATCATAAAACATTCCATGTAAACATCATATGTAAAAATAGTATATAGTTTATATAATAATCATACCTAAGATATAATAAATATTGGTATTCAAGATAAATGATATTACCAATGAATAATTATCATATGTAAACAAATGTGTAATATAGACACCGTAGAAAAGAATCTAGGTACGTAATATTAAAATATACCTCAATGAAGTGAAATTTAGGTTAAGTCCCTTACAAATATCATATCAATATATCCAGTTTTAGTAAAATGAATCAATTCTTTTTATTCTATTTAAACCCACATAAACGAGTGGAGATAAAAAATAATATAATCAAAATTCATTTTACTTATAATGGGATTGATTATATAGCGACTCATGCCTACCGTGAAGCGACTGCAGTTGCTGATTCTCTTACCAACAAAGGAGTTCATCAGACCATGGCTTGGTTGGACTCTATTCCTTCTGACTTATTATATCTCTTTGATAGATGTTGTAAAAAATCCCTTCTTTTCGCCTCTTGTAATCCTTTTGACTATTAATAAACTGTGCTATGGTCTTTGAGCAAAGCTTCACCTTTCAAAAAAAAGTTAAGAAATCCATTACATCTTTATAAGTAGTTGAATAGTATACCCAAAAAAATTAATAATCATTAAATGAAAAATTTAATAACATTAATATGAATATGTTAATTATATATTATATCAATGGATAAGTACACTGAAAAATAGAAATAGGTGGTGAATATTGCATGAATCCCACAAAAATAAAAGTGAGATGAGAAACACTTACCCCACACTCCCCTTTAGTGGTTCATATGTTAAAGTAATTTATAATGGTTTAAAAAATGTTATTAATTTATTAAATAAACATATAAATGTTTAAAATATCTTATATGATCCTTTTATAATATATCATCAAATTTTCATTAATAATATTTCATTATTTTCATCGTTTCATGTGTTAATTGCCTTATTTTCATATTAATCATGAATGTTCAAGATAAATTAATTAGAAAGTGATCAATCATTAAAAGAATTATAATAATATAAGAAATATAATATTTATTCGTTAAATATAGTTTTATAACTATTATAGAATGTTGAATATGGGATGTGAATTGCATCACATCGTGGAGACTGTAAGCCACACAAATGCATGAGTAACCATATCATTCCATTTATGCGTAAAACGAAATGAAATTGGGTAATATATTCATTATCTAGAATATATGTCATGTATATCAATTATTTCAATCATTACACCAATATATCTAACGTGGTTAGGAAAAACAAAATTACACCACATCGTGGAGACGGTAAGTCGTACGTACGCGCACGCAGTGCTTTCATTTTTTCATAGGATGGATAAAAGGTTGAATATTGTTGTACCATATTAATAATAACATCTCATAATATACATGACACTGGATTTATTTTTTTAGGATGAAAAAATTACATGAAACTGAGATAGAATAAAAGAATAACATGAATGAGCTGGTAAAAATGATTACATATTCATCGGAAGAGTTCCCCTAGATATATTATTAAAGGATCTAGGGAAGTACATTTTGAAACACTGGAACTCACAATACATTTATTGGTATTTTTATATGTGTAATGGTTATGGTATTGTCTATCCAAAATTCTTATATAGGTGTGTGTAAGTAAGGGAGGAGGTACTCTTTTATAGCTGAGGTGAGGGGAACTTTTGGAAACTCTCTTAATATTAAATAAATGTAAATTAATTTACAATTTAGAAAAAATTTATAATGATTTATTTTTAATATTTATAGATTACAGGTATAAATCATATCAACTTATTATTATTTTTTATACATTTTTAGTTCATGTTCTTACCCATAAATTATTATTTTAACCATTATTTAATCCATTTAAATCATATAATAACAACATGGATTTTTACATTTTGAGGGATAATATAGTTACTATAAAATGAAAAACTACACATAAATGAATCATTGATCACATTTCAAACCTTATACCAACAATTTTTAGGAATTTAATGTTTTGATGAATTGTATACAGTTTAATAAAATGTTAGTTATCATGAAATGTACTTGATATCAATTTTGATCATATTCATTACTTTGACTTTAAAAATTTCAATACATAATGATATTTTTTTATCCAAGTATTTTAATTCATCCCTTACATGTATTGTTAATATAGAGAGTTCATTTATCACATTAACTATATCGTAACCTCATCTCTTCAAAGATACCCCTCCTAGGATGGTAATGAAGAAAGGGAGATAATAACCCCCTCAAGTCCCTCCTCTAGTTGGTCCCAGATTGGAGAGTTGTAATAAGGGTGTACTAATGTAAAAATATGGGAAGAATTTCACTTTATAAAGGTGTAATATTAGGAGATATTATGTATCAACCAAAATCTAATCCATGAAATTGTTTCGTTGTTCCTTGTAATGTTTGTTCTAGTTTTAAGAAACACCTTTTTAGGCGATTTCCATTGGATTTATTTATGGAAATTGAAACTTCAAAAACATTTTTATCCAAAGGGGACCTACATTCCAAAGGCAATAATTCATTATGTTTTAACATTATGATACATAATAATGTGCAATGGTCGATAGGATGGGAGGTCGGACGCATCACACCATTTTGGGGGGAATTAGTGTCTACTCCTGGACTCTCTTTGTAAATTTAAAATATTTTCATGAATCCTTATTAATTCACCAAGAATTACATAAGTTTCCCATGGAATTTACAATCACTTATTAACATGTGTAAAAATTTAAATCCTTAGTATGCATTAAATGTTCTTCATTAATGGAAATATCTGTATGTATTCAAGGTTTCCATCAATGGTATCCTCTAATATTCTACTTAGAGATTCTTTTAAATATCATTCTGATGATAATGATTTTTTAACCACTCATTGGGGCACTCTGAATTTATTGTTATCTAAGCAGATGAAGGTTTGTTTTGATTTTGGGATCATACTCATAAAATGGGCTACCTACGTATCTTTGTAAAACGAATTAGAACCCTCATGGTTTGGTGCCACTAATTGGGAAACATCATTCCTTTTATGTTCATGTGATAAGGAACTAACCATACAATTTAATGTCTTGTGGTGTGGACATCTAAGTGGGAGGTGCTTAGTTAAAACATGGTGTATGACTTATACTGAATCAACCCAATGAACATGTAATGAATATGGGTTTCCAAGTAGGATTAGAACTAATTGGGAATATGGACCAAGGAGAATAGGGTTGATTGCATTTGTTGGCTTTGAACCAAAATAAGGCTTCCTATGTATCCCATATGGATGTGAATCAAAGCCTACATAGTATGATTAGTCTCATTGGAGAGTATGGTCCTTTGAGAGAGTTAATTTTTGTCTTACTTCCAAAAAAGGATGCCTTGATGATTTGTGGTTTAATTGGGGGATTATTCCTTAGGAGGATTCCCAGATTAAGGGATTTAGGGTTGGATTCCTGAGAAGGATATTTGTTGATCTTGAGTCCTGAAAAGGGCCTCCTATGTATCCTTTTTTTAATAGGTATCAGGGTTCTCGCAGTTCCTTAGATTGTGGAAATGTTGTGTCCATGAAAAATATATATGCCCACATGATTCTTGCTCGGTGTGATAAACAAGATGATATTAAAGATTCATCAACGGCATTCACACTTTCAAAATTTTCCTCCTCTACTGGTGGAAGAGGGTGCACCTATGGTGTCCATGGTGAACGAGGTTGAGGCAACCATGGAAGAGTGTGCGGTGATGAACAATCCCTCTATTCTGTTCATATTGGAAATGGGTACAATAGAAAGAAGAAGGGATGAAGGTCATGGGCTTACTCAATGATGTATTTCCATGGTGAAAATGCCCAACAAGAGAGGGAAAGGGTAACAAAAGTCGTTGTTCCCATTTCTCCTCTGGTCTTTGGCACCAAAGAAGAGAGGAGGAGAAATGATGATACCTCATACAAGAAAAACACAGGGTGTACGCCAAGATGGTGGCCCTAAAATTGATCCTGGTAGGGGAGGGAGACTTCTCACATGCTTTCTTGGAAAAGAAAAGTTGAACCGTACCTTCCCTACCAGATACCTCAGGTTCAAGTCCATCTCTTTGAGATGGGAGAGGCAAGAAGCCAACCCTCCTCAAAACTGGGAACTTCCCGAAACTATTTCTAGGAGAAGGTTCAATGTGACAGTGGATGTAAAAACACACAGACACTCCATGAATCCTAACAACATTTTGAAAAAAAATTAGGAATCCTATGACTCTATAAATACAATCCCAAATAAGATACACGCTGATGTGTCTATTAAAAAGGTTTGATAAGTTAGGTGTTTTGGTGGAGGTATCAATAGAATCCCTCTTAGACAAGGGAGAAAAGGAAGAATGAGACTTTCCATAAATGGCTTTAAGGAAGGCTTGATTTATTATTGACTGACTAAAGAGAAGAACGTAAGTGAATGAAGTAGGGGTTCCCAAGTACATAAGGGAGAGAATGTATTGGCATGTAAGTAGACTTGGACGACCTTATTTTCTCTTAAGAAACGAAAAACCTATATGGAAGTATTTGGGTGATACCTTTCTCAAGCCATTAGGAGTATTCATTGGTGATCCCAGAAGAGGGGAACTGAAGTTCTAGTGAGAGGAATGGGCGGTGCGCACATATTTCTAATTTGGGGAGGTTGGGATTTTTGGCGTGCAAGTGTTATGGTTTTCAAAAAATAAAATGAATTCTATCCAATGATCCTCCATTAAATCCTCCACTCAAGGTGTTGAAGAAGAACATTGAATGTTTTAGAAGACTGAGGCGAAGTACTTGGGTGACCATAGTAGCAATTGGGCTTCAAGAAAATTAATCTGTTCAAATGAGGGCCGCAGGTGTCTATGTATAAGAAAATGTTGGACCCTGGGTGAAAATGTAATGGGAGCTAAATTTGGCTACATGACATATAGTGGTGTACACGTGGGATACATACCAAAATTGTGGCGTACAAGTAGGTTGTGCGCTGACAGAGTTTTGGCTAGACTAAGGCATCCAAAAACCCATGCCTTTTAAAATATTGATTTTATTTATGTATTTTCCCCTTTTTTATTTCTAATAGATTCCCTTCTTCATATTTTTATACTGTTTAATGGAATGGGGTGTCAATAAAATCCCCCCCCCCCCCTTCGTGTTGGATTTGATATGAAAATAGGATCTTGTGATGAGGTAAGGTAGTGAAGGAGAACGAAAAAAAGAACTATGTTTCACAAGTGCAGGAGCTCAAGTAGACATGGGCACACAAGTTTTCTATGTGTAAGACTTTTGGATAGTAGGGTGACATGTGTTGCATATTTATAATGGCCAAACTTCTGCAAAAAGTCTCGCAACCTCTGAATTATTAGCTCTCAGCGTGAAATTATTCTTTTATTTAAGATCTTATGTTTCACTGCTCTTCTTCTGTACATTTTTATATGCGTGCTAAAAGTGGGGAGCCATACGTGAGCACCTACTTATACTTTCACACCAAGTTTTAAACATGAACTCCTTAATGCCTTTTCTATTTTTTTGAAAAACATAAAAATAAACTTACTCTGAAAATATTATCTCTTTTTTTCATGTTAAATGGATCCTAAAAGAATTGGAACTACTAATGAGCTCTCCCTCAAGAGGATTCATGACATGATGAATGCTGTGGATCATGATTACTTTGATGTTTGCAAAACCAACCTCCCTGAAATTGAAAAATATTTGAAGAATTATCGTTTCAAATATCTTCGAAGCACCTATCTCCCTTTGTATAACTATGGCCATCTGCTGGATGTTAACATTCCATATCCAATGAACTATGTCCCATATGTTTTGTTTCAGGATTATAGAAGCTTCTCATAGGACAATATTTATTTTTGGTGCAATTTTCTAATGCGGGGAAAGTATGGAAATATCATATTATGCATCATATCCCATGTGCTCCATATTTGAAGGCACAGACACCCAAGCTACAACCACACTTCTATTCATCCACCTTTTGATATTCCCAGAAAGATTAGTGTAAGGGTTTAAAGAAAATATGGGAATTTCTCCCAGGTGGTGGTTTAAAACCCGCATGGATGTGGGTATACTGGGTGCGAAAGACATGTGCAGAATTTGAAGGTGATTTGAGATTCATCGGGCTTTATGAGGAAGTCTGGTTTTGGAAAACCTATGTGTATAGGAATAATTATTTAGTGCTATAATTATTAAGTTCATGGAGCCCAAAACACAGATTCCTTTCATTTAACACTTGGGGTGGTAGTTATTACCTTGTGAGATGTTTACATGATTTTTGGAGCTCCAATCCTTGGAGATGTGTATGATGAGTTTATTCTGCTGATGGTGACATGGAATGACTCAGAGAATACACCCTTTTTTGTTCGTGAGTTGATGAAAATATTTAACAAACTCAAGAATTTAATGAACACAAAAACTCACACCAGGAGGGATATTCATCCCGAGGAATTGATGGAAATATTTTTAATAAAGAAGAAGAAAAAAGGGTCCAACTTACACCTGTCTGACTAGCTGTCCAAGGGCAGAGAAGACAGGAACTCCTGACAAATTTTGGCCAATAAGGGATAAAGGATAATTTGATAAATGGGGATATGAAATCAAGCACAAAATTCCTACAAAGACACATCTAGAAGGTTTAGTAGCCATGTGGTTCAGCATGTATTTATTACCAGTATGAGACTCTAAAAGAGGTGTGAGGCCAGGAACCTTTGATATTGTAGCTAAGTTGGATAAGAAAAGGACGGTAGGGTTTGAAACTCGAGTTTTGGCCAAGATTCATAATATTTTTTTATATTCTTACAACGGTGGGGGGGGGTCTCCCCTTAGAATATAGGGACCATTCCAAGTGTTTTTGGGATGTATTTCTACTCAAATTTGGACTTAGGTTGTACAATGTAGAGTACGGGTTTTGGGAAGTTCTTTTTGACCATCTATTCAGGCCTTTTTTGGTATTTCACCCTTGTCTTTGAATGCTTATGAAATCAAGGCAAGATTGAGCATGCATAAGGAATTCCATTTCATTCATTATAGGAATCCACCTACAGGGCGATTAATTGATGATGGTACTTCTATTTTGGAATTGAGGGAATATATGCTAGCTTGAAGAGATAGCGTGTTGGTCACCAGAATCAAAGTAGAAATCAAATGTGAGGCATATTCTCCTTATAGAATTGATCATAAATTTATATGTCTACAACAGAATATTGTATCCACTCTCGTGCATATAATATTAGAGAAAAATCCAATGGTTGGTCAAAAAATATGTTTGTTGACATCTTTAGAGAAGACTAGGGTACTATTTAATTTACTCGTCACTGACGTAGTAATCAGATTGACCATCTGGTATGCTGATAACTGGTTTGCATCTTACCCTAAAGGGGTATTAAATCATGTCGTCCCTCTAGTGTGGATATAGAGAAGTTATAGGAAGGAACCCCATATTTTGGAAGATAAATCATCATCATCAGAGGCTGACTTACAAGAATTAGAGGGTGGAGGTGATATTGCTCCAAAATCACCAAAGATACATTGTTCCGGATATAATCCTCTTGCTAGAATATGAATAATCACTCCATCAGTCCCATCTGATGATGTATCAAGGAGATCTGGTCTCCATCATTCTGAAGAGCAGTGCGTTCCAATTTCTAATCCTTCATCCATGAATGTGGGTGCTGGGAAAAAACTCAAGTCCAATATTATAGGATCCTCCTCACAACCCTCATACATACATTTAGAATACATACTACCAGAGGTTGTTCAAACATGGAAGAATCTATACTGTGATTCTGAAACAATGTGGATGGATCTGTGCGAAGGACTTCATTTTCCAAGAGTAGGGTATTTGAAGGCTTCTTCTAACATTATTTTTAAGGATAATCCCAATGAGGTAAGGACCTATATTAGAGAGCTGTAAATGCTCATATACGTAACTAATGAATCAATTACCACAATAAAATGGGTAAAAGAAATGATAGATCGTGGTACCATAGAATAGATTATTCCTTCTTTATATGAACAGTGGCATGACATTGTAGATCCTGAAGATGTAAGTTTTCATAGTCTTGTATTATCTTCCTTTTTTGAAAATGAAATTTAGTCAAAACATTGTTACATATAATAAATTTCATCTTAACTAATAGTTGGGTAAAGGAAAAACAATTGATGTTCCTTCACCACAGTATAGCCCTAGAGGCACTTCTCATGGAGCTATTTGGTCACCCCGTGTATCAAGAGAAATATCTCCAGGAAAATAGGCCATAGTGGATGAAATATAGAGGTTATAGGAATATTTGATACCTGTCATTATAGATCATAATAAAAGCTGTCCAAAAAAGGCAACGAAGAAAAAGCACTGAAGAAAGAAGGCCATGGTTAAGCGCTTTCTTATCTGTGGTATGTCTCCCATATAAACATGAATTTTAGTCTTCATTCACGAAAAAATGTTTAAACTATTTCAGATTGCATTGTCTTCTTTTGTTTCTTATTTGAAAGAAACTACTGATAATATTCAAGGAGTCTTAGAAGGTGCTGCTGAGAAGACACAAATTCCTGCAAATCTAGTGGTTCTTGAAGTGGAATTCAAACCAATGGAACCAACATCTATTCCCAGCACTGATCTGATCCCTACTATCAGTGGAGATGGAGATTATGGTAAATCATTAATACTTTATAAGGAATCAAATGCAACAATCGCTAAATTCCATTATATTATACTTTTAGGTTCATCACATGAACCAGTACATCTAGAAATAACTTTCATTTGCCCAAAAATGGTTGATAAAGATGCTACTCGGGGTCAAAGGTTATCAGAAGATGGTTGTGAAGAAAACACACCAACGCTCCCATTGGTGAGACTAACCTGGGATCAGAGATATCATTGGATGAAATGATGAACCTTAGAAGATCTTTTGAATAAATATTAGAAAATGTTAATATTTCAAATTCATTAGATGATTTGGGATTTCCTTGTACATAATCAACTAGATTTGATTTCTCCTTATTATTCTTGTTAATCATCTTACGATTAAGCAACTAACCATGGTTGACTGTTATATACAGTTCCATCTAAAGACACTGCTACCACAATGGTACATGAAGGAAGTGTTGATATTAACGTCATACCCATCATTGTAAAGACATTATCTCATGTGGATCTTTGGATAGAAGGTCTTCATGAGATTCACTCTGAAAATCCTAAGCAAATTAAAGATTTCACCCTTTATCCAGAGATATAAAACAAAATTTCTGTAACTGAGAAAATTTGGGAGGATTTTTATCATGATACTAACATACTATTAGGTAAGAGATATTGATATTGTGATTTCATACATATTTTTTATCACTTGAATCTAATCATAACCATAATTCTTGATTTACCATATAGGGCTACCAACTTCAATGTCATGGTCTAGAGGTGAAGCCTCTGCATCAGCCCAAACAACATTATAAGGTGGAGAAACCATTGTTCAAGAAGGAACAGAACAGGTCACTTCAATAAGTGAATTAGACCCAAGAATATGCCCCTCATTATGATAGGGATTTTGAATCAGACCTATAACAGCAGAAAGATCTTCATATTTCTTGTTGAAATGCATAGAAAAACATTTAGAAGATAATATCTTAGATTCCCATTGAGGAATTTCCTTCAAAAATTCCACAACATTAATCTCTGTTTATCACGCTAGGATTTTGCGGTTTTGAATAACGTGAAAATCATACTGCAGTGAAAGAGATTATTTGGAAGATGGTGCAAGAGAAAAATCATCGATAAGACTTGAAAAAAGCCAAAATATTGAACAATATTAAAGAGTTCCATGAAACATTTTCCTAAGATGAGGCTAATCATAATGAAAAGTTGATGGGTCTGAAGCAGAAAATTAATTTAAAGACTGTTCAGAAAATACACCTTCAACAAGAGTTTGATAACATTATAGGGGATCTTGACTAGCTTTATAGATCATTAGGAGAATTCCATAAGGATTCTAAAAAATTAATTGAAGATGCAAGAGAAGCACTACATCATGTTGAAGAGAGTGAGGTTGGTCAAATAGACCAACTTCAATAAGCAGTTGATGGGGCTCAAGAGGCTATCAAACAAATGAGGAATTACGTAGAAAGCCATTTGTAATTTCTGATAGATGGACTCTAATTTGTGGATGTTCCTCCATGAAAAATTATCATAAATGAAAATCATTTTGTATTTAATCATTTTTGTTTTCACATTTTCTAACTGATTTTTTTTTAGCTAGTCTATTAGTCCCATTAAGAATAGTTTGATTTTTTTTCTAGGGTTATATGGATAACCCCACATAAATTATATCTCTTGACTTTTTATTGGTCATTATTACCTAAACCATAAAAAATGCTTGTTTAGTGAGCTGGGAATCGAATTTTATTTAGAGTCACCTTTGCGGGTTCTCGATTTAATGAGTACCATTGTAAGAACCCAGATCATCATTCAGGTATGTTTTTCCTTTTTCAGGAGTTTTTAAGGTAAATAAATTTTCTGGAAATTTCAGAAGTACACGCCGTGTACTTTTTTAGTACACAACGTGTACTCTGATCCGGCTCAAATCCGTGTGTTGGCCATGCCCGGGCCACACACATGGTGTGTATGGGTGACATTGAGGCCGATTTTGGCAGAGTACGGAAATGAACCGGTGTCGCTCCTGACGTACAAAAACACCTCCTTTTCGGTTTCGTTCGTCCGAGAGCGACCCGTACAACCGGATCATCGACGGAGTCCTGCCTCGCCGTCCGTACTCCGATTCGAGCACGGTCGATTGCATTGGAAGCGCAGCAGTGAGTTCTTCCTTCTACTTGATCCTTAGTTCTTGATTCCTCATTGTTTTAAAGTTATCATGGGATGAGATTTTGGTGTGTTTTCTCAGATCTATGTCATTATAAGGTGAATATTTCATTGAGGATCACGTATATCGATCTCCTAGGATCAAGGTAGGTGGTTTGTGCCTTTCGGTAGAATGTTGATGGATATTTTGTGCAATTTCCACCAATACCCTTGAACGTGGTATTACGTGTTTCTTGTTGTTCCCTTGTTGCTTGCCTGCATTGCTTGATTGCTTTAGTAGAGGTTATGGCTTGTGATTAGATTTCTTTGTTTGTGCTCAGTTTTCTTTCCATGCTTGTTCTACCTGTTTGGCGTTTTTCCAGTTTTCATGCCTTGTTGTAGGATTTTGGACTATTGCCTTGTTTTTCTGTTGAGCCTTAGTATATAGCCAATTAGTTCTTGAGGTTTATATAGCCGATGTATATATACATGTGCTGAGCATGTTTAGTTATACTCAGGACTGTGAGAACCTAGATTAGTAGACCAAAGGGGGAATTAAAGGAAGGGCTTCTCCAGAGTGTCTTTTAATCACGATGCGAGACCAAGAGGAGGATTGATGGAAGGGCTTCTCCAGAGTGTCTTTTAATTACAAATCGGGCTATAGGGAGAATTGATGTTGACTGCTTCCCCAGAGAGCCTTTACCACGATACGAGACTATAGGGGGAATTGATGGTGAGTGCATCCCCAGAGAGTCTTCTTAATAACGTAGCTGAACCAGAGGGGTGAGACTGTGTGTGCCTCCCAGAGGGTTTCTAGTACATAGAGGATGAACCATAGGGTTTAGACCATGAGAGATACCCATAGGGTTGCCAATTTTCTTCTTGTTGCTGACTGTTTACTTGTGTGCTTTGCTTGTTAGAACTGTGGATTGTAACTGCTTTTTTTTCTATTTACTGCTTCTTGTTATATTACTGCCATGTATTCATTGACTATTAGGCACAGATCATTGGGTGATTTCCTACGAGGATTGTATCTCACACCCTGTTTGGGCCATGCTTTTGGGCCCAGGAAGACTATTTTGTTGTAGGTATATAAAAGGGAAAGCTCCCTTCTACTTGAGGATCATGATTGCACCAGGAGATGTGGAGCATGGGACCGAGTTGTGGCTCGCGATGCTGAGGAGATTATTTTTTTTCCCTTTGCACTTAGTTTCAGTTGTATTTTAGCACGTTGTTGTGTTTGCTGTTTTCCTTAGATACTTGTACCTACTGCAAAATGTTTATCATAGTTATATCTCTACATTTCTTTCATTGTTTGGTTTCTATTGTTATGCATGTTGTTTACTGATTCCGCTGGTTATTGCTATTTTCTTACCTTGTATACCTTACCGAATGAGGGAATAGATTCCCCACCAACTCACCAAGGCCCTCGCTACTAGTTGGAAACCTCTGGCATTTGAGGAAACGTGCATGACGTAATGTGGTGAACCGGGTACGGGGCACCAGTGGAGGGGCTCCGCACTCAGGACGTTACAAAGTGGTATCAGAGGGAGGTTATTTTCTCTTGACTTACTGTTTGGAGACCATATCCAGGGATAGGATGGATTTGGTACTTGGCATTATACTGTGCTCAGGAGTAGCTAACCCGTGTATAGGGAAAATCCATACTACCTCCTTAACAACAGTTTTCTGGTTTTGTGATTTTATGGTTGGTATGTTTTCACCTAGAGTGATTCGTAGGACTTGTGCGGTTAGTGTTTTGATATTTCAGTTCTATTTCTACCACAACCCAGTGAGATGTGGGTATGCCATCTCATTCATCATATAGGAACTTTTATAAATCACATGCCATGCATTCTTACTATGCCATCTAGGGTGCATTAGCGATAGCATGATGTTGTGATAGGCTCTGTGTGAATTATGCATGCTGTTGTGATTGATGCTTGATAGATTCTATGTTGTTATGTATGAAAAATATTTGTTTTGTTCTTTTCTTAAATTGAAGGCCAAATTTTGGTTCTTGAGGTGTTATGGGCCCTCACAGATCGGAATGTTGGACTTTTTTCCTTGTTTTTGTGATCTGGAATTCTGTGCAGTTTCTGAGCTACTGCCTAGGAAAAACCAGAATACACGGCGTGTACTTTTTAGATACACTCCATGTAGTTTTCATGCCATTTCACTAACCGTGTGAGCATAAAACGGTGTCGTAGGAGTAACTTCGGGAACACGTCGTATACCATTAGTACACGCCGTGTGAGTTCGGAGCTGCGTCCCTGGTCGTGTCACTAACAACACGGGTCGGGGAAGCTCAGGTAGAACACGCCGTGTCTGTAGGGAACACGACGTGTAGTCCTATCCAGGTACCCGGCCATTTCACAAACAACACGGGCCGGTGTGACCTTTTTTCCGCACGTCATGTCCATAGGGAACACGCCGTGTAGTCCTGTCCAGGTACCCAGCCGTGTCACGAACAACACGGGCCGGTGAGACCTTTTTTTCCACACACCGTGTTTTCTCAGAACTCGCCGTGTAGTCCTATCTAGGTTCCCGGCCGTGTCATGAACAACATGGGCCGGCGTGACCTTCTTTTTCTACAGGTCGTGTTTGTTCGTAACACGCCGTGTAGTCTTTCCCAGGTACCCGGGCGTGTCACGAGCAACACGGGATGGTGTCACCTTCGGTTATACACGCTGAGTTTGTTCAGAGCACTCCGTGGAAGGTTCAGATGTGTAGACGTTCGTGTTCTTAACAACAGGGGCCGCCGTAGCCTTGTCCAGTATACGCCGTGTTTGTTTCGAACACGCTGTGTAGCCTCGGGCTCAGTCGGACCGTGTGGTTAGCCGTGTAAAGAGACTCGGGCAGGGGAAAAGTTTTCAATTACACACAGTGTGTCGGGGTCAACATGCCGTTTAGTTTGAAGTGTACATGACTTGTAGGGAAGTGGTACACGCCCATGTAAGTGGCTTATGTAGACACGCCGTGTAGTTTTATACATGTCGTGTAGTCGTGTTTTGCAGTCTTGTGTGTTTTTTATCCCCTATTCCCATTTTGTACTCTTGTGTTCTCTATCCTTGTTTTCCTGATCTAAGGTGTACTTTTGATCTTTCATAGCTATGCCTTCGAGACGTCCTCTGGTCATACGTCTGTCATCAGGTAGTGATTAGACACCAGCAGGGTTGATCAGGGACTTCTTGTCAATCCCCCAGCCAAACTAGCCTTGGCACCTGTTGTTGTACCAGTTGCGGGCTCTGATGCGCAGTTCAGGGAGGGTTTCATGAGGATGATGCAGACCTTCCACGGAGAACCTCCTCCTACCTGGTCTATGGCAGACTTGACGTGGGTCTTCCAGCTGTAGCATCCTCCCACGTTCTCGGGGGAGGGAGGACCTCGGGCTGTAGAGTCATGGATGGAAGCCATGGTGACTATATTCGAGCATATGGAGACACCTCTAGAGAGGCAGTTCAAGTTCGCCACATACATGCTCCGAGAATCTGCCAGGAGGTGGTGGTACGTGATCTCACAGGCAGTTCAGTAGCAGGATATGGATAGGGAGGAGTTCCAGTGCATGTTCTATGACTACTTCTACCCAGATACCCTGAGGGCCAAACGAGCCTGGGAGTTCCTGAGCTTAGAGCAGGGTACTCTATCTATCAAGGAGTATTACTCTCATTTCACTGATCTTCATCATTTTAAACCCCTTCTATATAGAAGTGGGGTGTTCTTGGTAAAGAAGTTTGAGGATGGACTCATGCGGGAGATCCGCTCGCTGGTGAACATCTTCCAGCTGACTTCCATTACTTCCATCTTTAACCAGGTACTGATTGCGGAGCGTAATCTGAGAGACTCTGGAACTGGGATTCAGGGAGGTTCTTCTTCCAGAGTTAGCTTCCCTTCAGATGGCTGCATGATGCACCATAGGGAGCCTATGCGCGGTGATGCGAGGAAGCGAGATGCATCAACAGGCAGCCTGGTGACATGCTACCAGTGCGGCTGGATAGGGAACACGAGGCCGCAGTTCCAGAGAGACCCCATGGAGTGCTGATCTTGTGGCAAGATGTGTCACCTTCAGCGTTTCGTCCAGGTTTTCTCACCAGCAGTTGGTGACCGCGTTTCATCCATGACTCCTCGTTCAGGAGCAGCCCCACAAGTCTCTCACCAGTCAGGGAACTGGAGTTCTTTCAATCGTTCGGGTCGAGGTAGAGGTCGAGGCTATGGAGGTTAGCCACTGGTCCCTCAGCACCAACAGGGCAGTTCAACTCAGAGTAGTCATTCAGGGGCGCAGGACCGTGGTGCAGGTCTGTCTTTTTCCGTGGAGTAGACTTATCATGAGCAGGATCCCGACCATTCTACTATTCGAGGTACGATTTTAGTAGCCTTAGTTTTATCTTCATCCCTATTTGATATTTTTGTTATGCATTGTTTTATCTCTGTTGTCGTTGTGGAGTGCCTTGGACTCTGCATATTTTCTTCTGCCGACTTGTTGACACAAGTCACACCTTTGGGAATGAGGACATCTAGTGTACGTCAGTGTAGAGAGTGCCCTCTTGAGATTGCAGGGTATCTCTTTTTAAAGGATCTCTATGTCTTAGAGATGAAAGTCTATGATGTCATCCTTAGAATGGACTAGTTGATTCCCTTCCAGGCAGTCGTTGACTGTTATCGCCGCAGAGTCAGTTTCATTTCACCAGAGGGTGAATCTTTCCTTTATAGAGGAGAATGGGACATTTTGGTGAGTCGGGCGGGACTCGAGAATCTTGGGCTAGGAGGAGTGATGGCCCAAATTTCTAGCCTTTACCTGGATGATCAGGGGACTCCACAGTTGAACTTTCCTATAGTGGTGGATCGCTTCCAGTATGTCTTTCCAGAGGACTTTTCAGGTTTTCCTCCGGAGTGTGAGGTAGACTTTTCTATTGATCTCATGCCATGAGTGGCACTGGTTTCCATTCATCCCTATAGGATGGCCACACCTGTGTTGTAGGAGCTCAAGAAGTAGTTATAGGAGCTACCGGCTAAGGGTTTCATCCGACCCAGTACTTCTCTTTGGGGTTCGCCTGTCCTGTTTGCAAAGAAGGTAGGCGGTACCCTTCGGCTTTGTGTGAATTATCGGAAGCTGAAACAGTTGATGGCCAAGAACCGATATCCATTTCCATGGATTGATTACCTTTTCGATCATCTTCGAGGAGCCTGGGTGTTCTCAAATATCTACATGAGGTCTGGTTATCATCAGTTTTGTGTTAGACCATCAGATATACCTCTGACAGCCTTCAGGAGCAGGTACGGTCTTTGTGAGTATACAGTCATGCCCTTCGGACTCACGAACGCACCTACAATTTTTATGGAACTGATGAACCTAGTGTTCCATCCTTACTTGGATAACTTCATTGTGGCCTTCATGGACGATATCTTGGTGTACTATCACACTCGAAAAAACCATGCCACCCATCTTGAGATCGTTCTGAGTACACTGAGAGAGCATCAGCTTTATGCTAAACTCTCGAAGTGCCACTTCTGGATGGATCAGATTCACTTCTTGGGTCATGTCATCTCAGAGGCAAGAGTATCGATGAACCTAGAGAAAGTGAGAGCTGTAGTTTCCTAGGAGCATCCAAAGAACATTTTTGAGGTACGAAGCTTCCTAGGTCTGGCTAAATACTACAGACGCTTCATTCAGGACTTTTCCCGGTTAGTAGCACCCTTGACGGGTCTGATCAAGAAGGGGGAGAAGTTCTTATGGTAAGATTCTTGTGAGTCAGCCTTTCAAGAGATGAAAGGGAGGTTGACGTCAGCACCGACCCTAGTCTTGCCAAATCCAGGCAAGAGCTACACTGTTTACTGTGATGCTTCAAGTATCAGGCTGGGAGCTGTGCTTATGCAGGGAGATGGAGTCGATGCGTACGGGTCTCGACAGTTGAGGCCACATGAGTGGAACTACCCTACGCACGATCTAGAGTTGGAAGCTATTGTTCATGCCTTTCGCTATTGGAGACCCGATCTTCTGGGAGAGCACTTTGTGGTCTTCACTGACCATAAGAGTCTCAAGTATATCTTCATTCCGCATGATCTGAATCTGAGGCAGCACAGGTGGGTTGAGTATCTATAGTCTTTTGACATTGAGCTTGCCTATACGTCGGGAAAAGGAAACGCCGTGGAAGATGAGTTGAGCAGGAGAACTCAGATTCAGGCAGTTCAAGAGGGAAGTAGTGAGTGGAAGCTGATGGCTATATTCTATGAGATGCATCTGGAGGTGCATGACAGACGAGGATAGACCTTTCTATCTTTTGTAGATGTTACCTCCATGCTACTTGATCGGGTACGGATGAGGCATCTATCAGACATGGAAGGCATAGTCCTATGGGAGAGTGTGTCAGGAGAAGAACCTCTTCCTAGATGGATAGTTGGCGAGGATGAGATCTTGTGTTTCCAAGGACGCGTATGGGTTCCAGCATACATACACGAGGAGCTGATCCGGGATTTCCATTCCTCGGTTTGGGCAGTTCATCATGGCCTCACCAAGATGTATCGAGATCTTCATCGCCAGTACTGGTTTCCAGGTATGAAGAAGGATGCTGCTGGTTTTTTCATGAGATGTTCTACTTGTCAGTAGGTGAAAGTAGAGCATCAGCGACCAGCAGGCCTTTTACAGCAGTTACCCATTCCGGAGTGGAAGTGGAACGATGTTGCGATGGACTTCATGACCGGGTTGCTGAGATCACCATGAGGGAAAGATATTGTTTGGGTTTTCGTCGATATACTTACAATGGTTGTTCACTTCTTGCCGATCATGGAGACCTTTAGTGTGGATGATTCAGGACGACATTACATCAGAGAGATTGTGCGTCTGCATGGAGTTTCGCGCCCTATTGTTTCAGACAGAGATGTGCGCTTTACCTCTCGGTTCTGGAAGGAACTTCAGAAGGCCTTGGGTACATAGGTATTTGAGTACATCATAACATCCCCAGAATATTTGCCAGTCCGAGCACACGATCCAGGTGCTTGAGGATATGCTCCGGGCTTGCATCCTTGACTTTGGCAGTTCTTGGGAGAAGCATATTCCACTGGTGGAGTTATCCTACAACAATAGTTTCCAAGAGACCATTCATATTTCGCCATACGAGGGTTTGTATGGTAGGCCATGCCAATCTCCCTTATGCTGGCTGGAGGCAGGAGAGGAAGCTTTGCGGGGACCTCGTCTTGTACAGGAGACTTTAGAGCAGATAGAGATGATTCAGAAGAGGATGGCAACAACACAGTCTCGGCAGAAGACTTATGCTGATCAGCGGAGACGACCTCTGGAGTTCGAGGTTGGAGATCAGGTTTTCCTGCGTGTCACACATAGGTTGGGGCACAAAAGGATTCAGAGACAGGGTAAGCATTCACCATGGTACGTCGGGCCTTTTGAGGTTTTGTAAAGAGTGGGGTCGGTCACCTATCGGTTGAAGCTACCTCAGAGGTATCGGGCCATGCACGACGTCTTCCACGTCTCTCAGCTCTGACGTTAATTTTCAGACCCATCTCACGTCTTTCAGCCTGAGGAAGTCGAGCTTGAAGAGGATGCGTCGTTTGAGGATCATCCTATCTTGATTGTCGATCGCAGTACGAAGGTTCTCCACGGGCGGTCTGTTCCTCTGGTATGCGTGCTGGGGTAGCACGGGCGAGTACAGGACGAGACCTGGGAGAGGGAGGCCGATGTACGATCATAGTGGTCGGAGCTATTTAGAGATTCTTCTTCTCCACCTCGTTAGGGAAATTCGGGGACAAATTTCTTTAAGGGGTAAAGTTTGTAAGAACCCGGATCATCGTTCAGGTATGTTTTTCCTTTTTCTGGAGATTTTAAGGAAAATAAATTTTTTTGAAATTTCAGAAGTACACACCGTGTACTTTTTGAGTACACTCCATGTACTCTGATCCGGCTCAAAGCCGTGTGCTGGCCGTGCCCAGGCCACACACACGGTGTGTAGGGGTGATGTGGTAATGGAAATTTGTAAACTGTGGTCATAAAGAATTTCAGACTGAGAGAATGATAACGAGATAAGTGTACATGAATGACTATTTTAAAATATATATTCTTGTATAATGACATCAATTTTTGAAGGGGAAAATGATACTATAACCAAGAACAATGTTACCATTTGTAGTCAAACCAGTTATGGGGGCTATCATATACAGGTCCAACTATGATGTATGCTACATAGCCAAATAGTGGAAATATTTGACTGACGAGCCTGTAATGGATGCAACATATGCCAGGCCACCTTAGGGCATGTGCGGCATAGACAAACAAGAGTTCTTAAATATTAGAAACTCTATCTCCAGAGACCGTAAGAAATATTATGAGGATCTTGAAATATTCATGAATAAGAGTGTAAAATATGTAAGGGATTTTGCTCAATGAAAATTAGGAACATTTGAATCAATATTTCCCATGAGTTCAATGTCCTTTTCATAGATCTGAAACTTATGTAAAATGGATACTTTCTTTGTTTCTACTGAATTAATATTATGATGTGTAGTTTAAAGTCATGCTATGAGGACATTAAACTATGCAGTTTTAACTCATGCAGTGAAGATAATAATAACCCTATAATAAACAGAGACAACTAATTTATATAAATAAGCCTTTTACCCAATTCCTAAGCCAACTTGAGATATTATCGGTGTGAGAAACATGGAGTAGTAATGGTTACTTCTATAATATAAATGTTACGTAAGTGAAGAGTGGGGTGTTAAATTTCCATGATGTTTAACATCATGCGGTATGGATGACTATGAACTGATATGAAAATAATTACATATTGTAACTGAATTAAGGGATAAAACACAAGTGTCACTATGTGCCTTTCTTAGGGAAATAATCAAGTCACACATTTCTCTTAAAACATTTTCCATGCAGGTTTGATTCTTATACAAGGAATAAGGGGTTTTTAAATCATCGAATGGCCCTAGATTAGAGATCTAGGAATATCTACATATCCCATTGAAAATGAAAATCAAGCCACATGTAGTTCTTGAAACAATCATTTCTCATGCCAATTGAGTTTGACATGAAGAATGGGGGATTTTAAGACATTTTTAGAGAATAGTACATTATAAGGCATAAAATGGTATAAGGACCAAATCATATATCTTTATGAAACACATATATATATATGATTAATATACAAGAGGATAAATGAAATTAATATAATTTTGTGATTGTGGCTAGGCCCAAAATTGGAGATTTAGTCATGCCTTCAAATCTTTTTGGAAAATGAGAAACAATCCATACGTAGTTCTTGAAATAAGGTCTGTATGCAGATCTGATTCAGATATATGAAAAAGAGGGAATCATGTGCTACTATGGAGTTGTGATGATGTCAATGATGTTTGCATATGAAAGCTTCTAACGTAAAATATAGAAAATTCCAGTTTAATAAATGATGTCATTCAGATTAATGTCATGCGACAAGGATGAAGATGCTATGCATTTTAACTTCATGCATTATGGATGATTATGGTTGTTATATAGTTCAATGAATTACAACTAGGAGGTTGGGGGTGTGTAGTTTTATGTCTTATAGAAAGGACATGGTATGGTTTTGTTTTGTGTCTTCTAGGGAGGATGAATGATACTACACAAAGTATTTCTTTAAGAATCTAGCATTGTATTGAGTTGTCATAAGCACTTTATCAATTGAAATTAAGGAATAAGCTCCATTTGAATAGAAATTATGTAAGGAATAATGTCATTACCACTTTGTATTATGATTTGGAGGTTTAATCCATGGTATCATTGGATTCCGAAGGACCAATTCCAATTATCCTTGAATAAATGAATGGAGGAAAACTCTGTTGTTACAAGATCATGTTATTCTATTCTGATAGATTTTTATATGATGTAATGTATGAAATGTTTTCTAATCTAATCATTCCAACTCATTGAATCATTTCTGAGACCTCTCATATGTAGACAACTGATCAAATATTGAAATTATGAGTGAAGGAAATTGTATTTCAATTGGAAAAACTTATTTGGTGCCATATACCAATGAACTAGGAGTTTCTTGAGTAGCAGGACAGGTATTTGTTAGATAATCACATAAAGCATTAAAAATATTATAAGGAAATTATTTATTATCTTTATCCATCATCTTTGAGAGTATATTAGATAGGGTCTTATTTAAGGCATATATCTATTCATTGGACACCACATGATAGGGAGATTAATGGTTGGATTTGGTATTATATTCCTGATATAACCTTTTTACCTCAGCAGAACAAAAATCAGTTCCATTGTCTATCAAAATAGTACAGGGACACCAAATATGGTGGTGATATTAGTTTTGAGTAAACTAACAATTCTTTTGGCTCCGACTTCCTTGAGATATATTGACTCAACCCATTTAGATAATAAGTCAGTAGTAGTGAGAATATACATGAATTTCTTAGCTGTGGATGAAGGATAAAGCCCTACTACATCCACCCCCCATGTGGTAAATGACCATGAGTATTTAGCTGTATGTAGAAACTCTGGGGGTTGATGAATGAAGTTTTTATTCACTTGTTAGGGATGACATATTTTAGTGAAATATGTATAGTCTTGCATCATTAAAGGCCAAAAGTATCTAAATCCTTAGGATCTGATCAGAGAGTCTTTTCCCAGACTGGTGGGCACCACACAGTCATGAATGTACTTTTTTCAGGATAACTACAGTATATTCTCCATCAATAAATCTAAAGAAGATTTCAAAAATTCGTCACATTAAGTGGATCTTTTGGTGGTCTGGACTATCCTAAAGAGTGAAATTTTCATCTCATCGTCGGATTTGATCTTTTTCAGCCCTATCTGTTAAAAGTATCCCATTTTGAAGATATTTCATGGGGGATATTCTTGATACCATTGTATGAACATATGGTTCAGAAATATGGATAATTTCATTAATTTCTTCAATTATGGTTTGAACAAATGGTCAGACCACACGACGATGGGATATGAAAATGACTGTTTCATCCAGATTCAGATCTTCCAAGGCTACAACTACATTATCCAGTGCATCTACTTGTGCATTTTGTGATCATGGGACATAATACAAGGTTCGCTCTGAGGGAAATTCAGCCATTAAACCTCTTACATAATCAAAAAAATTGATTAACTATTCTTTTCTGATTGAATATTCCCCATTTATTTGTTTGCCTAATAATTATGAATCACCTTTCACCTTTAAATGATCCATTTTCACCTGAATGACTAATTCCAAACCTGCAATGACAGCTTGATATTCTGCCTCATTGTTGGTTCCACCTTTTGACAACATGAAGGAATATGGAAATATTTCCTTTTATAGGGAAATAAGTACAATTCCTAACCCAACTTTGTTGAGTTTAGGGTTTTCTATTATTTTCCCTATTGGACTTCTCGAAGCACCATCAAAATATATTTCTGACTATTTTGTAAATTTTCCAGAATAGAGAAGACCACTTTATTGGGATGTTAAGTTTTTAATGATGTATCTTCTGCAGATGGATGCTCAATAAGTAAGTGGGCCTAATCATGACCTTTAATTCATTTTGAGGCACAAATAGAATATCAAACTATTGGAAAATAACTACCCACCGTGCTAGACACACTATAAAAATAAGATGACTAAAGATAAATTTGAGCAGATAGTTGAGAGACACCAATTGGAATTCATGATGTTGCAGGTAGTGCCTCAATTTATGAAATTCAAAAGTTACGGTTAGGAATAACTTTTCAGTACATGAATATAGAGTTTCTGCATCAAGCATAGTTTGACTGAGATAGTAAATGTTGTTTTCATTCCCATCATCATTATTTTTAGAAAGAAAGGCACCTTGTGATCGCTCTAAAACTGTCACATAGAGAATAATTGGTCTTCCATCAATAGTTTGAATTAATAATGGTGGACTAAAGAGATATTTCTTGAGGGTATCAAATGATTCTTGGCCGTCTTCATTCCATTGGTAGGTGATACCTTCTCCATTAATCTGGTGAAGGGTAAACATGTGCCTGCTAAATTGAAGATAATGCGCGAATATAGGCAAAATGTCCTTGGATTCCTCTTAATTTCTTCAAATTACGAGGAGGTTATATACCAAAAATTGATTTTATTTTTTCAATATCAAATTCAATACCACAATGAAGCTAAGAAACGTTCATGTGGTTACCCCAAAAGAACATTTCATGGGGCTCATCTTTAAACTATGTTGTCGAATTTTGTGGAATATAGTATACAAATAAACCAAGTGATTAGAACATTGTCTGTATTTGACCACAAAATAATCCAAAAAACATTCATCAAACTTACTTATGAAGGTTTTGATGATTTGGTGCATGGCACATTGATATATTGCAGATGTATTCTTTAAACCAATGGAAATTACCGGATAGAAAAACACACCTTGAGGGGATTTAAAGGTTATGGATTCATCATCCTCTAGGGACATATGGATTTTATTATACCTAGAGTATCCATCGATGAAATAAATAGCTTCATATCCATCTATTTCAATCAATTAGATGTTCTGTAATCTGAACTAAAAAATCATCTTTTAGACAATGCCGGTTAAGATCTCTGAAATCAATGCATACACTGATTTGACCATTATTATTTTTAGTGGGACAATATTGGCTAACCATTTGGGATATTGAACATTTCTAAAAAAGATATCCTTTATAAACTTATAAACTTCAGCTTCAATTTCAGAGGCATGAGTTGGGTGTGTTCTTTTTTGTGCATTCTTGAATCCATGTTGCTTTTTTTAGAAAACCAAAATGATGGGTTCCTAAATTAGGATTGAGACCTGGAATTTTTGTATAATTCAAAGAAAATATATCTTGATGTAGCTTTAGAAATTAATTATAAACCTCTTGATCTTCAGAGGTCATGGACACACTAATTAGAGTGGGGCATGTATCTTCTTTTATACCTAGATTTATTTCTATAACCTCATGCATGGTGATAGAGACACCATTCTCAAATTTTGGAGGAGCATCCCTAATATCTTCATCTTATTATTCATTATGTGTTACCTCTTCTGTTTCCCATTACATGGTAAATGATGAGTCGAAACTCTTATAGTTTGAGGAGGAGTAAATATTTGAACATCGTAAAGAAGAGGCCACTAAATCTGACCATAGTAATGACGAAGGGTTTTCCTATGGTAATAAGGTGGAGATGATGGATGGAGAAACAAAATCTTTACGTTTCTCTAGAATTGATACATTCTCTTCTATATTGGTTGAGAAATTAGAGGCTTATTCTAGTTTAGTGGATGAAATGAAAAGATCTCTATTCAGGCTTTCACCATTGCTTGGTTGATCAGCATTTTCATCCATGTTGTTTGGATCAATTGTCGTAATTGAAATTATGGAAGTTACTGGATGAGTTCCCGGATTTGGGTTTACCTTTTCAATTTGATCAATAGCTAACATAGAATTTGTACTCAAATGTATGAACAGATTTTATGGAATCTTTTCCAATCCATTCTAAGAACTAAATATGTTTATTTATTTTATCATAGACTTCGTTCCTTTTATGTTATAAAACTCTTTATCAATGTATTGAGATTCACATGTTTTGAATAGATCCTTTTCACCATCCAAAATCCTGATTTTACCATTGAAATAGTAGATAAGGAACTAGTGGTATGATGAAGGTATGGCTTCATGTTGATGCATCCAATGCCTTCCATGAAAAATATTAAAGGTTGAGTCCTGATGAACTACCATGATCTCTGAATTAGACAAAAGATCTCCAAACTGAATTCTGGGTGAAATCATACCCAGCGGTTTTTTCTCATTCTTATCATATTCTAGAAACATTAAATTCGTAGGAGATAAGTCAGATTCAATCAGTCCCAATCGATGAAGTGTACGAATAGGAATGTGGTTGACTCTGAAGCCATTATCAATAAAGGATCGTTATATGTCTATATCATAGACCCTGATAGAAAAATACAAGGGTCTAATATGTCCATGTACAACATAATCTTCATATTCATCTATAAAAGATATGACTGCATGACATTCTGTAGGATCATTCTCTATAAGATAAACCTTAGCAGCAGAAACATCTGTTTCAAACTCTTGAGGACTGGAAAAAGCCTCAATAAGTTCTTCTAGAAGATCTTTTGATAGATTCAAAGCATCCATAATTTACAACATTGTCGGTACATGGGCCAATTGTTTCAAGACATCATACTTTTGGTCCAATGGTCTTTGTTTTCCATCATAGAGATGCAGTTTTGTAGGTGCATGGATGTTTATGTTTCTGATGTAGCCCTATTCTATGTCGGAGAAAAATCTATATATACTCTTGTCTTTGGTAGATTAGATTGACTAGGTATATTCAATTTTTGAGAATAATATGGTGTATCTTTTAATTGGTCTTCCAAAATAATTATTCTAGAATAGAACATTTTGTGCCTGGAATAATCTTCTTGTTCTTTTTGAGCATGAAAACGGGCTCTTCCATTATTTTCTGCAGCAATTATGGTTCGATCCAGGGTAGAGATAAAATGGATTTTTTTAGAATTCCCATGTCTTCCCTTGTATCCTCAACCATGGCCTCTTCCTCTAGTTCCCCAATTGGGTTCACTGAATTCTATGTCATTATAATCAGAATCACCATTGGCATTAGGATCTGTTAAATGGATAACATTAATAGAATTGAAGATAAATTCTTCATCTGATGAAGATTCTTCTTGATAGGTTAAATAAGTTATGCTATTTGGTGGGGCGATGCATGTGCTTTTGAAACAGATGGCATAAAATATTCTAGGGTAAAGGCCAACTTTATCCTCGATACAAGCTCTTCTTCATCCAAATGCTGTTTATCCTTATAATCACTTCATTTTATTGAGGAACAGACTTTTGATAATGGTGGTTTTACTGTGGAAGGAGTGGTATAAGACAATGTCGGTTGATTTAATTGTGTTCATAAAACTGAATGATTCCATTCGATCATTTTCCTGATCAGCCAATCATCATATTTCTACACATTTTTACTTTTTACTTCCACCCATTTGCCCTCTTCCTCTGGATTGGTTGTAGTAACACATGCTACATGAGCTAATGAACATTTCATTTTCACTTCTCCAGAGTCTACAATATTTTGACAAAGGACATTGAAAACCAAACACTCTATAATGGGATTTACCAACATCCTTTGAAAGGGATAATAATATAGAGGATCATCCTATTCTTCTTTATTTGGTTCCTTATGCCTTGGAAACTGAACCAATATTATTTCCAAATCTGAGACGAAGTATCCATGAACTTATTCATTCCAAAAAGTGTAAACATTGTTCTTTAATTCCTCATATTGTTTTTGCCTTTGATCTCTTAGATCATCTTGAAAAGGAGGCCATTGCTAATAATGCTCATGAGGTGGATCAATTAATTATAATGAAGTTCATGAAGTTGATGCAGGTACATGTTCCTTATAGAGTGCGATTGTAGCAACTTCTGCCTTTCAAATCCTCCTCACTGAAGCTGATGGAATTACATGAGTTATAGCCCTAGTTTCAATAATAGAGTCTTCTATATTTTGAGCAATCGATTTATGGTCTCAAAAACCCTCCTGTGTATTTCACAGGGATCAATGGTTCACATAGCTCATCACATAGATTTTCTACACAAATTTCATGCAACTCTTCTTGATGGAGTGCTATACATAAGGAATATGTTAATCCTTCCCATTGAGTAATGAAATCTTAAACTCTTTCATTCTCCAATATTTTAAAATTGGTAAGATCAAAAACTATCTTTTTGGTAGCTTTGAGAAAAATTGAAGAAGAAATTTTGGATGAAGATCTTCCCATCCAATAATTGATCGAGATTGTAAACTTGTATACCAAAAACAATAGCAGGTCCTTATAATGGCTGCACAAAACACAAAAGAATTACTAATTTTTTTTGATGAGAAGTTCCCATTATAGGATCTCAAAGAGAAATAAAATGTAATAAGTTTTGTTCCGAATCTCCCGAGCCATTAAAGATTGGGAATGTGGTATTCACAACATTTTGTGGGGAAGGAATTTCATCCACCCATTCAGGGTAAGCTCAGTTTTCCTGCTGAAATGGTACATGTCATTCCTCTATAACTTCCGATTGAGTCATTAATTCGTCAATTTTGTTCATAATAATTTCGGGAATATCTGGATGATCTGGATTCAATGATGGTATAGAAACTACAGCTTCATTTGTGGCAACGACATGGAAATCCACTAATGGTGATGCTAATATTTTCTTTGGATAACCCATGAGAACAGACCAACCATGATATGTTTGATCTGACCTCGATTGTGTATCTAGTGGAGTGAATTCATTATCTTCATCTATTGTTACAACAAATACTCTTTGATGATAAGATCCTATAGTATTTTCAAGTTGAGGACCTTCCAGGGGAGTACATCTAGAAGAAATTATGTTTCGAAGTAACTCTGTATTGATTATTTTAAAATCCTTCATTTCCTCTTCTTGATGTGCTAATATCTCCTAAAGCGAATGATATTGACCTTTTCTAGTGAAAAAGTGAGATGCGATATAACATTTTACCTTTCCCCTTGTTATATTCCTTTCAGAGTGGTGGGAGTTGGTTATTTGAAGAAATACCTAGATTCCGGGTATGCCTCTGATTTAAGGTGCACACTCCTTCTTTATTTGCCTCAGTGTGTACCATATTATGGAAAATAACATAATCTTCTAATTCCCTAGAAACAGACTCATTTTTTGGAGGATCTTCTGTAGTGGTGTTAATGACATTTACTGACACATATTACTTCGATGATATTCTATCAGTGTTTTTGTGTCTTCCACTGGACTTCGTTCTCCTGTATGATAAATTCCATGGAACTATTTGGCAGACAATAACCCGAAGGGAATCCTCAGATATTTCAGTTTTATGATCACTTTTTGGCTTCTTCCATAATCGGGATAAAACTGACATTGGTTGAGGAGGGGATTGCAGATGTGAAAAATCCACATCCCTATAGGTTTGGGAAGTTCCTTTTCATCTTCTACAAATCATTGAACATTGTTGAATGAATTTGAATGTTTAATTAAATGATCCCCCAACATTGCAAGCTGGGGTGATCCTTGAACAAGTATGGCTGAAAATTTTGCAGCTTCTCTTCTAATTTTGATGGATTATGGTTTAGATATTAGCTTGGTGCATCATCAGATAACCACATAAATCACCTATTTCAGAATATCATTGTGCTATTTTAGACATTTTCATTATCTGACTCCCAACTTCCTCTATGTGGGATGCTTTCTCAAGAATCTCAGATTCTTGATGTAAAAGTAACTCAAAAACTTCGTTTCATTGGGTCCGACTCTAATGAAAACTGGTTATGGCATGTTCTTGGGCATACATTCGATTACATACAAACCCTATTGATTGTGGAAAACCATAGGATATAACATTACATGAGACCACTTTTGGCATACACTAGTGATTTTGGATTGTAGTGAAAAGAAATGATCCATATGCATCCCATCCTTTGGAATAAACACTAGATGTGGAATCAGAAATTAAATGGCGTAGCCTCTTTAATGCTTTGATACATGCATGCTAAAGGGTTCTCTATTGTGTTTCATCCTTTGGATGTTTGTAAATTGAGAGAGATTCCATGTCAATTTGGCATTGGAACCCTTCTATTACCTTTTCATGATTTTGATATTCGTCCTATGGTAATAATTTAGATCTCAAATGATGATGATTTTTCTCTATGATGAGGTGGATGTCATGAATGTA
The DNA here is from genome assembly GCA_963277665.1 of Viscum album. Classification (NCBI taxonomy): domain Eukaryota; kingdom Viridiplantae; phylum Streptophyta; class Magnoliopsida; order Santalales; family Viscaceae; genus Viscum; species Viscum album. Next base: position 477,538,656 of record OY728140.1, read on the forward strand.
ATATTTTGTCATCAATTCTAGAATGTTATAATGGGAATTTTCCAAAGGACAGAACATTACCAGTATTTCTCATATTTCCAATAGTTTTCTAATTTTTAACATATCTTTTTCATCTTCCAATAAAGGTTCCTCCACTTGTTATGACCAAAGTGGATGCTCGGTATTAGAAGACAACTGACCCAAGGTAGGTTCTGAGAATGATTGTTCCCTTATGATGTCTTCTGGTAGAGAAAGTGTTTTATCCAAAAAATGACTAGACATCAGACATTACTGTCATGGTGTTTGTAAGTGCCACGAGATCAGAGGACTTTCTCATAGCTACATTGTCAATTATAAAATTCTCTTGAGAGTAAAAAATACTACTTTTGAGAGGAATTTCGTAGTGAATTACATTATGGGGTGGATTAAAATAATGGATATTAGCAAGGGATAAATCATCTTTTCCGGTGGTATTCTGGCCAGACAAAGGGTTGTCCTGGCTCTCATTCGGAGATAAGAACTCCGGATTGACCGAATTTTCATGATGTAAGCCTTCATGATGAAGAGTCTGATGAGGAACATCCGAATTAAAACTACCAATCCCAAAATTTGGTAATGAGAGAGTAGAACCTTGAGCTTCAACAAATAAATGTTTGAGGGCTTCAAGAACTCTAGTATTAAGGGGATCCAAATCGTAGATTGACTCTTGATTTTCCAACATTTCTGGGTGATACTTCTTCTTGGATGTTCTATTATACTTATTTGGGGACACCTGAAGGGAAGATTGGTTATCATCGGAATGTGTAGGTGCCTTCCATGGAGTAGTTAATGGAATGTGTCGATTACCTCTAACTGGAATGGGTGTATGTTCCTGATCTTGTGGTCTGTATGATATGGGGGTGTTTTCCCCATAATCCTCCAGAACTAAAACTTTGGTGCGTATCTGCTCTAGGATGGCATGCAGATGCGCCATCCCATGTTTGGGTACATATTTATGGGTATGTTCCCCATATACTACTAATGTAGTTGTTATAATATCTTGGCATGCTTCCAGAATATGGATAGGGATTTACATTTTCTCGTTCACCATTGATATGATGTGTTTCGTGACATTAGCAACTAGAACAGGAATATACGTCTATTCCATATGTGGAGTTGGTGTATGTTCCTACTCCTATCCTCCATTTCCTATTAATGGATATTGATAGTACTCTTGCATTGGGGTAGAGCGTTGGGTCTGCCCCAAATTTGACGTCGGAGCTCTCCGACTTACTTCTCTAGGTGGTACCCAATGAGACTGTTGGAAGGATTGATGAACATTGGCATGTGTATGTGCATGATGACTATTTCTCATCATTTATGGTTGAAGAACTTCATTTAATACTGAAAAAATACTACTAAAAAATTGGGGATTGTAAACAGGTTTGTATTTCTGTTTAATAGTTTCCACCACATTAGATTGGCGAGCTTTTTTAAATGTAGTCAAACGAGCCTGGTGATAGGTTGATAACTTGTATGAAACTGTATGTTAATATTCACAATACTCAATTGATTATATTTGGTGCTATTGGTGGGTTTTCAAAAGATGATTGTGCTGAATAGAAAAATTAGGATGGACGGGTGTATGTGTCTGCTTATAGTTTTCCATCAAGTTAATCTGATGGACTTCTCTGAAGGAGGCCGAGGTGAGAACCTTCTCCCTGTTGACTAGAAGTAGTTCATTGTGGTTTTTCTTGCATGCACGAGTCTAAGAGAACTAGGCATAAAATCCGTAGGAAACACCCCCATCATTTTTGTGGTACACTACCACATGATTCTGGTGGAGATTGCTGGTGAGAGTCCTCAAGAAAGACTCTTGCATTCTTGAATTGAGGCCTTGAGTGGCCTCTTGATCCACCAACCTATAGTACGAGAGGGACTTATTATTGAGTTCTGAGGATAAGGACCTAAAATAGTTAAAGACAGTGGTTGGCACCATCTTCATTGTGATCATTGGTCATTGGTGGCCAGCCGATCGAGGATTTTCATTGACCTGGAGGGCTTGATGGGCAGCATCCAAAGTCTGGATTGTACCATGATGAAGATATTATTTTACCGTCATATTAGAGACCCCGCATTGAAGAGGCTAGGTTGGTGTTTATTTCCTTCGTGTGGTTGGGTATCCATCTTTAGTAGAGGTCAGGATGTTCATAGATGTTGTTTTGGAGAAAGTCATTTATGGAATGATGGGAATTCTGAGATGAAAAATGTGAAAAAAACCAACTCCATTAAAGAATATTCATTTTAGATGGATACATGAAAAATTTACTTCTTTTTATGGCATTCCATTATCAATTTATAGGGGCCTAATATCTGGGTAACATTATTAACCTGGTTAAGGATTCACGCTGGGATCAACATTTTTGTTTCATAGTTCAGTGAAATGTGTGTTCTTGTATTAAGAATCACTATTTTCAGGATGTTTCAAATCAATTTTTTAATGGAACTAGAAACATCCAAGTGTTCTTTATAAAAAGGGTAATTGCTTTCCAAATGTAGATGTTCATTATGTTTGAACATTATGTTACATAAGAACCTAAATTGGTTTAGAGAATGGATGGCCAGACCCGTCACACCCTTGGGGGGAAATTATTCTGCACTCTGGGACTCTCTTTGTAAATTTATGTTATTTTCATGAATCCTTATTAATTCACCCAGAATAATAGAAGTTTAACTTGTACTTTTCAATCAATTATTAACATGTGTAAAATTTAGAATCATCAGTATGCATTCAAGGTTCTTCAATAATGGATGTATCATTATGTATTCTAGGTTTTCCATAAATGGTATCCTCTAATATACTGCTTAGTGATTCTTTTAATCATTTTTGTAATGATACTAGTTTTTAAGCCACTTAGGGGGAACTCTGGAATGTATTGTGATCTAGGGAGACGAAGGATTGATTTTATTTTGAGGTTGTTCCCATAAAATGGGCTACATATGTTTCATTGTAAAAGGAATCAGAACCCTTGTAGTTCGGTGCAACTGAATAGGACATATTATATCTTTTAAGGACATGTGATAAATACATAGTCATACAGTTTACTGTCATGTGGTATGGACTTCTAAGCATAAGGTGCATAGTCAAAACATAATGGTGGGATTATACTGAAGTATCCCAAAGTACTTGGAACGAATTTGGGATTCCAAGTAAGATTAGACACTGTTATAAATATGGTCCAAGGAGAATAGGGTTGACTTGAAGTGTTGGTTTTGAACCTCAAGGAGGCTTCCTAATAATCCCATATGGATGGAAATCCAAGCACGCGTAGTTCAATTATTCTCATAAGAGAGTATGGTTCTTTGAGAGAGATGAGTCTGGGATTACATCCTGAAAAGGATGCCTTGATGATTTTATGTTTCATTGGGAGATTATTCCTAATGAGTAATCCTAGATTAAGGGAATTAGGGTTGCATTTTTTAGGAGGATATCCATTGATCTTGGGCCCTGAAAAGGGATTCCAATGTATCCATGTTTGAATTGGAATCAGAGTTCTCGTAGTTCCTTCGATTGTGAAAATGTAGTGACCATGTCAAATCTCTAAGCCCAAGTGAGTCATGCTATGTGTGAGAAACAAGAGGATATTAATGATTCAACAATGGAATTCACACATTCAAAATTTTCCTCCTCTACTAGTGGAAGAGGGTTTAACTATGGTTTCCTAGGTGAAAGTGGTCGAGGCGACTATGGAAGAGGGCGAAGCGACGAGCCTTCCCTCCATTCTCTTCACATTGGACAAGGTTCCATTGGAAGGAAGAAGGGATGAAGGGTAGAAGATTACACCAGGATAGATGCCCATGGTCACGAGGCCCAACATGAGAGGGAAAGGGTAACAAAAGTCAATGTTCCCATTTCTCTTCTATTCTTTAGCACTGATGAAGAGAGGAGGAGAAATGATGTTATCTCCTGCAAGAAAAGCTAGGGGCTTATGCCAAGTTGGTTGCCCTAAAATTGATCCTGGTAGGGAAGGGAGGCTTCTATTATTCATGTGTGGAAAATAAAAGGTAAACTGTACCTTCCCTATGAGAAACCTGAGGTTCCGATCCAACTCATCAGGAAGGGAAAGGCAAGTACCCAACCCTCCTCCAAACTGGGAATTTCTTGACACTGTTTCTGGGAGAAAGTTCCATGTTACAATGGATATACAAAGTAACAGACACTCCATGAATCCTATCCCTATTTTGAAATTTTTTTTGGAAACCTCTCACTGTGGAAATAATACTCAAATAGAGACCCACTGATGTGCCTTTGTAACACAGCAAGATTTCATATTACGTTATTTCATCAAAGTAATTCAGTAACTTCCACTACATGCAACACCAAGTTCAAGCGCATCACGACTTACCAAACTAGTCGTTCAAAAGTGGTTATGAATAGTATTAACTAAATTTTGAATTTTATAAAATCCTTATAATTTAAAAATCAATATTATTAGTTTTTAGATGTAATATAAGAACAAATTCAGTTTTTTCAGATAAAAGAAGTATTTTTTTAAATATAATTTTACCGCCTATTAATGGGGGACAATTTTAAAATCAAATATTTGACACTTTAATATATTCAATTTGACAAAATAAACCTCTTCTTTAGAATCATTACATAAAAATTTAATTTCGATGAATTTTTGATGTTTTTCTGATAACTTTTATATTTGAGAGAATAGTGAAAAATACTAAATTTTAACTAAAAACTACATTTTTAATAAAAATTATTTATTGTGTTAAATTTTTAATTTTAAGTGGTTTTAAAGTATAATTAGATTATATTTTTACCATTTAATTAAATATTGTCCATTGTGAGTAATTTCAGTTTGAAATTTCACATAAACAAGTGTCAATCTTTTGATAGTTACAATTTCTTAAGAACCCGCATTTTGGTTTTAACAGTGAGAATTAATTTCAAATTAATTAATGAAACCTCAATGTTTTGAATTTAGTGAAATAGAAATCATTTTTGGATTCTGAATATCAAAATTATCTTAGGGTAAATTTTTGGTATTTTTCTGAGAACTTTCATTTTTTTTGAATAGTGAAAAAAACTGAGTTATTGGTTAAAACCTAATTTTTATTTAATTAATTATTTATTTTATTTAAATTTATATTACATCAAAATAGATACATAATACCTATATAATTTCAATGTAATTCATTGGAGTCATTTTATACTAATGTTAGATATATGAAAATTCTATTGCACTTTTCATCGTCTTTTACCCATCTCCTAGTAGAATTTTCAAATTTACATAAAACATAATTTTACAGCTTCTGTGAGTGAAATTTTAAAACTCCGTGACACACGGTTAATATCAAGGAGTAAAATGTGGTTCAATAAGATAAAAATAAATTTTTTATGAATAGTAACGTTTTACTTTTATTTACCATGGTTACAAGTAAATAGGGTAATTAAGGGTAAAAATAATATTAATATTACCCTAACACATGTCCTAATTATATTGAACAAGTGTATCTCGACCAAAAACAACCTTAGGAATAAAATATTATCATTTAGGTCCCTTGGGATTATATTAGGACATTTATTTTTATTTAATTCAATGAAGAGTTAAAAGAGTTAAAATCAATGTTTAATAACTAAAACATTTTTAATGTATGGTTATACATAAGATAACATCGATTATAAATATTCATTAGAATGATAAAAATATATCCTACATCATGGTATTTTATTTATAATTTTTAAATATTAAATAAATAATTTTATTTATGACACAATGATGATGCAATAATTACATTATTCATGAAAGAATCAAATAAATGATATTCAAACTGTTAATTTTTTTTTCATTTCAACGTTTTTATGACATCCACTAATTTTACAGGTGACTATGACATGTTAGGTCTGATTCAATGTATCTTCTTATAAGTTATCAAGTTGTTATGACTTTCAAAAAAACAAAATACCAATTACTGTCAAAACTGACATAAATTAATATTTAAAACAAATACTACATTATTGGTTGATATATTATCTCTAGAAATGTAATTTTTTGAAAAAAGGCTTAAAAAGTATTATATATATCATTAATGAGCAACTTGGGGTTCTCTTGGAAGTTTAGAGTCAGGTTATTGACCATATAGTGTAAGAATATAAGAAGACACGGTAAAAGTTAAACTATTTAACTAAGAGTTAAATCTAAAAGATATGGATAAATGGCAACCTAAACTTGTCTAAAACCTAGGGGTTGAAAGGATTTATACCCATAACCACATTATTCTCTAAATAAATTCATTTATATTCATTGTAAACTGAATATGATTGTATAATAAATTAATAATTTAATTTTTTCCTAAGGTGCCTATCACCACTCTTATAAAAGGGAACTCCCCCTTCACTCTATTTCACACCGTAAAATCCATTTGGATCTGCCAAACCCTTTCCAAATATCTTCTCAACTTCCCTAAATTCAACCTTGAGTCTCTACTTTGGTCAGAAATCCAACTTATGGATCCCTTTTGATCAAATCAAAAGGAAGAACCCGAAGAAGTGGTAATGTTTTCACCACCCTCTTTCAAGTTCTCTTGTTCATCCACATACTCTTTCTTTGATGTTTAAATTATAAAATAACACCTCAGTATCTTCTATATACAGTGATGTTATTATAAATATGGCACAACTATATTAATTATCCAATCCATCTTAGGAATGATAATGTCAACATGTGTGTGTATGTATGGCTTACCTTCTCCACGCTGGGGTGTACATTGTTATTCACAAATATGTTATTTGGATGGATATAATGATGAGTAATATGTATATAAATAATGAAAAAAATATGATAATGTCTCTGTAAAATTAATATACCATCCAATTACACACCTTTATGGAAATGATATTGTGGCTCGAGCGTACGTACAGATTACCATCTCCAAGACGTGATGAGATTCATTTCCACATTCACCATTCATCAATGATTATAAAACAATATATTAATAATATGTTTCTAATATATGGAATAATAATGATACTGTAGATATATATATATATATGTACTTACATATTTTTAATTCACTTAGTTCTGTTCAATATGATATGAAAATGGAAACATCGTTTATGCATATGTACGGACTACCGTCTCCATAAACAGTGTTTTCCATTTCATATATATATATCTATTGTATATATTTATATTCTAAATATATATGATATATAAATCATTCTTTATACTCTGGAAGTATTTAAATCATGATCTATGTGATACAATCAAGAGTAACATGTTAGAACCCGTACGATAAAGAAAGAGATTATTACCCGAAATGATAATTTAACATGGAAATTATTATTAAATGGGTAGTATAAAGACATAAATGAATAATTTATGATATCATAATTATTAATATGGTTCTGGTATAATTTAATAACATACTATGGTCTCCATACAGGAGGTTATACACACCCTTGACTATAGGATAGTGCATGGTAAGGGGTTTTCATCTCATTCTTTATTCTTGTGAGATTCATGCCATATTGTCACTATTACCTTTTGTGTGGTGTATGTACTGACAATAATTGTATTATTTGTGTATGAAATTTTTATTTATGTGTATTTACATATTCAATGTATGATACCTCTTTCCCGGGGTGTTTGTTTCGGAAGTTACAAAATTGGTATGGGTCAATTTCATAATCTCTTTGTTATCTGAGGTTATTTTTACGGAAGTATCTAATGGGAAATATTTATAATCCATGTCCATGGTTTTGGAAAGAGTTTTCAAAGGTATTATTTTAAGTTAGTTTTTACAAAAACATCATCTCAAATTTTTTAAATATTTATTCTTCTAAATATTCCTCATTAATATCCATGTCTTCAAAATGGTTTCTAAAGATTCATTAATATGGACATGAATGTTTTTAAAATGTTCATTCATTTCAAAAGTTTCAAAGTGGTATGGGACACCTTGATTCAAAAATGTCTTTATATTTCTTCCTTTCTAAATTGTGTTACTTGTAAATATTTTCATGAAAAAGTGATATTTCTCTCAATGATTTTTACAAATCATTTTCATATTTATGAAAATCGTTTAATGGATTTTAAACATGTTTGAAGTTGATTTATTATGATACAAATCATCCGTACTGTATTGAAGGTTTTGTGATATGTTTGACTATGGATGTGTTATATTTATACCTTTCATGGATTATGGGTAAATTATGGTCATTTCGTATGCCAGTTTTAATACGAATGTTTATGTTATATTTAAACCTTTTCTTATGAGGAATGAATTGGACTTAGTGAGTGACAGATGGATCCCACTATAGCTCTTCGATGCATCGGTAGGTCTAATGAGAAAAACTAGTGTCTTGGTACAAGGTTTTGACAAAATATTATATGTAGTCTTCACATAAGGCCTTGACTATGTGGGTATTATAGTCTGGAATTATGCATTCCATCATTATGAATGTGGTTATTGATATTTCATGTGATTATTCGACTAGTAGAATATCCATGTGAATAAGTAAATGGAATTATTTCAATTTATTTGTGTGATATTCTACTGAAGTTCAAGTATAAAAGGCTTTTGTTTTAGTTATACATTGCCTTAAATTTTTATGCTTCTTTAAGAAAGTTTCTTCTGTATTTCTTACCCTTACTGAGCATTTGAGCTCATCCCTTTCTATGTTTTAATTTTCCTTGGAATCAGAGAAGTGTATTGTGATGGATATATAGGGTTATCCCATGGTAATAATGACATTCATTTAGGATTATTTATGTTGTTTTTTATGTTATAAAGGGTAATGTAACATTCATGCGTGTAATATATTTTCCAAGACTGGAAAACCAACCGGTCCTTGGGGACTTGATTCCTTGTAATCACGCCAATGTATTAATATAATGCACTGACTCTGGGTAACTAGGGTTGGGGCGTTAAAATTGGTATCAGAGGAAGTTTAGTAATAACCTTAAGAAACTAGATTTAAATAAACTCTGATTAGGGAACATTACCCTAAGATAGATTTTGAGGATTAGTATAGAAGAACTTCCTAGAATTTTGGTAATTTAGGTATTTTATGATTTTTCCAAGAAAATACATCCCTGTCTGGATACGAGCATGTAGAGGCAGCTCTGACACCAATATACCTAGGCGTAAAACCCAAAAACACCGCTTTGATCTAGAATCAAGCAGGAACTGGTGCACGACAACGACCCTTGCTACAATCTTGGTTACAACACTCTCGGGGGTATGCTTAGGATAATTATTATTTTCTATAAAAATCATTATGAAAGGTTTATGAGTATATACTTCTTCAAAGAAAACAATTTTATGATTATGGATTATATCCATAAACTCTTCAATTTATGATAAGTGTTTTATAAGTTTTGAAATTATGTATTTTGATTCATAAACTAATCTACATTATGACTTTTACTAAAAATGGTGACCAGTTGAAGGAATGGGAACTTCAACGATATGTATGATACAATGATTAAGAAGGATCATATCTTTCATGGTATTAATCCAATATTTAGAAGGAAAATAGTCTGTCATGTATTCTCAATATATTAAGAAATAATATCATGTGTTAATAATATAAGTAAATAATTCCTTGAGTCTTATGGCATCGAAGGGAAGCAAGAGAAGAAAAGGATGGAAGTGAGAATGACGGATAAAAGAAAGAGGGAAAAGAAGGATTTTCCCATATGTGATAACTGTGGAAAGAGTCACCTTGGTAAATTCTTGAAGGGAATGGGAGTTTTTTATATGTGTGGAGAAAATGGACTCCAAAAAAGTGATTGTAAGGGTAAAGAAATAGTTTCCAATGCACAATGCTTCATCTGCAAGGAGTTGGAATACTACGCGAATCAATGTCCAAATTATTAGAGTATACTCTAAATATTGTAATTGGATAATAAAAAAGTTATGATACTACCTAAGATGAAGAGAAATGATTGTATTTCTTATGATGTTATTAAATTATTGTGTCATTTATGTATTGTATTAATGATGTAAATGTTATAAGAATTAAAGAGTATATATGGATTGTACTGCAATACTATTACATTAAGGACTTGAGATTGTATGGAACCAAGAAAAGTAACTCAATTGAAGGTTAAATATTAGGAAAATATATGGATGAGGGAAAGATAAACCATAATATGGTTTTGATACAAAGGTAGTCATTTTGGAATAAGAGATGGTTGATTTGGATAAATTATATTGGATATTCTTGACTTCTTGAAACTGATTAATAGTTTTTTTAATTCATCATAGTTGGAATATTCAATATTTTTGGATATAAGGAATATATACAGTATTATATAAAGGAAAAGGGAACATAAATGTAATGAGTAAGGTTTTATGGATATTTAGGGTGTTAAAAAGTTTTAAAATAATACATGATGAAGGTGTTCACATGTTATTACGTGAAAAAAAGGCTCTTCATTATGTTTAAATTTCTTATAAATTTTGGACTATGAGTTTGTATAGAATTATTTTGGAATAGTCTTATGGTTGGAATGGATTATGTTTGAAAGGTTATTTTTGGTTTTTTATAAAAGAAAAACACGCAGACTGTGTGAAAACAAGTCGCGTCGGACAAAGCTGTGAGAGTCAAACCCACAACCATAGTGCGATTGGTATTTATCACCAACCACTGGACTATGTAATGTCCCTGGATTGTAAAATGTATTTTATTTTTTTAGGGTCAGATAGATGAATTATAAATTCAATTTTTGGAACCATATACGAGTATGATAAATAGAATATTTTTTAAGTTATATTATATTTTAGAAAGAAAGATGAGTTTTTGGTAGAAATTAGTTAAAGGATGTAACTATACTTGTCATATATATATATATATATATATTTATTCTCTTATTCTATGAGGAAAGTAATTATTAAATGTTAGTTAAGGGATCTTAAACTAAAAATGTGTTATCCTAATCGAGATCATAATTTGGTGGTGACTTTTTAATTCCCCTTTTCTTCTTATTAAGACTAAATTTTATTAACCCAATTTATGATGTGGGTTTTCCCACAAAGGTATTTTCTATTTTCAACCTTTTATTTTCGAAAAACAATTTCAAATTGTGTGGTCTTAATTTATTGAAGTAGGTGAGAATGTAACACCCCAAGAATTCATAGTACGTTATTTCTTCAAAGTAATTCAATAACTTCCATTACACGCAACACCGAGTTCAAGTGCATCACGACTTAACAAACTTGTTGATTAATAATGGTTATGAATAGTATTAACTAAATTTTGAATTTTATATAATCCTTATAATTTTAGATTCTATATTATGAGTTTCTTAGATGTAATATATGAACAAATTCATTTTTTTAATATAAAAGAAGTATTTTTAAAAAAATGCAATTTTACCGCATTTTAATGGAGAACATTTTTAAAATAAAATATTTGGCACTATTATATATTCAATTTTAAAAAAAACTTCTTCTTTAGAATCAGGAAAAAAATTTAGTTTCGAGGAATTTGATGTTTTTCTGATAACTTTCATATTTGGGTGAATAGTTAAAAATACTAAATTTTAACTAAAAAGTACTTTTTTAATAAAAATAATTTATAGTGTTTAATTGTAAATTTTATTGGTTTTAAAGTATAATTAGATTATATTTTTAACATTTAATTAAATATTGTTCATTGGGAGTAAATTCCCTTTGAAATTTCACATAAAAAAGTGTCAATATTTGGATAGTTACAAGTTCTTAAAAACCTGCTTTATGGTTTTGACAACGGGAATTAATTTTAAATTAATTAAGGCAACTACAATGTTTTGAATTTGGTAAAATAGACATAATTTTGGTATTCAGAATATCAAAATTAGATTAGGGTGAATTTTTGGTATTTTTATGAAAACATTCAATTTTGATGAATAGTGAAATACAATTAGTTATTGGTTAAAACCGACTTTTTATTTAAATAATTATTTATTTTATTTATATTTATTTTAAGACAAAATTGATACATAATAACTATATAATTTCAATTTAATTATATGGAGTAATTTTTTATTAATTTTAGATATATAAAAATATTATTGAACTTTTCACTGTCTTTTACCCATCTCCTAGGAGAATTTGAAAATTCACATAAAACATAATTTTACCGCTTTTGTGAGTGGAATTTCAAAAATTAGGGATACTCCATTAATATAAAGGAGTAAAATGTGGTTCAATAAGATAAAAATATATTTTTGGTGAATATTAACTTTTTACTTTTATTTACCACGGTTAAAAGAAAATAGGGTAATTAAGGGTACAAATGATATTAATATTACCCTAACTCATGTCCTAATTATATTGGACAAGTTTATCTCGACTATAAAAAAAATTAGGAATAAAATATTATCATTTAGGTCTACTTGTATTAGATTAGGACATTTATTATTATTTAATTCAAAGAAGCGTCAAAAGAGTTAAAATCAATGTTTAATAAATAAAACATTTTTAATATTGGGTTATACATATGATAAATTCGATTATAAAGATTCATTAGAAAGATAAAAGGATTTCTAACATCATGGTATTTTATTTATTATTTTTAGAAATTAAATAAATAATTTGATTTAGGACACAATGATGATGCAGTAATACCTTATCCATGAAAGAATCAAATAAAAGGTATTATAAATATTAAAATAAATTTAAATTCAAAGTTTTTATGACATCCAAAAAATTTCAACGAGACTATGATATGTTTGGGCTGATTAAATGTATCTTGATCGAAGTAATAAATTTGCGATTACTTTCACAAAAACTAAATACCAAATAGTGTCACAATTGACATAAATTAATATTTAAAACAAATACTATATTATTGGTTGATATAATATCCCTAAAATTGTAATGTTCAGCCAAAGGGATTAAATAGTATTATATATATCATTAATGTGCCTCTTTAGGTTCTATTGGAATTTTACAGTATGTTTATTATCCATATAGAGTAAGAATACAAGAAGACACAATAAAAGATAAACTATTTAACAACGAGTTAAATAAAAAAGATAAGATTCAAATGGTAACCTAAACTTGTCTAAAAACTATTGGTTGAAATGATTTCTACCCATAACCACCTATGTCATTAAATAAGTTCATTTGGAACCATTATAAACCTAATATGATTGTATAATAAATTACTACTTTAATTTTTTCCTAAGGTTCCCTCACCCTCTTATAAAAGGGAACTCCCCCTTCACTCTATTTCACACCTTCTTTTCCATTTGGATTAGACACAACCTACCCAAATACCATAAAAACTTCCCTCACTTAATTCTAGAGTCCCTCCTTTGGTCATAAAGCCAACTTATGGATCCCTTTTGATCAAATCAAAAGGAAGAACCCGAATAAGAGGTAATGGTTTCACCACCCTCTTTCAAGTTCCCATATTAATTCACCTAATATTTCATTGTTGTTTAAATTATAAAATAATTACTACAGTATATTATATATACTGGGATGTTATTATAAATATTACATAACTATATTCAATAGCCAATCCATCTTATGAATGATAATGTCACCATGTGTGCGTATGTATGGCTTACCGTCTCCATGCCATGGTGTACATTGTTATTCAACACTATGTTATTTTGATGGATATAATGATAAGTAATATGTTTATAAATAATTAAAATAACATGATAATGTCTTTGTAAAATTAATATACCCTCCAATTCCACACCTTTAAGGAAATTATATTGTCTCCTGTGCGTACGTATGGATTACCGTCTCCACGACGCGATGAGATTCATTTTCGCCTTCACCATTAATCGACGATTATAAAAATATATATTACTAATATGTTTATAATATATGGAATAATAATGATACTGGATATATATATATATATGTACATATATATTTTTTATTCACTTAGTTTCTTTCAATATGTTATGAAAATGGAAATAGAGTTTATGCGTACATAAGAACTACCATCTCTAAAAAGAGTGTTTTCCATTTCATATATATTTCTATTATATATATTTATAATCTAAATATATATGATATATAAATTATTGTTTATATTCTGTAAGTATTTAAATTATGATCTAAGTGATACAATCAAGTGAAACAAGTTAAAACACGTACAATAAAGAAAGCGATTATTACCCGAAATGTTAATTTAACATGGAAATTATTTCTAAATGGGTAGAATAAAGTCATAAATGAATAATCTATGATATCATAAATATTAATAAGGTTCTATAATAGTTTAATAACATACTAAAGTCTTCATATTGGAGGATAAACATACCCTCAACTAAATGAAAGTGCAAGGTAAGGGGTTTTCATCTCACTCCTTATTCCCGTGAGATTCGTGCCATATTTCCACTATTACCTTTTGTGAGGTGTATGTACTGCCCATAATTGTATTATTTTTGCAATACACATTAATTTATTTGTATTTAAATATTCATTGTATGATACCTCTTTCATGGGGTGTATGATTCGTAAGTTACCAAATTTTTATGGGTTGATTTCACAATCTCTTTATTATCCGAGGTTGTTTTTACGTAAGTACCTAATGAGATATATTTATTATTCATGTCCATGTTTCAGGAAAGTGTTTTCAAAGGGATTCTTTTAAGTCAGTTTTTACAAAAACATGATTTCAAATGTTTTAAATATTTATTCTTCTAAATCGTCCTCATTAATTTACATGTCTTCAAAATGGTTTTTAAGGATTTATTTATATGGACATGAATTTATTTAAAATGTTAATTCCTTTAAAAAGATTCAAAGTGGTATGGGACACTTTTGTTAAAAAAATTTCTTTAAATGTCTTCCTTTCTTAATTGTGTGACTTTTAGATGTTTTCATGAAAAAGTGATATTTCTCTCAAAGAGTTTTAAAAAACATTTTCATTTATATAAAAATCCTCTAATGGATTTTTAACTTTTTTGAAGTTGATTTATTATGATACAAATCATCCATATTGTATTGAAGGTTTTGTGGTATGTTTGACTATGGATGTGTTATTTTTATACCATTCATTGTTTATGAGTGAAGTATTGACATTTCATATGCCAGTTTTAATACAGATGTTTATGTTAAGTTTAAAACTTCTCATATGATGAATGAATTGGACTTAGTATGTGATGGGTGGAACCCTCTATAGCTCATCGATGCATCAGTAGGTCTCATGAGACAAACTAGTGTCTAAACACAAGGTGTTGGAAAAATATTAATTATAGTCTCGGAACAAGGCCTTTACTATGTGGTTATGATAGTCTTCCATTATGCATTCCATCATTATGAAAGTGGTTATTGATATTGCATTTGATTATTCGACTAGTAGAATATCCATGCGAGTAAGTAAATTGAATTATTTCAATTTATTTCTGCAATATTATGATGACGTTCATGTCTAAAGGGCTTTTGTTTTAGTTATACATTTCCTTACGTGTTTATTGTTATTTATGAATGTTTCTGATGTATTAATTACCCTTACTCAATGTTTGAGCTCACCCCTTTATATGTTTTATTTTTCCCAGGATTCCAAGAAGTGTATTGTGATTGATAAACATGGTAAAGCCAAGGGAATAATGGAATTCATAAAGGATTATTTATGTTGTTTTTTTGTTATAATGTGTAATGTAACATTCATGTTTGTAATCATTTATCTAAGACTGCTAAACCGATCGGTCCTTCATGACTTGATTCCTTGTAAACATGCCAATGTATAAAAACAATGCACCGACTATGTGTAACAGGGGTCGGGGCATTACAGCCTTTTCCAAAGGTTTGATAAGTCAGGAGGTTTTGGTGGAGGTCTCAATAGAATCCCATTCAGTCGAGGGATCCAAGGAGGAAGAATCCTTTCCCTGAATGGCTTTGGGGAAGGCTTGATTGATTTCAGAAAGAAAAGAGTGAAGAATATAAGTGAATCAAGGAGGGGTTCCCAAGTAGAGAAGGGCTCACAAGTATGGGTGCACAATTAGACATGGGAAACCCGATGTTTTCTTAAGTAACAAACAACCTGTATGGTAATACATGGGTTAGAATTTGTTAAATACTTCAAGAGTATTCATAGGTGATCCCAGAAGTGGGGATCAAGTTCTTATATGGGGAATGGGCACTGCATAAGTATTTCTGATTTGAGGAGGTTGGGTTCTTTAGGCATGCAAGTGTTATGGGTTTCGAACACTAAAAGTACATATGTCTAATGATCCTTCCTTAAATCATCTACTCAGGTTGTTGAAGAACTAGCTTTGAAGTTTCAGAAGATTGGAGAAAAGTACATGGGCCACCAGAGTAGTAATTGGGATTCATGGAAATTAGTTCACACAAATGAGGGCCCCAAGGGTCTATTTATAGGAAAATATTGGACCTGGGAGGGAAGGAAATGGGTGCGCAAGTAGGTTACATGACATATGGGGCTGTGCAAGTGGGTTGTGCACCAAAATTGTGGCACACAGGTAGGTTGTGCACTGACAAAGTATTGGCTAGACTAACGCGGCAAAAAACTCATGCCATTGAAAATATTGAATTTTATTTATGTATTTTCCCTTTTTTACTTTCTAAAGGATTAAATTTTTCATTTTAGACTCTTTGAAATAATGGGGTTTCAACAGACATATATATACGAAAAACTAAAACCATCCCACAATGCCTGTGTAAATAGGACCGATATGAATAAAAGTCTCCAAGGTAAATAACCAAAAGAAAAAATAGAGTAGAAACAGAAAAATTGTTCTTAAATCTGAGCTAGTAATTACCAATGTCTCTCAAGGACAATTTTAAGGAGTATAATATTGCACCAATGAGAAAATAGAAAACCAAACAACACATAATAGGTAGACTAACCATAATACCAACCAAAACAAGGACCACTCACAATATAACACATCCATGTTATATGATATTATATAAAGGACATCAATGATAGGTTCCCACACACCACATTCCCAATAATTAGCTTCTCTCACACCCAAATAGAAAATTTCATGGTGCACCCACATATTCTGAATATATTACATCATATCTGACCCACACACACATAGGCAACACCTCACATTATATGCCTCCCGCACACACCTGGTTATTCACAACACATTATATAACATCTTCACAAACGTGGTCCATCACAACACTACTCATCTCAAAGACACCTGAGACGACACAACACATATCATCGTGAAGACACCTTAGATATCACTCCACAACTCATCCCAAAGACACCTAAGACATCATATCATAACTCGCTCAAAGAAACCTAGGACACTATCATATAGAATATGGAGTATGGAAGAGATAGTAGCTAGATAGCCATTCTCCAACAAAGATTTTGGTAAATACACCCTCCCACGTGACAATGTGGGTGTCAAAATATCGTTCTTTTCAAGAGTGGGGGGAATATTGAAATCACAAGAATATATTGTGTTTATATTCAAATAAAAACACGCACAAACATATAAATATATATGTGTGTGTATTTATAGAATGGCACAGAATCCCAACCCTTGGATTTAAAAACAGAACCCCAACCTACTCATGAATTCCCCACTTTGCTGCCGCCTATAAATTCATTACACTATACAAGAAAAACAAAATACATAGTACATTTTTAATATTTAAATAATATTAAACCATTTTATAGACTCTTTATTAGCAACCCATTTTTTTAAACTTTTATTTTAAATCATTATCATGTAATAATTCCAGTTCATGATCATTATTCTTTTCACCATCCTTACCAACGAAGAAAAAATTACATTAGAGAACATATTAATATTTATAGTAAATGAAAAAAACTAATAGAAAAAACCAATTCCACATTCTATCATAGCCCCATTTCCCAACAACGTCCCGAAACCATCATTTCAACCCCATTACAAAAAACGTCTCAACTAATTTTCCCAAATATCACAAAATAGTAATATCACATCCATCACATGACCAAAGCCAACAAAAAAAACACAACTATTTCAACAATCACATAAAATCACAAACCAGGTCGAAATATATTTTATCATATTTATAAATGCATCACTTGTTTATGTTCACTTTATTTATTAATTGTTTAATCGTAAAAGCCATATGATCCTTGGGAATCCATTTTATAAACGGAATGTACATGGTTAACAAATTTCATAATATGTTATGTCAACAGCCACACAAAATGCATTCTATATTTTACATCATCATAACAATAAGAATGGAACCCAACAAACCCAATATTCAATGGGTAATTTAGCACATACAATTCATAATATCAAAAAATAACAAAACAAATTAAATGAAAGGTATAAGATCATACATCTCATTCTCTAGCCCCTTTATATTGATTCCAAACCAATTTTACTTTCATAACTAATACATAATCAATAATCTCTACATGGATGATCACTTATATACCCATTCCATGTGATACAAAATTATGAAAATACAAGGAAATTCAACCTAAAAGAAATATGAACAAGACATCCTTTTTGCCGAAAAATAGAGGTTCTTGGAGAGTATGAATCTCTCTAAAGAAAGATGAACCAACTATAGAAAAACAATCCAAGGAAAAAGATTATGGGTATGTCTAGTCTCAATAGAAACCCATACCAAAATATTGAATGGAAGGATATCTCAACTTTAGAAGATCATATTCGATACATGGTGATTGTATACAGTCTGAATTGTCGTTAAAGGTGGATCTGAGCAAGGCCACATGTTTTAGATGTTTAGAAGGATCTATGAATTTTAGAAAATTAATGATATGATTGGTTTAATTTGAAATATATTAAAAATCATTAATTATGTTATTAAACTCAATTTTCATCAAAACTAATGTAAAAACTGAAAAAATGCAAATACTAGAAAATTTTAGAAATTTGGAAAACTATTGAAATGAGTCCCAACCACCACTAGGATGTGAAACTGAAAAATGAGTCATCACCATCAAGTTAACACTAGGTATTCACCACCATGGATTCATCGCCAATTTAGTCACTGCAAGCATATCACCACCTGTAAGTCACTTTCTACAAGTCACAACCATCAAGTCACCATAGTGAGTCCCCACAAGATGAGTCAGTACCAGACGAGTCACAAACAGTGAATCACCACTAGATTGTCACTACCATTATAATATACCGCTAGGATGATCTACCCCTAGGATGATCTACTACCATGATGAGCTACTTCCAAGATGAGAGAGCAGTGGGAAACTAGAAATTGGGAAAACTATTGAAATGAGTCACCATTGGAATGAATCACATGTCCCCAAAACACCCCATACTAACCCCAGATACCTCAATAATCAGATTTTTAGAATGTTTATAGGATTTATGGTTTAGGTCTTTACATTAGATACGGCTCAACAAATTCTCTCCCACATGAATTTAAAACGAACCTGGATGAAGAATAGAGGAAGTGTCCAAAAAACGACCCTCAAGATACCTCTCAAGGATATCGTTACACATGAAACACTACCAAAAAATGATCACAGACCTCTTCCACAACCCCATCACCATGAAACCACAACCACAAACCATATCCAATCACACAAACAATTCACAACCAAAAAAATACACCATCCTAGAGTTTGTTTGACACTATCTTATTTTAATGATAACTAACCATAATTATTCTAGTACTAATAATATGAATGTTTTATGGTAACATTTTATATGGTAAGATTAAATTCATGATAATTATCCTAAGTGTCATGGTGAGTCACGATTATTTAGGAGTCACTGCCAAGAATTTTAACATTTTTCCAAGAGTTACTACTGAGGTGAGTCACCACCATGTTGGAGTCCCTGGCAGGCATGTTACTGCAATATGAGCTAAGGCTAGGATGAGCTGCCATCAAGATTATTACCATCAGACAATGAGTCACCACTATGATCTGTGTCACTATCAGACTGAGGTAATTCCCGTATAAGATTTCTGCAGATGCTGCGTCACCACTATATTCTTGATACCATTTATATATGATGGCTTTGGAATTAATGCGTCAATGAATATTTCTATTCATGGATAATTTGGCCAGGTATACATGAAATATTAAAAGTCAATATGTGGATTGTTGATCTATTAATACCTTTGTTCCGATATATATTCGAAGTATCTCTATCTGTACACGATATAAATGACATAAACAATGATTACAGACTGAAATACTTACTAAAAAGTGTGCAATTGAATATGTGAATCCTGAAAATATTACTGGTTCCTATTTTGTGAAGTTCAATTAATGAAAATCACAGAATCCATCACATAAATTGATTGATGCATTGATAGATATCTACTGTAATATTCTTGCAAGCGTCATATGATAATCGGTTTTTCTATAACCTTCATGAATATGCCTGAAGTCCTCACCAAGTTAATATAATTACTTTATACATTATTAATATACCAGACAAAATATCTATATTTTAATTATTTATCTTGTTTCTTATTTCTTTCTATTTTGAGAAGTGTGTTTTTATTCAGTTTCCATACACACACTATCTCTTTCACCTATGAGTAGAATACTTGTTATTGTATCTTTCCATTTCTTCTGTTTTACCATAGTGTTTTTTGAAGAGGTCCTTATGTGTCTTGTGTTTTTTTACTTCCCAGGTATTACATTGGAAGATTATATTTATCCAATTCATACTATAGCTTTTGTTTGATAAAATAATATTGGTTGTGATTTTTTGATTATTATTATAATCCTTTTGGTAATTTGTGATTTTCAAGTGGAAGGGATTAAATATCATCTTGAGACCAACCACTTAATTATTCCACTATGTTATTATGTTTATTTATTTATTATGAAAACCAATATTTTTTTAATCTATAAATCAAAATATTACATCAATAATTAATCTTATAAGTGTTTATATTTGTCTGTGTATATTGATTTTGAAAGATAAGGTAATTCTGATAAATATTTTTACTGAGACATAATCACTCTTTCAGGCATCTTTTAAAAGGATAGATCATATATCGATTAACAATTTGGATTAATATTCTATTTTTTTTATTAAGGGGATTTTATTTTAATGTAATCATTAACATAGAATTTTATTTGGAACTCAATTCACCCGCCTTTTTAGTTAGTCACTCTAACCAAAAAAATTTATCACAGGCTTTTTAAAATTAAATTTCCAATTGTGAATTTTGTTGTATTCTAAAGATCTAACATTTCAACCATTTCTACATTGTAGTGTTAATAATAGTAAAGAATGTTCCTATTCCTATAAAACTCTTTATATGGTTAGTACTAAATATTCTCAATGGAAAATCAAAAATGAAAATACAAATAGGATGGATAGTTTTTGACATTTGGAATGTAATAGAACATCATTATAATGTTCTAGAAACTAATTGAAATACTTTGAGTGATGCTACAAAAGCTTCTTACAATAATAATTGTATATCTATAAATGACTTATTTTGATCCTTGAGTGATGATACATTTAATATAATATCTATTTTCATATGGGATGCCTTATCTATTTCAAATAATGTGACCTCAAATATAAAAAAAACATGTGACTAAACATGTTTAAAATCAACAATGATACTTTTAAATTGATATATAAGAAACCGATTTCAGATATTTGTCTTGGGTTCAGTAAAATAGTTAATACCATGAACACAATTAGAAAAATATTAATGGAAAAAATATCAAGTGATGAGATTGCTCAGATTCTTACTAGACATATGGAGTGGAATATCTGTGTCAATTAAAGAATCTAGTGATGTGAGTAAAATACCTATCATGTAATTGATAGTAAAGATGGTTATATATGAAAAAGAGATTAAATTAAAAAGGAGATAAACAAATTTGAACAAAAAAACCAATATTATTCAAGACTAATACCTCCAAACAAAGAGGAAATGTACAAGATAAAGAAAATATTAAAGAAGAATCAACTAGTGATAGTGATGAAGAGATGGCCCGTATAAGATGAATATTAAAGAAATTATATAAGAAAAATATGTTCTTCAGGAAATATAATTTCAGAGGAAATTATGAAAACAAATGAATGGAAAATACTGATTAGAAAAAAGTTGATACTCAGAATGAAATAAAATATTATAAATGTAAGAGCAAGGTACACATTAAAGATGAATATAAAAAATTGAAATATAATAATGATTATGAGGATAAGAACATAGATTCCAAAATTCCATGAAAGAAACATGGAGTGCCTTTGAAGATAGCTCATCCAATTCATACACTAATCATGAAGATAAGTATTATATGGAAAATATGTCTGTTGTGGAAAGCACATTAGAGGCACCACATATTCATCCTTCTTATCCTACTAACATTTTAAACATTTCTAAAAGTGAATAAAATGATGATACTGATGAAAAAATCACCATTGTAGTTCTTTATGATAACTATTACCAGCTGGTAAATAGCTTTCATTAATTAAAAGATAAATATATGTCACTTAATAAACAACATTCATTGACATTAACATTAAAACCTACCTTACTATAGAAAAATAGAAAAAATGAACAATTCTTGAAAGAGAAAAATAAATTTAAATATTTAGATGCAGAGCTAAAGAATGAGATAGAAAGGTTCTCCCATTGGAAGAAAACATTATCTCAAATACTAGTAAATAATGTTTCTCTCATTTATATAACTAGAATAGGTTATTAACCATGATAGAAAATTTTTTAAAAACCATATTTACATCAAGTATTAGTTATGAAAATTCATATACTGCCAATACCTACTCTATTAGACCCAATATATTTTTTATTTCTATAATCTATAAATCTATTCAGATGAATCTATTTAGGTAATTATGGATTCTAAAATATCTTATGACTTACATAATTGGAGTTTATAATGTTTGGGTACCAAAATTATTTTGGAATAAACATTGTTTCATAGTTAACGTTTTTCAAACCCTACAATAAAATCCTATGGTATCTGGATAGTCGATGTTCCAAACATATGTCTGGTGAGTATTAAAACATGGATAATGAGATTAATGTTGATAGTGGTAATGAAACTTTTGGTGACAATTCTAAATAGAAAATCATCATCCTTCGGCACATCAGAAATTATAATTCAGTATTAATATACAATTCTTTACATGTGTATGGTTTTAAATATAATCGTAATAGTATTTCCCAATTTTTTGATGATGGATTCTTTGTAATATTTGAAAAAAAATTCATGTCATGTTTTTTATGATAAGAATGTTTTAATTTAGTACTTTTTAAATAAATGATAATATTTATTCAATTGATTTAATTTCATTATCTTCTAAAAATATTTATTTCTTAAGTTATTTTCACAAATAATCTCTTCGTTGGAATATGACACTATGCAATTGTAATATTCATTCACTTATAAATCTTACTAAGAATGGGTTAGTTAGAGATCTACCAAATATTGTATTCAAAAATGATAGATTTTTTTGTCCCATCCAAAAAGGGAAACATCATAACAATTCATGAAAATATAAGAAAGATGTTTCTACCACTTAGAATCTATAGTTAGTACATATAAACCTCTTTTGAGATTCTATAGATTCTATTTTAAATTAAAAACATTATTTATATGTCTTTCTAGATGAATTCTCTAGAAAAACATGTGTATTATTTCTAGATCAAAAAATTGGAGCGTGTTCCTATTTTATTAAGTATGAAAAATCTGTAGTAACTTTTAGTGGAATTAGGATTAATACATTAAGAAGTGATCATGGATGAGAATTTAAATATAAATTGTTTGAATTATTTTTTTCTCAAAATTGGTATAATAAAAACTTTTATTCTCATAGGACACCATAAAAAATGTGTAGTAGAATAAAAAATCAGAACTCTTTTAGAGATATCTTAGACTATGCTAAATTAGTTTGACTTACTTGTCAACTTTTGGGAATAAGAAATCAATAGAGCATGTTATACAATAAATAGAGTATTAATTACAACTCTATTAAAAATAAAACCTTATGGTTTGTGGAATAATAGAAATATAAAGCTTAATTATTTTTAATTTTTTGGTTGCAAAGCCTTTAATCTAAATACAAATGATAATATTAAAAAAATTCTTCTATAATTGATGAAGTAATTTTCCTTTTATATTAAAATTAAATAAAATCTTATTGAGTATATAATAAAGGAACCAACATAATGGAAGAGTCTATTCTTATTAAATTTGATAAAACCAAACCCAGTGAACTTGTGACAATCTTATAGATCCTTGAGGATGATCGTTAAAATCTAAATCTCAATTAGAAACCTTATGAATGTTTTTTGAAAGAAAAAGATAGTTCACCTAGTGAACTGCCAAAACACACACCAGAAGTAGATCTTGAAACATCCATCCCCTCATTTCAAGGAGCTGTTAGGACTCATAAAAAAACACTTTAGATATAATAATAGAAAACCTAGATTATGGTACACAAACTAGAGCTTCCATTAGGAATTTAATAGAACACCAAACCTTATTGTCACAACCTGATATAGAAACATTAATAATTACATCAATAATAAATTATAGGTAATGGATATTCATGAAGAGAATAATAAATTAGAGAGAAACAATGTTTGGGACCTTTTTTATAGAATTAAATTCAACATAACTATTTGACCTATGTGGGTGTTTGGAAACAAGGTTGATGAGTCAAGAAATATAGTAAAAAATAGAGCTATACTATTTTCTCAAGGTTATAATCATGAAGAAGGTTTTGATTATTAAGAAAAAATATCACATCTTGTAATACTTGAAACCATTATTATTCTTCATTCATAGTTATCATATTTGAATTTCTAACTACTGAAAATGGATATTAAAAGTTTATTCATAATTGGATTTATAATTGGGTATGTTTTTTAACAACCCTAGAGATTTATAAATCCTAATTTTCCAAATATTGTTTTTAAACAAACGACAGATTTGAATGGTTTAAAACAAGATCCAAGATCTTGGTATAGTAAGCTTACCTCTTTTATTATTTGAAAAAGTGTTTCATAATGAATAACATATGTAAATATTTTTATAAAAGAAATTTTAAAATTCATTTAAATAGTACAAATATATGTAGATGAAATTATTATTGGATCTACAGAAGGCTCCATATATATAGATTTTTCAAAACTAATGTAAAATTAATTTGAAATTAGTTTAATTGGAGAAATTATATTATTTCTTAGATTTCATATTTTTTAAAAAAAATATGTAATGACCTTAAAACAAAGTAAAATATACTAAATTAGTTTTAAATATTTTTGGATTATATAACACAAAAATTAGTGACACTCCCATGACTACCACCTCTAAACTTGATCTTGATGAATCTGGAAAATCTGTAGATCACCCTAGTTACAAAATAATGATTGGAAGTCTTAGAAACATAACTTCTAGTCTGTATGAAATTATGTTTAGTGTATGTATGTGTGATCACTTTTTATAAAATAAAGAAGAGTCACACATAGGAGCCATCAAAATAATTTTTAAATGCCTCAAATATACAACTAAATTAGGATTTTTCTATCCCATAGGAAATGATATTGATTTAGTAATTTATCCGGATGATGATATTGGTGGTTCTATGTTAGATTGAAAAATAACACTAGGAACAAATCATTTTTTATGAAAATACCCTCTATCATGGTGTAGTAAAAAACAATATTTTTCTGCACTATCCACTTCCTGAGTTGAATACATAGCTATAGGATGTTGTTGTATAGAAATATTTAATATAAAACAAACTTTACTAGAATTTGGATATCAATTTATGAATTTTCCATTATATTTTTCTAACAAAATTGAAAAAAATTCCAAAAAATCGAGTATCTCACTCTAGAACAAAAAAATAGATTTCAGAAATCACTTTTGAGAGATAATTATAATAAAGGTGATATAACATGAGAATTTATTGGAACTAAAAATATTCGTGCTGATATCTTTGAAAATACGTTAAATTCTGATATATTAAACTAATCAAACATGAATTAGTAATGATATATTTTGGATGAAATAGTCACTTCTAAAAAGTCCCTATAAGAAATTCATTACTGATAAGTCACCTTTGGCACATCACCATTGGAAATTCATCGATGATGATTCAACACTGATGAGTCACCATTGATGAGTCATCATTGATGATTCACAATGGATGAGTAACCATTGTTGTGTCACCATTGATGAGTCACCATTGATAAGTCACTGTTGAATTAGTCACTGTTTTTTTGTCACTACTCTTTTATTATCGTCGATATTATTTTTCATGATTAATTTTTTGTTGTTTATAAATTTTTTATTATTTATTGTTTGAAATACCTAAATAATAAATTTCTCATGGTAAATAAAATAGATTCACTACCCCTAAAACCCTTGAACTCCAGAAACTCTTCTTTTCTCTTGGACGAATCATGGTTCCTTTCAACCTTATTCCACCTAAGCCTTCATCTAATCTGAATGGGCCATGTGATGTGAGTCATAGAGTGGAATCCAGAAGATAAATGGAAATACAAGAAATGAAAATTATATTCCAGTAGTTTTGATATTTTTTCATGAAACCCAAATCAAGAAAAATGGGTTTTCGAAGAATAAAAAGAAATTTATGCACAATATCATTCATATTATATATGATAGTATTGAATGTTATAGAAAAATTGAAATGGATGAAATATTTCACATCAAAACATTGAGTGTACTATATAAGGTTATTATATGATTTATATCATTATTGTGAGTTTCTTTTCACAAAGGAAGTGGATATGATAAGAAGAGGTTCTCTGATAGTTGACTACAGATGGTAACCTAAGTAGACCAACATATTCATAACATGATGTGGATGGTAAATTATTGTTTATGTTCTTCCAGTATTTATGGTGTCCTAGAAAAGATGATTTTAATACCATGAATTATTTTATTTTATACTTCATGTTTATGATGAAACATGGACAATGGATCAATCTATGTTTAATTTTTCATGATTCATATGTATTCGATGTGAAAAAAGAGATCATTATCGAACTCTTTAATATATCCTAAGAAATAATCGTTCATCATAGATTATAATTTCATTATTAACAAATGATAAAATGATAAAGATAAGTTTTGTGGGAGTTTATTATCAAAAAAATTTTGTAAAATGGTTAAAGTGAGCTAGAATCCATTTAAATGAGAAATTATATGACTAATTCAACCATATAGATCATCCAAAAAGACCTCATGACATTATGGATACTAGAATTTAGCCTGATGATTTAGTTGATTAATATGATGATGTTAATAGTGAAAATGTTGAGAATATGATGGCAGGAGAAGAAGAATATTTTTAGTGGATGGGGGAGTGATCTGATTATTCCTAAATATGTTCTTGATGTTTTTGATGGATCTGTCATTCCATATGGTTAACTGACAACCCAGGAATCTTTTTCAAGCGAAAATGATGATGAGAAAACTGAGGTATCTAGGGAAGAATGTTTTAATAAATCTTCCTCTAAAACATAAGGTGACCAGAAAGGTAATGAAAATTTTAGTGATGAACAAGATTCCAAGGAAGTAGATGGTGATCATGATCATGAAAAATAAATTGAAAATGAAAGTAAATATGTTGAAGATCATGGAGATGGAGATAATTATAATGGATATGATCATTGAGATGATCAAAATTATGAAAGTGATTATGATCATGGAGATGATCCTAGAAATGATCATAAATATGGCAGTGATATGAATGGTGATGATCCTACTAATCATGATCATCAGACGGTTCAGAATCATCCATCATCACCAGTGGTATCAAGTACAATCCGAGATAAGAATCAATATAAAGATGCTAAGATGGTTGTTTTACCACATATTACTATAGAAAATGTGGAAACTAATAGTGAGGGGGAGAATACTCTCAATCATGTTGGTAAGTTAGAATAAATGGGTCAATTGGAACTAGTTGATAATATACAGACAACTCTGATCGAACATTCCCCTTATGTACCAGAAGATGCTTAATCCTCTCATATACCCAAGGAATCCCCGATTTTTCCATATACAGAACCTAATATTTTTAATTTTGAAGAATTAAAAAACATCATGGTATTGATATACTTGGTTTGGATTAAAGTGATTCGGATGATGAGAACAAAAATATTGTCAGATGAGAAAGATCCATAGTGGTTAAAATTGATCTAGATAGGGATTTGGAGCCTATTTCTCCCATTGAAATATATATATCAGCTCAGTCTGATGTAAATCATGATAAAAGAGGCTATATTTTTTTATCAATCTTGTATAGGTCCTGATGTTATGAGAAAAAAATATTTAGACTATTTTTAAGGGAAACTGAATTTTTTTTCTCCTTGAGAATGATTTTAGTTTTTTATTCTAAAAATGTATTGAAATCTCACCCAATTTAAATTTCTATACATTGTGAATAAATCAATCGATATTTAGTCTGTTTGTTTATATCACATATTCCACCAATATTTAGATTTCATATTCACGAGAAGGATGTGGAGAATAAAATATTTTCAACCGAAGTAGAATGTTTGAAAGATTCATTAGAGGGACTAACATATTATATTTCAGAACGATTAAATTCTATATTTGACAATTTAAAATGAATGTCTGCTGCTACCTCCCAATCATCTAAACCTACTCCTACTCGTGTATGAATTTATATAGATCTACTAAAAATGATAACATAGAAGAGAACCATAATGATTTGGGTGATGTTTCCACTCATGAGGAACAAATAAAGCATAAACATATTCATGGATGGAATTCCTATAAGATGATAAGGAGGATTTTAATTGATCGCATGACTAATAAGGAAATCATAAAAAAAGAAATATAGTTTTAATTTTCGAGGATTTATACTATGAATGAGAAGACAAATAAAATTAAATTTATTTCATAGAATTTAATTTTTCCACCAGTGAAATAAGATTTTATAGAATATGTGTATCAATTGGTTGTTCTTATACAAATTTTGTAGATATTCATGGATGAGAAAAATGATTTCTTCAGTGCCGCAAAAGGGGAGGAAATATATTTATAGATTTTTTAAATATTATGAAAAACTTCATAGATTTCCATATTAGACAAATTATTAAAATAGATTCAATTACTGTGACAATAGTTATTTAACCTAAAACAGTAGATCCAGTTCGATATACATCAGTTTTAATTAATTTGTTAGATGTTCTTCTACCTCCACCATTTTAGCCTATGATTTTATCACCAACTAATGTAATTAAACACCTCAGGACAGTTCTTATTTTTTAACCTCTTCATCCCAACGCAAAAATACCTTACATTACCACCTATGGTCTAACATTCACTACTATTTTATCCTCTCAACAAAGAGTCATGGAAAAAAGGAAAGAGAAAGTTGATCATACACCAAACTGTAAATAGTGAATCTCATTGGATGAGGACTTTTTATAGGAATTATGTCCGTATAATTTTTAACATTCTATTTTTGTACTCAAAATCTTTTTGGATAATATTAAATTAAATATCTTAAATTTAAACTAATTTGAATATTCTTTTTATTTAATTATTCTTTTCATTTTGATAAACTCAAATGTGGAGATGAAATCGGTGTTTCTTTTATTATAGGAATATTTTGATATTTCTGATTTTTATTTAAGTTGTTTCTATCCCACATATATCTTATAAAAGGATATGTATATAATCTTCAAATTATACACACCTCTAATTTTCTATGTTTAATTATTTATTACATGTCTTATAGAATTCCATGATTTGTAATCATCAAAAAGTGGGAGAATGTTAGAACCTCTTTGAATGGATTGTGTTTTTCACTCCCTTATTCTAATTATCACAATCAAAAATTCATTTAGTAATATTGATCTGCATGTTTTATGATATAATTTTATATGGAAAGACTGATTTCATGATAATTATTCTAAATTTAATGGCGAGTCCCCATTATCAAAGAGTTGATGCCAAGACATGTTACTGTCATCTAGGAGATACCGCTGAGGCGAGTCGTTGCCAGGTAGGAGTCACCACCAGGATTGTCACTGCTAGTATTGGTACTGCATGAGGTGATACCATTAAGAAGTGCTACCATCAAGCTTAGTACAATCAGTATCTAAGTCACTATCAAAAATTGATCCCCCATCATCCTAACGTACTTCCAGTCTGAAATACCACCAAATACTAAGTCACTTCCATCTTCTTAAAATAATTTCTATCTATGGATTTTGGTGTGAATGGATCAATGGTCATTCTATTCAAGGAAAATTTAACCAAGTCTTTATGACATATTCATATCTGATCTAATGATTTTCAATCTCCACAAACTGATGTTTCTATATACACATGAAGGTCATATCATTCTCTATATATACAAGATACATATGATATATAAAATTACTGATGACTAAAAACATACTGAAAAGTGTGTGATTGGATTTGTGAGTCCTAAAATTATACTAATTCATGTTATGTGAAGATCAGTGACCCAGAAGCACCAAATCCTTTATATATATTGACTAAGAGTGTGAAAAAAATTAACAAAAATATTCCTGTGAAATTCCTATGGTCCTATTTTTGGATGAAACATAAAAAATAAGCTTGGAATCCTCACCAATGTTGATCAAATGACTTCGAATATTCTAAACATACCATACTGAGAATCTCTATATTCTATAAGGATATTTCAATTTACTGAATTATCTTTTTAGTAGTTTGTTTTTATTCTGTTATCAATTACACATTGTCTCCTACACCTAACTGGAGAATAATTGTTATTCTCATCATCCTTTAATTATTTTTCCCTGTAGATTTTTTGGAAGAGGTCCTTTTGTGGCATGTTCTATCTTTAATTCCCACATATAACTATAGAAGATGCTCTTTATCTGGGATAGCTTATAGTTGTTATTTTTTTAACCGATCCAGGATGTCAATTTGTTTGATTATTATAATAATCTACTTGGGAGTAGGTTATTTCATTGTGGGGGGGGGGGGAGGGATTAAGTCTCATCTTGATATAAAAAATATATTTTATTCAGCTATATTTTTGTGTTTTTGTTTTATTATAAGAGAATAGATTGTTTTTAATATATAAATAACTATTACATTGATAATTAATCTTAATTACTGTTTATAAATTTTTTTTGTCTATTTATATTTATTTTAAAAGCTATGTTAATTATGAACATTATTTTAACTCATAAATAATCACTTTCAGAGGAATAATTTAAAATGATAGATCTTTTATCAATGTTCATTTTTTATTAATTGGAAAATATTTTATTAAGGGGATTTTATTTTAATATAGTCTTAAATCAAAATTTTCATTGGGAACTCAATTCACCCCTCTCGAGTAACTCGCTATGACCAACACTATAAATTCCAGGTACTGGTCTTGAATCTGCATCTCACATTCGCAAGTATTATCCTCTAATAAATCAAGTCTCATTAGTACCCAAACCATTGGAATGGTTCATCCTCAAAACACCTTCTATCAATGATCTTGTATCTCCACTAGATTGTCAAAAAAGATCTGGTCATCCTCATTGTCCAACTCTGCCCAGTCAATGAAATTGGACTCATTATGAAGATATCATTGAAGATGAGAGATGTGGGAGAAATCATGGACTCGGTCTAGTAGAGAGATATGTTCCAAACAATATGCTACCTTGCCAAAACTCCCCAACACCTCAAAGTTCCCAACAAATAGGGTTCAATGTTTACTTCCCTTTTCAAACCCACACTTCCTACGCCTAGTGGAATCCTTCAAGAACACATGGTATCTAACCTAAAACTCTAGGGTCCTCCTACTATGATCATAATAATACCTTTTCATGTCTTGTTCTGCTTTTATCCACTCTCAAACCAATTGAACATTTTTTATTTTTCTCTGCACTACCTCTAGGGCAAGAATCACTACCTCCCATACCTAAGCCCAGCACAATAGTGGACGGAATGACCACCCCTAGAAAAGCTCAAATGGGGCCATACCAGTGGAAGAGTGATAGTTATTTCTATAAGCAAAGTCAACCAAGTGTTGGTGTTGTGACCATGATCTTCTAAAGTCCAACACATATGCCCACATCATATCCTCTAGTTTTTTGGATAGTCCTCTCTATCTGACCATCCGTCTATGGGTGGAAGGAAATGTTGATGTGTAACTTGGTTCCAAAAGAATGTTTTAAACCAATCTATACTTGTGAGAAAATATGGGAATATCAATATGAGACAATGGACCACAAAACTCTATGGAACTATATCACCTCAACTACATAATTCTTATCCAAAGCATCCACTATGCCTGACTCCCTGAACACTAATAAGTGTTCTGATTTCATCAACCAATCTGTGATCGCCCTGATACCATCAAAAACTCCATTGGCTCCGGGTAACCCTATAAAGAAATCCATCCCGATGTCATCCTATTTTCACTCAGGAAGATCTAAGTGTTATAAAAAACTCCCAGAAAATGATGCACAATATTTACCTATCGGAAAACAAGACACATAACCATAAACTCTATGAAATCTCGTTTCATTATGGGCCACCAAAATTGTTTCCTCAAGCCATTGTACATTTTAGAATACCATTGCTGTACCGTAAAAGGTGATATATGAAACTCAATAGGAACACCCTTGTGCATTATTACTGGAACAAACATAGTTCCTTGAAAAAACATTCATTTTGGACTGTACTATGACCATCTTACTAGAGAATTATCGTGGACTACAGGATCATGAAACTCCTCTAAATCCATGCCTCCCCACTAAGACTCCTCCAACTACTAAAAAAATATACCTTTTTCTGAAATGAACAACCTTTACCACCATCCACACTTTCATCTATGTGTAGGGTAACCATATCTTTCCTCATTCTCTATATATCTACAGACTCCTAAACAACATCATCATGTGATTTTATGCTCAAATAATTCTCCACGACATTCCCCTTTTCTGTGCTGTAGGATATCTCCAAATCATAGCCCCCCAAAAATCTACCCAACAACATTGTCACATATTAATAGCATGCTGAGAAAATACATACAAAATTCTATATTAGTCTATAAAGACAAAAAACAATCCTAGTGAGGTAATATTGCTCGAAATTCAATGTGAACACAAAAACCACTACTTTTAGATCATGAGTGGAATAATTATGTTCATGAGGGTGTAACATAGAATATCCACAAAATATCATCACTATCTATTTCTGGAAGAAACATTCAAAACCCAAACATGATGTTTCACAAAACACCACAAACATTACCCATTCCTCTTGAAATTGGATCACTGACTAACATCACTTTTAGGTAATAAAATACTGACATTAATTTATTATTAAACCCAAAATCTTTGTCTTTAATAATTAAATATTTCCATGGGGCTAAAACTCTAGACAAATCTGTCACATATATGTTATAAAAGAATGTGAAACAAATGAAGCTATAAACTTATGCCATGTTATAGGGTTCATCCCATGAAACAAATACCTAAACCATCTTTGGTTCAATATCCATGCTATGATGAGACACCACATGTTTGATGAAGTGGTCCTCCCATGTCCAAAATATAAAATTAGACAACCTTACATTAATAAGGTCGTGTCAATAAACCTATAATAAATCTCAAAGATGATCGACATTATCCTAATCTGACTCTAAGAATATCAATATATCATCAGTGAAGATGAGGATGAACTAGTCTATGAACTCACCAAACATGGAGTTCATGAGCCACATAAAAATGAAATGTTTGTTCATAACACCAAACAACATGACTAAAAATTCTATGTGTGCATACCTTCATCTGGAGTAAGTATTCCGGATGTCACCCTTTTTACCCTTGACTGGTGATATCCATCCAACATGTCAATCTTAGAAACCTTACTCGCCCATCATAGTTGGTCGAAACAATAATTGATCCTTGATAGTGGGTAACAGTTATTTATTATCACCTTATTAAACTTCCGATAGTCTATGAAAAACATTAGACTACCATATTCATTATTGGATAACAACACTGGAGTTCCCCTTATAACGAACTCAGATAGATGAATCCTTTTTTTCAGTAGACCATTAATATTATTCCTTAACTCTTTCAACTCAGAGAGATCCATATGATAAGGATACATCTAAATTAGAGAAGCATTCAGCATAAAGTCTATCAAAAACTCAACATCATGTTGAGGGGGGTGGTGTTCCAAACTCCTCAGATAAAATGTCTAGGAACTCCTCGATCACCCGGGGAACCTATACCATCACATAATCCAATGATTATAAAAGAACTCAACCAATAATTAATGAAAGGGATCCACATTCTGATTTCCAACTTGATAACTTTGTTCACCAATAAAAACCATGCACTCGTCATACACATCCAAAAACATGATTCTCCTCTGAAATTAGTCGATAATAGCATGCACCAAACACAACCATTCAATTCCATGTATGAAATATGTTGGATTCTTTTTTTGTAAGAAATTATCCCCACAAGAATAATGTATCCCCATCAATATTCTACACCCTAGGAACACATCAAACTGTCTAGCATAGTCTCCTAATAGAATAGTCAACATAGGGGTAAAAGACACCGCACCACATCTAGTACCAAAGAATGGAATAGAGGGGTTGAAACAAGGGAGTTTGAGGATATTTAATCAAAAATGTAAAATAAATGGATAGATGATAAACCGATAAGACCTCTAACGATCTCTTTCCCATCTAGTATTGCTACTTCTTCTATATGCAATTTGCCACACCTAGCTCCCATGTTCCCCTACAAAAGGCTACCACCATGACCATGCTCGAGTCTTGGTCCCTGATTTTGAGGAACATCATGAGGTTAGCCTCTACTTGGTTTATCCTCCCTAGCTAGTCCATAATCTAGATACCCATACAATTGGAATGGCCTTGCATGTAACTACTGCTGAGGCTGACACTGAACCTATCTAACTATAACAATCCTACTATTTATTTCATAAATAAATATAATGTATTACATCTAAAATTCACTTTATATAACCAATAAGATCAATAGGTATAGTTTCTTGGGGCTTAGGAACATTACATAAAAACTAAAAACATAAAACGCAACAACTTATTGAAAACTTCTTTTACATGACCACATAATTCCTTTGTACTCACCCTATCATGGGAAAACCCGAGGACTTGCATAATAAATGGGTGAGAAATAAAGCTCAGTAACAGAGTAAAAATTCATAAAAGGAAGAATAATATACATGTTAGAGAATAGTCATATCAATGGAGGATAAGAGAAATAGTAATATAAAGGCACGATGTAGCATGATTATTATCACATGGAAATGTAGCAATAATATTTAACATAATTTTAGCATGAGCCAAAGATCCGGGCACATGGAGACTGAGTATAACCTCATTGGACTTGAATTAGAATGAGTAAAACATCATTTAACATGACATATCATGATACTAATCTTTACCCAATGCATTGGAGCACTATCAGGGTTCACCCTTCTTAATAATTTCATTTCATGGATAATTGTTCCACATTGATCATATAACTTGGAATCATTAAACATCATCATTTATTACAATATAAAGGAATGTGGAATTAATAAATGAAACTCTGTAATCCAATATTAATTTTTCATAAAGGTGAATACCCTTGATACTGAAATGGACATGGTATTCACTACACAATTACTTTGTCTTGGAAAATCACTGTGCAATTTTAGCAATATAACAGTGTGACATAAGAATTCATAAAAATGGTTAATGGGAGATAAAGGGGTATCAAATAATATTTAAATGAAATTGATAGTAATGGGGTTATATAGATACATTTTCCAGAATATGTAATGGAATTTTTATTAATAAAACAAAAGAATAACTTGAATGTATATGATGAGAGAGAAATATCGTACAGAAGTTCGTCTTGGTAACAGGTGTTCATGAGAGGAATTAATGAGAGATAAAGGGGTCTATCATCATTAAAACATATGTAGATAAGTATATGGGAGGATAAAATTCATACCCCAACATTTTTAATTGAAAATAAAATGTAATAACAACATAATGAAATTTGGACTAAAATTATAAAGGAAGAAATCATATACTTGGATGTGTGATTGCAAAGTATTGGGAGAGGATCAAGAGATTCTTCTTGGGAGATGGTGGCATGGTGGGAGTACTATAGAGATAAGAGGGTAGAGGTTGGTCTAGATAAAAAATCTTTGAGTGAACAGGAAGTGTGTGCTTTGGTGGGTTTATATAAAGAAAGAGATAGAATTCATTATTATTTGGGTTGTGGACACCACAAATTTAACTAATCAAAACCACAAAACAAACCACAATTTATTCCACTTTTTATTCCAAAGTGGATTGAAAAAATTATTTCATCTGGCTAATGGGAAAACTTGTTAATGTATATGGCCTTCTTATGTGGAGGTGATTCACACTAACATGGAAAACATTTTAAAATGTTTAAATATTTTATAATCCTTTGTGGGTCCATTAATTCTTTGTAAAATATATACAAAGGCCTAAAATAACATTATTTTAATGAAAAAACATATATTAGACAAATCTTTTATTTATATTATTTTATTACATCACTATTGGGTCATTATGATGTCATAAAATACATTATATAATTAAATGGTATTTACCTTTTGCCCAAATATTCTACTTTCTCATAAAGTTTTGAAAAATTCACCATTGGTTAATTTCAACATCCGAATTCCAAAAATAATTTTCATTTTATAAAAAAAATTCATATTATGTGAATTTTTTATTTTTAAATAAAAACATACATTTGTAAAAAATTCAAGGGTTTTAAAAAAAATGGCTTTCAAACTATATTAAAAACTAATAAAAAATTTATAAAAATCATTCGATCATTTATAATTAATAAAACATAATTTGGTAGTAATATTATTTAAAAATATTATTTAATTAAAAAATCATTAATTCATCATAATTGATTTATTAATTTAATATGAACTAAAAAATTCTATTTGTGTTTTAAAAACTATTTACAAAGTAAAAATAATAAAATGAATGTATATTATGTATTAAATAAAAATTAATAATTCGCATAATCATAGTGTAAGGGTATTGTCACATAAGCCCTTATAACACCCATATAAGTCCTAAGGTTAATGTGTACGATGGTGAAAAACTCTTATTGTGACTCGACTAACATCGCTTGGGTGGTAATCTCTTTCGACTTCCACATCTCTCATAGGTTGTTCCGTCCAAGTATAACGTGTTGAAGCTCAGCATAATCTTGGTCATGAGAAAATCCCAATTAAGCCACCATCTTTTAGAGCTCTTATAAATGGGGGTTTTATGGACAAATTATACAGGATGAGTCCATCAGGTCCTTTGACTGAGTAAATTGGATTTGTTAAATCCCTATATTTATACAAATCATGCGATCACTTCTCCACAACTATATTTACAATGGTAAAAATTATTAGCAATATTTTGAAAATAAAATTTCATAAAACCAAATAATTGAATATTTTATATTACCATTTTACATAATAAGACATTTAATTCAATCAAGAGTAATTTTCATTAATTAATGTTTGGGTCGTTACAATATTCCCCCTTTAAGAAATTTCACCATAAAAATTTTCTATTCCACACTAAAACAGATGTGATTTACATTGCTTCATCACTTCCTCTGATCCCTATGTAGCTTCTTAAACATGTGATTTCAGAATAGCACATTGACGAGGGGAATTGTAATATTTCCTAGAACTGTTTCTCTATGATCAAATATATTCATCGGATTCCCTTCATAGGAGGGGTCATTGTCCATTGGTACCACCTCTGTATTGGGTACATGCGATGGGTCAGGTATTTACTTTCTCTAGAGTGGTACATGGAATACATAATGTACATGGGATAGGTTCAGTGGGAGTGCAAGTCAATAGGCCACATCTCCATTGCGATCAAGGATCTCAAAAGAGATGATGTATCTTGGACATAGATTTCCATTATTCACAAATATCATAACACTCATTCGTGGTGATATGTGGAGGAATACCATGTCTCTTATATCAAACTCTAGGTCACATTGATGATTGTTAGTAAAGCTCTCTAATCAACTCTGAGCATCTTTAATGTGCTGATAGATAGTCATAACCTTCTCCCCCATTTCATCAACCATTTATGGACCTATGAGTTTTCACTCTTCAACATCATACCAACATGTTTGTTTCCTGCACCTCCTCCCATATAGGGCTTCATGAGGATCCATTTGGCTACTTGAGTGGAAACTGGTGTTGTAAAAGAACTCATCCAAAGGATGATATTGATCCCATACTCCTTTGATTCCAATGAGAATACTCTCAACATGTCCTCTAGTGTCTCGACAGTCCACACAGATTGGCCATCAGTTTGAGGATCAAAAGATGTAATGAAGTTCAGATGAGTGTTAAGAGTGTGTTAGAGACTCTTCCAGAACATTGAGGTGAATCTTGGATCACGACCGGGGATAATAGATAGTGGTAATCAATGAAAACATACCGCTTCTCTAACATATATTCATTTCATTTGATCCAATGTTAAATCCTCCTGAATTGGAATGAAGTGTGCATTCTTTTTAAGATGATCCATAACAACCCATATAGCATTATTTCCTCTGGATGTCATTGAATGTCTGATGACAAGGTCCATGGGGATGTTCTCCCATTTCCATGTTGGTATGGGTAATGGTTTCATATTACCATTAGACTTAGGCCCCTCATCCATCACTTGCTTACATACCAGGAAATTTTATTTATGCTCAACGATCTCCTTCTTCATGTAATCCCACCAATAAACCTCTCAGAGATCTCAGAGCATCTTTTTATTTCCTAGGTGAATGAAGAAATTCTAACAAAATGCATCATCCAAAATTTCATTCTTTAACCCTGGAATTGTTGGAACGCATAGTCTTTTCCCATATCTCACAATTCCTTACTCATTAACATTGAACTTTGAGGATTTCCCTTTTCTAATAGTTTAGAATTTTTTCTTAATTACCACATCATCTTTTTAGGAATCCATTAACCTATCCAAAATAGAGGTGCGATCAATAATTTGTGAAATTATTGATGATGTTCCCTTTTTAATTATTCCCATGTCTATATTCATAAAATCTAAGAGGATTGGATCCTTTTCAATTCCCATAAATGATATAACTCCTGGGTAATTTCTACATAGATCATCAGTCACCTTTTTTCCATTCCAAGGGTGGTAATGTATTCATAAGTCCTAATCATTGATCAAATCAAACCATATTCATTGGTACATGTTCAGCTCTTTCTATGTGAATATATACTTGAGGATTTTGTAGCTCGTAAATATTTCACACTTCTCCTCCAAGAGGTAATGTCGCTGAGTCATTAAAGATAAGATTACTACAGCCAACTCCAAATAATGCATTCGATGGTTTTTCAAATGAACATTCAATTGACTTGAATAATAGGCAATGAGTTTTTCATTTTACATCAACACACAACCCAGGAACTTCTTTGAAGCATCCCTGAATATAGAAAAAAGTTCTCTACTAGTGGGTTATGTGGGAATAGGTGTAGTGATAAGCCTGTGTTTCAACTCCTTGAAGCTATCCATGCATTCATCACTCCAAGAAAACTTCACTCACTTCCAAGTTATCTTGGTATGAGGGTTTGAAAATTGTGAGAAATTTCTCACAAATCCATGATAATATCCAGCTTACCCCAAGAAGCTACGGATATCCATCACCAATTTTGTCCAAAACCATACCACAATTGCATCTATCTTGGAAGGATCCACAGATATACCATTACTTGTGATGATATTACACATGAATGAGACATCCTTCAACCATAACTCATACTTTATGTACTTTTCATAGAGATTCCCCTTTCTCATGGTCTCTAGTACAATGGTTAGATGATCTTCATGATCCTCCTTGGTTTTGGAGTATATTAGTATATCATTTATAAATACAGCCACAAATTTTTCGAGGTGATATATAAAGACACTATTCATCTTGTCCATAAATATTTCTGGTGCATTAGTGTGTCTGAAAGGAATTACAATGAATTCATAATGCCTGTATCTTGTACGAAATTCAGTCTTGGGGATATCCTCTTTCTTCACCCTTACTTGGTAACATATCGACCAAAAATTCAACATAGAGAAGTATTATTCTCCACGTAGAAGATCAAAATGGTCATCAATTCGGGGTAGAAGATACGTTTTCTTCATCGTAATTTTTTTTGAGAACACGATAATCAATGCAATGGAACATTAACCAATCCTTCTTCATGAAGAAGAGAACTGGTGCACCCCATTTTGAAACACTTGGGTGTATAAACCCATTATCCAGATTCTCTTGTAGTTATTTATTCATCTCCCCAAGCTCCACAATAGCCATTCTATATGGAGTCATGGATATTGGTTGTGCCCCAAGTATAAGATAAATTGAAAATTCAACATCTCTTCTAGGAGTAAGAACAATAAATTCTTTAGGAAACAATTCAGAAAATTCCCTCACAATATGAATGAATTAAAGGATGGTTTCTTCTAAAAACTCAATCATCTGATCCAAATACACATGCTAATAGGGTAGTAATATCCACTTTTATGATAATGGTGCTAAATAAGATTCATCATTCTCCTTTCACTTGTAATGAATTGGGGGTTGATTTTCTATATGGAGAGTGATTTCCCTCTCACAAGAATTTATTTTGGCTCTATATAAGGAAATAAAATTCATGATAATAATTGCATCAAGTTCCACTAAATGAAGTATTAAGAGGTTATCTGGGAAGTTCAATCGAAAATTTATGACTGGGGAAGAGTTATATTTAAGGGATGCAATGATTTCCCCATTTTCTATACTCAGAGACATCTTCACTTCCATGATTTTTGGTGGTGTAGGGATTGTTCTACAAAACGTTAGGGATATAACATAATGTATAGAACCTGAATCAAAATTTAAATTCTATATTATTGAATAAATAACTAGTGTACTTTCAACCTCTTCGTTTCCAGGGTTCACATCGGTAGTAGTGATGGAAAACAATATCCCTTTCTACATTAGAGGTTGTTGGTTGCATCTGAAAACCCTTGGATTAGGGAAATGGTGTGAAAAGTTCCTCGGTTCCTTGTAGTTGAAGCAATGAACATCAGTTTCAGTGTCGAACAGATCAATACTTTCCACTTTCATAGACGTGGGTTTTTCTTTTCGAATGTTAATAACCTAGTTCCATTCACTTTCACACCAAAATCAATTCCTTTCCCCCTTCAAGAAATTTCCATGGTTTTTCTATCCGCACCTTTGGCAAGAACGATGCTGGATTTTCTAAGCACCATTGGATTTTTCTATTACACTGCTAGAATTTAATTCTTCCTTATACATCATATCTTTATGATACCCATGAGATTCTATGATCATTATTTCAACTTTTAGGGACACTTAACAATTTTCCCATTTCTCTCATTGTCATGGATCACTAGGGCTTTCTTTAGGCTAGGATTTAGCCCTCCAAAAAAGTGGTCACTCTTTCATTCGGGGGTAACAAAAAATCCGAAGGAGTATCATTCAATCATTGTGATGATTTCCTCATATTAAAG
The DNA here is from genome assembly GCA_963277665.1 of Viscum album. Taxonomy (NCBI): domain Eukaryota; kingdom Viridiplantae; phylum Streptophyta; class Magnoliopsida; order Santalales; family Viscaceae; genus Viscum; species Viscum album. Next base: position 477,580,160 of record OY728140.1, read on the forward strand.
TACATATTCATCATCTTTATTCTTAAGGGAAGGAAATTATATTTCTATCTTATGTTGGAGGGTGTGAGGAAAATATTTATCAAATTTTGTTTTCAAGAAATCCATCAATCCAAAACCATGATCTCCTCCTCAGGATTCATATTTTTTATCAATGTCCACCATGGATTAGTTGCACCCTCCATACTATAAGAATCCATAAGAACCTTCTCTTGTTTGGATCATTGAAGGAGGAGAAGATCATTTCAATGGATTTGATCTGATGTTTGACAATTGAGGGATCAGATGATCCATTAAAAATAGGAAGTCTTTGTCTCATGAAGCTCTAAATTTCTACTTCTTCTTTATTTGGAGGGATTGAATATGTATCTTAAACCATGTTTCTTTTCAGAACATGTTTTAACTAAGATATTATCATGATTATGTTTGTGATTCCTGATCCTATCGAATTGAGCATGTCAATAGAAAAATCGCCACATTGATCTTCGCATCGGTTGTTAGCTCGAGTTATCCTATTTTAATACATTGGCTAGAATAAAAGGAATGTTACGGGTAACAACTAATGGGTAATCCAAATACAGAAATGGTCACTTATAAATTACTTTTATCACCTTAACTTGTGAATTTACAGGCTTCAATCTACGATATCCATGATCTACTTATCTACATATATTATTAGGGGAATTTTTTAATTCCCTTTTCAGTGGTTCATAAAAATCATGTGAATTTACTAAATCATATCCCCTAGGAATTTCGTAACCAATAGTGCAGCAAGACCCATTGTCATGTACCAGTTCTTGTTCAAGTCTAGCTTAAAGTGTTGTTTTCAGTTTTTACCCCTTGATATATCTATTCAAAATCCACCTCAAACTACTCGTTTCCATAAAGTGATGTATTTTTTTGATAAACCAATTAATTAATACTGACCTAAATTTAGGGATGTTTTATTAGAATTAGTCATATATCAATGGCTTTCACTAGGGTTTTCTAATCCTAATCCCAAAAAAACAAAACATATCGTCTTATACCAAATATAAAAACCCTGATCTTTATTTCACACATAAAAATAATTTATTTCATAAATAATTCACCTGATACCCTCAAGAAGATCTATAGGTATAGTGTCTTTGGTTCTTTGTAACATTACATAACAACTTAGAACATAAAACACAACAACTCTTTGACAACCTCTTTTACATTACCACATCATTCCACCATACTTAACATTGCATGGGATAACATGAGGACATGAATAATAAAAATGTGATCTATAAATACCTATAAGGGATTAAAAAGTCCTAACATTAAGAATAAAATAAAAGTTATGAAATATTAATATCAATGGAGCCTAAGAGAAACATGAATATAATGGCATGATATAAAATGATTTTCATTTCATGGAAATGTGGTAACAAAATTTAACATGATTTTAGAATGATACACTGATAATTGAAAATGGATCATGAGTATACAATTATTTAACATTAATTAGCATTATTAAACCATCATATAACTTGATGTATCATGATACTAATCTTTACCCAATGCATTGGAGTGCTATTAGGGAACAACCTTTCATGCATAAGTGTTCCACATGAATCATTTAACATGGGATCACTAATTGTCATCATTTATTCCATGATAAAGGAATGTATAATTTATAAATGAAAATATATAAAAAATAAGTAAATGGTCATAAAGGTAAATACTGTTGATATTGAAATGGGCATGGTATTCACTTCACATGGAATTTCGCTTGGAAAATCATGGTTAAATTTCAGAAGAAAGATAGTGTTACATGGAAATTCATAAAAATGGTTGAGGATAGTTAAAGGCATGTATCATAATATGTACATGAAATGGAAAGTAAGAGGGTCACATATATAAATTTACCAGCATATGTAATGAAATTTAGATTCATAAAACAAAATAATTTCTTTAATATAAATGAGGAGAGACAAATCCCATATGGAATTTCGACATGGTAATAGGTGTTAATGGGTGTAATTTATGAGAGAGAAAGGGGTATCACATCTTTAAAATATTTGGAGGGAAGTATATGTGATGTTAGAAATCATACCCCAAAATTTTTATTTGAAAATGAAAGTGTATAACAACAAAATGATGTTTGGACAAAAATGATAAAGGAATAAATACCTTTCGTGGATGTGTGATATGAAAGCCTTGTGAGGAGATTTATAGAGGCTAATTTGGATATTGGGAAACCTTTTGAGGATTATAGAGAGAATACGAAAGTGGTTGGTCAAGCTATAATGGATTTTATTGGAAAGGAAATGGGATATCTTGTGGGTTTATATATGGAAAGATATAGAACTATTTATTATTTAGGTTTTGGAAACCACACATTAAAATAATAAAACCCAAAAACCAACCCAGGTTGTTTTCAAAAGGGGAGTGTAAAACATTGTTTAATAATGCAAATGGATGAACTTTTTGAAGTATTAGGCATTCATATGTGGAGTTGACTCGCACTCTCAAGGAAAACATTTTAAAAAGTTAAAATATTTCATAAGTCTTGGAGGGTCCACTAAATCTTTGAAAAATAAATCAAACAAACCTATAATCATATTTTGGTAATGGAAAAACATATATTGGCAGAAATTATCATTTAGAGTACATTATAACATCACTATTTTTTCATAATGATCTCATAAAACACATAATATAATTATATGGTATTTTGGATTTCCCCAAAATTTTGACTATCTCGGAAAATTATGAATAATTCACCTTTTTATAATTCCAAAGTTGTGATTCAAAAAATAATAAAAATTAATCCAATATTTATCTAAATATGGGAATTTTTACTTTTAATATAAAGACCTACATTTTTATAAAATTCATGGGTTTTAAAAAAAATTGTTTTCAAACCATAACAAAAAATAAAAATGTATTCATAAAAATTATGCGATCATTTATATATAATAAAAATTAATTTAGTAATAATATTTTATCAAAATATTGTTTAATTCCAAAATCCATTAATTTATAAAAATATATTTCTTAATTGAATATTAACTAAAAAAATACTATTTGTAATTTATAAATTATTTAAATAGTAACAATAATAAAATGAATTTTTATTCTTTATTATATATAAAATATTGCACATAATCATAGTGAGAGGGTCTTGTTACCTAAACCCTTATAACACCCACATAAGACCTAAGGGTATGGTGGTCGATGGGGACAAACTCTATGGGTGGCTCGGATAACATTTCTTTAGTGGTAATCTATATCAACATCCACTTCTCCCATATGTAGTTATTTTCAAGATTAACGTGTTGAAGCTCAGCTTGGTCTTGGTCAGGAGTGAAGCCCAATGATTCCAACTCATTTATGAGCTCCGACAAATGGTCTTTTCATGGATTAATTCTAGTAGATGAGTCAACCACTTTCTTTGTCTGAGTAAATTGGATTTGTTAAAGCCATGAATTTGTATTAATTATGTGATCACTGATCAACGGCTATATTAAAAATGGAAAAAATTCATAATGGTATTTAAAAAATACAAAATCGTAAAACAAAAGAAGTACATATTTTATATATCCATTTTACATAATAATACTTTTAATTAGATCAAGAGGAATTTTGATTAATAAAAGTTTTGGTCATTACACTGACTCAGGAAAATTGTTCTCTAGCAGCCACTGGGCACTGGTCCTAAAGATAGCTGAGAGCCACATAGAACAAAAACAATATCCCCAAATCCAATATGAATGACATGAAAACAAAATGGTCGAAAGGGAAGCTATTGAGGATGACTACCAGCTGGATGAAAACTCAATGACCTAACACCCATGGGTTTTAACTAACAACTCTATTTTTTATGGGTCTTGATTAGATCCCTTATACCAGAAAACCACATTTTGAGTGAATCTAATCAATTAACTCTGCCTTGTTCTGAACCTCTAGGTATTTTGTAAATGTAAAATGTGTAACTATATGCTGGATCGAAGGATGGAGTACTTCTTCAAGATGCCTCAATCAGGACTCCTTATTTGGGAATACATCAAGGTAAAAGTGTAGAAACTCCTTGAACTTGGTCCCAATATCCCACACATACATACTCCTCTACTGAGGGGATATTATCTCTTGCCTCTTCTCATCCTTCATTGTTGATGAACGAAATTCTGCACTGAACTCCTTCTAGATTTTGATACATGTACCACCTACTTCCCACTTCTCACCAACAAATTCCACCACTGATTCCAAACTCCTCAAATCTGACTAACCACCAAAGGAACCATGTACTCTATCCGGTATCAAATAAATTAAAAATATATCTCTAACTCCTCTAGAAAACTCTTTGTATCCATATAAAAAATTATCCCCTTGTTCACATCCAAATCCTTCTTCTGAAAAGTTTTCAACAAAACTTACCATTGATCATCATCCTCAGTTGGATCTACCATATATCGATAAATTGGGATAGCCTATTGAACCCCCGCTTCCTGAGACACACTCAGAAGATAACCAGGAGCCATAGTTGAAATAGAAACAATAGTTTCCTCATTATAGATGTATATATTTTCATTATGATATATTTAAATTCACTTTAATCCTTTTAATTTATCTTATCCATTTTTACATTCCTTGAACAACCCAATTCAAAAAGTAAAATAAGCAATCATAATTCATGTATCTCTCGTAGCTCTCTACACTGTAAGCAGTCTAATCTCACTTGATCACTCAATAAGCTCAGAGTCCGGGCATTGGATCATGGGGCCCCTCAAATCCCTTTTCCTATCCATTTTCCCTTGACTATGTCATGCACTATGGTCAAGTGGCACTATTTCTATTCCAAACCGTGCATTACTCACTATTCCTAACTCTGAACTCCTACCTGTCTCTTAACTCTGTGCTTGGATACCACTCTGCCATGACCCCCTCCCTCCAAAGATACCCATCCTGGAGTGGCAATGATTAATTAGAGTTAATGTCACTAGGTCCCATCTCCAGTAGACCTCGGGTTTGTGACTATCACTAAGTGTGTACAAATATCAATATATGGGTTGAATTTACCTATATAAGGAAGCCAGATCGGGAGATACGATGTGTCAACTAAAATCATCTCCATGAAAAATTTATTACAAAACCCTAAACCATCCAACAATTCCTGTGAAAATAGAACTAATAAAACTAAATGTATCCAATGTAAAGACCCAAAACAATTAATAAACTAGATCATTAACACATCAAATATCAAAAGGTTTGAGCTATTAATGCCCAAAACGGTCCCCATAATCCCCCTAGAAACCTAACAATAGTTTTATATATGTTGGGTGAGAATAAACGCATAGTGATTAGGAAAACCAATTTATCTCATGATAAAGTGGAAGGAGCATACTAATGTTCCCATGAGAAATCAATAAATCCCAAAACACCTAATATGTCGATGTAACATAATCCAAAACACACCAAGGATTGATCAACAAATAATGCATCCATGTAATATAATATAATATAAATCATATCAATGATATGGTACCCCACGCCACTTTCCCACTAAATAGCCACTCTCACACCCCCAATGAGAAACATACGGGCACTATGACCTCTTCTAAACACATCAAATCATGACCCACCTACACACACATGGTACACACCTCACATCACATCCATCCTGAACACACATGGGAATTCACAACACATCAAATCCCACCCACACACGCCCTGTCCATCAAAAAACATCTCTTCCCAAATACACATGGGACATCACAACACATCTCATCCTGATGACACATAGGAAATCACATCACAAATCACCCCGAAGAAAGATAAGACATCATATCACAAATCACACAAGACACATGGCCAACTATCACCTGAAATAGGGAGATAGGAATAGAGGGTGTCCATCCATCTATCCTCCCATAGGGATTCTGGGAAATACACCCTCCCACGTGACTATTTGTGTGTCAGAACATAGTTCATGAAAAGGGTGGGTGTGTATACAAATCATAGGAAAATATAGTGTTCATATTACTATTTATATAAAGGAACACAATCCTAAACTATGGTTTTACAATGAAAACAACAACCTACTCATGAAATCACCACTTTATAGCCACCTCTAAATGTGTAACACTATACATGAAAAATGTAATTCATAGTTCATTTTTAGTATTTAATTAATATTGATCCATTTTCTAGATTTTATGTCAACAATGCATTTAATTTGACATGTAGTCTAAATTATTATAATGTATTAATTTTTTTTTTCATGGTCATTTTTTGTTTCCCCATCCATACCTAGAAGGAAATTATCACAGCACAACACATTTCAAGAAATAGAGTAGAAGAAACAACCTAATAGCTAAAACAAATTCCACCTTCAACCATATCCCTAATACACAACAACATCAAAACAACAATAATTGTAGCCTACAAAAACAAAATGTCTTATTCACTGCCCCCACATATCACAACATAGTCACACACCATCTGTCTTTTCACTACATCCAACCCACAACACAAAACTGTGTCCACAAACAATTTACACACATACCAAATCAAAATATGTTTTTTTTATTTAGCAAGGCATCCATTATTCCATTTCATGTTATAGATTAACGGTGTCATTACCCAAGCTATATAATCATGTGGAATCCATTTTTATTAACAAAATTTACATGGTTGACCAATTTCAAAATATAGCATCCCGCCTTTTTATCACATAAGCTTTTATTACATTTTACAAAACCGAGGATCTTTATGGTTTACTGTCTTGGAAACCAGGAACATTAAACATGAAAACATAAAACATTCTTCTATAACACTTGAAAGTCTTATCCTCATGTTCAAACTAGGTTCATTACAGCATCACATAACCTGGGGACATACATCAAAAGAAAGGGTGAGCAAAAAGCCCAGTAAGGGAAACAAGAGAAACATTTTTACATGTGAACTTGAGATACTTCAATAAGGTCATAAAAAGAACATTAAGGCATGAGAATGAAATCATGAGGCATATCATAACAAAAATAACATTTTCATAACTTGAAGATGTGGCTACATCATTTTACATAGACAATCATGAACATATCACCAGTGTCCATCCCCAAGGTGTCATTTGAAAATTACCAAGGTTATTCACCAAGGTATCATGAAAATTGTAATCTCTAGTGGTTACATCATTACCCAATGCATTGGAGCGCTATCAGGGTGCACCCTTAATTTGTCTTTATTATCATGTGAGCCACATATATCATCATCAAAAATTTCATAAATAACCCATATAGAATAAAATAAATGTGTTTCATTTCATAATCATAACTTTTTAAAAACTGCTTTAAAGATATGATATTTACATCACATTAAACCCACGGAAGGGGAGAGCGGGTCTCATGTATGTAAATCCCAGAATTTAAAATAGAACATTTTGATATATATGTGAATAAACATATAGAAGTTAGAGATTTGAGTATTCACTTAATAAAATAAATTACCTTTAGAAAAAAAGAGAGAGACATTTTGAGATGAAAATTCTGCAGCATAACGGCTATGTTACAAGGTTTTTAGAAAACATTGAAAAGAGAGGGTAAATGGGTAAAACATTCATAAATGACCCAAAAAACAGTAGAGGGACAAAATCTAAGGGATTTAAGAACATGGTAATGAAATTTGAAAATATACCATATGAAATGAATAACATGAAAGAAAGACAAAAATAAGATTTCTCTTATGAAAATTCAGCAGCCTAACATCGTTACATAAACTTCAACCAAAAATGAATTGATGAGGTCAAATAGGGTCTCTCATCATATGAAAATAAACTATCAGTATGATAGATATAGAGATCAAACCCCAATAGAATAATAAGTAACTTGCAAGACTTGACATAGAATTAGAACTTTGAAAAGGGAGAAAGGTGCAAGGACCACTTAAAAATTCAGCAGCCTAACGACGCCACTTAAAACATCAAAATACTGAATTGAAGAGATGAAATGGGGTCTCTCATCATATGATCATAAAAGATCAGTATGATAGATTTAAATTTCATAACCCTAAATAATAAAGAGGAACTTGAAATATTTGACATGAAAGTATAACTTCAAAACGAGAAGGGTGAAGAACCACTTAAAAATTTGGCAGCCTAACAGTGCCACTTAAAACTTCAAAATACTGAATTGAAGAGATCAAATGGGGTCTCTCATTATATGGTCATAAACGATATGTATGATAGATATAGAGATCATAACCCAACATATCAAAAAGGAAATTGAAATAATTGACATGAAAGTAGAACTTCAAAACGAGAATGGTGAAGAACCACTTAAAAATTCGGCAGCCTAACAGTGCCACTTAAAACGTCAAAATACTGAATTGAATAGATCAAATGGGGTCTATCATCATATTATCATAAAATATCAGTATGATAAATTTAGAGATCATACCCCAAAATAATAAAAAGGAACTTGAAATGCATTACATTAAAATAGATCTTGAAAAATGAGAAGTGAGAAAGAATCTGTTACAAAACTTTCGGCAGCCTAACGGCGCCACTTAAAACATCATAAAACGAAATAATGAGAGTAAAAGGGGATCTCCCATTATATGAACATGAAAATGGAAGTAAGATGAGTATAAAAGAACATCCTCTAACATAAGAATATGGAGCATAGAAGAAGTGACATAAAAGATATTTCTTGAAAAGAAAGAGAGAGATCAGATCCCTTACCTTAAAATGTAACTCTTAAAACTCAATGGTTGGGACCTTGAGGGCTTGGGGGCACCTTGGGAGGACTCCTTGGGAGGTAAGGAGACCATAACTTCTTTGGGGGAGAGTGGGGAGTCGAATGGATGAGAGGATGGCTTTGTATTTAGAGGGAAAGTGAGGGGACAAGGCATTAATGGCCAAGGGACACCTCATTAGTGGTTTTGGAAAAACCATGGGCTTGCCCATGGTATTTGACCATGGTATTGGCCACTTGGGACACCTCATAAGTTATAATACTATTCATAAGTCAAACATATTGATTACAAACTTAATAAATCATTTAATGATGTCATTAAACACCTGTAACCTAAAAACTGTATTTTCACTATTCATCGAAAATTCAACTATCTCAGAATAATCCCAAAATTTCACCTTAACCAAATATCAATGCTCTGATTTCAAAAATGAACTCCATTTTATATAAATATTTTAATAAATATTTTTAATTTATCTTTTAAATAAATACACTATTCACCGAAAATTCATTTTTTTCAGAAAAAACACCAAATAGTTCCATAACATAATATCGGTGCTCTGAGTTCAAAAATGAAATCCATTTTATAAAAATAATTTTTTTACATATTTTTAATTTAATTTTTAATTAAAAAAACTATTCACTTGAAAAAACTAATACGTGAATAATAATTTATGAAACCACTATTTAAACATTTTATTGAATCACATTACTTAATAAAGGTGCCTAGATTATATTAATACTTTTTTTAAGTGATATTACTAATCAATTTGGACACATTACTAATCCTAATCATAAAATCACTATTCATAATTTACTATTCATCAAAAATCAAGTTGATCTTATTAGAATATAAATCTCGTACTGAACATAATTGTAGAAGACCATTTTTTGAAAATCATTACACATTTTTAATTATTTAAGGTTTACATAAACATTTTTAAAATATCCTTTTTCTAAAATTTATCAAAAATATGCATACTATATTTATCCGGTCATTTAAAAATTCATAAACATCATCATAAGAAGAAATCCCACTTTTTATTTAAATTAAAGGATTACACAACGCAGTTACGGTCTCCTTACATAGCCCCTTATCACACCAGCATATGAGCTAAGTGTATGGTGTGATAAGGTGAGAGAATTTTAGGGAGGATTGGCTAACATCGCACGAGTAGTAATTTCTATCAGTTTGAACTTCTCGCAAAGGATATTCCGTTCTAGCTTCACACGATGATGTTCGGCTTGGGTTTGGTCCAGAGCAAAGCCCAGTGGTGCTACCTCCTTCCCAAGTTCTGTTAGATGGGCTTAGATCGGTCAAAGTCTACTGGGTGAGGCCATCTAATATTCTTTCTATAATAATTAACCAAGATTACTTGTATTTAGAGACAATAACCAAAACGTTTAGTTTCCAGTGGTCATATTGACCAATGGTCATATAACCGTCTAAACCCATTGGTATCATTTTAATTATAATCATGTTATCAAATGAAACATTTTTCTTGAGTATAAAAATAAATAAAATAACACATAAAATTAGGAAACAAGATTTATTCAAAAATTCTGGTCATTACATTCTTCCCCCCATAAGAAATTGTGTCCTCGCAATTTTTAAAATTGGGTTTTGAAATTTCATTGAAAGTCCCACATCGGAAAAAGAGTCAGTAAAATTATTACTTTAAAAGAATGAAATTGAAGTACAAAGGTCACCCACGTTAACCCACACTAAGATTCCGTGTAGGAAAACATGGACATGGAAGAAAAACAAAGGGTCAAGTTCTGGGGGAGAGTGATAGAGAACATCGTTAGGAGAAAGTTAACTATAAGAAAATCCCAAACTTATGATATGTGTAAACGGTCATTGATTACCTAGTAGGAAACGTAAACCAACAACATTTTTGTTTTACGTTCCTTTTCATAATTTTGAGTGATTCATTTACAACATAAAACAAAAACATAAAAAAATATACCTATCTTCATGTAGAGTTTCATCCTTTAATAAGTTTCTACCCAAAACTAATCTTTTCTCCAAGCTATAAGAATTCAAAACTACTTGGTCTCATCAAAACACAAGAATCATCTTCATAATCCACAAAAGATTAACTATCTATTTCTTCTATCTTTAAACATTATCCCAAAAATAGAAAGGGTAAGGTAAAACACCTCTTCAAAAAGAAAGAATCCCATAGGAATGGAAACTACTTTTAAATCCTCAAAGTTCCATGGTACTAACCAGAGTTCATCATTGACCATTCCATAAATAACGGTCATTAAGATTCCTCAAAATAAACCAAGCTAATTTTGAAACCCATATACAAGAAGGATTTGATAACATAATCTTCCAAAATAAACTACATTGTTCATCTATAAACAACATCAACCACTCCTAACATCTTATAACAAAAGTATCTAACCTAAACATATTTTACCAAATATAGGTTAATCATTACCATAAGTAACCTAAATTACTATAATTCCACCTTAAATTCATCAATTCTTCAAAATATAAGTCAACATTACCCCTCAATGAAAATACCTTAGTAATCTATTTACCTCGATCATATAGGGTCCCCAAAATAGTGAACGTATTCCAAAATAATAATCATATTTTAATCCCCTAATCATCCATGTAATATTAATACGACAATCGTCTTATTTCATATCACATTGGTTGTTGAGACATGTTCTTCCATTTCTCGCCATTAACTATGAAAAGAAACCATAATTAGGGGCTTAAATACTTAGCCAATAATCATGAAAAGGAACCAAAAGCATATAAGGATAACTTGTAGAAGAAAATTATACCCTAACATGTGATCCCCTAGGTTCCCATCTAGGTTATCCATGATCATATATTCTTATGTGAGTCTTTATTTTATTTTATCTTTGTTCCTTTAACAATGGTTCATACTAAGCTTATGAATTTAACAAAGCATATCCCCCGGGAGTGTCGTAACCAAGAGTGCAGCAAGGCCCGTTGTCATGTACCAGTTCTCGTTCGAGTCTAGCTCAAAGTGGTGTTTTCAGGTTTTACCCCTTTGTACATATGTGCCAGATCCACCTCTACCTGCTCGTATCCAGACAGGGATGTATTTGATTGGAAACCCCTTACTCAATACACACCAAAATACCAGGAAGATTTCCTATTTTTAAACTTTTCTATAGGCTTGTTCCTAAGGTTTTCATATCCTAATTTCCACAAATAACTAAACCATACTTTGATACCAACTATAGCAACCCGCCTTTTTATCACATAAGCTTTCATTGCATTTTACAAATCCATGGATCTTTAAGGTTTAGTGTCTTGGAAACCAGGAACTTTAAACATGAAAACATAAAACATTCTTCTAAAACACTTGAAAGGCTTCTCCTCATGTTCATCCTAGGTTCATTACTGCATCACATAACCCAGGGACACACATCAAAAGAAAGGGTGAGAAAAAATCCCAGTAAGGGAAACAAGAGAAACATTTTTACATGTGAACTTTTGATACTTCAATAAGGTCATGAAAAGAACTTTATGGCATGAGAATTAAATCATGAGGCATATCATAACAAAAATAACATTTTCATAACTTGAAAATGTGGCTACATCATTTAACATAGACAATCATGAACATATCACCAAGGTCCATCCCCAAGGTTTCATTTGAAAATTACAAAGGTTATTCACCAAGGTATCCTGAAAATTGTAATCTCTAGTGGTTACATCATTATCCAATGCATTGGAGCATTATCAGGGCGCACCCTTAATTTGTCTTTATTATCATGTGATCCACATATATAATCATCAAACATTTCATAAATAACCCATATAGCATAAAATTAATGGGTTTCATTTTATAATCATAAGGTTTTAAAAACTGCTTTAAAGACATGATATTTACATCACTTTAAACCCACGGAAGGGGAGAGCGGGTCTCATGTGTGTAAATCCCAGAATTTAAAATAGAACATTTTGATATATATGTTAATACCCATATAGAAGGTAGATAGTTGAGTATTCACTTAATAAAATAAAATATCTTTAGAAAAAAAGAGAGAGACATTTTGAGATGAAAATTCTGCAGCATAACGGCTATGTTACAAGGTTTTTAGAAAACATTGAAAAGAGAAGGGACATGGGTCAAACATTCATAAATGACCCATAAAATAGTAGAGGGACAGAATCTAAGGGATTTAAGAACATGTTAATGAAATTTGAAAATATACCATATGAAATGAAGAAAAAGAAAGGAAGACAAAAATAAGATTTCTCTTATGAAAATTATGCAGCCTAACATCGTTACATAAAGATCAACCAAAAATGAATTGATGAGATCAAATAGGGTATCTCATAATATGAACATAAAAGATCATTATGATAGATATAGAGATTACACCCCAACATAATATAAAGTAACTTTCAAGACTTGACATGGAATTAGAACTTTGAAAAAGGAGAAAGGTGTAAGGACCACTTAAAAATTCAGCAGCCTAACGACGCCACTTAAAACATCAAAATACTGAATTGAAGAGATCAAATGGGGTCTCTCATCATATGATCATAAGAGATCAGTAGGATAGATTTAAAGATCATAACCCAACATAATTAAAAGTAACTTGAAAGAATTTACATGAAAGTAGAATTTTCAAAACGAGAAGGTGAAGAACCACTTAAAAATTCGGCAGCCTAACGGCGCCACTTAAAACATCAAAATACTGAATTGAAGAGATCAAATGGGGTCTCTCATAATATGGTCATAAAAGATAAGTATGATAGATATAGAGATCATACCCCAACATAACAAAAAGTAACATGAAAGAATTGACATGAAAGTAGAACTTCAAAACGAGAAGGGTGAAGAACCACTTAAAAATTTGGCAGCCTAACGACGCCACTTAAAACTTCAAAATACTGAATTGAAGAGATCAAATGGGGTATCTCATCATATGATCAGAAAATATCAGTATGATAAATTTAGAGATCATAACCCAACATAATAAAAAGGAACTTGAAATACTTTACATGAAAATAGATCTTGAAAAATGAGAAGGGAGAAATAATCCGTTACAAAAATTTCAGCAGCCTAACGACGCCACTTAAAACATCATGAAACGAAATAACGAGAGTAAAAGGGGATCTCTGATTATATGAACATGAAAAGGGAAGTAAGAGGAGTATTAAATAAAATCCTCTAACATAAGAACATGGAGCATAAAATAAATGAGATAAAAGAGATTTCCTGAAAAGAAAGAGAGAGATCGGATCCTTTACCTTAAAACGTAACTCTTAAAACTCAAAGGTTGGGTCCTTGAGGGCTTGGGGAACCTTGGGAGGACTCCTTTGGAGGTAATGAGACCAGAAATTCGTTGGGGGAGAGTGGGGAGTCGAATGGATGAAAGGATGGCTTGGTATTTATAGGGAAAGTGAGGGGACGGGACATTAATGGCCAAGGGACACCTCATTAGTGGTTTTGGCAAAACCATGGGCTTTCCCATGGTATTTTCCCATGGTATAGGCCACTTGGGACACCTCATACCTTATAATACTATTAATAAGTCGAACATATTGATTACAAACTCAATACATCATTTAATGATGTCATTAAACACCCGTAACTTAAAAACTGTATTTTCACTATTCATCGAAAATTCAACTTTCTCAGAATAATCCCAAAATTTCAACTTAACCAAATATCAATGCTCTAATTTCAAAAATAAACTCCATTTTATAAAAATATTTTTATAAATATTTTTAATTTATTTTTTAAATAAATACACTATTCACCGAAAATTCAATTTTTTTGGAAAAAACCCCAAAAATTTCCATAACATAATATCGGTGCTCGGAGTTCAAAAATGAAATCCATTTTATAAAATTAATTTTTTTTTTAAAAATTTAATTTAGTTTTTAATTAAAAAACACTATTCACTCGACAAAACTAATACTTGAATAAGAAGTTATGAAACAATTATTTAACCATTTTATTGAATCACATTACTTAATCAAAATTCCTAGATTATATTAATACTTTCTTTAAGTGAGATTACTAATCCATTTGGACACATTACTAATCCTAATCATAAAATCACTATTCATAATTTACAATTCATCAAAAATCATGTGGATCTTATTAGACTATAAATTTCGTACTGAACATAATTGTAGAAGACCATTTTTTTGAAAATCATTACACATTTTTAATTATTTAAGGTTTACATAAACATTTTTAAAATATCCTTTTTTCTAAAATTTATCAAAAATATGCATACTATATTTATCCGGTCATTTAAAAATTCATAAAATTCATCATAAGAAGAAATCCCAATTTTTATTTAAAACAAAGGATTACACAAGGCAGTTACGGTCTCCTTACATAGCCCCTTATCACACCAGCGTAGGACCTAAGTGTAAGGTGTGCTAAGGTGAGAGAATCTGAGGGAGGCTCGGCTAACATCGCACGAGTAGTAATTTTTATAAGTTTGAACTTCTCGCAAAGGCTATTCCGTTCTAGCTTCACACGATGAAGTTCGGCTTAGGATTTGTCCAGAGCAAAGCCCAGTGGTGCAACCTCCTTCCCAAGTTCTGTTAGATGGGCTTCGATCGGTCCAGGACTACTGGGTGAGGCCATCAAATCTTCTTTCTATAATAATTAACCAAGATTACTTGTATTCAGAGACAATAATCAAAACGTTTAGTTTCCAGTGGTCATATTGACTAATGGTCATATAACCGTCTAATCCCAACAGTCTCATTTTAATTATAATCTTGTTATAAAATGAAACATTTTTGTTGAGTATAAAAATAAATAAAATAACACATACAATTAGGAAACAAGATTTATTCAAAATTTCGGGTCGTTACACAAAATATGTGATGTTAATAGCCACACAACATGAATTCTATAGTTCCCATCATCATAAGAACAGGTAGGGACCCCAAAAAACCATAATTTTCAATGGGTAATTTATCCTATACAATTCTTAACCTCATACAGGAACAAAAAATTCAAATAAAAGATATATGATCATAAGTCATGTTCCACATCCCTTTATATTGATTTCAAACCAATTTGATTATTTTTATTAATCTAGAATTCAAAAATCTCCAAAATGATGAAAATTTATATACCCATCCTACATTATACATAATTAATAATGAAAAAATAAAATCCTACTTGGAATAAATATGATCGACAATGCCTTATTTCTCCAAAAATAGAGGTGCGCGTACAATAGGAGGAACTCTAGAGAAAAATAAAAAAACTGTTGGAAAACAATCTAAGGATGATGTTCTAGGGGATTTTTAGTCTCACGACAATGCTCAACCAATAGAATAAAGGTAATGATATCTCATCTTTAGAAAGATCGGATCTGTGACATTTGGATTGGATATAATTTGAATTACCGTTAAGCGCAAGTCTAAACAAGACCATGCATTTTAGACATTTAGAAGGATAAAAATGTATTATAAAATTAAATATATGATTTTTCATATTTTAAAGAACATCAAAACTCATTAATTATATTATTAAACTCATTTTTATCAAAATAGATGTAAAAATGAAAAATATGAAAAACTGGAAAATTCAAATAGTTAAGAAAACTATTGAAATGATTCACTAACATAGTGAGTATGATTCATTACAAGATAATTAACAACCATTGAGTCACTTCTAAAGTGCCACCACTATAGAGTCACTGCCAAAAACTTCATGGTCAGTGAGTCACCTCCAGTGCGTCATTGCCAGTGAGTCACCACTAGGGAGTCACTAATAGTGAGCTACCACTAGTTGAATCACTGCCATTGAGTCACCACTAGATTAGTCTCTACAAGGATGATCTACCACCAATTTTATCTAATACCAAAATTATCTACCACTAGGATGAGATACTATTGTAAAACTATAAATTGGGAATACTGTTGAAAATACTCGCATGTCAAAAAAACACCCCAGTCTACCCAGAGTCACCTCAAGCATCGTATTTTTTAAAAAGTAATTTGAAGGAAGGTTTTGTAAATTTCAAATTAACTCATATTTTAATAATTATAATAATTTTATAGCATTTATTTGATATTTCCATTAATAAAATAATTTATAATAAGTGTTATGTGAAAATTTAATGAAATTATTTATTTACTAAAAATTATAAATCAATTACCATGGCGCGAAAACATATTTTATATATCAAATTAATATTTATTATTGAATTTTTATTATTAATAACCCTATATAAAAATTGTATAGTTATTAAAAACATGAGTATGAGATCATTGAATTTTCATTAAATAAAAGACTATAAATGTATTAATCACATCCATCTGGCTCCAAGAGGTTCTAATTTTGATCCACAAATTATTATTTTCAAACCTAACTCATGCAAGTAAATTGTGGGAAGTTTTAGGGTCATTTTTATTCCATATCACATTATTTTTATCCAAAACTTCATGATTTACCCTTCGTGGTGGAAATAGAAATATTCATGATTACTATTCATAATATACAAAAATAAAAGGTACCTATTTAATAAATTTGTGCATTCTAAATACAGAAATGAAAACTTTTTTCAAAAATTAAAATACATATGTTTCTGAATTTAAATTAAATTTAATCCCACCAAATGCAATAAAAATAGTTTTCTTAAAACTATCAATTTCTAAACACAAAAGTATACATATTCCAAATAAGATATAAGAATGATTAAAATTTAATTATTTTTATTATTTGAAGAAGAATAATAATTAAGACACATCTTGGGAAAATTAAAAACAAAAATGTACTTTTACTATAAATAAATTGATTTTTTTATAAAAATCATTATTATTCATTATTCACTGGAAAAGAAATATATTTAATGAAATACTAACAATTCACCCAAAGATAATATTGAAATTATGCTTTCAAAAATGATTTCATTTTTTTTCATGATGAATTTATAAAAATTTATAATTTAATATCAAAACATGTACACTAATAAAAGGTGAGAAAATTACGTTTAAAAAAATATAGCCTTTATGTGTAAAATTTTATTTATTATTATCTTTTTCCTATTAAATATATTGGATGAATGTAAATACATTTGATTTAATAAATAATATATATGTTTCATAATTTGATTTAAACTATTTATTACGACCAATTTAATTACTATGTTATAATGATAACATAATAATATTTCAAATTTTAATTATATTGGGTGTTTCATATAATTTAATTTTTCAAAAAGATTAAATTTAAACAGAGACATTCCATAAAATAATGAGGTGTTAAATTCTCTTATCCTTCAATAAATTCAATCATATAAATTTAAAAATTCACTAAAAAATCAAATCTTGATACATGAAAATTATTTTTGAGGAATCTCACACCGTAAATATGGTCAATGAAACATCCTCATAATAAGAGGGAAATGGAAATATTTAGATCACCAACAAAATTATACATTAAAACAGGGTAATATTGGTGGGAAGTAAAAACCTAGGTATGGAAGAGAAATTTAACTATCATGTTCAGATAGAGTGTGATAGAGATCATAGTCTTTAGAATGTTAAGAAAAAAACCATAAATCTGTTATTAGATGAAATACCATTGATTTATCTGAATGAAATCTTAAGGGATACATTTTTTGTACAAAATCATTTTCCTAGTATTTCAAGATTACATAAATAATCTAATTATATCTTGATAAAATAAAATAAAATTATTAATTTTCATTTCATAATATTAATATCATCATTTTATTTTTTTATCCATTTTTCTTTCAACTTTTATTTGAGGAAATTTATATTTAATATGATTTTTATGTCCTCGATCACTTTTAATAAACCATAAGTTCCAAAAGTAATCCTTCATCCAATAAATATTTATCAGAACCAAATTTCTTATAAAAGGTTATCCAATATTATATATCATAATTTAACCTCAATCAATAATATCACAAGTTTAAATAAATCCATTCCATATGTATTTAACCATAAGACTCATCCAAAATACATATTTCCAATTTCAATGTAAAAAACTTTAGAAGTATGGTAACTAAATTTCTAAAATAAATGTCTCATTAGATTTCCAATAAAACATAATGTATCTATCAATGTCACCTAAGAAAATAATTAGTACATAGATCACTATAAAATATTAATGAACCCACGAATTCATCTAATAATAAAATCCCATTTTTTCATATATACTCCTTAAATATGAACATGACGTAAACCCTACAAAGATAACACGTAGCATAAAATCACTAACAAATATCATGGTAACCAATATCTTCCTATATACATCACTTTACCATTTCAATTTCCACATCAAACGCATATTTAGATTGTCATCTCCAAACCACGGGTATTCAAGATGATCAACTTACAACAGAATAAATTTTTGTCATTACTATTACTATTCATCACATTCTTTCATATCCTTAATGAATATGTACATCCCTATAATTATTATACATTCCATAATAGAGATAAATTGTACATAATCAATAAAATACTTTTACTACATTATTATAGGATTCCGATATAGGAGAAAAGTTATTATTTAAATTCTGTTGTATCAATAGCATAATCATGACAAAGATCCCTTAGTTTCTTCCTTGGGATATTCTATTGATTCTTGGGGCATTAGTTTACATAGTGCCATATCTCCTTTCAGTTTTAACACTAAATATAATCCATTTCATTCTTCTATTTGATCTATTTATAATAGTGACCCTTATCAATAATTATATAAAAAACATTGAATACCTTCAAGCACGTCCAAGGGTGATTCAATCCAAAATTATCACATTTTGGAAAACAATTCGTTCTCTTACTACCTTTATCCATATTTTTCTATGTGATCCACTTCTTTTATTTATTATATAATAGTCCACAAGACTTGGAGAATTATTTTTCTATATTTATTGAAAATAAAAATATTTCATCATATGAAAAAAATTATAGAGAGACCAGACCCCTTCAAAGACGTTTCCTAATCCCTTCCATGAAATGGTCAGTAATTCAATCTATGTTGCATATGTAAACTGTAGAATACCTAGATAACCATTTAAATGATAATTTATGTAATTAAAAACCTTTAATATATTTTTATTTATTAAAAGGAACATTTTTTCATTTCAATTTGTTCCTCATAAGGGAAATATTTGTCGAAGAATGTATCCTTAAAATCATTCCATTCCATGAGTTCCTTTTATTCTTCCCCTAATATTATGGATTAATGACTAAAATTGATTATCATCACTATTGAATAGATGAACTTCATTTGTCATATTTTTCTTTTCATTTCATCTCAATGCGTCAAATATCTTATCCAAAGACTTAATTCATTTATCAAATACAATTGCCTTAGTAGTCCCACTAAAGGATGAGGGATTCTATCGCATAAAGTGACCTAACATAGGATAGTCTCCCTATGAAATATGTTTCACCATAAAATCATGGTTTTTTGTCAAAACCTAATTAATCTCCCATAAAATAGCTAGAAATTACTCTATTATAATAATAGTTTTGTTGGTTCTCTTAGTAAGAAAATCTCTATATTCTCTCTGAGTATTGAAAACATTGTTCCTTCCATGATCCATTTCTGAATAATAGAATATATTAGATTATATAATGTAATCATTAAACATAATGTATAATTCCAAAAATACTTAAATACTAGTCATAAATTCAAAATATATGTGTGGCTAATCTCATAATCATAAACATGGTTTCATTGCTATTTTCTTCAATGGTTATCATTAATGTCTATCATAGAGTTGTGTATGATAATGTATGTTTTCAAAAATCTAGTTCCCATCATTTTACTAACCCTGACCTAACACAAACAATAAAACCCATGACCCATGTATCCAAAAGTCAATGGTTAATTTCATAAATTTCCATTATTACATGGAATTAAATACTGAAGGACCGAATAGATTGTTATTCTTAGTAAACAAGATACATACATGAAACCCAATTTACAATGGGAAATACAATAATAAAATAAACAACTCGACATATTTATATTCATTCCAAGAATTCATCTTCATATACTAGGTAAAGGAAACAAAATAAGGGTCATCCCAAACACATAGTAATTTTTAACTACACTGGAAGGTAACGTGAATCAATAACAATAATAAATATGGATATGTAAATAATTGAGCACAAGATCCATTTAATCCATAAAATAAGATTATAATGAATCCAGATATTTTTCCAAAGTGAAATTCTCATGAATAATAGTAACTAAATTACAAATGTACGAAATTATTATATTTTATACATCTCGTATATGGAAAATGATCCACTACTGTCAAGACCTTTCATGGGACTTTTTAATAATTATAAAAAAAAATATTTAATTCTAACGTAATAGATTCATCCCATGTTACTATAGATGCATCAGGTGGATCTCTGTAACATGGCTCCAATAATGTCTAACAATCAAAATAAATACTCATATATATTGAATAATATGTTTAATTTATCAAATAATTTTATTGAGTAATTTATTTGAATTTAGAATCCTTCCACGTTTAATCAAATAAATTTCAAAGTAAACACTATATGTAAAATGGTATAAGACTTATATAATAATCATATATATGATAAAAAACATGTATATTTAGGGAAATTTTTTTTTTTGAATTATGATCATAAATAATTCAATGGTTAGAATTTATGCTATAAAAATGAAATTAGGTGTGTAATATTAAAATATGCCTCAATGAAGTGAAATTGAGATGAGGTGCATCACAAATTTAATACCATTGTTGTGAAGATGAAAAAACAAACCAATTATGCGTATTCACTGTGAATACACATAAAAAATTAAATAACACATAGTATAAAAAAATACATTTCCTAAATAATCTTAGTATAACATAATCCAAAAAGTATAATTTTTAACCCAAAGAATGGAAATTGAGTTTAGAAATCCCTTACCACTTTTTAATTAGAAGAATCAAATTCACCATAAAAATAATAATAATAAATTGAAACAATTAATACCATAAATATAAATAAATTCATGAAATTATATATCAAATGGGAACTACACCACACAAAAAAATAGATGTTAAATATGGCATAAATATAACAGAAATAAAAGTGAGACAAAAACCCTTAACATTCACTTCCCTTTAGCGTTGATTGCATTAATCTACATTATAATGGTTTAATTAATTTTATTAATTTATTATATAACAAAATTGATATTTATAAAATCTTTTATAATAATTTTATAACATCTCATCAGTCACTCATTAATAATATTTCATCATTTCCATTGTTTTGGGTGTTAACTGCCCCATTTTCTCAAGAATTTTTTGTCATGAATATACCAGTTATTATTCATTTGATATAGATCTTTATTATAGGGAATTATATATATTTCATAAATATCATACATATTACATTAATATATTTTAACAACCATTCTTGAGTATTTAACCTGGGAAATGAATCAAATCGGATCGTAGAGATGGTAGGTCGTAAGCTCGCATTAGAAACAATATCATTCCATTAATCATTAAAATGGTCTGAACAAAAGAGATATATTAATTATCTAAAATCAATATAATTTCAGAATGATCATATAAATATTATTTCCATCATTATACACATTCAATTAAAGTGGTGATGAATCCAAAATTACACCACATCGTTGTGATAGTAAGTCGTATGTACGCATGCATAATACTTTTATTTTCAGATGATAGATAAAAGGTGGAGTATGTTTATCCCATAATCATAATAACACATCATAATATTTATTATACTATATTTATTTTTATATTATGAAACAAAATCCTGAAATTGAATTATAATAAGAATTTACCTTGAATGAGTTGGTAAAACAATTACTTCTTTTTCAACGGACTTCCTCTAGATCTATTCTTAAAGGACATAGGGTTGGTCTTTTAGGAATAACATGACCTACTGGACATGGATATGTATTTTTATAAGAGTAATTGTAAGGATTTGGTTGATATAAAAGTATTAATGTTGTGCGAATAAGTGAGGGAGTATGTTACCAATTATAATTAAGCTAGGGTTAATTTTGGAAACACTCTAAATATAAAATTAATATAAATTAATTTTCAATTAGAAATAGTTCTGAAATGATATATTTTGAAGATGTGATGAGGATGTATCTAAATCATATTATCCAATAATTGTTTGTCATGCTTACAATACATTTTTATACTTATTTGTTTCTTTTAACCCTTATTTAATCCATTTATCTCAGACCATGACAACATTAAGTTTTTTTCTCTGAGGGTTAATATATTTACAATAAAATTCAAAAATGCACAAAAAATATAATTTCGGATATTTTGAACATTATCAATATAATTTGACAAAATTTTTTATTCTTAATAATTTTATATAAATTAATAAAATATTTTTTATTTTAAAATACATCATTAATATCTATTTTGACACTATTTATTACATTGAATATTAAAAATATCAATAGAAGAAAATATATTTGAAAAAACAATTTTAATACATCCCTAACAATTAAATTTCAAAAATTAAATTGTTGTATTATATTTTTTAAATAAAATTATATTTATTTTAGTATTTTATTATAATTTATTTGACATTTCAATTAATCAAATATTTACTACATAACCATTATGGGGGAATTTAAGGTTATTATTTATTTAATGAAAATTGAAATTAAAATATAAATATGTATATAAATCATCTATATTTTAAATGATTATTTGTCGTCAAATATATCTACAGAATAACACTATATAAAAATTGATGTATTTATTAAAAATATTTACTTTCCTTTAAATTAAATATTATAAATGTCATAATCCAATATATGTAGCTCTAAAAGGTTATTATTTAGATCCCTAGATGATTATTTCCAAATCCAACTCATCCAATTAAAATTTTTCAAGTATAATGGTCATTTTCGAGTCCTTGTCATATGATTTTTACGCTTAAGTACCTGATTTACCCTTTATCATGTAAAACACATACCATCATTACTATTCATATTGTCCAAAAATAAAATGGGACTATTTAAAAATTTTGGATCATCTAATTAAAAAATTTTAGAACATTTTCTAAATTCGAAATATATAATATGTAGAATTTAATATCAAATCAATCTTAAAAACATCAAGGAAAATCGTTTTTATAAAAAAGAATTATAAAACCCAAAAAATGTACATATTCCAAAATAATGTAAATGAATGTTTAAAATAAAATTAATTATATTATTAATAATTATTTAAAACTTATGTTACATAGAGATCAAATTTAAAATATGAAGTAACTTTTAATATAAAGAAATACAATATTTTATAAAAATTGGTATTTTCATAATACATGTGAAAATCAATCTTTTCAAAAATAATTAATAATATTCATCCAAATATAATTTTTACATTAAAAATTTAAAGTTTATTTTTATTCTTTAAAATTGAATTTATAAGTGTGTCATAATTTATTTTTAAAAAACGTGCTCCATTAAAAGATGGAAAAATACCTTCAGAAAAATATAGATTTTATCTCTAAAATTGGATTTATTCTTATTTTATGCCTATAAAATCTAATGGATGAGTTTAAAAAACGTTTATTGAAAAAATAATATATAAACATTATAATGTTGATAATACTAATCATTCTCTTCAATTTAACTAATATGTTAAAAGTATTACATAATAATATTTCTTTGTTTGTTTAAAATTGGTTTTGTGTATGACGTTAGCTATCAAAAATAATAAATTTAAAATAATACATACCATAAAATGAAGGGGTATTACAAGATCAATTGAAATATATAATAAAATTGAGGATTTTATTCCATTATGTCACTTGTGTAATGTTATTCATGCCTATATATCATAAAAATAAGAATTCCATGATTGTACAACATCAAAGAAGTAAAAAATCAAAGGATTTAGGAAGAGGAAATATATATTTATTATTTTATTATCATTTATCTTTAATAATGTAATAACCACTATTCAGTTTTAGTAAGAAATATGGATCTACTTCCCACATTCAATTCAATTCATTATAATCCTCTCACCTTGGTGACTTGTCAAAAGTATGTATATGATGGTTTGTTTATTTAATAATTTATAATAAAAATTAAATTCTATGGGCATAACTCATGGGGTGGAAATATTTTAAGGGGACCTATCCCAATAATAAAAAAGGTATTCTAGGTTTTTACTATTAATGATATTGGTTAAATTAGTGTTTATGTGCATTTTTTGGAAATGGAATGAAAATATGGAATTTGACATACAGAAATATAATATAATGCAATAAGATTTGAGGGATAATTAATAAAAATCCATCCTTATGGTTTTAATGAGCTCTAATCGAGTATCATCCTTCAGTTTGGTCCAAATCAAATGAAAATGTCAAAACAGATGAATGGATTGTAAATCATGATTTTGAGTTTAAATAACTAACATCATTGATAGAAAGAAAAATGAGGAAATGATCATAAGATATTGATCATTAATCAAAAGGAATCTAATGGGACAAACTGATGTTGAATCGGGGTTTGAATAGATAATTTATCCATGAACCTATCTTAGGAATGTTTATGAGCTCTCTGGGGATAAATATAAAGGTTTCTAAACACTGGATGATGAATATAATAAAGGTGTTAAAGATATAATAATTTTTATGGTAAAAAATAAATTCAAAAAAATCATATAAGGTGAAGAGTATGGTTGTAGAATTGGCAAAAAAATTTCTCCAACCATACACATATCTCTACCCAAGAAGGGAGCTCGCATGGTTCTTGCACACGGTTTAGGAAACAATGTGAAAACCATGATACATGGGCCTGTTAAAAACGTCAAATTTGTCACATGGTCTTGATGCCTATGTCAAACTATTAGTGTAGTGCATGAAACCCTATTCTTCTCACTGTAACAGTCATCATGGTTCGGAGAATCCATGCAGGCAAGGGATTATAGTTTCTTGTAACTATGTTATAAAGTTGATTCTTCAAGAATATGGGTCTCTAGTCTCTAGAAAAGCCTCAAATTATTTTTCCTCAATAAAATTAATGGGATTTCATGTTAGTTAAAAAACAAATAATTGAACTAAAATTTAGATGGTTTTTACCTCATAGGAAATCATGGTTCTTACAGACATCCTCCTTAATGGAACTCATCCTCGAGTTTCAATTATAAGGGTGGTGAAACATTATCTTTGAATAAATTATGACATTGAGCATTGATGTTGGATTCATGCTCACAATTATCTTCTTTGACAATGACGTGATACCATAAAACTCTTACTAAAGGGTCATACTATCCTCAATGAATATTAATACTATGACAATGTATTGGACTAAAAAATACTCAAAAGAATCATCAAAATGTAATCCATCAACCATGAAATCAAAAGTATGAGATAGGTCGACATGGTGATAGCGATGTTATGAAATGTGGAAGATTCCATGCATGGAATTGTACCTTTGAGGTAATAGGAATTGATAGGATTCCATCCTGAGTGTATTCAAAATCTAAAAATAACAAAAAATGATGAGAAACGTTCCCTTATCTTAGCATCCATTAATAATCACGTATGGGTGATAACTACATGAAAACACTATCCAAACATCAAACACCAATGGTTGTAAATATAAAATGGATTTCACTTTCTATATAGAGTTAGAATTAATCATGTGATTCCATATCCACTTAGCCTAATCCAATGTCTCATGCATGAGATGTGGACCTAGTAGCACTTCCTCCACTACCCCTATCTACCAGAGCGGTGACTATAATGGCCTTCTATACAATGCCTCATATGTTTCCATTTGAATCAGTCCCTAAAATCTATTATTATAATTAAAATAAATGACAAGTTTATACTTCTAACAATAACCCCCCAAAATCATCGACGCATACTCAGAGCATGTCCTCTAACAATGGTATTGTTTGTTCCGATTGACCTTCAGTATAGGGGTGAAAGTTTGGGCTCAAATAGGTGCCTATAGGAATGGGAATTCATGTTCTTAACACATGTAATAAGAAGCTAGCCCCAAGAAACTCTATATGTTAAAAGCATTTTTGGGCCACTCCCATGTAACAGTAATTCTGCCTTTCTCCAAGTTAACTGATACCCCTACCTTATAGATAGAATGAACCAGGAAGTGTGGTTTATCAATCCAAAAGTGGAATTTAGTGATATTATAATACATATAGTTCTCACTCAATGTATTCATAATGATATTAGAATATTCTTCATGGTTTTTCTAGTATGAGAATATATCAATATGTAATCTTTTAAAGAAAACAACGAATAAATCCATAAAAAGGCAGAACACCTGATTCCATAAATCCATGAAAATTGAATGTGTGTTCATGAGACCAAATTACATAACTGGACGCTTGAAAACACCATACCTACATGGGAACACTATAAGAGGTATCTCTGAAGGTCCAATATGAAACTAGTGATATCTTGACATAAAATTGATCTTTGAGAATACCCAAAATCTCTCTGAGATGGTCAAAGAGGTCATACATATGAGGAATGGGATACTAATTCATCATATTATCCTAATTTAACTTCTATTAATTGAAAAAAAATTATAAGAGATCCATCTTCATTCATTGATAAAAGGAATATTGAACCCGAGGAAGAAGTATTCAGTTTTATAACACCATTGTAATTCAAAATCCCTATCCTAATATGGAGATCTTGAAACGTAGTAGTATCCATTCTATATGGAAGAATGGATAACCATGCAGATCTAAGAACTAGCTTGATAAAAAACACTACATAAGACTTAGGACAAGGTCTATAGAAGATTTTAGGGAATATAGTTATGAAATGGTCTACTATAGAAGGGAATTAAGCTTGATTTGACCCTTCATAATGCATATAAAATCTTTCAATCATGCCGGTCACACAACCCAGGCCAAGATTCTTTGGTGTAGATCTACCAACCAAGACATCCCAATAACCCTTCCAATGATAAAAACAACCCTATAGTGAGGTGAAGGATAACCTACGATGATAGCATTCAACGTAAGAATGATAGGGTCTGAACAAGTCTATCCTATGAATGAGACCAAATCTAGTCATATGAAGTACAAAGATGTCCCAAAAAAAACAATTTCCTCCCATCTCGAGAGAGAATTCCTTACATGGGAGTATATGACTTGAAAGAATTCCTAATTGATTATCAAGTGTCATCACACCCAAAAATTACTCAATATCACGCCCAAGGAATTCCAAAATAGACATAGAGATAAAGGAATGTTAATCTCTCATTTCGAATAAGAAATTCAAAAATTTATAGGATAAAATAATAGTATATCAAATATTAGATGGATCAGAAGCCTGGTCCTCTAGTATAGGGAACAAAAAATAAATATTACTTGATACAAGACCCGATGATACAACCTATTTACTATGATTGGGTCCTCTCTATTTTTTATGTGTATCTAATGATTGGATACATCATCTATGAATTCTTCCTCTGCCTCTATGGTCATAAGTACACTATCTACATACCCAGAGAGGTTCTCTAGATCCCACTCTTCAAGGTAGAGCTGATATAGATCCTATCCCACTATGTACATATTTGAATGTCCTACAAAATTGAGGAAGATTCCCCAATCATCCATAGTATTATCACTCAATGGGGTCTTTAGGACACTAGATCTTATTATTCAGTTACTCTCCACAATGGTTATAGACCACATAACTATCACTGTGTGTCAAATGGTTGTCACTTCTCCTATGTGTAGTCTCAAAGTATCCTTTCTAGACAATGGTTGAACCAAATTCCAATATCTGTTATGAACCACCATGCCCAACACTGTCATCTTGAATTAGGTATCTCTTAGTGATGATATAATTTTTTATTATATCAAACATGGTATTCAACCAAAAAATGTTCACATGGTATTAAATAGGATACCTAATCCCATCCTCAAATCATCTTGATTTTGGTGGCTCGTCAGCAGTATATATAGTCACAATGCACTAAAGCTCTGTAATATGAGACAAGTAGTATGTAACGAACATAAAACCAAGGTGTTGATTCAAGATCTCCCAAGAATGATCACCCCATAGGGTATGTAGAGACCCGAAGCCTGATGTACATGGACTTTACATTACTTTTGCGGAATACTTAGTACATTATAAAAACACACACACAAGGATCGTAATAGTTTAGTGTCTTTGGAAACTCCGAACGTAATCTTCTAATCGTGGTGAAAGATCTTCAATCATCTCCTATAAATATCTTCCCTTTTTTTTACCTAAAACCTTTCTTTATATCCTGGGGAAAATAAAACATAAAAGGGTGAGCTCAAATGCTCAGTAAGGGTAAACAAAAGAAATATCAATCACATCGTATTCATAAAAACATAACATTTTGGAAATCTTAACCTGCAAAAGAGAGCATAATTTCATAACATGGGATAAATCATGGCAGTGAAATGTAATCACAATAATCATAACATAAAACATGAAACTTTGTGGCATTCACACATAATCATAGAGAATCATTTCTTGTTAGTCAAGACTCTTTGCCAAGACTATATTAGTGGACAAAGTCCCTTTCTGAATCGAGCAACCCTCATTTCAGTCCTGTTTCACTGAAACGGTATAACCTACCATTCCAGCCATGTCTATCTCATGAGATATAAAATCTTTACCCAATGCATTGGAGGGAGATATAGGTCCCACCCATATTATAATGAATCCTTTCTTATGTGTGCCACATAATCATATATCATACATCATCGCATAACCCATGTAATAAAAATGGGATTCTTAAACAACATGACATCATAAAACAATTCATATAAGATATATGAATTCATAAAAATGTTTCCATCACAACATAATCAAATCCATGTAATAATTGGGATAAAAACAGAACCTTTTTATTATCTTATATGGAAAATAATTTTGATAAAATATTTGAACTTCATTCTTGAGGAAAATATCCTTTCTACTTCAAAAAAAACACTTTTCTTTTCTTAACATGTCATACAATTATAAACTAAAAGAAGTTTATTAAAAATAAACTTGAAAACTTATAAAGTAAGATTTTTGGAAATAAAGTTTTAAAAATACATTCATGCCGTATAAGTTAAAAAAAATTCTTCCCGTACTTTTGTCGGAAAAGTCAAAAAAGTACCTCGTACGAAAAACAACAAAAGATTCATTTCATATTCTTTAATAAAAACTCACTGAAGGGTAAAATTGGATTTAAACAATTGTAGGTGGATGAAAATAATATTACATATTGAGGAAACATGGATTTGGATGTTAAAATACACCCCAGTAAATACTAAAGTATAAACAATCTCAGATAAAAATGAGATTGTGATATTTCCCTTACCTTAGGTCCGATTTGCTTCGTATGTGTCCGAACCTCCTCTTCTTTGAAACGCCTCTTTGAATCCACCACTTAGGTAACTAATATTGGTCTTTGAAGAATACCAGGACCTCTAGGATTATTCTAGGGAAGTGTAGAATGGATTTTGGCAGGGGTTGGCCGAGCATGAGTGCTCAAATTGGTGTGAGGAGGAGGGGGAGGAGGTGTCCTTTTATAAGGGAGGAGAGGGGCACCTTAGGAATTCTTAAAAATATTAATTTATAATAAATCTAACCCCACTTAAAAACCTCCAAAAATGACTCATATTAAAAGATTAGATGAGATAGGGTTGTAATCTCATAAACCAATCAAATTTAGACATGTTTGGATCTTATTTTAAACCTTATCATAGTGATTTATCCTTATTTAATCTATTTAAGTTTATTTGTGGAAATAAAATTCTAAATTTTAAATTATAAAAAATAATTACTCTTTCGTTGTGAATTTTCCATAATTGTTTTCTTTATAACATTATAGACCATATAAATATAAATTTGTAATTTTTAAATATTTTTGGGATTTTTAAACAATTTTATAATATGTTATTTTTGTAAAATAACAATAGTGTCAATTTTGACACTATTCATTTATTTGAATTTAAATAAAATATATACAGAAGATATGTTCGAACTAAAAGCATTAATATATTAATAAAAGGTCATATGTATCTATAAAATTAGTTTATCACATTAAATAGTTCATATAATATTTATTTTATTATTTTTAAAACCATTTATTTGGTTTATCTCTTAATAAAATAATTACTACATCATTTTTGTATAATTATTTAATATACTTATTTGTTGTATAAAAATTTAAAATAAAATCCTATGATGAAGATAAATATATTAAATTTCAAAATAATACTTTTACTCTAATTTATCATCTTAAAATCACAATATTTAAATTGTTATATTTATTAAATTATGAAGGTGACAACTTTGGCATCATTTAAAATAAAATAATATAAGGGTCATAATCGCTTTTATAAGGCAACAAATTGTCAAATATTCTACCATTGGATGATTATGGTTTACATTTACATGGACAATAAGTTTTGGTTAGGTATTTGTGAATTTTATGGTCACTATTAGTTAAAAAAACAATATTCTTGATTTTTCACTAGATAAACAATTTCTGCATCTCTATTGTGTCATAATTAATGATAATTATTTAATCCCTAAAAATTATAAATAAATTTATATGATTTATATAATTTCATTAGCTTTCTGGAGACTATTCATGTTCGATTTTTGATGAAGTTTATCACTAAATTAAAATTAATATACTTATAAAATTTAAGAGAGTGACATGTTGTCACTTTCTTTGGTTTTAATAATAATTAGGTTATTTTCATGGAAAAATGTCCATTAAATGATTCTAATCCGACCATTAGGTGATATGGGTTGTCCTTTAGTCATCCAATAGGATTTTGACATTTGTTAGGGTAATTTTAAAATATTATATTTACCCTTAATTACCTGATTTACCTTTAACTATGGTAAATAAAATTTACCGTAGTTACTATTCATAATTCCCAAAAATAAAAAGTAGCTTATTAACATAAATTGGACCCAATGATTCCAAATATGGAATCAATTTTTTAAAATTACATACATAGAAGTTGCAGAAATTAAATTAAAATTAATCCCGTTGTCGAATAAAAACAGGTTTTTGTTTAAAACATTGCAAAAGATTGAATTGATTTAACCTACGAATTCAAGTTAAAATCAATGCTAATGACATACATGGTAAAAATATATTATATTTATACTTTAAAACCATTCAATATTATAATTTAACCACATAAGATATTACGATGAAAAAAGTTGTTTTTAATTAAAATACAACGTGTTTTTACTATTCATTAAAATGTGAAAGTTACCAGAATAATATGAAAAATTTATCCAATGTAAATTTTTATTTCTTGATTCCAAAGAAGAATTTTATTTTGTCAAATTGAACTTATAAACATGTCAAAAACTAGATTTAAAGTGGGTGTGCCATCAAAAGGCGGCAAAACTGCATTTTTTGAAAAATACTTATTTTACCCGAAAAATTTATTTTGTTCTTATACCATGTTCTAGAAATGTGTAAGATGAATAATAATGTTATAAAATTCAAAATTTAGTTAATACTATTCATAACGTTTAGTTCATGACAATATTATAATAATATAACATTGTTTATTAAAACCCGGTATTGTGTACAACACACGCTATCGAGGAAGGTCACGATTGCGTGTAATGCAAGCCAAGTCAGGGTTGCGTGTTGTGAAAGAATCATTCGTTGTTTCGTATAAAATAATCCAACCATATTTAATTTATACATTTAATATATATATATATATACTCAATTTTGCGTAGAATAACTATTATCAAAATTGTGTGTAACACGGTCCAAGAATAGTGTTGTGTATACTGCAAGCTAATACGGTGTTGCGTATAGCACAAGGTAATCTTGGTGTAGAATACAACATAAGACATTAATGAAATTAAAATAATATTTTTCATAAAATCTCGGGGTGTTACATTCTACCCCCCTTAAAATGAATTTCGCCCTCGAAATTTGTCGGGGTTATAAATGGTTTACTATTTGAAAGTTTCTTTGATAGAAACCCAAATCGTAAAAAGGAATACCAAAACTTATCTTTAAAAAAACAAAAGTATGAAACGTAACGGTTACCCAAATAAACTAATCACTGGGTTTCCACATAGGTGAAAATATGGATATGGAAGAGAAATCTAACCATCATGTTCTGATGGAGAGTGGTAGAGAACATGGCCATGGAAAAGCTAGCAATCACAAAGCCATAAATTTGTGATGATCTAGGGTACCATCTGATTAATCGGATATAAGGGCACTAGGAAAACATTTTTTGTTTTCAAGATCATTTCCCTAAAGTTGAAAATTTGAATTACAATAAATACTTACTTTATTTTGGTACAATCTCACTGTTGTTCATGCCTTGAACAATTTCCACTTCATCTCTTAAATAAATGAAGTTGAATCTGTTATTCGTGAAGTGTTAGCAGATCATGTGATAGAATGACAGGTCATTCCATCTGTCTCAAACAAAAGGTTAGTAAAAATTATATACATAAGTTGATCTATAGTGAGATTAATCATATATGGTTCCTAAAATGAACTTATACTTTAAATATCATACTGCTTAATATAATAAAACTAGTTTTCTACTAAACAGGGACTTCCTGTAGGTCAGTGGTTGGCGATAAAGGCCAGTCACACTTCGGTTGTGGGTTCGATTCCCACAGCCTTGTCCGAAGTGATGGGCTGTCGCCCGTCCTGCAGGTTGTCCTTTTTCTAAAACTACATTACTATAACATCACATAAATAATATCAAAAAAAATTCTATACTTAAACAATACTAACTTATGGTTAACATAATCCATTACAATCTTTAGGCTTATCTAAAATACTTCGGTCCAAGCTCATAGTATAAAGAAAATGATTACTTGAAATGTCACCAACCAAGCATGTGAATACCATCATTTATCCCCCATATATCTTTTTGGTCACATTCCAATAATGTGAATACTTTAAAGTTGTATTCTCTTGAAAAATATGAATACCCATTAAACCTTAGTGAAAACATGAATGCTGTCAAAAGTTAACTGTTTCCACATACCAAAATCCAAAAATTATATATACTCAAACCATGATATAACCTTCTCCTTATATCAGTCATGAGCTCATGAATACTATCAAACATTTAATTTTCTCCTTATCCCTTCATTATGCGCATATCATCTACATTCCAAAAATATCTGAATAACCTTTCATGGATACTGGTAACATTAATCAGACAACAATGTAACAATCCTTACATGTCTCTTTATTCCATAGTACCATGAGATTACTTATACAACATTACACATGATAAAGATGTAATCATTCCACTACATTCTTAAACCATTGACCGATCTTAAACAATTATTTCATCTCACATATCATTTGTAGTCCCTTCATCATCATCCACATAAATACTTCCCATACGACCATACTGATTATCTTCATGAGACTTTCCCTTAGGGCTTGGTTTGCATAATGCCCGTACATTCCACATTTAAAACATTTAACCATTGTTGATGTCGTAGAAATACCATTATCCTCATCCATGTTGTTAACTGAACCTTTTCCTTTGCATTTACTTGCTTTGTGTCCTTCTTTTACACACCCAAAGCATCTTCCAGTTCCTTTGAAACATTCTCCTTGATGCCACTTCCCACATGATTTACATAGGGGAAATTGAACTTTATTTCCTCTATGATCATCATGAAACTCCATATTTCTCTTATTATCCGAGTCAGGAAACTAACCAAATTTTACTTTATTGATCATATTATGAGATTGCTGATTCGGCATAATAATGATGTTTGGACATCCAAATCCCATTTCATTATGAAGAATATCATTCAATTTTCCATCATATCCTCCATTATCGTGAATCATCTTGTTTCCAGCCATTTTCTAAAACCCAAAAAGAATAGTGTGAGAGGCAAAAATCATAATAAAGGGGGAGTAACTTCAATATCTAACATCATAGGTTTAATTCTATGATCGTTAGCGTAATTCTAGTACTATAACCTAGACACATACTTATCCTTAGAGACATCCCTAGACATACCTTAGAAATATCTCTAGGGATCTCACTAAAGTTCTCGCATCCTAGTTTCCAAAGGTTGACTAAACCTTTCCTCTGATACCAACTGTAGAGACCCGAAGCCTGACGTACATGGACTTTACATTACTTTTGCGGAATACTTAGTACATAACAAAAACACACACACACGGATCGTAATAGTTTAGTTTCTTTGGAAACTCGGAACGTAATCTTCTAATCGTGGTGAAAGATCTTCAATCATCTCCTATAAAGATCTTCCCTTTTTTTTACCTAAAACCTTTCTTTATATCCTGGGGAAAAGAAAACATAAAAGGGTGATCTCAAATGCTCAGTAAGGGTAAACAAAAGAAATATCAATCACATCGTATTCATAAAAACATAACATTTTGGAAATCTTAACCTGCAAAAGAGAGCATAATTTCATAACATGGGATAAATCATGGCAGTGAAATGCAGTCACAATAATCATAACTTAAGACATGAAACTTTGTGGCATTCACACATAATCATAGAGAATCATTTCTTGTTAGTCAAGACTCATTGCCAAGACTATCTTAGTGGACAAAGTCCCTTTCTGAATCGAGTAACCCTCGTTTCAGTCCTGTTTCACTGAACCGGTATAACCTACCATTCCATCCATGTCTATCTCATGAGATATAAAATCTTTACCCAATGCATTGGAGGGAGATATAGGTCCCACCCATCTTATAATGAATCCTTTCTTATGTGTGCCACATAATCATAAATCATACATCATCGCATAACCCATGTAATAAAAATGGGATTCTTAAACAACATGACATCATAAAACAATTCATATAAGATAAAGGAATTCATAAAAATGTTTCCATCACAACATAATCAAATCCATGTAATAATTGGGATAAAAACAGAATCTTTTTATTATCTTATATGGAAAATAATTTTGATAAAATACTTTAACTTCATTCTTGAGGAAAATATCTTTTCTACTTCAAAAAAACACTTTTCTTTTCTTAACATGTCATACAATTATAAACTAAAAGAAGTTTATTAAAAATAAACTTGAAAACTTATAAAGTAAGATTCTTGGAAATAATGTTTTAAAAATCCATTCATGTCGTATAAGTTAAAAAAAATTCTTCCCGTACTTTTGTCAGAAAAGTCAAAAAAGTACCTCGTACGAAAAACAACAAAAGATTCATTTCATATTCTTTAATAAAAACTCACCGAAGGGTAAAATTGGATTTAAACAATTGAAGGTGGATGGAAATAATATTACATATTGAGGAAACATGGATTTGGATGTTAAAATACACCCCAGTAAATACTAAATTATAAATAATCTCGGATAAAAATGAGATTGTGATATTTCCCTTACCTTAGGTCCGATTTGCTTCGTATGTGTCCGAACCTCCTCTTCTTTGAAACGCCTCTTTGAATCCTCCACTTAGGGAACTAATATTGGTCTTTGAAGAAGACCAGGACCTCTAGGATTATTCTAGGGAAGTGGAGAAGGGATTTTGGCAGGGGTTGGCCGAGCTTGAGTGCTCAAATTGGTGTGAGGAGGAGGGGGAGGAGGTGTCCTTTTATAAGGGAGGAGAGGGGCACCTTAGGATTTCTTAAAAATATTAATTTATAATAAATCTAACCCCACTTAAAATCCTCAAAAAATGACTCATATTCGAAGATTAGATGATATAGGGTTGTAATCTCATAAACCAGTCAAATTTAGACATGTTTGGATCTTATTTTAAACCTTATCATTTTGATTTATCCTTATTTAATCTATTTAACTTTATTTGTGGTAATAAAATTCTAAATTTTAAATTATAACAAATAATTACTCTTTCGTTGTGAATTTTCCATAATTGTTTACTTTATAACATTATAGACCATATAAATATAAATTTGTAATTTTTAAATATTTTTGTGATTTTTAAACAATTTTATAATATGTTATTTTTGTAAAATAACAATAGTGTCAATTTTGACACTATTCATTTATTTGAATTTAAATAAAATATATACAGAAGATATGTTCGAACTAAAAGCATTAATATATTAATAAAAGGTCATATGTATCTATAAAATTAGTGTATCACATTAAATAGTTCATATAATATTTATTTTATTATTTTTAAAACCATTTATTTGGTTTATCTCTTAATAAAATAATTACTACATCATTTTTGTATAATTATTTAATATACTTATTTGTTGTATAAAAATTTAAAATAAAATCCTATGATGAAGATAAATATATTACATTTCACAATAATACTTTTACTCGAATTTATCATCTTAAAATCACAATATTTAAATTGTTATATTTATTAAATTATGAAGGTGACAACTTTGGCATCATTTAAAATAAAATAATATAAGGGTCATAATCGCTTTTATAAGGATCCAAATGGTCAAATATTCGACCATTGTATGATTATGGTTTACATTTACATGGAAAATAAGTTTTGGTTAGGTATTTGTGAATTTTATGGTCACTATTAGTTAAAAAAACAATATTCTTGATTTTTCACTAGATAAACAATTTCTGCATCACTATTGTGTCATAATTAATGATAATTATTTAATCCCTAAAAATTATAAATAAATTTATATGATGTAGATAATTTCATTAGATTTCTGGAGACTATTCATGTTCGAAGTTTCATGAAGTTTATCACTAAATTAAAATTAATATACTTATAAAATTTAAGAGAGTGACATGTTGTCACTTTCTTTGGTTTTAATAATAATTAAGTTATTTTCGTAGAAAAATGTCCATTAAATGATTCTAATCCGACCCTTAGGTGATATGGGTCGACCTTTAGTCATAAAATAGGATTTTTACATTTTTTAGGGTAATTTTAAAATATTATATTTACCCTTAATTACCCGATTTACCTTTAACTATGGTAAATAAAATTTACCTTAGTTACTATTCATAATTCCCAAAAATAAAAATTAGCTTATTAACATAATTTGGACCCACTGATTCCAAATATGGAATCCATTTTTTAAAATTCCATACACAGAAGTTGCAGAAATTAAATTAAAATTAATCCCGTTGTCGAATAAAAACAAGTTTTTGTTTAAAATATTGCAAAAGATTGAATTGATTTATCCTATGAATTCAAGGTCAAATCAATGCTAATGACATACATGGTAAAAATATATTCTATTTATATTTTAAAACCATTCAATATTATAATTTAACCACATAAGATATTACGATGATAAAAGTTGTTTTTAATTAAAATATAGCGTGTTTTTACTATTCATTAAAATGTGAATTTACCAGAATAATATGAAAATTTTATCGAAAGTAAATTTTTATTTCTTGATTCCAAAGAAGAATTTTATTTTGTCAAATTGAACTTATAAACATGTCAAAAACTAGATTAAAAGTGGGTGCGCCATCAAAAGGCGGCAAAACTGCATTTTTTGAAAAATACTTATTTTACCCGAAAAATTTATTTTGTTCTTATACCATGTTCTAGAAATGTGTAAGATGAATAATAATGTTATAAAATTCAAAATTTAGTTAATACTATTCATAACAGCTAGTTCATGACAATATTATAATAATATAACATTGTTTATTAAAACCCGGTATTGTGTACAACACACGCTATCAGGGAAGGTCGCGATTGCGTGTAATGCAAGCCAAGTCAGGGTTGCGTGTTGTGAAAGAATCATTCGTTGTTTCGTATAAAAGAATCCAACTATATTTCATTTATACATTTAATATATATATATATATATACTCAATGTTGCGTAGAATAACTATTATTAAAATTTTGTGTAACACGGTCCAAGAATAGTGTTGCGTATACTGCAAGCTAATACGGTGTTGCGTATAGAGCAAGGTAATCTTGGTGTAGAATAAAACATAAGACATTAATGAAATTAAAATAATATTTTTCATAAAATCTCGGGGTGTTACAGGGTATCAATGAATAAACTGTCTTAAAATCTTTA
Source organism: Viscum album (assembly GCA_963277665.1). Lineage (NCBI taxonomy): Eukaryota > Viridiplantae > Streptophyta > Magnoliopsida > Santalales > Viscaceae > Viscum > Viscum album. The sequence goes on from OY728140.1 coordinate 477,618,862, forward strand.
TTTGAAATCCATCAAAATAACATTACTTTACTGACATGACTGGTATAGAATATCCCACCAAAATTTGGTGGATTCTTGATGAATATATGTTTACATATTCACTCTCATCTCATGAGGTGTCTATAGGGGCTAGAAAATATATAAATCTATATCAAGAAAAAACACAATATATTTTGGTCCACTATCCCATGAAAAATATGTGGATGTTATTTCTGAAAATTCAAAATCACTCTCCCATAGAAGGGGAAGGTCTCAAAGATCCCTATATAGTCTATATAATCCTCACAAACACCTATCGAATCTAGGAATCATTTATTGAATCAAGGATCACATGAAGTTCCACATGTCGCACTACTGAAGTTATCATCGGTCGATTAGGGACTGCCACCTGCTAAGCATGGTCAGGACCACCCCCCGTGAGCATGACTAGAAGAATCCATGATGAAATCACTCTTGAAATTAAAGGAACAATCCTTATATAGGTTTTAATTATGTTAAGGATAAAAAATACCTTAATGGGATAGGCATAATCCTATATATGTAAAATTCACGAAATATTTTTAAAATAATGAGGTTCTGGGTGACATGAATGATCATGAATAACACGAGAGACACTACCTACTACCCACTAACATGGTTGGGTGTGGCTCAATATATGTGTTTCACTAAAAGGTTCCCTCTATATGGACAATCAATATCAATTTATAGATGAAGATACCCTTTAAAGTTATATTAGTATCACCAATTATTGAAAACCATATTAATATTATTTATTAGAGAACTATTCCATTTAAACAATAGCCCAGTTAACTGAAATACCATTCCGAATTTATACATGTACATTCTATAAAAATTATAATTGGTAGTTCATTGAACTACATTTAAAATTTTAAATTTGATGTAAGATTTTAATAGGTAATATGAGATGATTTTACTATATGAATCATCACTCTAAATCTATAGGGTTACATGGACTCTTTAGATTACAAATTATTTTCATTTATCTCAAATCAACTAATTTGTTAGTGTATTTAACCTTAGTTACAAATATAAAACATGTGATAATGGGTAATTTAATGTTCCATCATCAATTTATATAGTAAATAGGCATTTATATTGATGAAGTAACCTTAATAACCCTTTTTTCCTATCTCTTTTTCCTACAAAAATGTTACATGCATAATATGTATCTCAATCAAGGCACAATAAAAAATCATGTATTCAAGAAATTCATTCAACATGGATGGTAATAAACAATGACATATCAATCCAATAATGTGTATAAAATGATAAACATTCAATTAACCCTTTTTATATCGATCCAAGGATAATATATTATCCAACATCCTAATAATAAAAAATATCTCATAGAGTGTGTTTCAACCAATGGTATAATTAGGTCAACAGTAATAACAATAATCAATGATATCTCATATTATGTAATTTAGTTTTTTTCCCTTAGGTGGGATAGATACTCCCAAGAACAGGGTCTTCACCATGGACATATGTATGAAAGTATATGTGTTTGTAATAAAATTTCTACACAATATACAAAGGGATACATATAGACAAATATACACATTCGAATTCCATATAATTCCCACCGTATAACCTAAGAGTCCATGTATAGTCACTAATGTCTCATATGGTATTAGGTGAATCCATGATAGAATGTCATATCTGTAGGGATTCCTTTCCTGAGTCCCATAACAATAAGCACATCATGGTCAGTTATTATAAAATTGAGGATGTCATGCCATTTTATCATTAAAGAAAGTATGTCATGGCCGTGTATCAAATCAGTAGGATTATCATTCCAATGTATCATAATTCCCAAGGGTCACCATTCCTATTTATCATAATTCATATGGGTTTCAATTCCCACGAATCACAATATAGAGACACCATACCCATGTATCCCCGTATAGAGATTCCATGCTCTTTTATATTAAAAGTAGGGTCTTCATTCCAGTATTTCACATGTGTAAGGGACACCATGAAAATATCTCTTAAATGTATGTACATAATGTATATACATAATTAATGTAATAAATGGTCATACACATTAAGAACAACCAATAGATAGTTCTTAGTTCCTTATTGTTTCTCATTAACAAGGGTGTAAAACAATTTCTATTTAAGAAAGAAATGTGGTCATAAAATTCACATTCAATACAATTAATTATAATTTTCTCACATAGGAGACATGTAAAGACCTGTAGAATATTTTTTGGTCATTTAAACATTTATAATAACAAAGGAAATTCTATAGGAATTCCTCAAGGGGTTTAAACATCAAAGGGGACCAATCCCATCAAGGATAAATTAAAAATAGTTTACTATAATCTAGGATATTGAATTAATCAAGTTTTATGTATATTATTATAGAGAATCATTGAAAATATGGTGTGTCAAATCATAAAACATTGTATAAAACAATAGGACATGAGGGGTGATTACTGGAACAACTAAATTATTCCTATCCAGGACAACTCATCTAGTATTATCCTCTAGTTTGGACCAGATCATAAGAAAATGGAAAGAAATACAAACTTATTTGAAATAATGCATATTATACTTCACTAATATAGAATTATTAATATAACTAATATTTAGTAAATTCTCCTAAGGATTGGTAAACATTCTAAGAAGAATCAAATGAGAAAAAATAGATGTTGAATCAGAGTATGGATGGGAGAGTTATCCAATAATGTAGGTTATGAATATTGAGAAGCTATCAATGGAGGATGTTAGGGGTTACTAGACAATTCAAGATGAAAATAAGATAGGGGGTCATTATTAGAATATTAATGGAAAAAGACCATTTTTACCATCTCTATGGAGGTTGACTATTTGGCTTCATAATGGGAAAAATCATGTGACAATCACGTGACCAACTTTATCTTAGGAGGGTGCTCACACGATTCACTCACATGGTTTGGGAAATAGTCCAAAAAACCATGATACATGGTTTTTTTTCAAAAACATCAGTTTATTTGAATAGTCATTTGTCCTAGTTCTCATGGATAGGGAAAACAATGTGATCCTCTACTGCTCACTAAGACAACATGCACGATTAGAAGAAATCGTGCCCACTAGACGTCACAGTTTCAAAAAATAGGGTATCCCAACTATTTCATCTAAAATATGTAACTTTAGTATATAAAATATCCAAATAAACTCCCATTACCTCAATTTCCATAATTTGAATTCATATTAGGTAAAAACCAGAAAATTAAAAGAAATTTAAAAGGTCTTTACCTCAGAGAAAATTCGGGTTCTTACCGATATAGTTCTAAATTCTAATATAAATGTTTTGAAATCTATAGAGGTTGTTTATTGAGAGATTTTAAATTTTCTATTAAAGTGAATTTTTATTCAATAAAAATAACTTATTTTATTAATGAATATACATATATATATTTTCTTCTTCAATAATTTATAATACATTTGTAACGAATCGAGCTATTGGGGCCCACTTGGCTGTTGGAATTTTATGTCAGTAAAAACACAATCCCACCACTAATAGGCTAGGAGCTGGAGAATAGTGTTATGAATATACATAAATTAATGGGAGGCCTTTTTCTAATTTTCCTATATGCTCACACATGACACAATCTCCATGAAAATGTATTGAGGAATAACAAATGGAATAAATATCTAGGGTGTAAACCATTCATGAAAACACATCACAGAAATAAATATATCAGTTTATTGTAAAATAAAACCAATGAAAAAGGGTAAAATACACCCCCGAGAAGTAATAAATGGGGGAAAAATAAAAAATATATAAAGGGTAGAGATGGTATGTTTTTGGATCAAGATCATACAGTCCGACTACTAAACATTATTTTTATAACTATATACTATAATAATCAACTAATAATAGTTCTTCTATAGTCACTTCTAATATATATGAAATCTTTATAAGGAAAAATACATTAGGGGATGATCCCATGTAGGGGTGAGTATATAAATATCATTATAAAATCACAAAATCGCCATGTAAAAAAGCAACAAGAGTGAGTAGTCGTCTCTTTACAAAAAAGTCATGTCAATTATATTAAGAGATAAAAAATATAAAAATTGCCAAGATATGCTCAACCATAGTACCAAATGAGAGTGAAATGGGAAAATTATATCCTAAAACTAGCTAAAAATTAATAGTCACCTTTCTACTACAGTGGCCAATATATGATTCCCATTATCATGGAAATCTTTATAAAAATCATTTGGATGATCTGACTTTTCACCACTATACCACAAAGTCATGGGAGCCACAACTCTAGTCACGTATCCTATCTAACATCACCATTATCTGTGTAGAGTGTCCTGATCCTACACACTACTCTGTAATGCTAAGGTATCCACAACTCTTGTGGATGACACACTCTTTGTCAGAGCTCCATTATGGGGGAGTATGAATCTGTTTGTAGATGAACAATGCCAATTGTTTTTTGGGGCTTACAATCCTATTGTTGAAACGAGTATGGGGGAGCACACACTAGGTAAACAAGGGGGTTCACAATTCATTTAACACTCCAATTATCACACATTATTTCTACAACACATATACAGTGTATAAGGAACCTTCACATGGGTTTAATAGGGGAGTACTAACCCCTAAATCTTTGGGGATCCAATATGACAACATCCACTATCCAATATTTAGAGATGAAAAAATAACAGACATATCACCTGGTTTGATGTCTCTACTATAGAAATGAAGGCCATTATCACATTCTTTAAAACAATAAATCTAAAAAAATTCATTTTCTGTAGTAAAATATGAATCTATAGAAAGTATGATGTACGTGAAACGATTATAAAAGTTCCAAAGGGTTACAACATGAATCAACCAACATTTCATAATCAATTTCCATAAATGGCTAAAGAGATCATCCCTTTATGATAATCAATGAATGAAACTCAGGGTAGTCTATTTATTGTCCCAAATAAGACCCCCATTGAAAAAGACACATTTCATCATATTATGCATGAAGGTTGCTTTATGGGCCCAAGAAAATAATTAGAATTTATCATCTAATATTTTTAATCAAAACTATACCCCAATATCAGTGTCATTGTTCCACAATAATATCTTCAATGTAACACTATGTGGATGAGATATATCTAATAGAAATAATAATAATAATATTATTATTATTATAAGTATATTGTTATTATTATTATTATCCTATGTATCTAGTCCCCGAGATGTCATACTGATGATTCATTTATGAAAACATAAACATTATTTTAAAATAGATATTTTAATACTATTATCAAATACTAAATTCAAACACGTTTCTCAGATCCTTAAAGTTTTGTTCATGTATTATACAGTGAATGTAGTTTTTTTTACTGGAAGTCCCATTTGAGAAATTAAATATCATATCGCATATTTTTTCCAATTAGGATCACAATATAATCTTATATTTTTCCATTTAGGTCATTTTACATTGATATGATGTTGAATTCAAGTTTTATCATTTCAATCATATGATGAGCCTCATAGGTTTATAAGGAGTCTTCCATACATGGATTTTTTCCAGTGAATATCCTATCCCGAGTATTTTTTAACATAAAAAAGAGGGTGGAAATAATTTTATTGTTAGATATATAAATTTATGGGATATAAGTGTGATTATTTCCAAAGTGATTCTTCTCCAATAGTAGTGGTCTATTTGGATCACTAGATAAGATGTGTTTGGAACTCCCCATTCACACCACTATAAAAGTCCCCAAAATTTATAAATTAGTATCAATAATTGGGCTTGATCTAAATAGATTTACTAGAGTTGGTAACCTCTATATTTCACTAGGGAATGTGCCCCCATACTCACTATATATATATGGTGGAAACTCCCCGTACTACACTTGGCATGGGTCCTCTACCTATGGAGTGGTGATCCCCCATCAACTAGTTTTGGCGGGGAGAATGTCCTCTATGGGAGTTGTCACTCCCTCTGTTGTGAAACAATGTAGTGAGGAGAAGTTCCATCCACATAAACTCATGTGAGGTTACATGGGATATTTTACTAGAGTGGTGGTTCTCTCAAATATGGAGAGTAGTGGAAAAGTGTGGTCCCCTCAGTATAACTTATTAGGTTTTTGTCCATGATTCTTTGAATTAGATATATAACATTTGTGCAATAAGATGACCCTTTATTTTTTGTTTGGCTATGGAGGTGGACATATCCAGCATCTCTCATTTGGGATTTTGGCTAGCATATCCTGGTTATTTCTCTGGCTGTTGTCCAATAATCAGATTGACAAGTTTTTGATTTGTTTATCTAAATATTCTCTCTTAATTATCTATTCATGGTGATATCATAGTGTCTAAATAGGTATGTACATGGTAACTCATTAATGGGATTTTACAACATGTATTTTTTCTTATTCAGATGAAAAAATATTTTCAGTGATAATGGTGGACCTGGTATTAGTGGATCTTAATAGAACATGGTGATTTTAACCATGTTTTGTGGTCGAACACTATGACCATGATCCAAGATATCCAATTATCTACTATTTACAGTTATTGTTAGTTTAGGACCATGCAGTATTTCAATTTTCACATTTATTTTGTCCATTTTCATTTGTATTTCCCTTTTATACTATAATATATTAATTTCATAGAGGTTATTGCATGAAAGGTTTACACCATATAAGTTTATATTATTTTTTATTCCATTTTACATTTTATTGGATATGGTTATGTGTATGGTTTTAGGTACATTAGGATAAATTCTTGCATTTCAGTATATGAAATCATGGTGCTTGTTACAAAAACCTAGACACTTTGAGTTAAGCTTGGGTTTATGACATCTAGACCTTCATCTAGCCAAAAAAGCTAAAATGGATCATATATTTTTATAGTGGAATCATATTTGGTTCATTTTAGGGTCTATGAAGAGATTGTTTGATAGTGAGGATTGATTGGAACTTATGGAAACAATGTCTGAGTGTCTAGAGTGAAGATTTCATTCCATGGAACCCAGGGTCGATGTGGATGTTGACATATCCATAAACTATGATTCTGATTACCGACTTGTGGACTCAGTATAGTAAGTCATGGGTTTTGGGGAACAAATGTAACCCAAATAATATATGATTGAGTCATTTTACTATCCTTCTTGAGTAATCTCCCAAGATTTTTTTATTGATTGTGTTATATATTGATAATTTTTAAGATTCATTTACAATTATATCATGATTAGATTTTGAGAGTGTTTTATGATGATGAATAGTTTAGTAATGAGCCATCATGTGAGGGATCATTACATGAGATGATTTCTCTATGGGTAAAAAATTAATGATATCATATATTGACTTGCAGATGACACTACTCTTTTGGTCCAGGAAGATGATATTCTTTATATTGAGATGTGTGTGGCTCCACTAAAATAGAATGAAGGTGCATACAGTCTTAGCATGTTGCATGAGTTCTAATGAGAGGGAATTCTAAGCTTTCACAGAATGCCAGACCCTTAGGAATTTAAGAATTGGATTGTAGTGGTGGTATACGTTTTCTGGTTTGTGAATACCCGTGTTGAACATGTAGTTTCTTAGGTGGCCATCTTCATAATGGAGTAGATTTTAAATCCCCTAGTATTGATGTGTGATGCGTTTTCACTATCTCTGCTTCATGAGTTTTTGATTTGGAGGTCTACTAGGACATCTGGTGAGAAATACCCCCTTCTATGATAGTTGAGCTCTAGCATGAGCTTGTGGGGAAAATGTCACACTTGGAAAGGACCCCACTTAACATTTTTCTGTGAATTGAGTCCTCTCTATGGTAACCAGGGACATTGAAAAAGCACTATATTGGAAATGTTTGATGTGATTTCTGATAAGAACGGAATATGGGAACTTGCCCAATCAATTTGTATCCTTATGATGCAATTTAAATCCATACTGGCGAGTCAGTGTTCCCCAAAGCGTATAGTGTAAAATTGGGGAAAAACATTACATTGAATATTGTATTTGATGAAATTTTAGAGCGATGAGGTCTTAGAGAGGGCCCCGATTATTGTGATAAGGTGGAATATAAAATCGAAAACATTAAAAGGTGGGATCTTATAAATGATATATTTGAGTGTATCATTATGGTAAGACATGTTTATTCAAGGCGACAACATCAATATTGGTATTTGTTCATAGACAATATTTTCCGTAATGTATTCTTGATTTGGGATATATAGATACCAGTGCATCAGTATTTTCATGACCCTTGTGATATAGGATCCTACAAAAGGATTTGCGATCATACAATTTTTTGATGGTGTGATATGACATTAGTATGAGAGAGAGAGAGAGACTAATATGTAATCATTACTTAGTGGATGTGACACCCTATGATGTATTCTTCAATATAGATTAGGTGCATAATATTCAAAATTAGAAGACTATTACATATGAGGTTTTATGATATTCATTGTCATGGGATTGATGTGTTCATTATGGGTTAGAAGGAATCCTAAATAGATTAGGATGAGATCATGTATAGAAGGATACATCTAATTTATTATTAGACCCCTAGAGAAGTAGATTCCATGTGTTTCAGTTCCTGTGATGTTGGAGTGGTAGGAGAAAATATTTGTTGAGGATGTTCTAGGTAAACCTACCTTCCTAGAGTTTGTTTTCTACATGAAATTTCTCAATGTATGACATGATATTTTCACGAGTGTAATTGATGAATCCATATACCCTCTAGAGATAATTGGGATGTTGGAAGATCTTCATATGTTATTTTTTATAAGATCCATTGTTTATTCCTTGAAAGTGTTGTGTTCTATACCTACGAGGTGGATGAGATTTTAAGATTATGTGTTGATTTATGTTACATGATCTATCTAAATTCTACGGGGAGTGTCTGCCCAATAGAATTTATGAGTCACTTGAATAGTAGTTAAGGGAAAATTGGTTCATGGAGTTTTACCTTAGGATAGACGATCATCGGCTCCGAGTTCGAGAGGAAGATATACTATGCTTGGATTCGTAGATACACTATGGCTTCCTAGATTTCCTGGTGTAAATTTTTTTCATGTTGAATTCCATGTATGTGTTAATGAGACTTATTAATTTGAACTTTAATCCTTCTAATATATGTTCACGATTTTAATATTTTATTAAATCCTTTTTTACTCAGTTTCATATGTGTAACACATGATACAAATTAATATGGTTCGGAACATGATCTGAGAGTGCCAGAATTATAGAGAGATATCATAGATTCAGTTCATAATTTTTTAGGTCTAGTTATTTGGATGTGTCTTCTTTGAAATGGGAGTGATAGTAAACCCATAAAAGGTTGGGGTGGTGCTATCTTGGGATCTACCCAATATCATGGTCATGGTATTATATAGTCATAGTGATGTTTTCTCTACACTATTTATTATCAAGGTGCAAGATAATTTTACCTCTTATAGTTGACCCATTTGGATGAGAATGGTACACCATACCTCAAATTGGACTCTGTCAACACTCTAGGTTCTTCAATGAGTCAAGGAAGAGAAACATGGGGATAATGATTATGAGATGTGGTGTGAATAGATTTATATTGGATAAGTTCCTAATTGATTTTATGAATATGAGGATCATGTCTTCTTTTTTAGGATAGATGGTGACCTATGTATCACTATAAGAGGAGGTTTATTCCCCCAATCAGTATATCCAGGTTTAGTGAGGATGTATCAGGATAATTTGTCATCAATTTTGTGGATAAGGATGAGTATCGTGTTGATGGGTATAACTCTTGATGTATCACCAAACATTTTGTGGAGAACAAGGAACATAAGAGGAAATTTAAATGGTATTGGGATTTTTTGGTTCATGTAATGGTGCTTCCATAATTCAAGGGAGGTCACAACGCAACTTGAGTGAATGTAGATAGACTATTTGTATTGTCCAACTTCGTAAACATCCAAGTGACCATTTCATAGGAGATTTTGGGACAGATGGGTGTGTGGGAGGTTGTATTTATTCAATTAATTCCCTCAATGATCATTTCAATCCATGATTCTCAATTCACATAACAATTATAGATAGGATGCATATGGAATTTCAGACTCAGTTTCTATTGATCATAGTGCTTCTTCCTCAAACATATGGTTCGGTAGAAATTGATAATTCAGGTTCCTGAGAACATGCTTTAGGATTTATTATTATAAAAAATAATAACTAGTATAGTAATCTACTTTTGATGGAGTTTTACATATCATATGTATTACCAATCTATGATCAGTGTACATCCATTTCAGGCCAGGAGTGGGAGAACCTGCATGTCACCATAGTACTCGTTGGAGCTAGTGGGATACAATACTTATGGGCTTAGACATGGTGTGAGTGGGGAAATTACATCTCCATTTGGATGAGGAAAACCTAGAGCCATTGCGATCCAATTTTAGACAGATGTTAAAGGCCATTGGTTTCAAAAAGGCTATTTATCCTTGACGTGGAATATATATTTTTTCTGGGACAACTTGATATCTTTTTAATTTATAATACCTTTTTCTGGTTACTCTATTTCATTATAGAAGTTGTGTAACACAATACCATTTTACCATAGTTTTATCAGGGGCTCTAGGTTTCCCTCATGGTGTATTTAAGGAGATATGTGCATTAATCATTACATGATGACCACTTGGATGATCTATACAAGATAGTGGTGTCCTCTTTTCAAGGGATTCAAGAAGGCTAATGGAGTTTCATAACTATCCAAATAAGAAACTTATTAGGAAATAGGTTCCCCTAGGTGCATGTTTTTTGACATTACAAGATCCATCTAGAGAGATTGGTTTTTGTGAAAACTCATTTGAGAACCCAGTATCATCCCTTGTGAGTCTTTTTTCACGTTTTTTGGGGGAAATCACTCAATGTGGGAAGAGTATTAAGAATCATTTTTCACTGTGTTATACATTGAACTATTTTTAAATCTAGGCATAGAGTTAGTGTGAAATTATAGGGTCTGAAAAGTATTTAAATTGTGAGAATAAAAATATTAAATATATTATCTCATGAAAATAAATTTTTTAAAATATGTTGTGATAACTCCCTTATAGAGTCTCAGATTTGGAATTTAATGCCATTATTGATTCTATAACTAGAAGTTTTCCTTTGGAACAAAATCAAGTTGGTCGAAATCAAATGTTACAATGGTAATAGTCATTAGTATGTGTATTGAATTACTTAATTAGTTAATTTAAGTAATTTATTTAATAACCCTAACCATAATATGCCTCTATATATACACTTTTATATGTTATATCAATAGTTAGGTGCATAACTCTATGAGGATATGAGATGAGGAAATTATTAATTCGTTATTGGCTGGCCGAGATGGGATTAGAATTTATTATTAGACCAAGGTGATTCGAGATGAAAGTAGTGAATTTAATAGATCTATTTGATCATTGGTGAAAAATGACTTTACCAATTATTGATCCATAAATCGTGGTAGGGATGTTATTTTTTATTAATCCAATATGTTAATTATCTCTAAAAATGTCAATTTAATCCTTATAAGATTAATTCATGGGTCAATGTTTGGATATTAATTTAATAATAAGTAATTAATCCTTGGTTACTTAAAATCATTCACCATTATAATGGAAATGTATTAAGGTAAAAATGAACTTAAGCTACTGTACATTCATAATATTTATTCATATTCATTATTCCCCATATTCTTGGTATGTTCATCATCATTATTTGATTTGATTAGTGAAATGAAAAATTACATGTAGTTGATCATTGAAAAATTGATATTTAGATCAAATGATCGTTTCCATAGGATTAGGATGGAGATCAACATAAATAATGTTGTCTATAATGACAAGAGATCAAATATGTAATGATTTCAGGACCCCGGTTGAATTTTGACATGTGACAACATTAAGACTTTATAGGAAATGTTGTTTGAGAGGATCAAAGCATGGATTTCAGCCACTGATGATTGATCGGGCCCTCAAAAACATTAATCCACATTTCATGATAATGATGAGGCCTCGTCCTTCAATTTTATTGGCATATTGTGTGGCTATGTGACCCCCATTATCTAATAGTGGCATGAAAGGGAATCCCCTTGTTGAATGGTGAACGTTGAGTGAGGTAGTGGTAGTTGGAGTGCGATAGAGGGAATTTGTTTCCTATAGTGGTTGTAGTTGATAGTGGTTGACGAGGTGGAAAACTAGGGGATATTGGTGGCTCGTAGAACCCTAACCCCCTCGAGCACGTGATGGAAGAGTAAGGGAGGTGGGAGAGATATTATTATTATTATTATTATTTATATTATTATTACTTAATATTAAAAATATTATTATTATTAGTATATCCCCTCCCTATATATATTTTTGTTCACTAGGTGGGTAATGGATCTGCCATCTGCCACTCGCTCTCATTCCACCACCTCATCGACCTCCATTGTCTTCTGCCTCCACTAGCTGGCACCAATAACTATCATGCACCCCAAACCTTGCCCCACATTCCATTTATCTCCACTCTTCAAGGATATGGGGGATTTTATCATCACACCATGTACACTACCATCTAATTCCACCTCCTCACTATCATCAAGGAGTGAAGATCAAGGATGGTCTATGCATGATCCTCCAATGGTGGATAAATTTCAAGCTTCGATCTGCTCAAACAATATTGCATATCATATAATATTATCTTCACATGACAAAACAAGACTGGTGGACTCCAATTCCACACATGATAAATCATGTGTCATTAAAAACTACATTCATACCTTTTATCTCCATCCCATTCCTATAGTAATGATGTATTGCGACAATTATTGATTTCACAATGATCGTTCATCAATTATTTGTTGAACTGAAAGATAAATAGTATACCAATGACGAATTCACCATGAATGGGGAGAAAAATTGACATAAAAAATATATTTGGAATGAACATTACAAAATGATAATGTTTTTCTCGATGATTTATTGTTAGAAAGATGAATGATGATCAATATCCATGGATCAACAATTTATTATCAACTTAAGATCCAAACATGGAACCATAATTTCATCTGCTAGGATTCAATTTTTGCTTGATTAGGGCTAATCAAAAAAGTGGATTGGTCTACAAAATACTCCCTTCCTCTGTTTTATGGAACAATTATTGCGGAAGTTTACAAATTCATATAATAAAAAGGATCCATTCGGTTTATTTATAAACTCTCAATTCAACTCAGTTCAATCATGATTAATCATATCATCCCAATCTACCTATAAATAACACTTGATTTCATCCCCTCATGTCCTCCTAGGATTATGTATCTAACTATGGTGGTTCACTATAAGAAGTTATTTCAAAGGAGTTAATATATTTAGGGTTATAAAATTAATTAATTAATTAATTCAATGCACCCACCAACAATTACTTCCCTATAAATGTTCGACACTGATTAACTTCATAGAATTAATAGGATAAATCCCGCATTCCACAATCAACTATGAATTTGGATTTATTATCTGAGACTTTGTTTGGGTTTTCTATAATTATTTTACAAAAAATATATGTTGGGGACATAAAAATTTAATTTTTTTAATATCAATACTAAGAGTCTCTTCTGACCCCATATTTTTGTGTTGACTCTACATCCAGCTTCAGAAATATTCATAGAAATATTCCAATCTCTTAAATTGTATAAAAAGTCATTAAAACATATTAAATTCATCATTATTACATCATAATTTAGGTATTTATTTTTGTGTAGTCATTCTTGAAATTATAATAATAGTTTCATTCATATAGGTGGTAGATCTAAACAAAACAAGAATGTGTTGTAATGATTGCATGAGTAAGAAAATGTTATTCTATAGTTATGATATCACTTATATTGGAATAATAAACAGAAAAAAATATTATCAATTTGATAAATAGTGTTTTATAATATATGGTTGAAACTGGTATATAAGATATTTTTAAGGAGTGTATAATACATACATTGAAGACTTGAATCATCTCTTAGAGAGAATTTTGGAAAAATTGTTTTGGGACTAATTTTTTGACCATAGAAAGAAATAACAAAGTTTGTATTGGAAGAGAAATAATTTTTTAGGAGATTAAAGAATAAATTAAAGGTACGGTGTATTAAGAATAGGGTAAATGCGGCATCTTTTTAAAGGTGAAATGTAGTGGCATTTTGACAAATACCCTTTCTATAGTGACTAAGGAATGTAATTTCTTATAGAAAGTGGTTCTTATGTAGATACTCATGGATAAAAGATAATTTTATGATGATATATCACTCACCAAATAATTTTGGTAAAAGTTTTCATGTTATTTTATTCATTCATGCCATAACTAAATGCATATAACTTAATTTACGTCCATCATGCAACACAATATTTTCCTATGTAACATAATATTATAACATAAATTATAATTTGACATATAATCAAATTTAAACATGTAAATCCAAAAAATTAAATGCATTTTATTATATTCAATTTCTTAATGTTTTGAAAATTTATAATAAGATAATATGTTGTTGAAAAATAAATTTTGAAAAAATGTATTTTCAAAATAGAATGAATTTATTATCATTACATTGCATTTGATAAATAATATATGAAAACTACATTATTTTATTGAATATATTATTAATAAATTACTACAAAATAATTCTTTGATAGTGATTAAGTTAATTTATTATGGTATACGTAAGTTAAACACCTAGAAGAAATTGTTAAAGAATAACAACTTTAACATTAATGCTTTTATTCATAGTTTCTTAAAATTGATTATTTATTCACTGACTATTAGTTTAAATTTTTAAACATATATTTATTACGAAACCATATTTAAAATAAACACATTATCTAAAAGTTAATTTAATAAAAACTATATATTTATAATAAACATGTTGTAATGGAAAACTGTTTATTTTTTAAAACATCATTTATTAAAATAATAATACATGTATTTATCATCACAAAATATATGTCAAAACACAAAAAATGCCTCCATTTAAGTTATATGGATTAGATAAGAAATTTATATAGTGACTGTTGGTGACTAATCTATTAGGTATCTTAAATTGATTTCAATTAGGTTGAACATATCCCTTATATGATTCCTCTCAAGAAATATTTTTCTATGTTTAACATGTGATTGGTCAACGGAAACCCCATGGGATAAAACAACAATTACATGATCGAACAAATAATTCCCATAATGATCTATTCTAATACATTATTCAATTTTTTTTCTCATTTTTAAAATATATTATTCATATTGATATGGCCTTCATTTGTATATTATAATTAAATAAATCTATACTAAATTATAATATTCATATTATGGATATATTTCCCTTATTAAATCCTATAAAATAAACCCATTATATGTTCAAAAATCACACTTCTTGTTCCTATAGTATTAATTTTTAATTTTACAACGTGATTCCACCTTTCATGATGATATGCTTCTTTGTAGGTTTAGATCAACTATTGTTGATTCTCAAGTGTAATGATGGTCAATGGGATTTTATAATTTTAATGTGATTATAAATTTATATTTATTATCCCATATATTTTATTCATTTTATAGGATTAAATCATCTATGTATTGTTGTTTTCCAAGGTATGAAACACTAAGTATCATATAAATTTTTTATAATGGTTGGTTATTATTGAATAATGTGTTTTTAAATTTATACATGATTTATACGACTTGTTTTTAATGTAGTTTTATTCAATATAGTGAATAAAACAATTAATATATGGAAATAAAAAATAAAACTTAAATCTACGATGTATTATTGTCCCACATTAAATAAACTTCATCCTCCTAATTTTAAATATAACCCACTAAAGAAACTACTTAATGGTAACTATAAGATATATAGGACTCCAGATACAACTTCTAAGGAGATATAAAAAACACTGTCTTAGGAAAATCTTTGAAAAATATCATTTCCATCATAATAGAAATATATGGAGATTTTCATTACAATCTACAATTTTTTTCCAAATATACATCATTATTTGGTTTTATGAAAGAAAATATTTTGTGGACATAAATTTCACAACATCAATTCCCTAACAATATTTCCTACTAAATAAAAAAACCAAATTATATTTAATCATGTTACTATCTAATGAAAGAAAATTAAACCACTGAATGAATATAAAATATAACTTCTATGTTTTCATATCTTATAACACATTCGTTTAATCCTATTAAAAATTTTCTTCAACTATAATTTAATTACATCAAACTACAACTCTTCTAATTTAACCTTGGATTCTATATGTTTTATCTACCTAATACTGATAAACTAATCCTTAAATATTAATTTTCCTCAATATTATATAAAATTATACTACCCATGTATAAAAAACAAATATTTTACACCACTCAAACAATTTGAACATAAAATCACCTGAAAACTCATAATCGTAGAACCAAAATGTTTAGTATCTTTAGATGATAACAACATAAATATATTATTACACATTATTTTTTAAAAATAACCCATATTACTCACTAAATTATAGTTCCTTTTAAATATAATTATGAATAAAATTCCCTATGGAAATAAGATACAAGAGAGGGGGTGATCTCAGATGATTAGTAAAGGAAAACATGGAAATAGGGCATAAACGGAAATATCATTAGTATTTTAGAAAACCTAAACATGGGATAAATATACAATTAAATGAAAAAATAATTATATTATTTTTCCATAAGGAATATTATACATACAAAACATTAAAAGGGAAATAAAAATAATATTGTGTAGAAATATAAAGACACGAGGAAATAATTATGAGTTGTGAAGCATATCATAGGAATGTGAAATAACATATAATAGAGAAATAAGAATAAGAGTTTAGAATCAAACCATTGTGGGAAAAAAATGATCCCCACACAATAATGTATGATAAAATTTATGGATTTCTATGAATTTATTAGTGATCAAAACATATGAATCATATATAGTAATATGTGAATAAATCCAACGATTTCCTTGCATTATGTGATACACAAACCCAATAATGTAACACCGAACATCATAAAATCGATAGATATAAATCTATATACAATGTATTTGAGGGTTATATCATACCTACCCATTACATATTTATAAAGAATAAATATGTGTTACATAAGAAATAAATCATAAATATTAGAATGAGAAATCCAGGGAAGGAGTTTGTGTAATATATCTATTTCAAATTCTATCTCATAAACTGAGATAATTAATTCAATCAGTTTTTAGAAAAAAAGTATAACTCATAGATAATGTATATCGTAATAGAATTTATAGTGTGATCAAGAACATTACACATTGGAGTTATTTTTTTAATAGATGTGAAAATGAAATAAAAATCCAAAAAAATAAATTTCATGTAATGTTTTTGAACATTTTATTGAATAGAAATAGTTACATGTCACATTAAAAAACTATTTAATGAATGTGAAAATAATTCAAATTAAAAATTATTTTAAAGGAATCCATAATAATGGAAAATTTAAAATAAGTAATTTTTATGTATTAAAATACAAAGTGGATTGTTAAACCATATGAATTTGGTAAAAAATTAATTTGAATCATTTAAAAAAAATTAAAAGAAAACAATTATTTGTGAAAGAGTTGAAAAATTTATTTCATGAAAGGATATAAAGTAAAATTAGAAAATTCCATAAGATAATACATGATTCTATTTAAATATGCTAAAATATAATAGTTTTTGTAATCGAGGATATAAACACGATGGGAGAAATAACTAATAAAGAGGATGGAAATTATTTTATCTTAGGTCATGTTTTTAAGAAGAAAGAAATAAAACAATAAAATACATAATGAAAAGAAAATATATTTTTCCTATAGAGTATTAATTAATACCAAATGATTAGGGTAATGTAAGAATATATAAAAATTATAGTAAAATATTCAATAAATAAAAATTATGACATAATTTCAATTGATATTGTGTGAAATATTTCAAAAATTATTAATTAATTTTATATTAAAAATATATAATTTATAAAAAATGAAGATAATAATTAATTTGTGAAACCTTGAAACCATTAATATGAAAATTTATAAAGATAATATAAGAGGACTATGTGAAAATTCAATCACATGGAATGTGTAATAAAAGGGATTCATTTTATAATTTTCAATGAAACTCAATGTTTGATGAAAATAGCCTTCAAGAATAATCAACGTGTAAAGAAGGAGAATCATAAAATAAAGAATATATATATTTATGAGATAAAATAGATTGGGTTTTCTAAATAATGAACATGACATTCCCCTAAATAAGAATTTATTAAAAGATAATATCAATTTAAAAGATGGATTAAAAATTAAACTTTTATAATTCCATATTTTATGGTAAATAATTCATTCAAAAATGGGAGTTTGAGAATGAAATTAAACCCCCCATAAATATATGAGGATTTAAAATATAAAAAAAATTCATATCAAATAATATACCCACGTTATAAGAATAATGGTCCAAAAAATGATTATAACATAGTGAAAGGAATCTGATTTAAAAAACAATTTCCTTAGAGCATTACTGACTAATGAATCCTAAAAATAAGAAATAAATATCATGAAATATACAATTAAATACCATATATGAAACTTCAATTATTATAAACTAAATATTTTTTTAATAATTAAGCTATATATAATTAACATTGTGCATAAAATAAAAGACTCCTCAATAATGTGAAATTAAGGAAAGAACCATTACATTGGATTCATTCCTTTCCAAACAAACTCTATACTATTTTATAATCTATTTATTTTTGTTATTGTTACCTATTTGAACTATATTATTATATTTTATAAAATAACATTAATTTATGATTTTTTTCCATTTTATTCATTATTCTCTTCCAAAATTAAAATTTTGGTGTTAATTTTGCCATTTGTTATGCACCAGCGTTGATATGGTAGTTATATTCCTAGTTCATTTCCTTTTAAATCTAAAATTTCCAGGGAGGTTATGTAGGTGTGTTTTGTATTGTTATAATTTCCAATAGGAATTTAATCGAATCTATAGTGATGATTCATCAATAAAAGTTCAAAATTTCATTTATTTAAGGGTATATTTTGATTCAATAAAAAAATTGATTTTATTAATGAATATATATATATATGTCTATGTGTATATATATTCACATTATAAAGTTATTAAGAGATTTTAAATTCATAATTATTAAATCATACTTCTTGAATTTTTTTTCTTATTCATTTATGATATGATCATTGTAGTGATGTTTATGTAGATTTTAGAACTAACCCAAATAAGAACGTATTATAATGATAGAACAATTATGGACATGTCATTATGTATTAAAATATAACATTTATAAAGAATTAATGATTTAAAAACATTTTATTAATGAGATAATATATATTGTACAATATGTGTATGAACAAGATAAATAACAGATGACAGGGGAGGGTATAATACCTACATTGAAGAATTGAATCCTTTTTTAAAGAGCCTCTAACAAATGAAATTAGTGGGATTCATTCATGTAACTAGAGGATATGATACATGATAGGGTATTTTTATGGGGATAATTTAGGATTTTATTTAATAAGAGAAGTAAGATATGCTTTGTGATAATATGGGTAGAGTAGGGGTCCATTTATAGCTGAGCTCAAGTGAAAATTTTAATAATATCCCCTCCTTAGAGCATAAAAAATTTAATTTCTCAAGGAATGAAGATTAAAATAGGAAAATAAGGGATATATATTATTTTTAAGTCTATAAATCCTTCATCAACTCATTTAGGTATAATTTTATTTGAAATTTTTTGGCCTTTACCCCTTAGTTTATTGGATTTAACTCATTTTATTTTCACCATGGTAACACAATTATTACCCTAAAAATATACTATTATACCTAAACTCATTTTTTATATATTCGAAAATTTTTAAATACCGAATCCAAATATGAAATACATTACGTTATATTATAATAATGAAAGTGATAAAAATTAGTTTTAAATAATAATTCAAAACATATGAAAAATATTTGTGGAAGATATGTATTTTTAACATAATAGGAATTTAATCTCATAAAATTCAATTTAATAAACATTTTACAAATAATAATTTATTTAATTGTATATATTATCAATAAATATTTGTAAAATAAATATTTTGTAGTGATTATTTTAATTAATTAATACAAAAATATGATACACATATAAACAAAATTCAAAACAAATATGTCATTTAAGATTTTTTTTTAGTCCATTAAAATTGAATATTTATTTACTAAAATGTAATTTAATTTTATCAATACATGTTTACTAAAAATAATATGATAACATGAAATTTATTTTCTAAATTAAAACATTAAATATTCTAAAAATGTTTAAAAATATTATTAATAGTGTATATATAGATATATATATCTTAAAACATTATATTTTATATTAATAAGTAGTTTTTTATATTATCAAAAATTATAGATAAAAATATTCTCATGTAACATACTAAGTTGAAACATTGTCTTGGGAACTATTAAAATTCCCCAAACATTGAGTGAAATCCCCAAAGAAGCAATGTCTGGTAATAATTTCAATGGATTTATAGAGTCATGGTGGATGATTATTCCTTTTACAGAATAGATATACATAAGAAAAAAATAACATTGTCAAAAGGACTTGGCTCTTGAAAAAAAACAATAAATGATCCAATGACATAAATATCCTCAAACAATCATCAGTTTTACACAATTAAAAGAGACAGAATAATTATGCATTAAATAAAGACCCAAATACACCAAAATAACCCAAGGCACCAACATGGTACTATGGCCAATTCCACTTCTAGATGTCTCCATGGTATGACTAGAAACAACAAGACAATACCACCCCAAATATTTTTAAATATATTTTTTTTCTATTAAAACATTATGTGCTCCACATCTTTATACACACAAAAACGAAACCAAAATGATCCGCCAAAATATATAAAACCATTAAAATACATTCAATGAAATGGATAGTATAAATATATGTATCAGTAATAGGATATATATAATAAAATATAAATTGTTAGAATACATTGAAAAAAATAAATTATAATAAATAAATAACATATAATATAATTTTAAGTATAAATACATATTTTACTCAAAATTACAATTTTACACTATGAATTATATTATATTATGTTTAATTTATTATATTAATGATATGTATAGAAACAATATACTATAAAATAAGTTTTTATCTATCCAATACTTATTAACAGGAATGAAATAAATTTATTTAATTCTTAGATTTTAATTTTTTCAAACAATTGTATTATATGTCTTATTTGAATATATTATAATTTATCTACTCCTAATTAAAAAATCAGATCATATAAAATGATTATCATATTTTTAATCATCATGATCAGATATTTTAATTTGTTCAATTTCATTTTCAGACACCAATTTATGTTACTAAGGTAAATATTACATACCAAGAAAAAAAATAATTTTTCAAGGAATGATACTTTTCTAAAAATTATACAATTAAATTAAATTAATCTATTTTAAATTCAAAACTCTTATATGACTCTAAAAATTATATAAAAATTAATTTAAGATATTTTTTCTTCAAATAAGTGTTCAATAAAATAAATAATAACATTATTATAATGGGATGTAGGTTAGTCAGTGACCTCCACCTACGTGTGACATCTCATAGGCAATGGGGCATCTGTTTCCCCTAGCATGAAACACATTTTCCAAAAAAACATTCGGTTATTGATCCCCCTTCCTATGTATTGTGTTCACTAGTTTAGTCTGGAGGTGTGAAAATAATTTGAGTTATATGGGAGTAGGGAGACCCTAGACTGAAGGGTGTTTAGTGTGGGGATAATCATCATTGTGGGTGTAGGATTACGGTACCCAACGTCAGGTGGAATTGCAATGGAATTTATTGGCAGAAAATTAGAGTGGTGAAGAAGGGTATTTTTGGGTTCACGGGCTATGTGGATGACCACCAACAGTGGAGAGTTGGTATGTAATATGAAGGGATGAGCGAAAATATACATGGTTGGGGATGATCATTGGTATTAGAAGGGGTGGATGATGAAATATATGGTAGAAGGTGTTTGTAGGCCTTTATGCAAGGTTGGACAATTGGGTCTCAACCTATAAGCCTAATTTATTGTGATTAAAGTCCCACTAGTCCTAAAAATTTCCCATGTAATCTAATACATCATTGATGAATAACATTATGTCTATCTTTGTGTCAATAAAAACTGGGGGTAGGGGTCCCCTTCATATGAAAAAAAAATCATAATGATTAAAACATCATTTTTCTAAAAAAAATTATTTGAGAAGTTATATGTTTTAAATTAATAGTTAATTTATTAATATTTATGAAAGTATTTAGATTTAATGGGATCAAAATTATTATTTATAAAATATAAATTGTTTAGTTAGTGTCTTTTTTTATTTATAGTACCAACATATTTTCCATTGTTAAATTTTCATCAACATTAATAAGTGTTAGAATAGGTAATATAATGTCACTAGATTATTACTAAATCAATTTTGAGATATAAAAATTCAGTAAAATTTGGTAGGATTAAAATTTATACATACAATCATCAATAATTTATTCACATACAACTCACCTAACTATAATAAAATTCTATTCTTACCCCTTAACTAACATTCTTTTCCAATGAATTGTCTATCTTTTTTTATCTATAATAGGATTTCACATCCACCCATTTTACTCCACACCTCTAGTTAAACTTTCTTGTGAAAATATATCCAATGAACTTATTATTTATGCCTTATAGAGGTTGGTTTCTACTATCCTATGAAATTTTCACCAATTACTTTATTTCTAATGGATAATTCAAGAGAAGATCAAAATTATCAATATAACTATTAATTTCCCTTTGCAGCTATTCTTTATCATCCTTCTTGAAGATTTACCTGACATACTCTAAATATATGTAAAAATTTAAATTTGTTAATGTAATAAACTGAAATGTTAATATATTTATTGGATAAAAAATTCCTCTACCATTCTATAAAAAATGAAACTGATGCTCATGTATGTGTGCAGACTACATATTCCATGAACAATACGTTTTACTTATCATCACCACAAATCATGAATACTTCAAGAAATGGGTTTAGTGAATATATATGTAATTTATCTAAAACATTTTACTCTAGAAATATATATTTTAAATTTTATATATTATTATAAATATGAAATAAGTGTAAAATTAACAGTCTAAAGCAACCATACCAAGAGGGAAAAAAGTATTTATAAGTGAAACCATAATTTAAATTTATATTATTTCTATAAAAATTATATATATATATATATATTAATAAATATAATAAAATGTAAATAATGTAATTATAAATTTTTTGTAATGGAATTATAACAAAATAATCTCTTCAACAACCTTACTCACAGAATGATTGTAGTATGTTCTGGTACGATCGGTTTATCCACCTACATGAAAAATGATATAAATTTATATCCATTATTGATTTGGAAACATATTATTTGATATTAATAAGTAAATATATTTTTTTAGTTTTTCAATATTAACATAAACATTTAAATCATTAATTAATATAACACCATTAAATTATAAAGATTTACCAAAAAAAGCTCGCCACAAACTACTTTATCATGATTAATAATAAGAAAATATAAGAAATTAAATAATCAAAATATAAATAAATAGAAAACATATATTCCAAAAACATATATGATTTGGTAATATTGAATATTATGGGAATATTGATGAACAACCCCACTATTATGAAACTAGTTCAAATCGTTCAAGATTACTCACACATCATATTAAAAATATAAAATAAATAAATAATATATATATCGGGAAGAATTATATATAGTTTTTATGAAATCATATGGATAAGAAATAGTTTATAAAATATTTAATAATGATATTGATTTATTTTATGTATAAGAATCAACTGCCTTCATGGATTTTAGGAATACATGTAACGAGATCTTTGCCTAAAATTGAATTTAATGAGACTTGTTCCATATTATTCATCATGATATATAATATATGGTTTCTTAGAGATTAATGATAAAAAATTAATTTTTTTAATCGTGTTTTAACTGCCACATATTATTTTTTTCATCAAGTGGATTTCAATTCAAATAATTAAAAAATTTATGTGTTTTTGTTAACTCAACTCCATTCTTTGAGTTATAATGCCTCCACATGAACATAAAATTAAATTATTTTTTTTCTTATTCCAAAATATTTTACACCATTTTAATATTTATTCACTTATGGGGAGAGTTAATTTTTAATTACATATTTTTAATATGATAAATCTCTGTCCCAAAATGTATGTCAATGTTATGAATAATTCACATACTCTTTATTGATGGTTTACCGTACTGTCTATAATTTATATTCATACTATTATTTTCCATTATAATTGGATACTTATTTATATTTTATTATATTTTACCTACATATTTCTACTCTCTAATTTTAAATATGTTATTTCAAAATATCTTTCCATATTATGGTTTCAATAATGTAGTTTTAAAATATTAAAAAGATTTTATACCCTTTAAAAATTAAATGTCATGTCATACAACCCCCATTTTATTATATAAACATTTTTAAATGGTAAATTATTGATGTTTATCTTTCAAATGTAAATTTTTTAAATGTTTTAAATTATCTTTTTTGAAAATAATTTTCATAATGTGAAATATAACTTCATCTATTTCGGATAATGTTAGAAATGGTTTCTAAAATAACCTTTTTGGAATTTAATTTCTTATGAACACATATTTACATAGTCATTGACTTTTTATTGTAATTTCCACTCTGCCGGTTCATTGCTTCTCAAAAATAATTTACTCTCTTATTTATATATACAATTGTTTTTTCAATTATTCAATATTTGTTTCTATAACAAATGAAACATTCTTAATTCCCATAATAGGGTATGTTCTATTTTTTTCAATAACCTATATTCATTCCTATGATACTATATTTTAAGACTGTTGACCTTATTTCTTTGGATAGTCATTGATTTTTTTTTAATTTTATCTCATTTCATTCTTGGATGAATTTGGATTTTAAGGAATTATGTATGATTTCCTAATTTGGAACATACGATTTTAGACATATGAATGGTGGGCCTTAATAGTCCTACAATATAATTGTTAAAGAAATAATCTCAATAGATGAAACATTTATGATACCTTGCATATATTACTTATATTGTTCTTTTATTCCTTAGTGAAAACCCACTGTAAGATGAAGGGTTCATCCTCATAGTGCTCCAATTCATTTTGTAATGAATTTATCTCTAGATATATCTTATACCTGATACCTTGGATGCATGATTTGGTAATGTTTTATGATACCTTAGTGAATAACCATATTTATATACATTTCTGACACGTTAGAGATGAACTTTATTGATATTAAAATTATTTTCCAGGTTTATACTACAGAAAAATTACATGTTATGCTCCTTGTACTAATAAAAATATTATTCCGTAGGTACTTATATTCATGTCATTATGTTACACTACAACAAAAATGCCGCTAAACATTTTTTTAAAAAGGTTTCGCGGCAGTTTTTAATAAACCACCGCGAAACATTTTTTTACATGGCCCTGACCCTTCCCCCACCCCAGCTCTAATTCTCACCCCGCGCTCCCCCGGCCCCACGCTTTCCCTGCGACCCCGGCCCCCCGCGACACCGGCGACACCAGCGACCCGCAACCCGGCGACCCTGCTTCCCCAGTGACCCCGCGACCTCGGCGACCCCGGCCCCCCGCGACCCCGGCGACCCGGCTTCCCTGGCGACCTATACAAACCCTAGGGTATGATTTCTCCACTTATACTATTTTATTTTTCTATGTGATATAACCGTTGATGATATTTTAAAAAAATTTCACTTATTTATAATTCTAGTTCACCCTGTTGTAATATATTCATTCTATATTTTAGAATAATGTGTATATCCTATGATAATTCATGATGCGGGTCTAATGTGGTTTGGCCAAATAGAAATTTTCACATTAATCATAAAATATTATTCTTATATAATTTATTCCCAACATCACTAGACCTCTCATTCATGGGAATGTGATATTTTTATTAGATGAAATGTTTTATGTATTGAAAATTATTTGAAATATATGTTTGTTTATCCAGTCTCATTTCACTATATATCAAAGTGTATCTGTAAAGTTTGTGTTTTTATAATTGAATCCATAATTGTGGGTCGGAGCTGTTTATGTTGGTATCAAAGAAAGTAATAGTTATTTTTCAATATTGAACATGTTTTTTGGAGGATTTGTTTTGTAAAATGTTTCTATAAAACATTGGAATATCAGACATGAAAATCCTCTACTAGTGATAGATGTTACTGAAATTAATATTCTAGAACCATATCATCCTTCAAAACTGGTGAAAAAATTTATCAATCCTTGAAAAGGGGTAATTCATGTTTATCATTTTCGGGTTCTAGAAACGACAATACACACAAAGCCATATGATCTCTTCAAACATTTTCTTGAACATGAATGGAGTTGACTAGGGGGAAATACTCGGTCTGATGAAACAATTCCCACAATGGTCTTCAAAATGAAACCATTGGTCATGAAGCACAGTAGGTACCATCTGATATGCCACAAAAAATATTAGGGAAATACCATGATCCAATAAATTGAAAATCTCCATCTCCCATCTTGGAGGTATTCCTTAAATAACATCAGAAAAAATTTCAAATAATCAACCAGAATTGAAGGAACCTAGATGCCTGAATTTCTTATGGATCCAAGGGATGCCCCTTCCAACTGATGGGTGATAGGTTGAAACCTATTATTCACAACATCCACCAAAACTTCCTTGATATATCAATCACATAAAAGGAGAACCTCATCCAATTAGTTTATAGGCATTTGACTAGTCTATAGTGAAAGTCGATATATTCATGGACCATGAAAATCCAATATGTGCCCATGATGACATCATAGGGATCCATTGTGATGACTAAATGATCTCACATTATCCATTATGGGATAATGTATACCTCTCACTACAAGTAAATGAAATTTCAAATGAAGTGTTCCCAGTAGGAACCTCAAGACGAAATTATTTTGATAATGTCTCAACTTTGATCTCTAACTATCACACAAGGAGTCGAGGGATAAAATAATGGGTAGAACCTATGTTTCATAATACTAAGGAAATATCATAATAAACACAAATAATAACTCAAATCATCTTGTGTGCCATTGGATCGTCGACATCCAAAGAATGAATTTGTCCATTTCCCTAGCCCCCACCTCTTTATGCTTGATGTGGGCCTCCTAGGGTTTGTGGTTAAAGGACCTCATAGTACCATCCACTAACTGAAACTCCTCCTACTACTCTACCATCTCTACCACTTTTGGATTTTCAAAAAAGACATAATTATTTCTGTAGGGCTTACTTAATTGATTTCCATTGAGGAGCTGTCGAAATCATAATTTGCATCATAAGTACATTCAAAGACTTCAACCATTATTAAAGATGACATCAAAAAATTATTCTAGTTTACTATTGTTGGAAACAGATCCTTATTATCACCAAAATTAAATACAACTACTTTATAGAAATCTCATACATCTTTATGTTAAATTATGATATTGATTGACAATTAGACAATGTTAAAGACATGATTCGGCCTCCTTAATGTCATCATCCAACATGGAGAAGGATCATCTACTTCATTCCCTCTTCTGGGCATTAATGCACTTGAGCATAGACGTGACAGTGAAAAAGGGACCGCCATGAATGAAACTATTACATCCACTAATGGCAATTTTCCTACATCCATGAATGGTAGGCCATGCATTATTACACTTGAATGGTAAGGGGGATGACCTTGTGGGGCCTTCCAGAATCTTGATGACAAGAGGACTGTGATCCGAGTGGAACTTTTCATGTGTATGTTTGGAAATTTCAGCTATAGCGTAATGATCATTAATCCAGAAGAAGCACCTGTAAATCCTACTTTCCTGTCTTCTGTTTCCTATAATCCTTCCCTATGTGAATTTATCCCCTATAATATGGACCTATATTAGGTTTCACTTATCTAAGAATCTTTCAAATTCCTCTGCATACTTATGAGAAAAATGAGGACCCAACCTTTCATGCGACCTTCGGACAGTATTAAAATCCCCCACAATATCCCAATTACTTTGTGTTTGGTCATTAATTTGTTTTAGATCCCTCCAAAGATCTCTTCTATTGGTGTAGGCATAGGATGCATATACAAATAAAAATGTGGTGACAACACCACCTAGAATAGTAGAGATAGTGATGACTTGGGAACAAATCTCATAAAAAGTAATCTGAATATCATCATGCTTGAGAACCCATAGGGTTTCAGAGCCCTTGATATCTCCATTGTGTGAAAACAGTTAGTATTTAAGAGAATCCCAACTAAACCCTTTCCATTTCCAAAAGTTCATTTTGGGTTCAGCAACTGCAACTAGCATCGGCCTATTATGTGAATGAAAATTATTGAGGGAAGAGGCAGTAATAGAGTTCACAAGCCCTCGACAGTTTTAAAAGAGGGTCTTCATTGATTAATCTTCTTCTCTTTACCTTTCCCACCCTTCTCCTTGGGTGTTTGTACAATGGATATTTTATCAGGATTCAATTTATTATTAAAATTGTTTTATTGTATGTGATCATGGTTTCTAAAAAGATTTTGAAAAACTTGGAACATTAGGTGTCCTTGGATTCATTGGAAATATACTTCTCAATCTTTTTTTATGTAATTCCACAAGAGGTTTTATGACACTTTTTTGTGTGTAATTCCACTAGAGGTTATATTAGTTTAATCCACCTTAATCTTGGATTGGGGATTCTTTTTCATGTCTAGAACGTAAACCCATAGTTTGGATCCCAAATGGTGGGTTTTTTCATTGATGATTTTTTTTATCACATGATGGTATTTTCATGGTTACTTGGTCACGCAGTTATATTATAGTGTATCTATGGTTGGGTTTTTCTATGACTAACCTATTTCTTTTATTCTTAACAAATTCCTAGATTTTTTGTATATGGTTTTTTTATGTAAATTTAAGGATTATATTAAAAAATTGTTTTATTTTATGAAAAATATATGTGAACGGGATTTATTTTAAAGATAGAGATATTGAATTTTTTATATTAGAACTTGTAATTTTCTCTTTTTGTTTACTATCTTTGTATAAAGATGGTTTGGTGGTGATAGATGGTCACATAGGGAGATGATAGTATTGTTTATTTTATCTTTATGTTTTGGCCTATCTAGATTGAATTTTTTATACTAATGGATGTTTATCTTTATTTTTTATTTTAATTTGGTTTCATAACTTTATTTTCTAAAACAAGATACTACTTTCATGTCTCTTTATTACACATCTCCATGTATAAGACCCTCTTAGGAGACCTTCCTAGTTTTCCCTAGTCAGTTCATTATAAATTGATATCAAAAGGAATATTGAGCCTGGAATGTTATGACACTTCATAGTTTTGGTTTAGTGTCACTGGTAGACTAGATTAAGTAGCACAAAAATTTAGTTAATATGTGTGGGATGGTGCCTAGACATCTCACCTCCATATATGAATTCTAGTTACAATGGGTGGTTAGTTATTTTTGAAAATATTGTCACATGGTCTTTGTGGTTGATTGAATAAACTAGATTTGGTGTCTCTTAAGAATCTTGAGTGTGACATGGATTTATATTTATAGTGACACTTAATTTTGATATACCTGCACACTATAGTTTGTTTTATATTCGTGTACTAGATTATGCATTAGAAACCATTAGTGGTGGCCTACCTAATTTACCTCACACCATATTCAGTACATGGATTGGTACCTAGATTGTCTTCTTTGTCATAGGAAATACGACGTTGATATGGTTGTTTGTGTATGAAACCATTGAGAAACATCATTACTCTTGGAGGACATCTAAGGTCAAGCCTAAACAATCACATAATATATCAGGTTTAAAATGAATTATGATCAGTTTCGATCACACATCAATGGGGTGTTGTTTGAGGAAACATAAATGTGTGATCGATAGTGTTATAAACACCGACTGGTATCCCATTTCTAGATATGGAAAATAAAATAAAACATTTAATTGAGACGACCAAGCATGTGAGTACATGAGATGTTCAAAAAAGTTGTAGTATTTTTTGTGAGGGTGTGGAAGTAATCTGAGTGGACCAATGTATCTCATTAATGTAGTGGGGATAGAAATTGTTTGAGGAAACATAAATGTGTGACTGACAATGTTATGATAATTGTGTATCCCGATATTCTTACTGCTCCTCAATGAGGTGTTCACGCTGTCTCCTAAGGACCAGACTTGTTTGGTTTTTCTGGGCATTCTAAGTAAGTGGTAAATGTGATCAATTAATCATCTTTATCATATTATGCATACTTTATGAACAATTGGTCATCTTTATTATATTGTGATTCTGCAATCTTACACTATCGTATATTTTGTGTAGGCACATTTTGATATACATGGATAAAAGCTGGATCACATTACCGAGGAAAACACCTCAGTATGTTAAGGGTTTGAATGAGTTTTTAGATTTTGGTATTTCGAATCGATCCGTTGAAGGGAGAATAAGATGTACATGTCCTAAATGTAAATTTAGAACATGGTTGAATAGAGATGAAGTTTATGAACATTTAATACTGAAGCAATTCCCTGGTCAATATTTGTGTTGGAATTGGCATGGAGAATCGAACAATACAGAAAGATTGAGCACTGATGTTAATCCACAGAATGAGGTCCCATGTTCGTCGACAATGGAAAATGAAATGCAAAACCTCGTAAATGATGCATTCGGCACTGCAAGACACCACTATCAGCATCAAAACATATCAGAACAACCAGAAGATGGTGCTACAAATTGCAACGTGACAAGTGATGTTTTTGAGACTGTAACACAAGTAGATCAAGATTGGAAAATATCATTGGATCCTCCTCTTGATTCTGTAGAGCTAAATGTAATGGAAAACATCACTAATATAAATGTGTTTCATGATTTAGTTGTCAAGAGTTGTATAGTGGGTGTTTGAAATATTTAAAGCTTCCATTTCTACTGAAGTTGTACCATATCAAATGTCTATGTGGAATTACAAATAAGGAAATGTCCATGATATTGGAATTGATTCGTGATGCATTTCCTGAAGAAAAAATCCCAGAATCTTTTTATGATATGAAAAAAGTTGTTAACAAGCTTGGTCTGAAATATATAAAAATACATGTGTGTCCCAATGATTTAATTCTTTATTGGGGAGAGGATTCGAGTAGATATAATTTCAAGAAATTTTCTTCTTCTAGATGGCAGTCAAAGGGTGATGTTGGAAGTCTGACTGAACATAATTTCATGAAGAAGAATAAAATGAACACACCTGTAAAGGTTTTGCGTTACTTTCCTTTGAATCCGCGATTGCAATGATTATTCATGTCATCAAAAACCTCCGAACACATGAAGTGTCATTCTGTAGATAATAACAATGATGGGTTAATGAGAGATCCACGAGATTCCCAATCATGGAAGACATTTGATTCATTACATCCATATTTCTCAACCGATCCTAGGAATGTTCGATTGGGATTGGTTGCCGATGGATTCAACACATTTTGGACTTTGAGTACAAGATATATCATTTGGCCAGTTGTTTTGATCCCTTATAATCTGCCTCCATGGATGTGTATGCAAGAATCATCTTTTATCATTTCAATGATTATTCCTAGAAAACAAATGCCTGGAAATGATATTGATGTTTACTTGCAGCCTTTGATTGAAGAATTGCAGGAGTTATGGAGTAACGGTGTTGAGACATTTGATGTTTGTTCTAAAACAATGCTCAGAATGCATGCTGCTTTACTGTGGACCATTAGTGACTTCCATGGGCTTGGGAATTTATCTGGTTGGAACAATTATACGGGTTTGTTTTGTCCCATTTGTAACTTTGATTTTGAGCCCAAACGGCTACCTCACAGTAGAAAATGGTTCTTCTTATGCCATCGAAGATTTCTCGATGCATCTCATAGATTTCGGCTGAACAAATCAAAATTTTATGGATTCATTGATCGTAGACCACCTCCAAAGATGTTAACTGGTTCTAAAATATTGACACATCTTGAAAATGTTGAAACAGAATTTGGGAAGGTTCATCATTTGAATGATAGCGGAAAACAGGTCTGAAGTGCATTGTCAAGTGAAATCAGAACGCAACAATGGAAGAAAAAAGTATATTCTTTAAACATTCGTATTGGGAATTTAATTTGTTGCGCCACAATATAGATGTGATGCATATTGAGAATAATGTCTGTGATAATTTGATTTTCACATTACTTAATGAGCATGCAAAGTTGAAGGATCATCTTAATTCTCGCAAAGACTTACGAGTAATGAACATAAAACACAATCTCTGGCCAGATGAGAATGAAAAGTATGCTCCGGCCATTTTCGCAATGAAAAATTGGGATAAATATACGTTCCATCGAATTTTAAAGAATGTGAAGGTATCTGATGGGTATTCAAGTAACATCTTGAGGTGTGTTGACTTAAAGAATCGTAAGTTACATGGATTGAGAAGTCACGATTCACATATTTTGTTACAGTAGTTACTACAATTGGCATTGCGTACATTATTACATGAAAAAGTTACTGCTGTTGTACTCCAATTCTGCACATTTTTCGGGCAATTATGTGAGAAAGTTGTACATCCATTTTATGTTGACAATCTCTAGGAGAGGTTTGTATTGACTCTTTGTGCAATGGAGATGATCTTTCCTCCATCGTTTTTTACTATCATGATGCATTTAACTATGAATTTGGTTGAAGAAGTTAAATTAGGAGGCCCTGTCATTATCGATGGATGTATCCAATTGAGAGGTATTTTATCTATATTTTTTCCAGTTAAGTAAACAATTTTTGAAATTTAAATAAATTCATAATATTATTATTTTATTTCATAGATATCTTGGGCATTTGAAATCATACGCGAGAAATAAAGCTCAACTAGAAGGCTCTATTGCTAAAGGCTATTTGGCCGAGGAATGTCTTAACTTTTGTTCCAGGTATTTAGATGATATTGAGACAAGATTTAATCGAGTTGGACATGTTGACGACACATCAACTCAATCTCAAATGCATCAGAAATCAAAAATATTTCCTGCTATTGGCCGATCAGTTGGGAGGACCTCAAATGTGACACTGACAGAATTGGAATTATTACAGGCACATAGATATGTGCTGCTGAATAGTGAAATTTCAGATCCATTTATTGAATAGTTGAGGATACAAACAAAGACACGAATGAGAGGCCGAACACGAAATGAGAAAGATATAACGACAGCTGTGAATAAATATCTTATAGAATGGTTTGCATGACGTGTATGTTCATAAATATTGCAATAAATAAGAATATTAGTTTGACACATACAATTTGTAAATATGTTAAATTATAGTTCTTTTTTTAGATCATGAATACTGATACTTGAGCAGACTTGTCAGAAGATTTGAAGTTTCTTGCTAGAGGTCCTATAAAGCAAGTTAGAAAGTTTTACACTTATAATGTGAATGGCTTTAGATTTCGTACAGTTGATCGAGATGTGGGTTTGAAAACAAAAAATAGTGGTATATTTACATTTTCTGAAGTGGGATACTATGGAATGCTGCATGATATTATTGAATTAAACTACCATGGACATTTTTCTGTTGTTTTATTCAAATTCAAATGGGTCGATATTATCAGAGGTGTTAAAAGAGATTCATTTCAATTTACTTCTGTGAACTTCTCTCGCTTGATGGATGTTGGTGATCATGAAATGCATGATCCATATATCTTAGCGTCGCAAGAAAAAATTGTATATTATGTGAATGATGTTTTGGATGAAGGGTGGAGTGTAGTTACTCACGTAATACAATGAGATTTGTATGATATGGTTGATGAAGTGGAAGATTTGACCTCTGATGTTGAATGTCATCATCAACGGGAAGCAGAATTATTTTTCCATCATGATATTGAAAATATTATTCTTGCAAGGATGAATGATGTGGATGAAGCAATGGAGCAGGAAACCGACATTATTGAAGGGGAAAATGATTGTATGTACAATTATTCATTCATGCAGAAACCACTTGCTTCATTTCTGTAGTCATTCATTATCATTGTTATATATATTTGGTTTGTTAGTACTGGGCATCTATTATCATTTTTAAATTTTTTTCTGCATAATTTTTTTGAAATATATATTCTGAACTTAATTTTATTTGATTAAATGACAGGAATGCCAAGGAGGAAGCGGTATACTATTTCTTCTAGTTCTGCGACAGATGCCGATCCATCTGGGTCACTCCCCATGACATCTGAGGCACCAGCTTCCTACACCCCCACACCATCTCCCCCTGCACCATCTCTCACACCATCAGAGAGCCTTCCATTAGAGGTTGATTCGTCGACTCCCCCTACAGGTTCCTCATCAGTTGGGTGGTGACAGACCCCTTCTAGTTCATCCCTGACACACTGGAGGGTCACAGTCATAGGTATAAATTTTAATTAAATAAATTTATTGCATTTTGTTTATACTAATTCTTTGCTCATTGAAGATGACAAAAATAATACTGTGGAGAAACACTTAAAAAGCTCAAATGTTTGGAACTTGAATGGAGAAAAGATTGTCATGCCATTTGATTCTTATGGGGTCCCTACGGATGATGCTACGGGGTTACATGGACAGATTATAGGTCAGTTGGCAGCGGAGCCCATTTCCCTTCCCATTTCATATGATGATTGGAGACATATGCCTCCAAATTGGAAAAATGAAGTTTTCGATTCTCAAATAAAGGTAATTTTATTACATTATGGTTTAATTGAATGTCATGTTACTAATATGTTCAAAATGAATTTCTGTATACAGATGTTCTTCCACTTCACAGTTCCTGATGTGATAGCACAGAAGTGGACTTTAAAAAATCTCGGTAATTAATGGAAAGATTTCAAATGGAGATTGTGGTGTGATGTCAACGATACTTAGTTGACCTTGGAACAAATGTATGACAGGCTACCCAGTGGGGTACTGAAAGAGCAGTGGAAAGTTTTTGTTGACAGACATCGTGATGAGAAGCAGATGGTATTGAAATATATATTATTATATTATCCTCAATTTACATTAATACATATATATGAAGAGGAGATGACATTGGATACATTACTGTTAAATTTCATTTTATTTATTTCAGGATCTTTCACGACAGAATGCATCAAACAAGGCGAAGCAAGTCATCCCTCACACAGCGGGCTCAAAAAGATTTTCTAGAAGCTGAATGTCATTGGTAATATTTTAAATAGTTTAAATATTTATAATACAATATTATCTATTTAATATATTGAATTTTTGATTTATCTTTGATTAATGAAGTCACAAAATTTAGGGCACGAAGCCTCCCGGACTGAACGGTGGTTGGATGTTCACAGAAAATTAGATGGCTCTTTTGTTAATGAGCCTACCAAAGAAGTTGGGGTATGAAGTCAAATTTTTAACTTATTATCAGTTTTTATTGTGTTAATATGTATTGATATTTGATTTATAGGTAAAAATTAAAGAACTATGGGATGCCAGTCCTGGGCAGTCCTACTCAGTCTCCCAGGATGACTCGGTTGCTCAAGTCCTTGGGAAGGAGCATCCTAGTAGAGTGCGCGGGATGGGTTTGGGCCCCGTACTATCTGAGGTCTTTAGCAGGCCATCAAGGATTCCAGCCGCATCTACTCCTGGTTATGGTCGGCCCATACCAGAAGATGATCAGAGGGAGATTTCTTCTCTACGAGCCACAGTACAAGACCAAGGGGCTCAGATATCCACTATGCAGAAAGCGTTGACTGATTCATATTATCAGATGAGTAGATATGCCCCCAGTGGTAGTGCACCGAGTGGTGGTGAGGAGGTAAATCACAAAAAATCACAATAATTTAGTTTGCAAACTTTTATTGGTTTTAAGTTTAATTATAAATATGCAACAATATTTAATTTTCAATATAATGTTCTTACAGGTGGCAGCAGGAGATGGAAGTGGAGAGGGTGACGATGCATCATCGGACCGTGAGTAGTATTGTTGATGTGATCAAAAGATGCTTTATGGGTTATGTGATTTTCGTGACGTAGAATGGATCATGTGGTCCACGTAATGTTTTCCATGTTATGCGCTTATTTTGTTTGATTAGCACAACTGATTCTCTCTTAATGGTTACATATCTTCTAATATATTCTATATTCTCTTTAAATATGTCCTCTATTTCTCAAATGTCTTCTTATGTGGTAGACTGGAGAGACCTTATTTCCTAGAACCATAAGTTCAATCATCGATATAAAGTATTTTATAACAATAATGTTTTAAAGGTTCTTATTCTGACTGAACATCAACCCATTTAATCCTCGTTCCTCATCCTTATAGGACAAATTACTAGTAGTGATCCCTCCCCTCTCTTCTTTGGCACATTTTGATCCATAAAATTTTATCCTTTATGGAATCAAATATTTTCAATTAATATAAGTGGATAATTGTGTTTGGGAACCCTGGTCCCCATAGAAGGTATACCCATTAGAAAACATATTTTCATAAAACCATTCCATATTAATTTCTTACTCTACTAAGGGTTTTGTATATTTCAAATCCTACCATACCACAAGGTCCCCCCTTGTTCCATATTAATTTCTTACTCTACTAAGGGTTTTGTGTGGGGATAACCATGATTAGTAAAAAGGATATGTGATAATTCCCATGAATATTCATTGAAGTCGTTATCTGTGATGTTGTGGATAATTCATATTATTGTGTTTCACTATATGGTTTAGGAAGTTGTATGGTGATGTTATTGACCAGATTGGTTGTGTAGTACAAGGGGATGTGATTCTTTGGTCGATTTTCATGTATGTGATTTTGGTAGTAGTGAAATGTGCTATTAAGAGGTTGTGGTACATGGTTATGGGGTCATGGATGTGGTGTAGTGGTTGTAGAATAATTTTTTTGTAGCAGATTCGTTGATTTGGTATGTGGTGATAGAGTTTCGTGATGGTTTTAAGGAGTATTTGATTTTGTGATATGGGTTGGTCAATGTGGTGTGGAAAAAATGGTGGATGTGGCGTGTTGTGGTGATAGTTTTGTGAGTTGAATTAGTTGTAGCATGGAGTGGATATGTCAGTTTCTCGGTTATCCATGAGATGAACTATGTTGATAATGTAAATGATCTAGGTCAGTAAATAAAAAATATTTATTGGAAATAGATATGTTATAAATTAATCAAATGAAAATGTAAAGTGTTATGTGAATTGTAATTTATAAAAAATAAAGGTGGTGAAACATGTATGTGGAAAGTGGAATGTTGTGTTGATAGTGTTGTGATTGTCTTGGGTGATTCAAATAGTGATTTAATTGGTTGTGATTATTGATTTGTGTTATGGTGTGGTGATCTAATAAGCTCAAGTCTAGTTTATGTGGACACATAGGTTTGGTATCGTGGGATATCTATATACCATGAATGTTTCTATTATTTTATACACCAATCATAAATTATATAAAATTACCACTACTAAAAGGTTTAGAGTTTTAGGTATTTTCACCAATAAATATGATGTTGGTGAAATTTAGGCATGGGTTCACACACATCCTCTCACTTCACTCAGAATTAGTGACACATGTTGGTGTTGGTGAATTCATAGAAACGATGTCATGTCCATGGTGCCTTCCGGTGGGAATTGATCTATTAGACCCAATTTCTATGAGTGATAAGTTATGTGTTTCTATGTGATATATTGTGGGGTAATTTATGGTAGGAGGAGGGGACAATGATTATGTCCATCACATTCATGATACCTTAAGACTCTTGTTCTAGTTTGGATGCCATTTGACAGAATATGTGTTTGTGGGTGGGAAGAGATGGTAGGTGGTAGTGTATTTGTCTACAAGTATGATTTATTGTGAAGTGATGGACTATGTGTCTACTGGTGGTATGTGATGTGATGTGATGGCCTAGGTGACTACTGTTGGGATGTGGTGTGATGTGATAACCCATTTGTATACGGGAAGGATTTGATGTGATGTGACGTGGTTTGTTTGGATGGGATGAGAGTATTCCTAATTAGATATATGGTTGTGAGAGTGGAAAAGTAACATTTAATCTATAGTGGGGTTAAATTAATTTTTTGTTGAACACAGTTCCATATGATAATATTGGATCAATTATTTGATGAGTAATCCATGGTGTACAAAGGATTATTTAGATGAAATGTATGGGGTTATATGGTTTATTTTATTTGATGGCCAGCACATTAACACACCATTTTCACCTAAAATTGAAGACTTCATTAAGACCTAGATGATTATATCTTTTTTTTCTCGCACTACATATATATTATAGTTTTCATGATAGAAGAATAACATTGGAGACTAAACTGGACATTACCAATGCAAATAGTATTCATGTTACTTAACTGGATTTCAATTATCATTTGGAACATTGGGATACTTTTATGAAATCAAATATTTTTAATTTTGATCATCTGTAAACTGTAATTATAAATCCATGTAACCCCCAATCTGTTGTTTCATTTGATGTTATCTTGTGTTTCATTCTAAATCCATAATTTTAGGTATTTTGTATGCTATAGGTATTCTTATTGAATTGGATCAACATTTTCATCAACATTAAATGAAAGGGTGTTTATGAATATTGCGTAGCTGGTGCATAAATTTTGTCCTTATTATATATATTTTTTATGTGTTGTTTGGTTTGTTTTCCAGGGCAGTGGTGGAGTATAAACATAAATGCATTTTTTTCTGGGTCAGCATTTCGCGGCAGTTTTAACCGCTGCTAATGTTTTACCACTTATACATTTAGCAGTGGTTTAAACTGCCGCCAAATGTATTCAGAAGACTGTTTAGCGGCGATTAGAACCACCGTGAAATCACGTCGGAAATTGCGGCGGTTTTAACCGCCACTAAGAAGGCTACTGGCATGCCTGAGTTTTGCGGTGATTATAGCCGCCGCTAATTAAATAGCCCTTAAAACCGCCGCTAAATTTACCAAAAACTGCCGCGAAATGAGGTACTACAATGCTTTTGTTTGACCGTTGCGAAATGCATAAAACCGCCGCTAATAGATTGTCGACGCAAAGTTTAGAAGCGGTTTAAACCGCCGCTATATGGAAAAAAACCGCCGGTAAGAGGAGGTTTTCCAGTAGTTTTACTCCCAATGTTTTTTTGCCTTATATGTTCTTATTTCATTATTTTTCCCTTTCTAAGCATATGATCTCACCCATTTCTCATTATTTAATTTACCCAAGATATATAAAATTAATAAGTATGGTTTATCTAGTTGAGTATCTCTGGTAACGGACTTTTTTGGATATTTTAAATAATTGTTATTGATTAAGTAGTTTCATATATAGTGGGGAAAATATATTTTCATATAAATTTTCATGGGTCTTGTTACTCATTCTTTTTTCCTGACTATATAAAACCATAAACTTAAATGGTCTTGGAAATGGATGTAATGAAATATTTTTTATAATTCATCTAATTATGTGGTAATCACATATATGGTTTTTTATAATGACTATAACCTCATTGTGATCCTCTAGTGATGAATGTGACTTATCTCCTATCATTATCAAGATAAATAATTTCCACATACTCCTCAAAATGTATATGTTGGGGGTCAGTATGTCAAAATAATATGAAATCATCTATAGTATTCCAAAACACACTAATATGAAAATAATAATTTATCTTATAATAAGTAAATATTTACATCTAAAAACCAGAGGAGGATATTCAAGATTACAATGATACTGATGTTGTAATAGTGAAATTACTCACACATAAAGGTATTCGTATTCATGAATTAGCATTAATGTAACTCAGACACCAAATATATATTTCATTGTAGAAATATCACTAAGCTACCAATATTTTAAAATATTACATGTCCCTTCGGACCCAAGTTGTTTCTTGGATGTAAAACAACATGATTGAAAATTTATCTCTAGACTAATTCTAGCCTAAGGAGGCCCTTTCAATATTTAGAATAGATTCACACCAATCCTTTTCTATGTAAAAAATAATCAGTATAGATTCTTTTATCTTGAAAATATTTATTCACTATTATTAATATAAATTAATAACTTTTTGGAAAATAACGATTGAATTATAAGGGATCTATAGAATCACAATTGGGAATTTCATTAGTATTTTAGGTATAAGTATAGAAAAATATAATCCTTATATTTTCATGTAAATTTATAGTGATAGACAATTCTCTTACATGAAAACTGATTACACAATAGAAACCAAGAGGAATAAATTCTTCCAAAATATAGTCATCTGGAAATACCTCTAAGTTTTCCTGGTTTGGGAGTCATAATCAAGGAGATAGAGTATTATTATTTTTGGGTGAAATGCATTAAATATAATAAACAATATCCTAAAAAATATATCCCCATA
Source organism: Viscum album (assembly GCA_963277665.1). Taxonomy (NCBI): domain Eukaryota; kingdom Viridiplantae; phylum Streptophyta; class Magnoliopsida; order Santalales; family Viscaceae; genus Viscum; species Viscum album. The sequence goes on from OY728140.1 coordinate 477,659,426, forward strand.
TTTCCCCATAAAATTAACATTACTTTTTTAATGTTCAAAAGTTGATTAAGTAGTTTTAAAAACCATAATGAACAACACCCAGCTTTGAACCATGGTTAGTGGGATCGCCCATGTAGTTTGGAACATGCCTCCTTAGGGAAAATTTATCAAGCACCCTTCCTTGTAACATGAAGTAGTACATTATCCCATGTATTTTCAAACCATGCATTCCCATTCTCCACACTCACTATAGGGATATTTTCAGTACTTATTTTTCAAAGGTATAACCCCTAGAAAAAATGAAAAAAAAATAACTTGTTCTAGATAATTTTGGTATCCGAACACCCTTGTGACTAACATTAATAGAAGAACAAAGCACTTTGGACAATTTCCTTCACCACTATTGGTACCATGACATAGGTAATCCAAAATGGAAATAACACAACTTCCTCTATCCACCCTCCCTCTAATGATTCCTAAACGAAAAGAGAAATATATTATTTCCTAAATGTATATAATAATTACCTCGTACCACAAAACATGGGTTTCACATTTTCAACAACATTAGGATTTCCTCCCATAAAAAATGAGGTTAGTGGATTATTGAAATTCATGAGGGCACATCTCTCACATAATTTTCCCTAATTCCCATGTCTCTTCCTATATACATCCACTTTGGAAAAAAAATTAAAAACAATTATATATTCCTTCTATAAAATACCTTATCATGTCAATATTGTATGTGAATTGGGGTGTGAAAAAATGAAGCATCAGGTTCCAGAGTCAAATGATTCTAATTAACTAAATGATATTGATATAGAAGGTACTTCTTTAGTTTTGAGATGTGGAAGATGTTATGATCCAAATTGAATCTTAGTGGATAATCTAGCTGACAAGAAACATCACCAATTTGTTATAGGATTTAAAAAGTACCTGTAAAAAAAGGAGATAAAATCCTTTTCAAAACTAAAAATGACTCCCAAACAACATAGAACTCACAAGAATATATAATCAACCATGAAAAATGGTAAGTGTTGATGAAAATAATATACATATTATTTTTAATGCCTCTAGGCCATTTACTTCTACATCCAAATAATATTATTTTTTAATAATATTACACACAGATATTGATCCAATTAGTTATGTATTATTAGTATATAAACAATAATTGACATAATAAAATTACAAATAAATAAAATTTCATAAAATGTAAATATTTATTGCCTTATCATAACTATTATTTTATGAATACATCATTAAATGCAAGTGGTATTCCCATGAATCATAGATGTCCATAATATAACATTTTATTATGTTCTATAACATTTTAATTTTATACTATAATTGTTTATCCATTAGGGGATCAAATTATATGATCATGGTCAAATTGGTTCCTATGGATTGATGTAGGGGTTTACAACCCATTGAGGTAAATATAGGGTTTCAGTCAGAGAAAATAGAAACAGATGCGCTATGTATCTTGACCAAAAACCAAATATTGATCTTTACTAACTCATCTTCAATATTCATCAACCATTTCAAAATGAATTGGGATAAATTATAGAGTTCTTCCACAATCACTCAAATTAATCCATGACCCATAAGTGTCCATGGTATAATTGGGAAAAACTCAAATGAAATTTTCTCTTATTTCCATATATGTTTCGGTAATGTTTGTAACATGTTATTTTTTAATTTTTTTGTTCATCCTTAACCTGCTAAAAGGTTAGATATATCACTAAATTAAAATAATCATTAAATATTCAAAACCAATCACTTGAAATAGTACGGCATTTAAAGGTTGGTTTTCTACGTATAGAAGTGAATTTACCACACAAAATTCTTATAGTAACGAAAGGGTTTATTAGGACCGATTGGAGCCTATATATCCTGAGTGGGGGGGTGAATCAGGGTGTAGATATTATATTTCAAAATTATTATTTCCCCGTTGGATCTTGACCTCTATGTTATAAGGGTCACTTTTTTTACTCTTATGTGTCTATGATGATCACTTCTTTTTATATTTATCTAATGGTGATGCTTTAGATGAAATGCATTGAAGCAACTTGGAATACACATAGATTTTTACTTGGTTCACCCACACTAGTCTATGTCCAAGGAGAATTCAACAACGATGTGTCGCTGTACCAAATCCAATAAATCTCACGACCAATAATGATTGGGCTAGATCACTTATATGCCTAGGATCACTAACTTTACATGTTTAGGGTTAGCTCTCTGCTTCCCAAGGGTCACTCCATTTTTTTCAATCTCTCTAGATCACTACCTATAGAAAGGATAACCTTCTTCCTCTTCCTTTTCTCACTACACTTGGAAGGGATCCACTCACAGTTTATAGAACTATAGGTCTTTTCATTACCAATAATGAATGAATCCTCTACTTTATGTATATCCACTATTGAAGTTCAAATTTCATCCACTATTTAATACCTTGTTGCCACTAAACACTAAGCAAATCACTTTGGAAACACCTTTGCAAAGAACCCTACTTCGCGAGACTCCAAATTTCGCGAAGCTCAAACAATCCTTTTCGAATCTCCTGCCATTTCGCAATGCTCAAGACTTTGAAAATATTAGGCTATTGCGGAGTACAAGTCATTGTAGAGTGACTTCCCTTGTGAAACTCACCAAGCCAATCTGGAGCTCACTACTTTTTTCAGAGCTAGAATAGCCGCCGCAAAGCGCTTCTTTTTTGAAACACATTGTCTTCACAAACCACCTTCGCATGCCGAGAGCATAATATTTTCATTGAAAACTCTCTTCTTCCCTCGAGGGGGTCGTGGCCTATTTATAGGTGATACCACCGAACCTTGAACCTTCCGCGTGAAGACAACGCCATGTGATCTCAAATCGCGAAGCTTTGAAATTTCTACCATAATTCTTTCAATATCACGAAGCACCACGGAAATTTTCAGATCACAGATCTCTTCATAGTCAGAGAGTGTTTTATCATTTACTTTTCTCCTTCACCATGAAGCACCACTCACAGTGCCCTTCACCACCGCAATGATCTTCAACGCTTCTGTTTGTGAAGATTTCCGTAATCGTGAAGAATCAACATCAACATTTTTCATGTCTTCGTGAAATATAATCCATGAATCACATCTTCACAAAACTCATGTGTTTTCCATATATAAATTTGATCTTAAAGGAAATCCACTTTTCACGATGCTCACAAAACACCAAATTTTGGACCCCAAAAATTTGGCAACCACTATAGAACAGTGCCACCTTTAATCTGTTCTTTTGTATCACCTCTAGATATTCTGATCCTTTATCATGGTTCATTTTTAACATGTATTGTTAGCAACATCTTTGGAACTCAACAATTCACCATGTAAACATTCATTTCCAACAAACATAAATTACCAAAAAATGCTTTTGTGATACCTTGCGGGATTTTTTGCCAACAAATTTTATCTTAGAATTAGAAAAGAACTATAATCTAGTATTGATATTATAAAACTGAATTTTCATCTCATGTCCAACCATAAATGGTCTCAACACCATTAAGGTTTAAAAATAAATTACTAAAATCATGGTGTTTTGGAAAAGCCTCATTGAATTAATTGACCCTATTTGTAATATTATTCATTAAAATGAAAAACACAACATTATCATGATCGACAATTTCAATGTTCATGTCCTTAATCCGAATCATTTTCAACCATTTCTTTCAGTCCACTCTCAACACATGATTATACGACTTATGACTTTATACATCAAACCCTTAATTTACATTAACATGTGTTTGGAATTAATCAAATTTAAAAAATTGGTCATATTACATCCAGTGTTTTCACATCATGTTCAATTTATATTTTAAATATATGTGATTCATGATTTTTTGATATATGAATAACATTAAATTTTCATCAAAGAGATAGTGACACCCTATTTTTAATTCATCAACCCCTACAACATTATCAAGATCATGGTTGGGGTCACTATTCTTATATATTATCAATTATGTTGATCAATAAGTGATCACAAGACCATATTTCACAAAAAAACTACCAAATCTGGATCCATAATCTTTAAAAATACAATATATCCATTTCCAGGTTCTAGAAGTAAAGGGAAAGGTGTTTAAGTATGTTAATAAAAAAGTTCCATGAAGTACATCAAATAAAAAAACATATAGAATGAAATAACCTTTCTAATCAATTTATTCATGGGTGAAGTGTGACATGTTATATCATAGAAAATTATTTTATAATTTCCTAAAAATCCCATGAAACTATAAACATATAAGTTGTTCATTTGCGGTTTCAATGAAATAGTGGCCTCAATCATCTCATAATCCACTGATAGTCCTTTTTCCAAATTAGAAAACCTAAGTAAGATAACTATTTGCACCTTAAAGTCACACATTGATAATTTTGCATTAATAAAGTGGACTCATATTGTTATAAACATGATATCTAAGTCTATTTTATTACAATCATTTGTTAAAAAATACATTGAATTGACATGAAAAATAACCTGATGAAAGAATCCATGTACTAATTGAAGATATGATTTATAAATTCCATGAATCTAACTGTTGAATTAGCGAGACAGAAATTAATAATTAAATATTCATAGTGTCATAAATGGATTCTAAAATTAATCATAGGTATATCCTTATTCTTCACCTAGAGTTGGTACTACCTTGATAAAAGATGAATTTTAGGGATTTGTTCATCTCCCTTTAACTGTCCAAAGAGAGTATAAATTTCAGGATGCGGATATCGATTCTTTATCATTACATGATTCATAATACAATAATAAACACATATTTGGAGTCTATTATCCACTATAATAATAAATAGAAATATATTTTCTTGATGTGATGTATTTGGGCTTATAAAACTCTTTATTTCCATCTCCTCTAATTGAACATTCAATTCTTAGAACTCTATTTGAAATATTCTATATTGTGGATGTGAAATAGCATTTATTCTGGTAGAATGTTGATTTATGACACCACTTCCCTTATGAGGTGTATGTCTAGTAAATTTTTCAAAAAATATTACTGGTTATCAATATACTATGAATGTATAATCTCAATTTCATTTTAAATTAATAGACCCCAATCTGATATTTAAAAAAATGATTTTTTCAATAGTTAACACTGAATTTTGTCTTATTCATTCATTTAGATCCCATTATAACTTGAATAACTGTACCAATATATTAAAATATGTAAAATTCACATCCCAATCATAATAATCAATTGAATCCATTTATGTTATTATCCAATAAATTCCCTAGATGGTATATAATATGTTAGTTTTAAATATATAAAGTCCTAAAATGATAAAGAATGATTCAATAGTGATAGAATATGATAACAATTTAAAACCTATGAACTATCATTACAAGAGAGGTGGAATGATTCTCACAACATGATTCGTCAATTATACTAAATAGTCAAATTATTTTACCACATGAGAAGAAATAGTTGATTGGGGAACATATGTGTAAATACAATAATAAAGAATGATAATAGTAACTAAAACTGTCAGGCACCCCATATCCTAATTTTTTTTTTCTCTATCCAAAAAGATTATCTCTCTCATCCTCCTAATAAATTCCACCTTCCTTTCTGAGTAAATTCCTAATATGGTGTTTGGGAATTAATAGAGTAACCCAATGTACCAATATTTTATGGATGTGTACTACTATGATAATATTTTATGGATTGAGTTTTAGAGTCTTGATATATAGAGAAACCATAAAAATCAATTGTCTTTGAGATATTTTTGTAGTTGCACTTGAGATTCCATTTGTTCCAAACATTATGATAACATCATTGAGGTTACATTTATTCCCTCTTTATATAATCCAATTAAAAACATTGAAAACAAATTGGTTATATACTAGGGTTTGGAGATAGGGGAACTAATCTAGTGTACCAGTTCTCAGATGCTCAAAGAACTAGGAACAATTTTCTATTATTGACTTATTCCCTCCATTGGAGTGCGCAACCATTTTAGGTTAGAAAACTAGGTTTCCATCCATAATTTTTCTTAGTGATTTTATTCTCTCCAACTAGATCCTTGTTCACCATTTATTTGTAATGTATGATGTAGAACATATCCACTTGAGAATGAATGTCCAATAGAAAACCCTCTCTAAACATACATACCTTGATGGATTCACTAGAATTCACTTGTCGGAAAAAATGAAAATGTTCTGTAATATGGGTTTCATAATCCATAAAACATTTCTTTATTTTCTATTTTTAATGATATCATTTTTTAAAATTCTCGTAAATAATTAAGAGAACTTTGTTTATAAAAAAATTCCTCAAATATGTCAAAAGTGAGGCCTTTGTTGAAATTAGATTAAATATATAGATACTACTATTGACATGAGAGATCATCAAGAGTATACATAACAAGATTAAATTTGATTTCTATTGGGTTCCCCATGAAATCAATGATTTAGTTCATCCTCTCATGCTATGCTTCCACATTCATAGTTCCTAAGTCTCCTTATAAAATTGGCAGGTTGTTCCATTGGAATTTGAGTGTCTTATCAACATAAAATATTTCCTTATTTCGATTTCCAAATTCAGAATCATCAAATTATTATAAGATAAACTAAAAATGATGTTGGTTATCTTATGGATTAGGTGGAACCATGTTCTCATCCACACCCACTTGAAGGTTTCTAGGTCATCGAACTGTTTTCATCATCCTAAACTACAAAATAAAACTTAAACCCTATCACCGTAGGGATCATTCATCATGACTATATTTCACAAAGAATATTAAAATTAAATTTAAACGCTTCCTAATTAAAAAATAAAAAATTCATAAAATCATAATATAGGATTAAGTCATTCTTTTATGTCACCTTACTAATGTGTAATAAAACAAGTCCATCAGTTAAAAAAATATGAATATTTGAAATTATGTCTACAAGTAATAAACATCACCAATTTTAACCATTCCCCCTAGAAACATGAATATCAATTTAAAAAGGAATGTTACCTATTTTCATTCTATACATTTTGTTATATCGAACATATAATATTCTAGATACCGTCATGATTGATGGACTGTACAAAAATGATACCATTCATAACACCTCAATCTAACTCAATGCCTTCTGTAGTACCATAATTCCACTAACCATAGGTGACTTTCTTTGGACACCAAAATCTAGAAATAAATTTCTGGTGATATAATAATTCATGGAGGATGGATTTCCCTTTAACAAAAAAAACATGACCGGAAAACTCTGTATGGTTAAATGAACATTATGTGTGATATAAAAACCAATAATAATCTATTGCAACCATGAACCCAAAAAAATCACTATCACTGGAGTGAAACATTCATCAAAATTATATATTAGTGAATGACCAAATAACACAAATAAATCAAATGTACCAACCTGAAACCCTCAGAAACTCCACTACCTAACATATCCAAGATAAAAATCCCAAAAACTAGAATTCATACTCTAGGATCACATCAAGTGAAATATGAGACATTCCTCTTACCAAATATGTGGTAAAAATTGTCTACATATACAACAATGTTCATATATAGGGGTTGATTATGTGTTATGACGCAACCTCCCTAGGCCATAAACCATGTAATATTCACCCATGGATCTCATGAAATACCTTGGATTCCTTTCCATCTAGACACAGGATTTTACCCACTTCGGTAACTTATGAGATGAATTACTGTCCCAAATGGAGAACACATGTTCTTTCATTGTTCATTTTTCTTTAGTCACACATAACATATGACACATCCCATGAGATCAACCATCATAATATTACTCCCAAACATGATTGTCTATCTATGGATTTTTAATTAGGATGAAACCTAAAAAAGAAAAGTGAACCTTATTGAAATGATTGTTAGTATATAGTGTATTAATTATCATTTTTTCCTATTGGTGTGATGCTTTCATCCCATTTAATGCATGAAACAGTCATTTTTTATCCCATACCTAAAACCCATACTATGCTTCCACATATGTAGTGGTGAGTATCTATCCTGAACCAACATCCCTTATCCATGATCGTAGAAATCAGGGCCCATGGGTCTCTTGTAAAAAATTGGTTTCCTTCCCAATGCATGACATGCTATTTCCCACATGGGTCCTTTATCTAAATAATGACTATCCACCCTAGAAAAAATGATATTTCAGTTTGATTTTTCTTCACACAGACACACACCCTGGAAAAAATATTATGATATCACTGATCCTGACAAAACTCGAGTCCAATCTTGTTTAACTATTGGTTTCTAATCTCGTTGGCTCCCAAAAGCATTGATGCTCCCTATTTGAATAGGAAAACACATGTTTTTTTTGTCTTTTTTGTCCTCACAAACAAACAAAATAGGAAATGTCACAAGAAATAAATTTTCCTTTCACTACTCTAGAATATACACATTTAACTATAGAGTTTTAATATATTTGGATCCTAAAAATAAGGTTTCCCCTTATTGAGGTGACTAATTTCATTTATTCTATAAAGTACCATTACTCTTAGGGTGATACACATCCCACAACTTTAATGAAAAACACCTCCACTATGGATCCCACACCTCAAACATGGGAAGTTCTTCATCATATATAAGCGTTGAGTATGTTCCATGGTCTTACATCCTCAAACTATGAACCTTGTAACCTGAAACCATGTGTCTCTTGTAATTCATTGGTTTCTATAAAAAACGTGATATGTTATCACCCACTAAGGTGACAAATAAAATGAATATATATCCACATACGAATACATGTTATTATAGTGTTCTTTTTTCTCACTCTCATATATCCTTGGAAACATAACAGGAGGCGACTTATCTTGATACTAATCCAATACAATCACAGTTATCAATGGTTTTATGATCAGATATGATCCCAACAAATATTTTTGACTCCTATTAGCGTGGGTAGTATAATTTATAACTTTATTTCTTACTTCTTTATGGGTGATAAACTCTCAACCCAATTAAATATTAATTCCTTCATTGTAATACCCAAATATTATACCCATGTTGTTCCTATACACCTCTAGTTAGGTTTTATCTCATATGCCATAAGTCATGGACCAAACTCCATAAGCTAATAAACAGGTAATATAAAACCATTGGTCTCCAAAAATACATTGGTTTCCTTGCTAGAACAGTACCTGGAATTACGAAATGTATTCAATTATCAAACTAAAGACTTTTCCCATTGTCCAATATAGGTTCTTTCAATGTTAAATTTCATTACTGACACACACCTTCTGAAAATTATAAGAATCCCACCCCTCATAAAAATACTATAGACCAAACATGATTAACTATTGAATTATAATCTAGTAGGATCATGAATTTTAATAAACACCTATTTGAAATGTGTATTAACATTTACCCTTTTAGGTCTTGCTTTTTTATTATGTTATAAATTTCATCTTAGTAGGAAATGTACCAATGGTTTCCCACAGATGAAACTAAGTCAGGAATATGTTAGTTCTTAATATGTGATCATATATATATATATATATATATCAATGGTAGAGGGAAAAAATAGGAATATAAAATATTCTGATTCCAAACTAATGATAAAAATCACGCCATGAAGGAATGCCATTTCATGAATTGCACAATCATGCAACTCTCACACCTAGTTCAAATCAAGTCATAGATGTCTCGATAAACATCCCATACATGCACATGGTATCTATCCTTATATACTGATGCCATTTATTAGATGTAAAATATCTTTTGTCCAAATAAACACATCATCCAAATCAAACCCCATGTGGTAAATTCCATAATCATCATGAACTTACACCATTCTATGTGAATTTTCATATTCAACCTTAGAAATTTATTTATCCTAATAATTCAAATTCAATGTGAATTTTCAAGAAATAAATCCTTCGTTTCTAAAATACAGCTTCAATCATAAGGAATTTATGAAAATTGAATAATAATTTTCTTTAGAAACCTAGTTATATTTTTTCAAAAATTAAATCCTTTTAGTTTTATAAAAAAATTTATTGATAGAGAAGCCACCAAACATGATTTCCTTCTAACAGTATTATATAAGAGAAAGAACTTCTTTAGAAGTGGACTAATCGTTAAATTCCATTGAATGTTATTATATTTAGAACCAAAATTGAGGATATGGATAATGGTTTTTATTTTTAGTTTAAAAGTATTGAAAATAATATTTTATATCCCTAATAAAAACTTCTCATATTTTCCCAAGGAATGCGATGTCCCTCCCCAAATATCAAAAAATGTTTCATCCATTATAAAACTCATAATGAAAGACACTATACCCCAAACCATAGTGTAGTGCACTCACCCAACCCATTATGAATTCCACACTAGACCAAAATCATCCACAACCATTCCATGGATCATTGAATGATGAATTCCCCCAACAATTTAAAACCTTGCATTCCCATTCATGACACCCACTCCTATGAATTGTTCTTCCCATTTTCAAATGTTATCTTCCCAACAACCACACCATTAAAAATAAATATATATTGGGAATGATGACATACATTTATACTAAAGAACCATATTCTAGGTGTGAAAAAATTATTGGGACCATGACAATCCCCAAAACTGGTCCCACATTCTAATGAAGGCCATGGTAAATTTCAAAAATCCCAAATTCCACTTTCATCATCCATCCTCTATCCAATGATTACAAATCCCAAAAGGAACAAACTTATTATGTAATGAAATAAAATAATATCAAATGACCTCAAACCCCAAATGTCACATATTAATACCTACTCATGATACCTATGGGTAAGATAAAAAATGATTCCAGACATGGGTGGTGAATAAACTTTCATAGATGACATAGTGATTTCCATGAGAAAGAACTTCTCCAATTGAAGATTAACCACAAACTGTACATATTGAATTTTATATTTGAATTGGTCTTGGAGAATACCAAGATATACTACCTCTTATCCATGATTGAAAAATGATCCTAATAAGGGAAAACATTCTACTACCTGATTCCATTGATTACACTTTTCTAAAAACAATTCATTTAAACTAGATTTCTAGTTATTTTTTATATAATCCCACATTTTAATGGGTCTTATAGGGAACCATTACATAAAATAAATTCTCCAAAATACATGTCTGAATTCTTGGAATTACATGGCCGAAATTTATAGAGGAACCAAGACAAAATATTATGTAGACTCTCTTTCCATAATAAAATATACCAACAAAATTTTCTAATATCATATTATTAGTCTATCATTTGTGCGCCATACTAATGCTTTGGGTGTGTTCTGAATTTTTTTCTATTACTAGTGACTGGTCACATAGATAATCTTCTATCTGCTTGCTTCACCTTTTACCAACATTGCACTATCTCATTTGAATGTATAACCTTTTCTAGACTACCTTGTTTCTCTTGAATTAAGTCTTGTAAGCCATATATCCCATTTTCCATTCATATATCAAAGGAACAATGGCCGTAATAACCAACATATACCCTAAAATATCAGTTCTACTAAATATCTAATATTTTAAATTACTCATATATAGTATTTGTTATAGTATTCACACACATATAGTGCTAGAGAATATAAATAGTTCCACATTAATTTTAATATCCCGTTCTTTTATGGAGCCATATAGGGAACATTTTACGGTACTTTTTGATGTTTTTATGTACCATTAACTTGTATTAGGGCCTTGCGGTGCATTTGGGTGAAATATTAAGGAAAATAATAGGATAATAGGTTGTCCATGGTTTTCGCAGGGTTTAACAAACCGTGCGACCAAACTGTGCCAAGCATGAAGAATTGGAAAGAGGGTTCTACATGGTTTGTGCATGGGTTTAAAAACCATTTCGTCAAACCATTCCAACCATGAAAACCTGGAAAAAGAGGTCCACATGGTTGGTGCACGGTTTTCCTAACAGTGCCACTCTTTATATGAAACCATTCACCTGGGATTTTAATTCCGAAAATCTTTTTTAAAAACAAACTGAACCCCCCGTAACTCCCATATTTAGACCTTGTCTTGGTCTAGAAATATTATTGTTTTTTATAAATCCTTTTGGAGGGATTACTAGGTGATTAGAAAACCATTCATTGGGAATTAAATCTTGGTTTGAATATATTCTCTCGACACGATAAGTGGATTTCATCCCATTGCTTCTCCTATTCTTTCCTCTATCCTTACTTGATACATTCATGGAAGATATCCATAGTTTCCATAGATATAAACCTATGTGTTGAGATATAGATCTACAGTTTTGGATCTAGATCAATTTTTGGAAGATCCTGATGAATTTGATCTTAATTTATGTTTTAGGGACTTAGATCTGGGGTTTTATCAATGACATTGTGCTACGTAGATTTTGGGGATTTCCATTGGGATAAATTCCATCACTAAACTGATGTAGGTGGTCTAAATCAAACTCTCATCATCATGATTTATGATATGTATAAGATTTTATGATTTTTCTTGTTTTTCCATGATAATTGAATTACTAAATTGGGGTAATTAGGAATATGGATTTGACCTGTGAATTCCCTTGGTGATTTAATTTATAATTGAATCACAGAAAAAATGATATGGGGTTTCCCAAGTTATATTTTGGAGATTTGATACATTAATTGAGATATAGTAATTGAGATTTTATATTTAAATTATGTTTGGCTATGTAATATATTTAATTGTGAGAATTAATTATGTTTCATGAAGTTGAAAAAAGATAATTAATTGAGAGAATTAATTGTGTTCCATGATGTGATCAAAGATAATTAATTGTGAGAATTATTGACTTTTTGGGTTTTGATTTGGATAGTTAATTGTGAAAAATTAGTTATGGAAAGAGAATTGTGTTTATTTTTTAAAAAAAAATTACCTTGACCAAAAGGCCAAGGATAATATTCATAAAAAATGGAATGTTACAAGAGACGATAACATGGGGTATTATTACGATCAGCCTCATAATGAGGGATATGGACCATGGGAAGTGAATTTGACCAGGTAATAGGTTTACAATCAGCCTCATAATTGTGATGATTGATTAATTAATTGATTAATTAATTAATGGGTTATATGATTAGTTAATTGTTGAATTAACTAATTGACTTTGATATGTTTATCTAATCATTTGATTAGTAAACGAATAATGTGTAAAATTCATATGATTAAAAGGATGATTAAATAGATGAGATTTTTTTGTGCTAGGTATGGTATCGTAGAACGATTAGAAGTTGGTACATGGACATGGTGTTCCTCCCCAATCGTAATCCAAGCATGAGAATTGGGTAGATTGGCATGAAGACCTATACTAAATGAGAATTGGAGTTTTAGGAAAGACGACATACACACAAGAGAATTTTGGTGTTAGGCATGATGTCCTACCAAAAATTATTAATGATAATAAAGAATGATGATTAAAATAATATTTTTAGTGCTAAGCATGACACCCTACACCCAAATATTAATGATATTAATGAATGAGGATTCAAATTAGATTTATAGTGCTAGGAATGATGACCTACACCAAATGATTAATGATAAGTAATGATGATTGAAATGGGAAATATGAATTGAACTTATCATAATCTGATGATTATTCATTAAATGAAAATGTGATAACTAATTAAATTATGCATTTTAGTTATTTCATCACAAAATTTCATGCACTATCTTTTGACTAGACTCATTTTAGACAACGTTGGTGGTGGCCTACTGGGTTGTATTCACAACATATTTGGGTTTCCTGGATAGTCCCCGAGCAGACATTATTATTGCTGAACAGGATATGGTCAAGGCCCTAGGATAGATTTTTGTTTGGGTTTTTAGAATGGGATAGGGAACCACCTATGGTTTGGGACCGGTTTTGGAGTCATTGTGTCTTTACATTCAGTTTCATTGTAGACACGTGGAACGTTCATTATCATAGCATTATTTAACATTATGTTGAATATTTTATTTTATGGTTTTGACTACCATATGTCATGGATCTATTTTGGTTATTTATATATGCTTCTGCACTTGGTTAATTGCTATTTTCTTTTGCAAGTGTATTATTCAGATAAAATAGGGTACAGTCTCCCCAAGAGTGACTTACCAAACCCTCACATCAAGTCGGCACAATCTGGAATATGGGGAGGCACGCTTGAGGGCATGCGGCCAACCATCTTAGGGAACTGGTTAGTGGATCCCTGGTCTAGACGTCACAAATTGGTATTAGAGGGGTTTTGTTTTATTTATTATTATTTTGTATTACTATTTTTTGAAATGGTTTATTTGATACTAGGAAGAGTCAAGGATTGGTAATGAGATCATGCATGGGAGTTGCTAAAACATGTATGGGGGGGAATTTGAGTACTCAGGGAAGGATTGTTGTGATTTCTATTTGTTGTTACATTTGTATATTATTTCTCCTTGGTAATTGAAGTTGTGGTGTGGTGTGATATTTTAAATGAAAATTATTGAATTTTGATTTGTATCTTAAAGAGTCATGATTGTTAGTCTACATGTATCATTATAGTAACTCAGGGTTGTTTTGACATTCATCATTCTGAGAACTCCTGGGAAAATGGGTTGTGGGTATGTTTTTAAACATGAACTGTTTTGCTTGATGTGATATAGAAAAAATGATGAAAAATGAGATTAAATGGGTGTCTAATGAGAACCTTGATTGATGAAATGGGAATAATATATTAATTAATTTTTAAATTAATTAATTTCAAATAATGTGATTAATTAATGGATTAATTAACTAATGAGAATAAATATACCCTTTTTAACCAAGACCTAAAAGTAGTATGGTTAAGGTTAGTGAAAATGCATCTTTGTTGACCGTGTGGGGTGAAAAGGGGGAAATGATATGTTGAAACATGTTGTGTTAGTTTCTCATTTTATGTCAATGTTATAAGGTTGTGTTATAAGACCTAAGACATGTGTTTGGATTTTTAGAAATATTCCTACACGATTCTTGTTGATGGAAAGACCAAGGGGTATGTCCCAGAACAAATATCCAAACAGGGAGCTTGAGGCACCATTGGTGTAAGATGAGATAGAAGGAGATAAGATCTGAGAGAGCTTTTCTCCATTCATGAAATTCATGGAGATAGACCTAAGGATGGTTTAGAAATGCATGTTTTAGTTGACAAGGGAGTTTCAGATGCAGCACACCCTTACTTTTACTGTTATGGGTGGACCTGAGGGACCTGAATTATGGATTGAATCCTAAGAGATGATAATTGACGATTTGGAGACTCCAGCTGAGATAAGGGAAAATTTGGCTACATATATGCTATAGGGTTCAGCAAAATGCTGGTGGTACATTCAAGTATTTTTTGGATAGAATGATGATATATTAGGGAAGGACATTTTGGAGATGTTCTTTGAACACTTCTATCCAGACCCGCTGAGGAAAGAGAAGGTTATAGAGATTATTTCTCTGACATAAGAAAGCATATCTATAATGAAGTATACAGAATGTTTCATATATTTAAATTTTTTTTCTCTAACATTGGCAGTAGATGAGGAATCAATAGAAAAATGATTTCAGGATAGAAAAAAGTGTGAAATTCAGTCCAAGGTGAATATCTTTAGGCTGAATAAATATTCAGAAGTGGTTAATCAGGATCTCATTTTAGAGGGGATGTTGAATGTGGCTTCTAGTACTGGACATGTATCTAGATGATACCCTTCCAAAATCAAGAAGTGCCATCATAAGAATCTTAGTCAGGACAATGTAAATAATGTTATACAATCAGGAGGAAAGTTTTCTCAAGATCTTTCACATGTGGTTTGCCAAGAATGTGATTGTTAGGTACAATGTAGTACACATTTTCCTTGACCTCCAATGGAGTTCCAGTTTTGTGGCATGATGGGACACCTACAGATGTTTTTCACGATGTAGTGGAGGGATGGTGTGGAGTGAGTAGCTACTCAGTGTTAGAGTGTAGGGAGGGGATCTTTTACACCGTATATGTTTGGAAGGTAGAGTTCTACTAGCAGAGGCGGTAGAGGATGTGGGCATGGTGCTTCAGGGTTTGAGCACCCATACTAGCATAGTGGTGCTACTCAGGGGAGTCTGATGACACCAAAGGTTATTGGGGCAGGAGAGTTACATGTAGTGCAACCTACACTTTTGGAGAGCGAGGCTAGTCCATCGATAGTGAGAGGTACTATTCTAGTTGCTTCTACTTTAGCTTCTACCTGGTTGGATACTAGGGCCACTCATTCCTTTATATCTGGAAATCATGTTAATGACTTGATCCTAGAGGTGGAGTCTATAAACAGGATGATGAATAGCGATTCACTTTTGGGAACACAGTCTAGGGATAGCTATTTATGTAAGGTATGTTTGCTATATATTAGAGAGTATCATTTCCCTTGGGATATCTATATACTTGATATAACAGGATTTTACCTGATAATGGGTATGGACAAGATAGTCGCATACCAATCCGAAATAGATTCACACTGTAGGGGAGTGACTATTGTATCTCCTGAGGGTGACCAATAGGTCCTTCATGGAGATTGTGATACCCATGTAGGTAGAGTTGGGCCAATTACTCTACAACTGGGAGATCACATAGCTCAGGTTTGTTGACTTTTGTGGGATGATTGGAGTGGTAGGGAACACATCCATCCACTAGAATTAGAATTGTTTCTGGATGGAATTCGTAAAAAATATTCAGGGTTTCCACCTGAGATAGATGTAGAATTATATATTGATATCTTGTCAAGCGTTAATATGATATCTATTCAACCTTAAAAAATTCCACAGACTGAGCTTCAAGAACTCAAAACAAATTGTAAGAGTTAGATGATAAAGGGTTTATCATTCTAAGTACATTTCCTTTTGGATCACCTTCTTTTTTTTGAAAAGAAGGATAACATGAGTCTACACTAGTGTGTCAATTAACAGAAGTTGAATAAAATGACTGTGAAGAACCAATATCATCTTTCATATATAGATTATTATTTTTTCTAGCTGAAGGGGGCTTGTGTGTTCTCGATGATCAATCTGAGATCAGGGTATCATCATGTTAGAGTTTGGACATATGATATACCAATAACTACTTTTGGTGTAGGTATGGCCTTTGTGAGTTTTTCGTAATTCCATTTGGGTTTTCTAATGCTCCAATAGTGTTTTACGGCATTAATGGACATGGTCTTTCATCCGTACATAGATCAGTTTGTGGTGGTGTTTTTGGACGACATCTTAGTGAACTCTAAGACTCATGAAAATCATGATCAACCTATTAAAAACATCCTGGGTACACTGAGAGAGCATCAGCTATATACCAAGCTATCAAAGTGTTAGTTTTGGATTACCAGGGTACACTTTTGGGTGCATATCATCTCGGAAGAAGGTGTAGCTACTAACCTAGATAAAGTTTAGGAAATGCTTTTTGGGAGAATCCAAAAAATGTTTTTGATGTCCGAAGCATTCTCGGATTAGCTGGTTATTACATGAGATTCATCCATGAATTTTCCGAGTTTTCTGCACTTCTTACTAGATGGAAAATGAAAGGGGTAATTTTTTTTGGAAAGAATCATGTGATAATGTTTTCCAGAATTTGAAAAAGTGCTTGGCTTCGGCACCAATTTTGTTCTTACCTGAGATAGGTGAGGAGTACATGGTGTATTTTGATGGTTCTGGGGTTGGACTCAGATCTGTGTTGATGCAGGTGGAAGAGTCGTTTCTTATGGGTCTCACCCCCACATAAACGTAATTACCATATTCATGACCTTGAGTTGGAACCATTGTTTTATGCTGTTTAGTGTTAGAGACATTATCTATTAGGTGAAACTTCTACAGTTTTTTAGATCACCAAGGATTCAAGTATATCTTTTCACTATGCGACTTGAATCATTGGTAGTAAATATGGGTGGATTATATGTAGTCCCTTGATTTTGAACTGGAATATTCACCCTAAAAGGGGTATAGTGTGGCTGATGCATTGAGAAGAAAAACACAGACTCAGTTGGTACATGAGTTAAGTGAGGATTGGAAGATGACGACTTTGATGGAGGAATTTCATGTGTTTGTTCAAGAGAGTTTGGATGGGATCACTCTGGATTCTATAGCATTGGAGTCTACACTCTTGAGATGTATTTGAGATAGGAAATATGTAGATCTGGAGTGTTTATCCTTGAGGGAAATTCGTGACGGCATGGATACACCATCAACATTAAAATAGATGCGGATGAGATCATCAATGTGAAAAAAGGGTTATTTTACGTACAAGAATGAATGAGGAACTCATTCTAGAATTTTGTGCTTGAAGTTGGGTTGTACATCTTGGAGAGACACAAATGTACCATATCCTTCGACAGTAGTTTTGATGTCCGTAAACGAAAAAAGAGATAGTAAGGTTCGTTACAATATGTTTCACCTGTCATCACGTAAATGAGGAGAATTAAAGACCTAGATGCCTATTATAGCCATGACATATTCTGTAATGGATGTTGGATGAAATTACTATGTACTTCATGGTAGGACATCCAAATACTCTTAGGAATAATTGAAGGTTCTGGGTGTAGCAGAAGCTCGTGGGTGGATGTTCCCACTTGGCTTATTGTCATTAGCAATGATCAATCCGAGAACAATACGACATTAAATGCCAGTTCCACAGATCGATTCAATGAAATTGACAATGAAGAAGAAAGGTCCTGGAACCAAAAAATTGGATCGTCATAGGTTGATTATAATTCATTTAATTAATTGAAAAGAAGTACCTTTTGGGTGTTCGTTGTTCATTTATATTTTTGATCATGTTCAAGTGTGATTCGTCGTTGCGTCGTAGAAGCCAAGTGTAGACTTCCACTAGTAGTGATCCACACGTGCACCATGTATCTTCGGACGTCACCAAAGGAATCTCTGGGTGCTAGCGTGGAGAAGCCTTTTCGTGTGTTTTACACCTTAGATTGCCTTGATCCAATGGAGGTGGATCTCTCTCAGTCTTGAGAGCGTTCTTGGAGGAAGGAGTTATTTTTGTCTTGAGATAATTCTCCTGAATTTTTGTGCACAATGATTCTCTTGTTTGCAAAAGATTTGGGGTTATGAGGATATTTGTAATCGGGTTTGAGTTTGTAGAGTTATGACAATAAATAAACGTGTTACAAATTTTATTTATTTCATTATGTCTTATTGAAAACCCCCATGTCGAATAATTAATTCCTTGACATACACCCACACTGATTATAATAAATATCATTTAATAAAACAATATTATATCCTCAAAATCCTGACTGGAAAACTACACGGCTTGTAATCATTAATACACGGCGTGTACTTGTTTTCCATAATACTACACGATGTGTAATCATTAATAAACGTCGTGTACTTGTTTTCCATGAAAAACTACATGACATGTAATCATTAATACATGACATGTATATCTTGTTTTTCATTTCCTTCTTCCTACATCATTAATACTATTTAGGCTTCCTTGAATAATTATTAAACCATGTATAGGAAAAATCTTTATTCTACTGGAGATACATGGATACACTTACTGTGTGACCCTCTAGGACACATTCTCGTTGGAATTAGGCAGGGTTTCCTAATGACCAAGATTAATGTCTATCATTGGGTCAAGGCACCCAAGAGAAAGAACTTGACGCTACATTGACGTGTCACCTCATAAGAACAATTACTGTTTAATTTAATACCCTTGTCTCAATATCTCATCAAGCAGGTTTCATGGCAGTGTCATAAACCTATATACTTGATTTATCATTCTTTGAATTTCAGAAATAAACTCGTCGTGTCACTATGGACATGGACTTTGTTTGACAGTTCTATTTCTATCAAAGGGCCCGAGATATCTACTTCCATAAATATGGAAGGGACAAATTCTTCCTCAACTTATCCATTAACAACATGTCATTCATGATGCTCCCAACGTAACCTACTTCCCGCCAACTGTCTTTGTGACGGTTTTTGTCCGCAAATCTAAGGGTGTGAGTCAGGACATGAGTTAATGATAATATTTATGTCTAAGGACCCCAACACATGATTGAAGATAGCAACATCCAATGACACCAAAACATGTAGAATTAATATTGGTGGGTTTGTTCTCATAATCTCCCATCTTGGTGATTACCAAGTGCGAACTCCATGAGTGAGAGTATCATCTTCTTACGATTACTCACACATGAAAGTCTATGTACTATGTTTCCTATCATAGTATGTCATCCAACCGTTGAACTTTATTTAAGAGTATTTGTTATAGAATTTCTAGGTTCTCATCATAGCAGGGATATGTAATGACCTTATCAATGAAACAAATATTCCAGGACATTATTATATTATAGTCATGTAGAACAATGAACAATATATAATAAGAGAACGTTCATGTAATCAAAGCAAAAAACAGTTGGTTCTCCGAACACAAACCCTATCAAACTCCCACTTGTACTAGAGGCAACTGCTTATGACTTTTTTTCTGCTAGACCTCACATGATGATCTTGTTTCTGCTGATTCAAGGCTTTAGTCAAGGGGTCCGCTATGTTTTCTTTTGTGGAAATACTGCTCACTGCAACTTCACCTCTCGGAGAAAAATCCCTCAAGAGATGATACATCCGAAGTATGTGCTTTGTCTGTTGATGTGTCCTAGGATCTTTTTAAAGTGCCACAACTACAGTATTATCACAATAGAGTGTTATAGGATCTTTACTACTAGGTACTACATCCAGAACTTGGACGAAGATTCGCATCCATACTGCTTCTTTGGATTCCTCAAAAGCTAGGATATACTCAGACTCTGTTGTATAATATGAAACCACACCTTCCTTTGAGCTCTTCTAGCTCAATGCACCACCATTAAAACTGAAGATGTATCCATCCAATGACTTCTTGTCATCTTGATCAGTCTAGGAACTAGTATCTACATGTCCTCTGATGACTAGTTCCTCATATCCTCCACAAAGCAGGAACATATCTTTAGTATGCCTTAGATACTTAAGGATAGTTTTGACTGAAATCCAATGGCGGTCTCCTAGATCAGCTTGATATCTTCCTACCACACTTAATGCATAAGAAACATCTAGCCTTATAAATATCATACCATTTATGACTTACCCAATCGCATATTCCTAAGGGATACTTTCCATTTTCTCCCTTTCCTCATGTGTCTGAGGACACATTTTCATGGAAATATGAATGCCATGTGACACTGGAAACAATCCCCTCTTGGACGGTTCCATACTGAATCTATTTAGTATCTTGTCAATGTATGTACTTTGACTTAGGCCCAACATTCTCTTGGATCTATCATGATGGATCTTGTTCCCAAGAATATATACTACCTCGCCCAAGTCTTTCCTAGAGAAGCATTTATCCAACCATTCCTTAACTGACTGTAAGACTGGTACTTCATTTCCAATTAGTAATATGTAATCAACATATACAATTAAGAAAACAACTTCACTTAGACTAAAACTTTTGTAGACACAAGGCTCACATTCTTTCTTAACAAAGACAAATTCCATTACGACTTCATCAAAACAAATTATTTATGTCCTTGATGCTTGAATTAATCCATAAGTGTATTAATGAAAATTGCATACCTTGTTGGCATCCTTTGGAGTCACAAACCCTTCAGGTTGTTTCATCTAAATATCTTCCTGGAGGTTCCCATTAATGAATTATATTTTGACATCCATTTTTAAATTTCATAGTCATGGTAAGAGGCAATGACCAATAGGATTCTGATGGATTTCACCATTGAAACTGTTGAAAATGTTTCATTCTAGTCAATTCCTTAACGATGTCTAAAACCTTTTGCAACCAGTCATGCCTTATAGGTGAGGACTTTACCCTCCATGTCCAATTTCATATCGAATACCCATTTATTACAAACATTCTATACATCAACTGGAGGATCTACCCAAATCCAGACATGGTTTTGGTACATGGAATCTGTTTCATAATTCATGGCTTCTTGCCACTTGGCAACATCTGTGCCTTAAACTTCTTCCTTGTAGGTAAGAGGATCATTATTGTCAAGCAGTAATGAGCTACCATCACCGGTGACAAGAAAACCATATCGTTCTAGTTCTCTCACCTCTCTCATGCTCTTACGCAGTTCTTCTATCTCTAGAATAGATTTTTCTTCCATGGGGCATTGTGGAAACTGTTCTTGTACCAACTCTTGTGTATATTGATCCTTGACTTCATCGAAGTCTATCTCACTCCCACTATCTATTTTAGATATGTAATCCCTCTCAAGTAATATGGAGTGTCTTGCCACTATTACCTTTTTATCTGAGGGGTTGTATAGGTTATATCCCCTTGTTTCCTTGGGATATCTTATAAAGAAACACTTTGTGCCTCGGGGTGGAAGCTTGTTACGTGAAGAGGCCTTAACAAATGCTTCTCTACCCCACACATGAAAATTTGATTACATGGCATTACTTCCACTCCATAATTAATATGGAATACCATTTATCGATTTATTTGGTACTTCTATTAGTATGTGTGATACTGTTTGTAACGCAAATCCCCAAAAGGATAATAGAATACTTGCATGACTCATCGTTGATCTCACCATGTCCAACAGGGTGTGGTTCATCCTTTCGCTTACACTATTCCATTGAGGTGTGTGAGGAGGTGTGTGTTGTGATAGAATCCCAAACTCCCATAAGAAATCAATGAAGTCCTGATTAAGATATTCTCATTCTCTATATGAGAAAAGTATCTTAATCTTCATACCAAGAAGGTTCTCAACTTCATTCTTGTATTATTTGAACTGATCAAATGAATATGACTTATACCTCATTAAGTAAATATATCCATATCTACTAAAATCATCAGTAAAAGTTATGAAGTACATGAACCCACCCCTTACTTCAACTGGAAATGTTCCACAGTCATCTGTGTGGACTAATTCTAGAAGCTCTTTAGCCCTTTCACCTTTCCCACTAAATGGGGATTTCTTCATTTTTCCTTGTAGACACACATGACATACACCAAGTGGTTTTAGTTCAAAAGAATCTAAATACCCATCTTGATGTAATTTTGTCAAATTTCTCTCATTGACATGACCTACCTGGTGATTCCAAATTTGGGTGTGGTATGAGTCATGTGAAATTACTTTTTCATCGATTACCATTACTTGGATTATGTAGTCTAACACATAAAGACCGTTATATAAATGTTCTCTACCAAAAAAATGATATATTTTTAAAAGTAGAAACATTCATTTCCAAACATGAAGATGAATCCATCAATATCTAATCTGGATACATAAATAATGTTATTAGTAACATAAGATTCATTATAAAAACCCTTTAACACCAAGATCATTCCAGTTGGCAATGTGAGGTGGTAGTCCCTGACAGCAACAACTGCAAGTTGGGCTCCGTTGGCTGCTCGTAGATATACCTCCCATCGATCAATCTTCTTGAATCTACTTGTTTCCTATATTTGGATACATATGTGAGCACCACAAGTTGTATCTAATACCCAATTTGTTGAAACAGATAGATTGCATTTGATGAAAAAAACACCTGAAGCTTCCCCTTGCTTCCTTGGTTGGGTGAAATTTTTCTTCCAGTGGCCCTTCTTTCCACATGCGAAACAAACATCATCATGTTCTCTTGCCTCCCCTTTGATCATCCTTTTCATGGAAGGCCTTGAAGAAGGTTTGGGATTAAATCTCTTTTCCTTCCCTTTCCTTTTATTACCCATGAGGACAAATAGATTATCACACTTCATATCATTGTCCACTTGACGATTGAGGATAAGAAGATCATATATATACATCTCAATGTTGTTCATTCTTAAATTTCCAACAATGTTGGAGAATCTCTTGGGGAGAGATGCAAGAATGAGAACGATACCCGGTTCTTCAAGGAGTTTAAAAACTAGAACCTCCATGTGCTCAATGTAGCCAATGAACATGACTACATGAGGCCTAACTGGGGAACCCTCTCCATGCTTTCTCTAAAATAGAGCCTTGGAGATCTCAAACCTTTGATGTCATGCTCTCTCCTAGTATGGACCATAGAGGTGATCGAGCATATTGTAGGCATTCATGTATTCATGAGACTTCATGACCTCATGGGACATTGATGACAACATCAAACATTGAATGTTGAGTGCATCTCCCAAAAGTTGATCATAGACCAGGAAATATTCATCACTCTCCCCTGGGGCAGGAGAATCAGGATGTAAGGACTCCAGTACGTAAAACATTAGTTCATGTCATAGGATAAACCAAAGTCTTCTAAACCATTCTTGAAAGACACTTCTGGTGAGGATGATGTCTTTATCCAGAATTGATCGCAAAGAAAATGTGGTTGACGAGTTTTTCATATTGATTCTACAAATTAAAAGAGAAGATTTATCAATACATGCATGATTACATTTTATGAGAAATAATAAATTTTATTGAGCCTCCCACTATTTTATCATGTCCCAATGGCCCTCACCATTGTACTCGGAATGTCCAGTTGCTTTATAATTCTAGTAGCAAATATCTATATACCCATTCGCATAACCCCAGCAAGGGTTGGTCAAGCTATTTGAAGTTATTTAGGTTTGCAGGTCTTCGAAAACTGTGAGCTTATAGTTCTTTGATCTGTTTAGTGGACTCCCCAATCCTAAAATCCTGACTTGGATTTCCTCAACACTTGCCTCCATTTTACAACAAGTCTAGCAAGTGCTACTCCTCTTGATGTAAAATGTTTAAGTCAACTCAAAACATTCATAAGAGCTTCTTTTATAAACGTAAGTGTACCAACAAGGGTTGGTCAAACACATAGTTTTATTGAGTGGTGCCCTTAATCAAGAAATGGAAGGCTTGTTCTGACTTAATATGGTATTTCAGAGATTTTATTCTTTATGCGCAGTTTGGCATTATCACATGCTAGTTAATATTAAGTGATGCCTGTTTAACTATTTAACCATGTTTTGATAATATTTACGCATAATACGGTTTTTATTTTATTCCATCTTTTCATTCTTGTTTATTTCATTATTTATGTGATTGAAACAACACATACATAATAAATAATCCATGCAATAAGGCAGAAATAATATAAGATTTCATGATCATGAGCTTATATTGGTTAGCTTAACTAGCGGTTTTAATAAGCTAACCCAGACCTAGGGAAAAAACCTTAAACCGATGGTTCGTGTTTTTCAGCTCCCACCTTTCCACCTTTGCATCATCTTGGGTTGGTTTCGCCTCAACATCAGATTTTGAACGATCTCCACTGGCTTGGGAGATCCTCCATTACATGGGGTTTACAGTAAAGAAACCATGAGCACGTAGGCCCTACATTTTATTGGGAGAAGGATTGCATGATAACGAATTTAAATTAAACAAATTTAAATGAAACTATACACACATACGAAGGGTCTTTGGTCTATCTCATGATCATCCATAACATGAAACGTCATTTATGCATATTCATAATTCAAATTCTTTAAATAGTTCTATTATTTAAGATAAGTCAGACTTGAATTAAATAAATTATGATCTTATAATTAATCAATTATTTATCTTAAATTACTTTCTGAATTTCCTTGAGATTATTCTAATCTATATTACTTGTAAAAATCTTTGTAATTTTGGAGGAAACTTGGTGAAATTCCATTTCTGGAAAGTACATGAAGTGTAATCTATATTATACATCGTGTATTTTTCACCCTTTATCCAAAGTAAAAATTGGGGGCTTTGGCATGTTTTCTGTACATTTTAAATTCTAGAGTACCTGACATATAGATTAATCTAACTCGGCGTGTAATATTTTGTAACGTGGTTACCGGCCTGGAAATCCCATGTACACGGAACACGGCTTCTCCTTGTACACGGTTTCACCTGAACCGAATCGGACTACACGACGTGTTGACTCAACACACACACCGTGTATTGCGGTTCCTACGCGTGGTTCATTTTTGGTCAACAATGGGTAATAAAATATAGGTATACTCAATTCACACGGCATGGTTTGGCAGACCAGTACCGGTTCGTCGAACATAAGTACATGGTGTGTAGTTTTCACTACACGCCGTGTATTCTTGTGTTGTATGGACAGAAAGATCAGCTCTTCTAGATGAGATCAGCATGTTTAATTTAATCAAAATTTAAATTAAAAGGTTGTTTCTATGATGTGAATCGAGAAATGAAGGAGGCAGAATAGATCTCGTTCATTAGGTTTTATAGAACTATTTATCATGAATAGAATCAAATATAAATGAATAAATTATCAACAAAAATTAAATAACTATAATCAACATTGTAACCTCGCTCTGATACCAATTGAAGGATTTGGGCGTAGCGGAAGCTCAGGGGGGGATGTTCCCACATGGCATTTTTTCATTAGTAATGATCAATTAGGGATCAATATGACGATAAATACCAGTCTCCATGGATCGATTCATAGAAATAGAAAAAGAGGAAGAAAGGTCCCGGAACCCCAAAAGTGGATCGTCACTAGTTGAATATAATTAATTTAATTGATTGACAAGAAGTACCTTTTGGGTGTTCTTTATTTGTTGATATTCTTGATAACATTCTAATGTGATTCATCATAGCGTCGCAGAATCCAAGTGTAGACTTCCTCTAGCGGTGATCCACATGTGCACCACGTATATCCAGAAGTCATCAAAGGAATCTCTAGGTGCTAGCGTGGAGAAGCCATTGCTTGCATTATCCACATAAGATCGCCTTGATCCGATAGAGGTGGATCTCTCTCTGTCTTGAGAGCGCTCTTGGAGGTTGGAGTTCTTTCGGCCATGAAAAAATTCTCCAGAAATGTTGTTCACAATGATTCCCTTGTTTGGAAAAGAGTTGGGGTTGTGAGGATATTTATAATCGGGTTTGATATTGTAGAGTTATGAAAATAAATAAACAGGTTACACGTTTTATTTATTTCATTGAATCTTATTGAAAAACCCCATGTTGAATAATTAATTCCTTGACATGCGCCCACTGTTATTATTATTAATATCATTTAATGAAACAATATTATATCCTCAAAATCCCGACTGGAAAACTATATGACAAGTAATAATTAGTACACAGTGTTTACTTGTTTTCCATAAAACTACACAGCATGTAATCATTAATACATGGTGTGTGCTAGTTTTCTATGAAAAAATACACGATGGGTAATCATTAATACATGGTGTGTATATCTTTTTTTTCATTTCCTTCTTCCACCATCATTAAAACGATTTAGGATTCCTTTAATAACATTTAAACCACGTACGATAATAATATTTATTCTACTTGAGATACTTAGATACACGTAGTGTGTGGCCCTCTAGACCTCTTTCTCATTGGCATTAGGTAGGGTTTCTTAAAGTCCAAGATTACTTTCTAGTAACAAGTCTTGGCACCCAAGAGAAAGAAGTTGACGCTGCATTGACGTCTCATCTCATACGAACACCTACTGTGTAATTTTATCCCTTTGTCTCAATATCTCATCAAGAAGGTTTCATGGTAGTTTCATAAACCAATATGCTTGATCTATCATTCTTTGACTTCTAGAAATAAACTCGTCGTGAGACCAAGGCCATGGAATTTGTTTGATAGTTCTATTTCAATCGAAGGGCCTGAGATATCTACTTCCATAATATGGAAGTGATAAATTCTTCCTTGACTTATCCATTAACAACATGTCATTCATGACACACCCAATGTTCCCTACTTCCCACCAAAAGTCTTCATGACAATTTTCATTAGAAAATATAATTTCGTGAGTCATGACATGAGTTAATGATAATCTTCCAGTCTAAAGACCATTACACACACTCACAAAGAGCAATATCCGATGATACCAAAACATACAGAATTACTACTGGCGGGTTTATTTTCATAATCTCCCATCTTGGAGATTACCAAGTGTGAACTCTATGAGAGAGAGTCTCATCTTCTTACGAGTACTCGCACATGAAGGTCTATATACTATGTGTCCTATTATAGTATGTCATCTAACCGTAGAAATTTATTTCAGAATATTTTTTTATATAATTTCATGGTTCTCATCATGGCAGGGATCTGCCATGACCATATCAATGCAACAAATATTCCAAGACAGTATTATATTATAGTCATTAAAAACATGGAACAATATATAATAAGTGAACATTCATGTAATCAAAGTAAAAAATAGTTGGTTCTTAGGACACCAATCCTAACAACGATGACGCTATTTGGATTTTTGTGGATCAACTAAAGATGATTTCACAATTCTTTCCTATTATGGAAACATTTATAGTAGAGTAGTTCAGAGAACTGTACGTGAGAGAGATTTTTTGTTTGCATGAGGTGTTTTGGAATATAGTCTCAGATCCGAATTTGTTCTTTACTTCATGCTTTTGGTAGGTCTTATAGAAGGTTCTTGGTATATAGGTTCTGTTAGGTATGGACATCCACCCACAGATAGATGGGTAGTCAGAGCATGCCATACTAGTGTTAGAGGATATTCTACAAGCATGTTTTCTTGACTTTAGTGGTCCTTGGGAAAAGAACATGGATTTAGTGGAGTTCTCCTATAACAAAAGTTATCAGGAAACTATACAGATGGAACCGTATGAGGCACTTTATTGTAGAACATATAGATCACCACTATGTTGGTCATAAGTGGGTGAGTTAGAGTGGTGGGAATCGAGTCACGTTCAGGAGACATCAGAGTGGGTACAGTTGATTCAACAACGTATGGATATGGCTAAAAGTTGACATTAGTTCCATGATGATAGAGAGAGATGAACCCTAGAGTTTACATAGGGTGATAGTGTATTCATTCAGGTGTCACCGATATTGTGTCACCACAAGATATGGAGGTAGGGCATGTAAGCTCCCAGGAATTGAGGGACAGTTTGAGGTGCTGGATAGAATCAGGCTAGTGGCGTACCAATTTTCACTTCCACAAAAATTATACACTATGCCTGATGTTTTTCATGTGTCATAACATTAGTGGTATCTCCCTGACCCTTCCCATGAGATTGATGTGGAAGTGGATGATCTTGAGAGAGATGCATCCTTTGAGGATCATCTAATTAGTGTGTTGTGTCATAGTGATAAAGTGTTACGGGGAAAGATAGTGTCATTAGTTCATGTGTTATAGAAACTTGGTAATGTTCAAGAGGAAACATGGGAATGGGAAGTAGACTCGAGGGTACAATTGACCAATGTTTTTGGCTCGGATTCATAGATATGTTTTGGAGTGAAACTCAAGGATGAACAATTTTATGATGGGGAGGTTATATGGTCTTGAACTTTGATGGAGTCATCTAGTGCACAGTTTCATGTATGTTTTGATTTTTTAAGTGTCTTTCACTTTGATCAATGTCTTGCGGTGCGTTTAGGTGAAATTTTATGGAAAACTAAAGCAAAGTGGGATGTTCATGGTTTGCGCAAGGTTTAAAAAACTGTTCGACCAAACCATTCCAAGCGTGAAAAAATTGACAAAGGGCCACGGTTTGTGCATGGTTTGACAAACCATGCATCCAAACAATGCCAACTATGAAAAATTAGATAGAGAGGTCCATACGGTTGGAACACGATTTTCCTAACCATGTTCCTTTGTCCAATAAATCGTGTTCCTGAGGCATTAATTCTGAAAATCATTTTTAAAACCACCCAAAACCCCCAGGACTCCCATATTTTGACCTTACCTTAGGCTTGAAAACATCTGGGTGTTCCCAAAGCCTTCCATAGGTATCCAAAGGTGATTTGAACACCGTTCGTCGAGATTAAAAGCCTTGATTGATGATTTTCTCTCCTCTAGATATGTGTATTTAATCCCATTGCTTCTCTAATTATTCTCAAAATATTTTCTTGATCTTTTCAAGGAAGATCTCCACCATTTCAATATATCTAAAAATATGAGTGGAGATATTGATCTGGGATTGTGGATCTAGATCTAGTTTTGAAATATCATGATGCCTTTGATCTTAATTTTCATTTTAAGTACATATATCTAGAGTTTGATCAATGAAGTTGTTCCACTCGGATTTTGGGGATTTTTTTGGCTAACATCCATCATTAAATCGTGGTATGTGGACTAAATCAAACTCCCAATGTCATGATTGATGAAATGTGTCTGATTGTATGATTTTTCTTTTTTCCATTGATAATTTAATTCCAAAATTATGAGTAATTATGAATATTGATTTGACATGTGATTATCCATGGTGATTTTATTGATAATTTAATCTCAAAACAAATGAAGGTTGGTTTCGCAAACTGATCTTTTGGAGATTTCATATTGTAATTGAGATATAGTAATTGAGATTTGATATTGTAATTATGTTTGGATATGAAATATAATTAATTGTGAGAATTAATTTTTTTCCAATTAGATGACCAAAGATAATTAATTTGGAGAATTAATTATGTTCCATGATGAGATCAAAGATATTTAGTTGTGAGAAATAATTATAAATTTGTGGGTTTTGATTGGGATAATTATTTTGGAATAATTAGTTATGGAAAGAGAATTGTGTTGATTGATTAATTAATTGATGTATTAATTAATAGGTTATATGCTTATTTAATGGTTGAATTAACTAATAGCCTTTTATATGTTTAACTAATCATTGGAATAGTAACTCAAAAATGTGTAAAATTATTATTATTTAAAGAATGATTAAATGGTGGATATTTTGTGGTGGTGGGCATGAAATCATTGACCAATTAGAAGTAGGGACTTGGTAATATGACTCCTCCCTAGTTGTTATCCAACATTTAGATTTGGGGTTCTTGGCATGACAAACTACACTCATTAGAAATGCGGTTCTAGGAATGATGTTCTACGAAAAATGATTAATGATAACAATGAATGATGATTCAAATGAGATTTGTGGTCCTAGGAATGAAACCCCACACAAAATGATTAATTATATTAATTAAAGATAATTCAAATGAGATTTTGTGTGCTAGGAATTACGACATACTATAAATGATAAATGATAATTAATAATGATTCAAATTGGAAACATGAATTGCACTTGGCCTAATGTGATTATTAATGATTAAATGACAATGTGATAACTTTTTAAATTATGAATTGTATGTATTTCATCATAACATTTAATCTACAATCTTTTGACTGGACTCATTTTAGACATCATTGGTGGTGTCCTACTGAGATATACTCTAAACCTATTCATGATGCCTGATCAGAACCTGAGAAGACATTGCTATTTCATGACAAGATAAGGGCAAGGACTTGGGATAGATTTTCATTTGGGTTTAGAGCATGGGAGCGGGAACCAGACATGGTGCATGACCATTGTTGGAGTCGGTGTGTCTTTAGTTTTAGTTGCATTATAGACACTTGGCACATTCATTGTAATAGCATGCTTTACCTTTCAGTTGAATATTGAATTTTCTGATTATGACTATCATAAGTCATGGATATGTTCTGGTTATTTATATATTCTTCCTCACTTGGTTAATAATTATTTTCTTCTTCTGGTGTTTTATTCTGATAATAGAGGGAATAATATTCCAATGAATGACTTACCCGACCCTCACAGCTAGTCGGCACACTCTGGTGTATGGGGTGGTACGCTTGAGTTCATGTGTCTAACCGACTTGGGGAACCATTCAGTGGATCTCGGGTTGGGACGTCACAATAATTCAACCCACCTTGTTTTGATCCTGGGTTTCATGAGTGACTAAAAACTTAATTTAGTCTTCATGTATTTCATAATACAATTAAATCAACTGATATCATTTAATTATAATAATACATACCCTTATATAATGTAAATATAATAGTTATTTTTAACCCATTAAATCATGTTACTTCATCACATTCTTTCTTCAAAAATTTGATCTCACAAACTAATAGTTTACATTTTGGATTTTAAAAAAATATTTCTTTTTTCATGAAATTATTTCTCATTATAGCATTAGTTCTACTAATGTTGATTCTAAAGGGTGAAGATGATCATAGGGATTTCAATGTTTTAAGGATTTTAATATTTAATATTCATTTTTATATTATAAAATATCTATTTCTAATGGATGAAATCACCCATGGTATGTAATGATCTATGGTATGAAATTCTTGGTATCATGTACATTTATCATTATGCCACAATGTGATTGGGAAGTATTTTTATTTTGATTCATGTCCTAAATTAATTATATATAGTGAATTATCAATTCATTACATAAAATAAAAGGTCTAATATATGGAATTTAAATGCATACTTAAAATCTGGTATGTTATATGCCTTTTGTTGTTTCATTATTTCACGTGAAAGACGAACAAAAGAGAAATTGAATATACTAACTAAAATGACCCATGAACAACATAAAATTCCTTTAATTAAAAAAAATTCATGATTATACATGAAAAATGAATATTAAATAACACACCAAAAAAATAAATATATTTAATGTCTATAGTTTAGAAGTTTGCATAACTTATTACTTAATATAACCAATATTTATTTCAAAAAATAATTCAATAATGATTCCCCCATTAAGAAATCATTGTACTATAAATTATTAAGAAATACATAAACCATGTAAAGGAAGATATATTATCCATATAATTTTAAATCATAGATAATATCAAGATAATGAAACATGAATGATCTTATGTTTTGATATAATAGAGTGACCATTTCAAAATAATAATTATTTGTACTAGGAATAACATTTTGAAAATCACAACTGAATTTTGAATACCCATATAAACATAAGCATAACATAAAAATATGACATGAAATATGAACTTGGTATATATATGTATCAAGTGACTTTTTAATAAAATACATTTCTCTTTATTAAATTATAAGTGTTTTATACAATTCTTTATTTCCGACATTGAGTTTATAAAATCAATGTTATAATATTGAAAAATATATATTAATTTCCATCTAAATAAAATAAATAATCAATTATAAATTGATTTTAATATTCTTAGAACTAATGATAATATATTTTTGAGGTGATGAATATATTTTTCATAAAACAATTTTTATGTATTCCATTCATTTTTTACACAAATGATTAAGTTATTCACTATTGAAAAATGATTCTAAAAAATTTAATAGATTATATATTTTATTAAATGATTCAATATTAATTTAATTATGGTTATTTTTCATGTCAAGAGAGTAAAATAATTTCATTTTTAAATAAAAAATTCTTTGAAAAAGAGAATTATTACATCTTTGTGCAGATATGGTAATAAGCTTTTTCCCATATTTTGACTATTGTTTAAAAAAATTGAAATAATTTTTGAACTCATAATTTCAAAATTATCAATGAGTCGTGTTTAAATATTTTTCTAGAAATCTTGATTTTGGAGTGAATGAATAAAATTTCACATTTTTATAATATTTTAATTTATTTTAATTAATTATTTTTAAAATCAAAATAATATCCCTTTTCATTTCATAAGAGTCATCATTATATTTTTTCGAGTGAGTTCATGTTTATGCATAAATATGTTTTTTCTAAAAATTATTTTTCATTGCACACATATACTAAAATTACTTTACACAACATAAAATAATTTAATATTTAAAAATAATGTTCATATTTTGAGTTACAAGGTTCAAATTTAGTAATGTTGTAAATTTCATTATTATTCATTATGAATAGTGATGTTGGAAAAAAAAATTCACCATGTTGAATGGGTTAAATAGGTAAATTAAGGATAAAACACTATAATATGGTCACAAAATAGAATATAAAATCATAGTATTTTTTTGATCAATATCTCTTATATTATAAATCTATATGTTCTAGTTCCACATTACCAAGAGTTGGACACTTAGGGTTATAATAATTACTAGCATGCCACTCCACTCACTTATAAATGGAATCATCTTCTTCTCACTTCTCCAAAACCCCTTGAGCAATATATCAAATCCAATAAATATCAAAATACATTAAAAAAATTCTTCAATGCAACCTAGGGGTTCTATTAATAAAAAAAATACAGTCTATTAAGGCTTTCAGTGCACTACAAATGAGGATTTTCAATGAATTAGTATAAATATTAATCATGTTCTTTTATGTGTGATTTTATTATTCCTACCTAAAACCAATAATCACAATGATGGTATAATTAAATCCATATCTCCAATATTATTAAATTTTATCACATTTATAGTACACTAATTTTCATATGTTTTTACATTAAATGTAAAATGAATACACCGCTTGTGAAAACATGTAATTTACCGCCTCGATGCAGCAATGGGTTTAATTTTTCAAGAATATATCTAATGGATAGTTACATATCTGTATTTAATGGTTTTATATTATTATTATAATATAATTATGATTCTACTATGATAGATCATTATCTACCTTTGTACAATCCCATCCATTGGAAAATTATAACACCACTTATCTGTATGTGTGGAGTACCACCTTCATGATGCGATGTGATTTGTTTTTCATTTAAAATTTACCTCTTGTGTTATAATGATAGATATAAATAATATATATGATATATCTGATATTATTATGATTCTTTAGATATATATTTTTATTTACCATTCATTTTTTTAAATTATTTTAATCTAAAACCATCACTCCTCTTTATGAAAGGTTTAACATCTCGATAAAGTGTTGTAATTAATTTTTCAGAAATAAATTATAATTTTTTTTATGAAATTGTATATAATTAATTAATTTTATACTTATAAAATGATAAATAATGTAGATATGAATAATATATCACAAAGGGGTAAGGTCGAAGGATATCAAACAAAAAATTCAATTTGAAATAGAACTGTTAGCACCCAACTATTAATTTTAATGAAGAATTTTTATTAAATGGGAAATGAGAAATTATATGGGAGTGATATATTGTAATATAATTAGTTTATGGTCATATGTTATATTTATAATAAATCAATATTTATTACAGAATATATTATGAGCATGTACAATGAGTTTCATTACATTAGGTAAGAGTTTATGAAACAAGCACATTTTTTTAAAGATTATCAATGTTACATTTCAAATGTAGGAAATTCATTACATTTTGTACTCTAAACCAAATTTATTTTACTATTATATGTTATTTTAGGGGTTTCATAGTTTTCCATTCATTTTAGTCTCTTTGTAACTCAATGAGAGTAAAAATATGATTTTAAAAGAAAACCAATGATATTTCTCCTCATTGGTCAATAATATTCATCTTCCATATTAAATATTGTATATAGATTTTTGGATATTTTTACCTATAAATAAATATTTTAAAATATTCATTTTTTTTATATTCTTAATTCATTACAAATTATTAAAAGGATTATTTTAAATGTTTTTTCATATGACTTACTTTTATGTTTTTAAAATAGTTTGAAAACAATATTGTCATTTAATGTATTTGAAAAGAATAGATACTTACATCATACTCACCCATTACATTTCATAAATATTCATTTACATGTTTCAAGTGGTTTTTAAATAAAATCCTATTCACAATTTTTAGTATTTTTTTCAGGATTTAAAAATATAAATTTTATTTCTTTTTTTATTCAAAATCAATTTTAAATGATTTTTTAAAATATATTTTTTATCTGTATCAACATCCTTTATAAAATGTTATGAATCATTAGGGAAATGATAATACGATTCTATCTCACATTTTGTCTTTGAATTGATGATGATGATGTTTTAAGGTTGATTTCATAAAACTAGTTTCCTTCCAATATGTTAATCACACAATACTGAAATGAGGACATATTTTATGATATTTTGGAAAAGTTTTGTGTGGATTTTGTTATGTGACCAGTTGGACCAGAATGATATATCCCACTAATGAATTGGTTAAAAATTTATTTTTCTTGAGATAATATGTATTGGAAAGGGGAGCTATCCTTTCAAAGTAAGGGACTATTTCAACTATGATTTTCAAAGTAGTGATCCTTCATTGAGAAAATGATGTAATGGGTAGTTAACAGAATCATCTATAAAACTTAAAAAACTATGATATTATTAACAGTGATTCATTATTACAAAAATTATTTTCTTTGCTAGTTTTTATTCCGCAACAATATTTTCAATTTTCTGATAAGTTCTCATTGATCATGACTAATTATTGACGATTATTCATAATTATGAATCAAAACTTTTTTTATAAAAAATCCCTATTATAAGCCACATAGTTTATGGAATATGAAATTTTACGTATGTTTTCATAAGTTATAATAATTTTCTTATACACGTATTATTATCATATTCTTTCATATGTTAATCTATCAATATGTCTTATGTTTACCCTTACATAACATATGAGGTAACCATTTCTTTTGTTTCCTTTTTCCTTGGGTATGAAGAATGGTTTTATAAAGATATTATTTGAGTATGGTTTTATATGAGAATAAATTTCATTTAAATTTTAATGATATTTAATGAAATATATATATAATGTTTCTATTTTTTAAAAACACTCAACCTTGAGGGTTACGGTGAATGAATTATTTTTTGATGTTTTTAATATTCATATAAAATGTGGTAATATTTATGTATATAATTATTTTCATTCCTAAGTTGGTATAAAAATAGTGATTAGTTATTGTTTTACAATATATTATGAGGAAAATAATGATAAAACCAAATAAAAAATATTATGAATGAAAATAGAAAAATATCAACATAAAATTTCATAGGTTTATAAGAATGTGAAATAATTTAGGATATATTTGGAATGTTTCTTATGTTTATATGATTTCTCACTTTGATTATTAATGTTTGATGATTATTCATTTCTTTTTGGTTTAACTTAATTTATGTAACCAATATGAATCATGTTAACAATAGATGTGAAGGATAATGAAAAGACTATGATCTTGAGAATATAAATAGAAATAGAAATTAAATGTCCAATAATATTGCTATTATCGTGAAAATCACTTAAGTTGTGCATCATTTTGAGCATGAAAATGACCAAAGGAAGAAGAAATGCATTGGTTGATTCATTTATAAGTCAACATAAAACATACTCTAGTGGTTCCACTAATAAAATAATTTCTAATAAATGGAATAGATTTTAGGAGAATATATTTTGCATGGGCTCCCTCTTAGATCTTGAGAATGTCATTTTTAATTAATAGAATTTTGATTGTTAAACTACCTAGTAAACTATTCCTAATAATAATACAAGGAATGGTAATGATATTGAATCCATGACATGAGAAGATTATACAAATTTATTTTTCCAAATTTATTATCCTCAACCTTTTATAATGAGAATGGAAGGGAATTCCTTGGGATTATGTAGAAGGATGATGAGTATAATATAACTATTGAGGAAAATGTCCATAAAATTAGATGGGTTTCTTCATGTTTTTTTATCAAACCTGAAGACATATATTTATTATTTATAATATTAAAACAAATAATCCTAAAATATTTATCTGATAGGTATTTTAGTACTTAGGAATAAATCATTAAATGTTCTCTAAAGGTCAAAAAGGAGATTTTATATAGTAATAATTCTCATAGTTTGCATGAAAAAAACTAAAACATGGATCTTCGACATTATTCAAATAACAAAACCCACAGAGAAAAGAAATATAATATTTATTTATGTTGAATGTGTAAAATGAAACATGGGGGAAATTTCCTTTTGGGGGACCTATAAATGGTTTATTTGTGGAAAATTTGGTCATGATGAAATTGATTTCCAATGTGACGTGAAATGGTAGGTCAATGAAATGAATGGAGGGAAAGATTAACTGAATGAATATCCCACACTCTAATGCTATAATTAAGAGGATTTTTGATTTTTTAACATCATTGCATGAATTTAAGGTTTAATGATGAAAATATATGATTATAACCTCTTTATATTATTTATGAATGTAAATATCATGAAATCAAAACTACTAATATGGGTTATGGAAAAATTGTGGTTAATGGTATTGTTATCATCCACTATAGAACTAAAAATGTTTTTATTTTCTCATAGTTCTATAAAATGTTTTATATCTGAATAATTTTAAAAGTGTATCTTATCTCAACCTCAATGATTACTTGTTTCATTATAGGTGAAAACCTAAAATGTAACAATCATCAAATAGAAATTATATACCTACAGGTCGATAGATGTTTATGGGAATGTGTTTCCTATAAATCAGTTTTAATTCATGTAGTTCAATTTTATGTGATTTAGGGCATGTATAGGATACGTTTATATAGAGTCCATATCAATTACAATGTGAGGGAACCCTTATTTGATATTATGAATCAATGTATTCTCTTCTATTTTATAATATATGAACATGAATACCCTATAGAGTCAATTTTCTATTTTAAGGTTTTTCTACCTATTCATAAGGGGTATTTATCTCAAATAGTTTGTGAGAACCTTAACATTTGTGATATGATTATTTTTTATAATAGGTTAATATGTTTCATAAGGAGTCTCATAGTTTTCCCTTGAATTGTGATGTTGAGTTTAAATGGAACTCATATATGTTGATATAAATATTTAAATGGCTTTATCTTGAATGGATGCAATTAAATTTTAGGAAATAAAGAAAAAAGTCCATATAGTCTGGAGAATATATTCAAAAACATAACTGTATAACAATGTGTTGCGTATATTTTTTTAAGAAGAAATGTCAGCTAATGGATATTTTAATTAGTTGTCGATAACATATCAAGATCACACTCAAGAATTAGTATCATATACCATGTGTTGATGAATTTTTCTATCAGTTATGGAGATCTCAATACATTTCAATGATTTTCCTTCATTAGTTATATCAGAAATTGTGTTTTTGGATGAATAATAATCCCAATAATCCCTTCCATATGAGGTATGGTCATTAAAAATTTATAGTAATTCAATTTGGACTTAAAAAATACCTTTTCGATCTTCATTTATAAGTTGAATAATGTCATTAGAGTTTACCTTGATCTGTTTATGGTACTTTTTATAGATGATATTTTGATATATTTAAATATAATGTGATATCATGAGGATTATTTGTAGTTTTTTTAAACCCATAAAGAAGTAAATACTATATGAATATTTTATTGAGACTGAATTTGTTTTTCACAATTTAATGTTCTTGTGTCATGAGATCGAATTAGAGAGTATATATGTTTATCCTTATAAAAATGTTTTCAAA
Organism: Viscum album; assembly: GCA_963277665.1. NCBI lineage: Eukaryota > Viridiplantae > Streptophyta > Magnoliopsida > Santalales > Viscaceae > Viscum > Viscum album. The sequence continues at coordinate 477,698,487 of OY728140.1, forward strand.
CAATGGAATAAAAGAACCATATTTATTGATTTATATAGTTTTCATGGGTTCATTTTTTTACATCCAATTTTGTTTTTGAGAAATTTTTCATGGATGTAATATATAATAACTATTTTGTTATAGAAGGGAGCCATGTTCGATTGGACATATGACTTTGATGAAAACTTCATAGAAAAAATGAGAATGGTAGAAAGTGTACATGTTCTTAGAATTCCCAATAGTAGATTGAGGTTTTTTATTTGTAATAATGAATTGAAGAACGAATTGGTTTGTGTTATTGTGAATACTTACAGAGTGATAACATATGTGTCTAAAAAAATTTATGATTCCTGTGAAAAATTAACTGACTCATGATTTGGAGTACGAAATGATTTTTTTTCATTGCAATTGTAGATTAATTATCTTTATGGTGAAATGTGTGATATATACATTCATCATAAAATCATTAATTATATATTCACATAAACATATGTTAATTTTTACCAAATTAGTTGGTTAGATTCTATTATAAACTAATACCATTGAATATTTTATCACCATTAGAAAGATGACATGGTAGGTGATACTCCGAGATGGAATGATCATCCGTATTTTCTATGATGTGGATTAAATGATATCCCATAATTACAAATTATATTTTTTTGATCATGAAACTGAAAGGAAGGTGGGAAATATCCATTCTATATTCAGTTTATGTTCAAACATTCAATCATGTTATTATTAAATTGTCCCATGAGGAAGATGTAGATCTACAAAAGAAGGGAAAAATTCATTGAGTTTATCTATGATAGTGATATAATGATCATGTTTGGGAACTATTTTTTTTCCCCAACAATACTAGAATTGGATAATTATTGGTCGGATAAAGTGTATAAATCATCAATATTTATTCATCATGGAAGAAAAATTTTGTATAGAGTTATTAATGAGTATTTTAGGAAGGGAATCATGAATAATGTAACACTCTGAAATTCTAGAGTATTAGTACACTACTAAAATTATTAGTACAAACTCTTAGAAATTAGTAATAATTAATAATTATTTGCGATAATTAGTAATGTATAAAAATAACTAGCGGTAATTAGTAACTAGTAGCTGTATTTTGCAGTAGTTAACAGTAATTAAAGGTAATTATTAATAATTAGGTAAAAATTGTAATAATTCGCAAAAAATTAAAATAAATATTTACAATTAGTAATAAATACTGATAATTATTAATAAATTCCAATAATCAGTAAAAAATAATAATAATTAGTACGAATTAGTAATAATTAGTTATAAATAGTATAAATTGGTAATAAATACTAAAAAATAGTGATAAATACTAATAAATACTAATAAATAGTAATAAATAGTAATAATTAGAAATAAATAGTTATAAATTGTAATTAATTGTAATAATTAGCAATACATACTAATTATTTGTAATGATTAGTAATAAATACAAATAATTAGTAATAATTAGTAATAAATACTAATAATTAATAATTAATAGTAATAAATACAATTAATTTGTAATAAATACTAATAATTAGTAATTATTAGTAATAATCAGTAATAAATAGTAATAAATAGTAATAATTATTAATAAATTATAATAAATAGTAATAAATAATAATAAATACTAATAAATAGTACTAATTTCTAATAAATAGTTATTATTAGTATTAAATAGTGATAATTAGTAATAAATAGTAATAAATACTAATAAATAGTAATAAATACTAATAAATTGTATTAAATACTAATAAATTGCACTAAATAGTGATAAATAGTAATAAAGTGTAATACTTAGTAATAATTAGTAATAATAAGTATTAAATACTAATATTAGTAATAAATACTAAGAATTAGTAATAAATAGTAATAAATAATAATGAATAGTAATAAATACATATAATTAGTAATAAATACTAATAATTAGTAATAATTAGTAATAAATTTTAATAAATACTAATAAATAGTAATAAATAGGAATAAATAGTAATAAATAGTAATAAATATAAATAATTAGCAATAAATAAAAATAATTAGCAAAAATTAGGAAAAATTACAGTAATTAGCAATAATTAAGAATAATTAGTAATAATTAACAATAATTAGGAATAATTAGGATCAATTAGAAATTAGTAAGAATAATTAGGAATAATTAAGAATAATGAGGAATAATTAGGAATAATTAGAAATAAATATAAATACTTAGGAATAATTAGGAATAATTAGGAATAATTAGAAATAAATAAGAATATTCATAAATAAATAGAAATAATTAGAAAAAATTAGAAATAATTACAATAATTTTCAATAATTAGGAATTATTAGAAATAATTAGCAATAATTAGATATAATTTGCAATAAATAGAAGTTATTTTCCATAATTAGCAACAATTATCAATAATTAGCAGCAGCACGAGAAAGAGATGTGTCGATGGAAACAGTAGTACCATTAGTAGATGGTGTACATGCATCGTCTAACTCATAGTTTAGGGATGGAGTTTCTACCACTATCTCCTGCAGCTCCTCCATCTCTTCCAGAAGACTATCCTCGCTAGTGATTTTTTTGTTGTGTTAAAAACATTTGAAGTCGACATTTGATGTTATGTGAACTATTTAGAGTTTTGTCTTTTATATTGGTTTGAATAATGCATATTTTTTTAATATTTTATTATTTTATTATTGATTATTTATATTATATTTTTTAATGTTATTTAATTTTACTAATATTTATAAAAATATTTTTTTTATTTTTTTTATTTTTTTTGCAAATAATGAGAATTTTTATTTTTTTTATTTTTTATTATTTTAATAATATTAATATTTTTTTCATTAATCGTAATTTTATTAAATTTTTTTTATTTTATTCCATATTTGTGATGGGGAATTTTGTGATTGGACCCCGTCGCAAATGGATTATATATATTTATATTTCAAAATATATTTCTAAAAGTAAAAGAACCCATCGCAAATAAGTTTTTGTGACATGCTCGTCAAAAAAGGTTTTGGTATATGTAAAATATATAAATGGAGATCTATTTGTGATAGGACAACGGGCCCGTTACAACTACTTTTGGTGATGGGCCCATCGTAACAGGTTTTTATATTTATAATGTATTTAATCAGAGATCTATTTGCGACGGGACAACGTCATAACAGATTTTTTACAACGAGATCCTGTAGCAAATAGCCCATTTCAAATAGACGAAATTCCAGTAGTGGTATTGTATTCGATAACACGTATAACATGTGACACCAAGCGCATAAGGGAATATAATACACTCATACCCTAATAAAAATTCAATATTTTATATATATTAGATATTTTTATATTTTTTAATTCTTGAAAATTGAGTTAGATTATGTTAAATAGAAGAGAAACACTCTTTGATTGCTTGTATAACATGCAAGACCTAGTTTTACCAAACCACAATATAGTTTTAAAATATTAGTTCTTAATATAATAATACATAAACTAGACATTATATTGGTATTTATGAACATTTTTAAATAAAATATGATAATATAGTGTTTCTATCAATATAAGATTAAATTATAGGTTAAAAATCAATTAGAGATGAATATTGGAACCAATTGAATATAAATAGATTTTTTTTATATAAAACCATTTTTCTCTCTCAAAACTATTTTATCATAATAAATTAAATTAATATAATTTGATGAATTATTTTAATTAAATATATTTTTTATATATTGGATATAATTTTTTTTATGTTAATCCCATGGATTTGAAAAGCATAAGAAATAAACAAACCCAATTTTCTACAGAAAATTATTTATTTTTATTAAATATTTTTATCATATTTTAACAGAAAACCTATTTTAAATATGAATTTTGGCACTTTTATTGATTTAATATAAAAAAATAACCATATTATAAGAAATATAAACATAAAATTTTAGTTAGAATTATTTTTTGATATTTTTTGAAAACATATCATTATTTTAATCAATAGTGATAATGACTGGATTTTTGTTTATAAATACTTTTTCATCTAATTTATTTATAAGTTTATATTATAATTTTAATTGTTTTTAATATTTAATTGGAATATATTATTATTCATTAATAAAATTTAGGTAATTGGGATCAATTTCACTGTGAAATTTAATGTAAAAATATATCAATCTTTAGGAAGTTTTTACATTTGAAACATTCATTGTCATCCCGCCTACGGGATGAAATTTAAATTAATGTTTTCCTCTTAAATTATATTTATTTGAAAAATATAAATTCCATATTTTTAATCAGAATAATATATAAACAATAAGTAGGTAAAATTATATATTTACCAAATATGTAAGTGAAAGTAATAAAAATTAATTACAATTCTTAAGGAAAAATTATGTTTAGTAAAGGAACAAAATAATATCTTAAGGTCAAAATGACCTATAAAAATTTCAAACACCCAATATATATTCATAATAGTTCCATTAAAGTTAAATTACTTATTTATTTTTGTTTTTTAATACTCTTTTTAGGTAAAAACATCTTTGCACCTAACTTCTTTTCAAAAATACCAATCGAGTCCTTTTCCTCTCTTATAAAAGAAAACCACATATCCCACTTCTTCATATCTATAAAACACATTATTTTAGGAAAATATATACCTATATATCTTCCCAACATACCTCCATCTACTTAGAAGGCTCAATTTGGGAAGAAATCATTCCAAGGATGCCTTTTTGTATAATCCAAAAGAAGCTACCCGATTAAGAGGCAACATCTTCACTCAAGCATTTTTGTTTCATCTCTATTATACACTCTCTATTTGATTATTAATATATTATTACATAAAAAATAGTCTCTCTAATATACTAGGAAATTTTTATTAATATTTTTACCTACACTTACACACACCTCCATTTAATGGGTAACGAACACATTGTTTCCATATACGGCGAACTACTACATCATGAAACGATGATTATTCATTTTTCCTTTAACATCTATCATGGTGTCCATTATGAAGGAAACTTTTTTAATATATTTTATATATAAATTTTATAACGCCTTTATTATTATTTAATTTTAATTTAGAAAATAACTTTGTATCATTCCATCTTGTGTAAATATGATAATCTCGTTTGAGGAAGTGTTGACTACCGCCCCTTAAAGTGATATCACTCACCCATGCCATTAATGGAAAATATGAAGGATTGTTTTAATAATTATTTGTAAAATATATATCATATATATTATAAATTAATTATAATATATATATATATATATATATATATATATTATTTTCATTCTTTTAACTCAATAATGAAATGAAAGTAGCATTCATGTGTATGTATGATTTTCTGTCTCAATGAACGGTGCACTTCAATTCTAATATCCAAATATAATGAACTACTATAACTACATATATAAATATTATATATGATAGTTAAGTCACAATTAAAATTATTTATATAATTAAACCATTATCTCTTTAATGATGAAAAAAACAAGTGAAAACATACTCAATAAAACTAGGCAACTAACACCCGAAATAGTAAAATTAATTAATGTTTCTAACAAACGAGTAGTGATATATTATTAAAAGTTAATATATGATATTATAAACATGATTTTGGTTATTTTATAGGTTATTAACATATTTTAATACACTATTCATGAGGATATATAAAAAATCTACTTAAGGTTAAGGTTAGGGGTTTTGTCTCAATTTACATTCCATTGAGACTTATTTGTAGTTATCAACCTAGTTTTGTTACAAGTTGTATATAAAACCATTGAAATTTTATATCATGAATATAATTACTCTCATGAAATTATTAGCTTTATTTAATGTTATGTATTCATTTTTATAATGATTTAAATGTTTCAACGTGGTATGGGACACATTAGAATGTAAAAATATTATTCTCCTCAAGAATGTTCTTAATGGTTATCTTTGAAAAATCACATTCTTTGTGATTGTAAACTATATATTGAAAGAATCACCTAATGGTAAATAATATTTCACTAGATATTTACTTTAATAACCATATATTCAAATGATTAATATTATTGTTTTCCTAAACCATTCATCATTTTTCATATAGTGTTTAATTTGAAAGGTATATGATTAACTAGGGAATAATTGAAAAATCGGTATCCTTCATTAAATAAGAATATTGTATAAAGAATATTGTATATTATTTAAATTAATTATTAGATATAAATAATTCTTTTGATAAGTATGATATGGGTGGGGCTCGGTTATAGAAATTCTCTCGATGCTTCAGTAGTCTCATTAGATGAAATATATGGCCAAATTGAAGGGTCATTACCTGATATCTAAAATGTCATGTAAAAGGTATTTACTGTAGTGGTTCCATATACCTGGTAAACATGGAGCCCAATAAATAATCATTTACCTCATTTGATTCAGTTAAAATTCATCCAGTATATTTTGTTGATATATTTATGGATACATTTCATTTATGATTTATTGATTTAGATTAAATTAGTTGAAGTTTATTACCTTTCCATATAAATATTTCTGTATCTTGTTATTTTAATGGAATCATTAATTAGTTTTTTAAATTACCATGTTAATTTATTATTATTGATTCAATATTTCATCCTCTTTACTAAACCTTACAAGGCATTTGAGCGCACCATTATTATGTTTCTTTTCCCCATGTTATAATGATGAATCATTTGAAAACACATTCTAGGATATTGTTTATTTCATTTTATTATGTATAATATTTGAAATTTATATTTCGCAATTTATTAGGGGTATCATGTTTGTAATCTGGATTTCCAATACTAATAAACTAATCAGTATTTATTGATTTTATTCCTAGTAATCAGAGAAATGTAATAAAATAACCCATAGGCTCCGGCCTTCTAGAGTTGGGGTATTACAGTTGGTATCAGAGAAGTTCAAAAAAACATGGAAAATCTATTTAGGAAACATATATTAGGGAACAGAACCCAAAAATACATATTAAGGATATATGTAAAATAGAATCCCAGATTTTTGTTAAGGTAGAGATTATGTGGGTATTCCAATCAATACATCCCTATTTGGATAGCCCATCTGGAAACAGTAATGGCATAGATGTATATAAGGGTAATAATTCCAACAATGTGTTTCGGGCCTAACTCGAGGTAACCTAGTACATGAAAATGGGCCTTACAGAATGCCTTTTTTGACACTCCTAAAGGATATGCATAGGATAATACACATTATCATTACCTATTTTTATGAAGGATTTGAATGTAAATATTTTCTAGATGTAATCAAAGATTTTTGATCGAGGATTCATGATGCATAAGTTAATGTGATATACCATTTGGGATTTATACATTATGTTATGATTTAATCCATTATATTCCATTTTTTTAAATGGATAATTGTAGAGTGAATGTGAACCTCATTGATGCACATGATCCAAAGTGGATGATGGGTAAAGTCGTTCATGGCCTTAATACAATATTTCAAAGGGAAATAGTCTCTCAATCATTATCATCCGAGGAAGTCATTGATTAATCTGATAATTATGTGGGTAAATAATTCTCCATGTCCTACGTATTTTATGGAAACCAATACAAGAAGTTTCTGTATGAGTACCATGAAAAAGTGAATGATTCAAAGAAGACGAAGGGATATAAGTATTCTCCGACATGTGATAATTATGTCATGAAACACTCCAGTACTTTTATGAAGGGAATGGGAGTTTGTTATAAGTATATAGAATAAGAAAGACCAATTTTGTTTTAATGGGTATGAATTTTTTTTTCAATATACAATGCTTCAACTACAAGGATATAGGATACTATGAAGATCAATGACCCATGCATCAGTGGAATATATTCAAAATGATGATTTTGGGTTTTGGTGAAGTTTTCATACTTCCATAGGTATATTAGAATGATTAAAATGTCTTTTAAAGAATTATGTTATTTGTATATTTTATCAATTATGTACTGGTTATATGAATAATAACATATGTAAGGATTTTACTATAATGCTTTAAAGATAATAATTTGAGATCATATGTTGAATGGTACTATGAATGGTTATTCAGTAGAAAGTTAAAATTTTCAAAAAACACATGATTAATGGAAATAAATCCCATAATATGTTATTGATGTTTATATAAGGATGAAAAAATGATTGAGTTGGATTGTGAATACTACATTGTAACTAATTATTAAATTTTATTATTGTTTTATATTTTACCATTCATGGAGTTTACAAAGAATTTGGATTTAAAAAATATATCCAATAATAAGTTTATTACATATGTACTAATGAATAATTAATTTTTCAGCATAGGTTTGATACTGATTCGAGCTATTAGCATATTTCCATAAAATATGTGATGATGTTATTCACATGTTTGGAATGATAAAATTGGGAGCCTCTCGATGTTGACAAGAGGATAATGATACATTCATTTTGAAAATTCAATGACCTTCCATCCAATGTAATAGATCATAATAATTTGTAAAAGTTATCTTTTTTTATAATAGTTTAAGATGATAATTGGATAATATATTAGAGGTTAATTTATTACATCACCATATGATGCATCATGTTCTAAGAGATGACGTAGAAATACTACAAGGTTTAATAAAAGGAAAATATTATCTTTATATAATCATATATTTACTTTTGTTATTATTTAGCTAATTTATTCCTACAGTTTTGAAAAAAATGGTTTCGAAATAGAAAATGTGGTCACATTATCATCATTTGTTATTATATCACTCACCATTACTCACACCTACGGTTTATGGTTTTTGGGAAAAAAACATTTATATGAACATGTTCTCTAAAACTCACAATCATGGGATGATTTTTGTAATTCTTCTTTCGTATCCATGTTTTTATTTCCTACCAATGTTCTCCAATTAGAGAACCTAATTACATGACAATTGTACTTTCCGAACACTCTTATTAAGAAGAAGTGATATTCACTATTATTACAATGTAGGACATTCAAATACAGTTTATTTTCCATCCCAATACTACTAAGGTCATGTTTAAATTGTGATCATTCAATTTAATTAAGCTTGATATAATGTAACTCCCAGAAATTATAGGGTAATGAATAATGTATTTGACAGCATGTATGAAACGTGACGCTAAGAATGAAAGAGAATATACTACCCTAATATCTTAAGTTATATTTAATATTTTATATATAGTTTATATATTCTATATTTGTTATCTCAAACAACACTATGTTAGCCTATGTTACAGGGAATAGAAACCATTTTTATGGCATGTGTTACACCCAACACCCCATTTTAATGAAAAATAATATATTATTATAATATTATTACTTAATATAATAATATTAACCTACCTGAATTACCCGAAGGATTTATTTATATATTTATTTTTTAGAAACCCCTTTCAAGTGACGAGGGGGAAACCAAAGAAGGCATGTAGGCATTGATATTATAGGGCCCATAGGCTTATGAAACATTACTTGACCAGAAGGTCATAGGGAATTCAACATGAAAATAACTATAAGAAACTCCTACTCCCCAGCATCTGCATCTTGATGGTAGATATAAACCTTCTTCTAGCTGTCTGTATAACCATCCAATGCAAGCACATGCTGGTCCTGATGGCGTTGCCAAACTATATCTTTTTTTCAATTCAGTTGTTTCTACCTTGGTTAGTTCACCTGCTCTGAATCCTCTTCTGGGGATGGTCCTTTTTTATAGATTCTTTCTGGGGTAACTGCATTGATCATGTGGCCCTAAGGACTTGAGGTTGCCTGAAGACAAAATTGGTGGCCTAAAGGCCCAAATTGGTGAATAGTTCTGGCTACTATAGTACTAAATAGTAACTGCAACAATACATTCTACTGTTATACAATAGTACTAGTTATAGTACTACTACATTACCCACTACAGTACTTCTACAGTACTGCTACATTACCCTGAAATTCTCTCACTTCTTGGGTTTGATATTGGGTCATGTGACTGCACCTGCCGAGTTCTCACCAACTGTGTTGAGGCTCCAGTTCTAATAAGAATTAACCTAGATATTAAATTAGAATGTATGAAGATTATTAACTAAAATATTAAGTTATATTTTTTAAAATAATATAAGATATTTTTTTTAGATTAAAATTCAATTTTAAATGAGTATATGATCAAATTAAATACAAACAGAATATTTTTATATAAAACAATTTTTATGCTCACAAAGCATATTTATCCAAATAAATTAATGTAATAATAATTATTGAATTCTTTTAATTACATATATATGTTATTTGTTTAATAATATTTTTTATAATAATTCCATGGATTTGATAAGAAAAATATTACCATAAAACCAATTTTAAGCATAAAATACTCTATTTTTATTAAGGCATTTTTATCGCCTTTTGATGGATAACCTATTTTAAATCAGAATTGTAACATTTTTATTTATTTAATATATTAGTATAAATTTAATTTTTTAATAAAATATTAAATATTATGTTTGGGTGAATTTTTGATATTTTTCATAATCACATAATTTTTTAATGAATAGAGAAAAATACTAAAATTTAGTTCACAACTACTTTTAATATAATTTATTTTTAAGGATAAATTATAATTTTAATTGGATTAAAATACTATTTATATTATATTTTAATAAGTTAATACAATTTAGTGAATTGTGATCAAATTCTCTTTGAAATTAAATGTGAAACCTTATGATTTTTTTTTTGTTATTTCTACTTTAAAAACCAACATTGTCATCTTGAATGTGGGATGAAATTTTAATTAGGTTTTTTCACTTATGTGATTTTAATTTGTAAAAATGGATTCTATATTTGGAAGAATAATAATTTATAATTTATAATAAGGTAAAACTTGTTATAGACCAAAAATATTAGTGAGTGTAATAAAAACAAATAATAATTATCAAGGAAAAAAATATCTCAATAAAAGACTAAACATTAAACTTAAGGGAACAAATGACCAATAAGCATGTAAAACTCTAAATATATAGACAAAACACATCCATGAACCTTCACTTATTGAGTGCTATTTTTTTAATTGATTTTGTAGGAAAAAACGTGGGTACACCTAACTTCTTTTAAAAAATTGTATGTGACTCCTTTTAATCCCTTATAAAAGGCCACCACCTCTAGCACTTATTAACAACTCTAAAACCTATTAGGTTTATCCAATATCATTGCATATAAAATCCCCATATCATTTACCTCGACATTTTAGACTCAAATTGGGCAAAAATCCTTCCACATACGCATTTTTATATATACCAAAATAAGTTTCCAAATAAAGAGGTAATGACTTATCCCAATCATTATAGTTTAATTTCCATTATCCCCACTATATACCCCAATTATTCTATAGATACACAAAAAAGTATACTAAATAATCTAGTATTGTATCGTGTTAATATTTTGATCCACACTTACACAACCCTCTATCTAAGGGGCAATGATCATTATGTCTCTGTGTACGACGAACAACTGCCTTACGAAATGATGACATTTCATTTTTCCATTACCACCTCCCATGGAATCCTTTACGATAAACACTATGTTTATGAATGTAATATATATTATTTATAATTCCTTTATGCTTCTTTAATTTTTATTTATTCATACCTTTATGAATTTAATCTTGTTTAAATTTGATACTTTTATTTGAGAAGGAGTGGACTACCACCCTCTCAAAGGGATATGACTCATCCCTGCCATACATGAAACATATAAGGGATGGTTTTAATAAACCTATGTAACATATATATAATATATATTATACTAAAATTATAATAAACATATCTTTCATTTATTTTTCATTATTTTAATAAAATAAATAATTGTATGTATCATTCATGCATACGTACAACCTACTGTCTCCATGAACTGTGCACTTCATTTCTAATATCCCAATATAATTGAATTATATAAATAAATATAAAATGATTTTATACTATACTTAAGTCATGGTTTACATTCTGGATATGATGAAATCAATATCTATTTAATGATAACCAAAATTAAAAATTTAAAACATACTTGATACAACCAGTCAATTAATACATGAAATAGTAAAATTAGTAAAATTTCTAACAAAACGGGTTTTGAGATATTATAAGAAGTTAATATATGTTATTAAAACATGAGTATGATTATTTTATAAGTTATTAACAAATTTTAAACTACTCTACATGATTATAAATATCACATAACAAAATGAAAGTAATGGTATGATATTTCTTTTCAATTTATATTCCATTGAGACTTATTTGTTATTATGTACCTAGTTTATTTTAAATGGTTTATATGCATTCCATTAAATTTTATATCATTAATATATTTTTTATAAAGATATTATAAGAATATTATAGTGTTTTTTATTTATGAGGATTATGATTTAAATGTTTCAAAGTTGTATGGGAATCTTAGGATTGTTTAAATGTTATTCTCCTCAAGAACATTCAAAATGATTATATCTGAAATATCACTTCCTTAGAGATTGCAAACTCTATATTGAACAAAACACCTTATGTAAATAATATTAATTATGTATTTCCTTGAATATATATACGTTCATTGAATGGATATTATTATCTTCCTAAATTTATATCATTTTCCATACGGTGTTTAAATATAATTTTATCTGATTAACTTGAGAATAATTGGTAAATAAGTATCCTTTATTAAATATTGGTATTTGATATGTAAAATTGATTATTATTTAAATTGATTATTATATATGGGGAATTTTTCAGAAATATATGACATGTATGGGGGATGTATATAGATTTCCTTTGGATGCATTGATAGTATTAGGATATGAAATAGTTGGCCAAATAGATGGATCATTACTCGATATCTAAACTGTCTTTTGAAAAGTCTTGACAGTACTAGTTCCATGTACCTTGGAAACATGGAATCCAATAATTAATAATTTACATAATTTAGATTCAGTTATTATTCATCAATGAGATATGGAATCATCACATCTATAGATACACATCCTTTTCAGTTTATTGATTTAGATGACATTAGTTTCAGTTTCTTACCTTACCATGTTGATATTTCCTTGTCTAATTATTTTAATGGAATGAATTAATAATTATTTACACTAACATGTTAATTAATTACTATTGATTCATTATTTCTACCACATTACATACCTTTACGGAGATTTTGAGATCACCCTTATTTTGTTTCCTTTCATGGGTTTATTAAGAGGTGTCTTTTGAATAAACTATCTCGGTTGCTATTTTTTATTTTTGTTATATATCCTCTTTGTATTTAATATTTAAAAATTTATTATAGGTATCATGTATGTAATTTGGATTTCCATGACAGCTAAACTAATCTATCCATCATGATTTCATTCCTGGTATTCATGCCAATATAATAAAATAATGCACTAGCTCGGTGCTTCTGGGGTCTGGTTGTTACAAATAGGGTTTTTTCGTGTATGTATCATAATTCCTGGTATGTTTTAATGTAAAATTTTAATGTCAAAAGTCTAATGGGGTTTAAAAACATTATATATACCAAAATATAAATTTGAATAAATTATAATGGGTTTCATCAAAGAACACCCTAAGACATCCAAAGGTCATAACAACGTTTTCATTATAGTCGAATTCTTTAAAAAAGTTGTTAATATTATTACTATTTGAGAAAAATTTCCTCTCGATTAAAATTATAGAATATAAATTTTGAAATTGTTATGTTTATTTCATTTAAACATGCATTTTTTTCTAATTGAGATCTAAGATTTACCATAAAATTTTATGATTTATTTATCAATCCATAAATTTGGACATTGGCTTTACCATTGAGCATCATTCTACAATATATTCAAGTTCATTAGACTATTTTATTGAATTTTTTACCTATATATATATATATATATTTTAAAACATTAATTTTCACATTCATTTAATTTCCTTATTAATTATTAAATTTAATATTTTTAGTTTTTTCATATGACTCAAATTTTGCATTTTACAAAAGGGTGAAAAGAATGTTATTTTTTCACACATACGAGATATATAGATTTTCCTTATTTTATTACATTACATATACATTGATATTTTATTTAAAATTTAAATGGTTTTACAAATAAAATAATATCCCTAATTTCCTTGGAATTTAATTTTCTATACGTCACAAATTAACAAGGAATGTTTCCCTTTCTTTATCAAACGATATTTGAAATGATTGTATAAAAGATATTTTTCATCTATGTTAACATTGTAAGAAAAATTGTATGAAATTCTAGGGATATTATCTTATGATATAATACATTTTATCTCACTCTATGGTTTGTAATGATGATAATTTAAGGAAAATTTCGTGAAACATGTTTCTTTTTTACAGGTTAATTACACTATGATAGACATATGAATGTTTTTATAATATTGTAGAACACTTAATTATTTGATTAATTATATGAATAGTGGTACCAAAATTATATTTCCCTCATTTTTAATAGGTAGTTAATTATCACTAATATGAAAATATTAACTATAATTTATAGTGAACCCATCCTAGTTACAAAATTTTTCCACTATGATACTCTTGATAGTGATCCCTAATGAAGGGAATAATTTAATGAGGAGTAAAAAAATAAACTATGGTACTTTTTAAATAATTATTATCCTGGTATTTATCCCTTAAAATAAAATTATTTTCTTTCATTATTAATATTCCTCAAAAATATAATTTATTCTTATGATATCCACTCTTGACTCAAGATTGACGATTGAATACTCTATAATCTTATGAATCATGTATTTTTCTAAAAAATCCTAATTACATGAATCATGATTTATAGTCTATGAATTATTTTCAATGATTTAATAAGTTATGGTAAAATTAGCATTCAATTATTCTTATTTTATTCTCACATATAAATATCAACTGATATCTCCAATTCGTACTCTTACAAAGCATATGATCTCAACCTTTATTATTTCTCCTTTCACAAGTTTATCAAGACTGGTATTATGTATAGTAAATTTAATAAATATAATCTATGAGAAGAAATATTGTGATATATTTAATATTTTTTAGGAAATAATTTGACTTTGTATCTAGTCATAAATTGACAATAAACCATTATTTTTCATGGTCATGTATCCTTATGATCTATTTTTAATATTTTTCCATAATGAAGTAATACATAGGAAACTAATGGATGGTTCACCTCATTATATAATCATAAGATAATGTAATCATAATTAATTTACAACCGCTAAGACCATCATAACATTTATTTATAGGGTAACATCTAATGTCCAATGACATGATTTATTTGGTAAACTGCTCGTATCTCATACATAATATTATAAATAGATGTAAATATTTTGAAAATTAATATAAAGGTTACATAATTATTCCATCTCTATAAAAAAACCTTTTTTATATATTTCTTCAACATGTATATGAAAATAATCCTTAACATATTAAATGTAAATGTATAATTAAACTAATCACATTAAATTTATTACATTATTATTTTCAAGATGTAAATAAATAAATCATATAGAGAAATAATGTGAACGATACTAAGAAAATATATATGTTGTAAAAATTATAAAACCTAATAAATATTAAAGGAGTAAAAAAATATAATATATATTGATTAATTTTCCTCATGTAAAGAATGAGAAATTCGGAAACAATTAATAAGAAATTTCTTTTGAACATAGATTGTATCAAACAAATAAATTAAATATGAATAAAAATTTTCAAAGAATAAAAATATGAAATAAAATTATTTATGTTACATGGAATAATAAAACATCTACTCGAATCTATATTAACCGAAATACATACAAGATGCGAGTGAAAAATAAAAAGTGTGAAATAAAAATGAAGAGGGAAAACATATTCACATTAAATTTCTTTTTATAATCCAATTGAATTGGGAAATGAAATAGATCAACCATAAACCAATTAAAATATACGGTAATGATTTTGGATACATCTATTAAATGATACATAACATGATTATCATTAATTGGGTTTCAATGGGGTGGTTCATGTTTTTGTACTTCACATTGTTTCACTTAAGGTTCTTCTTGTCTTTATGAAGCTCTATATTTATTCTTTATAGTCCATACACACGATCGATAGACCTATTGGATCAACATATGATCTTACTATCAAATATATTAACTTGGTTCCTATTTAATTTGATAGATTATATTTTTATGGTGTTTTAGGATGTTTAGGTTAACTTTCTTATATGTTTCCTAAAGGCACAAACCCTTTTTATATAAATAATTATATGGGGATTTACTTTTTCATTTATAGTGGTCATGCAGAGTTTTCTACTCAAATGGAAGTTATGAAATAATGTTTTTGTGGATTGTTCATGGTGTTCAATATTTCACGATCGGCTCCAAAACTATAGTTAGTTCTTCAAAGGGCATTGGTTTTTCCCATGCTTTCATAAAGGGATAACAACAATTGTTTTTTTCGTGAGTGAAAAAAATGTTATCGTGTTGGTTTCATTTCAAGATGATGATGAATATTTGGAAAAATGATTTTATTGTAAATGTGGAACTCTAATATCTATCATTTTTTATGTAGTGCATGTTAATTTGTTTGGGTTTCTCATTCAATGTTAATTCTATTTATACTATGTCTAATTTTTTCTTCATGGTGATCTTATTAGGTTTGGTTAAATTTTTTCATTTATTGGTTACATTATTGATATCCATGTTAATACAAAAATATATATTTCTAGTATATTTTTTTCTATCTTCCACAATGAAGTAGTAAACATCGATGAATAGTAGTGATGACGATACTGATTATTGGTGATGATGAAAACTATTTTGACATCCATGTCCATGGAAAAAATAACTAGTTTTCAAAACATGGTATGAGTTATTCTTCTTGAGTTATAAGAATGGAAATATGATTATTTTAAGGATTTTTTTTAAATTATTTTCCAATTGTGTGAGGGAAAATTTGCGGAAATTATCATTTTCTGAATTGAAATTTTTAATTTGAATTTTTTTTTTCATATTACTGATTTTTTTATTTGGATAAAATATTTTAATTGGAAATTATACATTTCTTGATGGATCAAACTCAACTAAAATTTTGTTTCCGTAAAATATCATAAACATGGATTTCTAGGAAGAGAACCATAAACATGAAAATATTGATAAATAAATGTTCCACATACCATGACTCCAACATTTTTTAATACACATCAAATATAAATATAATTAAAATAAAATTATTAATAATATAATTTAGAACCAAATTTATATTTATTAGAATTAATACGAATCCATTTTATTCTATTTTTACATATTTTTTAGTTAATCCTAGTTGGTATTAGTCGTCAAATATTAGTAGTTTACATTATTCCACAATTATTTCAGTATTTTGGCATAATGTATCCTTCAATGTCTCTAAGCCCACTATGTCTATAATCACCAAGGTGATGAAATTGTGATATTTCAACTCTATAGATTCCAATGTTCATTCTATAGAAAATATCAATATGATTTCTGAATAAATGGTATATAGTTTTTGTATTCAAGTTTATTAAATCAAGCATAAATTATTATTTTAATAATTATTTAAATATGAATATTAATATTGAATAATAATAATACTAACATAATTGATAATTAATACCCTATCATACAATTATTTATGTTTTTATAATAATACTTGTGGAAAATGTTGAAATATAGTACAACATTTTTAATGACGGAAGTAAATTAGACCCAAACATGATCATGTGATAATGTTTGAATAATAATGTCAAATTATATTATTATAATATAATTTTTGTAGAATAATAATTTCATTAAATTTTGATTTATTATATTGAAGGATTATATTTTTGAAGGGAGTGTAAGAGAATATAATTGAAAATGATAGAGAAGAACTCATTATCCACATTGATGAAATATCTACTTTTCTAAAAATCCACCTTCATAATATAGGATTTTAGACTTTTCAAGGGACTAAAATCTTCCAAAAATGAAATAATTATATAATTGAGTTACTATTGGTATATATCGGAAAGAAAATAACAGAATATGTGTTTTTTATATCTTTTGGTGGAGGGATCCTTTTATAGATAAGTTTGTGTTGTATATTTGTAAATACAAATTATAAAATGACTATAAAATGTATATTTGAATGGAATGTAATGGAAAAATAAAAGAGACATTATTTATTAATTAATTATCCTAAATATTTCATGATATTTTATTTTATTTTTCAATGTTTGTTTAAAAATAATATTTATAATTTATATCATGTTTATTCTTAACTATCATGTTTCACTATTCACCATAGTGAATTATTTTTCGAGCAAAAAATAATATTATGCTTTTTATGATGAATAAAAAAATTATTTTAATTATAATTTTTTTTAAATTTGATCTCTAAATATGAAAAAATTTAACCTTAAAAAATCATATACTATATTTTTTTGGATAAAACATTTCATTAACCATGAATGATTATATTTTTACTTGTTTTAATAATTAAATTATTGAATAGATGTTAATTTTAATACACATAATTTCATGTAATTAGTGGGGTTAGGGGGATTGTGTGTATTGGGAGATTATAACTAGTGACTTTTTAAATTTGGACACAAATCATGAGGGGGGGTGTTGTGTAAATGTTTTGAAACATAATAATGATATTTTGAAGGAGATATGGTGTATATAAAAGTGATGAAAAGAAAATTTGAGAAGTGGTTTGGGGATAGGAACTTGGTAGGATATAATATATCTCATTATATGCTTAATATGAGATCAACAGATTTCTATTGAGCTGGAAAGGAGAGTAGATACCCTACCCCTCCCATCAGTTCATTGATTTTTTTCAACCTAGATCCTAGTAAACCAATAGATTTCTTTTGGGGGCAAGTGGAATTTTGGTAATGTACCTGAACACCTCTTAAAGATTTTTTTATTGGGATTTTAATTGGATTCATTAAATCCATTTGTATGTAATCATGTTGAGGGTATTTGAACATCAAGGGAGAGGTTCCAAAATTCCTCTATCTCCCCTCTTTTCTTCTCTGGTGATCTAGTTTACACCAGGATTGTTCCTTATGCCAGATCAAGGTATGAAATCTATATCTTATGTCACTCTTTACTTATGTCTTTTTAGTTTTTACACGGTTTTTATGATTTATTTAACTATATTATTATTCTATAAGATTTATATTATGGTGAATGTTTATGAAGTCGATAGATTATGTTTAAGGATAAAGAAGCCACTTCATCACTTTTTATTTTGATAGGGGGAATAAAATTTTTAGATGTCATTGGGAATTCATTGATTTTTTATAAATTTTTTGAATGGTTACAACTTTAAGAGTTTTCAAAAGCTATTAAAAATAGATAATTATGAACAATTTTTAGAAATAATTAAAAGTATTTCTGTTATTCATTTTAATCAAGGTAAGAGATTGGGAGTTTGTATAGGATTGATACAAACTATACCAACATATACCCTAGTATCTTGGTGTCAGATTCTTGTAGCAACATTGGAATAAGATAGAAGGAATCATATCATGAAAGGGATAATAGGGTAGTAGTATTGGTAAACTATATAGATACATGAATTCAAATTGCAACTGAAATCATAAAATACTGAAATTATTTTCATTAAGAATTAAATTATCCCTATTAGTGTATCCCTTTATATCCATCACCAAAAAAACTAATGTCCTAGTGAAAATAACACATTATAAACTATTGATACAAAATTATTTATAAGGGTGTTTTTGAAAATAAATTAGTTAATAAAAAGGAATAATAAATATTCCAAGGTAAATAACCGAAAAAATTAAATTTATTCAATAACATGATTATAATATTGTAGGAATAGATGATGATCAAATAATTCCATATAAATAATCATATGAATAGAACACATAAAAATATACAATCTTACTAATCAATTTATAACATGGAATATCAATAAAGGAATTTATAATGATAGAATGCATAATGTAGGACATACAAAACATACCATCGAGGAGTTTTCCCCTGATGTATAATGTTGTCAAGGCCTTGTTCCAATACATCAATATAAATGGGTATGTCATTATCAAAAACCCAATCATGTTTGTTCGAAGAGACATATCAATGAATCTAGAGGATATAGTGGGCCCCAAACGTCACTTACTAATTGAAATGATTTACACTTTTTAAAGGGGTGAACATAATTCACATAAACATTCAAATTTTAACTGTCATATGAAATTTAAATATTTATCTAAATCAATAAACATAAACATAAACATTATAGATTAAAATTAATATTTTCAACATCGTGCATCCCTAGTCAAACTGATCAGAAAACATTTGGATAAATATTAAGGATGTTATCAATTAATTAATCCCCCATCAAAGTATAAGTAACAACAATGGATGTGGTCTTAGATGGAAAATAATTGTTAATGTTTACTTGGAACTTCTCGGGAGGGAGATGACCTTTCTTTAAAAGCCACCCTTTTTATTTTAAAAATATCACATTAATAATATATTTTCAAAATACTTTTCATCATAAATCACATTTAAAAACTAATATATTCCATTAAATTAGTAATAGATTATATTTTAAAATTACCTAGAAAACGTTTAAATAATTATTAATTTAAAAATGGTCATGAATGTGGGAAATTTTTTACATGTCTTATATTAAAAAATAAAATTCATTTTCACTATAATGATAATAGAAAAGTACCATGATTGGAAAATGAAAACAATATTACTTTAAAAATGATTTTTAATGATTCAAAAATCGGCAAACATATTTTTGAAAAATTATTTGTGGAACATTATAACATTTTTTAAATCCTATTTTTGGAAGAAAGATGATTTTTGACCGAAGAGTTTAATAAAGTCAAATTTTCGATGACAAGATTTTATAAATTTTTATTAGAATCAAAAGTAAAAAATCGTACTATTACATGATACATTTCATGAATAAAATGAGGATAAATAAATATATCTATTTTATGATAGAAATATCAACTAATGACCCCATGTGAGACTTAAAAAAATAATCTTCAAAATTTATAAGATTGTGGAATTAACCCTTACTAGTTTCGCATAGTTTGTATCATAATACCCATGAAACAAATATCAATAAAAGAATCATTAAATATCATAAAGATAAATTATTTCATGATATAACATACCAAAAGAATATTATTTATACCATCAAAGTGAGGTAACTGGTGAATATGGTGTAGGTCTTACAGAATTATAAGTGAGGCAAAAAATTCTTACCACTTTGGTTAACATCTATATCAAAAAACCCATGAAACAAATAACATTAAATGAATCATTAAATACCATTAATATACAGTAAATCATGTTATAAAATATAATAAGGTTACTATGTACACCTCATTAATGAAATAATAGTGAATATGGTGGATGTCACACGGAAGTAAAAGAGATATGAGAAACCACTACATCGAATCTGAATCATTATGTACGTTCTTTATCATCAAAAATAATAATATTTTTTTAATTATTTAAATTAATAATAACAATTTTAATTTTTTTTATAAAATTTATTTCACATGTCCCCGTGTAACATTTGATTACATAATTAATTAAATTTAGATTATATACTTCAATGATATTTAGATTGTGTATGATAAATTAATGTGATTGGATGAATACTATCAAAGAGGTTATTATTTAAAAATATAAATAATAATAATAATTAAATACTTATTATATTTATATACAGATTATAATTTTGAAAACAATCATTAAATATATTTATGAATTATGAACTATGTTATAGTCATGGAGATGGTAGGATATATGAACACATTAGTATCTTTTCCATTTTTGAAGGATCATTATATAAATAAATTAAGTTACATTTTATCAATCTATAATTATAATACAATCATATATTCCATGATATTTCTTTAAATATACATATACATATCTTCCATGTTATTTGGTGATGAAAATAGATTCACATCACTTGTAAAGGCGTTATTCCATAGACACGCAAACAACATAATCATTTTTAAGCATAAGAAGTAAAATGATAAATTTTATTTTGAGAATGATATATTTTTTATTAATATAATCATTATTTAATTCATATAACATATATTAATTAACATTATTCCAATTACCTTACTTATAAATAATTATTTTTTGCGACCAAACCTGAGAAGGATAGGATAAAATGCGAACTATAATTATATTGGAATTAGATACAAGTAAACCAAAACTGAAACGACCGAACACTTTAGTTGTCTTGGTAAAAAAGATACATACATGTTTCATTTATTAAAAAATAGATACTAATTACAACAAATATTTTCTCATTCTTGGATAATAATATTATTAAATCTATAGTATCCTTTCATATCTTTCTTAGTACAATTCAGTGAATCCTAGGGAATGGAAACTTAATAAGGGTTGTCTCAAATTCTAAATAAGGGTGGGTTTATTAGAAGATATAATTAACCAATAAGAATAATCAATATTGAAGGGTAAATATCTTAGAACACATTTCAAGTAATAAATAACTATGAATGTAGTGATTAAATAATATGGAAAGTTAAATAACAGAAAATACATTCTATTTAAACAACTGGATATGGAAAATTCAATATGTCAAGGTAAATAACTAAGAATATATTCTATGGAATCAGTAACAGATAAGTAAGTGAGTAAAAGATATGGAAAGGTAAATAACTAAAAACACAAGCCATTTAAATAGATGGATAATGTAAAATCAATATGACAAGGTAAGAAACTAGAAACACGTGTCATTTAATCAAGGAACTGATAATGAAATGCATCCATAAACTTTTTCATAATGAAAATATCATTGATAAATAATACTAAAACTAAATGAATGAAATTCTTAATTATTGGGACACATGTTTAAGGAACATAAAAATGATACCATCAAGACCATTCAGAAGAAGGTCTAAAACTACATGTAGAAACTCATTTAATTTCCACAAGTTATTAGTATAATCAGAAACTTTTGATTCATTGAGGGGTTATATTATGATCAGGACCAACCCATAATTTTATGTCCAAATCAATCTTCATATACAATAATAGATTTACCTCATAGACAATATGCATGATCAAAAATCAAATTTGAATAAGGAATATTGATTTATCAATATTTCCATATAATCAAATAAATATCAAATTAAAACCATATGAAAATAATATACTATTTAGGAAATGAAATTATACATGATTAATGATATAGATAATAATGGAAATTTCAATGTTCAATAATCATTGGAAAATTAATATATCATGGTTACCAGACAAAAGAATCATGGAAGTGAATATAAAAACCATCCTTGAACATATCAATCAAAAACCAACTAGATAAAGGATAATTTTGGAATCAATAAAATTAATCTTAATTATATTAAAAAATAGTTTTTTTCGTTGATGAATAGAAATACAATTAAAAGTTCTTTTGAAAACATTCATGAGTAAAATATACTTTTATTTTGAATAATATTCTAAAAATAATTTCATTGAAAATAACATTTAAAAACATAAAATATTATATAAAGAGTGAAAATAACTTTTCTAAATAATTTATATATTGTTAAATAAAATAACGCTTCTAAGATAATTGGGTTTTTAGAAGAAATGAGGTTCTTCGACTAATGAGTGAAATTAAGTCATGTTTTCATAAAAACATTTTCTAATACATTATGAGTACCAAATATTAAAAAAATTGTGCTATTAATTGATATAATATATGAATAACTATAGTATAATATAATTAATGGTTTTATTGATGAATGATCTAATTTTTTCCTCATATGGAAATTCAAGTAAAAACAATCCTGATCAAAATGAGATTATAAAGTAAGAGAATATAATTGAAAATGATAGAGAAGAACTCATTATCAACATTGATGAAATATCTACTTTCCTAAAAATCCACCTTCATAATATAGGATTTTAGACTTCTTCAAGGGACTAAAATCTTCCAAAAATGAAATAATTATATAATTGAGTTACTATTGGTATATATTGGAAAGAAAATAACAGAATATGTGTTTTTTATATCTTTTGGTGGAGGGATCCTTTTATAGATAAGTTTGTGTTGTATATTTGTAAATACAAATTATAAAATGACTATAAAATGTATATTTGAATGGAATGTAATGGAAAAATAAAAGAGACATTATTTATTAATTAATTATCCTAAATATTTCATGATATTTTATTTTATTTTTCAATGTTTGTTTAAAAATAATATTTATAATTTATATCATGTTTATTCTTAACTATCATGTTTCACTATTCACCATAGTGAATTATTTTTCGAGCAAAAAATAATATTATGCTTTTTATGATGAATAAAAAAAATTATTTTAATTATAATTTTTTTTAAATTTGATCTCTAAATATGAAAAAAATTAACCTTAAAAAATAATATATTATATTTTTTTGGATAAAACATTTCATTAACCATGAATGATTATATTTTTATTTGTTTTAATAATTAAATTATTGAATAGATGTTAATTTTAATACACATAATTTCAAGGAATTAGTGGGGTTTGGGGGATTGTGTGTATTGGGAGATTATAACTAGTGAATTTTTAAATTTGGACACAAATCATGAGGGGGGGGGGTGTTGTGTAAATGTTTTTAAACTTAATAATGATATTTTGAAGGAGATATGGTGTATATAAAAGTGATGAAAAGAAAATTTGAGAAGTGGTTTGGGGATAGGAACTTGGTAGGATATAATATATCTCATTATATGCTTAATAGGAGATCAATAGATTTCTACTGAGCTGGAAAGGAGAGTAGATACCCTACCCCTCCCATCAGTTCATTGATTTTTTTCAACCTAGATCCTAGTAAACCAATAGATTTCTTTTGGGCGAAAGTGGAATTTTGGTAATGTACCTGAACACCTCTTAAAGATTTTTTTATTGGGATTTTAATTCGATTCATTAAATCCATTTTTATGTAATCATGTTGAGGGTATTTGAACATCAAGGGAGAGGTTCAAAAATTCCTCTATCTCCCCTCTTTTCTTCTCTGGTGATCTAGTTTACACCAGGATTGATCCTTATGCCAGATCAAGGTATGAAATCTATATCTTATGTCACTCTTTACTTATGTCTTTTTAGTTTTTACACGGTTTTTATGATTTATTTAACTATATTATTATTTTATAAGATTTATATTATGGTGAATGTTTATGAAGTCGATAGATTATGTTTAAGGATAATGAAGTCACTTCATCACTTTTTATTTTGATAGGGGGAATAAAAGTTTTAGATGTCATTGGGAAATCATTTATTTTTTATTAATTTTTTGAATGGTTACAACTTTAAGAGTTTTCAAAAGCTATTAAAAATAGATAATTATGAACAATTTTTAGAAATAATTAAAAGTATTTCTGTTATTCATTTTAATCAAGGTAAGAGATTGGGAGTTTGTATTGGATTGATACAAACTATACCAACATATACCCTAGTAGCTTGGTGTCAGATTCTTGAAGCAACATTGGAATAAGATAGAAGGAATCATATCATGAAAGGTCTAATAGGGTAGTATTATTGGTAAACTATATAGATACATGAATTCAAATTGCAACTGAAATCATAAAATACTGAAATTATTTTCATTAAGAATTAAATTAGCCCTATTAGTGTATCCCTTTATATCCATCACCAAAAAAAACTAATGTCCTAGTGAAAATAAGACATTATAAACTATTGATACAAAATTATTTATAAGGGTGTTTTTGAAAATAAATTATTTAATAAAAAGGAATAATAAATATTCCAAGGTAAATAACCGAAAAAATTAAATTTATTCAATAACATGATTATAATATTGTAGGAATAGATGATGATCAAATAATTCCATATAAATAATCATATGAATAGAACACATAAAAATATACAATCTTACTAATCAATTTATAACATGGAATATCAATAAAGGAATTTATAATGATGGAATTCATAATGTAGGACATACAAAACATACCATCGAGGAGTTTTCCCCTGATGTATAATGTTGTCAAGGCCTTGTTCCAATACATCAATATAAATGGGTATGTCATCATCAAAAACCCAATCAAGTTTGTTCTAAGAGACATATCAATGAATCTAGAGGATATAGTGGGCCCCAAACATCACTTACTAATTGAAATGATTTACACTTTTTAAAGGGGTGAACATAATTCACATAATCATTCAAATTTTAACTGTCATATGAAATTTAAATATTTATCTAAATCAATAAACATAAACATAAACATTCTAGATTAAAATTAATATTTTCAACATGGTGCATCCCTAGTCAAACTGATCAGAAAACATTTGGATAAATATTAAGGATGTTATCAATTAATTAATCCCCAATCAAAGTATAAGTAACAACAATGGATGTGGTCTTAGATGGAAAATAGTTGTTAACGTTTACTTGGAACTTCTCGGGAGGGAGATGACCTTTCTTTAAAAGCCACCCTTTTTATTTTAAAAATATCACATTAATAATATATTTTCAAAATAATTTTCCTCATAAATCACATTTAAAAACTAATATATTCCATTAAATTAGTAATATATTATCTTTTAAAATTGCCTAGAAAACGTTTAAATAATTATTAATTTAAAAATTGTCATGAATGTGGGAAATTTTTTACATGTCTTATATTAAAAAATAAAATTCATTTTCACTATAATGATAATAGAAAAGTACCATGATTGGAAAATGAAAACAATATTACTTTAAAAATGATTTTTAATGATTCAAAAATCGGCAAACATATTTTTGAAAAATTATTTGTGGAACATTATAACATTTTTTAAATCCTATTTTTGGAAGAAAGATGATTTTTGACCGAAGAGTTTAATAAAGTCAAATTTTCGATGACAAGATTTTATACATTTTTATTAGAATCAAAAGTAAAAAATCGTACTATTACATGATACATTTCATGAATAAAATGAGGATAAATAAATATATCTATTTTATGATAGAAATATCGACTAATGACCCCATGTGAGACTTAAAAAAATAATCTTCAAAATTTATAAGATTGTGGAATTAACCCTTACTAGTTTCACATAGTTTGTATCATAATACCCATGAAACAAATATCAATAAAAGAATCATTAAATATCATAAAGATAAATTATTTCATGATATAACATACCAAAAGGGTTTTATTTATACCATGAAAATGAGGTAACTGGTGAATATGGTGTAGGTCTTAAAGAATTATAAGTGAGGCAAAAAATTCTTACCACTTTGGTTAACATCAATATCAAAAAACCCATGAAACAAATAACATTAAATGAATCATTAAATACCATTAATATACAGTAAATCATGTTATAAAATATAATAAGGTTACTATGTACACCTCATTAATGAAATAATAGTGAATATGGTGGATGTCACACGG
This sequence comes from Viscum album, assembly GCA_963277665.1. Taxonomy (NCBI): domain Eukaryota; kingdom Viridiplantae; phylum Streptophyta; class Magnoliopsida; order Santalales; family Viscaceae; genus Viscum; species Viscum album. The sequence goes on from OY728140.1 coordinate 477,725,931, forward strand.
AAGTAAAAGAGATATGAGAAACCACTACATCGAATCTGAATCATTATGTACGTTCTTTATCATCAAAAATAATAATATTTTTTTAATTATTTAAATTAATAATAAAAATTTTCATTTTTATTATAAAATTTTTTTCACATGTCCCCGTGTAACATTTGATTACATAATTAATTAAATTTAGATTATATACTTCAATGATATTTGGATTGTGTATGATAAATTAATGTGATTGGATGAATACTATCAAAGAGGTTATTATTTAAAAATATAAATAATAATAATAATTAAATACTTATTATATTTATATACACATTATAATTTTGAAAACAATCATTAAATATATTTATGAAATATGAACTATGTTGTAGTCATGGAGATGGTAGGATATATGAACACATTAGTATCTTTTCCATTTTTCAAGGATCATTATATAAATAAATTAAGTTACATTTTATCAATCTATAATTATAATACAATCATATATTCCATGATATTTCTTTAAATATAAATATACATATCTTCCATGTTATTTGGTGATGAAAATAGATTCACATCACTTTGTAAAGGCGTTATTCCATAGACACGCAAACAACATCATCATTTTTAAGCATAAGAAGTAAAATGATAAAAATTATTTTGAGAATGATATATTTTTTATTAATATAATCATTATTTAATTCATATAACATATATTAATTAACATTATTCCAATTACTTTCCTTATAAATAATTATTTTTTGCGACCAAACCTGAGAAGGATAGGATAAAGTGCGAACTATAATTATATTGGAATTAGATACAAGTAAACCAAAACTGAAACGACCGAACACTTTAGTTGTCTTGGTAAAAAAGATACATACATGTTTCTTTTATTAAAAAATAGATAATAATTACAACAAATATTTTCTCTTTCTTGGATAATAATATTATTAAATCTATAGTATCCTTTCATATCTTTCTTAGTACAATTCAGTGAATCCTAGGGAATGAGAAACTTAATAAGGGTTGTCTCAAATTCTAAATAAGTGTGGGTTTATTAGAAGATATAATTAACCAATAAGAATAATCAATATTGAAGGGTAAATATCTTAGAACACATTTCAAGTAATAAATAACTATGAATGTAGTGATTAAATAATATGAAAAGTTAAATAACAGAAAATACATTCTATTTAAACAACTGGATATGGAAAATTCAATATGTCAAGGTAAATAACTAAGAATATATTCTATAGAATCAGTAACAGATAAGTAAGTGAGTAAAATATATGGAAAGGTAAATAACTAAAAACAAAAGACATTTAAATAGATGGATACTGTAAAATCAATATGACAAGGTAAGAAACTAGAAACACGTGTCATTTAATCAAGGAACTGATAATGAAATGCATCCATAAACTTTTTCATAATGAAAATATCATTGATAAATAATACTAAAACTAAATGAATGAAATTCTTAATTATTGGCACACATGTTTAAGGCACATGAAAAATGATACCATCAAGACCATTCAGAAGAAGGTCTAAAACTACATGTAGAAACTCATTTAATTTCCACAAGTTATTAGTATAATCAGAAACTTTTGATTCATTGAGGGGCTATATTATGATCAGGACCAACCCATAATTTTATGTCCAAATAAATCTTCATATACAATAATAGATTTACCTCATAGACAATATGCATGATCAAAAATCAAATTTGAATAAGGAATATTGATTTATCAATATTTCCATATAATCAAATAAATATCAAATTAAAACCATATGAAAATAATATACTATTTAGGAAATGAAATTATACATGATTAATGATATAGATAATAATGGAAATTTCAATGTTCAATAATCATTGGAAAATTAATATATCATGGTTACCAGACAAAAGAATCATGGAAGTGAATATAAAAACCATCCTTGAACATATCAATCAAAAACCAACTAGATAAAGGATAATTTTGGAATCAATAAAATTAATCTTAATTATATTAAAAAATAGTTTTTTTCGTTGATGAATAGAAATACTATTAAAAGTTCTTTTGAAAACATTCATGAGTAAAATATACTTTTATTTTGAATAATATTCTAAAAATAATTTCATTGAAAATAACATTTAAAAACATAAAATATTATATAAAGAGTGAAAATACCTTTTCTAAATAATTTATATATTGTTAAATAAAATAACTCTTCTAAGATAATTGGGTTTTTAGAAGAAATGAGGTTCTTCGACTAATGAGTGAAATTAAGTCATGTTTTCATAAAAACATTTTCTAATACATTATGAGTACAAAATATTAAAAAAATTGTGCTATTAATTGATATAATATATGAATAACTACAGTATAATATAATTAATGGTTTTATTGATGAATGATCTAATTTTTTCCTCATATGGAAATTCAAGTAAAAACAATCCTGATCAAAATGAGATTATAAAGTAAGAGAATATAATTGAAAATGATAGAGAAGAACTCATTATCAACATTGATGAAATATCTACTTTTCTAAAAATCCACCTTCATAATATAGGATTTTAGACTTCTTCAAGGGACTAAAATCTTCCAAAAATGAAATAATTATATAATTGAGTTACTATTGGTATATATTGGAAAGAAAATAACAAAATATGTGTTTTTTATATCTTTTGGTGGAGGGATCCTTTTATAGATAAGTTTGTGTTGTATATTTGTAAATACAAATTATAAAATGACTATAAAATGTATATTTGAATAGAATGTAATGGAAAAATAAAAGAGACATTATTTATTAATTAATTATCCTAAATATTTCATGATATTTTATTTTATTTTTCAATGTTTGTTTAAAAATAATATTTATAATTTATATCATGTTTATTCTTAACTATCATGTTTCACTATTCACCATAGTGAATTATTTTTCGAGCAAAAAATAATATTATGCTTTTTATGATGAATAAAAAAAATTATTTTAATTATAATTTTTTTTAAATTTGATCTCTAAATATGAAAAAAAATAACCTTAAAAAATCATATAGTATATTTTTTTGGATAAAACATTTCATTAACCATGAATGATTATATTTTTATTTGTTTTAATAATTAAATTATTGAATAGATGTTAATTTTAATACACATAATTTCAAGGAATTAGTGGGGTTAGGGGGATTGTGTGTATTGGGAGATTATAACTAGTGAATTTTTAAATTTGGACACAAATCATGAGGGGGGGGGGGGTGTTGTGTAAATGTTTTTAAACTTAATAATGATATTTTGAAGGATATATGGTGTATATAAAAGTGATGAAAAGAAAATTTGAGAAGTGTTTTGGGGATAGGAACTTGGTAGGATATAATATATCTCATTATATGCTTAATAGGAGATCAATAGATTTCTATTGAGCTGGAAAGGAGAGTAGATACCCTACCCCTCCCATCAGTTCATTGATTTTTTTCAACCTAGATCCTAGTAAACCAATAGATTTCTTTTGGGGGAAAGTGGAATTTTGGTAATGTACCTGAACACCTCTTAAAGATTTTTTTATTGGGATTTTTATTCGATTCATTAAATCCATTTTTATGTAATCATGTTGAGGGTATTTGAACATCAAGGGAGAGGTTCAAAAATTCCTCTATCTCCCCTCTTTTCTTCTCTGGTGATCTAGTTTACACCAGGATTGTTCCTTATGCCAGATCAAGGTATGAAATCTATATCTTATGTCACTCTTTACTTATGTATTTTTAGTTTTTACACGGTTTTTATGATTTATTTAACTATATTATTATTTTATAAGATTTATATTATGGTGAATGTTTATGAAGTCGATAGATTATGTTTAAGGATAACGAAGTCACTTCATCACTTTTTATTTTGATAGGGGGAATAAAATTTTTAGATGTCATTGGGAAATCATTTATTTTTTATAAATTTTTTGAATGGTTACAACTTTAAGAGTTTTCAAAAGCTATTAAAAATAGATAATTATGAACAATTTTTAGAAATAATTAAAAGTATTTCTGTTATTCATTTTAATCAAGGTAAGAGATTGGGAGTTTGTATTGGATTGATACAAACTATACCAACATATACCCTAGTAGCTTGGTGTCAGATTCTTGTAGCAACATTGGAATAAGATAGAAGGAATCATATCATGAAAGGGCTAATAGGGTAGTAGTATTGGTAAACTATATAGATACATGAATTCAAATTGCAACTGAAATCATAAAATACTGAAATTATTTTCATTAAGAATTAAATTAGCCCTATTAGTGTATCCCTTTATATCCATCACCAAAAAAAACTAATGTCCTAGTGAAAATAACACATTATAAACTATTGATACAAAATTATTTATAAGGGTGTTTTTGAAAATAAATTAGTTAATAAAAAGGAATAATAAATATTCCAAGGTAAATAACCGAAAAAATTAAATTTATTCAATAACATGATTATAATATTGTAGGAATAGATGATGATCAAATAATTCCATATAAATAATCATATGAATAGAACACATAAAAATATACAATCTTACTAATCAATTTATAACATGGAATATCAATAAAGGAATTTATAATGATGGAATGCATAATGTAGGACATACAAAACATACCATCGAGGAGTTTTCCCCTGATGTATAATGTTGTCAAGGCCTTGTTCCAATACATCAATATAAATGGGTATGTCATCATCAAAAACCCAATCAAGTTTGTTCTAAGAGACATGTCAATGAATCTAGAGGATATAGTGGGCCCCAAACATCACTTACTAATTGAAATGATTTACACTTTTTAAAGGGGTGAACATAATTCACATAATCATTCAAATTTTAACTGTCATATGAAATTTAAATATTTATCTAAATCAATAAACATAAACATAAACATTCTAGATTAAAATTAATATTTTCAACATGGTGCATCCCTAGTCAAACTGATCAGAAAACATTTGGATAAATATTAAGGATGTTATCAATTAATTAATCCCCCATCAAAGTATAAGTAACAACAATGGATGTGGTCTTAGATGGAAAATAGTTGTTAACGTTTACTTGGAACTTCTCGGGAGGGAGATGACCTTTCTTTAAAAGCCACCCTTTTTATTTTAAAAATATCACATTAATAATATATTTTCAAAATACTTTTCATCATAAATCACATTTAAAAACTAATATATTCCATTAAATTAGTAATATATTATCTTTTAAAATTACCTAGAAAACGTTTAAATAATTATTAATTTAAAAATGGTCATGAATGTGGGAAATTGTTTACATGTCTTATATTAAAAAATAAAATTCATTTTCACTATAATGATAATAGAAAAGTACCATGATTGGAAAAAGAAAACAATATTACATTAAAAATGATTTTTAATGATTCAAAAATCGGCAAACATATTTTTGAAAAATTATTTGTGGAACATTATAACATTTTTTAAATCATATTTTTGGAAGAAAGATGATTTTTGACCGAAGAGTTTAATAAAGTCAAATTTTCGATGACAAGATTTTATACATTTTTATTAGAATCAAAAGTAAAAAATCGTACTATTACATGATACATTTCATGAATAAAATGAGGATAAATAAATATATCTATTTTATGATAGAAATATCGACTAATGACCCCATGTGAGACTTAAAAAAATAATCTTCAAAATTTATAAGATTGTGGAATTAACCCTTACTAGTTTCACATAGTTTGTATCATAATACCCATGAAACAAATATCAATAAAAGAATCATTAAATATCATAAAGATAAATTATTTCATGATATAACATCCCAAAAGGGTTTTATTTGTACCATGAAAATGAGGTAACTGGTGAATATGGTGTAGGTCTTACAGAATTATAAGTGAGGCAAAAAATTCTTACCACTTTGGTTAACATCAATATCAAAAAACCCATGAAACAAATAACATTAAATGAATCATTAAATACCATTAATATACAGTAAATCATGTTATAAAATATAATAAGGTTACTATGTACACCTCATTAATGAAATAATAGTGAATATGGTGGATGTCACACGGAAGTAAAAGAGATATGAGAAACCACTACATCGAATCTGAATCATTATGTACGTTCTTTATCATCAAAAATAATAATATTTTTTTAATTATTTAAATTAATAATAAAAATTTTCATTTTTATTATAAAATTTATTTCACATGTCCCCGTGTAACATTTTATTACATAATTAATTAAATTTAGATTATATACTTCAATGATATTTGGATTGTGTATGATAAATTAATGTGATTGGATGAATACTATCAAAGAGGTTATTATTTAAAAATATAAATAATAATAATAATTAAATACTTATTATATTTATATACAGATTATAATTTTGAAAACAATCATTAAATATATTTATGAAATATGAACTATGTTACAGTCATGGAGATGGTAGGATATATGAACACATTAGTATCTTTTCCATTTTTCAAGGATCATTATATAAATAAATTAAGTTACATTTTATCAATCTATAATTATAATACAATCATATATTCCATGATATTTCTTTAAATATAAATATACATATCTTCCAAGTTATTTGGTGATGAAAATAGATTCACATCACTTTGTAAAGGCGTTATTCCATAGACACGCAAACAACATCATCATTTTTAAGCATAAGAAGTAAAATGATAAATTTTATTTTGAGAATGATATATTTTTTATTAATATAATCATTATTTAATTCATATAACATATATTAATTAACATTATTCCAATTACTTTCCTTATAAATAATTATTTTTTGCGACCAAACCTGAGAAGGATAGGATAAAATGCGAACTATAATTATATTGGAATTAGATACAAGTAAACCAAAACTGAAACGACCGAACACTTTAGTTGTCTTGGTAAAAAAGATACATACATGTTTCTTTTATTAAAAAATAGATAATAATTACAACAAATATTTTCTCATTCTTGGATAATAATATTATTAAATCTATAGTATCCTTTCATATCTTTCTTAGTACAATTCAGTGAATCCTAGGGAATGAGAAACTTAATAAGGGTTGTCTCAAATTCTAAATAAGTGTGGGTTTATTAGAAGATATAATTAACCAATAAGAATAATCAATATTGAAGGGTAAATATCTTAGAACACATTTCAAGTAATAAATAACTATGAATGTAGTGATTAAATAATATGGAAAGTTAAATAACAGAAAATACATTCTATTTAAACAACTGGATATGGAATATTCAATATGTCAAGGTAAATAACTAAGAATATATTCTATGGAATCAGTAACAGATAAGTATGTGAGTAAAAGATATGGAAAGGTAAATAACTAAAAACACAAGCCATTTAAATAGATGGATACTGTAAAATCAATATGACAAGGTAAGAAACTAGAAACACGTGTCATTTAATCAAGGAACTGATAATGAAATGCATCCATAAACATTTTCATAATGAAAATATCATTGATAAATAATACTAAAACTAAATGAATGAAATTCTTAATTATTGGCACACATGTTTAAGGCACATGAAAAATGATACCATCAAGACCATTCAGAAGAAGGTCTAAAACTACATGTAGAAACGCATTTAATTTCCACAAGTTATTAGTATAATCAGAAACTTTTGATTCATTGAGGGGCTATATTATGATCAGGACCAACCCATAATTTTATGTCCAAATCAATCTTCATATACAATAATAGATTTACCTCATAGACAATATGCATGATCAAAAATCAAATTTGAATAAAGAATATTGATTTATCAATATTTCCATATAATCAAATAAATATCAAATTAAAACCATATGAAAATAATATACTATTTAGGAAATGAAATTATACATGATTAATGATATAGATAATAATGGAAATTTCAATGTTCAATAATCATTGGAAAATTAATATATCATGGTTACCAGACAAAAGAATCATGGAAGTGAATATAAAAACCATCCTTGAACATATCAATCAAAAACCAACTAGATAAAGAATAATTTTGGAATCAATAAAATTAATCTTAATTAGATTAAAAAATAGTTTTTTTCGTTTTTGAATAGAAATACTATTAAAAGTTCTTTTGAAAACATTCATGAGTAAAATATACTTTTATTTTGAATAATATTCTAAAAATAATTTCATTGAAAATAACATTTAAAAACATAAAATATTATATAAAGAGTGAAAATACCTTTTCTAAATAATTTATATATTGTTAAATAAAATAACACTTCTAAGATAATTGGGTTTTTAGAAGAAATGAGTTTCTTCGACTAATGAGTGAAATTAAGTCATGTTTTTATAAAAACAAGTTCTAATACATTATGAGTACCAAATATTAAAAAAATTGTTCTATTAATTGATATAATATATGAATAACTACAGTGTAATATAATTAATGGTTTTATTGATGAATGATCTAATTTTTTCCTCATATGGAAATTCAAGTAAAAACAATCCTGATCAAAATGAGATTATAATGTAAACCCATGAAAATATTGTAGCATTGATGTGAGAATTCCTAAACAAGTAGATCATGTGCATTAAATGTAAATCCTTATAAAAAAGTGTAAATAAAACAATATATATTAAAAATTTATTGCACATAAAATCGTAAAATATTAATAAGAATGAAGTAGTAATATGACCCAAAGAAAACATATTGGTTTATGAAAAACATTTCCTCTCAGTAACACTTAATTTAAACAAAATTTGATGAAATAATTCCATTTTAAACTACAAATATCATTAAAAAGTAATTAATCATGATATTGTAGGTCAATGATTCAGTATGTACACTATATATAAGAATTTAGGTGTACAATAATAAAGTAGGCCACAAGAAATGTAAAATGAGAGAAGAATCCCTTATCTCGAGTTTCCATTCAAGTTAAAATCCTTTAACCTCATTTAAAAGGGATTTAAACAAGTTTTAAAATTATTACAAAACCATATATATATTTATGGTATCATTTAATATCTTTTTCTAGTATCATATTACTCGTTAGTTTTCAGTCATTCAATATGTTCACTATTTTGTGTGTTAGATACCTAGTTTCTCAATTATGTTTTGACTTGTTTATTATTGTTCCTATAATGGATTCCTAATATCTATAATTTAAACAATGCATTAATTATCATTAACATTCATAATACATCTATTTATATAATACATAATGTTTAGAGATAATAAATTAAATGCACCGTTCATGGAGACGGTAGGTCGTACATACACATGAACGCTACTTCCATTCCATTATTGGATTTAAAAGAATGGAAAGGTAATGATATATATTGATATTTTTATTATAATTCTATTATAATTTATATTTTATATAATTAAATAGCTTTTATAAAACCATCCTTTATATGTTCCATTTATAGTATGAATAAATGACATAACTTTAAAGTGTCAGTAGACCACACTTCCACAAACGATGTTATCATATTCCCACAAAATGGGAAAAATAAGAGTATATATTTTATAAAAAATCAAAAATAATAAATAGATAACAAATATAACATATAAATATTATTCATATTAAAATTACTATCCATTAGAGGTGGTAATTGAAAAACGAATGACATCTTTTTGTGAGGTCGTAGTTCTCCATACATATAAACAGTAAGTATGTTTCCCATTTGATAGAAGTGTGTATATGTGTAGGTAAAAATTATTGAAAAATCACAGTATATATAGGGTAATCATTTTATTATTTAAATATTGAATAATAATTTTTTAATGGGTGGGGAGGGAAAATAAAACAATGGAGGTTTTGAAAGGATGTTACCTCTTATTAGGGTAACTCGTTTTAGTTTTTACAAAATGGATTCCATGGATTAATTTCCTCCAAAAGAGAAGTTTCTAGGATGAGTTAAGGGATTATAAAGACCATTATTATTATATTCTTTTTAATAAAAACTGGCTTCAAATGTTTGAAAAAGTGTGATGTCTGAATTACTTTTTATAGTGGAGGGGGATTATAATTCTTGTAATGTTTTGAAAAGGGAATTCCAACCATAATTTCTTATAAAAAATGACTCCAATAATAAATATAATTTGATAAAATTAATTATTGTGTATACAAAAGAACATAAAATGGATTTTGTAAAAGTTTATATTTCATTTTTTCACTTAAGATTGTGGTTTAGTCCCTTTTAATGCTTTATTTTATTCATTATAATTAATTTTAATCACATTCGCTAACACTGTTTGTAAAAAACGATGATTTAGAAATTATAAATTAGGATGATTACAAAAAATTAATCCATTTTTTGAAATAAATATAAAATAATCGGTAGAGTTTAATTTAAATTTCGTCATGCAGAAGGGATAACTAAGGGCGTTTTTAATGTTAAAATGGTTCCAACTTTTTTTGTGTTTTTATATTCAATTTCAAAGGAAAATTGATTATAATTACCTAAATTGGATTAATTTATATAAAAATTTTATAATTAATCATTAAAACCAATCATAACTATAATTTTTATTTTTAAATATATTTTAAGAATAAGTGGTTTTGAATTAAAATTTAGTATTTGTCACTTTTCATCAAAAAATGAAACATCACAGAAAATTACCAAATACTCACACTAACCAAATTCTGATGTTTAAATTATAAAGATGAAGATTATTTTGACATAAATATTTTAATAAATAGAAATCATTTAGATTTAAAAATGTTTCTTCATTAAAACACATTAATATTGAATTTAATAAAATTATGTTTTATCCATAAAATTGGCTTTATTCTAATATTATACCAATAAAATATTTTGAATGACCATAAATTTTTTTTTAAATAAATAATATATATTATTTTTATATAACTCAATAGTTTACATAAATTTAATTTAATAATATAAAATTACATTGTGAGAATTAATATACTTTCTTATAAAAACATTCCATTTATATTTAATTGGTTATTATAGTAATTTATAACGAATTTGTAACCAATGAACTCAACCATATAATTTTTTTATGTTAGTTAACACTATTAATAACCATAAATTTAATTGGTAATTTTTATAATATTATATTAAATAATTATATCTAAATAATGTGTTGTTGTTCAGTAAAACATGGTCTTGGATGTAACGCAAACTACCAAAAAATGTTGATATTACATGTAACACACTAGAACTATGTGTTTCATGAATTACATGATATATATAAGATTTATTTAAAATAATAATTATATATTAATGTATCAAGACATTTTATTCATTTATACTCGTGGTATTGTGTTTCATACCTCATATCTTATACAATGTTCTAATATTATAATTTCAAGGTATTGCATTATCCCTACATTAATTGAATTGTATCTCCTCAATTTAAACATGACCTTGATAGTAATTTAGTGGATAATATATATGATGAAATACCACATCCTCTAAGTATTTCATAAAAAATCATCTCTAAAATAGATAATGGGAGGAATAAAGGTCACATGGAATAACATATAACAGGGTCTCTAAGAAGAATAACATAAGTGTAGAGTGAAGATACATCCCTGGGGGAAAAGAATAAATATTTATATTGAGTTTTTTAGGTAATAAATATAAAATACGTGAATTATCATTAGAATATTAAGGACCTCAAATCCATAAATCCATGATGCTTCAAAAGACTGTCGATTGAACAAAAATTAATGTATTATAACAACATTTTTTTCCATTTTCCTTATATAGAGTATTTATTTTACTACCTAATAATATAAGGAAAAATACATACTTGATGATTTATAATTTCATATGAATAATTCTATATTTATTTTTTCATTAATTTAATTATAATTCATTCCTTACTCATTGAGATGGAAATATAAAAACCAACCATGATTCCCAAAGTACTAAAATTTATGTTTAATATACTATAATGTCTATAAAAGAGTGAAATGTAATTCAATATGAATCTAAAAATTATCCACATAAAATATGGTTAAAAAATTAATCTCTAAACCTAAAATTCTCACTAATGTGTTGTGTTTAATATTTATTCTTCAAATTTATTATGTATAAACAATGAAATATTAACCAAGAAATGTTGTATGTTGGTATATGGCATGAAACCCTTATCGCCTTTCATTAATGGGTTCAAGACCTACAACCTTTCTAAAAAAGTTGGGTTTTCAACTCACATATAAGTTACCCTTTTCTAAAATAATACTAATATAATTCCTATTACATTTCTAAAAATGTGATGGACATCATTGAAATTAGGTTCATCGGTAAATATCCTTTTAACTATGGGTTTCAATACAACCTCAATACATAAATACTACTTTCATTTATTTCAATATATATCCTTCTATGGTATAGTATAAAACCATTAGAAGGTGAATTTCCTAAAACTAATAACCATAGTGGGATAATAGATTATCATATTGAAAAAACCATATAATCATATTTATTATGTCTAAAACTTGACATATTATTTTCAATATTATACACCTCATTTTTGACATAGGTCCTTCATTATCATTATATATTGAAATAATTTATAAAGGGTTGTAATGAGAATGTGAATCATATTAAGTATATCCCCAAAGAGTGTTAAACCTGGTGCATAATCTGGTCCATTATTGTGTAATGTGTTATGCTCAAGTCAGGTCCAGTGAACCTTGTCAAAGTTGTTACCCCTAAGAACATCTAAGCAAGAACCAATCCCACTACTATTATCAAGACACGAATGTATAACTAGGAAGACCCACATAATCTCTATCATACCATGTTTTTAGGTTGTTCTTCTATACTTATCATCAAAGTTTACCTTATATCTATGTTCTCTAATATATGTTTTCTAAAATATAGTTCCAAACATTTCTACCAAAATTTTGCAGATACAACTATTGCGACCTAACCTGAAAAATCTAAGAATTAGTTTCATTATACCATAAAATTATAATAGTGTATAAATAAATCATGCTGCAAAGGACCGAATGGTTAAGTAGTCTAGGTAAACATGATACATAAATGAGTATTTTATTTTAAAATAATAAACAAATTACACCATATATTTTTTTATTCCTAAATATAATAACATTATTCCATCTGGGGTATCCCATCATATATTTCTTAGTACAACTCAAGGAATCCTAAGGAAAGGAAAAAAAATAAGAGTGATCTCAAATGATCAGTATTGGTAAGTGAAACATAATCAATAATTAATTAATGACCATAATCAATATGTCAAGGTAAGAAACTCATAACACATACCATGTAATCAATAAATATGAATGATAAGATTAAATAATATCGAAAGAAAAATAACTTAAAATATTCCATTTAAATCACTGGATAAGGAAAAATAAGTATGAATATGTAAATAACTAAGAACACATTCCATTTTATCAATAATTGAGAAGTAAGTGAGTAATTAATATATAAATGACAATAATAAATAATACATGCCATTAAAATAACTAGATAATGAAAAATCGATATATAAAGGTAGAAAATGGGAAAAAATTCCATTTATTAAATTAACTAAGAATGAAATGCATATGTAAAATATTTCATAGTTAAAATATCATGGATAATGAATAATAAATCAAATATAAGAAAATTATTAATTATTAAACATTATGTTTGGGGGACATGGAAACCTAGACTGTCAAAACCATTCATAAAATGGTTTAAAAATAAATTTTGAAATCTATTTATTTTGAAAAAAATAATTTATCTCTTGTGAACCTGATGATAATTCCAGGTCCTATATAATTTCTAATCCCCATCAGTCATTTCATCTCTGAAGCAATTTTTATTTTAAATAATCGATTTAATCAATAGATAATATGCCTTATCAAATATTTTCCTTGAATAAAAAATATAGATTTATCAATATTTTCCCATAACATCAAATAACAATCAAAGTAAACATAAAATGAAAAATGTAATATTTTTTAGGTAATGAACATATCCATGATAAATTATTTTGGTAATTAGGGAAAATTAAATGTTTAATGATTATAGGAAATTGAATATTTCAAATGGACATAACAAAATAATGAAGGAAGTGAATTTAAATATAATCCTTGGCCCAATCAATCAAAATTAATCGATATAAAGAATTACTTTGGTATGCATACAACATATCCCTATTTGGGTAAAAATAAATGGTTTTTTAAATGGTGGATAGAAATACTATAAAAAGATATTTTGAAAATTTTCTTGAAGAAAATATAATTTTGTTTTGAAAAAACCATTTGAAAAAAACCATTAAAATTCACTTTTAAAAGAATAAAAATTATTTAATGGGTAAAATGGTATGATAAATCATTTTTAAAATGTAAACTAAAATTAACTCCTTTTTAGATAATAGGGTTTTTTTAAGAAAATATGTTATTTGAGAAAGAGTGAAATGAGGTTAGGTTTTCATAAAAATAATTTACGAAGAACATTTATTCCAAATATTGGAAAAAATGTATTACTACATTAAAAGGTCCAAGATTAAATAGATAAGAAAGTTAACTGGTTTATTGAAAAATGATACAATAATTTCATTTGATGTAAATTCAAGTATAAACAATCCTGAATAAAATGGGATAGTTATGTAAACCTTTGAAAAGACAGTAACATTTATTGGAGAATAATTCCAGAAATATTTTATCTATTTCAAATGTATATACACATATAAAAGGTTTAAATACCACAATATATAGAGAAAAACTCACACAAAATCATATAATATTAGCGAAAAGGATGAAGTAATATAACCCAAGTAATAGAAATTGGGTTATGAAGTTTTTTTTCAATTTAATAACATTTAAGTTAAATAATATTTGATGAAATAATTCAATTTCAAACACAAAATATCTGGATTAATTATTTAATAAAAAATTATATTACAAAGTGGATGTATTTCACCATATATAAGAAGTCTGGTGCACAAAAATAAATAATGAATCCCATAAAGAAAAGTGATAAAATATTCTCTTACCCTGTGTTTCCTTTATATGGAACATCCTTTAACCTCCAATATATTGTTTTTAAATATGTTAATAACATGTTATAGAACAAATTTAGTATTTATTATATCTTATATGGTCTTCTAATAAAATCATATTACTTGTTTGTTAGTAATTTTTTAATATTTTCACTACTTTAGATTTTAATTGGCATGTTCATCTTGTATATTATTACTTGTAAATTGTTGATCTTATAATGGTTTCATCATCTCCAAAATTAAAACAAAGATGTGATTATAATATATATATCAATAATATAATTATTTATAATAATTGATAAATTTTGGAGATAAGAAATGAAATTCCCTATTCATGGAGACACAAGTATAAAAGTTATCTTTGTCCACAGAACAAAACCATGGCTATGGAAGTAAAAATCATATATATAAGTTACATCTCCTTTTTCAGTGGTTATTGTATCATATTGGGGTGGTTAATGTCAAATAGATATATCCATTGTGGTGATGAGTTTTTGACATGGTTTTCACTGCGGCAACAACACCTATAACCATGGTTTTAGCAACAGTGAAAATAGCCACCCCAGTTGTCTATTTTGGATATAGGTTCATTGACACATTTTATACCATGGATATATAGACTATTTACATGGTGTAAAACTATTTTTTTAGCCCCTATAAACCATGTATAAAGGTGGAAAATATATTGTCTCCTACGGGATTTGAGCTCCATACCTCCACTATAGGTAGTAATCCATTTTTCCACTACACTAGAAGAAACATATTATATATATATATATATATACATATTGTCATATATATCCTTAAAATCATTTAAATAAGAAAATTAAAATGTTAGTAGTTCTTCCATCCTGATTCCCATGTGAAATTTTTATTCATGTGTTTGTGCGGGAAACCTATAACCATGATTTACACAAAACATTGTAGTATGTATAAGCTTTAGCTATAGTTTTATAGATCCATGGCTATATCCTTAGAAACTATTCTCTATAGAAATGATTTATGAAATTTGTGGTTATAAACTACCTAAAAATACATGTATTTATCCAAACCGTGTCCACATCCATGTAATAAATTCCAATAGCTATAGTATTAGAAACCATGGGTATAGGTCTATTATTATTGCTTGATTTTCTAGTAGTGAAATGATTTTCCTTGTGTATCCATAAACGCTAATTCCATTTCCTTATCCAATTTAAAAGAATTAAAATTAAATAATTTATATTTATTAGAATATTATAATTTTTATATAATATTTATTTCATATATGTCACATAGGTTTAATAAAATAATACTTTATATATTCTACGTATCGTGTGAATAGATAACATCGGTTTGAGGATGCGGTAGTCCATATTTATTCTAATGATGTAATCAAAGTCCCACAAAATAGAATGAATATTAATATGTGTTATAAAAAAATTCAAGAAGAATAAATAAATAAAAAATATCATCTATATCATCTATAAATATTTTCTCCATTATAATTCCCAACCATGAGAGGTGGTAAAGTATAAAATGAATGATATCATTTTGTGGGGTAGTAGTTTTCCATACACATCAATAGTAATTTCATTACCCATTAGATGGAATTGTGTGTATGTGTAGGTAGAAACCTTATCATAAAAAAATATCATTATATAGATTAAAATGATATTGTAATGTAAACCGAGAATAATAAGAGTTGAATAGGTGGATAATGAAAAACAACAAAGGAGCTTGTCGAAGGATATTACCTCTAACACCGTTACTCCATTGAGATTGAACCAAAGGGATTGCGTGGAAGAATTTATTCCTAATGAGAGGATTTGAGGATGATTTGAGGGATTTTTAGGATCTCTTTGGTACAATATTGGTCGATCCAATGTTTCTTATGAGGTGTGGATAAGTTGGTTGGGAGAGTGACATTTTTTCTGTAGAGGAGGAGTGAGAGTCCTATTTTTTTCAAAAATGGAATTCAAACCTTGTCTTCCTATAAAAAGTGGAATAATGGTTCAAATTCAATACATGGGTGTTTATAATAAAAACAGTTCCATCCAATGGATTTTGGACACGTTTCTAGGTTGTTGTTTCCCTTATGTTTGTGGTTTAGTCCATTTTTAATCTATTTTTCTCTTAATTACAGTAATTAATTTTAACAACATTCAGTAATATATTTTCGTCAAAAACTATGTTTAGATTATTAT
Source organism: Viscum album (assembly GCA_963277665.1). NCBI lineage: Eukaryota > Viridiplantae > Streptophyta > Magnoliopsida > Santalales > Viscaceae > Viscum > Viscum album. Next base: position 477,743,048 of record OY728140.1, read on the forward strand.
AAATTATAAAATATAAATTTTGATGATTCAAAATATTTAATCAACTTTTTTTAAATTCCAATCTCATATGTTGTATAAATTAATTTAAATTTAATCCCCTAGAAGTGAAGATAAAGTGGGTTCTAAAAGTTTTAAGGTTCCAATGTTTTCTATTTTTTATATAAAATTGTAGAGTAAAATTTATTCCAATGATGTAATTTGGATTATTTTATAAAATATTTAGATAACTAAACATTAAAAAATCAAAAATATAATTTATCCATAAAAATAAATTAGACCGAAAAATAGTTCTTAATTACAATTCAGTATTTTTTTTTACTTTTAATCTAAAAGTAAAACATCACATAAAAAATCACCATAACATAATTTTGATGTTCTAATTAAAAAAGGAATTTTATTTTGACATATAAAATTCAGAAAATTGAAATTTTTTATATTTTAAATATTTCTTCAATTAAAGGGATCTAAAGTGTCCCTATAACATTATATGTTTTATACATAAATTTGGTTTTACTCTCATCTTATGCTTATCTAATATATTTTATGATCATAAAAAATATTTGATTGAAAATAATATATATATATATATATATATAATTATTATAACTGACTAATTATAGTTAATTTAATTTAATATTATAAATTTAATTTCTGACCATAAACTAGTTTTATATAAAAACATTCCATTTATAATCAATTGGTTAATATATTAATTTCTAATTTATTTGTAACCAATGAATTCTACCATATACCATTATAAGTTAGTTAATACTATTAAAAACCATACATTTAATTTATTGTTTATATCTTATTATATGAAATTGTCATATCTAAAAAATATATTATTATTCTATAAAACCCGGTATTAAATGTAATGAAAAATATTGAACAAATTCATCCTTGTTTGTAAAACAAGATAACTCTGTGTTGTGTGCATTACAAGAAATATTATATATTTATTTAAAATATTAAATATATCTAAATATCTTTATACATTGTATTAATTTATATTCTTGTTATTTTATTTCTTACATGATACCAATTAAAGTGTTTTTATGAATTTCAAGGCATTACATTATTGAAAAATGAATAACATCACTTCACGAGGTGGTATTCCACAATACACTCATGAAACGTTGTTTTATCCCTAATATAATGGATAGTGAAAATATATATTTGAAATAATGAATCCAAATGGATAATTTTTTAATAAATATTATACATTTACTTTCTATCCATCATCATTCCCAACCTTGAGTGGTGTGGATTGAAAATGTGTCACATCAGTTCATGAGTAGGTTGTATGCTATACACATGAGTGATATTTTCATTTCAAATTTGAGGGAATATGAGATTGATATAGAACATTATCATAGAATAATAACATCTCATTATACAGGAGACACTATTGTTAAAATATATTAATAAATTAATAATATTTTTGGGGTTAGAAAATATGAAATAAAACAAAAATGCATTATTAGGAATTATACCTCTACTCAAACCACATATTAAGGATTATAGCTAGAGTATTTATTGATTGGATTTATTTACAATAAAATTCTCCAGGGTTAGGGAATGGATGTTGGGAAGTTATTTTTATAGCTCCTAGCTGAAACAAATGCATTGGAATGTGTGGAGAATAGAATATAGTGGGTGACCTTTTAAAAGAGAGGTGAGTGACACTGTTTTATAGTTTGAAAAAAAGAGATACCCATGTTTTGGCCAAAAAAAGTAAAATTAATTAGAGAATATAAATTATTCTAATTGAAAATATTGAATACATTTTTTAAAATTCCTTTCAAATAATTTGAATTTTTTACTTTCAAAACATATTCCTACCAAAACAACTAGAAAGTGTGTTTTCAATGTGAAAAAGTTCAAAAGTTAAAAAGATGTTAATAAATTTTCAATATAAAAATGATTCCAAATAACTAAATTGGATTAATTAACATATATATAATTGAACTAATTCTAATATAAAAACAATTTAAAATAAAATTTATTTTTATTAACAATGTAAACAAAAATGTTACTTTAAATAGAAATTTAGTATTTTCTGCAATTCAATAAAAATTAAACATAACAAAATAATACCAAAAACAACCCAAATATAGTCCTGGTATTCATATTTGAGTACATAATTTTTTTAAAAAAAATTTATTCAGTTTTAAATAAATTGATTATAAATTATATGTCTAGAGAAAAACTAAACCACCTTTTAGAAAAAATCAGTTTCATATAAAGCATTTCTTTTTCTTAGAGATGTTTATATTTTTACCTCTAATACAAAAATATAAATTTTATTTATTTTATTCCTCTCTAATGCATATAATTATTATAATTCAGTCACTAATATTCATTCACTCCAATTTAACAGATAGGTAATAATGGTTATTTTTAAATAATAATATTTTAATAATATATCAAATTTCATTCAAACATTGTTTTGCATGAATTAAAAGTAATAAAAGATGAAACATATCAAAATAATACCAAAAACCAACCAAAGATAGTTCTGGTATTCATATACGAGAACATAATTTTATTTTTAAAAATTATTTTTATACAATTTTAAATTAATTAATTATAAATTATGTGTCAAGAGAAAAATTAAACCACCTTTTAGAAAAAAACAGTTTCATAAAAAGAATTTACTTTTCTTTGAGATGTTTATATATTTACCTCAAATACCAAAATATAAATATTATTTATTTTATTCATCTCTAAAGCATATAATTTTCATAATTCAGTCACTAATATTCTTTCACTCTAATTTAACAGATAGGTAATAATTGTAATTTTTAAATAATAATGTTTTAATAATATATCAAATTTCATTCTAACCTTGTTTTGCATGAATTAAAAGAAATAAAAGATAATTAATTGTTTAAATATATTTATATAATAAATTAATGGGATGTTATATTCAATTTTATGCTTTAGGTTCCATGTTAGACATTATATTGAATATTATTTTTATACTTTAATGTCTCAGGGTGTTATATTGTACCCCAACTAAATAAATTATATCCACATAATTTAATCTCTATCCAATAAATCATGGGTTTTCTATTTGAAAATCCACATCATGAAATCTGACATTACATGAAGGGTTAGAAAATAACTTATTTATAAGAGAGAAATGGAAGTACAATGTTTATAAGGAATAACAAATTACTAGGTTTCTATGTAGCTGAACATTTGTTGAAATTGATGATAAAAACTTGGAATAATAGCATAAATAAGTATATAGAGTGATTGTGCTCATTGATAATAAGAAATTGAATAATAAATGTAATGTTAGAGACCACAGAGACATAAATCTATAATGATTTAAAATAGCATCTGGTTTGACATAAATGAAATAATTTAGATAAAATTTTGTTTCAATATCATTTTCCTAGGGTTAAGGAATTTCATTAAAATATACACTAAGAAAATATGGAAATATACTTAATTTATATATTTCAATTTTATAGGTATAATTTAATATTTTTGTTGTGATTTGATCATTTCCCAATCATTTCTTACCACATTAATGGATATGCATGTTGAATTTTTTAATACCTGAAGCAGTAAAATTATATTTTAATCGATTATATGATCCAAAAAACTGTAAAATGTCTTTCCAAAAAATTATAAATATATTCCAAAATCAATATTTAAAGAAACAGTAATCATACAACACCAAAAGTTCATCATAATTAATTCTATAAACAGTTGATCTCATGGCTTATCCATAATATATATAAAATAATTTAGAAGGAAGGTTACTAAATTAGTATTACATTACTGAAAAATAAGGAGGATATTAATGTCACATTAATGATATTTTAAAGCCATTATTAAAATAAAACCTAAATAAAAACATACAATCTTAGAAATTTAAAATCTCAGGTTGTCGTATATATTCCGTAAATTAGTACCTATTGTAAACTCGTACTATGATGAAATAAATCATCAGATATCTAAAAAAATCATTGTCAACAACAACATCCTGTAAACCTATAATTTTTATATTAACATTTCGAACATATTAAGGGTTATCCTCCATTATTATTCTTTTATGAAATTTTTTCAACTTTTCACTGATTCACTTTTCATAGTCATTGATATCATTTGGCATATTATATAAAATCCTTTAACAAATAGTTCTTTTTAACAATCCTTATACATTCAATAATTATTATAATGTTAATTACTATAATAATATAATTTTTCATTATATTTCATTGATCCAAATAAAAAATCATAGTAATCATTCCAATTCTGTTGTTTTAATTTCATAAATTTGACTGTGATCTATTAGCTTATTCACAGGTATATTACACTGACAGTTGGGGAATTATTTTTAGTAATGCCCTATCTACCTAATGTGGAATCATTTCACATTATAACATTCTCTATTTCACTTTCAATCATGGTCATGGTGGACCATTCCCCATACTTAAAGTAATCAACTATTCCTTTTAAGAATATACCATGGTGTTTCCTTCAATTAGTATCACATGTTGGAAAATACATCCTTCCCTTATTCCCTTTACCCTTATTTTTTCACTAAAATTCACTTCTTCTCCTAATTCCATTATAAACAAAAACACATGGAAATTATATCTCAATATTTATATCACATGATTCTATATCATTGGATGATGAGAAGTTTTGGGAGAATTGTTCCCTTAGAAGGATTGGATTAGGCCCATCAAAAAATGATCAATTTTTATCTCTAGACTATGTATATTGTCTGAAATATTACATGAAATTGTTAATGTTTTTTTAATATTTATAAATATTTTCCTCTTCATTATGTCATTTAACAATGATCTATCTTTCCATATCCACAACATTACCACAATGAAATCATTTTTCCTCAAAGTGTACCTCAAAATCCATCAATTGAATGTTTAATACTTCTTCTTCCTGATTAGTTTTATAAATCAATGAAAATAATTTATCCACATATCCTAATATATTAGAAACTACTATGAAAAAAATATCCCTTCCATAACATCCATGTGATAGAAATATATTCTCTATGGAAATTATTCATTTCTCCACTACAAATGGATTGTTAGTCCCATTGAATGATGGTGTTTTCCAATGCATAAATCAGTCCAACATTGGTACACCGTATGGTGGATGAGAAAGTTTCTCCATATGGGAAAAATTAATACTCGTAACCTGAGTCTTCTATCCTATTAATGTTTTTATTTCATCAATTACAACTATACTTCTAGCTCCATATTCATTGTCTTTCCCTAGAGGTAAATCCCTACAAGGAGTACACAAATTGATATGGCTCCCATTAATTCCATTAGGAATTATTTATAAACAATGAAATAAAATATATTAGTGTGTAACATTATGAAATATAATTTATAATCGTAAAACTATTATAACACAAAAAATAAACAAAAAATTATATTCCTACATAATTTTATAAACATAAATGTTGTTTCTTTGAGGGTATCATTATTTTTAAATTCTTAATAATAGTTTCTTTAAAGAACACAACCACAATAGTCCATATTGGGTGCCTTATGTTATTATATTTCTATAGATATAATATTTTACTCCCAAAGGGCCAATCAATTTAGTATTTTTAAAAACTATATTACATACACGAATGATACATTACAATTTAAAATAGAAAATACAACATACTGAATAATTTGAGAACACCCTTATAATACTAGCATACCCCTACATACCATTCATAATATTGATCTTATCATCCTAGGAAACATAAAAAGGGAGTGATCAAAGATTCTATTAATTAGTAATCATAGAGTGAAATGCATCATAAATAAAAAAATAAGGCCTGGTGAATAACTAAAAACGCATTTTTTAAACATAATATTGAGAATAATGTGCCAGAAATAATATCTAGTCAAATAATTCCATATAAATAATCACAATAGAATGAAATTTAACCATGAATATTTTACTAATAAAATAATCACCTAGAATATCAATAACTATTTTTCTAATGGGAGGATGAATAATGCGGGAATCCTAACCCATATTATCAAGGCCTCACCCGTGAAGTACACATGAATGTGTAAGACCTCAGCCAATAATCAGTCTATTTTTTCTCATGAGACATACTGATGCCTCAAGGGGATATAGAGTTCCCCAACCAACATGTACTAAGTCAAAAATATTCTTCATATTAAAGGGTTGTAATATATATATATATATATATATATATATATATTCTTTTTGAAACGCGAATATGAAATGTAAATACCTTCCACTATCAGTAAACATAATCCTAAACTATCCTATGTAATATAGAGAATGGAATTATGATAGAATTTCTACTAAAAATTGAGCATAAACAATTTAATAAAATATGTTAGACATTACCATAATATCTCCACCTCAATTATTCAAATTATTGGATATATGTAGTTAGTATAGATGAAAATACTCTAACAAAATCATTGAAAATATCTTAAATCAAATACTGTATTTATATTTGAATAATTTATTTAAAAGATTCACAGTTATAAAAGAATTCATTTTATTTTAAGAAAACCTTTTAATAAAGTAAAAGATTCCTAAAAACAATAATTCATTATTAAATTAGTACAATATGATCATATTTTATAAGTATCAAACATTCCTTCTAAATTTTGATAAAACAAATTAAAAAAGTATATTTTTAAAAGAGAGTGTGAGCTTCAATAAAAAGAATAAATTATGTTGATAAGATATAAATCCAAAAAAATATTTTTAAAATAAAACATAAGATAATCAAAATTAATTTTACAAAAAAAATCATTTCAAGACATAATCAATGGAGTAGAATTTTAACCCAATGAATGAAAAATGGGTTAAAAATTACATTACCAATATGAAAATAGTTGAACTATATGCCCCATAAAATTAATGATCATCAAATGAAACATTTAATTCTATTAATATAAAAAGATTCATGATATTATATATCAAAGGGATGTATAAATAAACCACACAATGTAAATATATTTTGAATAAGGAATATCTCAAAAAAAAAGTGAGGTGAGACACCCTTAAATTTTGTCTGAAATCATTGTGCACTTATAATTAATGTCTTGTATAGTCCCACTACATTAATTAATTAATTCATTCACGAAATATTCAATATATATTTTATTTTTTATAATTTTATTATCATTATTTATATCCATTTATACGAGTTTAATATTTAATTTTGTTGTTTGGAGGGCATTTGTTTCATGGTCTTGTGGTCGGTTCCCTTGACTATAAATATTTGTGTTCTTGTAAAATGGTAATAAATTCTCTAGATGTGAAATTTTTTGTTATTAATAAATTATAAAAGTTTAAATTGTCTCATATAAAAATTTTTAATATGGTGTGGGGATGATTAATTAGATAAAATGTTGATAAAAATTTAATAACTATTTTTGGCAATTTTTTCCACAATCACGTACTTGTGTCCTTTTATTTAATATTGTGATTATGTATTGGTTCCAAAACATTATATAAATTATAATATGTATATTAAAAATGTATTTAACCTGCTTAATGGTCCTATGATCATCCTTAAATGTATTAATGGTAAATGAAAATTCATCTTCCACAAAGGTGGGGAATCGATACATCATTGATGATGTTTTCATTTAAAAAAACATGAAGATAAGAGATTTTACTACAGGTGTTTAATTATAAAAGTAAAATTCCATAATTTATATGATAATTGAGTTATCATGCCACTTTGGAAAGGGTATGTTACTGTAGGATAATAAAATAAATGAAATTAAAGGAGAAGAAGGTGTATTTTACCTCTCGAATATTGTTTCCTAGGGAATATCTTTGAGATACTAAGATTTGTTATTTAGATAAAACAAGTAGGTCTATGATGTGGTGAATAAGATTTGGAAGAGAATCGGGTATAGTTTTTGCAATAATCAAGTCTTAGTAGACATGAGAAGAAGGGGTATCAAGGGGTGGTATTAATAGTGGTGGAGATTTTTGTTTTTAAAAAATTTATTCATTTATTTTTTATTTTGGCTTAGGAATTTCAATCTTGTTCATTCCCATAACTAAATACAGTTTCTAATGCATGTTAGTTCGAACTAATTGGTTCTTACCTCATCCATAAATTATCCATGAATGAATAATTCATTTATTTACTTATAATGTTAATGATCATAAATTACAGTATTTCACTATTAACCATAAAGTTTAACTTTATAGAAAAATCGTCAAAATTTACCCCAACCATTTTTAAATGTGTAAATTTTAAAAAAAACTCAATTTATGAAAACAAAATTCTCAAAAAGGGAAAATAACTTCTACATAAAATAATTATTTATGTGAGAAATACTGATTTTAATATTATAACTGATTTTATTCCACATTGAAAATTAATTATGGTCTCCTCAAATTACATTACAATTTTAATGCAACATAATATTAATTTATGAATCTATTTTACGAAAAGAAAAATAAAATAAAATAATTATATTAATTATATAATTTCAAATAAGAATTTACATTTCAAAAAAAAATCAACACTAAATGTAACATTTTTTAAACATTTATTTACATATCTATTTATAAAAATATATCATATTCTCATTTTTGATATAGATAAATTATATTTTTACATTCATTATGGTGGTTTATATTCTAATGGCCAGATTACGATTTTCCTAAAAATCACATTATTATTCTAGTGATCATGTTAATATTTAATAGTATATAATTGTTCATTTTATCTTGGTTTTTATTGTATGTTATCGAATAAATTTAATTTATTTATGAAGATACAAACAATAAAATATTGGGAGTGTTACATTCTCCCCTTCTGTAACGACCCAAAGTTCCATTAATGGGAAATCCCTCTTGATCCAGTTAAATTTTTCTTTATGAAAAAAGTTTTTATAAGATGTCAACTTCTTTAGTTTTATGTTAAGATTTGTGACTGTTACTTGTATAGAAGTTGAACAGTGATCACTTGAGTAGTATAAATATATGGCTTTAACGAACCCAATTTTACTCACACAAAGGAAGTGATGGCCTCATCCAGTAGAATTACCCCATACGAAGCCCATTTGTCGGGGCTTGGAAAAGAGGTGGCATCTTTGGGCTTCTCCCTTGACCAAGCCCAAGCTGAGCTTCATTATGTCAAGCTCTAACAGGACCGTCTACTGGAAAAGTGGAAGTTGATAGAGATTACCACTCGATCGATGTTATCCGAGCCGCCCCAAGAGTCTGTCACCATCGAACACCTTACCCTTAGGTATTATAGAGCTATTTTAAGGGGTTATGTAAAAAATAAGTAGTACTATGTTCCTGTGCATTATTTTTTTATATAATAATGAATGTAATTTCTAGTCATTTTTGATACATTGTAAATAGTTTTTAAAGTACAAATGGTGTTTTTAGTTATTATTTAATTAAGAATTATATTTTATTAAATTAAGGGATTTTTTGAATTAAATAATATTTTAATAAATAATTATTCTTAATATTAAATTAATTTTTATTAAATATAAATGACCTTAGAATTTTATGAATGCAATTAAAATTTTAATTAAGGTTTGAAATCCATATCAGTCAAAACCCGTGAATTTTTTTATAAATGTCGATTTTATTTTAAAAGTGAAAATTCACATATTTAGAAAATTGTTTAGATAAAATAAATATTATTTTTGGAATCAGTATGTTGAAATTATCCAACGGTGTATTTTTCATAATTTTTTGAGATAGTCAAATTTTTGGGTAAAAATTAAATTCCATTTAAATATATAATGTGTTTATGACATCATAATGACCCAATGGTGATGTAATAAAATACCATAATCCTTATGTTAGTCCAATATGTGTTTTATCATTAAAATAATGTGATTTTGGGTTTGTTTGACTTACTTTTCAACGCATTAATGGATCCCTCAAGACTTATTCAACACTTTTCCTTTTTAAATTGATTTCCATGGGAGTGTGACTCACCTCCACATAAGCAACCCTAATTTTTTAATAAGTTTGGAACTTGGCCTTGTAAAATATTTTTTTCCTCTTTCCTTTTCCAGAAACCATGGGCAAATACCATGGGATGGTTTGTGGTTTGGATTATTTTAATATAAGGGGTCCCAAACCTAAATAATAAAGAATTCTCTCACCATTCCTATATAAACCCACCCAAGTTCCCACTTACTCCTCACTCAAAGCCCTTGGAGTTCGTCCAAACTATGCCCTACTCTTTCTATAATCCTCTCAAGATGCCCCAAGCTCCCAAGAAGCCTCTCACAAGCCTCTCTCTAGCCTTTGGAAGCACACTTTCAAGTAAGGGTTTTTTCTTCCTTTCTCATTTTTGTCCATTTTCTTTAAGTTGTATTGCCCTTTTAGTTTCATTTATGAATGTTGGGGTATTTTTTCGCACCTCCCCCATACATCCTTCTTATTTTTTGAATGATGGGAGACCCCTTTATCTCTCATTAAATACCTCCATTGTAGACCTCTTACTATGCCGAAATTCCGAAAGGAACTTCTCTCTCTTCTTTTACATTCAAGCAATGCTTTTGTATCATGAATCTAAATTCCATTTCAATTGTTGTGACATGTATCTATTTGACTTCCTTACATTCCATTACATGTAAATATGATGAGTAACCCATTTCTCTCTCATCAACCTTTTTTATGAATTCTTATGTCACGCTGTTACGCTGCCGAAATCACACCGATTTTCTAAGCCAATGTCATTGTGTAGTGAATACCATGCCCATTTCTCCATCAAGGGTATTCACCTTTATTCACATTTACTTATTGATTATAAAGTTTCATGTATGAATTCCACATTCCTTTGTCGTGGAATAAATGATTATGTTTTATGAACCCATGTTTTATGATCCATGTGGCACACTTATGCAGGAAATGAAATGTTTAAAAAGGGTGCGCCCTTATAGCACTCCAATGCATTGGGTAAAGTATAGTATCATGATACGTCAAGTGTAGTGAGTGTTGAATCATGATAATTCAAGTTCAATGAGGATTTAATCGTGCTTTAAGTGCAATGAGGGTTTACTCATGCTCCATGTGCAATGAGCCTTGGATCATGCTAATTCAATGTTAAGTGTTGTTGCCACATTTCCATGTTATGATTACCATTCTTTATCATGCCTTTATGTTCATTTTTCTTTTATGATCTATTCATATACCTATTACCTAACATGTATTGTACTCCTCATGTTATTCCATGTGTACTCCCTTACTGGGCTTTACAGCTCACCCTTTTCTTATGCATATCCTCAGGTTATCTCATGCAATTCTAAGTACGAAGGAATATAGTGGTCATGTAAACGAAGTTTTCAATAAAGATGTTGTATTTCAAGTTCCTTTAGATCTTCTTTGTTGTATCAAGTTAATTTTTATGTAATAAATCATGTTTAAATTGTAATAAAAAGCAGGGTTGTTATAGTTTTTATCAAAGGATAGGTTTAGTTATTTTCGGGATTAGGAAACCCTAGTAAAGCCTTAGATACAAGACTAAATATAACAAAAACATCCCTATGTTTTGGTAAGTATTGAGTAAGTGTTTTATCAAGAAAATACATCTCTGTCTGGATACGAGCAGGTAGAGGCGGCTCTGGCACAGACGTATCCTAGGGGTAAAACTCGAAAACTCCGCTTTGAGCTAGACTCGAACGGGAACTGGTGCACGACAACGGGCCTTGCTGCACTCTTGGTTACAACACTCCTGGGGGATATGTTTTGATAAATTCACAGGCTTAGTATGAACCCTTATTAAGGGAAAAATTCCCCTAAGAATCTATGTTAGAAGGTAGATCATGAAAATCCTGGATTGAATCCTATAGACTCATGAGTTAAAGAGATTAAAGTGTATTTATAAGTCATCAACTTTTGTCTTTGGATTACCCTTTATGTGTTACCCCTAACTTTCCTTTATTCCATCCAATGGCCGGTAATAGGAGAACTCGGGCTAACAACCGTTGTGAATATCAGTGTGATGATTGTAATAATGAGAGTCCCAATCCAATGGGAGCGGGAATCACGAACTTTGTCACGCTTCTCTCTCAGGTAAATCATGTTTTGAGAAGAAACACGGGACAAGAGGAACGTTAAACCCCCCCTAAGAAAGAACAAGTCGCTATTGAAAGATTCATGAGACAAAGGCCTCATACTTTTAGTGGATCATCTGATCCCACGATCGCTGAGCAATGGATCAACTCCATTGAAAAGATATTCTCTATCTTCCAATGTTCTGAACAAGAGAAGGTTCTCCTGGCGGGTTGTCGTATGGAGGGTAAAGCTGATCAATGGTGGACGTTGATCAAAAAATACGAAGCCTGAGGAGGTGATCGTGGCTTTGGAATGGAAGGAATTCCGGAATATGTTTTTTGATAAATATTTTCCGCGCACCCTCCGTCTTAAGATGGAAAGGGACTTCCTTTCCCTCATGCAAAAAGATCAAGAATCTGTGGGATCATACGAGGCAAACTTCACAAGTCTTGCACGATACGCTTCCAGATTTGTTGGTACCCCCGAATGCAAGGTTGACCGCTTCTTTGGTGTCCTAAATCCTAGCTTGCGAAAAGCATTAGCAATCCGTGACTTCGACAGCTATGAGGAAATTGTCCGATGTCCCCTCAAGGTTGAAATGGAGATCAGAGAGTCACAGGGGTATCATGCGGACAAAAAGCGTAAGGTGGACTTCAATGCTGGTGGGCCGATGGATAAATCCAACGGCGCTAAGAAGTTCCAGCACCCCACATGCCAAAAGTGCGGAAAGAAGCACCCTGGAAATTGCCTTAGGGGGACGAGAAAATGCTTCAAGTGTGGAAGGGAAGGGAACCTAGCTATTAACCATCAGCAAGAAGGACCTGTAGCTGCGACAGAGGAGAGGAATGCTCCGTTCGAACCTCAACGCGTTGTTCAATGCTACAAATTTAAAGAACCGGGTCATTTTGCAAATCAGTGACCAAATCCAAGGGTTTTCGGAGGCAACCAACATCCTCCAAGACAGCAAGGAAGAGCTTTTCCAATCACTTCTGCCGAAGTGAACCCCAACAACGAAGTGGTGACAGGTACGCTAGTTATTAATTCAATAATAGCAAACATACTTTTTGATTCAGGTTCTACGCATTCTTTTATATCTCAAAAGTTTAGTAGAATAATCCCAGCACCACCACAAATCATGGAAGTAATGATGTCGGTGAGTAAGGAAAATGGGGAAATCATTGCATCCCATGAGTATAAGTCATCCCTATTATAATTTGTGGATTGAATTTCATGGTGAACCTCATCATACTCCCTCTGGTGGAATTTGATGCAATTCATGGCATGGATTGGCTTTACTTATATAGATCCAACATAAATTGTCGGGAGATGGAAATCACACTCCATATGGAGAATCGACCCCCGATTCATTACATGTGTCAGGAGGAAGATGAATATCCTTTATCTCCATCATCTCAAGAATGGATATTACTACCTTATGAGCATGCATATTTGGCTCAGATGATTGAGTCCAAGGAAGAAACCACCCTTGAAGAAATGCCTATTGTGAGGGAATTCGCTGAAGTGTTTCCCTAGGAACTTCCTGGTCTTCCTCCAAGAAGAGATGTTGAGTTCTCAATTGAACTTATACCTGGGGCGCTACAAATATTCAAGACACCATATAGAATGGCTGTTGTTGAGCTTGAAGAGATGAAGAAAAAACTACAGGGGAACCTGGATAAAGGGTTTATACGCCCAAGTGCATCACCATGGGGTGCACCAGTCCTCTTCATCAAGAAGAAGGATGGGTCAATGCGGATTTTCATCTATTGTCGTGAACTTAACAAAATCATGATAAAGAACAAGTATCCTCTCCCAAGAATCGATGACTTGTTTGATCAGCTGCGTGGAGCACAATACATCTCCAAGGTGGACTTGCGGTTGGGATATTATCAAGTAAGGGTGAAGAAGGAAGATATCCCCAAGACAGCTTTTCGTACATGGTACGGGCACTATGAATTCATAGTAATGCCTTTCGGACTCACCAATGCTCCAGAAATATTCATGGACTTGATGAATAGGGTCTTTAGAGATTACCTTGACAAATTTGTTGTAGTCTTTATAGATGATATTCTAATATACTCCAAAAACAAGGAGGACCATGAGGAGCATTTAAAAACTGTACTAGAGACTTTGCGTAAGGAGAAGCTCTATTCAAAGTACAGTAAGTGTGAGTTTTGGTTGAAGGAAGTCTCATTCTTGGGCCATATCATCACAAGCAATGGGATATTTGTGGACCCCTCTAAAACAGATGCAAATGAGGGATGGCCGAGGCCAACATCGGTAACTGATATCCATAGCTTCTTGGGGTTAGATGGATATTATCGATGATTTGTGAGAAATTTATCACGATTGTCCAACCCTCTTAACAAGCTAACTCAAAAGGGAGTAAAGTTTGCTTGGAGTGATGAATGCGAAGAAATCTTCAAGGAGTTGAAAAGGTGGCTTATCACTGCACTCGTGCTCACTTTACCCACAAGTGGGGAGCTTTTTGTTGTATTCACCGATGCTTCGAAAAAGGGATTAGGATGTGTGATGATGCAGAATGATAAAGTGATATCCTATGCCTTAAGGCAGTTGAAAATCCATGAGTGAAACTATCCAACGCATGATCTAGAGTTGACGGCTGTGATCTTTGCCTTGAAAATCTGGCGGCATTATCTCTATGGAGATAAATGTGAGATATATACTGACCACAAGAGTCTTAAATTCTATATTCACACAGAAAGAGCTTAATATGCACCAGAGAAGATGGATAGAGCTCATCAAGGATTATGACTATTTAATACATTACCACCCTGGGAATGCGAACAAGGTGGCGGATTCCCTAATTAGAAATGATCCAGTGACTCTATCAATGATAAGAATTGAGAAGGATCCAATCATCTTAGACTTGATGAAGATGGATGTGGGAATAATAAAGAAGGGAACATCATCAATCCATTAACAAATTATTGCTCATCCATCTCTTTTGGAAAGTTTAAAGGATGCTCAAAAGGACGATGTGGGAATTCAAGAAAAAGTGGAAGCTATCAAAAAGGGGAAATCCTCGGAGTTTAATGTTAATGAAGAAGGAATTGTGCGGTTTGGGAAAAGACTATGTGTTCCATCATGTCTGGAGCTGAAGAAGGAACTTTTGGATGATGCAAATAGTTCAAATTTCTCTATTCACTCAGGGAGCACAAAGATGTGTCGAGATCTCCGAGAAAACTTTTGGTGGGATAATATGAAGAAGGAGATCGTTGAATATACATCAAAGTGCCTGGTGTGTCAGCAAGTGAAGGAAGAGAGGAAGAAGTCTAAGTGGATGATGCAACCATTGCCCATACCAGAATGGAAATGGGAGAACATCACCATGGACTTTGTCACCGGACTTCTAAGGACATCCAAAGGCAATAATGCAATCCGGGTTGTTGTGGATCTTCTTACGAAGACTGCACACTTCATTACTATTCGAGAGGATTCCTCATTGGATCAACTGGAACAGATATATATCGGGGATGTGGTACGGTTGCATGGAGTACCACTATCTATTGTGTCTGATCGATATCCAAGATTCACCTCTATGTTTTGGAAAAGTCTACAACATGCTCTGAATACTGAACTGAACTTCAGTACGGCCTATCATCCTTAAACTGATGGCCAATCTGAGCGGACTATCCAAACACTTGAGGACATGTTTAGAGCATTCTCAATGGACTTTAAAGGAGGATGGGATCAACATATTCCTCTGGTTGAGTTCTCTTATAATAATAGTTTCCACTCGAGCATCCAAATTGCACCATATGAAGCCCTGTATGGGAAAAGGTGTAGAACACCGGCATGTTGGGATGAGGTCGGTGAACGTAAGCTACTTGGACCAGAAATGGTCGAAGAAATGGTGGATAAGGTGAAAACCATTCAGCAGCATATCAAGGCATCCCAAAGTCGATAGAAGAGTTATGCAGAAAATCGTCGATGAGACCTTGATGTTAAAGTCGTAGACATGGTGTTTTTACGCATATCTCCATGGAAGAAGGTCATGAGGTTTGGAAAGAAAGGGAAGTTATGTTCATGGTACATCGACCCCTTTGAGATTCTTGATCGTGTTGGGGATGTGGCCTATCGACTAGCACTTCCACCTACTATGGCCAAGGTGCATGATGTCTTTCATGTATCCCTCTTAAGGAAGTACATACCGGACCCTTCACATGTACTCTTTTCCGAGTTGGTACAATTGGAAGATGATCTTTCTTATGAGGAGCAACCATTGAGGATCTTAGATCGTAGAGAATAAGTTCTATGAAATAAGACAATGCCCCTCGTTAAGGTGTTTTGGAGAAACCACAAGTTTGAAGAAGCAACTTGGGAGTCGAAGGGTATGATGAAGCTGAGTTACCCACATTTGTTTTAGTGTGGGAAAAGGAAAATTTCAAGGGCGAAATTTCTTAAGGGTGGAATATTATAACGACCCAAAGTTTCATTAATGGAAAATCCCTCTTGATCCAGATAAATGTTTCATTATGAAAAATGTTTTTATAAGATGTCAAATTCTTTAGTTTTATGAAAATATTTGTGACCGTTACTTTTATAGCCGTTGAACAGTGATCACTTGAGTAGTATAAATATATGTCTTTAACGAAACCAATTTTACACAAACAAACGAAGTGATGGCCTCATTTAGTAGAATTGCCCCGTACGAAGCCCATTTTTCGGAGCTAGGAAAAGAGATGGCGTCTTTGGGATTTTCCCTTGACCAAGCCCAAGCTGAGCTTCATTATGTCAAGCTCAAACAGGGCCGTCTACGGGAAAAGTGGAAGTTGATAGAGATTACCACTCGAGCGATGTTATCCGAGCCGCCCCAAGAGTCTATCACCATCGCACACCTTACCCTTAGGTCTTATGCAGCTATTTTAAGGGGTTATGTAACAAATAAGTAGTACTATGTTCATGTGCATTTTTTTTGTATATAATAATGAATATAATTTCTATTCATTTTTGATACATTGTAAATAGTTTTTGATGTACAAATGGTGTTTTTGGTTTTTATTTAATTAAGAATTATATTTTATTAAATTAAGGGATTTTTTGAATTAAATAATATTTTAATAAGATATTATTATTAATATTAAATTAATTATTATTAAATATAAATGACCTTATAATTTTATGAATGCAATTAAAATTTTTATTAAGGTTTGAAATCCATTTCTGTCAAAACCCGTGAATTTTTTATAAATGTCGGTTTTTATTTTAAAAGTGAAAATTCACATATTTAGAAAATTATTTAGATAAAATAAATATTATTTTTGGAATCAGGATGTCGAAATTATCCAACGGTGAATTTTTCATAATTTTTTGAGACAGTCAAATTTTTGGGTAAAAATTAAATACCATTTAAATATATAATGTGGTTTTTGACATCATAATGACCCAATGGTGATGTAATAAAATACCATAATCCTTATGTTCGGCCAATATGTGTTTTATCATTAAAATAATGTGATTTTGGGTTTGTTTGACTTACTTTTCAAAGCATTAATGGAACCCTCAAGACTTATTCAACACTTTGCCTTTTTAAATTAATTTGCATGGGAGTGTGACTCACCTCCACATAAGCAACCCTAATTTTTTAATAAGTTCGGACCTTGGGCTTGTAAAACACTCTTTTCCTCTTTCCTTTTCCAGAAACCATGGGAAAATACCATTGGATGGTTTGTGGTTTTGATTATTTTAATATAAGGAGTCCCAAACCTAAATAATAAAGAATTCTCTCACCATTCCTATATAAACCCACCCACGCTCCCACTTCCTCCTCACTCAAAGCCCTTGGAGTTCGTCCAACCTCTTCCCTACTCTCTCTAGAATCCTCTAAAGTTTCCCCAAGCTCCCAAGAAGCCTCTCACAAGCCTCTCTCTAGCCTTTGGAAGCACACTTCCAAGTAAGGATTTTTTTCATCCTTTCTCATTTTTGTCAATTTTCTTTAAGTTGTATTGCCCTTTTAGTTTAATTTATGAATGTTGGGGTATGGTTTCAAACATCCCCCATACTGACCTCTTATTGTTTGAATGATGGGATACCCCTTTCTCTCTCATTAAATTCCTCTCATGTACACTTGTTACTATGCCGAAATTCCGAAAGGAACTTCTCTCTCTTCTTTTACATTCAAGCAATGCTTTTGTATCATGAATCTAAATTCCATTTCAATTTTTGGGACATGTATCTATTTGAAGTCCTTACTATCCATTACATGTAAATAGGATTAGTAACCCCTTTCTCTCTCATCAACCTTTTTAATGAATTCTTATGTCACGCCGTTACGCTGCCGAAATCACACCGATTTTCTAAGCCAATGTCATTGTGTAGTGAATACCAAACCCATTTCTCCATCAAGGGTATTCACCTTTATGCACATTTACTAATTGATTATAATGTTTCATGTATGAATTCCACATTCCTTTATCGTGGAATAAATTATTATGTTTTATGAACCCATGTTTTATGATCCATGTGGCACACTTATGCATGAAATGAAATGTTTAAGAAGGGTGCGCCCTTATAGCGCTCCAATGCATTGGGTAATGTATAGTATCATGATACATTAAGTTAAATTAGTGTTGACTCATTCTAATTCAAGTGAAACGAGGGTATACTCATGCTTCAACTGCAATGAGGGTTTACTCATGCTCCATGTGCAATGAGCCTTGGCTCATGCTAATTCAATGTTAAGTGTTGTTTCCACATTTCCATGTTCTGATTACCAAGCTTTATCATGCCTTTATGTTCATGTTTCTTTTATGCTCTATTGATATGCCTATTTCCTAACATGTATTGTACTCCTCATGTTATTCCATGTGTACTCCCTTACTGGGATTTACAGCTCACCCTTTTCTTATGCATGTCCTCAGGTTATCCCATGCAATGCTAAGTATGAAGGAATGTAGTGGTCATGTAAAGGATGTTTTCAATAAAGATGTTGTATTTCATGTTTAATGTTTTTATGTAATGATCCTAATCCCCAAAGACACTAAACCTTTCGATCTTCTTTGTTGTATCAAGTGAAGTTTTATTTAATAAAGCATGTTTAAGTTGTAATAAAAAGCAGGGTTGTCATACCTTCTTCAATAAATTTAATACTCATAATTTAAACATGTAATTGGTAATTACAGAGATGTTAATTAGAAATACCCCTATATAAATCACACATCATCAACAGGGTCAATAAAAACTCATCTAAAATGGGGGGAAAGTACAATTTTATGTTTATCACAAAAAGAGGTTTTCTTATAGGTAAAAATTATTTGGATTTGAAAACATTAGAGTGGAAAAGAAATATTACTATCATGTTATTATGGAGAGTGGTGGATAATATGGTCATTATAAAGATTACCATCACAAAATGATAAAATTTTGATATGTTAAAAGGCCATTGTATTCTCTATATAAAATGAAAATGGATAGTGTGTTTTTCCTAGATCGATTAATTGGTATTGAGGGATTATTTTAATGTACTAGTAGTGACTTGAGAAAATAGAATTCATTGACTTTTTCCCATTTCAAAATCATAATCATATCATTTGGATATGATTGGATACAACTCTACTATATTTAATAAACCAACAGATAGAAATTCAAGATGGTGTTTTATCCTGAATAACCCTTATCAAATGATCCATAAGTAATTTATTTGGACTTTAAATTTTTACTAAATAAATATTTTTTAGAATATTTTATCCAATATAATAAATCATAAATTAACCGCATAGAAAAAAAATCCAAAGTTAAATTTAATCCATTCAATAAGTAGTTAACTTAAATCTCATTCAATGAAAATTTTTCCAAATTTAAAGTCAACAACATTTAGAAGGAAAGGAACTACATATACAAAACCAACATAACCTAAAATTTACACAAATAATTTATATATTTTGTCCACATACCGAATATTTTAATACATTAATCACTTTTAAACCATTATAAAACATGCATACTTCCATGATTAAAATTTTGGGTTGTTTTATATATTCCTAAAATACAAATATCTAATAATTTATACACAACATAAACCATAAAATCCCTAAACACCTTCATCTTCTCAAATAGTATCCCATAACCATCACTTTTTTAATGAATGAAATATTTTGGGGTTTATTTACCATGTAATTTGTTTTCAAAAAGACAAACTTAAAATTGATTCACTTATCATAATTATTGGTGATATTTATCAGATACTTCCAACTAAGTAAAGAATAATTATTGCAATAAATATTTATATATCTCAGAATTCTTTCAACTAGATCATTATTTATAAAATACTCAAATATCATAATTTTTGAAAGAAAATAAAAACATATTAATAAATAATACTTGCCTACAGTAGTGGAATAATCTTAACCATTGACCATTAACCTCATTTGGGGTATATTACATTGACTCAGGAGACTCTGGTACGTGTAGTGTCACATCTCATTAGAGTTGATGGATTATAACTTTGAATCATTTTTCTTACCATTGAAATCAAACGCATATTGGCCCTTATTTACACACTTGTAGAAAGCTCTAATTTCTTTTAAACAAGTACCAAGGTGTTTCATTCCACAATTATCACAAGTGGGGAGATACATCTTTCCCTTCTTTCCATTGTCCAACATTTGCCTAGTATTACTCTTGTTATAGTTCTTCCCTCTGAATCTATAATATTCAGAGAATTATTTCTTTTCTTATTTGGCACATGTTACTATATCCTAATATGATGAAAATATTTGGTAGACTTGTTACCTTAAAAATATTAACATAATACAATATATGTTTTGATCCTTATTAAAATATCGATCTTGTGCAATGGTTACATTTCCATTCCTCTACTGAGGTTCCATTTTAAAATGATGACATTTATTAGATTAGATACAATAATTATTAAAAATAACATACAATCCCCAAAATATTGAAATAATGAAAAAAACATTTATTCATAGATCATATCATAAACATTTTTTATCTGGGATGTTCACATATAGTTATCCTAAAATTCTATCTTCGTTTTATATTCCATAATATTTGTTTTCCAAAATCTATTTTCCAATGTTTCTTCTAAACATGATCTGATAGAAACAATAAATACCCCAACTCCAGAATCCATTATCTGGTTCCTTACATTATTATATTGGCATATATACAAGATTCGAATCCCAAATGACTAATCTGATTATTAGTTTTTGAAACAAGATTATATACATTCATCATACATATTAATTTAAAATATAAAATACAATATAGTGAATCCTTTGAGACCTCCATTATTATCGAAGAATAAAAATTTATATCATTCATAATAAACTTCCTGGAATCCT
The DNA here is from genome assembly GCA_963277665.1 of Viscum album. Lineage (NCBI taxonomy): Eukaryota > Viridiplantae > Streptophyta > Magnoliopsida > Santalales > Viscaceae > Viscum > Viscum album. The sequence continues at coordinate 477,764,407 of OY728140.1, forward strand.
TATAAAAATAAAATATATGTAAGGTGTGATCTCATATCCTTGGTAAGGGAATGAATACAACGGAAGCTAAAATAAATAAACACAAACAATAAGGCAAGGTAGATATCTAAAAATAATTTCCATCAAAACATAATCATGGTCATGATACAAAATGAATAAAAGATGATCAAATAATTCCATATAAATAATAACAAGACAATGAAACATAACCATGTATCTTATATTAGTTGACTAATAACACTGGATATAAATATCCAATCTTATAATGAGGGAATTAAAAATGGGGATGTCTTAAAACATACCTTCAAAGCCTTTTCTAGGAATTCTATTTGAATGTGTAAGGTTTGAACTATTATATGGTCTAGTTGGTGTCGTGATATCTACTAATGCACTAAGGGGATATATCAGGCCCCTCCTGACACTTACCAAGTCCATTGTGTTCCCCATATGAATGGGGTGAAACATATTCAACATATAAATAAATATTGAAACTATAATATTAAATGTAAATTTTATTACCAAATAAGTAAACATAATCTTTAACTCTCTAGATTAATAAGGAGAATGGTATCAAGATAGTACATCCCAAATTAAAATGATCATAAACCATTCAAAAAATATGATTGAAGGTATCATAATATATTAACCACAATTGAGAATAGGATTAAATAATTGTCCTTACATTGATGAATATACTCTAATAATATTATTTAAAATCAATTGATAGAAATACCATTCAATACTATGGAATAATTTATTTAAAAAGACACAAAATTTTAAGAAAACATTTTCACTAAAATGAACCTTTTAAAATTATAATGGATCCATGAAATATTTATGGTGTTATGAAAGACCTAAAATAAAATCCTTCAGTATAATTAAAAAAACATTTCTTTTGATTCTTGAAAAAAATCAATTGAAATATATTTTTACTTGAAATTGTGAGAATTATCCAAAATAATATATTATGTTTATAAACTATAAATCCATATAAAACAAATAAAAATATAACATAGGATGATAAAAATTTATTTTACATTTAATTGTATCATTAAATAATCAGTAGAGTAGATTTTTAACTCAATGAATGGATAGTGGGTTAATAATTCCCCCACAACTAAGAAAATAATAAAATTATATGACCTATAAAATTAATGAGAATAAAATAAAACATTTATTATCCAAAATATAAATATAATCATGATTTTGTATATCAATTATAAATTTACACACAGCACACAAAATAAATAAGATGTGAATAAGGCATATCTCAAAGAAATAATGGTGATATGTGAACCCCTTACCAAATGTATGGATCCATTCTTCACTTGTACTTAGTGTCCTTGAAAATAAAATTAGATTATTTAAATATTCAATCAATACTCTCTGAAACATAAATTTGATTTATAAAAATTTTATTATGATCATTTAAGGCAATTTCTATGAGATATAATATTTAATTTCATTGTTTTGGGATCATTTATTTAATGGTATTATGGTCAGTTCCCTTGAGTGTTAATATGAATGTTCTTCTCAAATGGGAATAAACTCTATAGAAGTGAAATTATTTTAATTATTTAACATAAAAAATTTAAAATTTACTCTTATATCTTTTGTTTATATGGTATATTTATGATTCATTAGATAAATTATTGATGAAAATTTTTTAATGTATTTTGGTGGTTTTTTACGATCCTCATGAACTTGTGTTATTTTATTTAATATTATGTTTATTTGTTGGTTCTATAACATGATATAACATATAATATGTACATCAGAATATTGTTTAATAATAACAATGGTTTTATGAAAAAACATTATGTTGGCAATGGAAAATGATAACTCATCATCCATGAGGGTAGTGAATCGACACATCACAGACAATGTTTTAATTTTTAATCAAAAATTAAAACAAAATATATTTGATGGTGGATACTCTATTAGCAAAATAAAATTACATTACATCTATGAAAATGGAGTTACCATGAAACAATTTTTAGGGTATGTGAGGAGGGGATATGAAATGAAAGGAATTAGAAGACAATGTGGATTTTGACATTAGAATACCGTCTATTGGAAACCTTCTTAAGTCACTTGAATTTGGACTTTTCTTAAGACTAAAAAATCTTGGACATGGTAATGAATCATGGGAATGGAACTGTGAAAAATTTATACAATATTCAGGTATGATAAGATTTGAGGAGAACTGGTGGTGCGGGGTTTTTTTATAGTGAATGAGATAATATTTTTTGGTTATTTTAATGAATTTTTTTATTTTTCCCAAGACTATAAATAGTGTTTTTTTATGAATAAATACAATAAATGGAGTATTTGAGTTAGAAATAATGGGTTATTGAATCATTTTTACATAATACTTGACTCAATAATTCATTTATTTACATATAATGATATAATGTCTAAATTACTGTATTTCATTATTAACTAAAGAATTAAACTATTTTAGAAAAATCCCAATGATTCCAACAGACAACTTTTTGACATGTAGATTTTAAAATATGGACTAAATTTTATGGAAATAATTTTCTAAATATTGTAGAAATATTTTTTAAATAAAATCATTATTTATTTGAAACGTACAAATATTTATATTATAAATGATTATAAGACACATTAAAAAATTAATTATGGCCTCATAAAATTAACTTATAACTATAATTAAAAAAACATCAATCAATGTATCTATTTTATAAATTTAATATTTTAAATAATTATATTAATTATAAAATTGTAAATGAACATTCATGTTTCAAAATACTTTCAACATGTAATTTATCATTTTTTAACATTTATTTACCTGTACAATGATATAAATTTATCATGTTTTTAATTATGAGGTACCCAAATTTTCTTTATTCTTTTATATGGGAGGTTATTGTTATTATGGCAAGATTAGTATTAAACATAGTCAAATTATAATTCCAACATTCATGTTAATATTTAATATTATATAACAGTTCATTTTAACATATCATACAACATATCCAACCAAATAAATTGAATTTATTTTAGAAAATTAATATTGAAAAATATTGGTGGTTTACATTTTTAATAGAAAATGGGATTTTTACTAAAAATATCCCTAAATAGTGCATAATAATGATCTTGTCCGCACCCTAGGTAGTTATCGGGTGAATACCAAAATTCCCTTTTCTATGTTATTACCACTATGTATATCAATTTCAAATCCACATCCACTTATAGTATCCATACATTGGTGTATTTTCTCGGAAAAACCTCATAATCGCTTCATTACCAAAAAAAATTAGGATGTTCTTCTGTAATTATCCTAACACTATATTATTGGTTTATGTTCTCTAGTATATGTTTTCCTAAATCTAGTGCCCAATGTTTCAACTAAACTTTCCCTAATACCAATATTAGTGACCCCGACCCTAGTAGTCGGGTGCGGAAGTATAATTTGTTACATTGATATAAGATGCGAACAATCTCATCCTAAATAAACAAATATTTAATTAGTCTTGGTAATGTAGATAAATTATTGAATTTAAATTATAATTAAAAACATAAAATAAAAAAGTATTTTGTTTTATAATGCTTTTAATACATTTTTTCATAACACTGTAAATTAATCATAAAACATGTCATATTTCCTTTCTTGGAAATAAAACATATGAAAGTGGTGAACTCAAATGCTCAGAAAGGGTTAGAGTATAGTGAAAGCTATGAATAACTAAGGATTAATCTTGATGATCGAGTATATAATTGAAACATGTGTTATTTAATCAATTACATGAGAATAATAATGAAAGAAAAAATGGTGATCAAATAATTACATATAAATAATCACATGAACATGAAACTTGACCATGGGTATTCTAACTAGTTTAATTATTCCCTTGAATATTAATAATTGAATTTATAATGATGGAATGAATAATAAAAGAATTTTAAAACATTATGTCGATTCATTTTTCAAACTCATATAACACTATTGAGGCCTTGTTCCAATAAATCTATATAAATGTTTAAGGCCTCCTAAAACCCCAAATATAGATTATCTCAAGAGACCTACTAATGCATTGAAGGGCCATAGGGGGACTCTATCATCACTTACTGAGTCTAATGGATTATTCATATGGAAGGAGTGAATATAATACACCTAAATATTTATATTTAACTGAATATATGAAATTTAAATATTTTCGTAAATCAATAAACACAATCCTTAACCATAGAGAGTAAAATTAATGGTATCAATATAGTACATCCCTAGTAAAAATGATCATAAACCATCCATATAGTTAATAAAAAAGATATCATTTATTTATATCCATTTGTCAGAATATGTACCTCCAAATGATGTCTTCTTAGATAGAAAATATTTTTGATAGATTAAGTGGAACATTTATTAGTGGAAATAATCATTCATTGAATATCACCATTTAATTTCAAATCCAAAAAATTCATAAAATTGTTGAAATAATTTTTATTGAAAAATGAATATAAAAACCAACAATATAAATAATATTGGTAAAAATTTCATTAAAAATATAATTGTAAAATTTTATAGGATTCTCCAATGAAATGACGTTAATTAAGGTGGTTAAATATGTCCATGTTTATAAGTTAAAAAACATATGTTTTATATTATAAAAAGGATAGAGAAGTTCCTTGTTTAGAAAAATTTAATATGAATCCTTTAAAAATATTTTATAAAATTTTAAACATTCATAAAATAAGGTTTTTTCAAATAATTATGATAATGATTCAATATTTTTACAAAAAAAATTTGAAAACATGATTTAGGATGAAAAATGATTTTCGACCAAAGAGAAAAATAAATTTGACTTTTCTTACAAACCTTTTCATATTAATTTAAAGTGAAAATAGGGAGAAATGGTATTATTATGTTAATCAGTTCATGAATAACCATATTGTAATAAAAAAGATAGATTATATGATATAAATATAAAATAATCCAAAGGAGAGTTAAACAAATATCATCTGGAATAATGATGAGGTTGTGAAATAAACACTTAAAACATTGGTATATTTTGAATCTTAATAACTATGTATGAAATAACTATAAATAAAACATTAAATAAAATTAAGATATATGTATTCTTATATAACATTAAATATGATGGTATATAAACCACACAAAAAAAATAAGTGGAGAATATAGAATTTGTCTCCCATAAACAAATATGAGATGATAAACTCTTTCCACTTTGGTAGCTTTTTTCATAAACCCCTTGAATGAAATAAAATTAAATGAAAATATAAATACAATTAATATAAGTTTATTCAATATATAACATAGAAACTTGTTTTTTATACACCACACAAAGAAAATTAATAGAGAATATAACATATGTCTCATTGAAGTAAAATTGAGATGAGAAGCCCTTACCTTTAGTCTAAATCATCGCCAGTGTTCTTTGTCTAAAAAAATATAAATAATAATAAAAATGACATATTTATCATATTTATACATCAATTATATGATAAAAACCAATCAAGAAACATTATTATGAAAAATAACTAATTTACATCAATAGAGATGATTGTTTGTACTCATACATGAGTAAAACTTCCATTTCTCAGTTATAATTATAAAAAATAAGTAATATTTTATCATTTACTAATTATCATAACCTAATACATACCCTATTATTTCTTTAAATATTATTATATATATCATCCATGTGGTGTGGTGATGAAAAGTTTTTTGTATCACATCATAAAGGCGGTAGTCTACACATACACAAACAACATTATCATTTTTCAGTGTATGAATGAAAATGATATATTATCTCTTAATGATGATAAATATATCATTAATATTAAATTTATTTCCATTATATAACATTTCTTCATTAACCTTATCCTCATTTCAATCCATTTAAATTATTATGGAAAAACGAATCACATCGCTTCGTGAGGTAGTAGTCCACCGTACACACAAGTAATGTTATCGTATCCCCTATATAATGGAAAATAGAAATTTATATATTTGAAATCATAAATCCATATATTTAAATATTTTCCAAATATCATATATTTACTTTATATTCATCATCATACACTACTGTGATATGGGTTGATTGAAAGTGTGTCACATTAGTTTGTGTGGTGATAGTCTGTTTTACTGACAAGTGATATTATCATTTCATATTTGATGAAAGATGATATAAATATTCGTAATTAAACTAAAATAATAAAATATATCTATAAGGTAGAATTTTTTTATTATAAAATCATAAATAAATAAGGGTTTAAGGATATTAAAGAAGAAATAATACTAATATGCATAGTTAGGAAATTTACGTCTTCTCGAATCATCTATTTTATATTAACCCTAATCTATTCATAGATTAGATTTATGAAAAAAATAAGTATTATAGGATGATTTTATTTAAGTTTTTTTGTTTCTATGATAGGTATTGAACAAAACAAAATAGATTGATATTGTGAATAATATATGAGAGGGTGTGACCATTTATAAGTGTGGTGAGTGGCACACTTGTAATATTAGAAAATAAAAACAGTGTTACATCATAATTTACATGAAAAAAGATCCAAAATGGAGTACCATCAAATGCATTAAATTAGTATGTCTAAATAAGAGAAATAAGTATATTTCATTCATGTATTTATGACTTTTCTATCACTTTTTAGTTCAACCCACTAATAATCCCATTTGTACTTTCACTACGATAATTAATTTTTTTTCGTTTCCTTTATTCATTATGGTAAAAAATAAATTTTACCTTATTAAATAATATATATTTTTCATATATCAAAAATGGAATTCATTTTTCTAAATTTAAATCAAATATGTTTCAAAATTTAACATGAAATTAATCCCCTAGACATGATGAGAAATGAGGGTTTCAATGTGAAAATATTCAAATTTTCACAAACATTTTGTATTAGAATTCAATATAAAAATGTTTTTAAGGACATAAATTCCACAGATATATATATTAATTAAATAATTTATCTTTAAAACCTATTTAGAATATAATTTATCTTTATATATTATTAAAAAATATATTTTTCATTTGAAAATTTAGTATTTTTCAATATTCCAAAAAAATGAAACTTTTCTACAAAATTCCACAAAATAATTATAAGATAATATTTATATTAAAATTTAAAAAATGAATTTTATTTAGAAAAATAATTGATCTAAAATTATTAAAAATAATAATTATAAATTACATGTGCATTTCTTTACTAAACTATCATTTATAAAAATGTAGTTTCAGTAAACATTTCTTTTTCTTTAAAATGGTTCTAATATTATCCCTAATTAATATACATACATTATATTTAATTTATAAATAATTAAACCATATAATTTTTATAAATTATTTACTAATATTTTTACCCTCAAATTTAATAGCCAGGTTATAATGGTAGTTTTTGAATAATAATATTTTAATAGAGTATCTTATTTTATTCATCCACGGTGTTGTGTGCATTAAAAGATATTGAATCGATTCAATTTATAGAAATAAATGTTCCATAAATTCTTGGGATTTTATATTCCCTTTTACACTTATAGTTTCATGTCATACACGCTATCAAATATGATGTTCATATTTTCAAATCCTGTGATTTTACATAGACTCACTTGGATTTAATGGAATGTGAATAAATGTGTCAACTATTGTAATATGGTATATAGTACTATACATATATATTAATATATTGGATGTTTATGTCAAATATTTTGTGAAATTATGGTATTTTTATTTTTAGAAACTATTAATGGGGTCATGTGGGTTTTAAAATTATGAGTTAGTTTGGGTAGATACTCAAGTGATTAGAATGGGAGTTCTTAATTTATTTTCTAAATTTTATGAAAATATAGAGAATTTATATCAATGGTATAAGGATACTAGTAATAAAAAATAATTATAAAATGGCTCCTTAGGATTGAAATAAATTTTCAATAACCTATTTTTGTTTTCGTAGGTGAGTGAAGAGGGTATAAAACATATGATCAGTGTGTGAGGTGGTATATTTAAATTAGAAATTAATTTTAACATAAATATATGAAATTCGTATAGTATTAGGCATTTTATTATTGAGGTAAGACTCTTGGGGGTCTCTAAAACTTCTTTAAGCAGTTATCATTGAATTGATAAAGGATTCTATGCTATAAATGATTCTATAAAATACAGATCATCAAAGAGTTATATAAAGAATGTGATTTATAGTTAATGTGTTACACAATTAGAGACTTTAATTCTTACAATTTTAGGGGTATTAAGTTAATCAAGTGATTATTTTAGGTTCTTGGATAGGTACACGACCTTAGGGTAAGTCTTGGGGTTAAATGGGTGATTGGTTGGCTTGCCTTTGTAGGGAAATGTATTGGTACTAGGAATAGGAGAAGAGGTTGTGAGAACTTTGAATGTGGTTTAGATAATGATAAGTTTATCAGAGATGGTTTGTAATACCATGTGATATGGAACATGTTTATAGAGTATCATTTTTATGATTTCTATGGAGGTGATGGAAATTTAATCTTATTTATGGGTGTGGTATTAGGTCAGATCCTATTGAAATGAGTGAGATGGATTATATTGTTTCAAGTGGGATCATTGATCAGTTTAGAAAACCATATCGTATGTGTAATTGTATCATAAGGTAGGGTAATCCAATATTATTAACAGATGAAAGTAGTGTTATGGGTGATATATGTTTGGTCAAGGTAGGATAGATATTTGGTTGTATGTTCAGATACAAAACACACTAGATATAAGATAACCTTGCTGAATTCTTGGCATTTTTCTATGTATGTATTATCATATTGTTTATTAATCATACTTAATATATGATATAGTTAAAATTTGTGTTAATGATTATTTTACAGTACTAGAAATGATATGTGGATCTTTATGAGTAGAATCATTTTTATCTAAAAGTTATTGTGTGGATTTGATTGATAAATTAGGTTACCATGAATCCAAACAAGTCCATCAATTTAGAATGCATGTTCTACTTCTAGGACTCATTAAATGTCCAATTATTGAACATTGTATTTGGGTTACCAGGAATTATTTGGAGTATACATATTTGATAGAGCAGTGATGTTACCAAAAGATCTGACTAGTCAATTTCTTGGTAAAAGTGGTTGTGTTAAAAGAACCCCTCTATAGTTGGAGACATGGTATAAACGATCATAAACCATAAAAAATTTCTAGTTTGTTGTACATATTTATACAACATAGAAATGTTTACTACTATGAAGAAGAAAATTCTTGTTTGGAGTTAATCCTTCTTGGTCAAAACATCATGAATTTTTTTATTTCTTCTTTTCAATTTATAATACCTTTAATTTTTCTCTCACACACAGTAGTATAATATAGGATATATTGTTGTATCTTTAAAGGGTGTTCCAATAAGTTTTAGGATCACATACTAAAATAAGAATCTTTAGATGTTTGGAAAATATGTTAGATAATTATGTATGAGAATAAGTTGTACATGTGATCATGATAGAGCCACTTTTTTGGGTTTTGGAGATGAGACTGAGTTGTGGTTTATGAGTAAAAGTTAGTTCAACTTGTATAATTAATCATTGATTTATTTTTTATATGATTTTATATATAGGTGCTCCAATTTTGGATGTATTCCATCTCAGAATTTTGGAAGGATCATTCACTACAACATAATAGGTCTTTAACAGCACTAACAATGGCCATTATCAGTGCTAGAGAAGTGCTGACTACCTAAGAGAGATTAAAATCGAATATTTTATCCATGATAAAAAAGTACAAATGCGGGGTTTTTTAATCAGTTCATTTTAAAGCCCCAATAAAGGAAATAATTTTTCAGTTCTTTTATTTAGAACTGATAAAGTAGACCTTTATCGGTGTTTCCAGATGTTCTGATAAAAGGAAATGTTGTAGTGTAGTGTAACAGTAAACTTCAGCACCAACACAGTGTACTGTAACAACACACCACAACACCAATGAACCCAAGAAATTATAAAATTAAAGTACAAATAAAAAATTAAACTTAAATAAATCTAACAACCCCAATAAAAAAACTACATTTAAGACATTTCAATAAAATATACAATTACATTAGTACAAATTATTACCTAAATACATAAAAATAAATGTTCCTTTATCTTTTGATCATAACCCCTAATCATGAAAAAAGAGAGCCTTTAAAATAAAAAAACATATGTACGAAATAATATAAAAACTACATTAACATAAATTGTTAATTATAAACTATGCTTCGATTCAACCCTAGAACATCGGGTCTCATATTGAGTTGTTTTTTTCTGGAACAACAAAAAAATTTCCATTATTAATTATATCTATGAAAATTAACTAAATATGTATAAGAAAATAATGATATATAAATTAATGATGTAATGGAGTCACACTGGTCACACTGTGAGTCAAATTATGATTTGAATGATTACTACACATCTCAAATGATTTATGGATTGTTTTAATAATGTATCAAAACAATAAGAACGTGTTTTCTTGGTTTCGATTACATCACTTATCTATTTTACGAAAATTTTGTTTTAAACTGCAAACATGCACTTTGTCTCATATAGATCACATTGTTTGTATTTTTTATGTGAGAGTGATTAATACACATCAAAATGACATATTAATCAATTTCCTAAATTATCAAGACTATCCAAATCTATTTTCTTGGTTTTTGGGTGCGTTAATTTTTGAGCTAAAATGTCGATTTTAAACTAATAACGGACAAATTGAGTCATACTGGTCACACAATGCCTCATATTGAGTTTTTGTTGATTTCAAATCATCCAAATGACTAATGGATAATTTTGCTAAATTATCAAAACAATCCATATTGTTTTTATTAGTTATGGGTATATAAGTTTTCATTTTTACTAAAATTGATGTAAATTTTATATAAAAAGATTCACTTTGAATCATACGATTCACTCCATGAATCAGATTGAGGTTCAGATAATTCCTAAACATCCCAAATTAAATATAGATAATTTTCGTAATGTATCAAAAAAATACTTACTTTTGAGTACCTCACATGTGTTTTTTAATAAAATATCATTTTAAACTAAAAAAACACATTGACACATATAGATCACATCATGTATCAGTTTAAAATGAGACTAATTTCAACATTTCAAAAATGATATAGGAATCTATTTCCAATATTATAATGAAAACATGAGTGTGTTTTCTTAGTTATTAGTGGGTATAACTTTTTAAACTAAAAATAATTTTTAAACTAATACCAGACACCTTGAGTCGTTTCAGTCACATCATGCATCGAGATAAGGTTAAGATGATTCGAAAACGACCCAAATAACATATGGATCACATTAATAATTTATAAAAGTAATCTTAATGCTTTAGAATGGTTTTTCGTCGGAAAACTGTCCTTTTTTGTATAATTTTTGTCAATTTAAAATAAAAAGACACCCATGGAGTCATACATGGTACACCATGCGCCTTATTCAGGTTAGGATAAATCCTACATATGTTAAATATAATATAGATAATTTTATAAATGAATTCAATCAATATTAATGTCTGTTCATTTTTTTACTATGTTACTTGTCTTTGTTACTAAAATAACATTTCAAACTTGAAATACATCTTTGACTCATATCAATTAAATTGTGTTTCAGCTTGATGTGAGACCAATTCCTACATGTCAAAAATTATTTTTTAATATATTTATTAAGTTATCATGAAAATTCAATCATGTTTGACAAGTTCTCATTGAGTAACCCTTTTGAGAAATATTTTATTTTTATACTAATAACAGACACTTTTAGTCATACCACTCCTACCATGCATCAAATATAGGTCTGGATGATTTCTAGACATCCCAAATGACATATGGATTGTTTTACTAAACTATCAAAATATTATGTATGATTTTTATTGGTTTTGTGAAGGTTTGATTTACTTTTTACTAAAATTGATGTCAATTTAAATAACAAAGGCAATTTATGTCATATCGATCACACCATGCACTAACTTTTAGTGTTGTTGATTCATAAACATCTCAAATGACTTATGAATTCTTTTCCTAAATTATTAAAACAATATGAATGTGTTTTCCTAGTTTTTAGTGTGTCACCTATCTTTCTTACTAAAAAGTCATTTTATAATGAAAAAAATCACAACCACTCATATAATTAACTTTGTTTGTATGTTTTATGTGATAATGATTCCAAAACATCAAAAATTACTTATTCATAGTTTTCAAAACTTATCAAGACAATATGAGAATTTTTTTATAGTTTTAAGTGACTAAGTCAGTTTGTACAAAAATGTATATTTTAAATAGATAATGGAGACATTATGTTATACAGAAATATAATGTATTGGATTGAGGTTTGGATAATTATTATAAATAAAAAATTACTTATGGATCATTTCCCAAAAGTATCAAAATAATATGCAAGTGTTTGGTATGATTTGAGTAGGAAATTTTCCTTTTTTACAAAAAATAGTTATAAATTTTAAATAAAAACATGCACATTGAGTCATACTAGTCACAGCCTTCATCATATTGATGTGAGGATGATTATTGCATATCCCAAATTAATAATGTATAATTTAACTAAAGTATAAAAAATTGGAAAGTGTTTGATCAACATTGAGAATGTCACTTTTCCTTTTTACTAAAATGTCATTTTAAATTGGAAACCTGGACATTGATACTCACTGATCAAATCAGATAACCTATTAAGGTTTGTATAATTCATACATGTTAAAAAGTATATATAGATTATTTTATTAATTTATAAAAATAATCATAATATTTTTCTCAGTATTTAGTATGTTAGTTGTCATGTTTACAAAAACTAATATCAATTTAAAATAAAATGAATAACATTTAGTGATACCATTCACACTATTTGTTAGATTGGGGTGAACCTGATTCCTAAAGTCCCTAATTACCAAATAAAAAAATCCTAATTGGTACTGTTACCACAATTTCCATTTCCTTTCTCATTCAAACACCCAACACTTCATATTTACATGATGTTCGCAGTTGATAACCGTTTCACATTTTTTATGTCCCAAAGAGAAATTTAATCTCATATTCCAATTATATTATGAGAAGTCCCCAAAATGGGAAAATGTAAATCCTATTATCATCTTGATTTCATCAAAGTGAATTTTTTTCAGCTAAGAACATCAACTCAATATGTAGTGTTGGAAGTTCAACAATCAAGGGAAATAGAAATCATAGCAACGTTGGAAGAATGAAACATTTTTTCCCTTTTATTGGTTATTGCAGATAGTTAAAAGAAAAATAGTACTTCCCAAATTATCTTTGAAATGACTAAAAGAATATTATATAAAATTGGTTTGGAAAATAACATATAAATAATAGGTAAAATTATGATAAAATTAATTAAATAAGTAGTACGAATTATAATTTTCATGATGGTTGCATGAATCCTTAACTCATGTCCTTATTTTCATTATCTTGGTTGAAAGCTCTGATATAATAATACAGTTGTATAAGAAAACAATTATTATTTGAGTAATACTAAAATGAAATAAATTAAAAATTAATGTGAAAAAATACATTAATTAAATAGAAAATTATTTTACTTTTATAATATAATTATTACTATTATTATTAAGTTGTACAGGGAACTTGAAGGAAAGTGATAAACGCCAATACTACATGAATGAAAAGGTTTTTATTGAGAAGTATTCTATAGATGTGTTGATGAAGAAAGTAATGAATGATGGACAGACCTCCCAAACATGAACAAAAGAATCCACATGTATAAGAAAACATTTATTATGTGAGTAATACTAAAAAGAAATTTATTAAACATAAAAATGAAAATGTACATTAAATTTATGGACAATGATTTTACTATGAAAACATCAATATTATCTTCTTGATTGAATATAGGTAGCATCATTTCTCTTCCTGCAAAAGTAGTATAGGGAAGATAATAGAAATTGATAAATACAAAACATTAGAAGTGAAATTTTTTTAAGGAATAGGATGTCTATGGATGATTTACTTTACAATATCATGAATGATGGAAAAAAATATTCTAAAAAAAATGAACTATTCAAATAATAAGGAAAACTAAATCAATGTTCTATTGTTTAATTTATCAATAAAATAGAGAAATTATATCGTATAATTACCATTACATCTTCCCAAAGGGTTTCATTCGTTATAGTTTGTTCTTCTAATTGATTGGTAACATCATTATGTGTGAAGGAATTGTCTACATGAGTAATCTAATAAATAATTTATATTATACTAATGTAGTAGTGACATATAATATTAAAAGGGAAACCCTCATATATTAAATAAAACTTTTACCTTCCCATTTAACTCTCTTTATTGTTTTTATGGTTTTCAGGATTTGGTTCCTCTATCTAAAATCCAAATCCTATCTTTATGGCCCCCTGTAATGTATATGAAATTTACTACATCAGAACCCGCATGAACTAATTCTTATCTCTCATTGAAAGGGTAATCATTAGTTGAATTTATATCTAACACAAAAAATATTTTACTCACCAGTAGAACAATAGAAAAATTCTTGATTGCTAGATCTGAAACATGAAATAAATTCACTAAATGTCATACCATTATGAATGGGTTTTATTTTTCCCCTTATATGCTAAAATTCAGCTTAAGAAGCTCATTTCATAAAATTTTTCTACACTCCTATTGTTATCTCGTTCATAATGTAAAATAGGTACCTATTATTTTGTGTAATCTAACTCATATATCAATTCAATAATTTCAGAATATGACATATTTTCATAAATTGGACTTCAATCCTTTAATCCAAATATGTGCATTTCTTTCACCACAAGCATAACTCCATTATTTTTCTTCATGATGCACTCATTGTGTTCTATTGTATAGAATGTAAAAAAATTGATTAAAAACCTATTGTAAGATGTAACATTTTTATCTATTCCACTAGTTTTTCATCGAAGTCATTTGGAAATTGAATTTGTATAATCAGATAACCCCTTATAAATTTTATCTTGATACCATATTCTAAACTATTGATTATGTGTATTCGATATCCACCCTTTATCCCTTGTTGGATTTAAATTTCTATGAATTTCTTTTTGGGATTCAATGTATAACGACCAGACCTTAAAACATACATAATCTTGAATTAAATTATTAATAAATGTTGAGGTTCATTTCATATTTAGAGTTTTAGATAATTATTACATAACTATTTCATATCAAAAGATTTCAAAGTAGACACTTTTACTTAGATTACATTTTTTCATAAAATAAAAACTCTTGAAAAAAGAGTCATGTCTAGTTCCATGTTTTAGACAACATGACATTTTCTTGATCCTATCCATGAACTAATTCATCTTTAAGTCTGGTGAAAACATTACAAAACATGGGATGAGCATACAAATCTTAGTAAGGGATACACAAAGAAAGAAAATTTTTAGTTTTTTAAAACAAAAAAGTAAACCATGAATATTTTTTCATAAGTAATACTTTTCACCATTATGAAGTAGTAAATAATCTTCACTGAATAAAATATCATTACATACCATTTTGTAACCAAAATATTACCATAAAACCTATATAGAGAACACATAACATATAAAGGTGACTAGGGACATAAAAATACTTAAATGGGATAATCATACTTTCGTCTTCCACACATATCTCTAAATGGAAGACCCATACGGCCTACTTCCATACCAAATTAATTTGTGGTTATAATGTAACAACCCATCCGGGTTTTCATGGCACCACCCATCATTTGGTTTGTCATGTATCCACCAGTGAAATGTCCAAGAACCATTATAAAATCATAACACATAAAACCAATATAAAGGAATGATAATATTTCCACATTTCAATCACAATATATCATTTAAATATATTTAAATAAAATAATCATTTATAAAAACAATTTTCAATACCAAAATACATAAAAGAGTATATGGTATTTATTTTCTTTTCAAAACATTACAGTTTTTTGAGGAAGTCAAAGATAAAATAATACTTGAATCGGCGGAAAGCTCATTGTCACTGCTTACATTAAAAGAAACATTACTTTTTTTAATAAACTGATTTGTAGAAAAAAATATTCCCGTTGAAATGTCAATGGTGTTTATACTGCGTATAAAATAATGTCATGTATTAAAACAAAATAGGTATCAATGAAAAGTGATTGAGACAAAGTCCTTAACCTCGTGTCCGACTTGACTCATTAATTCTTTTATATCCTGAATAATAAACTAAAGATAATTTCTACTTTCTTAAGAACCTTTTTAATGTTTATTAATTCAATTATATCACTTATTTCCATGTTATAAACATTATGTAATCATTCATGTAAATAATGTTCGTTTTGTTGAAATTTGGTACTTCAGTAAAAAAATGAACACCATATAGTTACAAGTTGTTCACATGGTAAAAATTTCATTATATCTAGAATTATATTAATTATTTATATTTCATATATATAATATATATCCAGTATATACATTTATTTATAATGGTACATAACATTTGCAGGTAAGAAATTAAATGCACAGTTCATGGAGACGGTAAGCCGTACGTACGCGTGAATGCTACTTCCATTTCTATTTCTTATTTTAATGGAATTAAAACATAAGGATACATAGGTATATAATAATTCCAGTTTAATATTATATAATATTATTAACTCCATCCTATATATGTCCCAAATATGTCATTAACGAGTCATATCTCTTAGAGGGGGCGGTAGTCCACACTTCCTCAAACGAAATTATCGTGTTTACACATAATGGAAACCATAAAGGTATGATATAGAAGAAAAAACAGAATAATAAATAAAAAAACAATAAATATGAAATATAAATATATTTCCATATTAATGGAAACCATGAGAGGAGGTAAGAGATAATCGAACATTCATCGTTTCATGAGCCATTAGTTTTCCATCCACAGAAACAGTTGGTTCTTCACCCATTAGATAGAGGTGTGTGTAAGTTTATATCCAATCCTTCACATAAAAACATCATTGTATATTTATGATACCTATTTTTTGATAAAATAACGGAATAAAAAGAGTTTAGGGGTTGGAGAAGTAAAGTAATAGAAAAAAATATAATAGAAACTGTTACCTTTACTTTGGGTAACTCCCTTTGTTTTGAACCAAGATGGTTTGTTGAAGTAATTTCTGCCTAAGGTAAGGATTATTAGTGGAAGATAAGGATGTAAGGATCTTAATTGGACAAATTATGGATGATCAAAAAGGCTTGAGAGGTGTGAGGAATTGGATAGAGGTGGGCACCTTTTATAAGGGACAGGATGGGCTATTTAGGAAAGTTTGAAAGTATTATTTTATTATATAATTATTCTCAGTTTCTAAAAGTCCAAAAATCATTATATTCGAAGATAAGATGACTCATGGTCAATATAATATCATCCAATAGGAATTTTACAGGTTTTACGAAATATTTTAATTATTATAATCTAATTTATTTAAATCATTTATTAATGATGTAAAAACAGCATCATATTGTGTCATAAATAATTGAATATATTCTATGCCAAAAAATTATATAAAAAAATTATGTAAGAAATAGTATTATCATTCTAATTAATATTTCTATCGAAAAGATAACTTATTTAACCCCATGTAAAAATTAATTTATTAAAAGATGTTTGTTTGTGTCATTTTGGTCTTTACTTTAAATTAATTAATCAAAAGTGTCAATATAATTAATAAGTGGCTCCATGGGGTCCCAAAATCGACCCAAGGAATCCAATGGTTGGCCAAGAATCATCCAATAAGGTTAGGACTAGTGTTAGGATAATTTGTAAATGTTATAATATTCTTTTTTCCTTGAATTACCCAATTTACCTTTAACCGCAGTAAATAAAAGTCAAAAGTTTCTATTCACCAAAAATTATTTTCATCTTATTGAACAACATTTTACTCACCAATAACAACCATGTATGTCGTATTTTCAAAATTCAATTCACAGAAGGGGTAAATTTTCCGTTAAATGAAAAAATCAGTTTTTTAACTACTACTAAGTGGTTTCACTATTTATCAAAAATTGAGGTTTTCAAAAAAATACCAAAAACTCACCCTTAGATGTATTTGATATTCCAAATTCAAAAATGTTGAATATTCTTTCAAATTCTAATCATATATGTTTATTTAATTAATTTAAAATTAATTCCCGTTGTCAAAACAAATAGCATGTTTTTAAGAAACAATAACTTTCAAAAGATTGACACATGGTTATGTCCAAAATCAAAGTGAAATTAATTCTAATTACCACAATTATATTAAATTGTAAAAATATATTCTAATTACACTTTTAAACCAATTAAAAATATAATCTAACCATATAAATAAATTATATTAAAAGGTATTTCTGAATTAAAATATCACATGTTTCACTTTTCATTAAAAATTGAATTTTGTCAGAAAAATACCAAAAATTTACCCAAAGTGAATTTTGATGACCCCATTCTAAATAAAGATTTTATTTGGTAAAATAGTATGTATTAAAGTGACCAAAACTATATTTAATGCGTGTTATCCATTAAAAGGCATAAAATCGACCTTTTAATGTAAATTATCCTTAAAATTAGATTCATTCACATTTTAAGAATCTAAATTTTATTGGATAAATGTAAATACATTTAACAAACTTTTATAATAATATTGTACTTAGTTTTGTTCATTCCCACCAATTCAATGACGAAGAGTTAACTATCATTTAAAATAATAATATTATATTATTAGTGTGCAACATATGATTTCAAAGAAACTCATTATAGCCTATCAGGTACGCTATCAAACATAGAAACCCCTTTAAAGTAAATTTAATATTTAATTCAAAAATATTAATAAATATGAAAATCTCATATTCTTCATTTACCATGGATGTTACATCCTTCCCCCAATTTGTAAATTGTGTCCTCACATTTTTTATTCACTTTTCAAAATAAGTGGGGGTATTTATCCCTCATAACATTTTCAGATTCCCATATTGCCTCTTCAACCATATGGTTTTTCCACAAAACCATTACATGAAGGATTACCCTATTCCACAAAACATACTCTCTACAGTCAATAATTTGGAATGGTTGTTCTTTATAAGAGAGATTATCTTCCAACTGAACAACCTCTAGACTCATAACATGAGATGGATCTGGCATATACATTCTCAACATCAAAACATGAAAAACATTATTTACATGGGATAAACATGAGGTAAAAATACTCTGTACTCAACTAATCAAACTTTCTCTAGGATTTCATAAGGTACAATGAACCTTGGACTCAACTCTCTCTTCTTACCAAAATGAATCACACTGTTCCATAGAGAAACTTTTAGAAATAAATGATCACCTACCTCAAAAGAGAGATCCTTCCTCCGATTATACGCATAAATTTTCTTCCTACTCTGAGCTATTCTCAAGTTCTTCTGAATCAACTGAACTTTTTCTACTATCTCTTCTTCCAATTCTGGTCCCATCAGCTTCCTTTCACCTACTTCATCCCAAAAAGATGGAGTTCGATGATGATTTACATATAATTCCTCAAATAAGACCATATTTATACTGGTATGAAAACAATTATTATAAGAAAATTCAACCATAGAAAGATGTTGGTCCCAACATCCCTGGTAATCCAGTGAATAAGCACGTAGAATATCCCCCAATGTCTGAATTGTTCATTCTGACTAGACATCTTATTACGGATTAAAAGTTGTAATAAAATTTAATTCAGTGCCCAACGACTTCTAAAGCCCTTTCCAAATGTTAAAAGTAAACCTGGGATCATGATCAGATACAATAAAGAGGGGAGCACCATGAAACCTGACTAACTTTTTAACATACAACTGAGAATGTTGATCTAGAGACAAAGTATCTTGAATAGGAATGAAATGAGTAGATTTATTCAATCAATCAACTATAACAAAGATTGCATTATTACCTCGAGATGTATTCGGTAATCCCACAACAAGTTACATGGATATATTTTCCCATTACCACTGTGACACTAGTAAAGGTTGAAGAATCCCTTTTGGTAACTTCCACTCTGCTTCAACCTACTGACAAGCCAAACACTTCACAGTAAAATAAGCTATATCTTTTTTCATTCCATCCCACCAGTAATACTGATGAGGATCTTTGTACATCTTAGTACTACCAGGATGATCTGAAAACAGATAACTATGAGATTCACGTAACAAATCATTATTCAATTTTGAATCAAAAGGCATAAATAATATCTTCCCAAACCCCACAACATAATCATTATCAATGTTAAAATCAGGAAACATACCCTTCTAAACAAAGACTACCTTTTTATGCAACTGACTATCTTTTTTCTGCACTTGAATTATTCAGTCTGATAGAGTTGATTTCACTGACACCTGAAACAAAACATAATAATTTCTTGCACCAACAACTTCTATTCCAAATTTCATCAAATCAAAAACCAGAGGGTCTCATTCTAAACATAGAATGTTTAATGAATCATTTCTTTTTCGACTCAAAGAACCAGCAACTTTATTTTCTTTTCCAATATGGTAATGATTCGCATAATCAGAATCCTTGATTAATTCTTTCCATCTCCTATATCTCATTTTAAATTCATTTTGATTGAATATATAATTTAAACTTTTGTGATCTGTATATATTTTACAATTTACTCCATACAAATGATGCTACCTATTTTTTAAAGAAAAAAACAACAACAGATAATTTCAAATCATGTGTAGGGTAATTTAACTCATGAGTTTTCAACTAAAGTGAAGCATAAGAAATTACTAGGCCATTCTTCATAAGGACACATCCATGTCCTTTAAATTAATCATCACTTTAAATAACAAATTCACCGTATTTGAAAGGTAGTTACAAAATTGTATCATTCACCAATCTTATTTTCAAATCCTGAAAACAATCATCACGTTCTTTTGTTCAAATAATGTTAAAAACTTTTCGAGTTAATTTATTCATTGGACTATACAATCATGAAAACATTTCATCAAACCTCCAGTAATAACCTATCAAACAAAGAAAACTATGTATCATAGTGGTATTTTTGGGTCTTGGCCATTCTTCAACAACTTTTGTTTTAGCAGGATCAACAGTTATTCCATTTTTTGAATCAATGTGACCAAGGAAAGAAATTTGTTGTAAACAAAACTCACACTAGATGAATTTCCCATAAAGTTTCTTTTCTTTTAATGTTTGCAAGATGACCATTAAATTACTTTCATTCTCTTCTTTACTTATAGAATAAACCAAAATATAATCAATGAACACAATAAAAAACTTATCGAAGAACTCATGGAAAATTCTATTCATAAGATCCATGAATACAGTATGTGAATTGGTTAACCCAAAAGGCATAACTACAAATTTATAATGGCCAAATTTAGTATGATATTCAGTCTTAAAAATGTCAGATTCTTTTACATTCAACTGTTGGTACCCCGATCTCAAGTCAATCTTTGAATAATACTAAGCTCCCAAGAGCTGATCAAACAAATCATCAATATGAGGTAAAGGATACATGTTCTTAATAGTTATTTTATTCCATGGTCTATAATCAATGGAATGTCTCATTGAACCATCTTTCTTTTTAACAAATAAAAGGGGAGAACCCCAAGGTGATGTTCTAGGTCAAATAAAACCTTTATCTAATAACTCCAACAATTTCTTCTTCGACACTAAAAGTTCAATTTGATCCATTCGATATGGGGGTTTTGAAATTGTCTTTGCATGAGGAACTATGTCAACAGTAAATTCAACTTCCCATTCATGAATTATACCAGGAAACTCATAATAAAAAACATCAAGGTACTCATTTAACACTGGAACATCATTAATTTGAACAGTTCCTTTATTTTAAAAAATATGTGCAAGGTAACATTCATTTCCATCTTTTACTAGTTTCTCATCTTCCTGATATGTTATCAAAATAAAGAGTTCATTCTTGTACAAAAACTCTAAATATTTCTAAAATTAAACCCCTTTAGCTCTGTAGTCAAACATAACATGATAAAAAGATAGCCAATCCAAGCCCAAAATAACATCAAACTCTACTAGAGGCAAAACAATAAGGTTTGCAGGTAGAATATTTCCACACAAAAGGACAGTAAGGTTCTTATAATTTAATTTTGTCTCAACATTTCCTCCAGGTGTTTTTACCATATGTTTTGTATTCATATCTTGATATGGAATTCCCAATTTATTAGAAAACATCTCAGAAATGAATGAGTGTGTAGACCCTAAATTAAACAACATAGTGGAAAATCTAAAAAAAAAAACAGTATACCTGATAATACTTCTTTTGATGGCCCAACATCTGCTGCAGTAGTTGCAAAGGATTTCACCACCCTTTTGCATGTAGTATGGCTGCTTCCTTCATTTGAGTTCTTCGCTGGACACTCATTTTCATAATGACCCACTTCATTACACTTTAAAAATCTTACTTAAGGCTTTCCATTGTCTACTTGATCATCTTCCTTACAGTTACGAGGAATATGACCAGACTTACCACACCGGAAGCACTTTCCAGACATTGATAAACATTCTCCAGGATGCTTTTTACCACACTTGTCACATGTTGGATATTTAATTTTCTTACCTTCATGCTTCTATAATGAATTATTTCCCTTTTCCAGCCAATTATACATTTTATTTAGTTGTTTTTCAATGAACACCTGATCATCATAAAACTCCATTTCCACCTTCTCCGCACATCGAAGAATATTTTAATAACTTTTGAACTCACGATATACTAATGCTCTTCGATATCATGGATTCAGTCCTGAGTAAAATCAATTTATCTTACTATTAAGATATCAGATGAAATTCGGAGCATACCTTTCTAGTCGAGTGAATTTTTCATCATAAGAAACCACTGATTCATCCTCCTTCCTTAATTAGAGGAATTTTTTTTCATCCTAAGATGATCCAAATTAGTAAAATATTTTTCAAGAAACATACCTTTGAATTCATCCCAATCAAGAGCATCAATATCCCCACTATCCCTGATATTTTTCACTATCGACCACCACTAATTGCGTTCACCTTCAAAATGTTAAACAATGAGACAAAAATTTTGATGTTCTGAACACCCCATGACATCAATAATCTTCTCTACTGCATTAATCCACCCTTCAGCTAGCATATGGTCAGATGATCCTCTGAATTATGGGGGATGTTGCCTCATGAAATTCTCCACTACTAACATGTTCTTCTACGGTTGATCTGGATGATCTTGTGCATGGATACCACCACCATTTATATCCTAAGTCAACTGTACCATCACTGCAACAAACTGTTCAGTTCCGATTCTAACCATCTCATATTACTAATTTGGAAGGTTGTCTTCCTCTTGATATCATCCCAACATAGCTGCCATGTTTCTTATGTAGAAAACCATTCTGAACACAGAAATATCTTAGGCGAATCAACATGGTAACCTGTAAATGCTATATGATTTCAATATTATCAAAACTTACTTTATGAATCTTAATTTAACAATACCCTAACTCTTAAAGTTATCAAAACCGACCTTTGATACCAACTATAAAGACTCGGGCTTAAAACATACATAATCTTGAATTCGGTTCACAATTCACATTGAGGATCTTTTCAGGTATAGAGTCTTAGTGTTTAGGAAATAATTATTATATCTCAAAATATTACAAAGTAGAAACATGTACTCAGTTTCAATTTTTTTCATAAAATAAAAACTATTGAAAAAAAGTCATGTCTACTCAATGTTTTAAAAAGCACGAATTTTCCTTGATCCCATCCTTGACCTTATTCATCTTTTAGTCTTGTAAAATTATTTCAAAACATGGGATGAGAATAAATTGCTCATTAAGGGATACATAAAGAAAGAAAATTGTTAGTTTTTAAAAACAACAAGTAAACCATGAATACTTTATCATTAGTAATACTTTTCACCTTTATGAAGTAGTTAATAGTCTTCACTGAATAAAAGATCATTACTTACCCTTTTTTAACCAAAATATTACCATAAAACCCATATAGAGAATATATACCATATAAAGGTATCTTGGGACATAAACATACATAAATGGAATAACCATATGGTCTACTTCCACACATATCACTAAATGGAATATCCATACGTCTGACTTCCATACCCAATGAATTGGAGGTTATAACGTAACCACCCATCATAGTTTTCACGGCACCACCCATAATTAGGTTAATCACATAACCACCCATCATATTTCAATGTACCATTATAAAATAATATCACATAAAACCAAAATAAAGGAATGATAAAATTTCCACATTTAAATCACAAAATATCATTTAAATATATTGACATAAAATAATACTTTATCAAAACCATTTTCAATACCAAAATTCATAAAATAGTATATGGTTTTTATGTTCTTTTAAAAACCTCATGGCTTGTTAAGGAAGCCAAATATCAAATAATACTCACGATATCAGAAAGGTCATTATCACCAATTACATTAGAATAAACATTCTTTTTTATCATTTTGTAAAACACTTCATAGAAATATATTCCCAGTAAAAATTCAACGGTTTATATACACAGTATAATATAAAGTCGTGTATTAAAACAAAATATGCCTCAATTAATGGATATTGAGATGAAGTCCCTTACCTCATGTCCAACTTAACCTGTTCGTTCTTTAATATCTTGACTAATAAACTAAAGTTAATTTATACTTTCTTAGGAACCTTTTTAAAGTTTATTATTCCTTTTATATCATTTATTACCATGTAATAAACATTATGTAATCATACAACTTAATAATGATCGTTTTGTCGGAGTTTGGTAATTAAGTCTCCAATGAACACCATAATGTTAAAAGTTGTTCACATGGTCAAAAGGTCATTATATCTATAATGATATTAATGATTTAGATATCATATATATCATATATATACAGTATATACATGTATATATAATAGTACATAACATTTGGAGGTAGGAAATGAAATGCACCGTTCATGGAGACGGTAAGTCGTACGTACGCATGAACGCTACTTCCATTTATATTTATTATTTTAATGGAATTAAAACATAATGATACATAGTAATATTATAATTAAAGTATAATATCATATAATATAATTACATACATCCTTTATATGTGCCACATATGGAATTAATGAGTCACATCACTTTGAGGGGGCGGTAGTCCGCACATCCTCAAAAGGAATTATCGTGTTTACATATAATGGAAACCATAATGGTGTGGTATAGAATAAAAATAGAGAATCATAAAGAAAACATAAACATAATATATATCTTATAAAAATATAGTGTCATATTAAGGGCCACCATGAGAGGCGGTAGGAGATAATCGAATTATCATAGTCTTAGGAGACGTTTGTTTTCCATCCACAGAAACAGTATGTTCTTCCCCCATTAGATATAGGTGTGCGTAAGTTTATTTAGAATACTTATCATAAAAACATCCTAGTATAATAAGGATACTAGTTTTGTGATAAAATAAAGGAATAAAAGGAGTTTAGTGGTTGGTGAAGTAAAATAAAATTAAAGAATTTAAGAGAAACAGTTAGCTTTGATTTGGGTAAGTCCCTTTGGTTTGAACCAAAATGGATTGTTGAAGTGATTTCTGCCTAAGGTAAGGCTTCTCGGTGGAATATAAGTATGTTGGGATATTAATTGGGAAGAGGTTGGATGATCCAAAATTTTTGATAGGTGTGAGTAATTGGTTAGAGGTGGTCTCCTTTTATAAGGGAGATGAGGTGCTCTTTAGGAAAGTGTGAAAATATTATTTTATTATATAATGATATTCTATTTCTAAAGAACCAAAAATCATTATAGTCTAAGATAAGATTAGTCATGGTTAAAATAATATCATCCAATATGAATTGGATATGTTTCGGATAATATTTAAATCATTATAATCTTAATTATTTAAATCATTTATTAATATGGTAAATTCTACTTCATAATTGTGTTATAAATAATTTAATTTATTCAATGTATAAAAATTATTAAAAAAATACCATGATTTTAGAAATAGTTTTATATTTCCAATAAATATTTATAGTCAATAATATAACTTATATAAAACCATGTAAAAATTAATTTACTAAAATATTTTTGTTTTTGTCACTTTTGTCTTTACTTAATTAATTAATCTAAAGTGTCATTATCACTCATAAGTAGCTCCATGGGGTCCCAAAATCAACTGAAGCATTACCATGGTTAGAAATGACTCATACATTAAGTTTAAGACATGTGTTATTATAATTTTTAATTATTATAATATTATGTTTACCTTGAATTACATTATTTACCTTTAACCGCGGTAAATAAAAGTCAAAAGTTATTATTTACCAAAAATTATTTTCATATTATTGATCCACATATAACATACTAATAACAACCATGTATTTCATATTTTCAAAATTAAATTCTCATTTGTGGTGAAATTTTATATAATTGAAAATGTCAGTTTTTTAACTACTTCTAAGTGGTTTCCCTATTCATCAAAAAATTAATGTTTTTCAGAAAAATTCCAAAAATTCAGCCTATGATATATTTTATATTACTAATTAAAAAATTTAACGCCCTGACCCCATTTACCTAGATTCGGTGCATTATTACATAACATTGGTATGATCACAAGAAAGATCAAATCTCGAAAGACCGATTGGTTTAGTAGCCTTGGAAACACTAGATATATTAATAAAGTTTTACATTACATCATAAAGTGAAAAACTACTACAACAATATAGTCTCCATATTCCACACTCATATCCCCACATACAATCCTGGCAGGTCATTCATAAATTACTTCTTCACATCCTGGGAAAAATAAAACATAGAAAAGGGGTGAGCTCAAATGCCCAGTAAGGATAACAATATTGCGAAAACTTTCATAAATAATAATAAACATTTAAGGAAGTGTATAACTAAAACAAAAGCCATTTAAACATGAACTTGAACATTGTATGGAAGAAATAAAATGAAATAATTCTATTTACTTATTCACATGGATATTCTACTAATAGAATAATCATATGCAATATCAATAACCACTTTCATAGTGATGGAATGCATAATGCCAGACTATCATAACCACATAGCAATGGCCTCGTGCCAAGACTACAAGTAATATTTTGTCAAGGCCTTATGCCAAGACACTAGTTTGTCTCATGAGACCAACCGATGCATCGAGGAGCTATAGCGGGCTCCACCCATCACATATTAAGTCCAATGAATTCCCATATGAAAAGGTTTAAACATAACATAAACATTCGTATTAAAACTACCATACGAAATGTCAATACTTTCACCATAAACTATGAATGGTATAAAAACAGCACATCCATAGTCAAATATATCAAAAAACCTTCAATAAATTATAGAAGTTTTGTATCATAATATATCAACTTCAAATAAGCGTAAAATCCATCAAAGGATGTTGACATAGATGAAATCAAATCTATTTTTAGAGAAATATCTATATCTATTTTGAAATAATTTAAGAGTAATATATTTATAAAATAAAACATTTTCTTTGAAAATATTCTTATAATCTTGTAAGGGAAGCTTCGACGATTTTATAACGGTGGAAAATAACCGCACCCTCCGTATAAGTTAAAAAAACATTCTTACCTTAATTCTGTCGAAAAGGTTAAAAAGCACCTTGTTTGGAAAACGACAGAAAGATTCCTTTATAAAACTCATATAAAAAGTCAATAAAGGGTATAAATGACTTTAAAACATATTATTTTTAATATTAAAAATGTTTCGAAATACATTTTTAAGAAACATGGATGTGGATGATAAAGAGACCCCAGTAGATTATTACGTATAAACAACCTCAAATAATGGAGAGATTGAAAAATAAACACTTACCTTATAGTTT
This sequence comes from Viscum album, assembly GCA_963277665.1. Classification (NCBI taxonomy): domain Eukaryota; kingdom Viridiplantae; phylum Streptophyta; class Magnoliopsida; order Santalales; family Viscaceae; genus Viscum; species Viscum album. The sequence continues at coordinate 477,792,312 of OY728140.1, forward strand.
TCCTTGGTTGGGGTAGGTTAACCTCCTTTAAAATGGTGAAATAATAGTTATTAAATTATTCAATAATCATATACATTAATATGATATCATATATGATCTTTTAACATTTCTTTGTTAATAATATCTTAGAATTATCATCGTTTCGGGTGTTAACTTACTCGTTTTCTTTTATATGTTTTGTTACGTAAGCCATGTTTGTAATGGTTAGGTTGTATCTTAATCCTATCCAGAATTGTTTCAAGTCCTTAGATACTATTATTAATCATCATATGAGAATTATACTTGAATGGATACGATGGAGAATGAATCTCATCGCATTCGTGGAGAAGGTAGTCCGTACGTACGCACGAGCGACAATATCATTCTTTTTATATTAAAATAATATATAATTGGACAGTATATCATATATATAGAATCATTATCATGTTATATTTATTATTTAGATGAGTTAAAAATCATTATTATACCCATCCAAATAATAATATATTGAATAACAATTACACCACGACGTGGAGATGGTAAGCCGTACGTACGCACGCATGGTGACATGTTATTCCTAGGATGGATATAATACTGAATATGGTTGTACAATATTTATAATAACATCACAGTATATATATGATACTGGAGTTATTACATTATAATGCTAACAAAAAAGGAAGAAAAAGTGGAAGAAAAAAGGAACCTGGAAAAGGGTGCTGAAATCATTACCTCTTCTTCGGGTTCTTCATTTTGATTTGATCAAAAGGGCTCCTTAGGTTGGTTTAATGATCAAACTAAGGAATGTAGGTTTTAGTGAGGGAAGTTTATAGAGTATTTGGGTAGGGTTTTTCCGAAACAAAAGTCTTTTAACGTGTGAAGAAATGAGAAGGAGGAGTGCCCTTTTATAAGAGGGGTGAGGGGCACCTTTGGAAAACCTAGAAATATAAATTTATAATAAATTCATATTCGGTTTCAAATGGCTCCAAAGTTGATAATTTAAAGATTAAGGTGGGTATAGGTCGAAAAACATTCAACCAATAGAATTTAGACCGGTTTGGGTTACTATATTAACCTTATCTTTAGGTATTAACTCTAAGTTAATTTGTTTCACTTTTACAATGTCTCTTTGTATTTTTATATTATATGGTTAATAAACATAAAATATACATCCAAACGACCCCCAAGTGGTCCATTAATGATATAAATATCATGAGATAAGTCTCTTGGCAGAACCTTAGTTTTTTAGGAATTTAATATCAATTAATAATATAATATTTATTTTAAAAACTCTTTTATGTCTATTTTGACACTATTCAATAGTTGATTTTTTTGAAACTCATGACATAATTATTAATTCGAAAAAAGTAATTTAAATAAATCCTAATATGTCATATTATCCTATGAAATTAGTTTAATTCATTATAAGTCTCAAATTATATTTATTTGGTTATTTATAATATCAATTATTTTAATTCTTCAATATTATGGTAATTACTACATCATCATTGTGTCATAAATAAATTAAATTATTTAATCTCTAAAAATTATGAATAAAATATAATTATTTAGGAAATCGTTTTAGAATTATAATTAATATTTATTGTCGAAAATCAAACATATATAACCCTATGTAAAAATTGTTTTTCTAAAAGATATATGCTTGTGTCATTTTTTTATTCATTTTAACTTAATTAAAATAAAGTGTCCCTATCACCTACAAGTGGGTCCATGGGGTCCACAAATCGACCCAAAGATGCCCCTGGTCGAACATGTATCAACCAATAAGGTTAGGACAGGTTTCAGGGTAATTTTATATTATTATAATGTTATTTGATAACCCTTATTTACCGGATTTACCCTTTAACCATGGTAAATAAAATATTTACCGAAATAATTATTCAAAATGTCTAAAAATAAAAGTTACCTATTTACACAATTTGAACATCCTGATTCCAAATATGGAATCCATTTTTCCAAATTCAAAACACAGAAGTGGAAGAAATTAATTTAAAATTAATTCCCGTTGTTAAAATAAAAACCGTGTTTTTGAGAGATAATAACTATCAAAAGATTGGCACTTGTTTATGTCTGGTTTAATTGTGAAATTATGTCCAATGACAAACATTGAATTAAATAGTAAAAATATATTCTAAATATACTTTAAATCCACTCAAATTAATAATTTATAAATATTTATTATTTTGATTAAAAAAGTTGTTTTTAATTAAAATTTAGTAATTTTCACTATTCATGAAAATATGAAAGTTATCCGAAAGGTACCAAAATTTCACACTAGGCTGATTTCGATATTCCAAATCCAAAAATGAATTCCATTTTGAGAGATATAATTTATAATACTTCAAAAAGTAGGTATTACTATTCATAACGGCTTGTTTGATTGGTTGTGGTGTGTTAGAATCTCGAAGTTGCGTACAACACACGCTATCACATTATTCAAAGAGAAGCGTACCGTAGAAGCTTGGGGTGCTACAAAAAAATGATTTCTATTTTAAAAAATTCTAAACATAAAAGTTTCATTAATTAATTTAAAACTAATTCTCATTGTCAAAACAAATAGCGTGTTTTTAAGAAACAATAATTATCAAACGATTGACACTTATTTATATCCAAATTCAATGTGAAATTAATTATAATGACCAAAATTGGATTAAATAGTAAAAATATATTCTAATTACACTTTGAAACCAATTAAAAATATAATATAATCATATAAATAAATTATATTAAATGGTAGTTTTGAATTAAAATACAACATGTTTCACTTTTCATTAAAATTTTAATTTTATCACAAAAATACCAAATATTTACCCAATGTGAATTTTGATATCCCCATTCTATTGAAGGATTTTATTTGGTCAAATATAATTCCTTAAAGTGACCAAAAATAGATTGAAATATGGTTCTCCATTAAAAGTCAGTAAATCAGCCTTTTAATGTAAACTATGCTTAAAATTAGAACCATTTACATTTTAATCCTCTAAATTTTATTGGATAAAAGTAAATACATATAATAAACATGTATAATAAAATTGTACTTTGTTTTTTTCATTATTTCCAATACCATGGAATAGAGTTAATAACCATTTATAATAATATTATATTATTATTAGTGTGCAACGTAAGATTTCAAAGAAACATGTTGTTGCGTATCAGGTACGCCATCAAACATAGAAACCCCTTTAAATTAAAATTAATATTTAATTCAAAAAAATTAATAAATATGAAAATATATTATTCTTTATTTTCCTGGGATGTTACACAATGCATGGATCAATATCTTTAATATTATGTAAAATCTAATGGTTTTCTAATTTCCAATCTGTCAAGGTAATGGTAACAACATTTCTTCTAGAAATCCCTTAGACCATAAGACATCCATTGTGATGAGACATTGTGATACTAATGCTATGAACATATGATAGGTAATTGGTATAGAGTTCTATAGCTTCTTCAACAATATATCCTTACTTAATAAAATATTTTTTTTTATTTTGATTCCTGAAAAACCATTTAAAATTTTGTAGAAACCATTCTATTGGGTATATCCATCTATAATGGACATGACCTCATAATTAAAACCTTTTAACCAAGTAAACCATTAGGTGGAGAATTATATAAAATAACAGTGGTAGAACGAACATATCTAGTACACATAATACAACTACAACCTCATTATTCATGATTTGAAACTCAATCAAGTTGATAACATTACTTCAAATGGCATAAAAAAAGAAGAAGAGTCTGTTTAATTTATGTTGAAATTTTTTAGGAAGAATTCAATCGAATGAAACTTGCATCAAATATTGCATCAAAACAACATTATCTTCTGGTTTTAATCATTCTAACATCTAATTAGTCTTTTACATTAAATTCTTGATTTATATTTAGGAATACCCCAATAGAAATTTTACAATATTAAGGAAAAGGTGGATTGGAAATTTATCATGTCTGGATAGAGTGTATGTTGTTGGATGAAGGAAAGTTTACCCTTTACCCTTCACCAGTTCCAACTCTTCATGTATCACCATATCAATCATGTCCATCCAATCATTGATGTTATCTTTCTTTTTTCATAGAAAATTTAATAACATTCCAATAACCCTATCAAATTAATATTCTTTATATGAATTAAATCGAAAAAATGTCTAGCATACAAATAATTCCAATACAGTAATTCAATCCAAACTGATCTCTTCTTCCAACAAGATTTTGAAATGCTTTTCAAAAATGGATTTTGAAAATAGTGTCAATATCTTTTACTCTATCATATATATGATCACCCATTATTAGATATGGTGTTGTAACTTTTTCTATATTCCTATAAAATTCTATCATCCAAGATCGGTATTTATTTCATTGAGGTAAAAATATATGATGTCCAAAAACCACAGTCTTTTGGGAATACTTCAACCAAATTGACCGCATGCATTTTTCAAAAATGGGATATCCCATCATTCCATTAATGCTAGAGACTTATAAATTTTCATTGGTGAGGAAGTTATTTATCATGCCAGACAACATGGTCCTCAATGTGAATGTTTTAATTCTATGTGATTCATACATTTTAGCGCATGTATCCCACATCAATTTAAAATTATTGACTAATAGAGAAAAATATACATCAATATCATTATCGGTTTTATTTTTACCAAAAATTTGAAGATAAAATATAATTTATTGGTTTTTCATGCATAACCATAGAGACCTGTTATAATTTAAGAAAATGACAAGCCTTTTAAATTGAGTACTACTTTGTATACCTAAAGTATTTATTCCATATGTAAAAAATAGAAGATGAAAGTTTCGGAGATCATTCCAAAATTCAGGATACTCTTAATCAATTTTATTCTACTACAGAGAATCATCTGGATGACCTTGGTATCTATAATTAATTATTTTATCTACATGGTATGCCAAATGTATCTTGGTTTCCTAAAATCAATATATTATTCTAAATTGTTTAATGATATGAAAGTACCACACATATTTCGATGGACTTGATTCATTTATCTAAATCGATCTGCACCGCACTTAGGGAATTTTATGAGTGATTCATAGTCCTTGTGAAACATTATGTAATGATTTGGTCAGGAATATGTTTTTTAGAGATGATTCCCATTGAACATAACATCCATTTAGCATTATAGGTGGAACATGGTATTTCATTTTATTCTGGTATCATATCATTCATGAGACCAAGTAGTTATAAAATTCTACTGTCACTCCATCCTCTGCATATTTCAATTTATATGACCATAGTGCTGCTGATAATGTTATGTACGAAGTACAATCAGAATACAATGATCTCATAGAATATCTATTTAACTTCTCAAAAAAATGGACAATCATGAATGTAATCTTAAATTTTCTTTTTCATTTATCCCATGTGGTCTCCATCATCATTTACACTAGTATTCCTATCAAATGATTCATAAACTGTAATATCATCTCAGTTGGTGCACACATTCAGTTTTCCCCATGTTTAGCCCTACATTTATTTCTATAATCTAATCCATGACACATATAAAATTTATTCCAAATCTTGCAAAATAATTTTTCTTGAATAACATCAACATAAACATTGAAAAATTATTTGAGAATGTTTGTATGTATGCCCTATTTAAATTTTGATGAACTCTTTAATTACATCATACACGTTCATCAAACTATTACAATGCAACAATTTTAGATTCATATCAATCCTACTAGGTTCATGAAATATTAATTGTGTACCATAAATAAATAAATACACATAATATATTCACTATCAATGGAGAATGTTATATATTCTTATAATAAGGGAAACCCAACTTTTGATTGTTTCCCTTAGTTTCATTATACTTTGATGAAAATGGGTGATTGAAATTAAGAAAATATTTACTCCACTATGGTAGGTGTTGTCCAATGAATTCATACAAAGGTGAATGTTATAGGTAATTACCATCCTTATCAGCTCATCCTATGAATAGTTATAATTACATTTGGTTTTTTTGGAACACATCCTCCATATCTTGTGGATAAGAACATATTTTTCTTGAAATACATAAAGATACAATCATTCATTGTGTAACTACTGCCCAGAGTAGTACAATCAACCTAAATGATATGGGGGAAGAGTTCCAAGAAACAAATTTGAATAATATCCATTCGGGGGATGAAACGTATGAGGATGATAGTTATACTCCATTGAGTTCAATAAAAGGGTTAATGCCTCTCATTTGTGATAATTACATGGATCGTAATCAGAGATTCCAATGTGTGGAACAAGAATGAAATGTTAAAGAATTGTCTATTTTTATATTGATTAATGTAAAAAATAACTAGTGTTTATTAGATGTGTGATGAAATAAATGAAGTGGTTTTAACAAAGTATTAATTACTATGTGATCATTTCTAATATAGCTATATTTTTACAAAGGTTTATAAAATAAGAAGAACTATTTTTTCATTTTCGAGGTCAGTTAAAATTTAGATTGATTGTTTTTGAAAGAGGGGATTAATTTATGTTAGTGACAATTTGATCATATTATATAATGAAATAATTAAATACTTACTCAAAATGTGTGGTTTGAGATATTATTATGATGACAAGGTAATGTTGATGGGTATTTTTTACTAATTTTAATGGAGATGTTGTTAATAATAAAAATAATGATGAAACATCAGAGGAAATTAATTAGGTATTGAGTTGAATAGGGTGTGGAACATGAGGCTAGGGTAGACTCAAAATAAGATATTTATGGGGAGTAAAATGAAGAAGGAGTGTCAAATTCAACAAATACATGCAAGGATGAAATAATTGAATAAAATATGATTGTTGATCAGATTGTTTTGGTGAAAACTCAAAGGAGCAAGACACTACAAAAACATCATTTTTTCAAGTAGAGCCTAAATCATTTGTAGATGATGAAAAGGATGAAAATTGGATCAAATATATGAATGAGGAGATAGATCTAAATAAGAACTTTGTGATATAGGAAATTGTTTCAATGATGGATTACAATAATTTTATCAATACTAAGTGGGTTTTCAATAATAAACTCATTGACGGTGAAAATTTATATCAAAATAATGAATGGATATTTTGAATTGGAAATTACTAGGTCAAAATAATCTATATTAATGATAAATTTATTACCATAGTCCAGTTTGGAATCAATATCAAATTTTTAGGTATTAAAGTGAAAATTCATTTAAAAGAATAAGAAATGGATGTCAAATCTATAATCCTAAATGGACCTCATAAGGGGTGTATAAATTTAGAAACTAGATGGATTTATTATGGATAAAAATGAGTGAAAGGTGGGTGAGTTATAGAATTTTTTTTATACGATAAAGAAATCATTGAGGACCTTGTAGTTAAACTTGGATCAATACTTCAAAAAAGATTTTTTAGTGGGGTTAAGTTTATCACAACCTTTACATAAATAATCTTAATGATCAAAGGATATTGGTACTCATATATGGATAGGACGTAATATTTTAGGATTTTACAAAGTTTGATGACTTTTATTGTGTATTTTATGAGGTATGATGTCGAGATATCTACGATTTTTGAAAAAAAAATTATATATTGGTGAATCCGGGAAATTATAGAACATTAATATCATAATAAAAATATTAAAAACATTTTCCTAAGTTATTTTCAATGGATTATTCCAAAACAATGATAACATTGACTACTATATGGATGATTTTTTCAGAATTTGATGATTGCAAATAGGTACATGTCCTGGAATATATGTATTTGGAGAATATTATACTGCACAATAACAAGACTATTCATTTGGTTTGATATATTTCATGTCACACCATACTGATGTTATCCCAGGGGGAGCCACATGTTATTAGGGAAAGTCATAATTCAACATATCTAAAAATATTGAATTTCGGGTTGTTTTATTCTAGGATAGTGAAACTGGAGTTGTTGGGATACACAGATGTTGGATGGAAAGGTTCAATGGATAGCTGAGTGAATGTATAGATATCAAAAAACCTAGATTTATTTCTATCTTTGGTTTCGTTTGACCGTTGAATCCTTTTTAGCCATGGATTCAAGCCTTGGAATTGTTAGAGCCTATAATAAATCCAAGATTCGGTCTTGGTTTCAATAATGAGGATCATTGGATTTAGGTGTCTTCCACGGAGTTTGTCAGATATCATGAACTGGTTCATGATGGTTGGGGTTCTTAAAATAGTTCGGGACACTATTATTAAATCTTCCTAAAAAACTACTAATAAAAATCCCTTTTATCAGCACTAGGTTAAGTAGTGCTGAATAAAAAAACATTTATAACTGCCTTTTTAGAAATGATAAATATTTCTTTTTTGAGTGGGTTTTTTGGATTGATAAATTTATATCTTTATCAGCACTAAAAAAGTATTGATAATGATTCCTTTTATCAGGACTTCTATTATTTAGAATTAATAAATGGTTTATGTTTTGGTTATAAATTAAAAAACTGAATATATATATATAATTATATATATAGTAAATATATTATTCATTTTAATATATCATATATAATTTTATAATTTTTTAAATATATAACTATTTATTTATAGTTATATAAATAATTTTCAAAAAAATATTATCTATCTCATTGTATATATTTATATTGTTATATATATTTATATAGTTATATATATATATTTAATAAATATATAAAAATATAGTTACATTTAATATATTAATTATAGAAATAAATTTCTTATAAATTTATAATTATTTACATTTATATAAATATTTTCTCAAAATATTATAAATACTTTTGAAAACTTATTATTTATGTATTTTTAATTATAAATATATCAATATAGTAAATTTACATTTAGAAATATTTATATTTTTCAATATTTATTAATAGATATATTTTTAACATTATTAATGAATATTTAATCTTATGTACAATCATGTTAAAAATGAGAGAAATTGAAAAATTAAAAATGAGTACACATTAAAAATATTGAAAAAATTGAAATGTTTTGTTAATTAAAAATTGATTATTAAAATAAATTGTATATATATTGAAAAAATATGAATAGACATTTAAAATATTAAAACATAGTAAATATATATATTTGTTAGTCGGAGTGGATACTCAAGAGGGGGGTGAATTGAGTTCCAATTAAAATTTCTGTTAAAATATTGTCTATTTAAAATCCCCCAATTAATAAAACAAATTAAACTGTAGTGAATTTATACAGATTTTAAATGTTAACTTAGCTTCTCAAAGATTAATTAGGTCTCAATTAATTTAACCACAAGATTAAACTAACTTTTGAAACTAACCTACTGATTTACAATAAGTGTAAACACATGCTAATTTAACTATCAAAGTAGCTTTAAAATAGTTTTGTATTTCAATGTAACTGTAGCGGAATAAATAAGATATATGAAGTAAACTTTGAACTTAAACTAAAGTTGCACATCAGATTAACAAGAAGTTCAGTCTCAAGACGAGACTCTGTCCTCTCATATTTATAAAAAAAATCGATCCACACCATGGATCGGGGTTAACAACAGTTTACAAAACTGTCCTGGCCACGCAGGGACCTCTACCACTGTTCTTCGTGGGAAACAAAACAAATACCAGGCCACACAAAGACCTCTTCCATAGTTGACATGGGTAGACAAGAGATAAGTGATTTGGAGTGAGGATTTTGATATCCTCTAGTTCAGTGCAGGAGACAGTGTGTGTATAAGAATACAGAGTACACCACACTACTTGAAAGATAATAAATAAATCACTAAGAGAGAGCAGATAAGGGTTTAGAAAGCTCTAGTGATTATCAATGCAGCTCTGGACTCGTTGGATTCAGCATGAATACTTCTGAATCCTTCTCTAGTTTTTCTGTTGAAAAACAGAGTGTCGTATTCATCTTGTCTTCTTCAGGAATGAAAAAGGTCTCTTGATTCATCGTGTGTTCTTCAGTGGTGTTGGATTGCATTCATAAGAATCTTTGAAAGTCTGTAAATCTATTTCTTTCTCAGTATTGTTCTTCTTGTTCAGCACAGTTCTCTCAAGTTTATGTAAGTTCTTCTCATTGTATATTCACACACATGCACACCTCTTCTATTCTATATCATGTACTCCATCTTAATCGTCCTTATATTCCATGAGTTCTGGCGGTAGGAATGATTCCCTTTTCATAGGTACGCGATACGGTTTCCTGACATGCCTACAACTATCATTAGATAACATTAATTTCATTAAAAATATCAAATATGACCGTTAGTATTATTTAAATAATATTGACAAAAAGTTTAGAAATGGTTTCAGAGTGATTAAGTAAACAGTGTCTTCTTCACGGTATGAGGTTCACGGTATGATCTTCACAGTATGAGCTTCACGGTATGAGCTTCACAGTATGAGCTTCCTGGTATGAGCTTCACAGTATGATCTTCACGGTATGAGAATCACGATATGAGATTCACGGTATGAGCTTCACGGTATCTCGGTCATAGTGAGTCCTCCACGGTGTCTGGGTCACGGTGAGTGCTTCAAGATATCTGGGTCACGATGAGTCCTTCACGATGTCTGGGTCACAGTGAGTCCTTCACAGTGAGTCCATACTTAGAAAAATATTTTTATTTGGACTTAAACAATAATATGTAGAATATGGATTAAGTTTAACCATTAGAGAGTAAGAGAACATGAATCATAACCATAAAGGCTTGATAATATATGTAAGATATTTGATCATGCATGAGCCTTGTAAATAATAAAGAGAGTAATTAACATCCATAAGATTTGTTACCATTAAAACATGATGAGTAGTTATTATATAGATTGAAGAACAGTAGAAAGATGTGCAATGAAGATCGAGGTTAATTAACAGTAATAAGATTTGTGAGCAATAAAACATGATTAACACATGAGGAGTCCAACAATATCCCCCTTTTTGATGATCACAAATCAGATATAGTCAGAATATAAATGAAATGTAACATTAAAGATACTAGCATAGAAAGAAACATTTTAGAACTGACACTTGTAGTTTTTCTCACCCATTTATACTTGTAGATTATTCTCACCCTTTTGGGATTATCAAAAAGTAGAGAAAATGAAATGAAACTCGGAATTTTTCATTAAACAAAGGGTTCAGAATGGAACATACAGGAGAATTAAAAACAGTAAAAAAGAAATGGAATCCCATCAAAAAGAAAACAGCTACTAGACTCTTCAGGGATCCATCTTTTCCTTGCCTTTATTAGCATCAGGATCTCGTGCTGAAGTAGAAGAAGGCATAGATTGATAGAAAAAGAGGGTAAGGGTAGTCATTCAAAAACATATGGAGACAATGTGGGAGTAGTAGAAGATCTAGTCTTAGGTTGGTCAAGAATGACTGGTCGGATCTGAGAAAGAGCTTGGCTGACTGTCATGGCAGTTGAGGCTAAGGTAGGTAGACCAGGTTTAAGGGGTGCAGCAGCTGGAGCAACTATAGCAGTACTCTGCACATGAAGATATAGCTTCAAAAGATTGATGAAATCAGTAATGATTTCACCACCATAATGCATAGCCTTTTCAAAATCATCCTTATTCTTCATAATGTTTTCCAACAATCTGGTGAACTCTGTATGTTTCTGAACTTGGGCTTTAAAAGATTGAGTCACATGAGGAATTCTCAAATTTTCAACAAGATATCTAAAGTGATCTGTCATAACACTTTTAGAGAAAATACAATAGAGATATAGATCTATTTTATTGGTGATCTCTTGTTGAGCATCGTTTTCTATCTTAGAATGAATCCAAACCAAGTCCAATTCTCTATCACGGTTCTTAACCACTTCTGAAAAAGAAGATATATCCAAGCCACTGAAGGCACTCTGAAGTTATTCCTTGATTATGGATCTCAGAATAGAATCATCCAAAGAAGATGTGGAGGTATGACCAGAAGCAGGTGAAGCCTTGACAGCTTCGGTTTGAACATTGACTTGTTTGAACACTTTTTGCAGGCATCCAGTGTATTCATCTGTAATCTTATTCAGGTTTTACACAATCTCTCTCATGCATTCCAGCATATTGGTGTGTATTTTTTCAATCCTTTTATGAAAAGGAATAAGGTATGTATGAACTTTAGACACAATCACCCTAGAAAGGAGGGAATCAGATGTCTCAGGAGCAGTAGCAACAGGTGCAGAAGTAGAAACATGAGCAGACTCTAATCTAAAAGTTAACTCATTCTGCAAATTTGCTTCATATTTTTTAGATTTTCAACATCAGCACTCAGAAGCTTATTCTCAACTCTATCTTCTTGAATTTCTCAGATCATCCTTGGTTGAATATGAAATATAATATTTTCTAAGAGAATTGATGCATCTTCTTGACTAAACCGAGTTACTGGACGAGGTTGAGTGGAGACAATTTTCTCAAATCCAGCTAACAATGTTTCTCCAAAAACTTTCAGATCATCTTTAGTCAAAAAAGAGTGATGCTCGGCTAAGGGTACTGGTAAAGGTAGAGGTTCTGATTCTTGTTGAGGTTCAGAGTCATCTTCAGACATAGATTCTGATTCGTATTGAATTTGGGGCTCTCGTTCTGGTTCTGGATGAGCTACAGACTTCAGTTGAAACAGAGAAGAAAGATCCATTCCAGTTGTAGATACTTTCTCTGACTCATCCACATCATAAATGCTTGGAAAAACAAAATGAGTGTGCATAGAGTATGAGACAGAAGGTTGAGAAGCTTCAGCAGATCCAGCTTCTAAAATCTCAAGGTTTTGAGGTTCCTCCTCGTCAAATTGTGCTTCCCTTTCAGATTCTTGAGGCTCAAGAACATGTACAAGATCCACAGGATCATCCCTGATCTCTTCATCAAACTCTTTCCTTGCCAGCTGAAAGGCAATTTCCATCCTCTCTTCACCAGAGGGAATAATCTCAGGAACCGATTGTTCCACTGGTTGAACTTCCAGACTTGCTTTTTTTCCATAGAAAGATCATCTTCAACAGGATCGGCCTCTAAGGTTACTTGTTGTTCTGAATCAGGAAAAACCAACTTCCTTGCAGAATTAGGATGAGCTTCTAGATTTATATCTGCACTAGAAATAGGAGCTTCATATTCCCTCAAATTAACACCAACTTCCTCTCCTTGAGGTATTTCAGCAGGGACAATAGTCCTTTCTTTTTCAATAGGAGTTGTTTCCATTTGAGGTCTTCCAGCTTCTTCTCTTGGTGATACTTCAACAGTTACTTCCTCTTCTTCTTCTTCTTTTGAAAACACAGCCACTTCATCTGTTTCCAAACCAGGATCAGATAGATTCTTAGGCCTTCTTGGATAGTGAACAGGATTAAACCTTTTATACACTTGATCATTATCCTCAACCCACTACTTCTTCCATGGGTTCTAGCTAATCTTCAGCCTTATGATTATAGGCATGGATAGGCAGAAATCAAGGTCCTCTAACTTTTCTTCATTCGGTCCAACCATCCCTTTGGAAACTAACATAGCTGAAATCATCCTTGAGTAAAACAAGGAGGTGGATTGGGAAGTGACTTTGATCAGCTCACAGATATGGTTGATAACATACTTGCATAGGTTGATCTTACGTCCATTCTTCAACAGGTGAATCAGGAACACATCCTGATTGTCAAGACTCGTCCTCAGGGCCCATGCTGTGAATACACCAAGCCCGCCCTCTATAGGCCAGGGGCTGGTGACTAGCACCATGGCGTAAATCCCGGTAAAAAGGGAAGGCATTGCCTTTGTAAAGTAAACAAGCCCCACAGAGTAAGAAAGCGGAAAAGTAAACACTAAGTGAAAACAGAGTACAGCTGTAAGTGTGGAAAAGTAAGTGGGCCAGTATACAAACCCAAATTGAAAGTAAAGTACAACTCGAAAGGGAAAACAACAACTGAAAAGTAAAAGCCGCTACACCGAGCTATCCACTGGAAATACCACCTGAAGGGTGGGTACAGATAGCTCTACTGCTCATCGGGTCCCGCCGTCCGCTTCGAGCATGTCCCACCCTGTGGTCCACCTCCAGGTACCGTCCTGCTATGCAAACCTCAACCACGATCAATGATGTCCGTCGTCTGCAACCAACACAACGTAGTGCGGGCATAGCCCGTGCAGGGGTGAGTATAAGCAACTCAGTAGGGACCCCGAGACCCCCGAAGGTCTCCCAAAATCCACAAAGGATAAACCACAAAGGAAAGATACAATCACGAAGTAAAAACCGACACTGCTTAGGTATATGCCCATACATATACCTAAGTCATTAATTCCAATACGCTCCAACCTCCGAGCCCAAGTACAACCCAGTCCACACAGGAAAGTATTCGTATTCCACACTGGAAAGTAAAACGTAATCCACATAGGATATCACAACACAATCTACATAGGAAAGAAAACAGGATTCATCTCACACAGGTATACTTTTTCGACAGAAGATAGAGATGATCGCTGATCCATCTAAGTCATCGGACCCACAAAGGATCGATAGGTACTAACCCCCGCAAAGACCCACAAAGGATCGGACCCACACAGGATCTGTAGGCACTGGCTCACACAGAACCGCTGAGCGCTGACCCACACAGGATCGGACCCACATAGGATCGGTAGCACTGATCCACATAGGATTGCAGAGTTTTGTAGTCGTCGTCGTCGAATCCACTGAGGATCTCTGCACAGTCGTCGTCGTAGTCACAGTAGCAGTCACAGCCAGCACTACGGTTCCCGTACACAGCAAACTCATTCGGGAGGGTCCGCTCCACGAGCCGAGATGCTGATACCTCAACTGACACTTAGTCCAGAGTTGATGTATCCAAAAGTCCCGTATCGTCAACAGGAACTCAACGTCGTAGACGGCGCGTCAATCAGACGCCCGGTCTGAGAGTTATTGGCTTTTTCGTCCCAGGGGCCCGATTGGTTTTTAAGGCAAAACCAACCCGACCATACTCCACCTGCATCCAAACCTCGGGCAGAGTATGCCAAAACATCTGTCTCACTAAGAGGAACTCAACAAAGTTGACGGCACCTCAATCGGACGTCCGTAGCTCAAGATATGTGTGTTTCTGCTCCGAGGGCCCGGTTGGTTTCGTGAACGAACCAACCCGGCCGAACTGAAAGTATTCTGAATCCTTGAGTGTGATATACCGAAACGACCTTCTCATTCTAAGGATCGAGTCGCCGCTGACTGCGTGTCGATCAGAGGTCTGTATCCCGTGTTATGGTCAATTAAACCCAAACGGTCCGAAAACGGGGGTTTCGGGACCGGACCGACCCGGTCTGAGACCCCCCCCCCCCGGTTGGCCCGAACCGGGTCAGCCCGGCCCGGATGGGAACTGCCCGGCCTGGCGCGGCTCGGCTGGCCACGGCCCGGCCTGGCAGACCGGCCAGGCGCAGAACCAGCTGGGCCCAGCGCGCCCAGTGCACGGGAAGCTCGGCCTTCGGCCGAGTTGTTGGAAAAAGGGGGGGCGCCTGCCCCCCTTTTATAACCGTGGCCCCCCTAACATTATGGGGGACCGTTGAGCCGGCTGGGGGAATTTATTTCCCCCGGCTTCCCCCTTTCCGGCCGGCCCGACCTGACTGGCCAGTTCCTTCTCAACGGGACCGGCGATGGCCGGTCCCCTTCCAGCTCTGACACCGGTGGCCCGACTGGCCACCGGTCACCTTGCTCCGCCGTGGCCCAGAACCGGTCGCGACCCTTGTCGTCCGGCGTGGTGCGACTGCACCGCGCCCCTCCGCCGCGGCCCCGCTCCGGCCGCGGGGCCTTCGATTTTCTTCGACGCGGCGTGAAGGCGTCGCATTCTTAAACTTCTTTACACGGCGCGGCGCGACGGCGCTGCGCAATACTTGCCGTGTGATTCCTGCGTGGTGCGACGGCACCACGCCATCCCATTCCATCCACAATAAAATCAAACATGAACATAGGAGGGGGGGTTTGGCCGTGTTTGTGCGGTTCGGATCCCCTCTCGTTAATGATAACATCTAGTCGAAAATCCACGATAATCGATAAACTAGAATCATGAACTGAAATAATTAAATAAAATAATCCCCTACCTCGGTTCAGGAATGGTGTTTGTCAACGAGCCGCAAAAGATGAGCGTCGCGGACGTTGGGCGTCGCGGGAGAACATCAACGTCGTGAAGCAAGGATTCAAAGTCGTTGACGGTGATATCGTCGCGGAAAACCGTCGCGGAAGAGACGACGCGGAAGAAGAACGTCACGTCGCGGATACGACGTCGCGGAAGAACCGTGTTCTTCGGCGGAGAAGTTCTTCGTTGATGAACGGTGTTCTTCGCGTTCTTCGTCGAGGTTAAAGAAGAAGAAGAAGACCGCATCCCCAAATCCTCTCAAGGTGACAAAACTCTATCAAATATAAAATAAGACCCTTTCTTATTTTATTAACACAACAACTCTTTTGAATTTCAGGAGTTTGAAATTCAATAACCACACACAACTCACCTCATTAAACTTATTACATTAAATTCCAAAGTTAAAACTTAAGTTAACAAAAAAATTAAAGTGGGAGTTGAGGGGGGTTTTAGAGGATATGAAGGGGTGGGGTTCATGTGGGCCCCACCACCCTCATAACCTCCTAAGGGAGGTTGGGTGGTTACCCAACTTCCATCAAGAACTAACACTTAGAGTAAAATAATAAAAATTGTAGTGTAATTGTAAAATAAACTTCCACAATTTTTATTATCAACACTCGTTTAAACGCAACTCCGGAACAAGAGTTCCTAAGCAATTATCGGGGCTGCGGTTCAATCGGTGCCCTCAGAATTCGATTCCGGGCACTGGTTCAAAAGTTAGAAAAACCCGCTCGTTCGTTCACTGAACGTACCCGAGCCAAACTTCGGAAATTGATTTCGGGCACACCGGGCCTCGGAATCAGGTGCCGTCAAAAACCGTTCTCTTGTAAAAATCCTAAGAAAATTAAGAAAAAATTTCCCTTGAATTTTACAGGTCTTTACATTACTCCCACCTCAGGACTTTACATCCCCGTAAAGATACATCAAAACTAGGGAAACAAATAAGGGTACTGAGCACGCATCTGAACCTCCCGCTCCCAAGTGCTCTCCTGGAAGTTCCCGTGCTGCCATCTGATGTGCACTAGAGGAATCGACCGTCCACGTAGGACCAGCTCCTTTCGATCCTCGATCTCCACTGGGACCTCTGTAAAAGTCGCCCCATCTTCAACGTCAAGCTCCCCATGGTCAATGATGTGCATCGGATCGTGCACGTATCTCCTCAGCTGAGATACGTGGAAGACGTCGTGCACCCGGTGCAACTGAGGTGGTAGAGACAGACGATAAGACACCTCACCAATCCTGCTGAGGACCTAGAACGGTCTGATGAAGCGTGGAGACAACTTTACGCCTCATCCAAATCTTCTTAATCCACATCGAGGTGAGACACGCAAGAAGACGTGGTCGCCATCCTCGAACTCTAGTGGCCTCCGCCTCCTGTCAGCGTATGACTTCTGCCGACTTTGAGCTGTCCTCATCCGCTCCTGGATGACCTGGACCTTCTCTGTCGTGGCCTGGACCATCTTCGGTCCCACAAGTGCTGACACCCCAGGGTCTGTCCAGCACAAAGGATATCTGCAAGGTCGGTCGTACAACGCCTCGTATGGTGCCATCCCGATGGTGGAGTGGTAGTTGTTGTTGTACGCAAACTCCACCAAGGGTAGGTGGTCCTACCATCTATGACCAAAGTCAAGGACACATGCGTGGAGCATGTCCTCGAGAGTCTGAATGGTCATCTCTATCTGACCATCCTTCTAAGGGTGAAAGGCTCTGCTTAGACGTAGCGGCGTCCCGAACACCCCCTGCAACCCCTTCCAAAGCCGAGAAGTAAAGTGAACATCTCGATCAGAGACGATAGAAGATGGCACACCGTGAAGCCGTACAATCTACTGAACGTAATGTCATCCCAAGCTCTCCACTGATCCCTGTACTCTGATGGGTAAGAAGTGTGCCGACTTGGTGAGTCGATCGACAATCACCCAAATGGAGTCGTGACCTCTGGAAGTACGTGGAATTCCAGTTACGAAGTCCATAGATATGCCGTCCCACTTCCACTCCAGAACCTCCAAGGGTTGTACCAAGCCTGCTGGTACCTGATTCTCTGCCTTCACCTGCTGGCAGGTGAGGTATCGAGAAACGAACTCTGCCACATCCTTCTTCATGCTCGGCCACTAGTCTTGTCGTCTGAGATCCTGGTACATCTTCGCCACTCCAGGATGTACCGCTAAAGGAGAAGTGTGAAACTCTCTCAACAACTCCTCTCATAAAGCAACTGGTACCATGGTACGTCCTCTGAAAAGGATGTCGTTCTCTGCTCCAAAGGAGAAACCATCAGGTGCATGTTCTGAGGATATCTGTGCACGCCGCATCTCACAGTCAGTGTCCCCACGCTGTGCCTCTATGACCCGCTGTAGTAGTGGAGGAGTGACTGTGAGAGACTGAAGTAAGGATGATCCATCTCTATCCACGAAGGATATCTGCAAAGAGGCTAGCTGCTCTGTTGCCTCCTCAAGCAGCTGAATTCCCGTCCTCCTACTGAGAGCATCGGCTACCACGTTCCCCTTCCCTGGAGTATAGACTATCTCAAAGTCATAGTCCTGGAGGAACTCGAGCCATCACCACTGTCTCAGGTTTATGTCCTTTTGCGAGAAGATGTACCTGAGACTCTGATGGTCAGAAAATACTGTAAAGCGCTTGCCCATCAGATAGTGTAACCATGTCTTCAGAGCGAAGACCACTGCTGCTAACTCTAGGTCATGGGTAGCATAGTTCTACTCATGCGGCCTCAACTGACGTGATCTATAGGCGATCACTGCCCGCTCCTGCATCAGAACACACCCGAGTCCGGTCCCTAATGCATCGTAGTATACTACGTACCCTACTCCCTCCTCAAGCAACCTCAAGATAGGTGCGCTGGTCAATCTCTGTCTCATCTCCTGGAAGCTCTGCTGACATCGGTCTGACCACACGAAGGGTTTACCTTTCTTCATCAAATCTGAGAGTGGTGCCGCAAATCTGGAGAAGTCTGGCACAAATCTACGATAGTATCCAGCTAGACCCAAGAATCTTCGCACCTCCGTCATGCTCCTAGGTGGATCCAAAGATAACACTGCCTCGATCTTCGCAGGATCCACTGCAACTCCCGCCTCAGAGATGACATGTCCCAAGAAGTGGACCTCCCGTATCCAGAACATGCACTTCGAGAGCATACCATAATGCTGCTGCTCTCGGAGTGTGTCTAGTACAACCCGTAAGTGGTAGGCGTGCTCCTCCTCAGTCGTCGAGTAAATCAAAATGTCGTCGATGAAGACCATGACAAATTGATTGAGGTATGGCTGAAATATCATATTAATGAGGTCCATGAACACTGCTGGAGCCTTGGTTACTCCGAATGGCATAACCAAGAACTCATAGTGTCCATACCGACATCTGAAGGCCGTCTTCTGCACGTCCTCGTCTCGAACTCTGAGCTAATGATAGCCTGACCTGAGGTCTATCTTCGAGAACCACCGTGCTCCCTTGAGCTGATCAAAGAGGTCATCAATCCTCAGTAGCGGATAATTTTTCCTCGCTGTCGCCTGGTTCAGGCGACGATAATCGACACACAATCGCAAGCTCCCGTCCTCCATCTTGGCGAACAATATCGGGGAAGCCCAGGGTGAAAAACTGGGTCGGATAAACACCTTTCCCTGCAAGTCCTCCAACTGTACCCGTATCTCTCGAAGCTCGGCGGGGGCCATCCGATATACTGGAGTCGATATTGGAACTGTTCTGGGGTACAGGTCAATATAAAAGTCTACCTCTCTGCGAGGAGGTAAGCCTGGAACGTCGTCGGGAAAAACGTCCGCAAACTGATCCACCACTGCATGAAAACCAAGACTTCGCACGTCAATTCTCCTAGGATGAGGCTAGCCAAATGATGAGTGATGGTCTGTCCTCTCCTCCGTGGAAGTCCGTCCTGTGCTGCAAAGGCTCCCTTCTCACAGGTGAAGGTGAACTTGCTCCTGTCGGTGCGTACACATCGCACCTTGCGCCAAAAACAGTCAATCTATTCATGGACTATAGATAAACAATCCATGCCCAAGATGACGTCGTAAGGCCTCGACGCTACTACAAGAAGATCCTAGTCGAAGCTCTTGCCTCCTAGAGTAAGCTCACACTGTCGGCACCAGTGCGTAATCGTCGAGTCTGCTCCCGTAGGTGTCTCTAGCCGTAAGGATTGAGCCAACGGCTCTGTCGGAATCTCTGAGCTCCGAACAAGGGAAGCGGCTATGAAAGAGTGACTTTCTCCTATGTCTATAAGTACTGCAGGAAGGGTGGAATAGGCACAGATAGTACCTAGAATCATCTCGGGCGCGTCGTGGTCGTAGGCCTCTGCTTCCTGGAGCTGTGCATGTCTCTGCCCGCCAGCTCCATGTGGTCGGGGTGGACCTCTTGGTGGTGGTGGTGGTAGATACTCAAAGTGTCGCCCACCACCTGCTACTCGGCCAGCTCCTCTGCCTCGTCCGCCTCCTCCCTGCGGACCACCACGGTCCACCCTCTGCCTCTGCCTCGGTGGCCCCTCAACCATCTGCTGCTCCTCGGCACGGCGGGTCTGGAAATCACGAGCCATGTGGCCCTGCCCGCCTCACGAGTAGCACTATCTGCATCTCGAAAGACTGGCTCCGCGTTGTGTGCCCCGCACTGCTGAGCCAGTGTCCTGAGGTCATCTTCCGGAGGGTCTGTTCTGCCTGGAACCTTGATTCATCCATCGACTAGCTGCTGCAGAAGACTCTGTTACGTGCCGCTATGCGGTGGGTCTCGGCGCTGGTGTAGACTCAGAAAGAAAGCTCTCGATCAAAAGGGCCTGCTCCAGTACTCCTGTCTGAGTCCGAATGCAGAGGGAGAATAGCGATGCGCTAATCTCATGTCTCAAACCCTGCTCAAAGTTCCGAGCCCGGAAGAAGGGGTCACGTACCATGTCGGTCAAGTAGCGCGAGAGATCAGTAAATCTCGCCGAGTACTGAGCGACCGTCATGCTGCCCTTCCGCAGCTGAAGAAGCTCCTGAATGCGCACCACACAGAGGGTGGATGGGACAAACTTCGAGCATAAGAGGATCTCAAAGTCCGTCCAAAGTAGAGATGCCTCATAATGCACCTGGAGCATCAAGCTCCACCATCGGCCCGCTGCTGTGTGCAGTAGGCTCGCAGCAAGGATCACCATGAGGTCTGCTGGTGTCCTCACTAGCCTGAAAACTCACACGACTGCCTCAAGCCAGTCCTCAGCTTCCTGGGGGTCCATCTCCCCACGGAACCTTGGCGGTCACTGGCGTTGGAACTCATACAGTGCGCTGAGGCGACATGCATCGTCAGCGGCTGGTGCTGGAAGTATTGGTGGCTCGGCGGGTAGAGGTACCGCAGGTGCCACTGCTGACAAATGGCCCTGCACCAAGGCCTCGTCGCTCGGTGGGCTGTCGTCATGCTGGACTCTCGGAACCCTAGCTGGCTGCCATCGTGGGGCCATCCTGAAGGAAACAGGTTCGCCACGGTCAGAACAGTATACCTGGTGAGCTGATACAAATTAATCACAAAGAAAACTTGAAACACACATGCAATCAATGTTTTCGTGCATTAAGTTGTAAATCAGAAGTCAGGAACCTGGTGTACGGATACGTCGGCCGCCGCACCAACACTGGACTCCCTAGACTGATAACCACACTCAATATGCTAAACACTATTACTTCACATATAAAAGATCAGAGTTCGCGGTAGAACCAAACTCCTTTGATACCAATTTTTCACGACCCGTCCACAGGGCCCGTGTCGTGACTACCCCAAGCCCGCCTTCCATAGGTCAGGGGCTAGAGACTAGCACCAAGGCGTAAATCACGGTAAAAAGGGAAGGCATTGCCTTTGTAAAGTAAACAAGAACCACAGAGTAAGCAATCGGACAAGTAAACAGTAAGTGAAAACAAAGTACAACTGTAACTGTGGAAAAGTAAGTGGGCCAGTATACAAACCCAAACTGAAAGTAAAGTACAACTCGAAAGGGAAAATAGCAACTGAAAAGTAAAAGATACTACACTGAGCTGTCCACTGGAAATCCCACCTGAAGGGTGGGTACAGATAGCTCTACTGCTCCTCGGGTCCCGTCGTCCGCTCCAAGAACGTCCCACCCAGTGGTCCACCTCTCAGTACCATCCTGCTCTGCAAGCCTCAACCACAATCAATGTTATCCGTCGTCTGCAACCAACACAATGTAGTGCGGGCATAGCCTGTGCAGGGGTGAGTATAAGCTACTCAGTAGGGACCCCGAGACCCCCGAAGGTCTCCCAAAATCCACAAAGGATAAACCAAAAAGGAAAGATACAATCACAATGTTACAACCGACACTGCTTAGGTACATGCCCATACATATACCTATGTCATTAATTCCAATACGCTCCAAACTCCGAGCCCAAGTACAACCCAGTCCACATTGGAAAGTATTCGTATTCCACACAAGAAAGCAAAACGTAATCCACACAGGATAGCACAACACAATCCACACAGGAAAGAAAACAGGATTCAGTTCACACATGTATACTTCTTCGAATGACGATAGAGATGATCACTGATCCATCTCAGTCGCCAGACCCACAAAGGATCGATAGGTACTAACTCCCGCAAAGACCCACACAGGATCGGACCCACATAGGATCTGTAGGCGCTGGCTCACACAGAACCGCTGAGCGCTGACCCACACAGGATCTGTAGCACTGATCCACATAAGATTTATGAGTGTTTTAGTCGTCGTCATCGAATCCACTGGGGATCTCTACACAGTCGTCGTCGCAGTCACAGTAGCAGTCATAGCCAGCACTAGGGTTCCCGCACACAACAAGCTCGTTCGGGAGGGTCCGCTCCACGAGCTGAGAGGCTGATACTCAGATGACACTTAGTCCAGATTTGATGTATCCAAAAGTTCTGTATCGTCAATAGGAACTCAAAGTCGCAGACGGCGCGTCAATTGGACACCCGGTCTGAGAGTTATTGGCATTTTTGTCCCAGAGGCACAGTTGGTTTTTAAGGACAAACCAACCCAAACATACTCCCCCTGCGTCCAAACCTCGGGAAGAGTATTCCAAAAGCTCTGTCTCACTAAGAGGCACTCAACAAAGTTGACGACACGTCAATCGGATGTCCGTAGCTCAATATATGAGCGTTTCCGCTCCGAGGGCCCAGTTGGTTTCGTGAACGAACAAACCCGGCTGAACTCAATGTATTTTGAAACCTTGGGTGCGATATACCAAAATGACCGTCTCGTTCTAAGGATCGTGTCACCCTTGACGGCGTGTCGATTGGAGTCCCGTATCCCAAGTTATGAGAAATTGAACCCAAATGGTCCGAAAACGGGGGTTTCGGTCCCGGACTGACCCGACCCGAGACCCCCCCGGTTGGCCCGAACCGGGTCGACCCGCCCCAGACAGGGTCGGCCCGGACCGGATGGGTGCTGCCCGGCCCGGCCTGGCAGACCGGCCAGGTGCCGGACCGGCTGGGCACAGCGCGCCCAGCGCTTTGCCAGCTCGGCCTTTGGCCGAGCTGTTGGAAAAAGGGGGGACGCCTGCCCACCATGTGTAACCGCGGCCCCCCAAAATTTATGGGGGGCCGTTGAGCCGGCCGGGGGAATTTATTTCCCCCAGCTTCCCCCTTTCCGGCCGGCCCAACCTGGTCGGCCGGTTCCTTCTCAACGGGACCGGTGGTGGCCGGTCCCCTTCCAGCTCCGACACCGGCGGCCCGACTGGCCACCGGTCACCTTGCTCCGCCGCGGCCCGGAACCGGCTGCGGCCCTTGACGTCCGGTGCAGTGCGACGTCACCACGCCCCTTTTCCGCGGCCCCGCTCCGGCTGCGGCGCCTTTGATTTTCTTTGACGCAGCGCAACGATGTCGGGTTCTTAAACTTCCTTCCACGGCGCGGCGCGACGGCGCCTCGCAATACTTTCCGTGTGATTCCCGCGTGGTGTGACGGCACCATGCCATCCTGTTCCATCTGAAAAGAAATCAAACATGAACATAGGAGGGGGGGTTCGGCCGTGTTTGTGCGGTCCGACCCCCCCTCTCGTTAATGATAACATCTAGTAAAAAATCCACAATAATCGATAAATTAGAATCATGAAAGGAAATAATTAAATAAAATAATCCCCTACCTCGGTTCAAGAATGGTGTTCGTCAACGAGCCGCGGAAGACGAGCATCGCGGAGGTCGGGCATCGCGGGAGAACGTCAACGTCGCGAAGCGAGGATTCGAAGTCGTTGACGGCGATTTCATCACGGAAGAGACGACGCGGAAGAAGAACGTCGCGTCGCGGATACGGCGTCACGGAAGAACCGTGTTCTTCGGCGGAGAAGTTCTTCGTTGAAGAACAGTGTTCTTCGCGTTCTTCGTCGAGGTTGAAGAAGAAGAAGAAGACTTCTTCCCCAAATCCTCTCAAGGTGAAAAAACACTAACAAAAATAAAATAAGACCCTTTCTTATTTTATTAACCGAACAACTCTTTTGAATTTCAAGAGTTTTAAATTCAATAACCACACACAACTCACCTCATTAAACATATTACATTAAAGTCATAATTTATAACTTAAGTTAACAAAAAAATTAAAGTGGGAGTTGAGGGGGGTTTTAGAGGATATGAAGGTGTGGGGTTCGTGTGGGCCCCACCACCCTCATAACCTCCCAAGGGAGGTTGGGTGGTTACCCAACTTCCATCAAGAACTAACACTTAGAGTAAAATAATAAAAATTGTAGTGTAATTATAAAATTAACTTCCACAATTTTTATTATCAACACTCGTGTAAACAAAACTCCAGAACAAGAGTTCCTAAGAAATTATCGGTGCTGTGTTTCCAGCGGTGCCCTCGGAGTTCGATTCCGGGCACCGGTTCAAAAGTCAAAAAAAACCCGCTCGTTCGTTCACTGAACGTACCCGAGCCAAACTTCAGAAATTGATTCCGGGCACACTGGGCCTCGGAATCGGGTGCCGTCAGAAACCGCGCTCTTGTAAAAATCCAAATATAATTAAGAAAAAATTTCCCTTGAATTTTACGGGTCTTTACACTGATATTTCATCATGGAAAAATCTCCTTTTCTCGGGCTAATCAAATTTTGAACAAACTTGAACAGAAGTCTAGTCTCCCCATCTAATTTAGCATTTATGGCCCTTAGTTTGGTGCCATTTCTAGTCAGGTTTTCCAAAGAAGTCTCCAGGTCAATGATGTCGGTTGTTGGAAGAGGATCCCTCTCGTAATCCTCACAAACTCCTTCATGGGGAATCCCTAGGAATACATCCCACAGCCTCGAAGAGAAAGGTCACTTTTGACCATTTATCCAGATTGTCACCATAAATCGTTCTTCAAACTCAAAATAAAATATCACATACTGATATAATTGAGATATAAATCTCTGGTAAATAGGTCTATTATTTCCAGTGAAACATCCAAGCCATCCCTGTTCTCTTAAAACTTTCAAAACTAAAGATCTGCTAGATAGAAACCACTCTTCACAAACCTCTTTTTCAAGTACAACTGTACGGCTTACCAGGTTTGGGTTTAGAGGTCCTTCGGGAGCTACCCTCAGTATCCTCTTCTGTTTCTTAGAGAGGCGCTTCTCAGATGAGGGTGAAGATGGACTCTTCATCCTTGGCATCCACTGAAGGATCGGGCGAGAGGGAAGAGAAGGTTTAGGAGAGAGTCCGGTTAAAGAATCCAATGAAACCCTTAAGTTTTATCATTTGGGAATGTCAAACATCATAAAAACAAAAACGCGGGAAATCAAATAGCGGTAAAATAAAAATTACACGATACAGGTTAAAATAATAATATAAATAATATTCTTGGTTGAGTAGGAATTACGGTGTGATGAAAACTAGTCATCACGGTGAGACAGTTGGTAGTCGTCATGATGAGACAGTGAGCATTCTGTGTAGTCACGGTGAGACAGTAAGTTGAAATACCGTGAGCATAAAGTCTTGACGGTGAGACCGTGAACATAAAACAGTAACTTAGAAACAGTGACCATAAAACCGTAAAGTAAAATATAGTAAAGTATTAAACATTAAGATCAGTAGGATTTTTACTTATGATTAATCATACCAAGATCATGTATGTTGTAGTCTAATCTTTTATAATTTAATGGTTTAGTGAATATATCAGCAAGTTGATATTCAATACCAATGAATTCCAAAGTGATATCACCTATTTGATAATGATCCCTCAAAAAGTGATGTATTACATCAATATGTTTTTTCCTAGAATGAGAAAGGGGATTCTTAGAAATTTTAATAGCACGTGTGTTGTCACAATTTATTGGGACATGTTTGAATTGATATCTATAGTCTAGTAATGTGTGTTTCATCCATAAAATTTGGGCACAACAACTGCCAGCAGCTATGTATCCAGCTTCTACATTAGAAAATGCAACAGAGTTTTTTTTCTTACTACACCATGATACTAGCCACTTGCATAAAAGATAACACATTCCAGAGGTGCTTTTTCTATATAACTTACCTCCCGCAAAATCAGCATCAGAATAACTAACTAATTCAAATGATTTTCCTTTGGGATAGAACAGTCTTAAATTGGGAGTATGCTTGAGGTATTTGAAAATTATTTTTATAGTATTTAAATGTGACTCTTTAGGTTTTTCATGAGAATGAGCACACATACACAAACTAAACATAATGTCAGGACGACTAGCAATCAGGTAGAGTAGACTTCCAATAATTCCTTTATAAGTGGTTTGATAAACAGATTTACCATTTTCATCAAGATCCATCATACAGGTGGTACTCATGGGAGTGCCACTACTTTTTGTGCTATCCAATCCAAAACGTTTTGAAATGTCTCTAGTATATTTAAATTGAGTTAAAATAATTCCATCATCATTTTGAAAGATTTCAAATACAAGAAAGAAATTAAGTTCACCCATTAATCTTATTTCAAATTCATTTTTCATCATTTTGGAAAAATTAGTACATAATAATCTTTTTGAATATCCAAAAATAATATCATCTACATAAATTTGTACAACTAAAACATCTTTAGAAATTCGTTTTATAAACATAGTAGGATCAGCTATTCCTTTTATAAAACATTTAGAAATTAGAAAAGTACTTAATCTATCATACCAAGCTCTTGGAGCTTTCTTTAAACCATATAAATCTTTTGATAATTAGAAAATATGATTTGGAAAATGAGGGTTTGAAAATCCAGGTGGTTGTTCAAAAAAATCCTCAACAATATATCCATTCAAGAACGCACTCTTGACATCCATTTGATATAGTTTGAAATATAGATGAGCATCATAAGCAAGTAAAATCCAAATAAATTCTAATCTAGCTACTGGAGAAAAAGTCTCTTCATAGTCATACCTTCTTCTTGACTATAGCCTTGTGCAAATAGCCTATCTTTATTTCTAACTATGTTTCCAGATTCATCTACGTTGTTTCTAAACACCCATTTAGTTCCTATTGTGAAAGTGTCCTTAGGTCTTTCAACAAGATTCTAAACATTATTTATTTCAAATTTATTGAGTTATTCTTGCATATAAATTACCCAAAATTCATCATTAATAGCATCATTAATGTTTCTAGGTTCAAGTTGTTACAAGAAGGCTTGATGTTCAACCTGATTTCTAAGAGAAGCTCTAGTCTGTGCCCCTCTCTCAAGATTTCCTACGACAATATCTAAAGGATGATTCTTTATAATTATAGTTGATCTAGTAAAGGTAGGACTAGAAATTTCAGGTTCTTCAATGGGTTCAGGTTCATTAGGAACAGATTCTAGAATATGTCCAGAACTGGTAGTCTTTATAACAGGTTTATTATATTTTCCATTAAGGTCCAGAAAAGATAATTCTTCTTCAAGATTTTCAAGAGAGGATTTAGGCTCATGTGGGTCGGTTTCATCAAACTTGATGTGAATAGATTCTTCCACACACTTGGTTTTCTTATTAAAGACTCCATAGGCTTTGCTGGTTAAAAAATATCCAAAAAAATTCCTTCATCACTCTTAGATGCAAACTTATAAAGATTATCTTTTGTATTGAGAAAAAAGACTTTGCAGCCAAAGACTCTAAAGTAACTAATTTATATTTTCTATTGTTCCACAACTCATGTGGGGTTTTCTTAAGAACTGGTCTAATTAATACTCTATTAATAATATAAAAAGCTGTGTTGATGCTTCAACCCAAAAATAAATAGGCAGATCATATTCATTAAGCATGGTTTTAGCAATTTCTTGCAGGGTTCTATTCCTCCTTTCTACTACACCATTTTGCTGAGGTGTCCTAGGGGCAGAGAAATTGTGACTATAGCCATTGTGTGAGCAGTAGGATTCAAACACTTGATTCTCAAACTCACGACCATGATCACTTTTTAGTATTTTAATATTAACTCCACTAAGATTTTCTACAGATTTGGAGTATTTAACAAAGTAAGAACAAGCTTCACTTTTGTGAGCTAAGAAGTATACCATTGTATATCTAGAAAAGTCATCTACTAGGAAATAGACATAGTGCATCCCATTTAATATTGAAACCCAAGATGGTCCCAACAAATCCATGTGAACCAACTCGAGAGGTTGAGAAGTTGAAACTTCTTTCTTTGATTTAAAAGAAACCTTATGTTGCTTTCCCTTTTGACAGGGATTACAAACTTTGTCATTTGGAAACTAAAGTTTAGGTAGGTCTCTAACGATGTTATTCCTAGTTAGTTTTCTAAATGAGTGTAAATTGCAGTGTCCTAATCATATATTCCATAACCAGGACTCTTTATGAAAAGCATTTAAACAGGTAACATTTTTCTTAGCTAAGTAATTTAAATCAACAGCATAAAAATTTTCAGTTCTTAGAGTAGAAAAGAATAAAACGTTTTTAGAATGAAAAACATTACAAGAATCATTTTCAAATTTGAAATTAAAACCATCATCACTTAATTGAGAAATACTTAACATATTATATTTATGTCCATCAACAAATAAAACTTTAGAAACTAAAACTGAATCAGTGTTACCAATTGGACCTATGCCGATGATCATTCCTTTAGAATTATCAACAAAGGTGACATGACCTCCATCAACCATTATTAATCTTTTGAAACAATAGTAATCCCCAAAAATATGTCTTAAACATCCACTTTCCAGATACCATGTCATCTTGTGGGAACTCATCAAGCAGGTTTCCTACAAAATAGATTTAAATAGGAAATGATTTTGGTACCCAAATCTTCTTGGGTCCAGACAGGTTAGCAATCAAAGCATTAGGTACCCACATTTGTCTTATGGGTCTCATATAATTTACATAATCAAAATATTTTTAATGATAAACTCAATTAGATTTATAACTACGTGAATAACTTATTGAAGCATATAAATGTCCAGAACTAGAACTACCAGTATTCTGTACAGATTTCGGAATAAATCTATTCTTGGTAATCTGTCTCGGTCCAGGTTTTTAGCCTATTCCAGTAGTGTATTTTGGTGCAACATTCTTTCCTAGAATTTGAGTTATTGTATCTTTTCTATTTGTGAATTTCTATAAGTCCTTTATATGTTTCTCATTAGACATTTTCAGTTCAGTGTTCTCCTTTAATAGTTGATAATTTTTCTCTTTTTCAATAGTAAGTTTGGTTTTAACAGTAGTAGTGAGAACATGCTCTTTCTTTAATTATTTGTATATATCCTTAAGTTCATTGCATGTCTCTTCTAGTATATTACAATATTCAAATAATTCCTCACTAGTCATGTTTTCAGAATCAAAATCAGATTCTGCATCATTTCCAGAATAGTAAGGATTTAAAACAGGAGTATATAAGGTCACCTTAGATGTGTTTTTCATGAAACACATGTTGGCATGTTTTATTTCAGAATCATACATTTCAGATTCACTTGTGTTGTCTTCAGAAGCAATCCAGGTAGCCTTCATACCCTTTTTGTACTTACTTTTCGTGTACTGATACTTCTTCTTGTATTTTAGATTTGGACAGTCTGCTTTTATATTTCCTTTTCTTTTACATTCATAGAAGATAACTCCATCACTTTTATCATATTTCTTCCAGTCCTTTTTCCAGTATCCCTTGTCGTCATACTTTCCTTTGTAGTTAGAATTTATGAAAAATTTCTTCTTCCTATAAAATTTCTTAAACCTTCTGGGTATTTGAGCAATTTCAGCATCACTATCAGAGTCTGAATTTTCACTGGTTGAACTGTCAGTTTGTATTTGAGATTTATCTTTGTCCTTACTCTTTGGAGCAGTAGTCTTGAAAGCCACATATTTTCTCTTAGGTTCATCATCTTCCTCTTTATTCGCCTTGAGTTCTTCCTCATAAATCTTGAGCTTACTAATGAGTTATTTGATAGGCAGAGCAGCAATGTCACATGACTCTCTGATTTAAACAGATCTGCCTCTCCATCGGTCTGGTAAACATCTCAAGATTCTCATAATTTGTTCCTTTGCTGGAATAGCCTTTCCGAGTGAATTCATTGTATTGACTATCTCATTAATCCTTAGATACATATCAGAAATAGGTTCATCAGTCTTCCTTTTAAAATTATCATATTTAATAGTATAAGTATTCAATCGAATTTATTTAACATTGGTTGTTCCTTCATGAGAAACACCCAAAGTATCCCAAATTTGAAAAGCAGTTTTGCAAGCAGAAATTCTATTAAACTCTTCATCTCCTAGAGAACAGTACATGGCATTCATAGCTTTACAATTATTATTGTAGGCATCCATTTTAGGTTTATCCCATGTTATTCTTTCAGTTTCTGGAATTTTATATTGAGATTCTATAGCATTCCAGAAATCAAAACCCATGCTTTCTAAATGAAATTTCATTTTGAGTTTCCACTGAGCATAGTTTGTACCATTGAATAAAGGTGGCCTATTAGTAGCATCAACCTCTAGTCTATTATCTATTACTATATTTTAGAAAGATAATTTAAAGAGATAAAATCTAGAACTAACAAAAATTTAAGATCTTTAAAGATGAAACTAAAATCACAGTTGGAAAACAGAGTATTTCAAAAAAAATCCTTAAACAAAAACAAATCCTCTGATACCAAATGTTAGTCGGAGTGGATACTCAAGAGGGGGGTGAATTGAGTTCCAATTAAAATTTCTGTTAAATTATTGTCTATTTAAAATCCACCAATTTATAAAACAAGTTAAACTGTAGTGAATTTATACAGATTGTTAATGTTCACTTAGCTTCTCAAAGATTCATTAGGTCTCAGTTAATTTAACTACAAGATTAAACTAACTTTTGAAACTAACCTACTGATTTAGAATAAGTGTAAACACTTTATAATTTAACTTTCAAAGTATCATTAAAATAGTTTTGTATTTCAAAGTAACAGTAGTGGAGTAAATGAGATAGATGTAGTAAACATTGAACTTAAACTAATGGTGCACAACAGATATAACAAGAGGTTCAGTCTCAAGCAGAGACTTAGTCCTCTCAAATTTATATAAAATTTCATCCACACCCTGGATCGGGGTTAACAACAGTTTACAAAACTATCCAGGCCACGCAGGGATCTCTACCACTGTTCTTAGTGGGAAACAAAACAAAGACCATGCCACACAAGGACCACTTCCACAGTTGACGTGGGTAAACAAGAGATAATAGATTTGGAGTGAGGATTTTGATATCCTCCAGTTCAGTGCAGGAGATAGTGTGTGTATAAGAAATACGGAGTACACCACACTATTCGAAAGTTAATAAATAAATCTCTTAGAGAGAGAAGATAAGAGTTTAGAAAGATATGGTGATTATCAATGTAGCTCTGGACTCATTTGATTCAGCAGGAATGCTTCTGAGTCCTTCTCTGGTTTGTCTGTTGAAAAATAGAGTGTCTTAGTCTGCCTGTCTTATTCAGGAATGAAAAAGATATATTGATTCATTGTGTGTTCTTCAGTGGTGTTGGATTACATTCATTAGAATTATTTGAAAGTCTGGCAATCTCATTCTTTATCATGATTGTTCTTCTTGTTCAGCACAGTGCTCTCGGGTGTATGTAAGTTCTTCTCGCTGTATATTCGCACACATGCACACCTCATCTGTTCTATATCGTGTACTACATATTAATCTTCCTTATATTCCACGAGTTCTGGCGGTAGTAATGATTCCCCTTTCATAGGTATGAGATACAGTTTCCTGACATTCCAACAATTATCATTAAATAACATTAATTGCATTAAAAACATCAAATATGACCATTAGTATTATTTAAATAATATTGAAAAAAAGTTAATAAAAGGTGTCAAAGTGATTAATTAAACGGTGTCTTCTTCATGTTATGAGGTTCATGGTATGAGCATCATGGCATGAGCTTCACGATATGATCTTCACTGTACGAGCTTCACATTATGAGCTTCACGGTATGAGCTTCATGGTATGAGCTTCACAGTATGAGATCCACGGAATGAGCTTCACTGTATAAGCTTCACGGTATGAACTTCATGGCATGAGATTCATGGTATGAGCTTCACGGTATGAGCTTCACGGTATCTGGGTCATGGTGAGTCCTTTACGGTGTCTGGGTCACGGTGAGTCCTTCACGGTATCTGGGTCACAGTGATTCCTTCACGGTGTCTAGGTCACAGTGAGCCCTTCACGGTGAGTCCATACTTAGACAAATATCTGTATTTGGACTTAAACAGTAATATGCAGAATATGGATTAAGTTTAACCATTAGAGAGTAAGAGAACATGAATCATAAACATAAAGTCTTGATAATATATATGGGATTTGTGATCAATCATGAGACTTGTAAATAATAAAGAGAGTATTTAACAACCATAAAATTTGTTATCATTAAAACATGATGAGTATTTATTATAGAGATTGAAGAGCATTAGTAATATGTGCAATGAAGATCGAGATTAATTAATATTAATAATATTTGTGATCATTAAAACATGATTAACACATGACGAGTCCAAAAATATATAAAATAAATAATAAAAAATGATTAAGTTCCCAATAAAGTGAAAAATAAATAATAAAACATATAAAAATGATTAAATTATACCTAACATTAATAATATTAAAAATAAATTAATAAACTTTATAGATTCAAAACATAATATATTAAATGTTTCATGTTATAAAGAATTTATAAAATAAATACTAGAATTTTAATAAATTAGATAAATATTATATGTTATTCTTTGGTATAAGATTTTATTAATTTCATAAATAATGGTGTGTCTATGTTATTTTTAAAAGGGAATTAATAATGTATATCTATGTAAAATTAATTTGACAAGAGTTTGATCTGTGTTAAATTGAAAAATCAAATGACATTCAGTTATATTAATTATTTTATGAAATTATTTAGTATTTTTAATTCATATTAATTTTAAATTATAAACCTTTATTCACAAAATATTTTACTATTTAATGTAAAATCATAAATATTCTGTTTTATTTAAATACGATTTATATAAAATTATATATATAAAAATATTTAAAATATAATACTTACTAATAACATCAATAATTATTTAATAAATAAAATTTTTAGTATTTTTCACAATTTACTTATTTTTATGTTTTGTTTGTTTAATTATCATATTCAGTATATCAATATATCTAATACATACTATATATTAGTATTTATAATTCATATATAGTATAATCACATTATTTATTTTTATCAATAATTTTTTAGTTAATAGAAATTGTAATAATTTTTAATAAATATTTTTTGACTTTTAATTTTTTTAATTATTTCATTTTTTCGGACATTAATCATCACCAAAAAATAACTAATAAAGTATACATTTATGGGTACAAAAAATTAATTGTTGATAACGTGACCATTTATCATTGCTAAAAATTACGTGATGGTGAACGGAACTCTTTATCAGTGATAACAAATGCACTGATAAAGGGAACATTTATCAGTACCTTTGACCAGTGTTGTTAAAGGCCATCGTTGTTCAAGACATCTTTTGAATTTGTGATTTTTTACATCATTTTCGTATTCATTTTATAATTTTTTAACTATAATCTCATATGTACACCATGATATTTTTTAGGGATGATGAATCTATTATTTTATTTGTGCATTCTGATTTTGACAGTATAGTCTCCCACTATATTTTAATAGATTGTCACTGCTTGTTATCAACCTCTATGATGACACATGCTTATGTTTATATTGATTCAAATGATAAGACATTATTTCAAATGATTGGGAAAAGGTATTATAATTTTTTTCATAGTATTATTACTTATGATATAGAATTTTATAATGGTATTGAAGGATATAGTATTGCGGGGAACATGGGATGCACACCAGAATTTTTAATTATTGACATGTGTCTGATAAAAATTCATGTTATCAGGGTTTTGTGATAACAATAATGATTTATTCTATTATAGTTTGGAATTTATTTCTATATAATGTTTTTGTATTTGATTTATTGTTTTACTCTTATCTTGTAGTGTCAATTGGGGATTATACATGATTCATTCTCAAAATATATGAGTATGTGACATAGGCATGACTTCTTGTGATTGAAAAAACATTTTTGAAAGGAATATGGTTTCAAAAAAATATTAAAAAATTGACAAGCTTATTAAAGGTGTATTGAATTGTTATTCATGAATAATTGTTAATAATTTAGATGGGGTTTTTATATATAACATATTAAATATAAATTAATTAACCTAAACTAGTGGTGGTGATTTTATACATTAAATTTAATTTATATTTTATTGTTGTTGTCTATGTACATTTCAAAAGAGTTTATACCTAGAGTTGGTGGATTTGAGAATTTGATGACTTATGTATTGTTTATTTTAGGTAGTGTGTTCCCAGTAATATGTTTGGAATATGAAAATGATGTATTAGTTGGTTGAGAATTTGTGAGAGTGAAGGGATAGAATGTGGGAAGCCTTGGGTCAATTTAAATGTTAAACATTTATTATGAAGATATAGTTATTTGTTATACCAAAAAAGGGTAAGATCAATTAAGTTCCAATAATTGGTGTATGAGTGTGTGACTCTTTATTCATAAGTGGATGAATATTAGTGTGAGTGGGGTTTAATATAATGGGTATATTTTAGGTAACATTCCAGAAGGGTGGCTATTTTTGAATAATTTAATATGTGGGTTAGTTCATTTTCAGTCTTCATGAAGGAAATTGAGAAATTATTTTATTTCATAATAAATAAAAATGATGGTATGATATGGGATTTTTATATAATGGTTATATACATGGTAATTTGAAATGATGTAGGAGGGTAGTGGCATAATTGAATTAGTTTCCACATTTTTAATTCCTTGAGTTCCTTGGGAATGAAACCATAAACAATTCTTTATGGGGAATATAGCTGATATTTAATTGATTAATGGTTTTTTTCTTGGCATTCAAGATCACAATTAAGAATTATAACTCATGAGGAAGGATTCATTTGTTAGAGATGGGTTATACAAGAGAATAAACCCTCTTATAATTAGAATTTTATAGGAATCCAAGATCTTTAAAAACTATCATTATAAGGGTTATTTATCACATTCAATTTGAATGGAAATGATAAATGAATGAATATTTTTACCGCTGAACCTATTTTTTATTATTAGATATCAGTGCACATTGTTTTAGGTGAAGTTACCTAAAATATAATCATCCATGGGATTGTATGTGTGTTATTTCTTCAATATTTATATGGGTTATATGAATCAAACATATGTAGTATGTTTGAAATGGGGTCTAATGATTTTCATTTTCTACCTGGAATTAAATAATATTTTATGATCCTAGTGAAAAATAATTTATATCCACATTTTAGTATATAACTAGTATATACTATTGAATGTCTAT
This sequence comes from Viscum album, assembly GCA_963277665.1. Lineage (NCBI taxonomy): Eukaryota > Viridiplantae > Streptophyta > Magnoliopsida > Santalales > Viscaceae > Viscum > Viscum album. The sequence goes on from OY728140.1 coordinate 477,828,142, forward strand.
ATAACAATTGAGAGATGATTGTGAGGGAATTTAGTTTGAGATATTTTGGTAAATATGATTGAAAATATTTTTGAAATATAAATTTGAAGGGGTGGAGTTGGGTTTATGTGGGTGAGTTAGAATGTGTTCCCATTTATGGAAATTTGAGACCTGAAATACCTTCAGGAAAACTCATGGGATGATTAGGAAACTATATCTTATATGATTTCATCAATTCTTGTTTAATTAATGAGTTATTAAATAGAAATAGTTCTTAGTTAATGAATATATGTAGTCATATAGGTGATCGGGGATATGAAATAAGGGAAGTTAAATGTTGTAGAACACAATATTTACTACTATAGGATAAAACCATCATTTGGTAAAATTATGGGGAACCTCTTGCATGAAATTTATTTTTAAAAAATTCTATTAGTCGTTGAAATCTCATGCACAAACATTGGCATAAATAAATAAATCACATACTTTTAGAATACTTAATAATATATTGGATGAAAAATATTGATATCGGATTAGGATGTAATTGTGAAATTAAAATTTTCTACATTTTAAATTTTATTGAGAAGGTATTTAGGAAATGGGTTGGTGTGGTTCTGAAGAAAAGAATTATATGTGCTCACCCGATAGTGTTTATATGTATTTACGTGGTAGTTGTATACCTTCAAGGTGGGATCATCATTTATTTTACACATTATTCTCTAAAAAGGGTTTTGAAAAATAATTATCATAAGATATTTGAGATTATGTTGTAATCTTTATGGAAAATTGGTCACTAAATGTTAATATCGATGAAAATAATAGAAAAAAATAGCAAGAAAATAGTTTTTTTATGATTCTATATTGAATAATTAAGATTTAATTTTATATCAAAAATTTCTGTAATTTATTTAAATTTTATTTTATAACATTATCTGAGTTATAATGGAATCTTATGAAAGATTAGTGTGGAATTTTTTAGAGAACTTGTTTTTTATCAAGATAAAGTACATGAAGAACCTTTAAAATTTTATATTGGAAATGTGAATTCTATATAATATTATATTTAATTTAATTTTAATCAATTTTGGATATGTTAAAGAAATATTATTGTGAAAATGAAACCATTTAGATGCATATTTGTAATGTCCAACATCAATACATATTAGTAAGATTGAGAGAATGTCAGGAATAAAGAGATCAAAACACTAATAATGTGGAATTTTGGAAACATGATGGAAGTTTAATGTCTTATATATTTTTTAGACATAAAATTAGGGGTCTCAAATGTCATATAGTTACTATAATATATTCTAAATGAAATAATGTGTAGTGGGTTTTTGAACAGGACATAGTGGGATAAAGTAGATCCCACCATATAGTTGAAAAATTCCCATTATAATTTCAGTTGGATGTGAATGGGATGAGGTCCCCTTACCCAAAACATACTGTCATAATGCTAATTCATATGGATCCAAGAAGACCACAAAACATCAATTTGGGTCCACTAGATTCGTGGTAGTATCACTAACCCCTATATAAATTGTGGAGTTTTGGTATTTATAAGGGCTTTCATTAAAACCAATCAAGAAAGAGATCCTCTCACTACCCAAAGATATATCTAGAGATCTATAATTTATCTCTCTTCCAAAAATCACAAACCATTGAGAGATCATCAATAGTTTTTCCACAAGATAATTAATTATTATATGATCAACATTAAAAAAAAGATGTGATTAGGATTATCCCTACAAACACATGATGATCCTGTAGTGATGTTCATATACTGTGGTGTATATGTGGATGACTACTAGAGGGATTATACATTTTGACCCTACAATGAAATGGTGGTATTTTGTGATCTAGTAAACTAGATAACCAAAAAAGTCTTATAACATGTTTGTGTAATTCTATAATTTGTGATATATTAATTATAAATTACATGTCAAAATCCGCATATTTGAGATTTTTCATTTTCTATAGTCTATAATTATATTATTTTTATTGGACATTACATTATTTTTCATCTGTATGAATGATCATTCCTAAATTAATACTAAAAATTAGTGTTTTTAATTCACTCTAGGTTCTTCGATTATTCTTATAACCTTTAATTGGTATTAAAAATGCTTACATAATAAATTTATAATTATTTATTATTTATTTATTTTATTAATGTGGTTTCAATATCTTTTACCATATATATATTCATTCTTAATATTTTAACATCATAATTTCGTCACATTTTTTCTCAATTATGTAAGAAGAAAAATGTTTAATATTAAAATGATGATATATCAGAATTAACATCTAGATGTGTGAAAGGATATGCTCATACAAAACCAGATTACACGACATGTAATTCCTATATATGTTCCATGTATTGTTGTTTCACATATGTAACTCGTGATAAAATTAGATAGATCTGATGAAATGATACCTATTATCTTAAAAAAAATAAGAAATGTGGATAGTTTCATACATATTAGCACATGGTTATAAGAAGTAAACACTGTGTAACTAATATAAATGTAGTGTATTCTTTTTCTACTTAGTATAGAAAACACGAGGTTTCCTAGTTTGTCTTTTATTTGATGCAAGGCCTGGGATATTATATTCCATGAAACATCATGTCCACATTCCATTAGTATTGGATAACATGCTATGTTCCTTGAGCTAATCCATGGAAGGTAACATGCCCAACCCCTACATGTGTTTTGCGGACACAGTCAGAGGATAGTACATTCCAAGTTAAAAAGTATATACCATGTAGTCTTCTTCATGCAATGTTTCTAATTATATGTTGATATAATAATTATATATATAATTTATTCTATTCAGATGTGTTTTTTATTTAATTTATTTGACAGTACACTCCATTTCATAGGATTGATAATTATATATTAAATCAATATCAATGTTAATATTTTGGATGAGTACACACAGTTTCATCTATGGATACTTGGGTACTTTATCAATTATAAATGAAATTAATTGGATTAAAATTATATATGATGGTGTGTTAAGGATCTTTAAATGAAATTAATATAAATTTAATTAATTTGATTAAATCATGCTGTGTTATTGTAGCTAATAAATAAAATTATGTAATTGAAAACAATATTAAAAATGTGTTCTCATTCAATATCGTTTGGATGATCGTGAAATTTTACCAACACTATTTATATGATTAGTTTCCATTTAATTCATTATGAATTTTTAAAATTGATGGTATATGTATCATCCCCACCTCTTTATTATGTATGTTTCTATATGTCTATGATTTCTTTTAAATTTTCCCCCATTAACTTGTCCATTAGATCCCTCTAAATCCATGTGTGTAAAATATTATGTAAGGATGGATCTACCATGAGAGAGGGTGTGGTCCATGTAGAGGAGCTGATGTGAAACCAACAATAGAATTACATTGGAGAAATGATGGGACACTGCAACACAAACCAGGCGATGGAGGTGTTTTCTCTTGGTCTTGAGGGATAGTTTGTGATCTTCTAGATAAAATGACTTTTAATAACAATCATGATCATGACAATTTTTTTCTTTCAGTTACATGGTTAATTATTTACATTTTTTGATGTATTGTGATCACCATATTATTGAATTAATAATAACATAAGATAGAATAAATTATAACTATATTATATGTAAATATTTAATCTAACATGGTTGATCACTTAAGTAAAATCTAATTAATATCAACAATGAATGTGATAAGGATAAAATAGTCATTTTTGAAAAAATATAAAAATAAATCTACTAAATTATTATATCATTATAACAATCATGGGACTAATATATAATTTAATCCATCATTCAATGTTGTCAACCAAATCAATATGGGGTGATTTCAATTATCATGGAACATTTATCATAATTTTTTCAATTAATATATCCTAATTTACATCAAGGGTGGACTTCCCAAGACGGACATGGTGTAACTAATTTTCAAGGGGTGAGGAAATTGTTTTTTAGGATTTTATGTTTGTGGAGAACACTCTACAGGTCAAAGAGATTTAAGTTAATGCATTTGGAATGTTATACTTACTTATAATATATCAAATAATGTTTCAGGACCATGTTTTTTTATGTGAAGGTAACTATGGATCCTTTCCACTAAAATATCTATGGTACAATATATTCTAAAACTAATGGTGGGGGAAATTATGTTTTAAAAAAAAATAGTGTTAGATTAATGAAATTTAATTAATTTTAAATTAATTAATGTACTTTGTATCAAAAAATGTACTAATTTTCTAATTTTAAATTTTATAAATGGAAAATAAAAAACATCAACAATATCAAGGTGATCCTTATTAGTGAAGGATAATGTTCTCACAATTGTGAATTTCAGGGAATGGTTTAAGAATTTATGTGTTATACTATTCCACGAATAGAAATTATACATAGTGGAAACCCAACTTCTAAAGCCTCTTGGTAAATAGGATATTGAGGAAGAAGTACATATCTATATAAAATATTTAGTTTTCATAATAGATTTCAAAATATTAATTCCATCCTATAGGTACAATAATATCTTAATGAAATATGAGGATATAGATTCCCATATAATAATTTAACGCATTTAGTATCTCTATCAATAGAAGGTGACATTATAGTGATGTAGGATCTAAAATTCATTATTCCTGTGTAATCTTGGAGAGTTAATTTTATTTATGCCACATGTAGTCTAATTTTTTGTATACATTGAGGGACTAGACATTATGGAGTTTAATATTCCTTGTGATATGTGTATAGATCTTTTTCTTCCCCACTACCTTAATAATTTTACAATTTTTTTAGGAATAATAATATGAAAAATAGTGAGAAGTGAATCATGGAACTTATTAATCTTATTTTTTTGTTGAAAATAACATGGTTCATGAACAAATTGGGGTCCTTATAGTGAATAATAGGAGATAGAACAAGGAAACTGGGATGAGTAATCATTCTAATTATAAGGATCCAACGTACAATTGTTCCCAGAATAGGTAGATCTAGAGGAAAGGAAATAAACAAGATACACTATATTTTTCTTGTGGGAAGATGGTCCATTAGATGTGAAATTCAACCATGGAAAAGAAGAAATGGTAATATTCTTGTGATTTAATTATCAAGTGAAATATTTAAATAAAAATATGTACGCTACAATATAATTCTTACAGTGCTCCAATTATTATCAAAATTTGAAAAAAAAAACATTATTTTATATGGTTTATAGTGGTCGAGTGGGTCTACGGGATTATAATGGTGCAAAGATTGAAGCTCCAGTGTTTTGAGACTACAATCTCTCAATTCAAAAATAATTAATTTTAGATGCAATGAATATTTTTTATCTTCTTGGTGTTAACAACGGAATTAGATCTATTCCTTTTCATGAAATGTATGGATTAATTTTCAATTTTAGAAATAAGAGGTGATATTATTATAATGATGTGAAATTTTATGGTATAAGAAAATTAATAAATTGAAATTGTTTATAAAATTAGGAAAAAAATATATTTTAAATTGAAAAGGAAACAAATATTCCATGATTATTCAAACATATGTTATGGAATCACCATTTTTGGTCTAATTAACAAGAAGTATTTTAATAAAGCTCAATCAATATGTTTACATAGTGTCTTTTGAGATTAAAACACTTGAAATATTACAGGTTTATTACATGTTAAGATGATCAAATCACCATTTGGTAGTTATTTTGAATGGTAAATACATCATTTATAATTAATACATGTTGATGTTTATAGAACTTTTCAATTTCATGATATAGGTGGATTATCATTAATTTTATCTTTACCAATGTCTTGAGTATATATAATTGTATGCACTTGATTATGTATATTTGTGAATCATTTGATATGTTAAAAGATTTTAATAATGTTGTTAACATAAATCTTGATGATTAGTTAATGAACAATTTTATCATATTTAGGTGTGGAATATCTATGACAATAAATTATTCTACATTCAAGGGGATTATGAGATTTTATCACAACTCAGTACATCGAATACACTATAATGGAATTATGATAGAGAATGAAAGAACTATACAATACTATAAATTGTATAGTCAATGATGAGTCATTGAAACCATCCATTATCATTTTAGGGATATACATTATAGGCAACATCATAAATATTAATCAATGAACAAAATAAAGGTGAAAATAGTGTTACTTTGAATTATGGAGTGGAATGAATGTCATTTTGTGACATGTTTCTCATAGGGGTGTTTATTGAGGCAAGATCAATCAAAAAATAACACTCTAAGGCCTGAAGTGTGTCTCCATAGGTTTTACAAAGGAAACATGTGGATACTATCTTTACATCCCTTATGAGAATAATTATATAATGGAAATAACGGTTATATTTCTTGATATAGAGAACATACTCAAGAATTATTATGGTATAAATATTTAATTTAATTTTGTTTATGCTCAATACACATGTCCGATCATACATTAATGGATATTAAATTTATTCTAGAATAAGTTATTCTAGAAACACATGTACTACATATGATCTCTATAGAGATGAGAAAATGATAGAGATATGGATTCTAGTAACCAATTTTGGTGAACCGTTATTGGTTGAAAATAATGGTCCTCTCTCCAAAATGGTTGCATTAAATATCTGATAATCTCTATGTGTGAAAGAATCCATGAATTTCGAGATGGAATCCTTGTATCAAAAACAGGTTTGGGTTCTGATTGATCTTCCAGTTGATGTTGAACCTATCTGGTGAAAATGGGTATTCATGGTAGAATTAGATATGGAAGGTAAAAAAATACATATAAATCATACTTATCAGCCAATTGGTTTTATAATATCAACTAATTGACTATGGAAAAAAACCTTAATCATGTTCCCATGTTTAAATCATTCAGAGTTTTGATTTCCACATTATATTTACATGAATATGATATTTCGAAAATATATTTTAAAACTGTTTTCCTTCATAATAAGATTTATGAGGATCTTTATAAGACGCAAAAATAAGAGTTTGTGACTCTAAATAAGGAAAAATTTGTAGAAACATTTAGGGATCCGTTTATAGATTTACTAAATTATCCACACCATGGAACATTTAGATTGATAAAGCTAAAAAGAATTTGGTTTCCTTAAGAATGAATACACGACATGTGTTCAAAAGTGGTTTATTAGGATTGATTTTTTTAATAGTAGTTTACATTTATTACATATTTAAAATTGGAAATTATATACCATCATTAGAAGGGTTTGTGGTGTGGCTAGGAAGGATCTTCTCAATAACAATCTTTGGTGAAGAATACCACATTCTAAGTAAAAATATCATGTAATATAGATCTAAGAGGCTTATTGGACTATATCAAAGTACATGCATCAACCTGATAATTAAGAGGTACATTGTGTAAAAATCCAAGAGAGAATTGGTTCCAAGGTAACATGGTTTACATATTTACAAAAACAAATCCCTCAAACAAAAGAAAAATTAGAGAGAATGTGTAAAATCCCATACACTTTAGTTATTTGATCTTTTATATATTTCATGTTATGTATGGTGCTTGATATTACCTATGCTTTGAGAGTAATAGTATTATATGAAGTAGAACCAGGTGAAAATTATTAAAACATTATTAAGGTTACCCATAATTATCTGAGATAAACTAAGGATATGTTCTTGAATTATCATGGAGATGAACAACTAGTTATTAGGGGTCATACAAATTCCTCAATTCAGATAGGTCAAAATAATTAGAAGTCACATTTTGGATATGTATTTTTCCTCAAAGAAGGATCTGTGAGCTGGAATAGTTATAAGAAGCTCTATATCAACGATTCTATAGAATATTTTAAGTATATTTAAAATTATTATATAGCCAAAGAAGTAGTTTTGGATTGAAAAAAAAATATTGGAGCTTTATGTGGGTTGTTTTAATCAATAATCCATTAAAGTTTATAGTGATGACACTAAAGTGTTTGCCCTTTCCAAGGATCTAAGGTCACATCATATCATAGTGCACATAAACAATATTATTATATCTTGAGGTATTTTTCATAATGATGTGCTGATGTAGTGATCGGAGTTTCTATGGAGGATAACATATAATAACCCTTTAAAAAATAAATATATTTTTAGATACAAGATTATCATGTGAGATCTGTGGTACTGAAAGTTGTTATAAGTAGGATATAGTGAAATTGGGATTTTATTGAAGTTGGTTCCCTCGGAACAAGTTATTTAGAATGTTATTATATGTTTTATATTATTAATGAAGTTTTCTATCACATCATCATTGTTCCCTTACATGTAATTTTATGTGATAATATCATTAGATTGTATGCTTCACAGAATTGTCATGTAATTTCCATGTTATGATTAGAACGAGGAGGTTTCATGAGAAAATTATTCAATATAGTTGTAAGGATATACAATACTACCATGTGGGGAAAATAAATAATGGTAATTAGGGGTTGGATTATCATAACACACAAATACTCATTATCATTATTTTCCCCATTGTTAAAATCCAAGAGTGTGGTTATGATAATGAAACTACTAATAAGACATCCTTGTTTCCATGTGAAATTTAATGTTCCTATCTATGAATGTATTTATTGGTCCTTAAAATTTAGGATTATCATTAATGAATATCATGACTCATTATCTTTGATGAATTGATGAAAACTATGATAACATATGCTTGTGGTGGGGGAGGATATATTGGGTACGCACAAAGTGGTGTTGCATTAATAAATAATACGAGAAAGTATTTATCCCTTCTGTCCCTCAATAAAATTTGATAACTCATGACCTTTTATATTAGTGTAACTATATACATAAATCCACGATGATGGTGTTTGGTGGGTGAGTTAATTTCCAGGACATTGAGTATATTTTCATAATTGCATGAGCAGGAAACCTGTTCAATTTGAGATATCATGGTGAAGGGATTATATTACATGGTATGTAACTAACGTGACTCCGAAAACCTTATCTAGTGTATTACATTATTACATTGGCATAAGATAAAGAATATAATACTAAAGGATTGAATCATTTAGAATTATTTTTAAATCAGATACATACATAATTCCTATATTACATATGAAAAAAATATAACATATTTTTTTAGAATAGCATTATTCCCTTTATTATATCCTTATAGACCAATCAAAGTAAAATTCATGGATTCTAGATAAAGACAAATAAAATACGGTTAAAACAATTGTGCAATACTGGATAAGTATATTAGAATACATCATTAATTAATAAGATTATTTATCATAGAATGGTAAATAACTAAACACACATTCCATTAAAATAATTGGATAAGGAATAACCTATATGAAATGGTAAATAACTAAAAAACATTATGATTAATCAATAAGATGATATTTAAATATATAAAGAGATAATTTCATTATGAAATTATCTAGGAATGTAATAATTGAATTATCACTGAATTGAATTCTTAATTATGGGAAATCATGATCTGAGGCATCTTGATACCTCTACCACTAAGATATTTCAACAATAATGTTTAAAAATATTGATAGAATCATATTTAATTATATCTTATATTTTTTTCTCATGAGACCTATTGATGCATCTTGGGGACGTTTAATTATAATCCCCACCCAGTAATATATGTCTAATGTATTCCTCTTATATCAAATAATCTATTTAATTCATGAATCAATATTCTATAGCATTAAATATATTTAATGAAGATGGAATATAATTTATAAATATATCTCCAATCAATAAAATAAGATTCAGCTAAAAAAGCCTCATGTATAAATTAGATAAAATTTATGTAATAAGAATATACATGATAAATAAAATTGATATTTAGGGGAAATTCAATTTCTAAGGATCATAGGAATGTGAATATTTCACGGAAAAGTAAAAGACTACACAAATAAATCAAGAAAGTGAGTGTTAATTATTTACTATTCCAAGATGATCACAAACCATCCGGAGGAAGAATAATGATGGTGTCAACACAACAATTCCCTTGAGTAGTATATGTAAAATAAATGGTTGTTGTCATTGATAAATAAAAATACTAAAAAAATATCATGAAAAAACTTCCTGAGGAAAATATCCATTTTGTTTGGAAAATAATATTTCAAAAGTAAAAGCAAAAGAAATAAATTTTAATAGAGTTTTATTTGAAAATAACAATTGGATCATATAGATTTTATTAAAAATAATGAGTGGTGATGATACTAGTAAAATACATTAATGTATTATACATTAAAACAATAATTCATTTCACTTTATATATAAAATACAAATATGAACTTCTTTAAGAATAACATCAGAACTACTTAATAAAATATAAATTGAAAATATTGGTATATCTCTAATAAATCATTTTCAAATTGTGAAAACAAAATTAAATATGTTTTTAAAAAACATGTTTTTGGAATAAAAAATATTTCCAATTGAATAGTGAAATGATTTTTGATATCATTAAAAACATTCTCTCAATTATTTTCATTACCAATGAGGGAGTACATGGGAAAATTACAGAAAATTCTTGAATTTCAAGAGGAGAAGAAAACGAATTTGTTTTATTATACAACTGTTAGGTACCATCATTGTTTGTAACTTCAGGTATAAACAATATATATTAAAATGATATTATGAAATAAGCACTTACAGAGATCATAACATTGGTGTGAGAATTAGTCAATGAATCAAATATGTTTGTCTAATTTAAATCTTCCTAAAATAAGTGTAAATACAATATAATATAATAAAATTTAATTACACACATAATCATAAAAAGTTAAAGCCAATGAAGAAGTAATATAACAAAATGAAATGAAATTGAGTGATGAATTTCATTAACTCTGTGTAATTTTTAATTAAATACAAATTGGATGAAATAATTAAAATTGAATGTTAAAATACCATTATGTATTAAGGATTAATGATATTATATGACAAGGGGTATTCTATCCACCATATAAAATAAGTTACATGTATAATATTACAATACACCTCAATGAAGGAAGATTGGGATCAAATCCCTTAACTACCACTTCCTTTTTGTTGACCTTTATTTATCCTCTTTTATAGTGGTTTTAAACAAATTATTAACATATATCATTATCATATTAGTATTTATAACATCATATATTATCTTTTTATAACATCGTATCACCCATTCATTAATAATCATTTATTTTTTTTATTGTATTAGGTATTAATTTCCTTATTTTTTATTTTGTGCATTTTCATGAAAGTTGTGATTCTAGTTCATATTATATAGTGACATTATCTCGAGAATAATAACCATGATATGATTATAATATTTTTTTCAGTTTTAATTATACAAAAAAAAATCTTGAATGTAATAACTCACCTCTCACCCATTGGTTTGGGAAGATGTGGTCGGTGTTAATAGTCTTATGGGGAATCAACAATATATCAATGGCTAGAAATAAATTACATGGGCCTTAACAACATGAGGGGGATGAATTTCAACTTTAATGGTAAAAATAAATATTAGGGGACACTAACTAAACAATCCTCTATATGATATATGATAAGAAAAATAGAACTCGAAGCATAACCTAGCCAATAACCATATCAGTGTACAAAGATGAAACCTGTTGACATAAAAAAGGGAATAAAAAGATTGAAAATTAGAATAGGCTCAAGGTAACAAACTATGAACTCATATAGGTCTCCGATATCAAACTTGACAATCCAGGTCCACGAAATTAAGATGAATCACTAAACAATTGACGTACCTTTTCTTTCCCTTTGTCTCAATAGATGACATCTACAAATGAAAAATAGTTCCTATATAGGGGATGACTCTAAACACAATATAAATTCACCAGTAAATTCCCACAGCATTCTACTAGGAAAAATGTATTATAACTTTTATATTAATTAGTTTCAAATAATTTTATTGTTTTATATGTATGAATAAACAATTTCCTACAGAAATAAATTAGAAAAAACCTCTAAAATATTTTCCAAATCTATTTAGAATTCCCATTACTTGAATTCAAACATCTATAAATCCACACATCCACAATTACATTCCCAGGTGAATGTTTCATACTCATGACTTGTCTCTCATTAATCTACAAAGTCAGTACCAGGTATCCAATACTTATTGACAAAATGGAAGACACCCCTTCCATGGGGTAACATCTAATGAAAATAATCCAACACTAACCATGTGCGAAAAAAAGAACCATTTCCCATAAAAAACTATTAGGTCTTTAAAAAAATTAAAAACCATTTTTATGTATCAAAATAAAACAACAATTTTAAAAACGCTTTTTTTAAAATAATTATAAATGGGTGTTCTCATAAAACCATCATATTTACACTATTCCAAAAACCCATAACTAAGGAGGGTTTCCATTAGGAATCACACAATATTTCATAAACAATTCAAGAGAAACCTTTATTTCAGGATAAGCATTAAATTTCTAATCAACTAGAGTCAATAGAGAATCCAACTGCCTCACAAATGATTGAAAAATGAAGAATGACATAATGAAACTCGTGATCTGATCATGAATGACCTTTCCATCTTGAAAATAAAGAAAAAAACATCAAAATTCCAGTCAAGGAACATGGATATATCCACAATAGATTAGATATAAGATTTTATTGGAAAGAAGGATATGAGATAATTGAGGAATGAACAGAGATAGAGACTTACTGATGAATACATATTTCTAATAGGCTTTATATTTCTTATTCATCTATTCCAAACTTAAGGGAATCATCCCTCCATCCTATGGAGAAATAAGATATTGTTTTAGAAGAAATTATGGGAATATGGGGCTTAGTTAATATAAATTTAATTAGATCCACTAATTTCATAAGTTCGAAAATATTTTATATAATTCGGCTACATGCTATGGAAAACCATGCACCAACTATGCAGATGATACTACCATAATCCACCCATCACATGTTTTGATTGTATGATTAGATAATTCATGCACCAAATGTGATATTCCTCTATGTCCATACATGCAATGTTTCTCATATACATTCTTAATGGTTAGAATAATAGTCCGCTAACCATGCACCTTCCTAGTTCCAATTTTCTTATCTTTCACGGCTCTCGGGAAATTTTTCCTATATTCTACTAAACACACTCAAACCATGCACCTATATAAAATCCTCCAAAACATTCCCAAACTCATCTGAACCTATAAAAACATAACCAATTCATTATATAAATTAAATTTTCATATATAAAGGTTCATGTACCTAAAACTATGGGTGGTACATTCTTCCCATCATTTATCGTTTCATCCCTAGAAGTTAAAAATTATATTTGTCCTAGAATAGTTTGGTCCATTTCTCCATCGTTTCCTTCTCATTATTACATCATTATTCCTCAATCAGGCCATGTGTTCCTAAAAAAATTACAGGATTGATGATTTCCCTAGGCAATAAATTCTATTTCCTATCCACAATTCATAAGGAGGGTTAAACTAATAAAGAATCTCTCTCTAGGTCAATTTCATCCCATCAAATCACATGGTTAGGATTAGGTTGAAACTTATTATATTGAGATAAATAAAAAATTAAGCAATAAACTAAAACATGGAAACAAATCCCTCCAATATTCCACCTCATTAACTCATTCATGTATCTCAAAAATGCCTATATAATATAGGGAAAACCTTCTATTGTTACAAAAATGATTGCTCCTAATCATTAGAGAGATAATTAATAAAACATGATCACTCAACTCAAATGAAAATGTTCATAGATGACTATCAATATATTTTTTTGAAAGAATATATGTCATCACTATCCTCTTACTGATCAATTATATCTTCTCCACTATCTCTTGTACAAGGTCTGGACCAACCAGTGAAGTCTCACCTATTTCCACCCAAAAAATATGGAAAAGAATATAAATATAAAATTATTTAAAAGGAACCATATATATTGAGGCCTAATAATTGTTTTTTTATAAGAACACAAAAAATGGTATTTGATCCTTTGATGAGCCAACAAAATAAATTATACAATTTTTAAGCATTATGACCAATGATTATTTCATTCTTTCTGATTATTGATCTATTTGATAATGATAAATGGTGCTCATTGTCAACTTTGTCCCAATGGATTCCAGAAAGGATTCAAAAAAGGATATGTAAACAAAGGGTCTTTTCCTGATACAATCGATATTGGAACACCATGTAACATTATAACATCTCAAATATAGATTTTGTAAAATTAATTCACTAAATGTTTTCATGAGTAGGGATGAATTGAGACAATTGTTTTGACCAGATCCACTATCACCCACATTTCATCATGTTTTGTAACCTTTGTTGGAAATCATTTGACAAAATATATGGTATTTTCTCCCACATCAATCCTGGAATTATTAGATACTACAACATGGATTATGGGCATTGGTTCTCTGGCTTAACATTCGAATAGGTGAGTCATCTTATAACACAATCCCCCATTTACCTTTTCATATAAACCCACCAAATATGTGATTTCATCATTATATAAATAATTTGAATTCATGAATGAGCATCAATTTTAGAATGATTGTATACATTAAGAATTAGTTCATGAAAAACAAAAGGTGAAATGATTCAATATTTAAACCAGAAAACATAAATTCCCTCTAGTTGTTATCCCTAATTTGTCTACCAACCATTTAGGTTTGACCTCAAGGTTACCAATTAAGTATGTTATATCTAAGTATCTTTCACATATCAAACCAAATCAAGAAAAAACGAATCTGGGAAGAAAAATACAACATCACCATGACCGGTATAATATAAATGCATGTCTGTTATAATTGAAATTATCTACCACGGATCTGAAGCTCCATTATCCAAATAATTGGATGAATATTTACTCAATTCAATAGCCACAAAATTCCATTTACATAGTGTATGGATCAAGTCAATGTCAAAAATTGAAGGTATACCATCCATATTCATTTCCATATATTCAAATCCATTTATGGGGGAATGTGGTTGAAGATATTATGATCTATAAAAATCATGTATTTATTACAAAAAATATAATGATTCCATGTTTTCAAAACCTGATATATAATAGCTATTTGAAAAACATATGATACGTAGTTATTCTCATGAAATAGTAGACATCTAGAGATATAAGAAACAACATTATCTCTCTATATGAGAACACATCCCATCCCAAATCTCGATGAATCATAACAGACTAAATATAATAATCCAAACACTAGGAACGTGAGTATAGGTTCTGATGTAATTATACCCTTAATCTCTTGAATGGTTTTCTCACAATCATTATTCTATTAAAAGTGAACTTCATTCCTTGTCAAGGTTGTCTTAAAATTTATATAAAAACAATATGTAGAATCCCACTAAGCACAATAAAAAAATTACCTCAATGAAATTATTTAATGGCTTCCAATAGGTAGTAGCTTCTATATTTTTAGTATCTATTAATATTATTTTTTAATAGAATATATAAAAAAGAAATGTTACATATTGTATCCAGAAATTACAATTTTATAACATGGAATACAAATGATGATCATTCAAGATCCCAACCCTATATACTTATGTTTCCCATTATCTTCTTTAGTCTATGAATACACTAGTATATAATCCACCAACCCCACCACAAAATAACCCAGATACATTTAAAATATATAATTAATCAATTCCATAAATATGGATTGTGATATTGTAAGACCCCAAATAAAAACAATGAAATCATAATGGCTATATATATTTCTAATAACTATCTTCGGAATATCATCCTTCTAAATGAGGTGTTGGTGATATCCCAAATATATGTTAATTCTATAGAACTATGGGGAAACCTCAAATGATCAAATAGGTTATTAATTCATTAAAATGGATTCTAATTATTTTTCATAACATGGTTATGATTATGATAATCTACACAATTCCAAATATTTCCATCCACCATCTTCAGAAAAAAAAAATTGGTACTACCCTCATAGTTGTCATCTATCGAATGAACCCTTTATTTTCTATCTCCTCCAAATGATCCCTCAATTCCCACAATTTTATTGGTGTCATCCAATATGAAAGAAATGAAATAGAACTGGTCCCTGGTATGATATAATTCTTAATATTCACATCTATATTGAGTGGAAACTATGATAAATATTAAGGAAAAACATTATGAAAATGGTCGAATATGGTTGAAAAAATCCCTATTCCCAATCTCGTCTACTAATGACAAAAAAATTCTCTCAATTGGTATGAGATTTTTCCAACTTCCACTACCAAGGGTCCTTATCTTCTTATATCCAATTCCCAATATCCTTTATAGTTATTTATAAAATCATTAGAATATTTGAAACTCACCTATAATGAATAGAAGTTGTTATGGGCCTCAAAATTCATCTTCCATTCCATTCACAGAATCAATTCATATTCCTCCATCTCTATCAAAGAGAAATCATATACGAACTCAATACAATAGATTTTTAACTGACACACTGCACATTTCAAGGCTCATCAATCTCATTATACCAAATGTTTTTAGTGATTCTAATCAAAATGCATCCTCTAAACATTTAAACCCATTAGGTTAATTATACAAGAAGTAACAAATGAATAAAAAATTATTATATAAATAGAATCTTGCATATTGGAAAATTAATAATTATTATACCTTTTACCATTTAAAGACCAGATTGATCTTATATGATCGATTATCATCTCTATGAAATTTTTCAACTACTAGACTTTTCACTTTATTACCCTATTTAGATTGCAATAGTTGAGGAGTCATTATATTCCTCGAATCACCATGGATTTCTCAATTTTTTTGATGAGAGATATTTTACTGTAGTAGTCCAGTTAAAGAATATGATACCTAGGATGCATGATATGTTTCCATAGAACCTGAACATTTAGAATTTTGAGAATATAATTTAATATTTCCTATCTGGTTGCAATAGTGACATTCTCTATGTGGTTTCACACTATATCGTTTCATATTCCCAAAATAACCATCCTAAAAACATCAGATATTACACCTCGATTAAGGATGTAAGTTGACTGAAACCATGATATGATTCTGAGATATATCACTCCCTTGATAATGAAATTTCCTCTTCCAATTATTTCTATAATTATACTTCCCACATGTTATAATATGAATAAACACGGTTCCTCTAGTTGTGGCTCCTAAGATGTCTCTTTCTTCCACTATCGTTATATTGACAATCTATGAATAATATATTATACTAATCAAGAAAATAATTGAGATAATTTATTGTTTCAACCCTAAATAAAATATTCAGGCCGTCAAGAATGAAACTAGATAATATTCTCAAAAAAAGTGAACTAAATTCATAAATTTGGCTACATATTCCGTTACTGAGAGATTCTACTACATCACAACAATGATATATAGTGTTCTAGAAATCCTTAATGTATGAGGATATATATTTTAATTGAATGTTATTCAAAATTTTCACATTTCATTCCTTGTTCCAATTTATCATGAAATTATAAATCCCTCTACTAGTGGGTTATATCCTTCGACACATACATCAATAACATCACTTTTATCTCTACTAGTGTCTAAAGTAAATAGAAGATTTGATTCAAACCATTGAATGATATGACTATTTTTCTTGACTGTAAATCACCATGAAAGATGGGTATAATGATCCTCTTGTCTTGGTTATCATTTATTCCTTTTATACACTTATTGAAAATCCTAGACAACACTTTGCACCAACTATTGGTTCACCTGTGTCTCTAGTGAAAAAATATTCTCAGAAGCCTCTTCTGGTAAGCCCTATAGCACCTACCAGTTTCCATTTTCAATAATAAAAGATAACTAAATTTATCCTAAATCTATAGAAATAGATGGCTTAGCTATTAAAAATTACCTATTCAATAATTTCTACCACCATGTTTATCCATTTTTTAAATTCCCCCATCAAACCCTTTTAAAATCTCATCTTTTGATGTAATTTTAACTATTTTTTAAAAAATAAAACCTTTTATCTTACAATTTTAAAAATAATTAACACAATAATGAAAAATGTAGAATTACTGGGAAGTCATATAGTCAATTCATGTCACGCAACTCACATAATCTAGACCCATAATGATGAGGTGAAAACTCACCTAGAATTGTCTTCCAAAACTCATGTTCCCAAACTCCCTGGTAACTTCGACTTCATCATGAAGATGTTAGTTAATAATTTTTATATTCAAATTTTCAAGTCCCTAAAATCATATATCCTTAATAACATCAAAATAAATAGAAAAACTTATCAATAATAACACAATTTCCAACTCCATGACTGAACATGACTAATACCCAAAGGTCAAACAAACTAATACCATTGGTAACATCCCTCCCCTTTCCCATTGTCTTGGGATGTGGGGGTTAGTGTTCCCTTCTATAAGTCGTATCCCCAATAAAACAATTTTGTAAAAAAATTCTATAGTCATGAATAATATTTGGTACATAATTTTACCTTTGAAATATAACCATCAAAACCAAAAGACAATGGAAAAAACAACATGATGCATGCATACAAAAATACAACTCAAAACAAAACCAAGGAAACAACCATATCCGAGTACAATATAGAAACCAAGTGAAATAACCAAAGTAATCAAAGGAAAAATACCACAATATAAATACAAATAAACAACAACTCACAATATATTCCATGACACAAACCAAAAACTCACACCCACAGTATCCATAAGAATCACTAAATAAACGTGATAACTTTCCTTTATCCATTTCTGTATTAATAGAATCTTTAAATTCTAAATATGATTCAAACATAGAATAATTCTAAAAATGGTAGGATTTTTCTAAGGACTTCCCAACTCAACCCACTAGGAAAATATTTTTTATCATAATTATATAAAATAGTTTAAAATAATTTAAACCATTTTATATAAAATCAAAAATAATTCTCCATAGAAGGAAATAATATTTATTTCCATATTTAAATATCTTTTGAATAACCCTTCCATGATTTCACCCATCCACACATAGAAAACATCATAAACAGGTGATAGTTCCTTACTAATGATCGTCCTTTGGTCAATCTAAAAATCATAACATGGTAACATATACTAGGTACACTAATGAAACATTCCCTTTCATGGGGTCACATCAATTGAAAATGAACCCATACCAACCATGTATTCTAAAATAAAGAAAAACCATATCAAATAAAATATATTCGCTATTTAAAACATTTCGAAAAAAAATTCCATGTATCAAATAAAATCCATAATTTTTATATCTTCATCAATGTGGGTTCCTATAAAGCATTCTAACTTCCCCCATTCTACAAAACCATCACTAATGCATTTTTACATTGAGAATAAAAGATAAATTTCAAAATAAATTCATCAAAATAATTATTTTCATTAAAATAATATATGATCTAATCATTTGGATCTGAAATAGATGCCACATACCTTACAAATTTTGGGTAAAATAATGAATAATTCAATGATACTTTAGATATGATCAAGAACTACATTTCCTTCCCCGTAACCAATCAAAAAAATTACAATTCCCACCAAAGAACATAGATATATACACATCATATTAGATATAAGGTTTGATGAATGTGAATAAGAATATATCAACAAAACATGACTATGAATAGATACATACCTATGAATCTGGATCTCAAATATGATTTTAATCTCTTACAGATCTCTCTTAGTTTGAAGGAAATCACCTCTCACATCATGTGTGAAAAAAACATTCATTTTTAGAGAGAATTAGTTGAAATAATTAGATTAATGTAATTAAATTGAAGAGATAAATTAATTTAACAGGCACAATTGTAATTTGTTTGGTTAGTCCAAAATATTTGGTAGGCCACACTACAAATGTGTGAATAATACTACCTCAAGCTACAACTTATACAATTGGTTGATAAGATTAGAAAATATGTTCACCAAATAAAATTTTCCACTATGTATAATCATTCAGGGATACCCCTTTACATCTATATAGTTGGGAAAAAAAGACCATTATTTGTGCGCTTACCCAATCCCTACTACCTTGTCTTGCACAGTTATTCCTTCCAATTTAATTGCTTCGTTATATTGATATTCTATATTCTTATTCCTTTAGACATGGGGTTCCATGTTAAATAAGATATCAAATTTTATGTGTGATAAATACACTATCAAATACAATTTTAATTATTTAGAATTTTAGGGTATTTTATTCAACCAACATTAAATAAAATTTTTCATTTTAAATTTTATATTTCAGTAAAAAAATCAGTTGTTTTTATATATTATAAATCCATTGTTGAATACCCACATTGTCAAAAGATTAATAAAATATTCTCTTAATAAGTTTTAAATATAAATACAATGTTCATAAGAAATTTTAATTAAATAGGATTTTATATAGAAGAACATTACTAAAAAGTGATGATATGGAAACAGAAGATAATCATAAATAATTATAGGGAGTAAGAGAGGTTATTTATCACAAAACAATTAAAGGGTCAATGGGAATTTTAGGACATAACTACTAAAATTAGTATTTATTTAAAAGACCATATCATTCATTAGATATGATAATAATAGGATAAAAATTTGGTTTTAAGATCTATTTCCAAATTTTGGTAATTATTTTACTATCTATGAATATTAGGAAATATAATTACATGTTGAGTTACTATTTAATAAGAAGAATTTCATCATTTTATTGAGCCCAATTTAATTTCTAATTCACCACTTACTCCATGAAATGAATTTACTAGAATTCAATTTTTTATTTTAAAAGTACTAAATTCACTTTTAATGTAACATAATATCTATAATTGAACAATAATCCATTAAATATATCTCTAGTAATTATTATGACAACACAATTAGCATAGTTTATACAATATACCTATGTATCCATATGATGAATTAATACATTAATTTCTAAAAACACTTCCAATGTTCAAGTTAATCCTTTTTATAAATGGATAAAATTATGACCCCTCAAAAATATTATTATCAAAGACATTATAATGAAGGTCAATGAATTTACAAAATTATCATTTCATTAACACCCTAAAAACATGTAGTAAATCATAATCATAAAATTCCAAACATGTGAATACCTTCATCTTGTATTCTCTTAAAACATGGTAATAACATAAATTTCAATAAAACTTTATTCAAAATAAGCATTCTACCTTATTCCATTACTAAAATATATATTAGTATATATATTCTAATTTTTTTTAAAGAAATTAACCTCCATTAATGATATCATAAACCTCATTTGAGAAAATCATTAATTAGTTCCCATGTAGTTAGTACAATCTAATTTTCATTATCCATATTAATAATGTATTTATCCTAACACAATTATCTTAGCATCAATAACATATTAAGGGTTATCGTTCAATAAATCATTTGCTTTCCATGAATTTTAATAGGCCATCATATCATTTCTCCATATCATAGGAATATTTTAAGATATCCATTAATATTATTAATGAAAACATACTATAATAAAATACCTAAAAATTTCATAATTCATATCACTAGTATATAAATTATAAAACACTCAAATAACATTATTCTTGAATCCATACACAATAAAATCAATCACTCCGCTTCATTTGTGGTAATAGAAATAGCTTGACCATGATCCATTTTCTTATTTTGAGGTTTATTTCATTGATTATTGGGGATATTATTTTCATAGTGACTAGTATAATTACAGTTTAAGCATTGAACATTTGAACTTTTTTTCTTACCCATATAAACATGACCATCGTGACCTTTCTCTACACACATGAGGAAAACTCAATTTACTTTTAAGCATGTATAAAGGTGTTTCCTTCTACATGTATCACAAGTTAGAAAATCCTTATTTCCCTTCTCCACTATATTCATATTTTTTGTTTAACATTCTATTTGACCTTTGATTCCCTTCAAATATATATTTTTATAGAATTATTTCCCTATCTTATTAGAACATTAATTAATGTCCTCATATGGTGATAAAGTTTCGTAGACTAGTTCCCGTTGAAATATTGGTAAACTATATATATGCCTTATTCCAATATTATATTTAAAAAATCACTACATATTTATTATTGGGATAACATTATTCCCACTAATATATTCCTGGATATCAAACCTAGTACACTTAATGGATTCCAAAAAATATAAATAAAGTAAGGGTGAGTTAAAATTATAAGTAAAGTATAAGTACAATAGAATGCATCATAAGTCAATAATAATTATCAATATTAATTGGAAAATAACTAAACACACGTTACATTAAAATAAATGGTCAAGAAATTTTGAATATGAAAATGCACATAACTGAAAATAGACCGGATTTAATCTATAAACAAAAAATTAAATGAATATATAGAAAAAATCAATATGAAATTCACATGAATAATAATAACAGAATTATAAATGAATGAAATTTATAATTATTTGATTGCATGATCTCAAGAATCATGATTCCTCTACCTTCCTCTTGTTTCCTTAAGATATTTCAAAACTACGGGTCAAAACCAAATTAATTCTATCCTAATAATTAGTCTCATGATACCTACTAATGAATCAAAGGACCTTATAGTCCTAGGACCCACCCATTAATTCATTTATCATATATTCCTCTTATATAAAATAACTAATTTAATTCATGAATCAATATTCCATAACATTAAATATCATTATTGAAGAAATAATATAGATTATCACTATTTTCCCTATCAATAAAATTAATTTAAAATTAAAACATTTTATTTATAAATGAGATAAATTTTATGAACAAAAAATATGAATAATAAATAATATAGAAATTTATATGAAATTTAAGGTCATCTAGTTATAAGAAAGTGAATATTTTACAATAAATATAATGACTTCAAAAATAAATAAATAAAGTGAATGTCAATAATTTACTTTTTCAAAATTCTAATAAATAATTTAAATAAATAATAATGCTGGAATCAATAAAAAAATCCCAAGAGTAGTATGTTTAATATAAAGTGTTTTTTTCCTTGAAAAATAGAATCAAAAACAAAAAATTAATTAATAAACAATTAGGGGGAAATTAACCATTTATTTTGCAAAAGATCTATTAAAAACTAAAAGTTCACAAAAAAATTAAGATCTCATTATTTGAAAATAGTGAATTAAACATATAATGTATGTTTAAAAAAGTTGATTGGTCATTAAGACTTGATGTATTATTCATGTAATACACATTAAAACAATGATTCTATCCACTTTTTAGTAAAAGACAAAAAAATCATTATTTTGAAAACGACATAAATATTTCATTCATTATTTTTTGTGAAAAGTAAAAATGTGAAACAAAATCCTTAATAAGTAACTTTGAAATGGTTTGAAAAATTTTATATAAAAAATAGAATAAATATATTTGGAAGATGATGGATTTCTACTAAAGAGTGAAATGAAGTTAGATTTTCAAAAAGTCATTTAGATAGATATTTTAACTACCAAATAGTGTAAAAATGGTACCATTACATGAAAGAAATAGTGAATAAATAGATGAGAATAAAATTAAAATGGTTTATTAAAAAATTATCAAAAAAATTCCTTCAATGTAAATTCATGTATAAACAATCCAGAATATAATGAGAATGTGAAATAAACCCTTATAAAGATCATAACTTATATGTGAGAATTAATCAATATATCCATTAAGTGTATTAAATGTAAATCCATCTAAAAACATTAAAATAAAAATAATGTAATCATTATTAATTACACAGATAATATTATATTATCAAAGACAATAAAGAAGAAATATAACCTAATGAAAAGAAATTCATTTTTGAAATTAATTACAATGTGGTAATTTTAAACTCAAAAACCCTTGGATGAAATAAATCAAATTTAAATAGAAAATTCAATTATTTATTAAGAATTTATGATATTACATGTAAAATTGTAAGTTTTTACACCATAATAAATAAGTTAGGCACATACCATTATAGTACAATTCAATAAGGGAAATTGATATTAAATCCCTTATCATAAACTTCTTTCTGGTTGAACATGATTTAACCTCTTCTGTAATAGATTTAAACATTCTATTAACTAATAATATACCATATTAATTTTTATAATGTCATATATGTTCATTTTATGACATCTTCAAAACCATAAGTTAATAATAGTTCATTAATTTCATTTTTTTGGGTATTAATTGCCATGTTTTCTCATATATTCTTTTTCTTAATAGTTTAAATTATTTTGAATATTATATAGTTCCATAATTTATAAAATACTAATCATGAATTAATTATAATATTTTTAAATAAATTATACTTTTAAAACTTATAATTAATGTTGGTCATGAGAAATGAACTATGTTACAATCCTGGTAATGGTGGGTCATTAGTATGCATGAGTATTGTTTCAATTTTATAATGATCATTATAGAAATAAGGTAAGTAATATTTTATCATTTCATAATTTTTATAATATTTTATATATCCTATTACATCTCTAAAAACTATTATATATATCATCCTCACATAAAATAATTAAGTTTTTATTTTTTAGTGTAACATATGAAATTAAATTTTATATTGTCAGAATGATAAATATCTCATTAATATTTTAATTATGTCACTTATATCACATAAATGCATTAACATTAATCATATTACCAACCATGTGAAGCGTCAGTGAAAGAAGAATCACATCGCTTCATGAGGTTGTATTTTGTCGTACCCAAGAGCAGTGTAATCGTATCCCCTATAGAATAGAATATGAAAGGTTATATATTATATAAATACTTAATTGGTATATTTTTTTTATTAATATTACATATATACTTTATTTCTATCATAATACCAAACTGTGGGAGGTTCTAATAGAAAAAATAACAACATCAATTTTTTGGCGGTAGTCCACCATACAAACGATTGATAATTTTATAACCCATTTTATAGAAGTGGATATGTCTTTTGTTCATTCACATAACAAATAAAAATTTCATTATATGTATTTTACTAAGGTTGTTATATCATAATGTTCAAATAAATTAATGAAGATGCAGGAAGAAATAATATAAAAACAATCGTTGAAGAATATTACCTCTTCTTTGGATAACCTCCTTAGGTTTACCCAAAAATCCTTCCTAGAATGGATTTATACAAAAAATAAGGCTTATTTTTTTCATGTAAGGAATTCTGGAAGTTAGTTTTTTGGTCTTTTATAAACCAAAATGCTTTTATTGGGGAAATATGATAGTATATGGGGTGGCCTTTTATGTGTGATATGAGTAGGATGCTTGTAATTGGTTAATATTAAATGTTTCACTCTTGTTATTCACAATACAAAATATCCAAAAATATATCAGTATTTAGAATAAGAAATTATAGGGTCATCATATGTCTATAAAATTTATTTTGGACACTTTTTAAGGTCATTGTAACCCTTATCAAGTTATTATAACCCTTTTTAAACCCAGTTTTACCTTAAACATAGAATATAATTTTTACTGTTCTTTCTATTCATTACCATCAAAAATTAATTTTACATTATTATATGATATAAAGAATTCTGGATCCAAATAGAGAATCATTTTTCTAAATTATTTTCATACAAGTGGAAAATTTTAATTTTAAATTAATCAATAAGGTGAGACAAGATATTTTGATTTCAATGAGAAGATATTTGATGGTTTACAATGTTTTTACATCAAAATTTAGTAAGAAACTTATTCCAATAACCTAAATTGAATTCATATATATATATATATATATATATAATATTACAAATATTACATTATAAAAATAAAAAAACTATTTATTATTATATTTAATTTAAATTAAAAGGTAGTTTTCAGTTTGAATTCAAAATTTTATACAATTCATCAAAAAAATGAATCTTTTCAAAAAATCCTAAAAAACAACCCTAAGATATTTTTTATATTGTCATTTAAATATTTAAATATATTTTTTAAAATAAATTTTATAAAAGTGGTATGAATATTTTTTAAATTCGGTATGAAAAGTTGGACTGAACCACCTTTTTTAAAAATAATTCTTTTAAGAAACAAATTATTTTTATTTTAAATTATTTTTATTATATTTCTAATCAACATATAGTCATAGTATCCATTATTTGTTTCGTAATATTCAGAACCTACAATTTAATGTCTAGTATATAATGTTATACTATATTATTTTTCATTTAGACACAAGGTTGTGTGTTTTACAAGACCTCAAAGATATTAAATTTAAATAAATATATTTTGTTAGTTTTTTAAGTAGAATCTGGTGGGACACTTTCACTATCTAATACAATATTTATATTTTATAATTTAATCATGTTACACTATATTTTCCAAGTATATTTTATTTCGTTGATCTAATGACCCAGATATTTATAAATGAAATTCCATTTTTGAATAAATAAATGTATTATTATATAGTCTAGTTATAGAAAACACATGAGCTACATTGGATATTAAATATCATTATAATATATACATAGTCATTTTTTAAAGAGAATTATTATTATTAACCATTGATAATATGGTTTCCATATAGTTACTATTTTGATAAGTATAAAATATGGGTTATGATAAAGTATGATGGCATATATATAAGTAGTAATATCCTCCTCTAGTAGGATCATACCCTATGATGCCTATTTATCAAAGTTTCTAAGGGAGATGGATTCACGGGGGTTTTCAATTGACAACTCCAAATATGAATTTCAACAAATAAAGAAAGATAAGAACTACTTGGTACCATAGCTGCTGAGAATATTCCCTCATTTGGGCCTTCGCACAACTGATTTGGTCGTTGTGTCCCATAAGGCCTTCAGGACACCCATGCCTTCGGCTGAATATGGCCTTCGGGCCACCTCAAGGCCATCAGGAAACCTTAAGTGTAGATTTAAACCAAACAGACTACAAGGAACAAGCTCTAGAAGGAGGATGAGGAAGGAGCATTCCCCATAGAAAAATCTAAATGGATTTCATAAATAAGAGGGTATGGTACCTGCCCTCGGGAAAATCATGTGAATTCATGGGAAAGCATAGGTGAATAGCCAAGTGAAGGTGGAGAGCTGATTTCACAATGAGGATGTTGGGGATGAGCAGTTCCATGTTTTTAGTTGGGGTTGTATGTAATGGTTGAATCCTATTGGAAATTAATTCCTCTAAAGCCTACAAGCTCTGTAATAATTATGCATATGGGCCTTATAAGGGTTCCACCTCAACCCTTGAATGGTAGATTATCAAAAATCAAAAAAAAGGAAGGCCTTTGGACCATTGGAGGAGGTGGGTTCGAATAAAATTATTCTCATCAGAACCAGAATTTTTCAATAAATCTAAATCTTGATTTTAATATAAAAATCCTCATAATTTAATAATTGTTTTGATAAAATATTTTTTAAAATAATCATTGTCAAATTATCCATTTGTGTGTTTTTATAAATTTTTTAAGATAGAATATTTTTTATTAAAAATAAATACATTGAGAATATATTGTTTTTATTATTACATAATAATGGACCAAAAGGGATGTAATAAATTCATTAAAAGTAATTCAATGCCTAATATATATTTATAAATTAAAATATTTTTTGAAGATATTTTATTAATTTAATAAGCCTTTATTGAATCCTCCCAAACCAAAATTATATTTTAATGTTTAAAAGTAAATTCTTTATAATCATGACTCACTTACAACTCACCACTTGTGTTATTTTAATATTTTTGGTTCTCAGAATTATAAACTTTTTAATACTAATGTTATTTGGAATCCACATAGAAAACATGGGACGGAGTTTGTTTTTTTTTTGATTATTCAATCAAATAGATTCCAAAACATATGTTTAGGAATAGATGATTAAATATCATCTATTTTGATATAAAACACCCTCTCAACCTCAAAATATTCTCTAATAAAAACCCATTGATCACTATTTTAGTATCCTTGTGTCTCTATCTAAATCCCCACTAAGATTTTCCCATTACCTTAAAAATATTTCTTTGGATTTTATAATTACCCTTTCAAGGTAAGAGAATCTCTCTCTTATTCTTTTTATTTAAATTAATTTCTTAGTACTATAATTTACTGGTTTCAAATTTCCTAGGCTATTATTTATTTTTATACATACCTATATTATCCTTATGATTTCCATGTAATGAGATACCACCTTTATCTCTCATTCAGTCCTTCCATAATCTATTGGGTACACTCATTATTCCATCGAAAATGTCATCAATTATCTACAGAAGAAAATGTGTGTACTAAATACCTATCCCTATTTCCACACAAGGGTTAAAGGCGGTGAAAGGGATTCATATATATAATTATCTATGTTACGCATAAATGTATATACATGATGTGAATGAGATTATTGAGCCCTGAATTATATATCTCCCCAATGCATTCAAAAAAAATTATCTCAGGAAATATCTTGTATGGTGCACATGAGGTTATACTAAGCACAACATGATATGATTTCTTCGCAGTTGTACGTGACTTATACTTATGATTTCATGTTTTATGGTATTCCCACATTCCTATGTTGCCTTGATAGTATCATCTTATATCATGCTTCAATGATCTTGTTTTCATTTCTAACACCTTTTATGTCATTGAGATATGTATCTAGACTAACATGTATTACTATCACCATGTTATGATTTTATTATTAACTTACTAGGATTTATATATCTCCCTTTAATTATGCATGTCCCCAGGTTATCTCATGCATTATTAGAGGATTTATGGAATATAGTGGCATCTTTTTGAGTTATTTGAAATAAAATTTTTGTTCTCATTTTTCAATATAATGTCTTATATACCTAATTCATGAAATATAATTATCCTCATGATCTTATGGTATTTTAATGTGTTTATCCTTATGTGATAGATCATGGTTTAATTTGTATGATATGGGTTTTTAAATTTATGACATTAACATCTCTCTCAATGGCTTCCTTCGCATCTTTCTAGACAGTAGGATTAGAATTTAAGCTATCTAGCCTAATAATATTAAGAAAGAGTCAATGAGGGTCAGACCCCTTGTATTTCTTCAATATTAGTTAAATTCATGTATTGTAATTATGTAGTTAGAATAAATAAGTTTTAGTATGGTTTGGTTGATCACCATGATTTATTAAAAAGTTTTTTTAGTTAACAAGTATGTTAAATAACAATAATATTAATAAATATTTTTTTCAAGGTCATGGTAAAGTAATATATATTACATTTATTGATGTACAATGAATGGAAACATATTTTATTATATAAATATTGATTTTTCAAGGATCTGAAAATGTCGATGATGGAAATCCAAAAATGACTAATGGTTCGATTTCAAATGGTCTAAAATACATATATACATTATTATTATTTTCATGTAAAATAATTAAAAATATTATTATTATAATAATTATACATAGGTGCGACTAATAATTATATATTTTTAAAGGCATTTTGTTCAATTTTCAACCCTAAACATTCCGTAAAAAATATTTAATTATACAAAATTATGTAATCAATCTTGTTATGAACAATAGAAAAAAGGTGGTTACTAAATACAAAGATTGTGATCTAGATACATATAATGAGATCTCCCTTCCTTGTATCCCATAACATCAATATATAATAACGAGTCCTTCCCCCTTTAAGATGAATTGTGTTTCTATCAACCTTGAACAATAAAGGTAACCAAAATTTACTATTCTAGAACTCAAATACTCTATAATGACATTCGGATATTGGGGTGCCCATGTGGATCACTACTAAAAAGATTCTACATATGTATTTTGTATTAAAATTATGAAATGATGATACATATTAAATATAAATATTAATAAATGTGGAATTACATGTTGATTCAATTCTATATCTTCTCATAAATAAATATTTTATTATTTGTGATGTTCCTCCTCTTCTGGTTGCAACATTTTCTCTACTCAATTAATCTATGGTTTTAATTATAAATGGAATTATTTTTTATGTGAAGCACTGATCTTTTATAAATTAAGACAAAATAATCGAGTTGGAAATTCCATGCAGGTGCTTCCCCTACAACTAAATCATTTACAAGGAACAAAACAAATATGCATTTTACATCATTTTACATTATTATTATTATTAATTTATAATAATAAAAACACCCATAGAACAGAATTGTTTAGTATCATTTATTTTGAGTTATTTTTTCATATAATTATACCATACAATATTTATTTCTCAACTGAAATAATCTACACATGTTTCTCTTATCATCATATCTCTCCGTGAAAAATATTTGGTATGTAGATAAACAAAGTAAAGGGTGGGATAATAACCTAGTAAGGGGAAAAGAAATGAATATGACAATATAGTGAATATAAATAATTTTTTTGTATTTCATAATAGATTGAGAATACTATAACTATAAACATGATCCATGATATATGAGTGTGAAAATACTATTAGAATTATCAAGATTTATACAGACAAAAAATATATATGAATTTTGGTTGTCATAGTAAAATTGCCCATACATAATCATGGGATTTTATAATAATATGTCATGATTAAAAAACATGACGGCCATAATAAATTTGAATGTGATAGTTACTAATACACTATAAAATGTTATATGAGACTAACTGCCCACGTCCAATATATATTAATCACATGGGAAGTAAATAATTAAAAAATTAATTAGATGGGTATATAATTATGGGTCTACCCAGTACATAAATTATTCAGATTCATATTTGATCTATATGAACAAGAAAAAATTCATCAAATTTTCAAATTTCATTGCATAATTTACCCAGTAAAAGAAAATAAATTATATAAAAATATAATAAGATATAAAAAAATTTCATCCCAAGAATGAATGTGGATGAAAATATCAAACTATATCCACAGTGAAAATATTAATTACAATAATTATTAATTGAATATAACAGAATAGGGTATTGATATAAATTAAATATCATTTTTTTAGATAAGAAAGATATATATTTGATTTTGATGGTTTGAAAATTTATAAAATACTCTTAATAAATTATTTCAATGGTTGGAAAAAATCAATGAAAATAATTTAAACAACATTTTATAATAAAAAATTAAAATAATGATATATCAATAAAATAAAATATAGGTGAGAAAAAAATACCGTGTGATAATTGTGATAGAAGA
This sequence comes from Viscum album, assembly GCA_963277665.1. Taxonomy (NCBI): domain Eukaryota; kingdom Viridiplantae; phylum Streptophyta; class Magnoliopsida; order Santalales; family Viscaceae; genus Viscum; species Viscum album. Next base: position 477,859,305 of record OY728140.1, read on the forward strand.
AAGAGAAAATTTTATATTTTTATTTTAATATGAAAAAAGATTTAGATTAACTATTAAAATAGATAAAATGATTTGGGATACATACAATATGTTATATATAACAAAAATAAAATGGATTTATAATATAATCATCCATTCAAAAATATATAAAAAATACCTATCAATACATTAACACCCAACTCTCTTAAATGCACTATAACTCCCATAGAATAGTTTTTTTCATATTAGTTATATAAGAACAATATTTATATTAAATTACTACAATATTAATCAATTATAATAATTTACAAAGTATGTATTAATTATTAATAGTATAAATTGATCATTAGCTGATAATAATATTAATGGTCCAGTTATTCTATTGCTATGGTGGTATCAATCATCATTACTTACTCATAAGTGAACCATCTTAATAATTTTCAATCTACTAGATTCATTATTTTTTTATCTTTTTTAAATTTAAATATTCACCTTATTGATTTTATAGGTATGGAGAACAAGTAAATAAAAAATTATTCTCTCATTATTGATTATTTTTTTATGCCTAAAGAAATATTCTAATCAAAACATAAATTTTAATATTATATTTATAAAAAAGAAGACTTATCAAAATGTAATAATTAATAATATCTGTTATATTTGTTTTTTATTTTAAATATAATAATAATTAAAATGGTAAAAATATTTTAATTTTACACCGGAATGTATTGAAACAACCCAAAACATAAACACGTGTAATAAATGAATAAGTAAGAATTATTTCTTTTATTTTCATAACATATTCATTTTAAGGATTATAATGTTGTTAATTATATGTTATTTGGATGATAACTGCAATTTAATAAGGTTAGTAGTGAGAAGTTATGTTAAAAATATACTAATGAACTAAATACCAAAATTGGAAAAAATAATTTATTCTCATAAATTCCTCCTTTATAATGATTGATTTGAGACTTTTTCATTTTGAAAAAGTATTCCAAAGTTTTGATATGGATTCCATAGGGGTAATTTAAAAAACTTTTATTAAGGAAAATAAATAATATGTGTGGTTTATAAAGGATGTATGAGAGTTAGTTTGAGTTTTTTTTAAATACCAATTTCTAAATGGTTATAAAATATAATAATGAAGGGAATATTTCAAATAAACTGAAAATAAGAAATATGGGACATAAATTTAATAACCATAAAATATCATGATAATGTTTCTTTCATTTTAAAATTAATTTATAAATAATTTTACCATTTCTATCCTATTATATTTTTATAAAAAAAATTATAAAAATTTAAAATAATTATTTTCTTCATTGAAAATGAGAGTGAGACTCTTACTTAATTTCTAAATACTATTTTAAAATATTAAATCTATTTTATTACATTAACACTCCATGTATGAAATATAACTTGTAAGTAAAAATATATATAATATATTGAAAAAAATAATTAAAATAAATTAAGTATCTTTAGCATGAATTATTAGATATTTATTTATTATTATTTGATAAATAATTTTTTAATGATAATTATTTATTATAAATGTAAAATATCTAAATTATAGTAAATGAGTAACTCCCTCACAATATTTATATGCAATTTATTACACTTTTAATCTACACGAAAACTATATGTATACCTAACAACTATATGTATACCCCAAAACAATATAATAACGAAATTACCCTCTTCCATTAATATATATTACATTTTATACCTCTCTGATAATCAATAATAAAAATAATAACAAATATCATATGTCAAATATCATTATTCATTCAATGTTTTTATTTATTTTAATGATATTCATGGGAGACCACAATGAAGGACTTTAATAGAATTCATTGTTTTTATTTAATTGTATTTATTATAGTTTTATAGCTTTCATAATTATTATTCATTTAAGATTCATGAAATATTAATTTTTATCTAACATTTTTGTTATAATATTCTACCTCAATGAAATAAATAATTGTTTATATTGGATCCATATTGAGTAAAAAATATATTATTCAATGCATGTAAATATCTAAAGGAAATTTCATAGAAAAATATGTGGCATTACTATAAGAAATATAATAACATCAATAAAAAGGAAAAGAGTTACTTGGATTATACCATAAATCACTCACTCTCTCTCTCATGGTATTTATATCATATAACTAAAAATCCATATCGGATCCATAATTATATGTCTCTGATAGGTTTTATGTCATAGTGTATATTATGGAAAATACAGGTAATTAAAAATGGTTTTATAACCCTCGATAGGAAAACTGCCAATTATGAAATATCTCAACTATCTGTAACATTAAATATCATGGATTGGTATTTAGGTTATAATAACATACATAATGGATATTTGTTTTTTGAATTCTAGAGATCCTTTATGTAAGGATCACATGAATGTGGATATATATTCCAAATGTATAAATACTGTAGGTAGGAACAATTTAATATTGAGTATGAAAACGTGATATCATAAAAATTCTCCTTGATGATGTAAGAAAAATATTGAACATATATTAAGTTGACTAAAAAGTCATTGAAATAAAAAATGTACAATATGAAAAATTTGAAGACTTGTAGGTGATATCCATTATGTTATTTAGACATTGTAAATAGAGTGATTGATGGGGTGGTAATTACAAGTGTATTTGATGAAGTTTTCAATGTTTTTAGAAATAATAAGATGATCTTCAAAATATTATCCATAAGAATTCATCAAAAAATTGGTTATAAATGACAGTGATTTAAAAAATGTATCTAAATATAATTTTCAAAGAACTCTCATGATAGATAAAATTTTTATGTAGAATGATGCCTATATTTTATAGATAAATAAAAAAAGGGAATCCAATATTACAAATAAAAAATACAGAAGGTTAAGGTTATCCAAATAATGATGCAGTTAATTGTCTAAATTTCATTCATCCACGCTAATTTAAAAGAGGTTAAGTAAAATTCGATAGAAAACTTACACAAAACTTTTATTGATGTCTAAATAGAGAAATATTTGCAAATAATGTCTCAGTGATCTTTCGGGAGGTGAAAGAGGAATATATAATATTTTTTTAAGAAGAACAATAAATGTATGATTGTTTAAGGGAGAACTGTTATACAGTAAAGAATAGGTGAATTATCTCATATCTAAATTTGAGGTTATTGATGGTAAGAGAGATAAAAAAGTTATGGATATGGTTTCCACTATCAACATATTAAAAAATTAATTAACCTATGAAAAAAATTGGACCATGAATAATTGGTTAAATTAAATAAAATACATAGTTTAAATTATTTTTCGAGGATGTTTATTAATAAATTATGATAGTGTTGTTAATTATTTATTGGCGTAAATTAAACCACAAAATAATGATGTTTTATGTCATGAATAATGATGTTGTAACTTTCAAATCTATAAAATATCAAATAAAGGGAAGGATGTGAAATTAAGTTTCACAAATTGATGGTAAATGTTGAATTGTTTATGGATATACAAAATTAATAACCTATAAGATAAAGGGAATGGAATAGGTAACATATAAACTGCATTATATTGGAATAAAACATAATAATCTAACATGAGTATCCCCTCTTAGTATTACATCTAGTAAATTTATAAAATTATTAATCATTTATAATGAATACGGAATCGAAAAAGTTAAAGTATATTAAAGTTACTTGTTGTATATATTAGAATAAAAAATTAAATTATCAATAAATTTATTATTTTTGATATTATAAAACCCAAAATAATATTGAACTAATATAATGTTTAGATGATACAACCAACATGAAGAATTTCAATTTGGGTAGCTTCCCAATGGAAATTGTTCATTAAAATCATAATCAGTAAAAAGGACAATACAAATTAGATATACATATCATTTCAATATTAGTTACTCAAAAACATTAATCTCTATTTGTTATTTAATAATGCTAGATAATTTCAAATTTTAAAATCTAGTTAGATTCACTTCTATTCCAAAAAAATCCCATGGTTATTTCTTTTTTTAGTTATTCAAAAAATCCATTTTTTCCTCAATAAGGATATTGAGTACACAAATGAAGATGAGATATCGTTCTCCTAGTAGTTATCAATTAGAATACTCAAGGAATGATATAGACTTGAAGAATAATTTTACCATTATAGAGGTAGGTTATATATAATATTTTAAAGGTTTTATTGATGTCAAGGCTACCCTAATTACTAACTAAACTCATGAATAAAATAGAGAAATATTTAGAAAGAAACATGTTAGAAGGTTCTACACAAATACAATTTGGGAATGACATGTAGATCTATTAATATTTTTTTCTTATATGATGGGGAAGAAATTTATTAAATAAAATAATGAAAAATGAGGAGAAAAAAGTGATTTTTGATTGATGGATCACTTAAGATAAAAAGGTCAATGAATCCATTAGGAGATTTAAATTACAAATTTCAATACATTACTCTATATTTATTAATTACATAGTAATATTTTTGGTAGATTTTTACTATGTAGATCTAATAATACAAATCAAATTTTCTAAAATTCTTGAAAAAAAATGGAAGAGATGGATTAATTATAATATAGGAAAAAGGAAAAAAATAGTTTATATAAAATTAATAGAATTGAATACTATTGTTTCCTATCATAAATGAATGATTATAATTTATCGCATTAATCGCCTGGCCATATCAATAAATATTTAATATATTAATTGATCAATCGTGATTTTTCAAAGGATATTTCTATGATTAAAATAGATTGATGCAAAACAAAGAGTGTTCTAAAAAAATAGTTAAAATATTACACAACTCATAGTAGTAGTATAATAACTTATGAGATCTAGTTCATGAATTTTTATATGGTCTCATACACTCATAATCTTATAGAGGTCATATGTACTTTTATTATTCATTAATGGTTATATTTAAGTAACAATGGTTGTATATTATATGAAATTAAACAAATTGATGGATTTATTATATGATATTGAATAATATATTATAATATATATAGAATATATATTTATAAATTTAGATTCAAATATAACTTCAATTTTTGAAATGATTTTGTGAAATATTTTCAATATAATAATGTAATATTTTAACTATATAGTCCTGTGAAGAAACCAAAATAAAATAGGGTTTTATAAAAATAATATAGACTGTAAAAATATATATGGAATAATGGGAATTGAAATGAAATTTTAATAAATTTTTTATATGATGGTATTAATATTTTTGTTTATATATCTAATCACAAAATATTACAATAAGAATAAAAATACCCCATATGAGCAGAGAGGTGAATTATGATGTTTTTTGGTTTTATTTTTTTTCTAATGATCACATCCTTTTGGTCATATAAAAACCCAAATTATATAATTTTATATCTTTCAAATCATATTTGAATAAAAAAGTATTGAATATATGAACCCTATATTTTCCATGGTTCTCATCAAAGGGAAAATCCTAGGAGTACACATCGATAGTGTGCCAATGTTATATAGTTTAATACAATACACTATAGTTACTAATGAATTATGGAAAATCTATATTACTCACCCTAAGTGAACATCCCATTCTTAACATCAATCAGATTGGTTTAGTACATGTATTTCATAGAGAATATGAAACCCAAAGATTTTGATATTTTTTGGTAGAGTGAGGTAATTATGATGGTGTATATGGTGATTTGTTGACACATTTTATTTTTAATATTTTTCTTTTATAATTTAACTTTTTTTGTGGGTTATAGACTGATAATATCTTTCTTGTATCTCATATATTTATCTGATTGATATAGTAAATAAATTAAGGGACAAGAGAATTTACAATTTTTGTTCTAATGAGGATCTAACTCCTTACGAGTCTTGATACACTATATTATCCAAAATGAATAAAATTTAATAAAATATATAATATATATACATAAAATTGTTATGAGAAATATTCTAAAATTCTATTCAAATATTCTCTAGAAATTTCTTGTTTTCAAGTGTTCATTATAGCCTCTATTGATTAGTTATTTACACAGACATCCTATTTGTTCAATCTATCTCCAAAAAAAATTATGGCCCACTTTTAGTGATGTCCATAAGCTTCTTTCTGTTATTTTTTTAGGGGTCCTCGTGATCTTTCCACGAGAATCACTTCGAATCATTTTTTACATGATGTATTTATCCATCATTGGTCTCTTTACATCTATAAATTAACATTTTTTGGAATAATTTACCTTTCTCACTTTAATAAATGAAACAGTGATCTTCTTCTCACAATATTTCTTGTGTAGTGATGTGAGTTCTTAATATTCTCAAAGTACATAATCATACTTTCACCATATATTTATACTCATAAAAAAATAATCTAGGAAAAATATCTACCATTTTTGGAATAAATAATTCTACAGCTATAGGATATAGATATGATCATATTATTTAATTTGATAAAATATATTTCCAAATTACAACTCATTTAATTTTCCATTTAAATCTATACATAAACATCTTGAAGACATATGAATTTATCTTTATGTAATTAATGATTATCTCATGCTTTTTAAAACACCTAAATGATTTTTTTCTTCTTGATTCATTACATAATAAATAAAAACCACCATTATTATTTTCTATGGATCATAATTCCAATAAATTAACTCTTATTCTGCATGAATATCACATGTGTCGAGGTCACTCATCCACTATTCATTTTATCATAAAATATCTTGTAATTTATTAAATCACTTAATTTACATACACATGAATCGACATTCATGTATCACTATTTGGAAATCAATCATCTATGTATTTAGTTAAATCAAATAAACTAAATTAGAATATAATTAGTTTTCATATATCATATAGTATTTCTATAGGTGGATTAGACTATAAAATTAATTCTATATTTTTACAATATACACCATGCATATATTCATGGTTCTAACATAAAAAAAGTTGTGCATGGTCTATCTATTAATATCGTACATGCCTTATTTTGTCTCTGGTATTTTCTTTATATAAGTATCACACCTACATCAAACTAGAACAATATTTCTTTTTTGTTATTACCAAAATTTAATACATGTTTGTTTAAATACATGTTTTATATACATGTATATAATGGTTTTTTAAAGCACTCCCACTAATTTTAAAAAGTGTCTTGATTGAACTTGTTCATATATACGAAATCAAACACATATGGTCAATCATGGTTAGAAGTGAGGTAGATCAAACACCTCACTATAGTTTTAGACACTCAATATCAATTTATTTCTAACCATTTATGATCTATGATCAATTAATGTAAGATATATTTACTCATGGAATCATATCCTTCAACTAAGATACATGCATGGTAGATGCTATAAAAAACATTTTGTGGCCTCATATGGATGCACAAGTCACTCATGGATGATCATATTTTAATAATCTAGTTGATACATATATTTTTAGTAGCATCATGGATCATATGGTTGATCTCATTTATGAATCATATGGTTGATCCTTATTTTGAAATTATTGTTTATCCATTGACCATGTAGTGCATAGAACCAAAACACTGCAAATTGAAGATGATAATTTTGTGTAGGTGTGAAGAGCATAAAAAACAGTGATCATTAAACATGGATATATTCATATCATTTTATGAAATTTGAATTGTAATCACATTGTGATATCCCAAATAGAATATTCACTCCACCTCATACCACATAACCCACATCACTTTTTTTATTTCATACAAAAGGAATTTGGTTTAAGTCCCTCAAAAAACGCACACAACCTCCTTCAGAGGTGCTTTCTATCTCAAAAGAAGCCAAATAAACCAATGAATTCTACTTTATGTTCCATATGTGAGATATTCTCATTCCATCATACCTATATAGGGAATCCACCTTCATTGTTCTCCTTATCCACCTCAAGTGATTGAATCTAGGATGGATCTGGGATGGTTGAGCCTAATCCCACAAACACTATTGAATTTTCTTAGAATTGGATCATAAAAGGTTTCAATATTTTCTATTAACACCTATAAATAATCAATATCAATATAAAATTCAATTTTTAAAATCTTAAATATAATTCACACTAATAAATATTTACATGATATTCACTTAAACTAATCATCTAACATAATTTATAAATATATATATTTTTATATATATTCATTTCCCTTAAATAAATTATTATTTTATCGTCAACCTTGATAATTCGTAGTTTAAACTAATAAAGTGGTGGTTATTAATTAATCTAAATTTAGTTCCATCTATAATCATCATTATACAATTTTCAAGATATTATGACTAGTTTCAACAATCATCACAAGTAAAAGGGTTTCTTAAATATTTTCACATAGGTTCTTCATGCAACAACTAATTTATTCAATCAATACTTATGTAATACATTATTAATCTCATTAATACTCCAACAAATTTTTAATTCCTTATTAATCTAAAATTCAATACCCACAATGGATGATCAATCTCTCCCTTTTTATATATTTTTAATACCCTCAACCTTCTCTTGCAATCCATGTTCCATATCTTCTCCAACAAATTGACTACAAGTAAAAAATGGAATGTATGGTATTGTTTCTGACTCTTATTCTTTTTATTCCATATTGACAAAAGTTTTTTTAAAAAAAATTATACTATTTTTGACATAATGAGTAACCATTATCCCCCTTTTAGTGAAGGTTTCTATCACAACTGTTTTGTTATAAAATATCACTTAATTATTTTATTCTGTGTCTATATGGGATAAAATAGTGTAGAAAACAAGAGGGAATTATTCAAGGGGGTCCATGTTATCCTTAATACCAATATATGTGATACAATGTTCATAACTACCCAAAATTTTCAAACTAGGGGTTATTTAATGAGAATAATTTTGTCCTTCACACACTTTAACAAACACAAAAAACATCTCACAACACATCAAACTCTATTTTCCCTCATTATTTTAGAAATTGTAAATAAAAAATTATAAATTTATTTAATACAATCAATATAAAGTGTTAGGAGTGTGTTTTATGAAACTCCTTCGTAAAATTTTTCAAATCTATCTAGAAATTCTAGATTTACTGAATGTAATCAGATGAAACCTTCTCCTCATGTTTTTAACCACCTCAAGGGATACATTGTTCTTCATTTAATCCTTGAAAATCCGTGACAAATAGAAATTATTAACTATGTAGTATTCCACACCCACATATATATCAGTTAATTACCTATAAGTTAGTACAAATAACAAATGGAGAATATATAATACAAATTACCTTTTTGTCCTTTTACAGAAAAACTAAGGCATAAAATATTTTCTCAACCTTTGCTTGTTTTTTCCTTCAATATAATCAGTTTTATTATTATTGAGAACCTAAATTGATTATTGGTGAATCTTATTTAATTGAACTTATTTCATATTAAAACTAAATTTCACCATTCATATTAATTCAAAATCACCTCCTTCTTGAACGAATTCCTTTATCTCTGTAATTCTATGGCGTCTTCTCTTTTTTTCTCAAAAAAGACTTATGTTTAAAATAATGACTAGTTAATCTTCATATATATTCTTTATGATCTTGTGGATTCTACCCTAGATCATTTTTAACATAAATTTTTTTTATTATAGATGTGTTTCTTTATTTTTATGATGTTAAATTTTGTTATCTCATGTTTTCCCCCTATTAAAACAAGAAAGTATTATGGTAGTGTCACGTTATACCACTATTAATAGTCTTTTTTTCGGGAACAACAATAGCACCAGGAATATAATTTGAATTTTGTCCATACATATTGTAGATACATCATCCTATAAAAAATATTTTTTATTGGTATATTATTATGTATATGGTTCTATCCTCTTAATGGGATATATCTTTTAAAATTATTGTTAATTCAACAAAATATAGAGGAAATTTTATCAAAATAATCAATAACTAAAAATTTTCTACATTAAACATTACAATAAATACAATAGAAGGAAATAAATTCAATATTTTTTGTCAGAGTGGATACTCAAGAGGGGTGAATTGAGTTCCAATTAAAATTTTTGTTAAAAATATTTATCTTAAAATCCCCCAAATTAAAACTAAGTTAAACTGTAGTGAATTTATAGAGATTGTAAAGGTTCAATTAGTTTCTCAAAGATTAATTAGGTCTGAGTTAATTTAATCATGAGATTATATTAACTTCTGAAACTAACTTACTGGTTTACAATAAGTATAAAAACTTGTTAATTTAACTCTAAATGTAACTTAAAAACAAATTGTATTTTAAAGTAATTAGCATCGGAATAGAAAATATATATAATATAATTTAGATTTAAAGTAAGATGCACAGAAGTTATAACCAAGAGGTTCAATATCAAGCTGAGACTTATTCCTCTCCACCACAATTCTTCGTGGGAAAAAAACAACAGCACATAGGTTGTCCAGGTCTTACTTGACCTCTACCACCATCCACAGTGGGATACAAGATATTTATAGAAGGTTTGTGTGAGGATTTAGAAATCCTCCATCTTAGCTCAGGAGACAGTGTGTGTATAAAATTTACAGAGTATCCACACTTCTCAAAATGTAAATAAAATAATCACTGAGAGAGTATATATGAGTTTTAGAAAGCTCTAGTGATTTGATGTGCAACTCTAGACTCTTGACTAATCAGGAATACTTCTGAGTCCTTCTCTGGTTTTTGTCTGAAAAACATAGGGTCATTTTATTCAAGTTCAGTTTGATCATCTTGAGTGCATGAACAGCTCATTGTAGTTCTTCAATCCTTGACTATGGTGCATCTTTTGTTCTACTCTAAAATGAATGTTTTTGTGTATGTACAGTGTTCTTCCAGTATGAATGTAGACCTTATTTTCTGTGTGAGTGAACCTCTTTCCAACAGTATTCAGCCCTTTCTTTTCCACACACTTAACGTGTCTCCTTAGTCACTTTCTGTCTAGCCTCTTCCCTTCCATTTATAAATTTCATCTCCGGAAAAAGAAAATGATTACATTTTTACCAGTACGTGGTACGGTTCTCTGACATGCCAACAACTACCATTAAATAACATTAATTGGATTAAAATCATCAAATATTGTCGTTGATTAATAAATAAATAATATTGAGAGTATAGATTTTGATTGGTCAGTCTTTCATTAGAAGCCTTCTGTCGATAGATGTGTAATGGTGGAATTTGTATAGCCGTGACCTCCTATCAGTAGCTATTTGTCCTTGTACCGATAGCTCCTTGTATTGGTAGCTGTTACTCGGTGTATCAGAAGCTCTTATATACCAGTGACTCCTTCTATCAGTAGCATATTTTTTCTAGCAGTAACTCTCTTCTATCGGTAGCTTGGTGTATCCGTGACTGTTTGTATCGGTGAACTTTGTATCGGTAGCCCTTGCATACCGATAGCTCCATTCTGTACAAGTGAACTGTATATCGGTAGACTTTTGCAAACCGGTAGACTTGCTTTATCGGTAGCTTAGCTCCTATCGGTATCTCTCTATATTGGTGGACTTGATCTATCAGTGGCATGTGCATACAGGTGGACTTATACATACCGGTAGCTCTGCGTATCGGTGACCTTTTCTTATCGGTGACTATGTCTATCGGTAGACTATGTACTTGTAGATCTGTATCAATAGCTATAAGTGTATTAGTGATTTTACACTTATCTGTTTTATGAAAAACATATCTGATTGAGCTATAATTATTTCAAGAGTCATATAAACATAGATAAACATTGATTAATATATTTCAAATATTATTTTAATATTATTATCAAATAGAATGTCATAGATTAAAAGAATTAATATGTAGATAAACATTATTTTGGATTATTGAATTATGTGAAAGCATAATTGGGATTATCAAAACCGGTGAGGTTAACAATCTCCCCCTTTTTGATAATCAGAACTTATGATACTATAATCCCAATATAATTAGTAAAGTATCATAGGATAGTTCATTAGATCGAATTGTATGAGAGAAAACAATTTATTATAAAGCATATATAGAAAAGATAAAATATAACAAATAGATCAGAGGAAAATGAATTAAGCTCAGAAAAGATAGTATTTCTCCCCTTTTTCATATCTTAGATATGTTTCCCTTAGTTAATATTTCCCCCCCTTTGAGACAATCAAAATGTGGGACAATAAGGAAAAAGACATGAGAAGATAAGTAACAGATTGTAAAAGAAATTGAGAATATATATATTTATTAGAGCAAATAGATACAAAGAAATAAAAATAGAAATACAAGTGATTCCTATCAAAAAATCCTAGCCATTAATCAATCCACATCCTAAAAATGAGATTTACCCTTTGGATTTAAAGAAGATTCAGGTGAGGTGGATGCAGGTGATGGCTTAGGAACTCTAGAGATGATCATAAGTGGCTGAGCTACCGAAACTATTCTTGGCTTGTACTGTGTAGTTCTTTGAGTGATGATAGGAGTAAGGCTTATGATGGCATGGGTTGGAGTCATCTGAACTAGAGAAGTAGCATAGGTAGAAGCAGGTAAAGCTGGAGGTACAATCACTTCCCTATCATCGACATGCAAGAAGGGAAACATGAGATTTCTGAAATCCATAATGATTCCTCTTCCTCTATCTATAGAAGATATAAAATCATATGTGTTCTCTATAAATTTGTCCAAGTATGGAGTCAGTTCCCTTTGCTTTCTTACTTTCTCCCTGATGGCTTCATTGAAAGGAGGTAGCTTCATGATTTCTAACATAAGCTTGAAATGATTATTGAGTTGATGTTTTGTGTAAACCCTTTGGAAATAGTAATATACCTTTTCATTCACTTCTTTCTGAGAAGCAGAAACTTCTCTAATATAGTCTTGATCAATATTCGTAATATATCTAGTGGTATCTCGAGTAGAATTCACAACTTTGGTCAGATCTGATGAGTTCACAGAGCCACTGGTTGATGCGGAACCAAGCTCCTCCATCATCAAAGCTCTAATCTGACCCAAATCCACTGAAGCTTTGGAAGCAAGAGACCCAAAGAGAAAATGTTACCATTTACTTGATGTTTTTGGTCAACCTAGTGATAAGAATTTTCACATGGGAATCCTGGGTGCTGACATGATCTTTCATGGAGAATTTAAATCCCTCAAAGACGGATACCATCTGACTCACAACACTTTTGACATAAGCTAACTCCTTGTCTACTTGAGGTCTAGAACTCATATAATATTATAAATAGATAACAAACTTATTTAGAACTTCAACATCCTCTGCCAGGCCAGACATATTATTCTGTAAAGCTGTAACTTAATCCACTATCTCTGCCACAATGGTTGAGACATTACAGCTAATAGAGAGTTCAAATGAATTTTCCAGATTTCTCATCTCTTCAACAAAGCAGTGCTTTATCTCAGAAATAGAGGCACTAAAAGACTCTTTCAGCTCGTTCTCTAAGGATTCAAGATCAGCCCTGGTGATCATATCAGCAGGTGCAACCACAACAGGTGATCTTTCAGATACTATACTGGCCAAAAAATCATTCATAATCAATTGAATAAATGACACTAGTGAAGCTTCCATTTTCATTATTTTGTCTACAAAACTGATTTTGAGATCAGAATTGAGCTTATCTAGATCATGCATTCTGACCACATCTTCAAGTAACAACTCAGACTAAATAGAATACTTGATTTTTGGTCTATTCAGTGATGTCTCGTTATCAGAATCTAGATAATTCAATCCACAAACCACAAAACCCGGGACTTCTTCCCAATCTGCAATTTCAACTACCACTAAAACACTGCCAAACCTGATTGGATTCTCTCCCTCAACTAGTGTATTCTCTTGTATAGTAATAGCATTCTTAGTAGGTCTTTCTTCCTCCGAAGAATCTTCTACATTCAACTCCATCTCTTCAATAGCAAGACGATCATCTAGATTCGGCACATGTCCTTCCATCTCTCCCACTACATCCTTAACAAGCACAAATGAGCTTCCAATTAATGGACTCGGACATAAGCACACAGATTTGGAAGCTTCTGATTCATTCTCTCTTTCTTCTTCATTCTCATGGTCTGGATGGTCTTCCTCATCAACTGGTGTTTCTTATTTTAATAAATTTCCCTTTCCTGAAGAAATAATTTCAACAACAGGACATGGGGGGCTTGTCTGGATCCTTTCCATCAGCTATAGAAGTCTCCTCTTCATCAGTATTATCATTGTACTTAGGTTCATCTTCATCCAGTCCTAGACCTGGATCCCTCACATCCTTAGGCCTTGAAGGATGATCCACATGATTGATCTTATCATATAGCTTATTGTCATCATTAACCCACCCTTTTCTCAATGGATTCTAGTTTATCTTCATGTATTTGTAAACAGTGCTTATGATTCAAAAATTATTTCTTACTACCACTGTCTCATCTTGAGACTTAGCTACCCCTTTCACTCTGATCATCACTGAGAACAACTTGGTAAAGAATAAGGCATTGGTGTTTGATTTTGGCCTGGTCATATCCTCCATTTGAATCATTAGAAACCTGCATAGATTCACTTTCACACCATGTCTCAAAAGATGTTAGAGATAGATATCCGGATATCGTGAATTTTCAAAGTCCCCCCTCCTTGGAATTTAAACATGTTGAACAAACTTGAACAGTAATCTGTTCTCTCCATCCATTTCAGTAGCCACTACAGTATCCCGCATTTTTATCACATAAACTTTCATTACCTTATAAAAAACCAAGGATCTTTAAGGTTTAGTGTCTTGGAAACCAGGAACTTATTACATGAGAAAAAAAACATTCTTATTGAAAACTTGAAAGGATTATTCATCTGTTCATCCTAATTTCATTACAGAATCTCATAACCTGGGAGAATACATCAATGGAAAGGGTGAGCAAAAGTCTGAGTAAGGGAAACAAGGGAAACATTTTACATGAGAACTTGAGATACATCAAAAGTCATGAAAAATAACTTTAAGGCATGAGAAAGAGATCATGAGACATATCTTAATAAAAAATAACATGTTTAATAACATGAAGATGTGGCTGCAACATTTAACATAGAAAATCAATTCCATTTCACCAAGGTTCATCCCCAAGGAGTCACTAAAAATTACCAAGGTTATTCACAAAGTTATCAGTCAAAATGGTAATCTCTAGAGATTAAGTCTTTACCCAATGCATTGGAGCGCTATCAGGGTGCACCCTTAATTTGTCATTATTATCATGTGAGCCACATATATCATAATCAATCATTTCATAAGCAACCCACAGAGTATAAAATAAATGGGTTTCATTTCATAATCATAACGTTTTAAAAACGGCTTTAATGACATGATCTTTATGTCACTTTAAACCAACGGAAAGGGAATGCGGGTCTCATGTATGTAAATAACAGAATTTAAAATAGAACATTCTGGTATATATGTGAATACCCATTTAGAAGAAAGAGCTTTGAGTATTCAATTAATAAAATAATTGAATTTTAGAATAAGAGAGAGACATTTTGAGATGGAAATTATGCAGCATAACGGCTATGTTAAGAGGTTTTAAAAAACATTGAAAAGAGAGGGGACTTGGGTCACCCACTAATAAATGATCCATAAAATAGTAGGGGGACAGAATATAAAGGATTTAAGAACATTGTAATGAAATTTTAAAGATATAACATATGAAATGAAGAACATGAAAGGAAGACAAAAATAAGATTTCTCTTATGAAAATTCAACAGCCTAACGACATCACTTAAACTTCAAAAAAGTGAATTGACGAGATCAAGTAGGGTCTCTCATCATATGAACATAAAATATCAGTATGATAGATATATATATCATACCCCAACATAATAAAAAATAACTTGAAAGACTTTACATGAAAGTAGAACTTTGAAAAATGAGAAAGGGGAACGAATCCCTTAAAAATTCGGCAGCCTAATGGCGTCACCTAAACATCAACAAAAATGAATTCAAGATATCAAATAGGGTCTCTCATAATATGAACATAAAAGATCAGTATGGTAGATATAGAGATCATACCCCAACATAATAAAAAGGAACATTAAAGACTTGACATGAAAATAGAACTTTGAAAAATGAGAAAGGTGAACGAGTCCCTTAAAAATTCGGCAGCATAATGGCGCCATATAAACATTCTTAAAATGAATTGATGAGAGAAAGAGGGGGGTATCTCATCATATAAACATAAAAAGGGTAGTAAGAGGAATTTAAAAGAAAATCCTCCAACATATGAACATGGATCATAAAAGAAATTACATAAAAGAGATTACTTGAAGAGAAAGAGAGAGGTTGGATCACTTACCATAAACGTAGCTCTTAAAACTAGAATTTTGGGACCTTGAGGGATTGGGGGCACCTTGGGAGGACTCCTTGTGAGGTAATGAGACCATATCTTCGTTGGGGGAGAGTTTGGAGTGAAAACTAAAGGAGGAAAGGGTGGGTATTTATATGGAATGTGAGGGGACAAGGCATTAATGGCCAAGGGACACCTCATTGGTGGTTTTGGAAAAACCATGGGCTTGCCCATGGTATTTTCTCATGGTATTGGCCACTTGGGACACCTCATACATTATATTACAATTCATAAGTCGACCATATTGATTACATACTTAATAAATCATTTAATGATGTCATTAAACACCCGTAACATAAAAACTGTATTTTCATTATTAATCAAAAATTCAACTATCAGAAAAATCCCAAAATTTCACCATAACCAAATATCAATGCTCTGATTTTAAAAATGAACACCATTTTAAAAAATTAATTTTTTAAATATTTTTAATTTAATTTTTAAATAAATACACTATTCACCGAAAATTCGTTTTTTCAGATAAATCCCTAAAAATTACCTTAACATAATATCGATGCTCTGAGTTCAAAAATGAAATAAATTTTATAAAAATATTTTTCTAAATATTTTTAATTTTAGTTTTAATTAAAAACACTATTTACCAAAAAACTAATACTTGACTAATAATTAATGAAATACTTATTTACCTATTTTATTGAATCACATTACTTAATCAAGGTGCCTAGATTATATTAATATTTTCTTTAAGTGATATTACTAATCCATTTGGTCACATTAATAATCCTAAGCATAAAATCTCTATTCATAATTTATTATTCATCAAAAATTAAGTTGATCTTATTAGACTCTAAATTTCGTACTGAACTTAATTGTAGAAGACATTTTTTGAAAATCATTACACTTTTTTAATTATTTAAGGTTTACATAAACATTTTTAAAATATCCTTTCTCTAAAATTCATCAAAAATATGCATACTATATTTATCTGGACATTTAAACATTTATAAACTTCATCATAAGAAGATATCAAAATTTTTATTTAAAACAAAGGATTACACAACGTAGTTACAGTCTCCTTACATGGCCCCTTATAACCCCAGCATTGGACCTAAATGTATGGTTTTCTATGGTGAGAGAATCTGAGGGTGGCTCAGCCAACATTGCACAAGTCGTAATTTCTATCAGTTTGAACTTCTTGCGAAGGAGATCATATTCTAGATTCACACAATGAAGTTCAGATTGGGTTTGGTCCAGAGCAAAGCCCAGGGGTGTTACCTCCTTCCCAAGTTTTGTTAGATGGGCTTCGATCGGTCCAATACTATTGGGTGAGCCCATCGAATCTTATTTCTATATTAATTAACCAAAATCACGTGTATTTAGAGACAATAATCTATACATTTAGTTTCCAGCAGTCATATTGACTAATGGTCATATAACAGTCAAAACCCAATGGTCTCATTTTAATTATACTCATGTTATCAAATGAAACAGTTTTGTTGAGTATAAAAATAAAATAACACACAAAATTAGGAAAGAATATTTATTCAAAATTTCGGGTCGTTACAATCTTCCCCCCTTAAGAAATTGCATCCTCACAATTTTTAAAATCGGGATTGGAAATTTCATTGAAAGTCCCACATCGAAAAAATAGTCTTTAACACTATTACTTTAAAAGAAAGAAATGGAAGTAAAAAAGGTCACCCGAGTTAACCCATACTAGGATTCCATGTAGGAAAACATTGACATGGAGGAGAAAACAAAGGGTCACATTCTGAGGGAGAGTGATAGAAAACATGATTATGAGAAAGTTAACAAAAAGAAAATCACTAACTTATGATGGGTTAAACGGTATTTTATTTCCCAGTAGGAAACGTTAACAGACAACATTTTTTCTTTACGTTCCTTTTCATTGTTTTGAGGAATTCATTTAGTACATATAATAAAACCCAGAAAAATATACCTTCCTTCAAGTAGAGTTTCATCCTGTAATAAGTCTCTACCAAAAATAATCTTTTCTCCAAACGATGAGCATTCAAAATAGTTGGTCTCATCAAAACACAAGAATCATCTTCTTGAGAGTCACGTAATCCAAAAAAGATTAACTATCAATTTCTTATATCTTTAAACATTACCCCAAAAGCGGAAAGGGTACGATAAGACAACTCTTCCAAAAATAAAGAATCCCATAGGAAGGGAAACTACTTTTAAATATTCAAAGTTCCATGGTACTACTGAAAGTTCATCATAGACCATTCCATAAATAACTGTCCTTAAAATTCCTCAAATTTAACCAAACTAAGATTGAAACCCAATTATAAGAACGATCTCATAACATAGTCTTCCAATATAGACTTTATCGTTCATCTTCAAATAACATCAACCACTCTTATCATTTTATAACCAAAGTAACTAACCTAATCACATTTTCCCCAAGATAGGTTAATCATTTCCATATGTACCCTAAATTAAAATAAGTCCACCTTAAATTCATCGATTCCTCAAAATATAAGTCATCCTTTATTCCTCAAAGAAAATACTATAGTAATCTATTTACCTCGATCATATAGGGTTCCCAAAATAGTGAACGTCTTCCAAATAATAATCATCTTTTAATCCACTAATCATCTATGTCATATTAATACGGAAATCTTCATATTTCTTATCACATTGGTTGTTGGGACATGTTCTTCCATTTCCAGCCATTAACTAAGAAAACAAAGTACAATTAGGGTCCTAAATACTTATCCAATAATCAAAAAAATGAACTTAAAGAATATAAGGATAACTTGTAGATGAAAAATATATCCTAAATTGTGATCCCCTAGGTCCCAATCTAGGTTATCCATGATCATATATTCGTATGTGAATTTTATTTTATTTTATCTTTGTTCCTTTAATAATGGTTCATACTAAGCTTATAAATTTATCAAAGCATATCCCCTGGGAGTGTCATAACCAAGAGTGCAGCAAGTTCGGATGTCGTGTACTAGTTCCCGTTCGAGTCTATCTCAAAGCGGTGTTTTTCGGTTTTACCCCTATGTACATCTGTGCCAGAGCCACCTCTACTTGCTCGTATCCAAACAGGGATGTATTTTCTTGGAAACCCCTTACTCAATACTTACCAAAATACCCGGAAGATTTCCTATATTTAAACTTATTTATGGGATTCTTCTTAGTGTTTTCATATCCTAATTTTCACCAATAACTAAACGATCTTTTGATACCAACTATATCATCCCACATTTTTATCACATAAAATTTCATTACATTATACAAATCTGAGGATCTTTAATGTTTAGTTTCTTGGAAACCCAGAACTTATTACATGAGAAAAACACATTATTCTTAAACACTTGAATGGATTCTTCATTTGTTCATAATAATTTCATTACAGAATCTCATAACTTGGGAGCATACATCAAAGGAAAGGGTGAGAAAAAGGCACAGTAAGGGAAACAAGTGAAACATTTTACATGAGAACTTGAGATACATCAAAAGTCATGAAAAATAACTTTAAGGCGTGAGAAAGAGATCATGAGTCATATCATAATAAAAAAAACATATTTAATAACTTGAATATTTTGCTACAACATTTAACATATAAAATCAATTCCGTTTCAATAAGGTCCATCCCCAAGGTGTCATTAAAAATTACCTAGGTTATTCACCAAGGTATCGGTCAAAATGGTCATCTCTAGAGATTAAGTCTTTACCCAATGCATTGGAGCGCTATCAGGTCACACCATTAATTTGACTTTATTATCATGTGATCAACATATATCATCATCAATCATTTCATAAAAAACCCATATACCATAAAAGAAATGGGTTTCATTTCATAATCATAACGTTTTAAAAACTGCTTTAAAGACATGATCTTTAAGTCACTTTAAACCCACGGAAAGGGAAAGCGAGTCTCATGTATGTAAATCCAAGAATTTAAAATAGAAAATTTTGGTATATATGTGAATACACCTTTAGAAGAATGATCTTTGAGTATTAAATTAAGAAAATAAATTAATTTGAGAATAAGAGAGAGACATTTTGAGACGGATATTCTGCAGCATAACGGCTATGTGACGAGGTTTTAGAAAACATTGAAAAGAGAGGGGACATGGGTCACCCACTCATAAATGATCCATAAAACAGTAGGGGGACAGAATATAAAGGATTTAAGAACATGTTAATGAAATTTTAATGGTCTACCATATGAAATTAAGAACATTAAAAGAATACAAAAATAAGATTTCTCTTATGAAAATTCGCCAGCCTAACGGCGTCACTTAAACTTCAAAAAAATGATTTGAAGAGATCAAATAGGGTCTCTAATCATATGAACATAGAATATAAGTATGATATATATAGAGATAATACCCCAACATAATAATAAAAACTTGAAAGACTTGACATGAAAGTAGATCTTTGAAAAATGAGAAACGTGAACGAATCCCTTAAAAATTCGGCAGCCTAACGGCGTCACCTAAACATCAATAAAAAATGAATTGATGATATCAAATAGGGTCTATCATCACATGAACATAAAAGATTAGTATGATAGATATATAGATCATACCCCAACATAATAAAAAGGAGCTTGAAATACTTGACAAGAAAATAGAACTTTGAAAAATGAGAAAGGTGAATGAATCCCTTAAAAATTCGGCAGCCTAACGACACCACTTAAACATTCTTAAATTGAATTGATGAGAGAAAGGGGGGGTCTCATCATATTAACCTATAAAGGTAAGTAAGAGGAATACAAAAGAACATCCTCCAACATAAGATCATGGAGCATAAAAGAAATGACATAAAAGAGATTACTTGAAGAGAAAGAGAGAGTTAGGATCCCTTACCATAAATGTAACGCTTAAAAATAAATGGTTGGGATCTTGAGGGCTTGGGGGCACCCTGGGAGGACATATTGGGAGGTAATGAGACTAGATCTTCGTTGGGGGAGACTTTTGAGTGAAAAATAAAGGATGAAAGGGTGGGTATTTATAGGGAATGTGAGGGGACAAGGCATTAATGGCCAAGGGACACCTCATTTGTGGTTTTGGCAGAACCATGTGCTTGCCCATGGTATTTTCCCATGGTATTGGCCAATTGGGACACCTCATACCTTATCATACTATTCATAATTTGGCCATATTGATTACATACATAATACATCATTTAATGAGGTCCTTAAACACTCGTAACTTAAAAACTGCATTTTCAGTATTCATTGAAAATTCAACTTTCTCAGAAAAATCCGAAAATTTCAATTTAACCAAATATCGATGATCTGATTTCAAAAATGAACACCATTTTATAAAAATATCTTTCTAAATATTTTTAATTTAATTTTTAAATAAATACACTATTCACCAAAAATATATTTTTTTTCAGAAAAATCCCCAAAAATTACCTTAACATAATATTGATGATCTGAGTTCAAAAATGAAATCCATTTTATAAAAATAATTTTCTAAATATTTTTAATTAAATTTTTAATTAAAAAACAGTATTCACATGAAAAAACTAATACTTGACTAATAATTAATGAAACAGTTATTTACCTATTTTATTGAATCACATTACTTAATCAAGGTGCCTAGATTATATTAATACTTTCTTTAAGTGAGATTACTAATCCTAAGCATAAAATCACTATTCATAATTTACGATTTATCAAAAATTATGTTGATCTTATTGGACTCTAAATTACGTACTGAACATAATTGTAGAAAACCATTTTTTGAATATCATTACACATTTTTATTTATTTAAAGTTTACATAAACATTTTTAAAATAGCCTTTATCTAAAATTCATCAAAAATATGCATACTATATTTATCCGGAAATTTGAAAATTCATAAACTTCATCATAAGAAGAAATCAAAATTTTTATATAAAAAAAGGATTTTACAAGGCAGTTATGGTCTCCTTACATGGCCCCTTATAACCCCAACAAAGGACCTAAGTGTAAGGTGTGCTAAGATGAGATAATCTGAAGGTGGCATAGCGAACATTGCACGAGTAGTAATTTCTATCAGTTTGAACTTATCGCGAAGGCGATTCCGTTCTAGCTTCACATGATGAAGTTCGGCTTGGGTTTGGTCCAGAGCAGAGCCCAGTGGTGCTACCTCCTTCCCATTTTCTGTTATATGGGCTTAGATCGGTCCAAGACTACTAGGTGAGGCCATCGAATCTTCTTTCTATATTAATTAACCAAGATCACTTGTATTTAGAGACAATAGTCGAAACATTTTGTTTCCAGTGGTCATATTGACCAATGGTCATATAACTGTCAAAACCCAACGGTATGATTATAATTATACTCATGTTATCAAATGAAACAGTTTGGTTGAGTATAAAAATAAAATAACACACAACATTATGAAAAAAGATTTATTCAAAATTTCATGTCGTTACAGCCACCACCAGTCTTTTCTTGCCACTAGCAGTGAGTTCCTCTAAGGCAATATCATAATTAAAAATCTCACTTGTAGGTCTTTCAACTAATTCCCAGACGTTTTTTCTTTCAAATTGATGTAATTATTCTTGCATAGCCATTACCAAAAATTCATCATTGATTGCTTCATTGACATTTTGAGGTTCTAATTGTGGAAGAAAGGCTTGATGTTCAACCTGGTTTCTCAGATAAGCTATAGTCTGTGTCCCTCTATCATGATTACCAACAACATCATCTAAAGGGTGATTCTTTAGAATCCTAGTTGATCGAGTAAAGGTAAGACTAGAAATTTCTGGTTCTTCTCTAAGTTAGGGTTCTATAGAAGTAGATTCTGAAATATGTCCAGAACTGGATGTCTTTACAACAGGCTCATTGGTTTTATCATTAAGGTTAAGAACAGACAAATCTTCTTCAAGATTTTGAAGAGAAGACTTAGGTTCATGTGGATCAGTTTCATCAAACATGATATGAACAGATTCTTCCACACATTTGGTTCTTTTATTAAAGACTCTATAGGCTTTTCTAGTTAAAGAATAACCAAGAAAAATTCCTTCATCACTTTTGGGGGAAAACTTGTCAAGATTATCCTTTGTATTGAGAATAAAGACTTTGCAACCAAAAAATCTAAATTAACTAACCTTAGGTTCTCTATTATTCCACAACACATAAGGGGACTTCATGAGAACGTGTCTAATTAAGATTCTATTGATAATATAACAAGATATATTTATAGCTTCATCCTAAAAATAAATTGGTAGGTCATACTCATTAATCATAGTTCTTGCAATCTCTTTAAGGGTTCTATTTCTTCTTTCTACTACACCATTCTGCTGAGGTGTTCATGGAGCATAGAAATTGTGACTATAGCCATTGTGTGAGCAATAAGATTCAAACTCATTATTTTCAAACTCATGGCCATGATCACTTCTTAGGGTCTTAATCTTATGTCCACTAAGGTTTTCTAGAGTCTTGGAGTATTTAATAAAGTAAGAACAAGCTTCAGTTTTGTGAGCTATGAAGTATACCCAAGTATATCTAGAAAATTCATCTACTAAGACATAGAAATAGTGCTTCCCATTTAAACTAGAAACTCTAGAAGGTCCAAAAAATCCATGTGAACCAGCTCATTAGGATGAGAAGTTCAAACTTCTTTCATTTATTTAAAAGAAACATTATTTTTCTATACATTTTGACAGGGATTACAGACTTTGTCTAATGGGAATTCAAGTTTGGGTAGGTCTCTAACTATGTTTTGCCTGGTCAGTTTTTTAAGTGAATGAATGTTGCAGTGTCCTAATATTATGTGCCATAGCCAGGATTCTTTATGAAAATCATTTAAACAAGTAATATTTTTTTATATAAATAATTAAAACAACAACATAAACATTTTTATTTGTCAAAGAAGAAAATACTAAAGTATTTTTAGAGTTAAAAACATTACAGGAATCATTTTAAAATTTAAAATTAAAACCATAATCACATAACTGTGAAATAATCAACAGATTATATTTAAGTCCATCAACAAATAAAACTTTATAAATTAAAACTGAATCAGTGTTACCAATCTGGCCTAGGCCAATGATGTTTCCTTTAGAGTTATCACCAAATGTGACATGGCCTCCATCAACTTTGATTAAACTTTTGATGCATGAGTAATCTCTATTCATACGCCTTGTACATCCTCTGTCCAAGTACCAGACCTTCTTGTGAGAACTCTTCGAGAAAATTCCCAACAAAATAGGTTTAAATAGAGATTTATTTTGGTACCCATATTTTCTTGGGTCCAGACAGGTTAGAAAGTAAATCCTTAGGTACCCAAATTTGTCTCGTGGGTCTCAAATAATTTACATAATCAATAGATTTTGAAAGATAAACTTTATTTGATCTATAACCATTTGAATAACTAGTAGAAGCATATGGATTTCCCGAAAAATAACTACCAGTATTCTATCCAGATTTAGAAATGAATCTAGTATTAGTAGATCGTCTCTGTGCAGGATGATAGCCAATTCCATTGGTATATTTTGGTGCCACTTGTTTTCCAAGAATTTGTTTAAGTGTATCTTTTCCATTTGTAAATTATTCTAAATCCTTCCTTAATTGATCATTAGAAAATTTTAGTTCCGTATTTTCCTTTAGTAATTGAGCATTCTTTTCCTTTTCTACATCAAGTGCAGATTAAACAGATCTAGTCAGAGCATGTTGTTTCTTCAAAGATTTATTCTTGTCCTTCAATTCATTACATGTATCTTCTAGCATATTACAGTATTCAAATAACTATTCACTAGACATATTTTCAGATTCAGTATCAAATCAACTCCAGAATAAAATGAATTTAATGTAGGAGTGTCCAGTGTTACCTCAGATGTGTTTGTCATAAAACACATGTTAGCATGATATTTTTTAGAGTTGTAAAATTCATATTCACTTGTTCTATCTTCTAAATCACTTCAGGTAGCTTTAATATATTTCTTATACTTATTATCCTTGTAGTCATATTTATTTTTGAACTTCAATTTTCGTTAGTCTTCCCTTACAAGTCCTTTCATTTTTCATTCATAGCAGATAATCTCATCACTTTTATCTGGCTTCTTCCAGTCCTTCTTCCAATGACTTTTGTAATCATATTTTCCTTTGTAATTTTATTTTCTGAAGATTTTCTTCTTCCTATGAAACTTCTTGACTCTTCTAGAAATTTGAGCCATCTCAGCATCACTATCTGAATCTGAACTTTCACATGATGATCTTTCAGTTGGTACGTGTACTTTCTCCTTGTCCCTGCTCCTCGAGGCAGTAGACTTAAAAACCACTGATTTCTTTTTTGGTTCATTATCTTCTTCCTTATTCAATTTGAGTTCTTCCTCATACATCAAAATCATACCAATTAATTCCTTAACGGGTAGAGTACCAATATCACATGATTCTCTAATTGAAACTGATGTGCCCCTCCACTTGTCTGGCAGACATCTTAGTATTCTCATGATCTTCTCCTTTGTAGGAATAGCTTTTCCATGTGTGCTCATAGTGTTGAAAATCTCATTGAACCTAAGGTACATGTCATAAATAGGTTCGTCATACTTCATTTTAAAATTATCATATTTAATAATATAGGTATTCAGTCTCATTTTTTTGACAATGGTTGATCCCTCATAAGAAATAACCAAAGTGTCCAAAATTTCATAAGTAGTTTTACTAGCAGATATTCTGTAAAATTCCTCATCACCTAAAGCACAATATATGGATTTCATATCTTTACAATTATTATTGTAAGCTGTCTTAGTAGGTTCATCCCAAGTAGTTCTAACAGTCTCTGGAATCGTATATTGATTTTCTATAGTTGTCCATATATCAAATTCTATACTTTCTAAATGAATTTTCATATTATTCTTCCACTGGGCATAATTTGTACCATTAAATAAAGGTGTCCTATTGGTAGTATCACTATCTAATCTATTATCCATATATAGAGTTTAGGAAAAATATTTAATGTTATAAAATTTAGAAATTACAGAAATTTATGATCTTTAAGATAAAACTAAAATCACAGTTGAAAAACAGTGTGTTTTGAAAACCATTAATAATATATTTAATCCTCTAATAACAAATGTTGGTCGGTGTGGATACTCAAGAGGGGGGTGAATTGAGTTCTAATTAAAATTTCTGTTAAAAAATATTTCTCCTAAAATCCCCCAAATTAAAAATATGCTAAATTGTAGTGAATTTATACAGATTGTAAAAGTTCAATTATTTTCCCAATGATTGATTAAGTCTCAGTTAATTTAATCCGGAGATTATATTTACTTTTGAAACTAACTTACAGGTTCACAATAAGTATATACACTTGTTAATTTATTTATCAAAGTAACTTTATGACAAATTATGTTTTAATGTAATTATAAGCGGAATAGAAAATATATATAATATACTTCAGATTTAAACTAAGATGCATAAGAAATGTAACCAAGAGGATCAGTCTCAAGCTAAGACATAATCCTCTCAAAACAATTTATATAAATTTAACCTACACCCCGGATCGGGGTAAAGAACAGTGCAAAGAATGTCCAGGTACTATACCTCCACCACAGTTCTTCGTGGGAAAACAAAACAACAGCACACATGCTTCCCAAGTCTTACTTTACCTCTACCACTATCCATAGTGGGATACAAGATATTTATAGAAGGTTTGTGTGGGGATTTAGAAATCCTCCATCTTAGCTCAGGAGACAGTGTGTGTATAAAATGTATAGAGTATTCAAACTTCTCAAAATGTAAAAAAATGAATCACTGAGAGAGTAGGTATGAGTTTTAGAATGCTCTAGTGATTTGAGGTCCATCTCTGGACTCTTTATTAATAAATAATTCTTCTGATTCCTTCTCTATTTTTTTTCTGAAAAACAAATGGTCATTTTCTTCAAGTTTAGTTTGATCATCTTGAGTGCATGAACAACTCATTGTAGTTCTTCACTCCTTGAGTAAGGTGCAGCTTGTATTATTCTCTAGAATGAATGATTTCGTGTTTGTCCAGTGTTCTTCCAGTATGAATATAGCTTTTCTTTTTTGTGTGAATGCACATATTTCAAATGCTATTCAACCCATGCATTTCCACACACATCGTGTTCCTCCTTAGTTACATTCTTCTTGGCCTTTTTCCTTACTTTTATAACGTTCAGCTTCGGAAAAAAATGATTAACTTTTTATAGGTACGAGGTGCGGTTCCCTAACATGCCAAAAAATATCATTAAATAAAATTAATTGCATTAAAATCATCAAATATTACCATTGTTTAATAAATAAATAATATTGAGAGTATAGAGTTTGACTGGTCAGTCTTTCATCATTATCCTTCTGTCAATAGATGTGTAACGGTGGACTTTGTATAGCTGTGACCTCCTATCGGTAGTTATTGGTCCTTGTACCAGTATCTTCTTGTTTCGGTAGCTGTTACTCCGTGTATTAGTATCTCTTATATACTGGTGACTCCTTCTATCGGTAGCTTGTTTATTCTAGCAGTAACTCACTTGTATCGGTAGCTTGGTGTATTAGTGACTATTTGTATCCGTGAACTTTGTATCGGTAGCTCGAGCATACTGGTAGCTTCATTATTTACTAGTGAAGTGTATATCAGTAGACTTATTCATACCGGTAGACTTTTTCTATCGGTATCTTAGCTCCTATCGGAAGCTCTGTGTATCGGTGGACTTGATCTATTAGTGGCATGTTCTTACCAATGTACTTATACATACCAGTAGCTATGCGTATTGGTGACCTTTGCATATCGGTGACTGTGTCTATCGATAGACTTAGTATCGGTAGATCTGTATCAATATCTATAAGAATATCAGTGACTTAAGACTTATATTCTTTATGCACAACATATCCGATTGAGTTAGAATTATTTCAAGAGTCATATAAACATAGATAAACTTTGATTAACATATTTCAAAGATTATTTTAATATTATCATCAAATAGAATGTCAAAGATTAAAAGAATTAATATATAGATAAACATTATTTGGGATAATTAAAGTATGTAAAAGCATAATAGGGATTATCAAAAAAGGTGTGGTCAACAAATATCACTAGAAAATTATTAAATAATTAATTCTCGGGCCTAATATTATATACAACCCGGGATGATTTAACATAAATCTAATCTATTTTCTCATAATCTTAGTTCATCTACATTATGGTTTATTCATATATAACAATGGTAGATTCTTACTCATAAATATTTTTATCATTTATTTTTAGTTTTGTATTAATATATTCAAGACCCTTCTCTTGTTCTGAAATTTTCATATTTGAAATTTAAATCTCTTTTAGGACATGATATTTATTTACATTCATATTCTTTAGAAACACTTTCTAATTTTTGGGATTTATATTTCTATATTGGAATAATTATAATTATAGTATTAGTATATATTAATTATAACCATCTTCCATATCATTTTATCATATGTATTATCTCCTTTTTAAATTGAAATTATTTGTAATAAATTTTGATAGAAAACAACCTAATATGACTCACATAAGGATAATGAATCATCAATTTATTCTTCACTCAAAAAACACCTCCTGAATTTTTTAAAAGGAATAAATTTCTCCTTAATATTTTTATTTCTATTTCTAGGTATCTTTTTAAAATTATCTTTATGTCATCCCCACACTTATTGCCGTTGTATACCTTACATAAGAAATATTTTAAAAAATTTCTAACATCCCCAAAATTAAATCATTTAAGAGGTAGTTTAACATTATACATGAATCTTACAATTATTTTGTTTTAGAAATAAGATAAAAGATTCTCTTGCATTATTTTTCAACATCATATTCTGATTCATGGATTTGTTTAACATTCTTATTCTTCATATTGACAATTTTAGAGGAAATAAATTCCACTTATTCTATAATTTAATTCTTAAAAATGAGTCATTTTTTTATCTCATACATGAGAAGATGTCTCTGAAACTCATCAAGAGAAATATCTCTAATTTCCCCAAGATAATATGCCATTAAATAAATATTCTCAGAAAATTCCAAATTAAATTCTTTAGAATAGTACAATCTTCCATAGTATCATAAAATCTAATGGTATTAATTAAGAACTCAATTACTTTGGTTAATTAATAATAATTATTCTAATATATGTAATCCAGGTAATACCAAACCATTCAATACAAATATTAATCTTTAATTAATTAATATTCAAATTTCCTTCATATAGAATCTCAAGATTTTACCACATATCATTTTTTAGTTTTATTTCAGATCTCCTTGGTGCCAGCTTTTTTAGATTATGTTTAATGAATAACACTCCATGATTCCCCATATATTTCAATATCATTCTTTTCTTGATTAGTAATGGGAGAAAATTTCCATAGTGGAGTTAATGAAACTGTATCAAAATCACTGACCTTGAATTCTTTTGAAGGTAGACATATAATAATTTAGTTATTCATCCTTTGAATATTCATTTCATTGAAAAAGATAACTGCTCTATTGTTTACTACATTTGAAGTCCATATCATCAATATTCAATAATGGTTATTTTTTCATAGAAGTAACTCGGGATCATTATCCGATTGATATTCCCATTTTGAGTGAGATCTTTGAATGTTGTAAGGTTAAATAATTGATCTTGTTTTCATTATTAGTTGAGTTTTTGAATTCATCTTCTTTGGTGGGTAAATCCTAATCCAATTTTTCCTTTTTCTCTCACCCTTATCTTCATGATTCAATAAATAAAATTAGTGAAAAAATAATTTATATGGTTTAATATCAATATGATCCTATATATTTCTAGGAATGATAACATGGATACTCAACTATGAATCAACTTGAATACGAAATGCAAGCTATCTCATTAATGTATTGATAGGGAATCTCTGAAAATGGACAATAAAAAACATCGTGAAATGTTGGGTCTTCAAGTTTCTATATTATCAACCTCCAAATGGTTTATTTATATTAACCTCATAGATGTCAAAGATATATCTAATATATATTATAACCACCTCTTAGGGATTCTCTTTATACTACCATTAGAGTGCTCGACATGATGTGTTGGGTGGTTCAGAGTTTGTCTAGCTGCTTGGATAGGCACTGCTGCTAGCTTGAGAGTGATAATTGCAGCTTCTGCTCGGCCTAACCTCTTCCCCTGTGTTGTGGGAATGATTCAAGGTATGGATCAGGTTCTCTATATATCCTATTCATTTTGTTGTGCCATTTCAGAAAACTGTCAAAACAGACCTGGATATTTCATGGGTATTAGCGGCATCGGTAACTCATCCCTTGTAATTTCATCATAGAGAACTAGTAATTGATCCTACGAGAGAGGGATATCGAGTGGGTAGGTAAAACCCTTCCACCTTTCTATGAAGTCAATAACCCTATCATTTTTGCGTTTCATGTAACTCATCAAGTTAATGATAATCATTTTCTCCATTGTTCAACTAAACTGCTAAAGGAACTGGCAAAAATGGTCATCTCATCCTACAATGGATCCCACTGGCAGACTACATTACCAAACAAAGGTTGGCCCTATTAGAGCCTATATGAAGCACCACAATGTTTTTCATCCTTTTGATCATGAGAATCATCATCAGTCCACATAGGGTCATGAATTGTGTGAGATATTGTTCAGGTTCTTTTATTCTATTAATGATTTAAAATGTTGGGTTTTTGAAGTATTTAGGAGGTGTTTTATCATCCACCCATTCGAGATATGGAATCCTTTCATGATATATTTGTGCATGTTTCCCTTCCATGAATTAAATTCAAATATACAAGTATTCAATGGAATTATGTAACTACAAGGGGAACTGGTTCCTAAGATGACTCCCTTCCATAGGGAAAGGGTAAGGTCTGATGATGTGGTCTCACTTTTATATCCTAGTGGAACTCAATTATATTTTTAACTAAATGATTACCTAGGAGATGGAGAGGTTATTAAAGTAACACATGTAAATAATGATTATTCCCCACTACCTCATTTATGTAGACTGGTCTTCTAGATCCATAGACATCCTGATACATAGATAATACTCTTTCTAGAAGATCAGCTACATGGGGGAGAATATTCATCTCTGGATTGAGACAATACCCAGTGGGAATATTGACCCTCAGTAGCTACTCATTGAGTAAGGATATATCTTTTATTTCACTCTCATTTTATAAAAATTATTCTTCTTGGGATGGAAAATTATATGTATTATTATCTTTCACTTCTTCATTGTGAATATCATGCTGAAAAGGTGGAAACTCGTTTTTCAGGGTTGCCATATTTTGAATCCTTATTTGGTTCTAGGTGTGTAGAAACTCATTTGGTGCAACAAAGTCTCCAAACATCTAGATCTAAGATGATTTTAAATCATGAAACACATGCATTTGATCATGGAAAGATGTTAGGTAGATCGAGGACCTCATTATGGATTCAGAAATCCCAATTGATGACTTTCCTCCCGTAGAATGTTCTAGATTAATTTATTGAATCTAACATTACTCATATAATATCATCCTTCATTAATGAACTATACACAATCAATGCTCATGAAAAATATATTTTTGACCTCACAAGGAAGCTCATGTCACTCACAGAAGAGTTTCTTCTCATACTCAAGGTTGCTTCTGAGATGAATAGTATAATTAGTGTTCTTATGGTTAATTTCATTCTCGACTCATGCAGTTGATCCTGAAAATTAATGTATGGTCGATTCATTGACCATTTATTGTGTACAGTTGAAAACATACACATCATAGAAGATGAGGTCATGTTGGAATGAGAAGTGTTAGATAATTATTGATCAAGCATCCTCAGATATATGAAAATTTTATAAATATAACTGAATAGTTCATTTATATTTTTATCCCACATAAAAAAAATTTCATCCTTAAGACACATAAAAATAATCTTATTTCCTTAAATCCTCAACTAGGGCATCAGGGACAACTCCTAGACACACTGACACACAAGCCTATATTAGTTCACACCACACTGCTTGCACCCACCAGTACCCATGCCTTAACTTATATACACCATGTTTGAATTATGATCACTACCACTTACATGTGTAGGAATTCGGACTATACTATTCTGCTCAACCATGTCAACCTTTCCTAGCATGATTATATCATGTGTGGTTGAGCCTGCTCTAACTAGTGTATCTGAGCTAGCATGAATTTGGATGGTAAGAGGGTTGAATATATTTTTTTCAAAATCATATAAAAATAAATAGAATTATCTAATTACAATTCCAAAATCATCAATATAATTCATGGAAATAAATATCTTTATGGTCTTCACCTTAATAAATATTCATGCATAAATTCTATATTTATCCATGGACTTAAAAAAAATATTCATTACATCATCCATCTTGATAGTTATTCATTTACACATATCAAAGGATGGTAAATTATTTTTTTAGGAATAATTACATCTATAATCATTTTTAGAACATGTTATGGACATTGTAATCAGTTTCAACAATCATCTCATGTAAATGGATTTCATCAATAAGTTCATAGATTTAATTCAACAAACAACCAATTTATTTTTTATCTTCTCTATACAGTATGGTCAGCATCTCCAACACATATTGAAATCATCATTGAAAATATAGTCTATATATATATGGTCTCAATAAAAAACACAATATATTTAAGAATAAGGACTGAATAATAATCCAATAAAGTTGTTATCTTTTTTCCCTCATCCATCATATTCAGTTCCATATCTTCAGGTGTGTTGTTTTATTCTATTGATCTATTGTTCCTATCCCTATAAATATTCTTTTCAATAGTACCATTAATAGATGTTGTTTTTTTATATAATTATTATTCTCTTTTTCTATTAGTTTATTTTATATACTATAAATATGTAAAACTCTATAAAAACCATAAAACATTTCCTTTCTCATATGTTAAATTTTCCTTTAATATTTTTTAATTAAAAATTTTCACGAGACTATATCGAGGTAATTTTTTTAAGGATATATAATCTTCATTGTTTAATTCATAAATCCTCACCTATTATTTATCACTGAAATCCATAACTTTCCTTCTTTATATTGACAGTTTATTATTATTGTATTTTGATTTATTATATTCCCTTTAAATATGATGTTATATTATAATCCATTTTTTTGTGGTGTGATCGCAATTTAAAATTCAAACTAAATAATCCAAACATTTTTATTGATCAATAATATTGAAATATAATATATTTTTTTTGAAATTGACTCAATATTACTCATCATGGAATTATCACCAAAATCATGTTCTATTTCTAATAAAATTATCCAGAAGAATAATCCTTCCACACTATCTTCTAATAGTGTTTTCACCAATGTAAAGAGAGGAACAATCATGAAAAAAATTACAATATCCATTAAGTGATACAATTTCATTGGGAATCGATCATAATGGTTGGAACAAAATTTTCCAATGGGGACTAGGCATTGTATCCTTTTTATCTTGCAAAGGAGGTTCCACAGTTATGAATTTTACATCAGGTTTACTATTTTGTTTCATTTTACCAATATACTCAATGGTTACCTCATCCATGCCCAAGTAAAGTATTTTTTTCCAATGGATGGGGGTCATCTGGGTGTTCAGACTCAGCAGCGCTTAGGGACTCACATTGGTCGAGAGGTTGAGAGGATGGGCTCATAACACCCTTTGGGGTGGTATCGTATACTTTGGAACTTTCTTTTGTATTTAAGATATGATTGTGAATCTCATTCTAATCTTGATACAGGATTGATTTCCCTAAAAGTTGTTACAATTTAATTCACTTTATTGTGTAAAGGATTGGAATATCTTTTTTTTAATCCATCATTATGTATCCAAGGTTATCCATCATTTTTTGGTTACAATCTGCTACTTATATACACTAAAGGTATATAACCATATACTTTTGTATGTGTTTCCTTATAAGAATTTGGTTTATATCATGAGTAAGGTATTGATCCATTATGATGAATCATACGTATCATTGTTATTTCAATAATCAAAAACCATGTAGTTCATTCTAACCATTTAGTTTTATGTAATTCAGAGAGGACTCATATGGGTGCTCTGGAAAGTGGAATATTTTGACATGAATCCTTGAGGTACATCCTACAGATACTGAGTATTTCACGAATAATTGTTACCATAGTTCAATTTATTGGGGCCTATATATTGAGGATACCCTTATCAATATGGAGTCTCATAGTGCAAATGATATGATTATCACATTACCCAAAGATCACGTGATCCATGAAGATTTTGAAAAAGGGGTGGAGATTGACCATATAAATGTTCATGATATGAGACTTATGTACTAAGACTACCATAAAATGATTTATAATGGATTTTAGGTCTCCGAGAGGCATCCTACATATTCCAATTATGGTGGGAATCGTAGTCCAATTATTTTTTCATTCCATTGATGGATGACGTAAGGTGATGATCTCTTGAGGCCAATTGAGTTCTGATGGATGAGATTTTAGAGCTGTAGGAAGAGTTTCAATGAAATAGGTATTCATTTGAACTTGATCCTTAAGTTGTTATCCTCTGTATCCTGGATATTGAAGTAATTTTAGTCATCCTACATCAGTTTATATTTGTTCTTACACACCGAGGCTTCCCTATACCATTATGAAGGATTATAATGTAGTTGTTATGATCATTACAATTCCCTAAGCCTGCTTGAGGTATGATCATTGTGAGAAACAAGGGATATAATGTAATTAATACCATTTCATTGAATAACAAACTTAGATATTGGTATTTCCTGGGATGATCAATGTGGAGCTCGAACCTTGGAGATATGTGGCCTATGTATCCTGAATAAAATCTTGATTAGTGTCGCCAAAGTTCTATTTTTGTTGTGGCTTACACACTAAGGCTTACCTTATATTCAGGGAATTCACAATATGGAAATTCAATATTATCATGTCCTGGGATGCCCTCGTTCATGGAATGCTTCTCTCTAAGGTGTCAATTGACCCATTGGGCCTATCATTGAAGCCATTTAATGACCTAGATACCTTGTTCAAGGGTGTGTCACATGATCCACCTAACATTCCTCAGTGTTATCCCTTGTCCTGGCTAAAGACATATGGCTGTTTTGGAGAGAATAAATTTTACATAGTATAAAGGGTGTTACATATCATGTCAAACATCCCTAGAAGGTGTCATGAGTATTGGGTAATATTTCAAGTGGACGTCATGAGTCTTGGTTAGACCCATTCAAAGGATGTCGTGAGGGCTTGGTTTTCAGGCCCAAATGAAATAGTGAGATGAGAATGATATGAGTGGGTGCCATTATATGATTTGGGTGATGTTCTTGAAAGAAATACCAAGTCTTAGGTGATAAACCTAAAGGGTACTTTGAGATCAATGTGGTGTCTAAAGTGAATTGTATTACTTTATATGAAATGTCTAAAAGGATTCACACGTCCCAAATAGTTTATTGAAGGAGTGTCTTGGGATCTAGGCCACATGTATTTATGTTATCTCTTGTCTTTGGATGACTCATATGAAAAGCATGAGGTCCAGTGAGCATGTTTTTATTTTTATTATGTCTTCAAATTTTAATCTTTGTTCTAAAACATATGATACGAAGACCATATATTAATTTAGTATCATTCTACATAAGTTTTTCTTGATCTGGATAGCATACTATATATTCTTTGAACATCCTTCTAGGATTACATCGCTTGATGCATGAGTGATCATGTGATGTGCTTGATGCATGGGGAATGATTAATCCAGTTGTCCATTATCATATTATATGTGGGAAGTCTTACTAGTTGTGTGATCAGTTATTCTGAGAAATTTGTAGAGGTTGATAGTTTTATTTTCCAAGTTCTTGGAATCCTGAGTCTCAAATTCAAACTCATTATTCATGTTGTGGTAATGAATTTATTGGCATCACTACCATGGTTGTTAGGTGGGGTTTGAGGCATATCTAGCTTGAGTCTAGGCTATATTTGATGAAGGGTTCTGGTGCACATACATGCATGAGTCTCTTTTGTGGACCGCTCTGATTGAGTCACCTGATTTTTCATAATCACGTGTCCCCCTCGTCAACACTCCCATTAATGGATTATTTACAATTAATGGGGACTAATTTTATAATAATTATGTGTCTATGGATTTTGATGTTGTCAAATTGTCATGACCATAGGCCATTGCACGATCCATGTTCCTATTGAATCGTATCTCTGAGATGCTTCATGACATGACTAGGACATTTGTTAGACAAGGTGGTTGGTCTGGAGTTCTAATAGGATAGTGTAGTGGACTTATTTAGTGTTTCATAAGCATTTGGTGACTGTAAGTTCATTTTGCATCCTTCTTCTTCTATTTCCTTTTTTGTATGTGAAAAAGGTCTTAGAGTCATGTAGGATTTCTTGTGTACTATTGATGGAATTTCTTCTATTTTTTGGTGATGCATCACATGAAAAATATTTTTCATATTGGGGTGAACAATAATTGCATGGAAATATATCTTTGTTTTTTCTTAAATCATTTCAAAGATACCCAAACATATCCAATGACATCTTTATGGTGAGGATTACAAGCTAAAAGTCTCGCAAATGTGGAAATGGGCATCTCACTAAGGTCTTGTGGAATATTTTAGATCTCAAGGGAGCATAACAGTTCTTTCAAAAATTGTGACCACCTCTATAACCCTCCATTTTTATCCACATTGTTTAACTCCATAAATGTTAGAGACTATGTGACTTTGTACAAGTAACGTCTATGTTATTTACTCGAATTTTTATAATGACCTTTGTGAACAATTTCGGTCATATGAGGGTGTGAGAGAATGTCATGTAAAACTCTGTCTGTTTGTCTATAGGGAACCACAGAGCTACCCAAACATATCTAAGGGCTTTAATGAAGTGAGTCAGCCAAGCTAAAATTCTCTTGTGGTTGAGGCATATGTGTCGATGATGACTCATGGTTTCATGCAGGTCTCTAGAGGCGCGTTGCATATCCTTCAGCAACCTCGAACACCTCTCATCCCATCTCCATTAATCCAATTTGTTTTATCCTAAAAGGACTGGGGGTCTTGCAAGTTTTCTTCTATATTATTAAATAATTTTACTCTTTCCAATGATTATTTGGTTCATGAGTTCTTATGAACATTTAGGGCTTCCACAAATGAATACATTCCTTCATATTTCCTAAGGATTTCAAATGGATTTTTTTGAACGTTATAATGAAAACCATGTATCTTGGGGGAGCTCATTTAGTTATCATCACATAGACATAATTTTTATAGAGATTCTTCACAAGAGTAGGACGGTTACTTGAGGGGAACCCCATAAGATCTTCCATGTGGAGCCTTCACATGACCTTGAAATGCTCATGCGGTCATGAGTCCCTTAGAGGAATATATGATTTTCATGTATTTTCCATACAATTAATCATCTTATTTTTTAAGGAAAATAATACAAATATTCATGTTATTATTTCCTTATGA
Organism: Viscum album; assembly: GCA_963277665.1. Taxonomy (NCBI): domain Eukaryota; kingdom Viridiplantae; phylum Streptophyta; class Magnoliopsida; order Santalales; family Viscaceae; genus Viscum; species Viscum album. The sequence goes on from OY728140.1 coordinate 477,897,030, forward strand.
TTTTTCATATGATTATTTGGTTGGATTCAAGAAATTCCACACCCCATAGGAACAACGTTTGTTTGGGATAAAGATTTGATTAGGAGGAAAACTAATTCTTGAGAGAGTGTTTGGTGTTGTTGCCAAATTGTGTCTTAGGTGACATTTGGTTTATTGGGCTACATTTTTTATTCTATAATATGTTTTATATATAGGGGTTCGAGAGTAACTCCTTACACTGGACAAACAATCTCTAAAGCTCCATCACCCTTGACTCCATCTCAAGATTGTTTTGTGAACTATCGTCTTGATCTCCATTCATAAGTTTGTGCCGCAAGACTTCTTTATCAGTGCTTTTTCACAAGACTAATTCCTACTCAGTTTCTTGTCTCACATTGTCACAAAATATAATTTGGTAATTTCATGGACTTCATCATTGAGGGTTGTGGATTCCCTGGGGGTATATCGACATCTGATGGCCCAATCAACTGGTAGCTTGCGATTTGCATGACCATTTTTAGGTCACATGATTGTGTGTCTCCATTGTGTGGTTATACGGTTTGCAAGATTCTCTAAATTGTTATTCAACCCCCATGTCCCTAGAGGTTAGGAAATCTGTGAACTCTATTTGTGGTTCACATATCCTATGTCGATTCAAGAAGTTCTCCTAATTCCACGGGATCGGTTATGTATTTATTTTTGACAAGACTCTATGTTCACATTGTATGAAATGTTCCACATACATATTTTTATATGGCCTATAATTCACATAAACTAACTCATAAGGCCTCAATGAGGGAGTAAATAGAAACAATTTATCATAAAAATTCTATAGTGGTAATCATGGATCCTTCATGTTGTCATCAGGTTGGGTCATTCCAACAGGGCCAACTGAAGTTGATAGGATCAAGGATCTCACACAATCCCCTTTATAACTTCTTTCCCCTTCTTTGATATGATATTATGTAATTTTCAAATGATTCCAATCACATGGATTATATTGAATGATCATGAATGTGTGGAATTGAATGTTGGAATTCAAACAAATTCCATTTTTGATATGCTCATGAGAGCCTTCCCATATGAGATTCTGTATTTGTAATCTATTCAATCTACATTGATCTGTGTTGGGATTATTCGGGTATGAGATATTTCTTGAAGTGTGAGTGATTTTCAAATCTATGAAAATTATTTTGAGTGTGATAATTCCATATAGTGGTCCCCTCAAGAATTTTCTAAATCAATCACTATTGGCCATTAATTTAAGGTCATTTAGCTCGGGCCATCTTTGGAATTAATTTATAGTCTTTTATCTTAGAAGTTCTATCTCTTTAGATTATATTCTTTTAGCTAGAAAATTATATAGATTTAGTTTATATTATTTTATATAAGACCTTAAATCACATTAGTTGAAGATGTTTTAGTTCGAACCTTCCATCACTATAGTTTAGTGTCTTTTAGATCAGAACTCTTGTATGATTATGGGATATGGTGCAGACATGGCAGGAATGACCTGAAACACATTGAGATGTTAAGTTCTAAAATTATGTTGTTGAGGCTCACATGGATTAGAATGTCCTTTTTCCTAGTGAAAGATTTGAATGATGGACATAATATCATATGCACGTTCCATAGGCATGCACGCATATTCAAGAAAAGGGTCCATGAAGCTTAGTATCCTTTATATGGGTTGTGGCTGATTTATGGATGTAATATTTATGAGGTAAAAATACTATGGATACTATTCCCACCTAAATAGTTTGAGTGTGTGTGAAATAAATCAAAATATGAAATCTTGATTCCATGAATATGGGATAGAGCGGACATGTCGGGGATGACCTGCAAACACTCTCTGAAGTACTAGGTTCTGCTACATTGTTCCTAGGGCTCACAAGGATTAGATGTGCAATTATGGAATAGAAGAAATTCCATTAATTTAATGGTTAGGGACCTTATGCGTTGGTATCATGTACAAAAAAAAGTCTAATATTCATATCTTTCTGAGGGCTATTACTGATTTATGGAGACTCGAGTGTCAAGATGGAGAAATTTGATATAGGAGGAAAGATACCTAGGATGGGTTTTGACACCATAGGGAAAGTGTTTTATTAATGTGAATCTTGATCTCTATTTATTGGTTTTTCAAATCTGGAGGCATGGTCCTAAAAAATTTCGAAGACATAATTCCACATTCTTTCCTTGAGAAAGGGTTGAAAACAAGGTGACATAATGTCAATGATGTTGAATCTGCTCATATAGTATGGCATGGAGATTTTGAATCATTTATTAAAGTTCTCGTATAAAGAGAAAGGTATGGGAACATCATACTAGAAGTATTTTGGAAACACTGAGGTATTGAGTGTTACCACAATGATGTCAAGGCTCATGATGATTTTAATTTCCTTTCTCAAAGTGATGCATTGGGATGAAAACCATAGGTGCATATGCATGATCCATAGGCATACATGAATAGTCAAGAAAATGGTATTAGACGTAGGATATCCTTTACATGGGCCATGAAAGGTTTAGAATGATCTAAGATAGCCAAATCATGAGGTGTGATTTTGGGAAAGTGTAAGATCCAAGAATGTTTCAATCATCCTAATAGTTGTGTCACCGCATGGAGAACATATTATTGAAACAAGGAGATGTGAAAAACATTTCTATAAACTTTTCATTGATGAGTGGGTCTACTAATCTTATATTTCCATTAACTATGTCAATAAGGTATACCCAATGACCATTATACCTTATGAATTTATGCCCTAATTTTTCTTAACCTCTAAGCATAAAGTGTTTAGCTAGTAGAGACTTGACTTATTCATAGGTCACCAAGAATGGGTTTTTGACCAAACATGTTTTGTTTCATGTTTATTAATAGCTTAATGACTTTATATATGAACCATTATAGTCTAGAGATTTGGTTTTATAGATTTAATCGGAGAGTAGATTGTTTAGGGTTATGCCTTGCATGGACCCCGTAAGAGAGATGTCGCATAAGAGGCTTAGTAGGATACCCAGGGTCAAGAGTGCTCCAACATAATCCCAACAAGGAGATATATATTTTTTAGATCACATCTCATATTTTCTTAGCTCATGGGTGACGCTATGGGATAGTCATACTGGGATTAGTTCAAACAGACTGAGGTGGTGAGTGTTGTTGCATCGGTCTCATAGCTCATGAGGACTAGAATGTCCTTTTTGCAAAGTAACACATTTGGTTGACGACCATAGGTGCATATGACAGAGGCATGTTCATGCATCCATAGTTAAGAAAAGGGTCCTTAAAGCATAATATCCTTTCCCAATTCCATGTAAGTGTAGTGACATCTATATAATCTCAAGACATGAATTCTAGTATATAGATTTTAGGTTCTTTTAAAATTAAGTAGAAGCACCCCATACTCTGGGTGATGGAGGTAAGTCTCATATGGTATTTTGTTAAGGAATGAAAAAATGGATATAGTCTTCATATTTTGTTATAATGTAGTGGTGATTTCATTATATGTTGTTTAATGTCATGTGGTAATGACAGTTTCCAAGCATTTTATCAATATGTTGTATGGACGTATAAACTAACTTGAAATAGTAGGGTTGTTGCAGCTGGGCCCAATGATGGAGACTTAGTTGTCACTATGTTTCTCGTGAAAGATGATAATGATGACAGATGTAGTTCTAGAAAACCCATATAGTTTTATGTCATGAAGTAAGGACATACTTCCATGCAGTTTAACATTATATGGGAAAGACATGGTAACCGACATGATAAAATGGAAATGTTGTAGTTAGGCCCAAATATGGGTACATTGGTGTCACTGTGTACCTCAAGAGAGATTATAATCAACCCATATGTAGTTCATGGAGGTGAAATACTCTGTGTAGGTTTGACCCTTATGTAGAGGTGTGAATGTTTTTTTGACCACTTCCACAATTCCTTGAACTGGTGATTTAGGAATCATTTTGTATCTTATGATGTTATAAATCAAGAAACATGTAGTTCATGGGATTTCATGTAGTTTTTTTGGAACCATTTTCTTCTATGCATGATTTAGAGTATGGTTTTTGTTTGTTGTCAATCCTTAGTGGAATTTCATAATGTGTACCAGTAAAGAGATCATACAGTTCAAGAAGACAACAGTATTGAAGGTGGTGTCGTTTCCTAGTGTTTGCCAAATTTTTGGGCCTGAAAATTGACAAATGGAGAAAACTATTTTTGGAGAAGAGACTTGCACGCCGTGTACTTGAAGGAGAAGAAACTTGCACGCCAAATGTTTTTCAAGATCAGAACATGGGAAAATGGAAAAGGGATAAGGGCCGTGAAAGTTTTGGGTCGGTCGCATAGGTGACCTGCGCGCCATGAAGAGACAAGCGCGCTGATGCCTAGGAGGATTGGAAACTTGGGAGTCTATTGGTTTTCATGATTATTACTTCAAAATATGGAAAACGAAAAAAGGTTGCACAATTATTTGTGTGGTCATGCAAGTGAGTAGCGCGACAAATGCTGTGGGGGATGAGATGCGTGCCAGAACCTGCGCGTGGAGGGAAGACTTGCGCGCCACCATGTAGGGGGTCCTGTTTTCCAATAAATTGAGGACCACCCCTCCTCATTTGTAACGAAGATTGAGGCTTAGAGATTTTTCAAGCTCTCATCGCGCAAGTGGTTGAGACGCGCAAGTGGTTTTTGGGTCGCGCAAGTAGAGGTTGCGCGCCGGCTGTTGGCTGCGCACCCAAGGTGATTTGGGCGAGAAAAGAAGTCAGTCGCGCGGGTTTGAAGATCAATATGACAGTGTCGCGGAGGTGCTTTGGTGACACTTGAACGCCAGTTTGGACTTGCACGTCGAGGACATGCACGCCATATTGGGACTTGCACGCTGTGTTGGGACTTACGGGTCGGGCTTTGAGGAGACTGCCAGATATTGTTGATGCACATCTGTCCTTTTGAAGCTGCCCGAAAGCTGTAGGATCACCCAGTACCCTCAGCGCAAAGTAAGATTCGTCTTCTGGTAATATTTGTACTTCAACAGAGAATCTATATAAAACAGAGGATGCCTTCTTATGCAACGATGAAGAGACATTCACGTCTATAAACCGAGTGGGACTTCACCAACGATAGTGAGCCAGGGGGAGTCAACGAGAGTGACATGAGGGACGCAGTGAGATATCCCTGAACATTTGTAAAGGCAGTGAGCCCGGGACAGTGTTACTATTCCCAAACCATTTTAATCCACAACTAGTTAAGTTTAGTGGAATTTGGTACGACCGGAAACATGTCGGCGTATGCTCCTTGGACGTAGCCCTTAGTGGTGAACCAAGTAAAGAGTGTTGTGTCTTCTCTAGGCATGTGAATGTTTGCTTTCTGATCATATTCATAATACAGGTTCAAAATGTTTCTACCAATGTGGGAACAAGATCCATCACATGAAAAGAAAAAGTTGTCACCCTGATTCACCCCTCCCCTCTTAGGGTGTCCCGGGGTCCTTCACGTTTATCATCATGTGGTGAGGATGGTGGTAGACCAATGTGAATTGATGAGAACATTGTAGTTGGGCCCCAAATGTAATATCAAGTGTCACTACATATCTCATGATATTGAGATTCAAACAAAACATAGTTCTTGAAGAAAATTATAATTTAATGTAATGTGAAAAGGATATAGGGTCCCCATTCATGAAGAGGGATGTTTTGGATCCATGCAGTTTTATGTCATGTAGTAAGGATGTTCGATCACCCAACATGAAAGGAAAATAACACCATGGTTGGGACCACTAACGGAGGTTTGCGTGTTACTATGTTTCCTGTGATGACATGAATCATGCCTTGCATAGTTATATAATAACCATACAGTTTAACATCATGCGATAAGAACATTGACTGTGCATTCTAACGTCATGTAGTGAGAACAGATTCTATGACTTTTATAGTCCTTAATTCATGACAATAATGGTCATGTTGATTACCTTTATGCCTTACATGTGAGGGTAATCCATTTACATGATTTCTAAGGTCACATGAACTATTATTGGTGTGAGAAATGAGGAATTAAATGACATTTCCATACAATACATAGACAACAAGGGGTACAAAAAGAGAATTTTGTTTCATGTAGTGGTTGAACCAGGATATAGGATTTATACATCCCTAATAATATCATTAGAAATTAGAATCAAGATATATGTAGTTCTAGTGGGATATGTAGTTTATATTTATTAGGTAAGGATGTACATCCATGTGGTTTAACATTATGTTTTCTGGACATGGGTGGATTTACATGAATAGAGAATGAAAACATGGATCTGTGTAGTTTTATGTCAAGCGGTAAGGATGACAGTTGTGCATTTTAATGTCTTGGTTCTAAGATAAATGATGTAGTGCAGTTTAACATCTTTTCACCCGGATTAATTCCATATAGTTTAACATCATATGGTCGGGACATCCTCTACATAGTTTAACATCATTTGGTAATGATATATTCAATAAATTTTAACATCATGTGCTCAAGAAAAATTCACTACAGTTTAATGTTATTTTTCCATGATGATTGGTGGGACTCAATCAGACGTGGGATCCCTTTCTGAAATATTATGTAAAGTATTTCATGTGAAATATTGTATTTTTGGGTGGTGTAACACACTCCCCATCCATAAAATCCAGCTAATATACTCAATTATGAAAAACCTTATATATTACATAAGCCCCACCATGCAGGCTCCTACTTCAACAACTTCTTTCCTAGTATAATTGGGGTTCTGAAATCCATCACCAGTTCTCCTTAATGAAATGAATAAATGAAATCATTCTTATTAAAGACATTTTATATCTTATTATAGATAATTTCCTTATTGTTTAGTGTGAGGAACCACTTATCATCATTCCATTCTTACTCATCTGGTCACTTTTTCAATTGTTCATCATCTGAGATATATTCAAAAATGGTTACTCATAGTGAGGGAAGGTAGACCTCTATGGGTAATACTTTCTTAGTCACCTATACTAGTGAGCATGGTGTTTCTTGTGTAGTTGTATGCGTAGTGGTATGGTAGGCCCCTAGATCATGGAAGAGTTTTTCTGGACAAGTCTCTTTATCCTTGTTCACCGTATTTTGGAGTATATTTGACATATTCTTAATGAAAGCCTCTATATGTCCATTTTCCTCTTCATGATGGCAGGATGAGTGGTTGGACTCGATGTTGTACTCATGGTAAAACATCTTCAATTATTTTGAATTTAAATTGGTATCGTTGTCCTTCAATATAGAGTGAAGGACTATGAATCTGGTGATGATATTGGATTTCATGATGTTGATGTCATTCATCATGATTATTTCCATAAGGGTTGTGAAGTCATCCCATTTAGAAAATAAGTCAGTAGAAGTAAGGATGTAATTGAAATTCATTACAGTTACTGGGAATATGGCCCCATGAAATCCATCCCCAATATGAAAAGTGGCCAGGAATATTTAGTTGTATATAGAAATTACTGGGTCTAATGGATGGGTTTTTCATGAATCTTCAATGCATGACATTTCCTGGTGAATTCAACACAGTCATGTTTAATGGTTTTCCAATAATATCCCAACCTCTGGATTTGGTGGGATATCCTTATTATAGATTGATGGGAGGCACAAAATCATGCATGTAATTCTTACATGATGGAAGAAAAATATCCTTTTGTTATGCACCGAAGGATAATTCCATCAAATCCTCGCTTTTAGAGCACTTTTTTCTCATTTGGACCATCATGTAGTGTGAATTTTGTTGCCTGGTGCCGATTTTGTTCCCATCTGGCATGATCTGTAAAGAGAATCACATTTTTTTTAGATATCTGGATATGGGCCCCATCTATCTTGGTGTGATCATTACTTAATCACACTCTAGTAAAGTGCTGACCTACTTTATTTCTTATATATCCTATATGAAAACTGATGTTACCATTATTCCATGTGTAATACGAAAGGTTTATTCCTCCTGATTAAGGTCATATAAAATGGTGGATGCATTATCCAACGTGTTGGAAAGGGCACTGTGTGATTGACGAACATAATACAATGTAGGGTCAATGTGTAATTATGCCATTTGTCCCTAAACCTAGCATGTGGGGGGTTTTAGTTCCTCCTTCTAGATGGAATATTCTCTAATGATCTTTTTTATCACCATTTCTAAATCGCCATTGATATTTAGGTAGGATATATACAACTATAGGGCCAGTTCTAATCCAGTGATGAGGGATTTGTATTCTACATCATTATTTGTGCGGCCTTATGATAGTGAGAATAATTAGTGAAAAACTGCCTTCTTGGGAGAGAAAAATAAAATCCCTATACTAACATGATTAAGCATCAAGTTTCCATCCTTGTGATGAATGGACTCCGGGAGGCACCATAAAAGTACATCTCTGATTTCGGCGGAGTTTCATGGTCATAGAAGACCTCTTCATTAGGGAGATTGATATCCTCTTTAGTATTTTCTAGGGCATGATGTTTTTCAAGTAAATGATCCTAGGATTTTACATTCACTAACTTCTATAAAACAAACGAAATTTCATATGGATAAAGAATGACTGCCCATCGGGCTAAGCCCCCAGTCATCATTGGACGACCATAGATGTACTTGGAGAGGTCAATACAAGAGTCCAATTAGACTTTTTGGTGATTCATGTATTTCCCCTTCTTTTTCACCACAAATATTAGTGCAAGGACATTCTTATTAACATCATATTTTGATGTCTCAGTACCTAGTATAGTATAGCAGAGGTAATAGAGACTATTCTTACTTCGCGCATCATTCTTCAATGTGAGGATGGAAACCAAAGATATTTCACTGATGACCACATATAAGTTTATTTTCCCCCCTTCAACTATATCAATCATAACTAGTGGGTGAAGAAGGTATTTATTGAGAATTTTTATGGCTCTCTAACATTCATCATCCCTTTGGTAAGAGACTCCCTTCTTCATTAGCCTTATAGAGGGGAGATCTTTGTCCACCTGGTTTTCTATGAACCACTGAATGTATGCAATTTTCCCTAGGAGTCCCCTCATTTATTTGAGATTTTTGGAAGTGTAACTTCTAGAATAGAAGTAGTATTTCCCAGGACAACCTCAATGCCACGTTGGCACACCGCCAAGCCGATGAACATTCGTGATGTTACCTCAAAGGAACACTTTCTCGGATTCATCTGTAGATTGTGTTGTCATTGTATTTTTAAGAATGATTTGTGAAGTGATCGCATCACTGTTGGTATTTGTTCACCGGGTCAGCAACATAAAATTTTTATATTCTACCCAAGTATGCATTAAATATCTGATGCATGGACATAACATCCCTGCTCTTTATTACACACCTAAAAATGATTTATTATATAAAATTTCACTTTACACAAAATTGAGGATCAATTGGTCTAGTTTCATGGGAAAATTAAGAACATTACATAACAAATTAGAACATAAAATACAACATCCTTATTGAAAACTTCTTTTACATGGACAAAACATTCCTTTGTACATAGCATTGAATGGGATAACCCGAGGGCATGCATAAGAAAAGGGTGAGGTATAAAGCACCGTAAGGGAGTAAAAAATGAATAAAATGATCAATATAGTACATGTTAGAAAATAGTAATATCAACGGAGAACAACAAAAACATGAACATAAATTCATGATATAGAATGATAATCGTAATATGAAAATGTGGCAACCACATTTAACATGATATTTTCTTGATCCAAGACTCATTGCACATGGAGCATGAGTAAACCCTAATTTCACATGGATTAGCATGAGTAAACCATAATTTCAATTAAATTAGATTTAGTAAACCCTCATTGCACTTGACGTATCATGATACTAATATTTACCCAATGCATTGGACCGCTATCAGAGAACACCCATTATAAACATTTTAATTCATGCATATATGTGTCATATAGTTCATACAACATGGATTCATTAAACATCATAATTTTCCCAAGAATAAGAGATACGGAATAAATTTAAGTACACAATAAAAATTTACATGTGCATAATGTTAAATACCATTGATAGATAAATGTGTATGTTATTCACTTACATGTTGATTTTGGCATGGGAAGTTTTGGTGTAACTTATACAGCAAAAGGACGTCAAATAGAAATTGTAAAATTGTTTGTTGATTGATAAAGTGGGTTATCATCATTTATAGATGAAATGGACATTAAAAAGGTCATGAAACATAATATCCCCACATATTTAATTGAATTTAGATTCATAATATAACTGAATTTATTTAATATAAATGAGAATAGAGAAAGTCCATAGAGAATTACGGCATGGTAACAGGTATACATGGGAGGAATTAATGAAAGAGAAGTCGGTCTATGATCATTAAAACATAAGTAGTGAATTATGGGGGAGTTGTTAAATCATACCCAATCATTTTTAATTGAAAAAATTGTACAAAAACATAAATAAATATCGTCAAAAATGAGAATGGAAGAAATCCCTTACTTGGCAGTGTGATCCCAAAGGCTTAGGAGAGGATTGAAAGATGATTATTTGGGGCTTAAGGCTCCTTGGTAGGATTATAGAGAGAGAAATGTAGTGTAGGGACGTTCTACAAGGGTTTTGGGGGAAGATAAGTGGGATTAGGTTTGGGTTTATATAGGAAAAGATAGGATAATTCATTAATATTTCACAAAACATAGTTTTTGAAATCTTTATAATTAAATATTTAAAACCAAAAACCAACACATGGGTTTACCCAATTATTTTTTCTTAAGGGGAGTGGAAAAAATTATTTTATATATTCAATATAAGATCTTATTAAAATATTAGGCTTGATTATGTGGAGATGAGTCACACTCTTAAGGAAATGATTTTAAATTGTTAAAATATTTTATAAGTATTGTAGGGTCCACTAAGGCTTCATAAAATTAATAAAACTAATCTAAAATCACATTATTTTAGAGTTAAAAAATATATTGAAATAAAATAACTTTTATAGTATTTTATTATCTCCCAATTGGATCATTATGATGCAACAAAACACATTATACACTTAAATGGTATTTAATTATCACCCAAAAAGTTGACTGTCTCTGAAAATTATGAAAAATCCATCGTTAGATAATTTTGAAATCCTGAATCCAAAATAATATTCAGTTTATCTATATATTTTTCTAAATATGTGAATTTCCATTTTGAAAATAAAAAAATACATTTATTGATAATTTATGGGTTTTGACCAAAACAGTTTTGAAACTTTAATAAAAATCACTATTGTATTCCTAAAAATTCTTCGATCATTTGTGTTTAATAAAAATTAATTTAGTAATAATATTTTATTAAAATAAAATTTAATTCAAAAATCTATTAATTCATCGAAATATATTTCTTGATTGAACTTAAATGTTAACTAAAAATACTATTTGTGATTCAAAAATCATTGATAAAGTAACAATAATAAAATAAATGTATATTCTTTATACAAAATAATGCACGTAATCATAGTGGTAGGGTTTTTTTACATAACCTCTTATAACTCCCACATATAACCTAATAGTAAGGTGTGAGATGGTGACAAACTCTTGGACATCTCAAATAACATCGCCCGGGTGGTAATTTCTCTTAACTTCTTCTTCCCTCGTAGGTTGTTCCGTTCAAGCTTAACGTGTTGAATCTCATCTTGGACATGGTCAAGAGTGAAGCCCAATGATTCCACCCCCTTTCTGAGCTCTGACTAATGGGATTCATATGAATAAATTCTACTATATTAGGCAATCACTTCCTTTTTATGAGTAAAATGGGTATGTTAAAGACCTATATTTATACTAATCATGGGATCACTGTTATTCAACTATATTGGGAATGTTAACGATTCATAAGGTATTTTAAAATTAATATACATAAAACCAATGGAATTTTTATGTTTTATATAACCATTTTACAAAATAATACATTTCATTCGACCTAGAGGAATTCACATTAATAAATGTTTGGGTCGTTACAATCTTCCCCCCTTAAGAAATTTCAACCTTGAAATTTTCTTTTCCCTTAATAAAAAAGACGAGGGTATCTTTGCTTCATCACTTCCTCATATTCCCACATTAACTCTTCAAACTTTTGGTTTCTCCAAAATAGCTTGATGAGGGTTATTTTCTTATTTTGTAGAACTTTTCTCTATGATCAAAGATTTTCACCATATTTTCTTCATAAGGGTGATTATTCTCCAATTTTACCCACTCTAGATTGAGTAAATGTGATGGGTTTGGTATGTACATCCTCAATAGTGATACATTAAATAAATCATGTACTTGAGATAGGTTTGGTTGGAGTGCTAGTCGATAGTTCCCTGCTCCAATGTGATTAAGGATATCAAAAGGGTCGATGTACCTAGAACTATGCTTTCATTCATCCAAAATCCCATAACACTCTTCCACGGTTATATGAGGAGAAATAACATGTCTCTAAAATCAAACTCTAGGTATCATCAATTGGTTTCAGCATAACTGTTTTGTTAAATCTATGTGGCATTAATGAGTTGCTGGATGGTCTTAACATTCTCCACAATTTCATCAACCATTTCTGGACCTAAGGGTTTTCACTCCACAACATCATCCCAACATGATGGTGTTCTGCACCTCTTCCAATAAAGGGCTTCATAAATAACCATTTGTATGATTTTGTGGAAATAGTTATTTTAAGATAACTCAATCATATGATGATTCTGATCCCACCCTCTTTTAAAATCCTTTGAGCATGCTATCATAATTTCCTCAAGTGTTTTGATATTCCGCGTAGATTGGCCATCAGTTTGAGGATAATAAGCCCTACTAATGTTCATCTCAGTATTTAGGGCATGTTGTGAACTCTTCCAAAACAAATAGGTGAATTTTGGATCCTGATCATATGCATTAGATAGTGGTACTCCATGAATCCTTTACACTTCTCTGATGTATACACATTCCATTTGATCAGATGATAAATCCTCTTGAATTGCAATGAAGTGTGCAGTATTTGTAAGATGATTCAAAGAAAATCCAGATAACATTTTTTCCATTGGATGTCTTTGGAAGTCCAGGTATGAAGTCCATGGGGATGTTCTCCAATTTCCATGTTGGTATTTTTAATGGTTGTATCATCCCCTAGGACTTCTACCTCTCATACATCACTTTCTGAATCACCAGACACTTTGATGTGAACACAACAATCTCCTTCTTCATGTTATCTCACCAATAATGATCTCGGAGGTCTCGATGCATCTTTGTGTTTCCTGGGTGAATGGAAAAATTTTAACTACGTGAATTATCCAACTATACATTCTTTAAATTTTGATTTGATTTAAAGCATAGTATGGACCCAAAACTCTCAATTCCTTCTTCATTTACATTGAACACCAAGGATTTCCCTTTTTAATATTTTCCATTTTCTTTTGAATTCCAATGTAATCCTTTTGAGAGTCCTTTAACCATTCCAAAAGAGACAGGTGATAAATCATTTGTGAAAGGATTTATGATGATCCATTATTTATTGTTATCATGTCCATATTCAACTTATCTTAGAATATGGGACCTTTTCAATTATAATAAATGATAAAATTGTTGGGTCTTTTCTACTCGGAGCATCTTATGCCTTGTTTTCTTTATGAGGGTGGTAATGGATTGGGACATCATAGTCTTTGATCATCTCTAACCATGTTTGTTGGAACATATTCAGATATTTTTGTGTGAAGATATAATTGAGGATTTTGTGATCCATATATATTTCACACTTCTCCCCATATAGGCAATGTGGCCAAATTTTTAAAGTGCAGATTATTGTACCCAACTCAATATCATTTGTTGGATAGTTTTTCTCATGAACATTCAATTTCTTTGAAGGATAGGAAATGGATTTTTCATTTTTCATCAACACATAGCTCATTCCCTTCTTCTAAGTCTCATTGAATACTACAAAAATTTCTATACTTGTGAGTAGTGTGAGCACGGGCGTAGTGATAAGCCTCATTTTCAACTCCTTGATGAGATCTTCACATTCAACACTGTAAGAAAACATTTCTCCCTTCCATGTTAGCATGGTAAGAGTATTTTACAATCATGAAAAATTTCTCACAAATCAGTGATAATATCCAGCTAACCCTATGATGAAACAGATATCTGTCATCGATGTTGGCCTCGGTCGTCCCTCAATTGCAGTTGTGTTGGAATAATCCATAGATATCTCATTACATGTGATTATATGACCCATGAATGAGGCCTCCTTCACCTAGAACTCACACTTTTTTTAATTTTCAAATATATTCTATTTTTTTAAAGAATCTAGTACATTTCTTTGATGATCTCCATGCTCCTCCTTGATTTTGGATTATATTAGAATATCATCTATAAAGTCTACCCATTTTTTTAGGTAATCTCTAATGATTCTATTCATCATGTCCATGAATATTTCTATAGAATTAGTGAGTCCAAATAGAATAACTATGTATTCATAGTGCCTGTACCTTGTATGAAAAGCAGTCTTGGGGATATCCTCCTTCTCCACCCTTACTTAGTAATATACTGACCACAGATCCACCTTGGAGAAGTATTGTGCTCCACGTAGATGATCGAAAATGTAATAAATTCTTGGGAGAGGATAATTGTTCTCTATTGTGATTATATTTATCTCATGATAATCAATGGAAAGGCGCATTGACCCATCCTTCTTATCTACAAAGAGGACAGGTGCACCTCATGGTGAAGCACTTGGGTGTATAAACCCTTTATCCATATTTTCTTGTAGTTGATTCATTAGCTCCTCAAGCTCCACAGTAGTCATTCAACACATAGTCATGGATATCAGTGGAAATTGATTCAGCAGCTTCCCCTAAAGAACATGCCCCACGCGCCAGGGAAATTTCAAATTTTCCCACCATTGCCATCCCACTGGCAGCCTCGCTGGCTGCGGAGTCTCGCGTTTCGGGTTTTTCTCTCCCGGGGGATGGTCTGTCGGCCCCTTGGGACTCCCCCTCTAGCATCAAGGCACACAGTCCAGTGTAATCTTTCAAAGAGGATCTATGCGGCCCTCCTGGCATCTCCTGCCCTCCTTGCTTCCTGGTGACCCACCCGATCCATCCTTCAGTGTCATGTGAGGTTTCTATGGTTTCGCTGGAAATTAGTGCTTCGACCTTCGTGGAACCCTCGGCAGAGCTCCGGTGGATGCTGGTAGCCTGTTTCGGCACTTCGCTACCTCCCCTACCCGTTTTCAAGCGTTTTGTCGACTCCTGGGGTCTCCAGGAACCAGCCCGTATATCCATTATTCATAGAAACCCGTTCTGCCTATTTCTCGCATTGGACGCGGATCTCATCTTGGCATGGTGCAAGGCCCCTCACAGATGGGGGCGCTGGAGGTTTAGCTTGTCTCGATGGTCCATGGAGGTTCACAAGGGCAAGGAGAACTCGCACGCCGCGGTCTGGATTTGTCGTTCGGGCCTCCCCCTTTCTTTCCATAATGGCACCTTCCTCAAGGTGATAGGGGATTCACTCGATGGCTTTTTGTGAATGGATGATCACACAAGTCGGGGAGATGATACTGCGGTGGCAAAGATATGTGTGGAGCTGGATCTATCGCTTCCCATTCTGGAGAAACTGTCCCTAAAGGTGGAATATTTGTTCATCTAGAACCAGGACGTCGTCTACCCAGTGTTTCCCAGGTATTGCTCTGGCTGTCAACTCCAGGGGCATTCTTTTCAACTCTGTAGGAATATGCACTTTGATCCCCGACGACCTATACCTGGAGGTCCCCCGACAGGTGAGGTTTCCCCGCCCAGAGGGAATGGCCATGTGTATGGTCGCAGGGTACCAGGGATTGCACTCCCTCCTCCTAAAGGGAATGGCCTGGACCCGGGGGACACAAAGGACCCCCCCTCTCCCTCAAGATTTCGAGAATAGCTACATAGCCTGGAAATGATACCGTCCAACACACCCAACCCCCCTGTGGTCACTTATTATCCACCTTTTTTATGCAACCCCTCTCAGCAGCTTCAGAATGGAGTTCTCCTAGGCTGTTTCCCAATGTTTGGACCTCTGATACTCCCCATATTCTTGACCCTTGTTACTAAAACTACACATAGGCCCCTCAATGCTCCTTGGACCCTAGCAGGGAGTGGCCAAGGGTCTCTTTTTTTCGCATTACGGAGGGAGGCTCGGGGAAGTGGGAAGAATAGCATATGCCTAGATGAAAATCTAGGTCGCCAAGATGATCGGCTAACCGAAGTTACTGGGCCTTTGTCTAGGTCCCCGTCAAGCAGGGTGAAGGGGAAATCCATCAAACACTCACCACGTCCTCAACGGGCATCTCCAGAACAGGGTGCGCAGAGCCCGAGGATGTGTACAAGGCTTCGTTTGAAGCAAAAACAGATCCAGGAATGCGCAATTTACCAATTCAAAGAGACCATGTCTCCTGGGGCCAAAGTCGGGATTTCCTTTCCCAAATGATTCCCATTTTTATATGGAAATCCCATGGCATTGGGGAACAGGTTAAAACTGACTTCATCGTATCAGAATCCAGGAAACACAGGGCCCATATAGTCACCATCCTTGAACACAAACAGCACCGCAGGAAGATCAAGGAGTTTGATTGCAAAACCAGGATGAAAGGATCACTGCATGATGACCCTGTCAAGAAACACATTTAGGTGTTCTGGAATAGGGATACTCTGGTAACACTCATCTAGGCAGGCGCGCAACATATTAAAACCAGCGTAACCCACGGCACGAAGACTATCCTGGTGACCTTCGTCTATGGCAGCTGTGATGCGCAAAGGAGGGAGAGCCTCTGGCAGGAACTCAGCGGTTTCAACATAGGGGACCTACCTTGGATCGTCGGAGGGGACTTCAAGGTGGTAACAGAACCAGTGGGGAGGAAATGGAGAGGAGGCTTCCCCTGAAAGGAGAGCATGGACTTCATCCAGTTCAAGGCTGGAAACGGGTTAATGGATATGGGGTATGTGGGTGACCCTTTCACCTAGTGTAACAACCAACGCGGGAATAGCTACTGCTGGAGCAGGCTGGACCATTGCCTTGCTAACATCCATGCTCTGTCCATATTTCCAAAGGCCAAGGTCAGCCATTTTGTTCGTGGTATATCCGATCACTCGCTGATTCTCCTTTCTCTGTCCCCAGCACAGGCCATGAATGATTGTTTCAGATTTAGTAGTCGGTGGAATGATAACCCGGGCTACCAACAAGTGGTTAGGGAAGTGTGGAGAGGACCAAATCAGGGTCACTCATGGAAGACCATCCACAACAAGTTGAGTAAGCTAAAGTAGATGCTGCAAGTGTGGGCTAGGGATCTTCCTCTTGTTGGTCAGAATATGGAAGAAATCAAGAGGGATGTGGAACGCTTGGAGACCAAACAAGAAGAAGTCTGGGATGATGTGGTGTTTGATGAGCTTCTTGAAAAAAAACCATCTTGGTGATCTAGTTCTGGCCCAGGAACATCGGTCAAGGGAGGACTCGAAGATTAAATGGCTCCGCGAGGGTGACAAAAACACAGGTTTCTTTAATGCCTGCATCAAGGAGAGGCGAAGGCCAATAAAACCCAATATACATCTGGATGATGGCACGTACACTGATGACAGCAATGTGGTAGGGTACATGGCTCCTAGTTATTTCAGAAACCTCCTGGAAGGCCCAAATTCCACAATGCCTAATGGATATCAGGAAGGGGGTGAGGAGTTTTGGGGGGAGGTTCCTAGCCTCGTCTCCAACCATGAGAGTGGATCTATCAAGAGGGTCCCTGGGGAGGAAGAGATCAGTGAGGCCATGTTGAGGCACAACCCTGAGAGCGCACCCGGCCCTGACCACTTCCCAGGTATGTTTTATAGGGGCTCTTGGGAGGTGGTTAAAGATGATATTTCTGCTGTAATACAAGACTTCTTCCGAGGCGGTGGCCTTCTTTCCGTGGCTTGTGATACGACCCTCGTACTCATCCCAAAGACCAAGGATCCCTCCTACCTCCTCCACTATCGGCTGGTAAGCATGTACAATTTCCTGTACAAGATTCTGGACAGCAACCTCACCACGTGGTTGTCTCCTCTTCTCCCACAGTGGATCGCACCTAAGCAACATGGATTCGTTAAGGAGCGCTCGATCAATGAAGCCATAGCCTTGTCATAAGAAATGCTGAGGGATCTGAATATCAGAATGCATGGATCCAACATAGCTATCAAGGTGGATATGAATAAGGCTTATGACCGTATGGAATGGGGGTACATCAACAAGGTATTGGTGAGATTGGGCTTCTCGTCTTGGGCATGCGACCTCCTGTTCAGGTGTTACAGCTCCTCCTGGATGGTTGTCACATTCATGGGGAGAAGCTGGGGCTTTTTCAAGGAAACCCATAGCCTGCATCAAGGTGACCCCATCTCATCAAGAATTTTCATCATCACTCAGGATACTCTCAGCCGGATGATCAATAGAGAGATCTCCAATGGTGCCATCCAACCTTATCGCAGGAAAGGGAACCTTACCTTGGTTTCCCATCTGATGTTCACCAATGACACATTCATCTTCATGAATGTGGGAAAGAATTCGATGAGGGGGATCACCCAGATCCTAGAGGCATACAGCCACTGCAGTGGACAAACGATTAACAAGGATAAAAGAAACTCCTATATTTCAAGTAGCTATAACAAAAGGAGGGCTGCACATCTGAGTAGCATGCTAGGCATGCAGCGGGGAGTCTTTCCCATGGATTACCTGGGAACACCAATATCCTTTGGCAGGACGTGGATTCGAGACTTCGACCAAGTGGTAAGCAGGATTGCGGGGCAGGTGCTGAACTGGAAAAAACTATTTCTGCTCCTTCAGAAGTCGGATTGCGCTCACCAACAGCGTCCTTTCAGCGATACCTGTCCATGCTCTGGCAGCCTCCAATGTACCTAAAGGGGACATTAAGACTATTGATAACATTCTCTCCAAATTCATCTGGGATGCCGCTTCAGAACGTAAGAGACGTTGGGTCACTTGGGAGCGGATGGCAACCCCTATCCAGGACGGAGGTATTGGAGTGAAGATTTTGGAAGTTACCATCCACAGAATGCATGCAAAATTGGCGTGGGCCGTGATCGAAGAGAGAACGTTGTGGAGAAGGACCATCTCGAGCAGCCTCGGTGGGCGCATGGACAACTCACCCTCCCTCCATGGTTCCCCCCTCTGGTCCTCAGTCAGCAGCCTCATCCCGACCCTTCGCCAGAACTCCCAATGGATGGTTGGAGAGGGAAACATCCGGTTCTGGAATGACAATTGGGCCGTGGACGTGATCGGCTTCCCCAACTGCCCCACTCCCAACATCAACTTCATGGAGGAGAGCCTCCATCCTTAGTTCATCAGGCTGGTTCTGGATAAAGAACAACAAGAGGCCTATAATATGATCATCCTCAACTCGGAGGCGGACATGTGCGTGTTCACCCTTTATTCTTTGGGCCTCTTCACCTTGAAGGATTTCAGACGGTTTTCCGCTCCCAACACCAACTCAATAGGTGGCATGAGATCGTTTGGTGTATTAAAATACCCATGAAATACAGATTCCTAATATGGAGGATCAGAACGAAGCCATCCCGTGTGATGAAAACATTAAAAAATTGGGGATCAATATGGCCTCAAGATGCCACTACTGCAGCAACAGCCATGAGGAAACCACACAACACCTTTTCATAAATGAGGATGGGATCACGAACTCTGGAGCTTTTTCGGTGGTTTCACTTCATACCAGGATTGGGACCTTCATAATGACTCCTTTGTTGAGCGCTGGTACAGGGGGGCGGATAGTGCAGGACCAGAAAGAACGGCGAGAACCATTTTTCTCAATGCCGGATGCTAGAGTTTATGCAAGGCCAGGAACCGTGCAAGATACGAGGGGTCTAGGTCTATTGGAATATCAATCAATGTGCACACAAGGATCCTGAAAGCAGATTGGGTAACCCACATCCGTAGATGGAGAGATTCACCCTCACTCCGGCTCATGCACGGTGTTTTTCCTACCCCTCACCTCACGCAGCAGGGCCATTGGGTGTGCTGGATACCCCCAACGGATGGGCTCATGTTGAATATTGACGGCTCCTGCTCCTCGGGTATCATACGAGGAGGCGGTGTAGTGAGGGACTACATGGGAAGTACGGTCCTGCCCTTCATGGAACACTACAGGAGGGGAAATTCTTTACAATCAGAGGCCAATACAGTCCTCACCGGACTCACACTTTGAATTAAAAAGAAGGTTCACCTCGCTCAGGTGGAGACTGACTCAATGATCATTCACGATTCCTTTCTTGGAGGAGGACCCAGACCTTGTTCAATAGATTACAACATTAGGCGGTGCAAGATGCTCATATCCAAAAATATTTAAGTAACCCATACCTGGCGAGAGGGGATCAAAGTAGCATACCATCTTTCTTCTTGGGCAGGAAAAACGTTTGAGGTCACATGTATCCATAACATCTCTTGTTTTAAACACGAGGGGGTGAACCTGATTAGAGGGGATGCCCTCGGCCTTCATTACGTTAGACCTCCTTAGATACCAGCCACCCTTTCATGGGTATTGGTTGTTTCATCCGAAAATAAAATATACAATGATGATGATGATGATGGATATCAGAAAATCCCCATGTATAAAAACCATCGTGAATTCATCATCTCTTCTAACAGAAAGACTACACAATTCCTCAGGAAACACTTTGGTGAATTACATCACAATAGGCATGTCTTCAAGGATGGTTGCATCCTTAGACTCTATCATTTGAGATAAATTTGTGTTCTCATTGGGCAGTAAAATATACTCTTTATATGATGAGGCTAAATAATATTCATCCTCCTCCTTTCACATGTACTGAATCAGGGGTTGATTCTCCATAGAGAGAGTGATTTCTCTCCCCTGAAAATTTATGTTATCTTTATATAGGAAAAGCCAATCCATTCCTTGAATTTCTTCAAATTATACCAGCTGGAGTATGGCGAGGTTCCTTATGAATTTCATTCCACAAAGTGTGATAGGGGAGGAGTTATATTCATGGGTTGCATTAATTATGACATTTTTTGTTCTCACTGAAATCATTACTTCTATGATTATTGGTGGTGTTTGAATTGTTCTACTAAACTTTTGGGATATAAAAAATGTGTAGAATCAGAATCAAAAATAATGTTCTCTATTATTTAATGAATAACTAGTGTACCATTCACCACTTCATTTTCTGGGTTCCCTTCGGCTGTAGTGATGGAAAAAGCTTTCCCATCCTACCTTGCATGTTGTTGATTGCATTTGAAAATCCTTGTTTTAGAGAACTAGTTTGCAAAGTGATATGGTTCTTTTTAGTTGAAGAAATGAACAATATGTTGAGGGTTGAATGGACAGTTACATTCTTCTTCTGCATGAGTGGATGTTCTTGTCAGCTGTTAAACGCTAGGTTCCCTTTTATTCCACACCTAAAGTATTTCACCTTTCTCTTCATTCAATTTTCGGGTTTCTTCTTTCCACACCTTTGACAAGTGGGGTGTTTTAATGTTATATCACCATAGAACTTATACATTAGACCACCATTTTTAAAGTCCACTTTCTACCTTGTATCCCCATGATACCCCTGAGATTCTCCAATCTCAATCTCAAATTTGAGGGAACATCCGAAAATTTACTCAAATATATAGAAGTCACAGATTGCCAGGGATTTTCGTAGGCTATTTTTTATCCCACCAAAGAAGCGGTCAACCTTGTATTTGGGGGTAATGAAAATGATGGTGGTGTATCATGAAATCCTTGGGACATTTTCATTGTACGCTCAAATGGATTAATCATATTTTTTCTTGTGAAAATGTAAGTCCCCTTCCATCTTAAGTCAGATGGTGTGCAGAAAATAATTATCAAAAAACATTTTATATAAATCTGTTCATTCCAATGCCTCGATCTCTTCATCGGGTTTCATATTTTTTGATCAATGTCCACCCTTGACCAGTTTCATCCTCCAAATGATAATTACCCATAATAACCTTCTTTTGTATGGAACACTTACGGATGGAGATGATCTTTTCAATGGATTTGATCTATTGTTCAGAGATTGAGGGATCAAATGATCCATTTAAAGTATGAGTCCTTTGTCTCATGAAGCACTTGATTGCATATTGTTCGTTCTTATGGGGGTTGAACATTCCAATTGACCCATTTTTCTATTCAAAACATGATTTAACTTAGAGATTATCATTAAAAGGTTTGTGATTCCCACTTCCATAAAATTGGGCATCTCATTAGGGAAGTCATCACATTGATCTTCGCATTAGTTGTCAGCCCGAGACCTCTTATTACTATCCATTGGTTGGAATAAAAGGAATGTTAAGGTTAAAAAATAAAGGGAAATACAATGAAAAAAATGGATTACATATAAATTACATTTATTTACATAACCTGTGAATTTTTAGGATTCAATCTATGTTATCCATGTTCTAGATGCAAACATATATTCTTAGGAACATTTTTTTATTCCCTTAATAATTGTCCGTTATAATATTATGAATTTACCAATGTATATCCCCTTAGAGTATCATAACTAGGAGTCTAGAAAGGCTTGTTCTATTACACCAGTTCTTGTTTGAGTCTACTTCAAGGTGTTGTTTTTGGGTTTTACCACTATATACATCTATGTCAGAGCCAGCTCTACTTGTTGATATCCAAACATGGATATATTTTCTCGATAAACCACTTACTATATACAGACCAAAATTTAGGGATTTTTTTATTATACTCAAACTTATCCCTAAGTCTTTCAATATTGTATTCTAACCCTAATCCAAAAAATAACTAAACTTTCCCTTTGATACCAACTGTAACAACCCTTCTCTTTATCACACACATAAACATGATTTATTACTTAAACATTCACTTAAGACAACTCTAAGGATTGATAGGTCTAGTGTCTTGGGAAAATTAGGAACATTACCCAATAACTTGGAACATAAAACACAACATCATTATTGAAAACACCTTTTACATGACCACAACATATCTTATTACGTAGCATTGAATGGGATAACCAAAGTAAATGAATAGGAAAAGGGTTATTATAAAGACCTTCATGGGAGTAAACAAGGAATAACATGAAGAATATAGTACATGTTAGGCAATAGTCATATCAATAGAGAAAAAGAGAAACATGGACATAAAGGCATGATATTTCTTGATTATCATATCATGGAAATGTGGAAACAAAATTTATCATGATATTAACATGACACAAGGAAAATTGCACTTGGAGAATGTGTGAACTCTCATTTAACATGACGTATCAAGATACTAAAATTTACCCAAGGCATTGGAGTGATCTCAGGGTGCACCCTTTATAAGCATTTCATTTCATGAATATGTCCGCCACATTGATCGTACAACCTGGATTCTTTAAACATCATAGTTTATTCCAAGAATAAGAAATGTAGAATATATAAATGTAAGTCTTAAATCAAAACGTACATGTGCATAAATATTTATTCCCTTGATATATAAATGGGTATGTTATTAACTTACACAGTGATTTTTCCATGGGAAAGTTTTGTGTAACATCCGCAGCAGAACGACATCAAATAGAAATCCAAAAATGGGTTGATGAAAGAGAAATGGGTATCTCATCATTTATACATGAAATTAACAATAAGGGGTCATGGAAAATAATATACCAACATATATAATTGAATATAGATGCAAAATATAAAAGAATATATTGAATGTAAATGAGGAGATAGAAATTCCATATGGAATTTCGACATGGCAATGGGTTTACATGGGAGAAATTAATGGGAGAGAAAGAGGTCTCTCATCATTGAAACATAAATAGGTATGTATGGGGAGGTTAGAAATAATAACCAACATTTTTAATTGAAAAAAGAATATAACAAGATTTATAAATTTGGAAAAAAATGAAAAAGGAATAAATCCCATACTTGGAAGTGTGATCCCTACGACTTGGGAGAGCATTGAGAGGGGATTATTTAGAGATTGGGGTGCCTTAGGAAGATTCTTCAGAGATAAGTGATGAATAGAGATGTTATAAAATGTTTTTTGGTGAAGGGAAGTGGGAGTACGGATGGATTTATATCGGAAAATAGAGGGTAATTCTTTAATATTTCACAAACAGAGGTTTTGGAATCTATATAATTAAATATTTAAAAACACAAACCAACCAATTGGTTTTTCCAATGGTATTTTTTTAAAGGGGAGTGGAAAACATTATTTTATAAGTCCAGTGGATGATCTTATTAAAAGATTTGTCTTTATTATGTGGAGGTGAGTCATACTCTCATGGAAATCATTTTAAAATGTTAAAATATTTTATATGTCGGGGAGGGTCCACTAAGGCATCATAAAATTAATCGAAAAAATATAAAATCATATTATTTTAGAGGTAAAATTTATATTGGACTAAAATAACTTTTATAATATTTTATTACATATCTATTGGGTCATTATGATGTCATAAAACACATAATATATTTAAACTGTATTCAATTTTCACCCAAAAATTCTATAGTCTCAGAAAATTATGAAAAATCCACCATTAGATAATTTCGACATACTGAGTTGAAAAATGATATTCATTTTATCTAAATAATTTTAAAAATGTGAATTTAAAATTTTAAAATAAAAGCTGATATTTATTGAAAATTCATGGGTTTTGAGAAAAATAGTTTTCAAACTATAATAAATATTACATCTGTAATCCTGAAAATTATAAAATCGTTTATATTTAATAAAAAATATTTTGTTTATAATACTTTATTAAAATATTATTTAATTCATAAATCCATTAATTGATCATAATTTATTTCTAAATTGAATTTAAATAATAACAAAAATACTATTTGGGATTAAAAAACATTTACAAAGTAAAAATAATAAAATAAATATATATTATTTATGAAAAATAATTCACATAATCATAGTGTTGGGGTATTGTTTCATAAACCCTTATAACACCCACATAATACCTAAGGGTATGGTGTGAAATGGTGATAGACTCTTGGGGCAGCTCGGATAACATCGCTTGGGTGGTAATCTCTACTATCATTCACTTCTCCTGTCAGCGGTTCCATTCGAGCTTAATGTTTTGAAACTCATCTTGGGCATGGTCAAGAGCAAAGTCCAGTGATTAAAACTCTTTTGTTACCACCCAAAAATGGGCATCATATAGATAAATTATACTGGATGAGGTCATTATTTCCTTTTTCTGAGCATATTAGATTTGTTAAAGCCCTATATTTATACTAATCATGTGATCACTGCTCAATGGCTAATTTAGAAATGGTAAAAATTATTAAAAGTATTTTATAATAATAAAAAATCTAAACCCATGGAAGTTTATATGTTTAATATAACCATTTTACATAATAAGACATTTAATTATATCAAGAGGAATTCTCATTAAAAAAAATTTGGGTCATTAAAATGGAACACTAATATGTGGCACCATTATTATTCAAGCCCAATGGAATTACCTGATAGAAAAAAATCTTATAAGGCTCTATCAAGGCATTGGATTATTCATCTTCAAGGTCCATATTGATATGATTGTACCTATAGTACCCTTCCATGGAGTAAAGGACCTTGATACCATCATTTTCCCCAATCAATAGTTTTGTGACTAGTAATGGGAAATCATTCTTCGGGAAATGTCAATTAAGTTCTCAAAAATAAATGCAGACAATAATATTCCCATTATTTTACTTAAAAAAGGATCATATTAGCAAGTCATATTCGTTATTTCACTTCTCGAACAAATTTTGATTTGATCATCTTGTCAACTTCCCCATCTACATTGGTGGCATGTGAAGGGTGCATCCTTCTGGCTACCTGCTTTAGGACTTGATGCTCATAGGGCTGTCTGAGATTGTCAGTGGCCACATATAGATTCAGTCCGACATTTTTGTAATGTTACAAGAAACCTCATATCAGTGAAACTTTAAAATTTAACTATACATCTCTTTCTCTTTTAGGGTAATGTATTACCTAATTAGGGTAGGCCATGGTTTTTCATCCATTCCTAGATATATCTCCCTGAGCTCAACTATTGTGGTGGAGACACCTTCCTTGAATGTTGGAGGAGTGTTCCTAAGGTCATCCTCATCTCCCTCCACTTTCGAGTCTATGTATACATTTTTATATGAAGACGATAATCAATAGGCTTATTCATCAGTAACAGGGTGAGGGGGCTATTAGAAGATAAATCCTCAATCCTTGTTATTTTATTTGTTGCCTAGAGATACTGGAGCTGATGTTTTATTACATTATTTCTAGGATAGGTTGGGGATTCATCGTCTAGAAATATATCTGTTGCTTCAAGGATATTTTTGGGCAGAAAATAATCATCATCAAGAATGGTCTACGGATTAATACGGGAAGTCTGTAATATATTAGGCTCTACAACCTACATATCATCATCTTCCATTTGTTTCTTTCCTCCCTTGTTGAAAAAATCTACATTATTATATCTTTCTTTACATGTCTGGAAGTGGGAACTATCACCATGTCATATAATAATATTCCCATTGATTGGGTACATAAGAAATTGATGTAATATTTATGTTACCACCAAGTGATGATGGAACCATGGACTTCCAAGTAGGACATTATATGTCGTTCCTTGTTGGATAACCATGAACTCGGTGTTAGAAGTGATTTCTAAAATTCGGTTCTATGATTTATCTTTCCAAGAGGTCTTTGATCATTCTTATCAAATCCTTGAATGTTCAACTTTTTATGGGATATGTCCTCTTCACCATATCAGAAAAGTATTAGGGTTCAGACATCGATAAGACTAATCCTAAAACCATTATTGATCAATAACCTTTGTGCATTGACATTATTGAGAATTCATGAAATGTATATGGTCATGATGTTCCCTTGGATTTCCACTTCCTAATCATGATCAGTGAATCATATGGAGACATTGCATCCTTATGAAATAGTCTACAATCAATAATCCTTTTAAATAATGACTTATATCTAAAATTCATGTCAGATATGGTAGGCTACAACAAATGCTTCCCAGAGTTATTTGGAAAGGTGGAGTACATCAAGTATTAAGTGCTTGTCTTGGACTTTAGCTATCTATTTTGGAAGATAATTCATTTCGGACAGAGTTCTACACTTCCCAATATAGTGCTTCTCATATTCATTCAATTGAGGAGATTTAGAATCTGAGGTAGATGGACTTAGAGTTTTTGAAAAAAAATGAGGGAGTATCTACTGCGAGTGGCACATGTCATGTTGGCCATCACCATTGAAAGGGTTGATTAGATTGAACCGATGCGATGTTTTCATGAAAGAAAATCTGATGTGGGTGACTACTAGAGGGATCTTATGTGCCTTTGTATCTCATTTGACCCTACTAATGTTTTTTCCCTCATTTTTCAGCTACCTATATATCCTACCAGGGGATATGACTGAAATATTTAGTCTAACCACATCCACTTTGTCCCATGTATCCTAGGACTTGGTGCATTCACCCTCCCATTCCTCAGTTATATCTAGAAGACCATATTTAGGGGAAAATCATCATAGGAGATAGTGTTTGTTAGATGTATCACATTGACATAACGAAATATATGTTCTTCATCTGATGAGGATTTTGTTTGGTGGGGTGGTACCCATGCTATAGATGAAATAGAAAAGAAATATAAAATAGTTAGGGATTTCTTTGGTGATAAATTTGTCTCTACATATTCTATTTTTTCATACATTTGGTGGTCACGACCACCTGTGGAATTCACATCTAACATATCCTTCTTGGGTGGTAGATCTATCTCATTTTTGTACAAATATTCAATTAGAGTGGTTTGAGCTTCATAAACTATTTTTCAATTCATCTTATTTTCAAAAAAAAATCGCTCAATTAGCCAGAAAATTATACCAACCATCCTCTTCTTTCAACTAGATGATAGATACACAAGCCAAAAACTCTTGAGAATTGTCTAGAATCACCTGTCCAGAGTCAACCATGCATAAAAGTATTTCATTAAAGATGAATCTTTCTTTGATATTTTCACATGGCCTACTGTGAAAGGGGAAGTAGTAATGATGGTTGGTGAGGTTGACTTCATCACGAATCCTAGGTTTCATAAGTTGGAGAAAGTTATTATCCATGGCTGTTAAGATATAACATATGACTTCTTTATTCCAAAAAGAGTACACATTTTCCATCTATTCCTAAAATCTCAGGAGACCCTTATTTCTCTATCCTTCTAGGTGACAGGATTCTATGGTTTTCTCCACTCAAGAGGATGCGTTGGTAGGTTTGAGGCCTATCTAGCTTCTTGGTTGGGCACCACTACTAGCTTGAGAGTGACAAATATGAATTCTGCTATACCTGACCTTTCCCTTGTTTTGTGGGAATGTGTCAAGACATGGATCAGGTTTCCTAAATATCCTTTTCATTATTTTTTCCCATTTCAGAAAACACTCACAACCCACCAAGATATTTCATAGGGATTAGGGGAATAGGTACCTCATCCCCGATATTTTTAACATAGAGTTCCAGCAGTTGATCTTGTGATAGAGGGATATTGAGTCGGATGGTAAAACCCTTCCACCGTACTATAAAGTCGAACACCCTCTCGTTTTCGTTTTTCATGTAGCTCACTAGGTTAATGATAATTATTTTCGTCAAGTTTGATCTAAACTAATAAAGAATTTGACAAAAAAGGTATTCCCATACTACAATGGATCCCACTGGGAGATAACATTGCCGATCAAAAGCAGACCCTGTTTGAGACTATACGAAATACCTCAAATGTTTTGCCTCCTTTTGATCTTGAGAGATCATCATTATCCCACATTGGGACATGAAGTGTATGAGATATAGTTCATTGAATCCTATTCCATAAAATGTTGAAAATATAGGGTTTTTTTATATTTTTGGAGGTGGAGTATCATCCACCCATTTCGGATATGGCATCCTTTCAGGCTATATTGGATCAAGTCAGCCTTCTATGGAATCAATTCGAGTACCCATGGATTCAATGGAATATAGTTACTTCATAGGGAACTGGTTCCTAAACCACCTCCCTTCCATGGTGAATGAGTAGGAGCCGATGAGGTGGTCATGCTTTCATCTACCAGTTGTCACAAATTCACTTTATAACTGAATGATTACCCTAAAGAGGGAGAGGTTATTACCACAACATATGGATATCCTGACTATTCTCGACTTATTCAATTAGGTAGACTGATCTTCTAGATCCTAATCCAACTTGATTATCAGATACTACTCTTGCTGGCGGATCAGATAAATGAGGGATAACATTCATCTCTGTATTGAAATGATACTCAGTGGGAATATTTCCCCTGAGTAGCTTCTCCATTAGTTAATATAGAGATTGAATTTCAATATCATATTATAAAAAACATTACTCTATGGATTTAAATTAACATGTATTTTTATATTTCACTTTTTCATTGATAATATTAAACTGAAGTTGTGGAAACTCATTATTTGGTGGACGAAAATTTTGAAGCCATCATTTGTTCAAAGTGCGTGAAACCTCATTTGGGGAAAACAACTCACCCTCCACCTAGGGTATATTTTCAATCATGCAGCCTTATATATTTGTGTTTTGATCAATGTCTTCCAATTTGAATGAGGTAAAATTCAGAGAGGCATATCATGTAATAGTGTTTGTGACATTTATTTCTATGCGACAAGATGATTCTGCACAACTTCCATCAAGGTTATTATTCGAGACATTGTCCTTGTTAGTCTTTTTTGTCTTGCGACCCCAATAGGGTCAGATTACATTTATAGTATACTCCTCACATATCATCCAATGAATAATGTCCTTGAGGTTGTTTCCATGCATCATTTCTATGCAAGCCTGACCAGTATAGGTTTTTCTGGCTATGGGAGGGATAGTTGAGACGTTGACTGTAACGCCCCGACCCCAGTTACCCAGAGTCGGTGCATTATTGTGTAACATTGGCATGATCACAAAATATCAAGTCTCGAAAGACCAATTAGTTTAGTATCCTTGGAAACACTAGATACATTCATAAATGTTACATTACCACATAAAGTCAAAAACTAAAATAACAATGTCTCCATAGTCCACACTCATATCCTCTTCTAACTATCCCTGCAGGTCATTCATAAAATGCTTCTTCACATCCTGGAAAATATTAAAACATTGAAAGGGGTGAGCTCAGATGCCCAGTAAGGATAACAATATTGCGGAAGCTTTCATGAATAAACATTAACATTTAAGGAAACACATAACTAAAATAGAAGCCTTTTTAAACTTGAACTTCAGCATAATATGGCAAAAATAAAATTAAATAATGCCATTTACATACTCACATGGATATTCTACTAGTCGAATAATCTCATGAAATATCAATAACCACTTTCATAATGATGAAATGCATAATGCCAGACTATCATAACCATGTAGCCAAGGCCTCGTGCCAAGACCACAAATAAGATTTTGTCAAGGCCTCGTGCCAAGACACTAGTTTGTCTAATGAGACCTACCGAGGCATCGAGGAGCTATAGAGGGCTCCACCCATCACTTATTAAGTCCAATTCATTCCTTATATGAACAGGTTTAAACATATCATAAACCATAACATAATCATATCACATAACACATGCATAAAAGAAACATAAAATTTCCACATTTCAATCGCAAGATATTAATACAACACATTGATATAATAAAAACATTTTCAAAACCATTTTCAATTCCAAAATAAAAGAAAATTAAAACTTTCTAATTATTTTTCATTTAAAATAAATTATGTCTTGTAGAGGAAGACAAAACTCAAATAATGGTCACGGCGGCGGATAATTCATTGTCGCCACATACATACAACACGAAAAACATTCCTTTTTTTTGTTTAGTAAAACGCTTCGTATAAAAATATTCCTTTTGAATAAATGTAAAATTCAAAGGGGTTTATACACTGTATAAAAGAAATTTCTGTATACAACAAAATATGCCTCAATGAATGGAGATTGAGACAAAGTACCTTATAAAGATCATTTTTTAAATAAAATATATCTATTATGTGTATTCAATATAAGTACACATAATTAAATTACAAATACAAGATAGGATATAATAATACTCTGACATAATTTGAAAGTAGGAGATTAACCCAATGAATGGAAATTGGGTTAAGAAGTTCCCTTACCTCGCGTCTGACTTGACTCGATTGTTCTTTATCCTCATGAATAATAAACTAGAGTTAATTTATATTTACATAAGAACCTTTTTCATGTTCATTATTTCTTTTATATCACTTATTACCATGTTATGAACATTATGTAATTATTTAAGTTAATAATGGTCATTTTGTCGATCTTTGGTACTTGAGTCAAAAATAAACTTCTTATAATTACAAGTTGATCATGAGGTGAAATATCCATTATATAAAGAATTATATTCATCATATAGATATCATATATATCATATATATCCAGTATATACATTCATTTATAATATTACATAACATTTAGAGGTAAGAAATGAAATGCACCGTTCATGGAGATGGTAAGCCGTACGTACGCATTAATGCTACTTTCATTTCTATTTAGTATTTAAGGGAATAAAATCATAATAGTATAAAAGTGTATTATAATTCCAGTATAATATAATACATAATATCATTTAATCCATCCTTTATATATCCCACATATGGCATTGACGATTCAAATCACTTTGAGGAGGCGGTAGTCCACACTTCATAAAATGAAATTCTCGCGTTTACCCATAATGGAAATCATAAAGTATGACATAAATGAGAAATAAAGAAGCATAAGAAAAACATATAAATAATATATATATCATATATAAAAATATTTTCATCAAAATTGCCACCATTAGAGGTGTTATATGAGTGTTGAACAATCATCGTTTCATGAGGCAGTATTTCGCCACCCAGAGAAACAGTATGTTCTTTAACCATTAGACGAAGGTGTGTGTATGTTTAAATCAAATACATTTCATAACAAAATTCTAGTATATTTAGGATACTTTTTTTGTTACAAAATAAAAAAATAAAAAGAGTTTAGGGGGTTGGAGAAGAAAAATAAAATAAAAGAACACAAGAGAAGACATTACCTTAAAATTGGGTAACTCTTTTTGATTTGATCCAAAGGCTTCCTTGAGAAAAATTCTGTCCAAAGTGAGGATTCTTGGAGTAATATAGGGATTTTGGTAGAGTATTTGTTCAGAGTTTGGCCGAGGAAAATTTCTTGAAAGTGTGAATAAGGTGGTAGTGGTGGGGCCTTTTATAAGAGGAGAGAAGGGGCACTCTTGGAAAGATTGAAATGTTACTTTATTATGTAATTCTTTTCGGATTCTAAAGGTCCCACAATGATATATTGCGAGGATAAGGTGATAAGGGTTCAAAATATACTCATCCAATAGGCTTTTGACAAGTTTAAGCCTTGGATTTTACATTATCGTTTCATTTTATTTAAATCGTTAATTATTGAGGTCATCGCTGCATCATCATTGTGTCATTAAAATTTTAATTTATTTAATGTCTAAAAATTATAAAAAAAGTATCATGATGTTGGATATATTTTTATCTTTCTAATGAATATTTATATTGAAACATATGACTTGTATAACCCCATTTAAAAAATGTTTTAGTAAAAGAACTCATGTTTGTGACATTTTTATTTTAACATTAAATAAAAAGTTTTTAATGTCATTTTCCTACCAAACTGGCTCCATGATGTCCCCAAGTTGACCAATGGGTTTTCTTGGTCGTCCATGACTCATAAAATAGTGGTAGGACAAGTGTAAAGGCATTTTAATATTTTTATAATATCATTTTTACCTTAAATTTCACTAATTACCTTTAATCGCGATTAATTAAACTTAAAAATTACTATTCAAAAAAATTATTTTAAATCCATTGAACCAAATTTTACTTCCTAATGACAGTCATGTATGTCGGATTTTTGAAAATAAAATCAGATAAGTGGTAATGTTTCATTTAAACGAAAAATCAGTTTTTTAACTACCACTGAGTGGTTTCACTATTCATCAAAAATTGATGTTTTTCAAAACAATGCCAAAATATTACCCTAAGTTATAATTGATATTACGAATTCAAAAATGATTTCTATTTTAAAAAATTACAAACATATAAGTTCCATTAATTAATTTTATAATTTATTCCCGTTTTCACAACAAATAGCGTGTTTTTAAGAAACAATATATATAAAAAGATTGACAATTATTTATGTCCAATTTCAAAGTGAAATTAATTCTAATGAACATCATTGGATAAAACTGTAAAAATATATTCTAATTATACTTTAAAAACACTCAATATTATAATTTATCACTATAAATTATTTTGATTAAAAAGATGTTTTTATGTATTTTTCACTATTCATAAAAAATTGGAAGTTCTCAGAAAAATATCAAAAATTCAACATAGGCTAATTTTGATATTCTGAATCCACAAATGAAGTCAATTTTGAAATATAAAATATATATAATTTCAAAAATTGGGTATTACTATTCATAATGGCTATTTTCATTGGTTGTAGTGCGTTAAAATCTCGAACTTGCGTACAATGCACGCTATTACGTTATTGAAAGAGAAGTGTATCATGGAAGCTCGGGGTATTACATTCTCACCTCCTTCAATAAATTGTTTCTTATCAATTTGAAATTTTTCTTTGAAAATAAAAGGTTGAAAATATAAAATACCTTTGTGGAAAACCCACATCGGAAATAGGGTTAATAAAAATATTACATTTAATGAAAGATAGAAAGGTACAAAGGTCATCCGAGATAGCCCATACTAGGATTATATGAAAATTTGGATATGGAGGAAAAAAACCATCAAGGTCTAATGGATAATTGTAGAAAACTATATTAGGAGAAAGTTAACCATAAGAAAATCACAAACTTGTGATTGGTTAAAAGGTCATTGAATCCCCAGTTGTAAAAGTTAACCAAAAACATTTTTTTTAAGTTACCTTTCATAAAGTTGAAGAATTTATTTAAGAGATTTACTAAGAACATAAGGAAATATACTTACTTGTCATGTAGACTTTCATTCTTTAATAAATTTTTAACACAAACCCATCTTTCACTCCAAATGGTAACAGAACTCAAAAATATTATATTTATCCTAATCGTACAAGGTTCAAAATATTAACACATACCATTTATATTAGGAAAACTATTTTGTAATAACCAGGGACTTCCTGTTGGCTAGTGGTAGGTAATAAAGTCCTGTCGCACTATGGTTGTGGGTTCGATTCCTGCAGCTTTGTCTGACGTGATGGGTTATCCCCCACGCTGTAGGTTGTCCTTTTCCTAAAACTATAGTATTATAATATTCCAAAAATAATCTTCAGAAATTTTTTAACCATAAACAATACTATCCAAGGTTCAACTTAATCCATTACAACCTATATAGTTATCCAAAATAACTCTATCCAGTCTTTCTCTAAAAGGTCTCTAAATTCCAAAATCAATTGTAACATCAGATTCCCCAAACAAAGTAAATTTTCTCTTATTGTCACATACTAAAAATATGATTACCTTCATCATATGGAAACCTTACTGAAACAATAAGTACTGCATTACAATCCTTATATATATCACATTATTCTTATAACCAGAATATAATACTTGAGTCCAAAAGCACCAATACATTAATTATTCCACTTCAACTGTAGTAATATCATATGATTGGCCTTGATACCTTGGCCTTTTCTGAGGTAAGTTTCCCTGATTCTTAGGACATTCATTTTCATAATGCCCCATTTCACTACAATTGTAGAATTCAACATTGATAGCCTCTTTCTTTCCCTTGCAATCACGAGCCTGGTGACTTTTTTCTCCACATTTATAACAGAATCCCATTCCTTTTAGGCATGAACCGGGCTGATTCATCCCACAATTATCACATAATTGAAACTCCTTCTTTCCCTTTTTCCCTTTATCTGTCTCTTGTTCCACCATTCTCTTCTTCTCTTGCTTTACTTTGTTGTCATAAGACTTAGAGAATTCCTTTTCTATTTTGATAGCACACAAGACAATATCTTCGTACGATGAGAAGGATTGTGATACTAAAGCTCGATGGAAAAATGCTTTTAACCCATCAATGAAACGATCAATCTTACTTATTGTATTACGTATATAATCTACATCATACCTCGCTAACCTTGTAAAGTTAGCCTCATATTTTGCGTCATTATCATCCTCCTTCTGCCTCAGACTCAGAAATTGCATTTCCATATCTTCTCGATGGTCATGTGGAAAGTATTTTTCTATTAAAATTTCGTTAAACTCCCTCCATTCCATACTTGATACTTCTTAATCTTCCTTTGTGTTTTGAATCAGCGACCACCATTGATCGGCATCTCCAGTGACGCGGTAGACTGCCATGAAAACCTTCTCCCTTTCACTACACCCCAAGGCGTGGAATATTTTCTCTAAAGATTTTATCCATTTCTCAGCTACTAATGTATTTGTACCCCCATTAAATGTTGGTGGTTGTTGCCTCATGAAGCGGTCTAACATTGATCCTCCACGTTGCGGATCCGGGTGCTCCATATGAGTAAGGTTATTATTCATAACCTGAGTGAGTTTTCCCAGTATGGTAATAAGTTGATGAACACCAGTTGTATCTCCAGCTCCACAATAACTATCTTGAGCAAGAGGGAAATCCCTACATGGTGTGCATGCATTGATATGGTTTTCATTCCTTCCACTAGGCGCCATTTCTAAACAATGGCATAATCTAGATTAGTTTCTAAATAAAAATACATAATTCCATACTTGTAAAATACTTAACATAAATTGAACTATTTATGGATATAATCCATAATCATAAAAAAACTCTTTGAGGAAGTATATACTCATAACCCTTCATAATGTTTTTTAAAGAAAATGATAATTATCCTAAGCTTATACCTCGGGAGTGTCGTAACCAAGAGTGCAGCAAGGCCCGTTGTCATGCACCAGTTCTCGTTCGAGTCTAGCTCAAAGTGGTGTTTTCAGGTTTTACCCCTAGGTACATCTGTGCAAGAGCCACATCTACCTGCTCGTTTCCAGACAGGGATGTATTGCTCGGAAAACTCACAAAATCTCTATAATACCAAAATTCTATGAAGTTCTTCTATACTAATCCTCAAAGTCTATCTTCGGGCTATGTGCTCTAATCAGAGTTAATCAAAATATAGCTTCCAAGGTTAGTACTAAACTGCCTCTGATACCAACTGTAATGCCCCGACCCCAGTTACCCAGATTCGGTGCATTATTGCGTAACATTAGCATGATCACAAAAGATCAAGTCTCGAAAGACCGATTACTTTAGTAGCCTTGGAAACACTAGATACATTCATAAATGTTACATTACATCATAAAGAGAAAAAGTACAATAACAAAGTCTCTATAGTCCACACTCATATCCTCTTATGACTATCCCTGCAGGTCATTCATAAAATACTTCTTCACATCCTGAAAAAAATATTAAAACATTGAAAGGGGTGAGGTCAGATTCTCAGTAAGGATAACAATATTGCAGAAGCTTTCATGAATAAACATTAACATTTAAGGCAATGTATAACTAAAACAAAAGTCTTTTTAAACTTTAACTTCAGCATAATATGGAAAAAATAAAATTAAATAATGCAATTTACTTACTCACATGGATATTCTACTAGTCGAATAATCTCATGCAATATCAATAACCACTTTCATAATGATGGAATGCATAATGCCAGACTATCATAACCACGTATCCAAGGCCTCGTTCCAAGACCACAAATAAGATTTTGTCAAGGCCTCGTTCCAAGACACTAGTTTGTCTCATGAGACCTACTGATGCATCGAGGAGCTATAGCGGGCTCCACCCGTCACTTATTAATTCCAATGCATTCCTCATATGAACAGGTTTAAACATATCATAAACCATAACATAATCATATCACATAACACATGCATGAAGGAAACATAAAATTTCCACATTTCAATCGCAAGATATCAATAAAACACATTGATATAATAAAAACATTTTCAAAACCATTTTCAATTCCAAAACAAAATAAAATTAAAACTTTGTAATTATTTTTCATTTTAAAACAATTATGGCTTGTAGAGGAAGCCGAAACTGAAATAATGGTCATGGCGGTGGAGAAGTCATTGTCGCCACATACGTACAACAAGAAAAACATTCCTTTTTTTCATTTAGTAAAACTCTTCGTATAAAAATATTCCTTTTGAATAAACTTAAAATTCAAATGGGTTTATACACAGTATAAACGAAATTTTTGTATAAAACAAAATATGCCTCAACGAATGGAGATTGAGACAAAGTACCTTACAAAGATCATTTTTTAAATAAAATATATCTATTATGTGTATTCACTATAAGTACACATAATTAAATTACAAATAAAATATATGATATAATAATATTATAAAATGATTTGAAAGTAGGAGATTAACCCAAATAATGGCAATTGGGTTAAGAAGTTCCCTTACCTCATGTCTGACTTGACTCGATCGTTCTTTAACCCCATGAATAATAAACTAGAGTTAATTTATATTTACTTAAGAACCTTTTTCATGTTCATTATTCCTTTTATATCACTTATTACCTTCTTATGAACATTATGTAATTATTTAAGTTAATAACGGTCATTTTGTGGATCTTTGGTACATGAGTCAAAAATAAACTTCTTATAATTACAAGTAGTTCATGTGGTGAAATATCCATTATATCCAGAATTTTATTAATGATTTAGATATTATATATATCATATATATCCAGTATATACCTTCATTTCTAATATTATATAACATTTAGAGGTATGAAATGAAATGCATCGTTCATGGAGACGGTAAGCCGTACCTACGCATGAATGCTACTTTCATTTATATTTAATATTTAATGGATTGAATTCATAATAGTATATAGGTGTATTATAATTCCATTATAATATCATATATAATATCATTTACTCCATCATTTATACATCCCACATATGGCATTGAAGATTCAAATCACTTTGAGGGGGCGGTAGTTTGCACTTCATAAAATGAAATTATCGCGTTTACCCATAATGGAAATAATAAAGTATGACATAAATGAGAAATAAATAAGCATAAGGAAAACATAAAAATAACATATATATCATATATGAAAATAGTTTCATCAAAATGGCCACCATTAGAGGTGTTATATGAGTGTTGAACAGTCATCGTTTCGTGAGCCAGTATTTCACCACCCACAGAAACAGTATGTTCTTTAACCATTAGACGAAGGTTTGTGTAAGTGTAAATAAAATACTTATCATAACAACATTATAATATATTGATGATATTGTTTTTCTTACAAAGGAAAATAATAAAAAGAGTTTAGGGTGTTGTAGAAAAAAAATAAAATAAAATAACACAACAGAAGACATTACCTTAAAATCGGGTAACTTTTTTTTGATTTGAGCCAAAGGCTTCCTTGGGAGGAATTCTGCCCAAAGTGAGGCTTCTAGGAGTAAGATAGGGAATTTGGGAGAGTATTTGGGCAGAGTTTTGCCGAGAAAAATGGATTGAAGGTGTGAATAAGGTGGTAGTGATGGGGGCCTTTTATAAGAGGAGAGAAGGGGCACTCTTGGAATGATTGAAATGTTACTTTATTATGAAATGATTTTAGGATGATAAAGGTCCCACAATGATATATTTCTAGGCTAAGTAGATAAGGTTTCTAAATACACTCATCCAATAGGTTTTTGACAAGTTTATTCCTTGTATTTTACATTATCGTTTCATTTTATTTAAATCGTTAATTATTGAGGTTATCGCTGCATCATCATTGTGTCACAAATATTTTAATATAATTAATGTCTAAAAATTATATAAAATATATCATGATGTAGGAAATCTTTTTATATTTCTAATTAATATTTACAGTCAAAAATATGACTTGTATAACCCCATTTAAAAATTGTTTTTGTAAAAGAACTCATGTTTGTGACATTTTTATTTTAACATTAAATAAATCGTTTTTAATATCATTTTCCTACCAAAGTGGCTCCATGGGGTCCCCAAGTTGACCCATGGATTTTCTTGGTCGTCCATGACTCATCCAATAGGTTTAGGAAATGTGTAAAGGTATTTTCATATTTTTATAATATCAATTTTACCTTAAATTTCACAAATTACCTTTAATCGCGATTAATTAAACTTAAAAGTTACTATTCATCAAAAAAATTATTTTAATCCCATTGAACCAAATTTTAATTTCTAATGAAAACCATTTATGTCAGATTTTTGAAAATAAAATCACAAAAGTGTTAGTGTTTCATTTAAACGAAAAATAAATTTTTTAACTTCCACTTAGTGGTTTGACTATTCATCAAAAATTAATGTTTTTCAGAACAATGCCAAACTTTCACCCTAATAAATAATTGATATTCTGAATTAAAAAATGATGTATATTTTAAAAAATTCCAAACATATAAGTTTCATTAATTAATTTTATAATTAATTCCCGCTGTCACAACAAATAGCATGTTTTTAAGAAACAATATATATAAAAAGATTGAAAATTATTTATGTCCAATTTCAAAGTGAAATTAATTCTAATGAACATCATTGGATAAAATTGTAAAAATATATTCTAATTATACTTTTTAAACACTAAATAGTATAATTTATCACTATAAATTATTTTGATTAAAAAATTTGTTTTTAAGTATTTTTTACTATTCATAAAAAATTGGAAGTTCTCAGAAAAATACCAAAAATTCAACATAGGCTAATTTCGATATTCCGAATCCACAAATGAAGTAAATTTTGAAATATAAAATATATATAATTTCAAAAGGTGGGTATTACTATTCATAATGGCTATTTTGATTCGTCGCGGTGCGTTAGAATCTCTAACTTGCATACAATGCTTGCTATTGTGTTATTGAAAGAGAAGCGTATCGTGGAAGTTCAGGGTATTACATTGACCATTGATTTAGTGATCCCAACATAGATAAGGCTGATTCTCTCTATTGTTAATATAGTGATGAAAATACCTCTAGAAATTTGGGGTGGGGATATTTGGGGCCACAATTGGCATTGATTGATAAAATATTTGATGATCCAATTGTTGTGGTCAGGGGGCTAATGATTCCAATGATGAACATGAAGATAAAAATACACCCATCCTAGTAGGGTGGGGGTGATATGGAATCACTAAAAAGGTATCTAGTTTCATTTAAAGGGAAGATGAACCATGTGATGGTGATTGAGATATAAATTCCCCCATCCCAGTGGGTGTGGTTCCACTTTGGATGCAAAGGGCATTTCCTGAATCCTCTCACCAATTGATGATCTGAGGGGTGGAGGCAGTGGTAGATATTCTAAAATCCTAGAGTTCCAAGATCTCTCCTGGATGGAAACAATTTTAGGTTCTAGTATAGATTATGTTATGTGGCGTAGTAGAGATCTTGTGGGGTTTTGGAGAGATGTCTTCCCATGATGAGAACCACTACACACAGGATGTTGTCTGGGTGATTGCAACATCGATATCTGGGTTCAGAATGTCCACTTATTTCATTGAGGGGCCTATTTTTAAATAATTTTGTATATCCTATATCCCTATTTGTGGGGTCTATTCACCTTTGAAGTGAGGGTATTCTATTTAAGTGACCAACTAGAACAATCATTACCTAGTCCCCTAATTTCACTGGAGGCTATAACATTGCGGGATTCTGTATTGATGCAGTTTTTCTATTCTGAGGGAGTTGAAAAGTGTAACTATACTTACTATAACCATTCTCAAATGAGGCTTCTAGATGTGGATTTGGAGATAAGCTACTGAAGTCTCACAATTCTATGGTGGAAATTATGTTGTATATTTTCAATATGCTTTTCCAATTTTGGATCTCGAGCTATTGATATAGTATCCAAGACTAGCTGACAACAGTGTATGTTGATTTTATTAAGATGAAACTATTAAATTGGATAAATTATATGTCGATCCTTTAGTCTTTAAGGATTATCACACGAATTTTGGTGTATATAAAAAAGGAAATCCTTTTCCATCTCATCTGGGATCGCATAGCCGGATGTAGCAAGAGGCCCAAAACAATATGTGGAGGATATTTCTAGATAACTCACTCTGTGTTCCAATGTTTTACTCCTCATAATCAAACCTATAGACCTCCATATGGTTACACCATAGAATATAGATCTAATGGTCTCTTACTAACAGGACTGGAGTGTGGATGGATGTTGATTGGGAACTATGTACTGTTGACCATGATTTTCTGAGCTCCTCTCTATACAAAAGATTTTGAGTTTGGTTCACCTCTCTAAAAATGGTTTCAGGGAAAACTTAGGATTACCTTTCCCATGGGAGATATTATCCTGGTGGGGTTGATCATGCTGAACGTCAGGAGTAGAGTCTCTATGATCCATCTCAACACTACCACTTTGAGGACTATCATGGTAACAAACCTCTTCTGCTTCAACATTGATAGAAGATTCGACATACCCTTGTGGTGTTGAAAATGTATCTCAAACAACCCAAAAGACTGTAGGATTGGGAAGATTAGGAATGTGGTCTATGTTATACAACATGGTTGGGATTTGATGACCTACCATTTTTGATTGGGTAAGGATATGAGAATGTTGGGAGATGGGTTTTGGAGCTAGTATATAACTACAAG
Organism: Viscum album; assembly: GCA_963277665.1. Lineage (NCBI taxonomy): Eukaryota > Viridiplantae > Streptophyta > Magnoliopsida > Santalales > Viscaceae > Viscum > Viscum album. Next base: position 477,938,685 of record OY728140.1, read on the forward strand.
GTGTTATGGGATTATGAGATCACTACTTAGAAGGTACTAGAGTATGCCAATAAGTTTTCTCATTATTGAAAATAATATGATCTTATCCTAAGGCATGTAAAACTCTCACATGGTTAGCCTCAGTCAAGTTGAGGGAATGAGCCTGATCGTGAAGCTTTGGGACATGTCATTGGTCTCTCTTGGTAGGAATATGAGCCATCCCTGAGGCATGTTCCACTCTAACCTGGGGAGCCTTTTTTGGAAAATAAATATTATTCTGGTACGAATATTCATTCCCCACCATAATAAGTTGCAGGACCACTAAAATTGTAGGAGTAATATGTGAATCCTCTTGTATTTCCTTGGAATGATGTTGGCATAGATGTTCATCAACCAAAGTAGGAATATGCGCCCTCATTCTGTGATCTGTTAGGGTATTCCAGGTGTAATCATTGATCGTAATATGATCATATACCAAGTATTGTTCCAATATCACATGGTTATCCCCATCCAAAACGTAGATAAATTCCCGATCCATTTCCTTTGGAGTTTGCTTCTAGACGTCTTCAATAGAACTATAATCATACCCCAAGGCTTGTTACACTTTTACGTAGTAAGCCCCAGCAATAATGGGGATATGTGCCCAATCCTAGGCCTTTGGAATGTGCCACTAGACATTTTCTATATGAATGTTCCTTTGTCCTGATCCATGTGCCTCTATCACCTGGTGAGCCCCAGTTGGAATGAAAATATGTTCCTAGTCTAATGCCTTAACCTTCATTATAATATGCGGATTATTCTCCTAGGTGGGGGCATGAATGTGATCTTACTATGGTATAACCACTTTTTCATGCCGATCAGAGTGTGGAGTTGTCCATGTTTTAGGGATAGTAGTATGTTCACATAACTTTATCACCAATAGTGTCTGGATAAACCAGTGGAACACTTAAATTGTTGCTAAAATATATTGGCATTTTTGTAAGGTGTGTGCATATATATAAGACTGCACATTTTCTATCCCCATTATATGCTGATATATATTATTGATTTAAGTGGGGATATAATCCCACTTCTATCCTCCTTGTTCCATCAGAGTATGCTGATGGGGTTCATGCATGAGTGTACGAGTATGAGCCCCCCCAATGCCTGACATGGGATTATTCCCACAGACTTCTTCTGATATGGAAGGGATATGATTCTACATGTTGTTTTCTACTAGAGTATTCTCACATGAATTTTCAGTAGGTGTTGGAATATGAGTCCTCTATAGGATTTCTATGGGGGTATGCCCTCATACTTTTTCTGAGTTAGCAGAGATATTATCCCACTTACTGGTTCTTTCCAGAGTATGACGACAAGCATTGGTGGCAGGAGTAGGAATATGAGCCCTCTTCTAAATATACAACACCTCCTCTTCTGATGAGTATTCATTGTAGCCCATTCATGGGTATCAAAGGTAGTTTTGTTTCATATGGTACCCTAGGAAGGAGACTGATGGGTAGCAGTAGGATGGTGTTGGTGACAACAGTTGACAAGTTCCCACCTCAGCAGCACCTAAACCAGAAGGGAGTAGTATTGGTCTTCCTAGTCCACCTTCATTATATATGGAAGATGGTAGTTGTCACCCTCTAGGGATAGGACCTCGAATTGGATGGTCATGCTAAAAGAATCCACTATCTTTGTAGTTGTCTTTCTCAAGTAATGCAGATTCACTGACTATTGTTCTTGAAGAATCTCACGAGAAGCTTGCATGTTCAGGATTGTACCAAGATGGTGGAACTCCCAGACTATCATATTGGCCACCTTCCATTAGAGTTTTCAGGTCAGTGAGTCACAGATGATTTTTTAGGACCAATGGTGGCTGATGAAGACATTTCCATAGGTTGGTAATCTATCAATGAGAGAAATATCTAAAATCATACAAACAATAAGGAAAAATGTTACTAATTAGTTTTTTATTATTGGCATATAAATAAAACTCAATCATATATGTCTGGATTAAATTTTTTTTTATGTTTTCAAATTAAGACCATCATGCTTGAATGGAAATATCAGTTCACAGATGGAATTACTCAAATCACAATTTATATTGGTATTAAAGCTTTTTTTGAATAGGTTATGTAATAAAAAGTGGCCTAATAGATTCACGTCGACCATGTTAGTGTTGTTTTCATAAGCAAATAAAAAGAAAGATGACCCAACGGACTATAACCCAATCATTTTTTATTATAGAGATTCATGTGTGGTTCCCCGTTTTCATTTATTCTGAAATCCTTGCTCATTCATGGAACAAAATGATCTTATGGGGACTGAGAACTGTATCCTTTTTAGATTGCTAATTTGGATCCATTGTTGATAATTTAACAATGGGTTTATCATTTTTCATCGTTTTCCCTTGAAACTCCCAATGGTTCCCTCATTTATATCTGGGTACAAGACAACTTTCCAAAGGTTGATGAACATCTAGGTTTTCTGTCTCAAAGAATCTTGGGGACTCTTATAGGTTGATAGGAAAGGCATTTGAGCTCATCACGCCCTTTTGAAGGTAATTATCACCAACTCCTGGAATCTCTTATATATTTAAGATATTTTCATGAATCACTTCCTAATCATGATACGAGACTGATTACTCTAAAAAAATACTATAGTTTAATTATCTCTTTGCTGTATAGGATTGGAATTGCTTTAGTAAAGATATATTGTGTATCCAAGATTCTTCATCATTTTTTGATAATAGGCATCTGCTTATATATGATGAATCCATATAACCAGATTCATCAGGATGTGTTGCTATATAAGGAGGTAGTTTATATCCTAAGGAGGGGATTGATCCATTATGAGGAATCTTTTGTATACTTGTAATTATAAGAATAAACCCCACATAGTTCTTTCAACTTGAGTAGTTTAATGTCATGTGGAAAGGACTCATATGGTTTCTATGGGCCACATAATATTCATGATCAAATAACAAAGGGATTTCCTATGTATCCTGAGTATAGAAAGAATCAGTGTTTTCATAGTTCATTTATTTGGGGCCTATTTATTGGATATTCCCTTTTCATTATGGAGACTCATGGTGAAAATTATATTATTATATCATGACCCTAATCTCAAATGAGCCATTCCTAGTGCAAGAAACAATGGTTTGAGAATGATCATTTCATTTCTCATGATATCAAACTTATGTACTTAGACTACCCTAATATGATTTATCATGGAATTAGGTTCTCAAATATGCATCCTATGTATTCTATTTATGGTGGGAATCATAGTTCAATTAGTTTCTCGGTCCATTGATTGATAAGGTAGGGTGTCCATCTCCTGGGGATAATTGCGTTATGAGGACTGAGATGTCAGATCCATAAGAATACTCACATCAAAAGAGGTGTTCATTTTAGATCTTTCCTTAAGAAGGTGTCATGCATATCCTTGTTATGGTATGAATCTGAACCATCGTAGTTTGGTTTATATTTTGGATTACACACTGAGGCTTCCCTATACCATTATGAAGGATTATAATGTAGATGTTATGATTATTTAAATTCCATATGACCAAGTGATGTATTCTAATTTTTAGAAATAAGGGATAATAATTAATCATTTCTATTTCATTGAATAAGAGACATTGAAGTTGAGATTTTATTATATTATCAATGTGGAGCTTGATCCTCGGAGAGAGGTGGCCTACGTATATTTAATATAGTAGGAATCAGAGTAACCATAGTTCCCTTTATGTTGGGGCTTACAAGCTAAGGTTTCCATTTTATTCTAGGATTACACACCATGGAAATCCATTATTATCATGTCCTAGGATTCCCTTGGACCAGACCTATTTGTCTGGAATTTTTCATGTGAGCCAATCGACTTTTCCTTGAAGACATTGCATGACCTAGAAGCCTTATTCAAGGGGTGTCTCATATACTAGATGACATGCCTCAGTCTCATCACATGACCTATCATGAAACATATAGAAGGAGTCGTAAGAGTCAGTGAGATATGGTTTTAAGGCTATTGCATATATTTTAAAACATCACTGCAAGGCATCGTGAGTCCTGGATAATATGTGTGGAGGATGTTGTCAGTCTTGGACAACACATCGATAGAATGTCATGTGAGCTTTGTTTTCAGGATCAGATGTAGAGAGAGACTAGACTGATATGATAGGTCACCATTATGTGAGTTAGGTCATGTATCTAAGTGGTGTTGAAAGGCTTCAGTGATAGACCATGAGTGTACCATGAGATCAAAGTTGTGTCTGTGGGGGATTGTATGACTTCATATGACAATTCATCAAGTTTTGAACGTCCCAAATATTTTTTCTACGATGTTTCATGAGTTCTATGTGACATGTTCTAATGATTTCACTTGAATTTGGATGATTCAAATGAAGTGCATGAGGGCCACCGATCACATTTTTATTTTTATTTAGTCTTCCAATTTTTATTTATGTTCTAACACTTGAGGTGAAAAGACTATATATTTATTCAGAATCATTCCCTATATATATTGTGTGATCTGGAAGTCATGTGGTACATTATTCAAACATCATTCCAAGAGACCTTGTTGTGATCCAGGAGTGATCACACAAGGGATTATATTCATGGAGTATTATTACTCTGGATGTATTCTAATGAATTACTGGATAAAAGGATTTCTGGCCACGTGATAGGTTGCACTGAGAAATCTAAAGTGGGTGAGAGTCTAATCTTCTATAGACTGGGTATCCATAGTGTTAATGCCCAACCCCTCCTTTGTGTTGGGTAGGTAATATATAAGTATCTCCACCCCAGTTGTTTGGTGCTTTATACAGAGTATCTTGCATAATTCTAGTCTGAAGTCAGCGAAGTGATCTGGCACCACGCAGCTTCGCAAGTCTCTATTGTGGACAACTCTGGTTATGTCACCTGATTTTCAGTGATCACAATTCTCTCCAATAATTTCTCGCATTATTTTAATACTTCTAATTAATGGGGACTAGTTTAATCATGAGGATGTGTTGAAGGACTTATATGTTGACATGACCATTGGCCTTCACAAGATCCAAGTGTTTGTTGAAATGAGTCCATGAGAAGCTTGATGACTTATTTGAGACTTTTGCGAGACATGGATGGTTTTTATGGGGGAATCATGGGACCATTCTATGAACTTCCTTAGCACATCAAAAGAAATTTATGATGGCGAGTAGCTTCCACCTCCTCCCTATTTTATTTCCATTTTTTTAAATGATAGGGAGTCATGATGAATTGCATGTGTGTGGTTGAGGAAATTTCCTCCATTTTCAGATGATGCATCGCATGACCTATATGGGTCATATGGGGTTGCACGAGCCTTTCATGGAAAAATAATTTCATTTTTTAATAAGGAACCACAAAGCTGACCACACATATCTAAGGACTTCTGAGCAGTGAGGCTGACCAGGAAAAAGGCACTCCCACATTGAGGAGGACATGTCAACAAGGTCTTGTGGTGTCATGGAAATCTCTAGGGGCATGTCACATGTCTTTCAGTGACCTTAATAACCTCTCACCTTCATCATTTTTGTGCACTTTATTTTATTCCATAAAGCTCAGGGATTATGAAAGTCTTCATGAGTAATGTCTAGGTTATTTACATGATTTTTTTATGATGCCTCATGTGATAAATATGGATCATATGAGATTATAAAATAATTTCATGTAAAAATCTATCCATTTTTTCCTTACAGCATCGCAGAACATCCCCAGACATATCTGAGGACTTTTTGTAGTAAGGATGGAAAGCTAAAAGGCTCTCACGAGCTGAGGCGGATGTGTCGTCGAGGACTAATCTTGTCTTGCAGGTCACTAGGGGCACATCACACATCCCTTAGCGACCATGAAAAATTCTTTTATTTTCCCATTTTATCCCCTTTGTTTTATCCTACAAAGGTTTGGGGGTCTAACAATTTTTCCTGGTTATAATCAAGGTATTTTATTCATTCTATTGATGATTTTGCACATTATATCTTATTACAACAGGGGGATTCAACCATTGAATAGTTTATTTATTACTTTAAAATTATTTCTATTGGGTTTTTTGGAAATTTCCAATTACAATACATGCGGCCTGGGGGTTCTCATTCAGTTGTCATCACATGACGATCGGTTGTCTAGAAGGCCTTCGTAAGAGTAAAAAGTATCTTTTATGCGAACCCCATGGGATCTGCCACGTGGATCGTGCGTGTTACCTTCAAATTTTAATTTAATCATGAGTCCTATAGAGCCTTTTAAAATTCTCAAATCTTGTCCATGGAAATCTTCCTCAATGTTTTTGTTAGGAATAATACCACTATCCTGGAATTTCATTCCTTGTGATCTTTCTGATACTTATTTGGATAGAATCAATAGACACTATGAATTCATAGTGACCCATTTATTTCATACATGTAAATTTAATTAGAAATGATAAATATTCGTTCCAAAACATTACAATCCATGCCAAAAACATATATGTATATTTGGTTTTGAAACATTGATACATAAAAAATTTTACATAAGATAACTACATCATCTCCCACTTAACACATCATGACTAGAACCCTCCATGGACATACTGCAATTAAAATATCTCATTATATCCAAGAGAATGAAATCATAATAAAAGTGGATTTTAGATGATCTACATGGGTATGTAAGTGAGATATCAATGATAAAATATGTGTAACCTAAGTTAAATGGTATGAGAATAATAGTTTAACATTTGAAACCTATCCCAACAATGTCAAAGATCATAATCCTGAATGATGATATAAATACTAGTAGTCTATAAGACATGAATCATAAATTAATTAGAGAAATAATACATGATTATGTAATATTAGAAAAAATACATCAATTTTCTGCATATACATACACATTGAAAATAATTTCCCTAGTTAAGGAATATTGTCCTGATTATCGTTGTGGATTGTGTTTACTCACCTTTCATCTTATCCATAGTCAAAGGATCATTCCAAGGATTATCCTAGTATATAATTTACCTTGCTAAACTGGGTTTAGACCCCATTACAGCTCATATATACCATGATATATCCATCATTACCAAATGCATTGGAGTGATATATATTTTCAGACGCATCCATCACATAATGAAAATCAAACATATGTGTCCCATTATATTATAAAATATCATTATATCATTACCTATGAAAATAAAATGGGTTTTATAAGATACATCTTGATCCTGATTCACTCAGAAGTAATGGAACCTAGTAAGCCACAAATCCTCAAGCATGTCTCCCTATATTCTGGATGAAAATAAATACTAGAATGGGCCTTGAGTGTGTCCATGGGGAAACTATGCCCTATGATATAAATGTAGAATTATGGGATATTTGTTAATAAATAAATAAATAAATTTTGGATGCATAAAATCTAACAACATATAAGTAGATGAAAAAAACATCCAGATAAGATAAATATATTGAACATTAATAACCATCATCATATATAAAATGAGGTCAATCTCATGATATTATACTGAAAAGAACACGACTACATGGAAATTGTATCCTATGTAATATAATTATACAAAAATAAAAAAAAGGCCAAAGAAATATATGATATCATTATGATCCAATACTCAATAATTTTATCTAATCTCCTACATTGTGAAAATAAATCATCTAATACTGAGAACTTTCTATTGTCCTTAAATTCATCCTGGAAGTCTTTCCTGGCACCAATATATGGAATGAACAATGTGTGAGATATACTTACTAGGTTACTATAGACAATGTCTATAACAATTATAGTACATGTATGTAAATTTAGGAATGTGAATGTATTAAAATATCTAATAGAATAATTTTTTTAAATAAACACCATGTAGGATTGACTTCTCATTGGATTCGTGACTAACCATGCCAACTTTGGCCTAAACTAGATTCATCAGAAGGGGTGCGCAATAAATGTTCATTGTCTGACATATAAAAACTATTGTGTCAAGATATAATTAATATATAAGTGGGACCCCATGTGTAACTATGTTTTCTAAGTACAAATAATAATAAAATAAGATACATGGTGTGACCTAGGCAACAAAGCAGTGATAATACGTAAAGAGGACCCAAGGTGAACTAAGGATTCCTTGACCATAGAAGGTTTTGGTAGCTCGCATATGTATATCATAAAGCCTATCTATACAAGGTTTCCATGTAATACATGTGTAAAATCCATATAATTATACTGGTAATGTGTTTAACCATTTTTTTGAAGCATATCTATAGTAAATCCTAGGCTAAGCATGATCGGGGCCCAACAAAAGGATCCATGAAACCTCTTGTCTAAAGACATCAACTAAATACCATGAGAATATCCAAGGAATTCAATATATATGGAGTTTAATAATGTTAATAATTATTAATATGATCAGGAAATCATATACTATTAATAATTTAAGAAAATTCCATTGGGGTACCTCCATTGGAGACTAACCTAATAAATCAGTATATCATCCTCTTAGTTCTTAAGGAATTCCATTAATAATCCATGGACGGACAATCCTAACCACTCTCTTTTTATAGAAAAATGGTCCATAATAATATCATACTCTATAAATTTAGAACATTAAATGGATATGTGAAAACTATTCATGTTCCTACAAATTATTTAATTCAAATTGATAACTTTTTATTTTATCAAAAAAAATTATATGATGTGTCATATCATTAATTATTTTATAAATAAATTTAATATGATCCTTTTGAAACATACATTCCCATATATAATGTATAATTTTATCAATTTTAAATTTCAAAATCTTATGAGAAAAGAAAAAAAATAAACACAAAAATGGGTATTTTGTTTAATAATATACAGAGGGTCGTATGATTATATACATAGAACACGATAGGGGTAAATAACATTTGGTTAATTGATTTTCTATGTTACAAGGACAATATATTATAAATTTTTGCTTCCAAATTAGGCAAAAAAAATTAGGTGGATTTATTTTAGGGAGAATTTTGGGTAAAATCGGCATGTGGTGTGATAGTAAAAAATATAGACAACTTGAATTGAGGGAAATGTATAAACCTCCTTCATTATAGTGTTAGATAAATACTCATCCAGTATCTAATTCCAATTTTTGATAGAATTTAATTAATGGAATAAGTAGAAAAAATCTATAAAAATACATGGAAATATCATTCTTGTGGGTAACACCGAAGATGAAAAGAGAAAATGAGAAAGGATGTTAGGAGATTGAAGAATATACCATTATATAACAATCTGAATGTCAGCCGTCCAATTGGAGTCCAGGAGATGAATCAAGTTTGGAAGGCCAAGGGATCACTGAAGGAAGGAGGGGAAATACTTTTTGAATAACTGATAAATATGGGAAAATAAATTTTAAAGGAATAAAGGAAAAAAGGTTTATTTTACAAATTTTAAAAGGGGTGCATGTATTGGATACATTATTGGTCAAATCGTGCACCAACCATTCATGATTTTCGTTCATGGGAATCACCACTGACATGGTAAAGCATACATTTATACAAACCATGTGTTAACCATGAATTTATTCTCTACAATAAGATTTCAGTTTCTCACACGAGCATGCGATGTCCCTCAAAATATTTTTTCATACTATAATTGCTTATATTTGAGAGGCCTTATTGAGCCACACTATTACTAATAACTATGATAAAACCATGTGGATCATGTTTTCCCCCAAGAACTAGAGTTTAGGATCTAAAAAACCGTGAATTTTCTAGAAACCTTCTTGAAACCTTTACGAAAAATTATAATGAGAAAATAAAGCTTAAAACAAAAATTTAACGTGTTTATACCTCAATAGAAACACTAGGATCCTAAAATATCCCATTTCTAAAATAAAAAATCCCATATTTTACCATATAAGGGAGGTAAAACATCATTTAAGAAACAATTTAGCCACTGGCTATGTATGTCAGCCTCTCACTCTAAGGTATCATCTTGTACACAATTGTTCCACCACAGCTCCTACACCAGGGGAATAGACCATCCTTAGGGAGTCTTATTGCTCTGATCGAAGATGTGTGTATGATTATCCTTAATAAATGAATATTTATCTAACACAACATCATCTTTACATAGAGGATGATATGATTTTTAGTGATAGAAAAAATGATATGAAATGTGGAATATGTCATGAATAGATCTGTACCTCTGAGGAAGGGGTATATGATAAGCTAATATCCTGACTCTCTCTAATAATTTTAATCTCCTTACATTAAAAGGGATAAGATTCCCTGTCTATGTATATATGTATTCTATATCCTATGTGAAACACACAATATGACATGATCCCCAACCTCAAACTATAAAGGACATTGATGATGATCAATGTCTTAATTCTTCCTTGAAAATGCTCTAAACATATGCTTCTAGATAAGCTGTACATGATCTAATTTCTCCTGAATGAGATAGGGTCTTAGTAGAACTATATATTATGGCTCTATATGTAACAGGAAATAATAATAGGACATACAATATACTTGTTAATATTGGTCCATTTGTATTGTTCGATGAAAGTATTTATTGTAAATAAACAAAGCTCGTAGTTTTTTATTCTCCCAAAGAACACTAAAATCTTGAACACATGCTCTAATCAGTTCTTCTAATATCTGAATTGTATGCTAGAATTTCCCATCCATCCAAGGGTGATTGTTTTTACTGAAAATAACATGTCTATGGAGAGCCTTTTACAACCCCAGTCAAAACCATGATTTAAACCATGTTTCTATATCTATTAAAATAAACTGGGGAACACAATAAAGTTTTAAAATATATATTATATAATGTCCCTTAGAATACTCAATTGAAAATATCTCATTTATAGGTATAAAGTGAGTGACCTTCAATATCCTATCAAAAATCATGCATGCTTCATCATTTCTTTGAAGGTATCTTGGTAAACTAGTCACAAAATCCCTAGTGATGTCATCCCATTTCTACTACAGAATGCACAATGACTATAAAAAGCAAGATGGCCAGTGGTGTTCCACCTACACTGACTGACTTGTGGAACACTAGGTAAAAAATCTAGTTGTCTATCATTTCATCACTATCCACCAATACTGGTGGTGTAAGTCATGATCTGTCTTGGTAATGCTTGGATGAAATTCCCATATGGAGGGATGATATTCACAAATCAAATTCTCAAGTATGTCTTTAAGAAACCATATGTTTCCAACAATACATAGTATCTCATCCTTGTCAATGATCCTATATGGTTGTGGGTTATCACTTTTAATACTCTAAATTAGGACTAAGGCCTCATGGTATAAATGTTTCCTCATCTTCACTCTCTCTAGGAGTGTACATGTCACTACTAATGATGTAAGGATTCAATATATGTGATTCTCACAGACCTCTATGTGCGCAATAGAAAAAAAATCCATCAAATTCCATTCATTACTATAATCTTAAACTGCCTATTTTTAACTCATATTGCCCATATTATTAGCCTGATCATTTCATTTCCCTATTATATAGGAATGCTCAAAATAAAATGACTCTTGTTATAGAACCATCCTCTTTTATCTGAGAACCAAATGACACTACCTGAATATGTAATTAAGACAGTTTATGTCTATAAATTCCTCTAACCACTCTATATGAAACTAATACCTTCAAAAATGAAAGATGAAACCCACAACTCATTATTCTTACATAAAACTACTCAGAGCTTGATAAATGATGCATTACAGTAAACCGTAGAGCTTCTTCCCAACTCTAGAAGAATCGGGATCATCACTAATGTTAGTCTCCCTTTCATCTTCTGATTGTATTTCTCACAATATTCTAACCATAGAAGCATTACATACTTTTTCATTTTATTTTTGATAGGTTTTTTTATCCATCAAAAGTCTTTAATAAATTTCATGTAGTAGCTATCCATCCCCCAAGAAAGTCCTGATGTTAATAAACTAATTGGGTTTTTCCAATGAGACCATGACTCCCACCTTCTCCAGATCGACTAGACCACATTCCTCTGTGATAATTTTACCTAGTATGTGGACCATAGTTACCTAGAAGTGGAATTTGGAAATCCTAACATATTATTAGTTCTATTTTAGTGTGATTAATATGATAAAAAAAATAACTATATTGAGCATGTTCCATTGGATAATCTGAGTACACCAAGACGTCCTCTATGAAAATTTCCAAAAATGAATATAGATATAGGTGGAAACCCCGATTCATACTAGCCATTAATACTGTGATAACATTTTTAAGACCGAATGGAATGAAAAAGTATGAGTATAAGTTGTATCTACTACATAATGTTGTAAATTGTATATCTGATGGTCTAAATTCACTTATCGATTTATATGCCTCAATAGTTCTTTAGAAAAATCCATGATCCTCATATATATTCAATGTGTTCATCTATAAGAGGAATTAGTAACTAGTTCCTAACCTTAGTGGGTTCGACTAATAGTAATCTAATAAAATATGGATGGTATTGTCTAACTTCCTGGATAAAATGATAGGTCAACCCCAAGGGGAAGTTCTAGTTCAAATAAAACCCTTAGATTAAAAGTTCTCTAACTACCTTTTTTTCTCATGGAACTCAGTAATAGTAAACCTATAAAGAGTAATGTATACCAGTGATGATCCAGGAAATAACTCAATAGTAAAATTTACATCTATGTTTGGAGGAAGTCCATGATTTGTATTATGTAATAAATCCCAAATAAATTCTACTACTAGAATAAAATCAACTTAACATTTCCCTAATCATCTATACCAATTCTCCAATCCTGAATTTCACTCTTTTTATCCCACAATGTTCTCGTCTAGCTCTAAATTCTTGGACTTCTCATTCACCATTATGATTATAAATATCTCACTCTTTTTATATGAAAGACACCTTCTAGGGATACTAATAAAAAATAATCAAAGGGGGAAATCTATTCTATCTTTATAATGATTTTTAATCCCATCATCTCAAGGAATAAAAAGTTCCATAAGATTTAATACCCACCCATCCCAAGGGGACACACCTAGCACTGGTGTATACTATCTGATAGAGATGATAACTAATAATAAAGTGTGATAATTCTAGAGAAATATCAATTCTTAAACAAATTTTTACCTAAGTCATGGGGATAAGATAATATTGATAACTTTTGTCAAAGAAGGATGATATTAATGTATAATATTCCAAAAATATACCTTGTATTGTGGAAGACATTCTCCTTGATTCTATATTATAGGTTTTACTTTATATATCTAGAATGATACATGGAATTAATTCTCCACTTGAATTTCTAGAGTGGGGCCACATAGTTGACCATTCATATGTAAAGTTTGGTCTCCTTGACCACATCTACCTCCTCTGACAGTATGGACAGTGGTAGTCTAGCTTATATCCTTTTTTCGAACAATAGATAACACTTAGAAGTAATAGATGGTGTAGATCCTCTTATAATAGAAATATAAGGATATTTTTGTAAAAACCTCTTATGACTTCCCATTATATTATAGGCCTAGAAATCATATGGGTCTCGGTCGCACTAAAGCTTCACCTGATCATTTCTCCAATGCTGATGGAATATAATAGAAACACCGATGTGGGTGCTTTGTTTGCTACTACTATATCATGAACCCTCCAAATTATTTTTCATTTCATTGATAGATCTACCACCCATCCATGATACTAAAACACCATTAACAATACCATAAAAATTCATTAATTAGTGCTTAGTGATTAATTCATAGTTTACAATCCTAGAAATAATATTAAACTGAATTTCATTTAGCTGATACAAGATGGAATACCTGATCTCATCCTAAAATCGACACTCTCTCGAAAGACAATCAATATTGAAGGAATGTGAAAACATTTTATCATTCTAAATAGAGATGAATAATTCATTAATTAAATAAATCATTACACCAGTTGTAAAAAATTCCCATCATTGTCTCCTATCGGTGCATTCAGAAATAAATTTTCATATTAGGATTCCTAGAAGTCACTCTAAACCATATCTTAATGATGGTTTTATTATGTAATAACATTCCAAAAATTTATGGAAAAACCTTGAATCATATAATAGGTGATATTCACCCTCCTCTATAGAGTAAACTCTATATTCTCAAAGATAGATAGTATGGATTCTACTAAAGTATCAACAGGTTGTGGATAACTGTCCCCTACAAACATGGGAAGATACTAATATTGAATCTCTGACATCATCTCTTCCATTTAAGGGGAAGGTCATGGTGCACCATGAATAGTATACAAAATCATTACAGAACCCTCTCAAAACTGTGAATTAGTTCCCATGTTTGGTATAACTAGATGTGTCAAATGTGACACAAAAACCTAGTTAGGACCCACAACATTCGAAACATGGTCGTCTCCACCATCAAAGAATTCAAATATATGGAATTGTGGTGGAATAACTCTAACAATTCCTAGAACATTCCTTAGATAAGGTTTAACAATGACAAAAATAACATATATAAGAAAAGGAATCAGAAAAATCTTTCCCATATAACAATCATTCACCTTTTACTATGAAAAATTATAGTTTTGGGGAATGCATTAGAATACGATAAATCTATAGTGGTACTGCCAACATCCCACTACTATAGATGGGTTCAGATCAAGCACTTTATATCATATCAGGGGTTCTATAATATAGAGTGTCAATTTGAATTTATATATGAAATAAACATTTATGTTTAATTGGAATCACTATCAAATAAGGACCGAATAATTTATGTTTAGAGATAAAAATTCCATAAGTGAATCAATATGTATATTCAAATATATATATATATATATATCATGTTATAGTTATATGCATCTATCATTCCCATGTTATAAATTCCAATGCTTTATATGTTTCAAATGGTACTATATATAACTACAATGAAATTCAATCAGATAAAAAATCATGAAATTATCACACAGAGAATAACACTGAAGGGTTTGAAAAATTGAGGAGATGGAGGAGATGAAGACCCGACAAGAACCAGGTAAACTCCTACCACACATTCCTAACCCGAACACTGATATTCAGTCATTCAATGAAGTTGTCGTCAGGAAACCGATTTAAGACCTCGACTCAAATGTCTATGTGGTCCAGAATGTTCAGATCAACTCTAAAACCTTCCAACATCGAAGAAAACTTGCAATAACCTTCTCAATTGATGAGGAAACCTTGTTGTCTTCTGATCTCCGGTTTGGTTTGTTTGGGAAATTTTTGCAAAGAAGGCTTTCATTAAAATTAATTAGATATGATTTTGAATCCATTGGATTTATGGGTTTTCAAATTGGTGTCCCCAATCCATCACATATTGTTCTTAGACTCGACTTTGAAGAGGACTATTATAGACTCTAGTTCAAATGTGTTTGGTTCTTTTGGGGCTATCCAATGAAAATGCTTAAATGGACTCTAGACTTCGACCCACACAATGAATCCCCTATTTCACCAATCTGGGTCGGATTTCTTGAATTAAAATTGCACTTATTTAAACAAAATGCTTTGTTTTCTACTGCCTCACATCTTTGTAAACCTTTGAGGCTGGATTCATCTACCAAAACCCAATCAAGACCCTGCTTATCTAGAATTTTCATTGAAATAGATGTCTCCCAATAACTGCCATCGTCTATCTAGATACAAAGTGGTGAATTTGAATTTTTTCAAGAGGTGGTTTATGAGAGAGTTTCAGATTATTTCTAGATGTGTTCTAGGCTTGGAAATGACTCAAGAAGTTGTGGAAAGTGTAAAATCTGTTCTAAGATGACATCCAAGTGGATTGTAAAGGGCAGAGAAAAACAAAGTGATAAGGTAGGACCATATGTTTGCACTAATAAGGAAATAATTGTTAAGATCAAGGAGGACTTAAATTTAAAAGCTACTGACAACCATATCTATGACTTTTTTAATGAGACTCTTGCTGTCACTGATAATTTCATTGATAAAAATGGAATTAACAACAAACAGAAGCACCTTGAAAAAGGAAAATTTGACTGCTCCCACCCAATCAATCTTTCTGAGGAACATAAAGAGCATATAAAATCAATTGAGGATGGAGGAAAGGAATAGGAGGAAGATACAATCTCCAGTGAAACCTCAATTGAAGTAGAGGATCACTATAGGAAAATTGAGGAATCTTATTTAAAATCATTGGAAAAAAAGGTAAGAAGCCTATAGGGGATGTGGATGGGTTTATCACCCCAAACCCTAGGAAAACAAGAAAGCTTATGGATTTCTCTCAAATTAAAAGGACCATTTTTACGTGTTCTCTCACTCCTGTTAGAAAGGAAATTGATGAATCTATTCAAGCTGAACCTCTCATTTCCATGTCACATGAGGTGATTGAAACCCCTCAACAGGTGGAGACCCATAAACAGCATGAAGAGGTCAATAAACAGGATGTTTCTTATTGTCATTAGCATGAATCTTATAATAATCTTAGAGATAAAATCATATGTCAATATTTAAGAAAATGGGAGATTTCGAAGGACACTTATCTTTCCATTAAACAGGATATTTCCAATGAAAATATAAGGAAGGAGTTCACAAAATTTCATTGATATTGCTTTATTTTCTCTAGGCCCCTTGTTTTTATTTACTATTCTTCCCTCTTTTGCTACAACCTAATGTTGGATATCCTTTTTGTCTAGTAGATTTTTTTGTGGTTTCATATGTTTCTGAGATATGTTGCTTGCATCTGTTTGAAGCTAGCTCTTATCTACAGATCTGAGGACTGTTTGATTTCTTTTTGCTATTTAGTGCAGTGTTTTAATGCTTGGAACTCCTGATCAGAGGACTGGTCTGTTTTCTTCTTTATCTGCCTCAGCCTTTCTTCTTTTAAATGCATGACACTGTGATATGATGCTTGGTCTACAGTTGCTGATTTAATCTTCCTGCCTTATGTTTTTGATGCATTTACTAATTTTCATGGAGCTCATATTGATGGAGCCACTAATATGTAATTGGATCCGATTTTATGCTGACTCTATGATCTATATTCTCTAGATTGGTTCGGCTAGTCTGTACTTCCTATTTGGTTTTCAGACTGATTACTAATTTGGAGTTTTCTTTGACTATTAGACGCTTTTCTTGCTTGGTTAGATGATATTGTGACCAGTCTGCTCTCAGGAAATGTTGAAGGGATGGACTATACTATTCAACCTGCTACTTTTGCATATTTTTTTATTAGAATATGACATATTGAATGGTTGTGTTCTTTGATGAGGATGCTAATATATGCCCTGGCTGGAGCATATTTTTAGCTCTTAATGGGAAGATCTTTGATGGTTGATCCTGGATGGAAGATCCCTCTGCATTTTAAAGGTTCTCAAATTGGCTGTTGGTTTTGTTCTTTGTTTCAGTATCCTTGTACCCCCCTTAATTCCCGATGGTGTAAATACATTACTGCTCATGTTTTGTATTGCAACTTTTATAATTGAATAAATTCCTTTGATGACATGAACTGGAAAATTTGATCATGTCATCACTTTCCTCAAAATAAATATAACTACAACTATGCTTTTATGATTGTTCCATTAGAGGGATCACAATTCCCAATTTATAAAGGAACACATCCTCTTTTAATTATAATTATAAGGCATGTAATTATGAAAAACTAATGTTTTAGCTCGCGTGACCTATGTTCCATGGCTCAAACAAAATATAGTTATCCAATTAAGGTTCCATCATCAATATAAATGGGAAAACAAAACATTGGTAGATGTAGACACATGAATTATTTTAAATATTTCCTTCTTGAAATAATTATTATCATAACATCAATTTCAACTATTAAGGAAAAATGAATTTGTAGAATGAAATTCAAGAAATAAGTAAACATGGCCTGACACAATCTATGATATATCAATAATCAAGTTCCTATAATGATGCATTACAAGATAACTCCTTTCAATATCAGGCTATCTTTAAAGCTAATATTCACAATAATAATAAAATCCAAAATTCATGGGTATCACCTAATGGTGAAATCAAAACAACCATAACAGGAGAAATCCATGACAACAATTACCATCATAGTAATATTTACCCCATATATGGGTTAGCTACTCATAGGTTCATTCCCATTACCAAATTCCATTACATTCCTAGTCTCCTATCATGAAACCAAAATAGTTGGGAAAAATGAAATTATTCTTTGATACCACTTTTTGATTTACCATACTCAGTTCACTCATATATAACTGAAACTGTTTGGCCATAAGGCCTCATGCTCACCTCGACATATGCTAGAATCTTTTGAATTGTGAAAAGGTCCCAGGATATTCCTATTGGATGATTATGCCCTCTAGATAGAGTGTAGAATAGTGGTAAAATGATATATATATATATATATTAGTAAATAATGGAAGAATAAAAAATACCAACATATAATTGGAAGAGAAAAACATCCTGATAATATAACTATACTAAATTGTAAACAAAATGATGTCAATTTCATTATACTATACAAAAAGAAACATTCACACATTGAAACAAACATTCTAACAATATAATTATAACAAAAGAAAAATAATGATCTAAACCATCTCTGATAGAATTATAATCCTTTGACCAGTCATGTAAAGACCCGAAAATTTCAAAGAAATTTTTTTTAATTTCTTTGGGATTTTACATGTACGCAATTTCTAATGGAACCTGATTTTGAGGCCCGGTGTGCCCGTAATCAATTTCCAAAGTTTAGCTCGGGTACATTCAGTGAATGAACAAGCGGGTTTTCCTAACTTTTGAACCGATGCTCGAAATCAAAATCTGAGGGCACCGATAAAACCGCAGTGTCGGGAATTGCTTAGGAACACCTTTTTTGATGGTGGGTTTTCTCAGGAGGTGTTGTTAAAAATGTGAAGAATAAAAATATAGTTTTTTACAATTATATTTTTATTACACCACTGATGGTTTATGTGTTATGGGAAAGAAAGTTGTGAGGAAGTAGGGGTGGGGCCCACAGGAGCCCCCACCTCCTTCAATTTCCCTAACACCCCATTAAACCCCACCTCAAGAATTTAATTTGTAACTCTTCCGCATTAATGCATTCCAATTAAACACCTAATTATTTTGACAACACATGTTTAATTAATTAGGTGAATTCGTGTTTTGAATTTTGAAAAATGTTGTCATGAGTAATGAAATAAGCCAAAACCCTTATTTTATTATTTTTGTATCGTTGTGTGGAGTTTTTGGGAGAGAATTCTCTAAGTTTGAAGAATGCGAAGAACGCCAAGGCTTCGATGAAGAACACCATCTCTGCAAGGAGATATCGACGAGGAGTCTCTTCTTCTCTCCGCAGCCGGTGTGTGACGACGTTCCCTTATTCGACACGTCTTCCTTCGTTCTTTTTCCCGCATCAAAGAAAGGGAAACATCGTTTCTTCCTCGGATGAACTCTTTCATCGTATATAGAGCCCTCCCTCGCGACGCAGTCTTCTTCGATGCAAGCTTCTGTGAATTCTAATTCGAGGTAGGGGATAATTTCAAATTTAATTAATTAAATTTTCGCTTTGTTTTTCGTTGAGTTTACATGTTCTTGGATGCCTTCTATCGGTATAACGGGAGAAGGCCAGACCACATGAACATGGATGACCCTCCTCCCCTTTGTTGTTGTTTTTCTTGTGGCTTGGACGAAGGTGATGCGGTGTCGTTGCACCACGCAGGAACGAGAGAACCACAACGATGGAGCGCGGCACTATCACACCGCGCCGGTAAGGCCGAACGAGGCTGCGTCGAAGGAGCGTGGCGCCGTCGCGCCGTGCCGGAACACCGAGGTGGTCCGCCTCCGGGGCGGGCCGCGGTGGAGGGGCGCGACGCTGTCGCGCCGCGGGGGAGGGGCATGGCACCGTCACGTCATGCTGGATGTAAGGAGCCGCGACCTATGGCCGCCGCGGTTCGGGGAAGCGGCCAGCTGAGCCGGCCGCTGGAGCCAGCTGGAGGCGGGACCCCGCAGTTTCGGTAAACAACAAACATAAATGGTTGGCCATTTTTCAATCAAGGGGGAACCCCCCCCCCCCCCCCCCCCCCCCCGCGTCCGCTAAGCGCGTGGGTGCCCAGGCCGGACCGCCCGCGTCGGGCCGAGCCTCCCGCGCCGGGCCAGACCCCTGTACCGGGTCGGGCCGTGCCAGCCAGGCCGGGCCGTGCCCAACTGGGCCAGACCCAGACCCGGGTCGGGTCGACCTGGTTCGGCCAGACCTAGGGGGTATTGGGCCAGGTCAGCCCGGGCCCAAACCCCCTATTTTCGAACAGCTCCATTCAAACACCCATAACATGGGCTACATACCTCTGATCAACACATCGATAGTTGTGTAGCGATCCTTGGATTGAGAAGGTCGTTTCGGTATATGAAAATCAAGGTTTCTGAGAACTTTGGGTATGTCCAGGTTGGTTCGAACATGAAACCAATCGGGCCCTCGGAGCAGAAACGCTTATAACTTGAGCTACGGACGTCCGATGGACGTGTTGTCGAGTATGTTGGATTCCTATTAGTGAGAATGTTCTTTTGGGTTACTTTTTTCGATGTTTGGATGTAGTTGGAGTATGGTCAAGTTGGTTTTGACTTAAAAACAAACTGGGCCCCTCGGACGAAGAGGCCAATAACTATCAGACCGGGCGTCCGAATGACGACCCGTGTGTCACGTTGAGTTCCTTTCTATGAGACGAAACTTTGGGATACATCAACTCTGAACTTCTTGTCATTTGATGTATTGAAACATTTGGCTAGTGGAGCGGAAAATCCCGGAATCGAGCATGCTATGTACGGGAACCCTAGAGCTGGCTGCGACTACGACGAAGATGACGACTACACTGGGATCCTCTGTGGGTTCGGTAGCGATGACGACCGTACTGGAATCCTCCATGGGTTCGATGGCAATGACTACTGTTCTTGTATCATATGTGGGTCCGGTCGTACTTGACTACTGTTCTTGTATCTTACGTGGGTCCGGCAGTATTTGACACTGTACGTGTATCCTACATGGGTCCAGCAGAGTAGCTGGTCTTGTATCTTTTGTGGGCCCGACAGCATAGATGGCCTTGTATCCTATGTGGGTCTGACAGCTTAGATGAATCATTGGCTACATCTGATCATCTCTATCATCTTACAAAAAAGTATACCTGTGTGAGTTGAGTCTTGAATTTCAATCACTATCTTCGATATGATTGTTTTGATATCCTGTGTGGATTGGGTTGTGTTATCCTGTGTGGATTGGATTGTGCTTTCCTGTGTGGACTAGATCGAACTTGGGCTCGGATGTTGGAGCCGAACTGAAATTGATGACTTAGGAATATGTATGGGCATATACCTAAGTAGAGTTGGTTGTTACTTTTTGATTGTATAATTCCTTTTTAGTTTATCCTTCGTGGATTTTTGGAGACCTTCGGGGGTCTCGGGGTCCCTACTGAGTAGCGTATACTCACCCCTGCACGGGATATTCCCGCAATATGTTGTGTTAGATGCAGATGACAGATAGCGCTGATCGAGGTAGGAGCTTGTGGAGCTGGATGGTACCTGGAGGTGGATCACTAAACGAGACATACACGGAGCAGACTGCTGGAGCTGAGGAGTGGAGGAGACTATCTGTACCCACCCTTCAAGTGCGATTTCCAGAGGACGGCTCGGTGTTGATGCTTTACATTTCTACTATTGTACTCTCTTTTCAGTTGTACTTTACTTTCATTTGGGTTTGTATTCTGGCCCATTTACTTTCCAGCACTTACCTTTGTAGCCAGTTTACTTATTTTTTACTTCTGATTGCATACTTTGTGGTGTTTGTTTTCTTCTTTAAAGTCAATGCCTTCCTTGATAGTGGGATTTACGCCTTTGGTGCTAGTCACCAGCCTCTGGCCTATATAAGGTGGACTTGGGGTAGTCACGGCACAGCTCCCAAGGGTGGGTCGTGACAAGTCTTGTTCTCTATGATTAGATGCTAAGAATATCATGAATCCCTGAACGGGTGCTTACCCATGTCCCTACTCACATCCATGAATTCTTTCTAGGTACCAATTAGTGGTCCTAACTTGGTCTGAGATATACTCAGAAGGTCTCCACCAACAGTGCCAATTAGATGTCTAGTCTAGGTATATCATTGTAAAAGTCTGTAGGTAATATAATAGAATGTTTTTAATAATGTGTGAAATAAAAACCATGTCATCTTGAATCTTATTTGGATACTTGATCAACCATACCCTCTTTTTTGAAATATGTATGCATCTAAGTGGGTTTCTTTTAAATGGTAAGGGTCAAACTGATGTATCTGTGGTTTCTAGGTTGAAGCAATATTTGAGTGGAACCCCTGGTGTAACCAGTGTTTCTAAAATGATATTTTAAAAAACTGGGATCTATGGAGTATCTAGTCATCCATGAAATGATAATAGGAGAATAAGACACATGGTCAACCATGGCATCCTTGACCATAGAATTTCGGGCTATCTCAGAACAATAGACTATACGGCCTAGCTATATGTGTCATTAATGTAATTCAAGTGGTAAAACCGAATTATTCGACTAAAAAAGTGTCTTTCCAAATACATGGATCATCTCCATAGAAGATCTCAGAAAACGCATAACCGGGGCCCAAGGGAAGGGTCCATGGATCCCTTTATTTGAGGAAATTAACTGAATCCAAAGAGAATATCCAAGTGATTCTAAATGTTCATAGATGAATGAAGTGAGTCTTCTATTGTACTGCGAGGTATTAACATACTTATAATATGTTGACCAAATTCCAAGGTGGTTACCTCAATTGGAAAATGGCCCAATGAAATCAGATGATATCCAATAATTTCTCAAGTCATTACCTCAATACTACAACGATATCTCAAGTTTGACCACTCCTCTAACATAAAATGGTCCCAATGTAATATTAGTCACCATATAATTATAAAATTCAATGGCCATATTAATACCATTCCATATCAATCGTGCTATTTAATTAAAGAATCTAAATGTTAATTCAACATTGAAAAAGTGTTATATGAGGGTTTATACTATTTATTATTTTATTATAAATTATAAATATTAATTTTAAACATACGTTCCAAACAATAAATTATTATTTCATCAATTTAAATTCAATTTACTTGAGGAATCCAAAAAAAACACACCAATGGTTGTTTGTAGAAATAATATGAAATGGTTCACATATTCATATATGTGTCACACCCAAGGGGTGTCTCACATTGGGTTCATTGATGTATAATGATAAAATAGGAATCTATAAGGGGTTTTATGATCAAAATTGGGAAACCAACATAAGGAAAATAAAATTTCGGAAATAGTATGTTTAAAACATTTTCATGTAAAGATGACAAAAAATAAACAATGATACTTGATTGAAAATTATATAACACTGAACTTATGGAATCAGTAAAACATTCATCTAGAATCATCTTTCAATTTGGTCTATAAAAAATGGAATCACAAAACAAGACAAATGCACTAGAAATAAGGAAAACTTTCTATGTGAACATAAAGATGAACATGGTTAGATAAAAAAGGAATGGAAATAAGTGGATTGAATCACTCATCATTGGCTAACTAAAATTATTTATGGTGATCTAATCAAATTCTAGATGAGGGAGACAGATAAATGCCTAGATTGGATGGCCAAGGGAGCTCTCAAGGAATATGGGTAAGAACACATTGAATGGTGGATAAATAAGAGTTATGAAATCATATAGAATCAATGTTAAATGTTAAATGTTAACATTTTTTAAGGGGTGGATGATCCAGCCACATGTTTGGATATATCTTGTTCTAACCATTTGATAATACATTCCAAGGGTGTCACCCTCTCTCATTATTATGAACACAATAAGAAAAATGTTGTTCAAATCATGTGTTTCAACTCAAAAAATGTTTTTTTAGTTTCTAACATCTGTGTGTATCATCACAAACATGATTTTTCGTACCATTATCCTATATGTATGGTTAACATTGTTAATACAGCTGGTTATTACTAACTGTGCTCCAACCTTCAATCTCATATGACTTCTCCAAAACCTGGATGTTTGAGCCTTGGACATATATTAGATGAATATAAAACATTTTTAACCCCTAAAAAACATCATAAGGTTAATAGAGTGATTCAATAATAAATTTAAATGGTTTGTACCTTAGTAAAAAATTTGAGATCTTACATCACAAATTGTTTACCATTTCATCATAAAATATCCAGTGGAATATAAACATGTTTCATCAAACAATCATCACCACAACAAATTTAGTTATAGAATAAGGATAGTATTATTGAATCATATACCCATTAAATAATCATTAACACTTAAAGATGATATAATAGACAAAAATATAATTTCAAATATCACATGGAATATTTGTTGAGGAAAATACTATATTTATTTAGAAATATATGATTTAAAATAGGAAATTTTACAAAATAATAAGGTAAAAATCATTGAAATAAAAAATTTCAACTTATAAAGTAACATCGTAGGTAAATAAAGAATAAAACATTTTCATATTTATTAACATTTATGAATTTAATATTAATTTTACTTTAAATGGGTTTTTATGTTCGATATCGTACCCGATATGAAACAAAGAGTTTCTTTGAAATCTTACGTTGCACACTAGTAGTAAAATAATATTATTTTAAATGGTAGTTAACACGTAGCCATTGTATTGGCAAGAATGAATTGAAATAACTAAAATATGATTATATAAATTTTTTAAATGTTTTTACATTTATGCAATAAAAGAGAAAGGCTTAAAATTAGAAAAGAATTCAATATAAGGCACATATACTCTAACATTCACTAAAGGTCGACTTATTGCCTTTTGATGGAGAACCGTATATAAATATAGTTTTTGTCACTCTTATAAATTCTATTGGACAAAATAAAAATCTTCTATAGAATCGGGACATCAAAATTTACTTTGTGTAAATTTTTTGTATTTTTCCGATAAAGTTCATTTTATTAATGAATAGTGAAAAATGTTGTATTTTAATTCAAAAACTCTTTTTAATCTAATTTATTTATATGATTAGATTATCTTTTGAATTGGTTTTAAAGTTAAATTAGAATATATTTTTACCATTTAATCCAATAGTGGTCATTGGAATTAATTTAACTTTGTAATTAGACTTAAACTAGTGTGAATCTTTTGATACTTATTGTTTCATAAAAACACGCTATTTTCTCAGACAACGTAAATTAATTATTAAATTAATTAATGTAACTTATATGTTTTGATTTTTTAAAATAGACATCATTTTCGAATTCGGAATATCAAATATAGCTTAGGGTGATGTTTTGGTACTTTTCTGAAAAACTTCAATTTTTGATGAATAGTGAAACCACTAAGTGATACGTAAAAAACTGATTTTTCGTTTAAATGAAAATTTACCACCTCTATGTTTTGAATTTCAAAAATCCGACATACATGGTTTTTATTAAGAAGTAAAATGTGGTTCAATGGGATTAAAATAATTTTTTGGTGAATAGTAACTTTTAAGTTTTTAATCGCAATTAGAGATAAATAGTGTAATTTAAGGTAAGAATAATGTTTTAATTATATGAAATGAACACGAAACATGTCCTAACCTTATTGGATGTGTCATGGACGACTAAGAAAATACATGGGTCAACTTGGGGACCCCATGGAGCCACTTTGGTAGGAAAATGACATTAATACCTTTTTATTTAATGTAAAAGTAAAAATGGCACAAACATGTGTTGTTTTTTTTAAATCAATTCTTAACTGGGGTTATAGAAGTCATATTTTTTACTATAAATATTCATTAGAAAGATAAAAATATTTCCTACATCATGATAGTTTTTTTATAATTTTTTGACATTATATAAATTAAATTATATACGACACCATGATGATGCAGCGATTACCTCATTATTTAACGTGTTAGATAAAATGAAAATATAATCTAAAATCTAAGAACTACACTTGTCAAAAACCTATTAGATGGGTGGATATAGACCCCTTATCACCTTAGCCTCGAAATTTATAATTTTGAGAACTTTTTTTATCCGAAAATCATTTTATAACAAAGTATCTTTTCTTAACTTTCCAAGAGTGCCCCTCCTCTCCTCTTATAAAAGGCCCCCACCTCTACCTCCTTACCCACACATACAAAGCCATTGGCTCGGCCAACCCCTGCTCATTTTCTCTCCAAATCCCTCTATTACTCCTAGAAGCCTCACTTTGGGTATAATTCTTCCCAAGGGAGCCTTTGAGCTCAAATCAAAAAGAGTTACCCGATTTAAAGGTAGTGTCTTCTATTGTGTTCTTATGTTTTATTTTGCTTCTCCAACCCCCTAAACTATTTTTAATAATTTTTTTTGTAAGAACACCGGTATACTAAATATACTAGGATTTTTTTATAAGAAATATTAGATCTACACTTACACACACCTTCATATAATGGTTAATGAACATACAGTATCTGTGGATGGAGAATTTCATTCTCACGAAACGATGATAGTTCAACACTCATATAACACCTTCAAAGGTGGCCATTAAGATGACACTATATTTATATATGATATATAATATGTTTATGTTTTACTTAAGCTTCTGTATTTTTCATTTATGGAATACCTTTATGGTTTCCATTATAGGTAAACGCGATATCTTCATTTTAGGAAGTGTGGACTACCACCCCCTCAAAGTGATTTGATTTGTTAATGCCATATGTGGGACGTATAAAGTATGTAATTAATAGTATTATATATTATATTATACTGGAATTATAATATACCTTTATATCAATATTATTCCATTCCATAAAATACGAAATAGAAATGAAAGTAGCGTTCATGCGTACGTACGACTTACCGTCTCCATGAACGGTGCATTTCATTTCTTACCTCTAAACGTTATGTAATATTATAAATTCATGTATATACTAGATATATATGATATATATGATATATAAATCATGATTATAACTCTGGATAAAATGGATACATGAACAACTTGTAATTATAAAGAGTTTATTTTTGACTCAAGTACCAATGATCGTTAAAACGACCGTTATTAACTTAAATAATTACATAGTGCTCATGACATGGAAATAAGTGATATAAAAGGAATAATGAACTTGAAAAAAGTTCATAAGAAAGTAGAAATTAACTCAAGTTTATTATTCAGGACATTAATGAATGATCGAGTCAAGTCGGACATGACGTATGGGACTTCATCTCAATATCCTTTCATTGAGGCATATTTTGTTTTATACACAACCTTATTTTATACAGTGTATAAACCCCTTTGACTTTTACGTTTATCCAAAAAGAATATTTTTTATACGAAGCATTTTACTACATGAAAAAAGGGAATTTTTTTGTTGTACGTATGCGGTGACAACGACTTCTCCGCCGTCGTGACCAATATTTGAGTTTCGTCTTTCTTCTACAAGAAATACCTTTTTTTAATGAAAAATAAATACAATGTTTTACTTTTATTTTATTTTGGTATTGAAAATGGTTTTCATAATGTTGTTATTATATCAATGTGTTGTATTGATGTCTAATTATTGAAATGTGGAAATGTTATGTTTCATTTATGCATGTTTTATTTGATACAATTATGTTATGGTTCTTGCGCATTGTTATGAAGACGGGTGGTTCCGTGACAAACTAAGGGTGGGTGATCCTGATATAGATCTCCAATGCATTGGGTAACGTGAAGAGGTTAAACTTTAAGGTTTCTCTGAGGTGATTTAGGGAATATACTGTGATGATTATTCCAAACGTAACCAAGAGGGTGACTCCATACGTAAGAATGTTATGAATGCCTCAAGTTACCTTTATGTCTTATGATTTCTATGTTTTATTCATGATTTGATGAGGTATGTTTAAGTGATTATTTTTTATGTGTAAAGTATGATTTCATTGATTCTTACGTATACATGTACTCATGTTTCCTTTCCATATTTTTTATACCCATTATTGAGCTTTTTATGCTTATACCATGTTTTTGAAATGTTTTTCACATGTCAATGGAAAGGTACATGATGTGATGATAGTGTCAAGGAAGTGTCAAGAATTAATCCATGTTTTATTTTAAATATGTTTCCATTGATGGGATAAATGAGTACTATCTTTTATGTAACCACTTTGTTTAAATGTGGAATGTAATTCATGTTTTGTGATCAAATTATCTAAAACTCTAAACCTGAAAAGATCCTCAATGTGAATTATACATTTAATTCAATATTAAGTAAGTTTTATGGTCGGGGACTTATAGTTGGTATCAGAGGTCGGTTTAGACAACTTTAGGAGTTACAATTCTATTAAATGATTATCCAAAAATATTTTTTTATGGTCAAATTGAAATGATATAGCATTTAAAGATTACCATGTTTATTTACCTAAGGTATTTCTGTGTTAAGAATGGTTTTTCATAGAGGAAATAGAACAGATTTTCTGGGAAGGTATACAGAGGGAAATGACCTTTCAAATCAGTATCCTGAGATGGTCAGAATTAGAACTAAACAGTTTGTTGCAGTGATGGCTTAGTTGACTTTGGTGAAAAATGTTGGTTGTTTTTATTGGTGATATTTTGGTGTTTTCTAAAAGTAAATAGGATAATGAAAGTCATTTAAGGGTTATTTTTCAAACCTTAAATGAAAAGAAATTGTATGGGAAATTCAGCAAGTGTGAGTTTTGGTTGCACCAAATTTCTTTCCTGGGTCACATTGTTTCTAAAGATGGGATAACTGTTGATCCTGCAAAAACAAAGGTTGTTAAAGAATATCCAAGACCCACAAATGTAACTGAGATTTGTAGTTTCTGTGGTATGGCAGGCTATTACCGAAGGCTTTTTAGAAATTTTCACGGTTATCTAGTCCAATGACTAAGCTAACTCGGAAGGGTGTTAAGTTTATCTGGACAAAAGAATGTGATGATTGTTTTCAAGAATTGAAAAGAAGATTGGTGAATGCTCCAGTTTTGGCAATACCTTATAGGAATGGTGAGTTTGTTATCTATAGTGATGCTTCATTGAAAGGACTTGGTTGTTTCCTAATACGGAATGATCAGGTAATTTCTTATGCTTCATGACAGTTGAAAACTTATGAGGTAAATTACCCTACACATTATTTGGAATTAGCTGTTGTAGTTTTCACTCTAAAAATTTGGAGGCATCATTTGTATGGGGTAAAGTGTGAAATATATACCGATCAAAAAAGTTTAAAGTATATATTCACTCAGAAAGAATTCAACACGAGATAGTGGAGATGGCTAGAATTAATCAAGGATTATCATTTTATAATTCATTACCATCCAAGAAAAGAAAATAAAGTGGCTGATTCTTTGAGTCGAAAAAGTAATGCATCATTAAGAATGTTGCGTTTGGAACATGATCCTTTGGATAAGGATTTGATGAACTTTGGCATAGAATTTTTTAGTGCAGGATGTTCTTCTGTTTTGTTTCAGGTATCAGTGAAATATTTTCTATCAGATAGAATCAAGAATGCACAAAATCAAGATAGTGAGTTGCAGAAAAAGGTTGAGCTGGTTCAGAAGGGTAAGTTTTTTGAATTCAACTTTGATAATGATTGTGTTTTGATATTTGGTAAGAGATTGTGTGTGCCTTGTGATTCACAATTGAAGAGATATTTGTTATGTGAAGCTCATAGTTCTCTGTTTTCAGTTCATCCTGAAAGTACTAAGATGTATAGAGATCTGTGGGAGTATTACTGGTGGGACGGAATGAAAATAGATATTGCTGATTTTACAGTGAACTGTTTGACTTGTCAATAGGTTAAAGCAGAGCAGCAATTACCGAAAGGGATTCTTCATCCTTTACCCATGCAAGAGTGGAAGTGGGAAAATATATCCATGGACTTCGTTGTGGGATTGTCAAAGACACCTCGAGGTAATAATAAAATCTGGGTTATGGTTGATCATTTGACTAAATCTGATCATTTCCTTTCTATACGAGATACTTTTTCACTAGATCAACTTTCCCATTTGTATCTTAAAGAGATTGTCAGGTTACATGGAGTTCCTCTCTCTATTGTATCTAACCGTGATCCCATCTTTACTTCTAACTTTTGGAAAGGCCTTCAGAAGTCGTTGGGTACTGAATTAAATTTTAGTACAGCTTTTCATCCTCAATCAGATGGGCAGTTAGAATGAACAATTCATAATTTGGAAGATATGCTATGAGCTTGTTCGATGGATTATCAGGGATGTTGGGACCAACATCTTTCTTTGGTTGAATTTTCATATAATAATAGTTTTCATTCCAGTATAAAGATGGCTATGTTTGAAGAATTATATGGTAAACGGTGTCGAACTACATCTTCTTGGGATGAAGTGGGAGAAAGGAAGTTGATGGGACAAGAATTGGTGGAAGAGATGGCAGAAAAAGTTCAGTTGATTCAGAAACACATGAGAACAGCACAGAGTAGGCAGAATAGTTATGCAGATAATCGGATGAAGGATCTATCTTTCGAGGTAGGTGATCATGTTTTTCTCAAAGTTTCACCATGGGAAAGTGTGATGTGATTCGGTAAGAAAGGAAAACCGAGTCCAAGGTTCATTGGACCATATGAAGTTATGGAGAAAGTTGGATCAGTTTCATACAATGTGGCTTTACCTCTGATTTTATCTAAGGTACACAATGTTTTTCATTTTTCGATGTTAAGGAAGTATATGCCAGATCCATCTCATGTTTTGAGCCCAGAGGTAGTTTAGTTGGAGGAGAATCTCTCTTATAAAGAACAACCAGTCCAGATTCTTGACCGAAGAGAGCAAGTGCTGCAAAATAAGGTAATTCACCAGGTAAAGGTTTTGTGTAAAAACCATATAGTTGAAGAGGTAACGTGGGAATCTGAAAATTCTTTGAGGGATAAATACCCCCACTTATTTTGATAAGTGAATAAAATTACGAGGACGCAATTCACAAATGGGGGGAAGGATGTAACATCCCAGGTAAATAAAGAATAAAACATTTTCATATTTATTAATATTTATGAATTAAATATTAATTTTACTTTAAAGGGGTTTCTATGTTCGATAGCATACCCGATATGCAACAGAGAGTTTCATTGAAATCTTACGTTGCACACTAGTAGTAAAATAATATTATTTTAAATAATAGTTAACACGTAGCCGTTGTATTGGTGGGAATTAATAAAAATAACTAAAATATGATTATATATGTTTTTTAAATGTTTTTACATTTATCCAATAAATGATAAAGGCTTAAAATACCAAAATAATTCAATTTTAGGCACATATACTCTAACATTCACTAAAGGTCGACTTATTGCCTTTTGATGGCAAACTGTCTATAAATATAGTTTTGGTCACTCTTATGCATTCTATTGGACCAAATATAATTTTTCATTATAATCTAGACATCAAAATTTAGTTTGTGTAAATTTTTGGTTTTTTTCCGTTAAAGTTCATTTTTTTAATGAATAGTGAAAAATGTTGTATTTTAATTCAAAACCTATTTTTAATCTAATTTATTTATATGATTAGATTATTTTTTAATTGGTTTTAACGTTAAAATAGAATATATTTTTACCATTTAATCCAATAGTGGTCGTTGAAATTAATTTCACTTTGAAATTGGACTTAAACTAGTGTCAATCTTTTGATACTTATTTTTTCATAAAAACACGCTATTTGCTCAGACAGCGGGAACTAATTATTAAATTAATTAATGTAACTTATATGTTTTGAATTTTTTAAAATAGACATCATTTCCGAATTTGGAATATCAAATATATCTTAGGGTGATGTTTTGGTATTTTTTTGAAAAACTTAAATTTTTGATGAATAGTGAAACTACTAAGTGGTACTTAAAAAACTAATTTTTCCTTTAAATGAAATTTTACCACCGCTGTGTTTTGAATTTCAAAAATCCGACATACATGGTTTTCATTAAGAATTAAAATGTGGTTCCATGGGATTAAAATATTTTTTTTGTTGAATACTAACTTTTAAGTTTTTAATCGCGATTAGAGGTAATTAGTGTAATTTAAGGTAAGAATAATGTTTTAATAATGTGAAATGAACTTGACACATGTCCTACACTTATTGGATGTGTCATGGACCACCATGAAAATCCATGGGTCAACTTGGGGACCCCATGGAGCCACATTGGTAGGAAAATGACATTAATATCTTTTTATTTAATGGAAAAGTAAAAAATGAAACAAACATAAGTTGTTTTACTAAAACAAATTTTAAATGGGGTTATACAAGTCATATTTTTGACTATAAATATTAATTAGAAAGATAAAAAGATTTACCTCATCAAGATATTTGTTTTATTATTTTTAGACATTAAATAAATTAAATTATATATGACACCATGATGATGCAGTGATTACCTCATTATTTAAAGATTTAAATAAAATGAAAATATAATGTAAAATCTAAGACCTACACTTGTCAAAAACCTATTGGATGGGTGGATTTCGAACCCTTATCACCTTATCCTCGAAATTTATAATTGTGTGTCCTTTTGTATCGGAAAATCATTTTATAACAAAGTATCTTTTCTTAAATTTCTAAGAGTATCCCTCCTCTCCTCTTATATAAGGCCCCCACCTCTACCTCCATACCCACACTTCTAAAGCCTTTGGCTCGGCCAACCCCTTATAATTTTGTCTCTCAACATCCCTCTCGTACTCCGAGAAGCCTCACATTGGGAAGATGTCTTCCCAAGGAAGTCTTTGAGCTCAAATCAAAAAGTGTTTCCTGATTTAAAGGTAGTGTCTTCTATTGTGTTCTTATGTTTTATTTTGCTTCTCCAACCCCCTAAACTCTTTTTAGTAATTTATTTTGTAACAAAACCAGTGTACTCAATATTCTAGGATGTTGTTATAAGAAATATTAGATCTACACTTACACACACCTTCATCTAATGGTTAATGAACATACAATTTCTGTGGATGGTGAATTTCTACCTCACGAAACGATGATTGTTCAACACTTATATAACACCTTAAAATGTGGCCATTAAGATGACACTATATTTATATATGATATATAATATGTTTATGTTTTACTTAAGCTTATTTATTTTTCATTTATTTCATACCATTATGGTTTCCAATACGGGTAAATGAGATATCTTTATTTTAGGAAGTGCAGACTAACGCCCCCTCAACGTGATTTGATTCGTTAATGCCATATGTGGTACCTAGAAAGGATGTAATTAATGGTATTATATATGATATTATACTAGAATTATAATACACTTTTATATCATTATGATTCCATTCCATAAAATATGGAATAGAAATGAAAGTAGTGTTCATGCGTACGTACGGCTTACCGTCTCCATGAACGGTGCATTTCATTTCTTACCTCTAAACGTTATGTAATATTATAAATGCATGTATATACTGGATATATATGATATATATGATATCTACATCATGAGTATAAATCTGGATATAATGGATACATGAACAACTTGTAATTATAAAGAGTCTAATTTTTACTCAAGTACCAATGATCGTTAAAATGACCATTAATTACTTAAATAATTACATAGTGTTCATGAAATGGAAATAAGTGATATAAAAGGAATAAAGAACATAGAAAAAGTTCTTAAGCAAGTATAAATTAACTCAAGTTTATTATTCATGACATTAAAGAACAATCGAGTCAAGTCGAACATGAGGTATGGGACTTCATCTCAATCTCCTTTCATTGAGGCATATTTTGTTTTATACACAAACTTCTTTTATATGGTGTATAAACCACTTTTACTATTACGTTTATCCAAAAGGAATCATTTTCATACGAAGCGTTTTACTAAACGACAAATGGGAATGTTTTTTTCATACATATCTGGTGACAATGACTTCTCTTCCACTGTGACCGATATTTGAGTTTCGGCTTCCTCTACAAGCCATACCTTTTTTTAAATGAAAAATAAATACCATGTTTTAATTTTATTTTATATTGGTATTGAAATTTTTTTTCATAATGTTTTTATTTTATCAATGTGTTGTATTGATATCTTGTGATTTAAATGTGGAAATGTTATGTAACCTTTATGCATGTTTTATGTGATACGATTATGTTATGGTTCTTTGGCATTATTATGAAGACGGGTGGTTCCATGACATACTAAGGGCGGGTGAGCCCAATATAGCTCTCCAATGCATTGGGTAACATGAAGGGGTTAAACTTAAAGGTTTCTCCAAAGAGATTTAGGTAATATACTGTGATGGGTATTCCAAACGTAACTAAGAGGGTTACTCCCTATGTAAGAATGTTATAAATGCCTCAAGTTACCTTTATGTATTATGATTTCTAAATTTTATTCATAATTTGATGAGGTATGTTAAAGTTATTATGTTTTATGAGTAAAATATGATTTCATTGATTCTTACGTATACATGTAATCATGATTCCTTTCCATATTTTTATACCCCTTACTGTTCTTTTTTATGCTCATCCCAAGTTTTTGAAATGTTTTTCACAAGTCAAGGGAAAGGTACATGATGTGATGATAGTGTCTAGGATGTGTCAAGAAAGAATCCATGTTTTATTTTAAATATGTTTCCGTTGATGGGAAAAAGAGTACTATCTTTTATGTAACCACTTTGTTTAAATGTGGAATGTAATGCATGTTTTATGATCTAATTCTCTAAAACTATAATCCTGAAAAGATCCTCAATGTGAATTATACATTTAATTCAATATTAAGTAATTTTTTAGGCCGGGGCCTTATATATAATGTAATATTTGATTGATTTTGTGGTTATGATAGTTGGAAATCCATTTAAGGTTGTGTGTGCTAAAATGTTGATTCCTTCTACATTTTCAATAAAAAGGTTAGATGTGTCTCATTTAGAAAAAATCAAGAAGATATGTTTTAAACCATTTTTTCAAATTATATTCATTGTAAAAAATTGTATTATACAATTATTTGATAATATTAACAAATTCCTGAATTTTTTAGTTAAAATTAATATGGAAGATAATTTATTTTTGAATGAGGAGTTAAAAAAGTTGGTTTCCTTAAAAAAATTTGTTTACGTCTACTATATACATAAATAGATTAAAATGAAAGGAAAACATGTAATTGATAAGAATAACTATAGGGGAATACAATTTAGGTATTTTTTAGTGGTATGACATAAAACATAATCATCAAAAACATCATCATAAAAAATCATGAGAAAAAAATGATATTATAACCGAAAACCATAAGGTTTTGTATTCTCAATATTCTAATACCATAAATCAGAGAACCTTATAATTATTTTTAGATCCCCATAGTTTTCATAATATATTTTTAAATTAAAATAACTATAATTTTTTACACCACATAATGAAAAGCATTTTTAATCGATATTGTGTTGCAAAAAACATAAAAGTGAGATGAGAAATGCTTACCAAAAGTATTGATTTTCTATGCATGTCTTTTAACACAAATATAATAAAATTATATCAATTTTTTAAATTTTTATAAATATTATTGAAGAACTATCACTTATCCCTAAACCATATATTTAAATTATAAAACATATAAAACAAAATCCATTAAAAATACGAGTTTAAAAATAAATAGTTTTGAAAAATATCTCCCTTTATAAGAAAGGATTTTTAAAAACATAAAATAATTTTCCATTATAATAATTGTTTTTAATAGAAATATTAAA
This sequence comes from Viscum album, assembly GCA_963277665.1. Lineage (NCBI taxonomy): Eukaryota > Viridiplantae > Streptophyta > Magnoliopsida > Santalales > Viscaceae > Viscum > Viscum album. The sequence goes on from OY728140.1 coordinate 477,974,291, forward strand.
ATTTATGTTTCAAATCATGTCACCTTATATGAAATTGATTTGGAGGATATAAAATTAACAAAATATTTCATCCATTACCATAATTATATGACTATTTTTATTAATCAATGAGGATCATAATGATAGAATTATAGGAAATATCAGTAGGACCATTTCTTTAGATATCTTCTTCCCAAAAATATACTCTCACTATCAAATATTTTCACTATTATTATCAAAAAACTAATATTTGAGAATAAAGACAAGTGTTTTTGTGGGGAGGTTGTAGAGGCTTGGTTGGTTTCCAACCAAAATAGATATTATCCTTTTATACTTGAAATCAAACATTATATGACGAACATATTGAATAAGACATGTTAATGAATTTTTAGTGACTTGTAACATATTATGATAATATCACATTAATAGTGATAACATAAAAATTTCACTTCTTATTTTTATTTTTTTCTTCACCACCTAGTAATGCACTGAAATCTTATAATAATCCTTTCAAATCATACTCAATATAATTATATGATTTTTTTAGTTTGACCCTACATTTTTATTAATAATATACTTCAAATTTTTAAGCTTCATAGTGGTAGAGATGCTATAGATTTCAATGAATGCTGATAACTATTAGAAGGATGTGTAATGATAAGAACAAGGATTCGTAAATGTTATTGTGTCACATTTCACTAATATTTTTATTCTAAATAAATAAAAATTTCATGTGAAACAATATTATAAATACATATTAAATATACATACATATATATATATATCAATTTTTTCATGATATTTTACATAAGGAAGAAGAAGACATGATGTCGTAGGTTAAATTTGGTAGTGAGTTCCTACATTTACATAGAGAATAACTTTATGTGGAATTTTATTTAATGGTTAAACACATAAATTGATTTCATATTACCCTTATTTATAATTAAAACATATAACCCACCTTTATATGAGATTTTGGAGGCCCTCACACTAGTTTGTTTTAATAATACTATCTATATGTTGCTATATTGTTACCTTTTGGTGAGATTTGAAATTAGAATGTTCCATTACATAGGGATAAGTGTACCCTTATTTGATATTTTATTTATATGATTTACTATTTTTTGAGGTTATGCTACCCATAATGGGATTTATTTACCCTTAAGTGTTGAGTAAATTGCCCTAAAGTAACCCACTAACATAGTGATGTACCCTTATGAATGTGTTGAAGTACCCATACGCAGGTACATGGTGAAATTTATAAAATATATTGAACAACCAGCATTTCTATATAAAATGATAGGGATACCCATACATGATTTAAAGGTTCCTTAGGTTACCAGTATACATGTGTGATGTGGTCATGGCAACTTTACATGAGACATGTAAAGACCCTTAAGCTGATGGGGGTTCAGGTGAGCAACCCGTACATATCTAGTGATATATTTACATGAGGAACATTTTACCATTAAATCTACATTCTATAACAATAAAACAGTTATGAATGCCTTTAAATAAACATAAAATCACTACCATACCTTTAAAAAATTAAATAAAAATATCATGTACACTTACAAATCCCTTTAAAATACGTGTTTCCATTATTTATGTTCATCTTTTTACATAAATTGTATGTTAAACTATTAAATTCAATAATTATAATTCCATAAACATCTTATAATCCATTAATATTAATTTGTTCTATGTATTATGTCTTAATTTATTTCTTATATATCATGACAATAATTTTTATTTATTAACATTAATACTTTTCCTTTAGGTTAATTTATTTCTACAATTTACTTTAATTATTTACTATAATTTAATATACTCTATCTAAATAATTTAAAACAATTATTATAAAAAATTATTTTTCTAATATATTTTTAGAAAATTATTCCACCTTTATTTTAAATATATCCACATAACATATTATTAATGATAGTGTCTATTTTCTTAGTGAATGTTATAACAATATTAAAATTATGAAATAACTACATTATATTAATATATTACTATCAATAGTATTTATATTAAAAAATAAATATTAATCCTTATTTATAATTGATTATATCTATCCTAAATATATTAAACAAATTTTTTTCCATAAAAATTAATATTTAATTAAAAATATTATAAGTACTGAATCATATAATATTACATTCACACCCTTAAAAAAATTACTTCCAAGAAATTTTACCTTGAGGTCGTTAATCAAGGGCTTGGCAATTAAAAATACCTTTTTTGAAATCCCACCTCTTAAAAGGGGTTAATAAATATTCCTCTATAAAATTGGGGAAAGGAAATGATATGTCCATATAAATGTGGATGTAACAAAAAAATTTCCATAGAATGATAGAGAGTACAAATGAACATTGATCATAAGAATGTGATTGACCATGATAATAAAAAGGACCACAAAACAAATCATCAGTGAAGTCTGAAAATGATAATCAATTTATTGAAAATAAATTTTATTCAATAATTTTATTTCAAAAGTCTATCCATAGAGTGGAGGACGTTATTCACCATATAGGATAAGAAAATATAGAAATATACTTGCATAAAGAGAATAATTTAATAATTTAATCAATTTCTTTCACAGTTCCATTTTTCCCAAGCAATGTAAATTAATGATGAATTTTTTGTGCTTGAGAGAATAAAATAATATTCTAATAGATCACATGCTCCAGAAAAGGATATAAATCTATTCTGCATATCTTTAAAGACTAAAAAAATAAAAAAAGTTAGAACACGGTAAGATAGTATTCCAAATATATAAATCCTCAAGTGATGTTATATTTTATTTTTCTCTAAAATTATCAAAATAACATTTAATGTTAAACAAAAATAATTTCATAAAAATTTACCTAACATCCAAAATTTTCTCAACACGATCAACCTTAACGATTTTTTATCCTCAATTTTAATCTCATACATTTCAGATTACATCACCAAAAAATTAATTATATTACGCACAAATAATAATTCTTGTTTTATCACATATTAAAACATAGGGATTTATATAACTCTCCATAATGAAACATATCCCCAAATATCATTAATCATCATGATAAATCACTATATAATTTTGTAATATATTTTACTTAACCAAAATACCATGAATCAAATTTAGATACTGACCCAAAAATTAATATGTATTTTTACAATAAATAGGTTTAAAAATATATATTGGTCAATGGATAACATTTCAACCATATTGATTATCTATAACCACAGGTAAATAGACCATATTTAAAATAAAATATTATCATACAATAATCCAATGTATTATTTAATCCTCAATAATTTGTTTCTCCGAAAACCTGGTAATAAATTCAAATCTCCCAAAAATTCTAATACTTAAAACCTCAGAAGGGGTATCTATTCCTTTGAACATATGATCAATCACAAACATATAAACTCGAGAGTATATCAATAATTCATAAGTTAACATCCCTTGAAAACAAATACTCTTTGAAAAATTACGCAATAATTATTCCTCAAATAAAATCACAGACTATGTAATATGATCTTTAAATCCAAAAATGCAATAAAATTCTTCAAAGATGACCTAAATAATATTTTCAACAAATCAGTAACCAATTTAATAAATTTTAATACTATTTAGATTAAATAATACATTTAAATCATCTATTTATCTAAATTAAACATTATATCGATACTACTAAGTCTCATTTTTTGGTTATGAGTACCATCCAATTTATGATTTTATATTATTAAAGAATAATTTTTATAAAAAACCATAGATGATTAAAGTTTTTATAGGCATAATATCATTTAAATAATAATTTTACAACCTAATTCTCAAATTTCATTACATAAACCCTTAAATCATTCAAATTAATTTATTGACATAACATAGGTCCATACTTTGTCCAAGAGTTAACCCTCAGATTTGGTCATTGGCATGGATAATTCACATATTTCTCTCACAAAAGTCATTGATCTATTAATGGTACTATAAGATGAATTTTTTCCCTCCATCAAACATTTCATTTTTCATTAGAAATTAATTTTTCAAACACTTTTATTGTACACATAAAATAACTTATCATTCCTATAATACATTTAATAGAATCCTTCTCCCCACATATATGACATTTTAGAAGATCCAATCATTATCTTCTTAAAAGTCCATATTTTACTTATGCGATGAGTTTTGAAACACTAACATGTTAGTATTATTAATCATATAATGAGAATATTAATTAGGCATAATTACAATATTTCACCCTCAAGCTCTAATTTCATATGAGTACTCACGAGTAAAACCATCCCATTATCTATCACATTTTACATTAACATGAATTATATAGCTTACAATAATTTAATAAAACCAAAAATTATTGTGTGGGAGAAAAGGGTCATAATGGGGAATTATTTAGTCACGAAAAATAATTCATAGGATTTATAAATCATGAAACCTTCTTTTCAATCTATGAAACCTTATGTTTAACCTATGACATCGTTGGTAGTCAACTATTCAAATCCTAAATAAGTTTTTGTAATTTGAATTATTTCAATAATGTCCTCCATGAGTTACAATCCAGATTCATAATAATAGAACACTCATAAAGCATGAGAATGATAGCTAAGGTATACATCAAAAAATATTCAGGATTATTACCACTAGATGGATATTTACCAAAACCACTACCTCATATATTTTCTAAACATGGTTGCATTTATAGTAAAACAAAAAAATATCTATGTTACCAAAACCAAAGGATTATATCATTTATATTGGATTATCACAAATTTGTTTACTAAATGTAACTATTTCAAATATCAAAATATTGAGTAAACCTTGCTTCGACATAGAATGTAGTGACCCATAATTTCCAAACATAGATATTACATCTTAATAGATTAGTATTCTTTAAGTAATACTTTGATCCATTCAATAAACATATAGTTCTATTTTATTTTCCAACAGTGGTACATAAAAAACTGATAAATAAGAGATATAAATTTTGAACAACTTATATCTTCACAGCTGTATACCATATTATAAATATCATACATAAAATATTTATTCGTCTCATATAGAAGGTAAATATAAGAAATTGATATCTCATATTAACTATAAGGGTGAGAACGATAGATATCAATGGTAAAATAAATATAACATGATCATAAGGGTTTGAAAACTTGAGTTTATCATTTAAAAACCATACCCAGTATATCATATATTGTAATATTGAATCATGGAATAAGTCTTGGATATATAAATGACATGAATCATAAAGGAACAAAACAACATTATCCATTAGAGCATAACTTTGGAATAAGACTAATGTTTTTGGCATACATATAAGAGTACATAATATTTTATTTAGTAGTAGTTTCCAATAAAAATTATAATAGTTTATTAGGTTCAATACCTATTCCATTTTATCATTAGTCATGGTTAACTCCCAATACTATAATAGTGGATAATGTCTCCTATTGGTCATAATTATCTTTCTATTGTAGTAATTATTATCTAATATAACAACCATATTCCCCTAATTCATAAGAGGTATATATAATTTTGGGGCCAACCATCACAAAATTAAAATAATCCATATGTTTTCCAAAATATAAAAAATATTTCATCATATCATAAGTACTGAAAATAAAATGGGATTCGTAGTCAGTTCATCGTTTCATCATACCATAATTAATGGAAAGTAATTGGGCTTTATAAATATATTATCAAAAAAATCATCTAGAAAAATAATAAGGATATTTTGATTGATTCATATCTCTAATTAATCATAATTAACATAAAAGGATATTATCCAAGAATAAACATTACTTTAAAAAATCACTTAGAATATTTCCTGGGTAAAATAGACTTTTCATTTTAAAATCACTACATTAAAATAATCAAACTTCCTAAATAATATTGAAAATATTTTCATTAAAAGTAACATGGAAACTAATATAGGAAGCTTCAAATCATTGAGTTGTCATGATAGTGGTAAATTATGTTCGTGTCATGTATGTTAAAATATTTATTCTTCACATATTTTTCATAAAAATTGAAAATTACTTAATTTGGAAAATGATAATAAGATTCATTTTTAACCATTTTTTAGAAATTTATTCATGTGTAAAATTGAATTTTTAAATTAATTGGGTAATATTATAAAAAATCATGAGAAAATTTCTAGAAAACATGCTTATGGAATAAAAAAAATTGAAGGAACAAATATATAATGTTGGTTTTCCTTATAAAATATTCGTCCATTTTCCTGAGTACATAATGAGTGGAAAAATAAGGGAATTTATCTAATCATTATAGATAACCGGAGGATAATAAAATACCTTATTTTTTTAAAGAGATATTACAAAATATCATCATCAAAAAAATATTTATAAACAAACCTAGTAAATTAATATAATGTAATGTAAAAACTTAGTCAATTGGTAATCTCTATATTAGGAACTCATGAAATAGAGAACCATATATGGATTTTTCTGTCCCCATGATTTTCCTGAATGAATAAATAAATATTCATTGGTAGTATATACACCACATAAGTGAAACAAATATTAAATATTTCATCATTATAATATAAATAGACTTGAGGTGTGAAGCCCTTTCATTGAGTGCAGAAATTCTATATATTTCCCATAACTCATTTTTATTAAACTAATATGAAATATTTAATTTATTATGTATATTTTCTTGTTTTTATCTTTTATCATTAAAACCATTACCCAAATTAGAAATCATTAAAAAAATACTTTATAGAACAATCTTCTTTACAAATAAAGATTTTAAAATAAATAATTTCGAAAAAAATTAGTTTACAAGATAGGTTTCTTTAAAAAATAAAAATAATTTCATAAAAAATAAGGGTTTTCTAGGAAATTTTAAAATAGATCTTAAACATCATATCCCATTATATAAATGTGTTTTAGAAAACATAAATTTAATAACAACATTTTTTCCTTAGAACAATTTCACAGCTATGTTGATTTCTATCTATGGATCACATCGATAGAATACTAAATATATTATATACCTACCATAATTTTTTGATTTGATTCAAAAAAAATATACTATTTATCTATTTATTTCATTAAATATAAATTTCGTGAATTTTAGAATATAGAACAATGATGTAGACTTCTTCTAACTGGGAGTTTGCTAAGGCTTGGTGGGATTTCAAACCGAAAAGAATGTTAAACTATTATAAAAAAACTAAAATGGTATTTAAACATGGGATTTAATAATATATGTTCATTTATCTATAGTTAATGGTCATAAAAGATGAAAAAATCACATTTTAATGTGACAATATAACAATTTCACATATTCATGGTTTTTTATTTTTCACTAGTCAGCAGCGTACAAAATAAATCTACAAATCAATTTATATAATATTTCATATCATTATTGGATTTTACAATGACTAATCCTATGTTTAATAATTTAAAAGATTATAAATACTATGATTTATGGAGATTGAGCTATTATGGCTTACAGGTTAATATGAAAACTCTTAAAAGATCAAATAGAGATAAAAAGAGGGTTTTATAAATACTGTTCTGTTGTGTTTCCTTGAACTTGATTTTATATGACAATAAAAGAGTCATGCATAAAAATATGATAATTACATATTATATATATATAATCTTGATATTTCATGCGTGGAGGTAGTCGACACAATTTCCTAGGATAAATTTGAGAGTAAGGTATTACCTTTACATAGCTATTAACATTACATGATATTATAATGAATGGTTTAATCTTTATGTGGATTTTAGATTTCCCTTATTTAACTATAAATCTTAAAAATTACATTTTTTAGGTTTTTGAGACACTTATGTAGCATATGTTTTATGCAGATTACCCTTTATGTAGCAATATTGTTACTTTTTTGAAGATTTGAAACATGAAATTACTTTTATATGGGGATAGGTATACCCTAACATGAGTTTTGAATAACTATATTTAACATTATATGAGTTTATGAAAAAATAAAATTTGGTTGTTTTTCCCTTAAATTGTGATTATGTTAACCTTATGAATCACATTAATAGAGTGTCTTACCCTTATAAAAGAATTGCAGAACCCTTATGACAATTACATAGCATATAGAATGACCTGGATACCTTTAATAATGGATATTAACACCCTTAATTGATAATAATTATCCATGGGTTCCCCTTACCCATGTATGAAGTGGTCATCATACATTTTCTTGAGGATTGTGAAACCCTTACACAGGTGAAGTTTTTGGAAATCTACCCTTACGTATGGAGTATAACATTTAAATAACAGCCTTAGTTACTATTGAAGCATAGGATTTTCACCCTTATGGATCATTTTTTACCTTTACTCAGACTTATAATTACTTCCTTACCAAAAGGTAATTATAGAAAAATAGTATGTACCCTTAAACACCCCATTAAAAGAAGTCATCCCATTACCTAGGATCATATTTGTACACAAAGAATATTTTTAACTATTGCATTAAATAATAATAGCTATATTTAAATTAATATAATACATTAATATTATTATATTCTATTTAGATATTAATAATATATTTCTTCTATACCTCAAAAAAAAATTTATCAACATTAATAATATATTGTGATATTATTTTTTTCTAAAATTTACATTTATCATTTACTATCATTTAAAATTTTCTATCCAAATAATACAAAATTGATATTGAAAACGTTTATTTACATAATATAATTTCTAAATTTTTATTCTATTTTCTTATATTTTTATTTAGTGAAAAGGGTTTTTTATGAAAATACCTTCTTTTCCTTGTAAATTTTAAACTACTCTTAAAATTTTAATATACTTATATCAAAGATTTATTTTACTAACAATAGTATTAATATTTTCTATTTAATATTTTTCCAAATTACTAAATTATTATATTCATCATAATTATAATAATTAAAATTATTTCCATAAAAGATTATTTAAATGAAAATTTATTATACTTAATGGAACTCATGATTTTATAAAAGTGGTCTCCATAACCCTTATGATGTTTTACATTATCAGTAATTGAATATGCTGAAGTGGTCTTAGTGACCCTTACTATCATTTCCAATGTCAATAAATGGATTTTCTAAATTGGTTTATAGTCCATAAAAACTCCTATTAAATCATTAAAATATCCAATATTGATCCTTATGAACATCTATATTGATCCATTTGATGTCTTGGGTTATCACTATATTGTCCACATTTACCCTAAAAATGACCATATCATTCCTTATGATGTCTCGTGTTATCTTGTTAATGTTTTCTTTTACCGTAAATTTATCCTTATGAAGTGAAAGCAACCTTTTCGATCAGTTACTTATCAAAGTTCATTAAATACTTCTTGAAATAAGATTTAATTATATATAATCTAGAATAACTTTACGAATTTCCCATTATTCATAATAAACTATAATAAATTCCAGGAATTATAATCTCATAAAACATTACTATTAATAACAAATACAACAATATAATGCTTTATTCTAATATACACCCCCTATAGAATGTTTTTTCAATTATTATAATCAACTATAAAATCTCCTCTGTGTATGCCTCTATATTTTTACACTTCTTCCTTTCATCAATTCTTGTAACAACAATTTGAATGCATCCATCTAATATATGGTCCCCATGCATGTTATCTCACCAATAGATCATTACAATAGGCTATTATTCCCCACCTTTTAAAATAAAATCCATTGGTGGTTTTTATGATGTATAACTGATCACAACCAAGTCTATATGAACTTATATAGTATATAAACATAGTAAAGAGTAATTATATAAATTAAAAATCATATTATATTCTGTTATAATTAAATGAAATAATAAAACAAAATTACTAAATTCATTTATAATAACTCAAACCTAAAAAACACATTCTTTATTAATTTTACACATAGATATCCGAAAAATACATATCAAGGATCTTGGGGTCTAGTTTTCTTATAAGATTTGATATATAAATTCACCATATTCATCGATATAAAAAATATATTTATTCAAATATCCACATAGTGCTACAAACTATAATAGATAATCTAAAACTTCTTAGGATTCATTGGGGAAAATAAATATGGAAAATGGTGAGCAATAATCCTAGTAAGGGAATAAATGTTTAAAGAAATCATAACATGTGATTCTGGAGGCATAACATGATATCATAATAAGGATGATCATAAGTATAGAAACATGATATAAATATATGATATTATTAGATAATGGAATAACAAATATGAGGAAAAACATAAATGATGTCATTATAGAAATAAGTTAGATGTCACTCCCAAGACCACCATCATAATGTGGGAAAAGTACCATAATAGATTTGGTTCACTCTTTAGTCCCTAAATAACATATAATGAGGTAAAAATAATAACCCAATTCATTATAGGGATATAATATTTTGATCATTACAATCAATTAATAAAAATAATATTTATTCATTAAATATGAGGAAAATAAAACATACACAATTCATAATCATGACCAAAACATTGATAAGAAATTGGGTATCATAATTCTTATTCATGGAATAATCGAAGGCTAAATCGGAATGATCCCCAAGAGAAGAATGAATTCAATTAGTTTTTACATTCATAATTAAAATTATTCTTTCATTATTGAACATAGATTTCTAATTTATAGAATTTGTGGGAATGGTCTGTGAGAAGCTTGAATATAAATGAACCACTTTGGTGAGGCTTAATGACATAAGTAAAGGATCTATTTAAAAATTGGAAAATAATTATTAGATGTAAAGCAGAAATTAAAAAATAGTTTTTGTTAAAAATTAAATAATATTATTCGATGAAATTCATGGTTTAAAAATAAATTATTGTAGTTATTCTTGATATGAGTGGGGAAATTGGATTACTCCCTTCAATTAGGCTTACTTAAAAGTGGGAATTGGAAATGGAACTAAAAACATGTATAAACCCAATAATGAAAAGGATATGTTACTATGTATATATGTATTGGATATATATTTATAATAATTTCAAGAGAAAACTATTTCATAAAAGGGAGAAAAAAGATACATAACCTGGAATGAAAAAGAAATAAGGGTGGTACGGATGATCACTTACCGTAGGACACAATTCTTCCTACCCTTGTGCATAAATTATATAAAAAAGTAAATTTATTTTAATAAATAAATAACCAAGAAAATTATTCATCTATATTTTATTTTATGAGATCGACTTATCATCTTTTTTTAATGTAGTTTTTTCTTATATTGGTAACTTGGGTTGGTTTTGTTAATTTCATCATAGCACATTCAGTTTGTGGACTATGGTAAAAGGAGTGAAAAAATAACATACTTACATCCATCATTTTAGTTTTTTATTTACTATACTATTTCATTATAAACATACTTATATAGTATCAAATTTTATCCCAAAATAGAACAAAATATTTATATTTTTTCTAGATTGGTCAATTTAGGTTTGGCAACATTACATACTATTTCTTGATAATTACCCTAATATATTACCAAATGTTATTTATAATGAATATTTAGAGTCTCACAATTTCTATTTTTTTGAACTAAATATATTTTTAAAGTCATCATTCTTTGGTGGACTTGGAAAACAAAATATGTCATTCCAAGGAGGCAGTACTCTACATGTTCGCATAGACAACACTTTCATTTTCTGAGGAATTAGATGGGGAAACAAACATTATATCATTTTATAATTATATTAATAAAATACATATTATATAGTAAATTAAATAGGCATTTTAACATTTCATTTATCGTGGTGATGAAAAACTGAACTTGACATTTATGGAGGAAGAAGTTAGTACATACAAATGATGATGTTTTGATTTTTCAAAATGATTTTAGAGGAATGTATAAAATGAATATTTTATAAGTTAAATAATCATTTAATATATTAGAAATTATTTTTTCAGCATGCCTTCATTCATATATGGAACATGATGGGATTATAAAAAGAATAGAACTCAATATGTTGTGTTCAATGTGTACCTACCACTTGGAACTTCCCCTATATATAAATATCTTTAACACTTCATAGCTTAGTGTTTAAGTTGAAAAATACATCAAGGAAGTGGGGAGGGTGTTTATGAGAGATTATGTAATATTTTTGGATTATATAAAACTTTGGAATGTGTGGATAATTGGGGAAAAGGTGACCTCCATTTATAAGTAAATACAATGGAAATTTTATAGAATCTCATTACTTATAATTAATATAATTCCATTATTAAAGTAAAAGTATATAATAATTTCTAATAATGGTATATGGAAATAGATAAGGGTTATCCTTCCTTCACCATAAAAACCCATACAAGATTTGACATTTTTAATATTTTTATCTGACTCAAAAAACTTTCACCCTTATTTAGCCTTACTCCATTAACTAAACATTTACCATTGTTAACAAATTTTAAACATAAAATTTTAAATTAATATTTTTTAATAGTTTCAGATGTTGATTTAAAATATGTACATCTTTTTAATATATAAAATGTAATATATTTACATAATATTACATTTAGTATTCATGAAAAAAAACATGTACAACACATTTATTATAAAAATAGCAATTCATGAAGAAAAATTAAGCATGGGATATGATTATAAATTTATTTATTTTTAATGATATGAATTATTTTACAATAAAAAATAAATTTTGTCATTTTGAAAAAAAAATTCTGAGTTTTTAATAAATAATAGGTAATTTAATGTAATGATCAAAAAATATTTGAATTAAATATTTACTAAGATTGATAATTATATGAATATTATTTATAAGATCAATTGAATATTTTATTATGAATATAATTTATTTTTTAAATACATCGTTAATTTTTTTAGATTTCATTGTCAAGAATATCTCATTAAAATGTCATAAAAATTTACAATTTTTTAAAAACAATATTATTCACTATTATTCATAAAAATAAACTATTTTATAGTAATCCCAAAAATTATTACGTGGACCATTTTCAATTGAATAATCCAAAAATGGGATTTATTTGATTATATGAAAATTATACTATTGATAAAAATTTAAAAATAAGTGCATAAAAGCAAATAATATATGATTTTTCTTGAAGTGCATTTTAAAGAATGTAATATATCTATAACAAATTTATCTTATAAGTTATTGATAGTGTTATTTTAGTCCTTATTATTTATATTACCTTATAAGAAACATGTATATGATTATAAGGGAAATTTCAATATATAATTTCTAATATGATAAATTCTCCCCCTTAATAAATTCCACCCTTGAAATTTCATTCCATAATTATGGGAGAAAAATATGTTTTTACATATATTTGACAACATATTATTATTACCCTATTAACTATTCAAACATATGTTTTTTCATAATTACTTTTTCAAGGTAAGTTATCTTGTTCCAAATAACAATACCAATATTGTCCATGATCTTCATTGAACGGTCTTCATAAGTGAGCTAATCCTCTAACTATACAATCTCTAGATTTAGTATATGAATGAGATATAGTATCTACTTATTTAATTTAGACACATTTAACACATTATTTAATTTATAAAATTTGGATGAATCACTAAAAAATATTCCACTGATCTAATTTGATCATATATCTCAAAGGGTCCAATGTAGCTAAGACTTAGTGTCTCCTTATTTAGAAACCTTGTGACTCTTTTCCTCAGAGAAATGCATAGGAAAATATTTTCACCAACCTTAAACTCTAAATATCATTAACAATCATTAGCATAACCCTTTTGTAATCCTTAATCCATCCTGATGTGTTATTGAATATTATTAAACTTTTCTTCAATTTCCAAGACTTTTTTATGTCCTTGAAACAATCTTCCTCCAAATTCATCCTAAAATAAAGGTGTTCTACATCCCTTACCATAAATGGATTTATATGTGTCCACTTAAATGATTGAGTCACTACTATGTTTATATGACAACTTGACCAATGAGATATATTTGACCCATAATCCCTCGAAGAGAATAGATAAATCCCTCAACATACCCTCAATTTTGTGTATAGTTTGTTCAAATTGACCACAGTTCAGGGGTTGATAGGTTTTATTTATGTTGAAATATATGTTTTGAAAATATTTAATTCAATTTTGTATAATTTATTTGAACCTTATATATATATTAGATATGACTAATAGTGTTTTCTATTAATTCTTACCACTTCTCAAATCAATATATTTAAAATTTTATTTAGGGGGAAATTTTTTTTTCTAGAATTGTAATAGACATTAAATATAAAATGATCAAAGACAACCCATAAAACATTATTCAATTTTTGACATCTTTGGATGACCTATGACCAAATCCATAGTGTTGGTTTATCATTTCCATGTAGGTATATTTAATTGTAATGTTATTCCTTTGGATTTTCACCAATTATCCTTCACAAGATGACATTAATTGAACATTAATGTATATTTTTCCATTTAATTCTTAATATTGTCTTAAAAATATTGTTCTTTGAGATATATTTACATTTTTTATATCCAATGAGGATAGATACTATGGAGATATAAGAATCACTATGTTTTTTATTCTTTATCTTTGTCTATAATGGAATGTAAAATCATTTCCCATAACTCACAACTTCTTTATCATTAATATTTATCTCTTATTATTTTCATTTTATTATATAATTCACATTCTCATTTTTCTCCACAATAGTCTATTTTGATTTCTAAAATTTATATAGATGGGATGGTTGGAACTTTAGTTTAGAAAGGTAAAAATGTGTTCCTTTCAGAATAAATGACATTTACATCCTTTTCATGTCCTTGATTCTTGAATCCTTAAATATTCTCATCATTTATAAGGATGAAAGATCGTTTTACCCTGTATATCTGTCAATTTCTATTTCCAAGTCTGGTAGTGGACTATAAATTAAGAATCATTGATTAGTTATAACTATATTCGTTAGAGCATATTTGTATCCTTCTATTTTAATATTTATTTAACGATCTTACGGTTCATATATATATCTATCAAACATCTCTCCGTTGAGATTAGGCCCTCATTTATTCAATATAATTATTTCCCAAAATAACTATAGGTAAAGTTTATAATACTTTCTCATATTCACCATAAAATGTCTTAAGAAATACGATATCACATTATAATTATAAATTTGTAGAAAACTGAAATAATATTTTGGAGGAATCATTGTAAATAAAAAATACTTTCCCAATTATTGGTAACGCGTGTACATGGTAGTGGTAAACCTCTTCCTATGATCCATGAAGCCTTAATTTTATTCATCAGTCCAGTTATAATTCACCAACTTGGTAGTTATTTTGGTTTGTTATATAAAAATTATGAGAAAATTCAATCATATGACCAATAGTACACAATCAATCTATGTATACTAGGGATTTCTATAAAAAATATTGTTCAGTTTCATTTCTAAATCACATTAGATTTTATAATCCCAAATATATATATATATATATGTATATCTTCATTGTCATAATATGGCCATTGAAAGATGATTTATCCATATAAACCTCAAATTTACTAAATTTTTCATATATATTTTCCATCTTCATTGTCTTGAGTACATTACTCAAATACTCATTATGTACCTATTATATATTGAGTATATAAGGATATAATCTATAAAGGATTCCAAAAAAAAATATTGTAGTATTTATGGAATGTATTTAATAATTCCATGAAGACAACTAGGTAATTCATGAGTCCAAATTCCATGACTATGAACATATATTTCCCCTATATCATAAAAAAATGAAGTCTTAGGAATATACTCCTTCCTCGCCTTTAGCTGACGATATCCGGATTAGAGGTCCCCTTTATGGAAGAATCGATTTCTATGTAACTAATCATACATATAATGAATGTGAATCTTTTGGAACTTTTCTTTTATAAAGATATTTTTGAGTTCACAATAATTAAAACACTGATGAATCGTCCCATAGTTATTCTCGACATAGAGAATAGGAACACACCACAGTGATGTTCTATGGGGAATAAAACCCTTTCCAAAATTCCCTTTTAAATTTTACATCTATTATTATTGTTCAAAGAGATCCATTTTATAAGGAAATTTTTATATCAATATATATTCACACTTATTTTCAATTGAGAACTCAACCACTCAATCTGGAGGAAGTCCATACCGCACTTCAGGGAATACATCTACATATTACTCTACCATTTCCATGTATTCAAAAGTGGTTCTCTACTTCGAATGATTAGTTGAATTAGATATATATTCTGTAAAGGAAAAAATAACAATAATGTTTATTAATATCCCAAAGCATATTCATCTTTTTTGTTACTCATTTAATGAATTTTAGATTGATTTGGGATATTTAATATGATATTGTTCTCTTCAAAGGTTGAGTAGACTTTAGATAATGATATCCAGTCTAGTCCATGTATAAAATAAAATTTTAAAATAGGAATTATAGAAAGTTTTCTGGAAGATTCATCCAGTATATATTTACAAGGGAGTATTTAAATACTTGAGATGTAGTTATTTATCTATTTTCTATGTGTATTGATAATTCATCCCTCATAATTTTTTATGGTGTTGAATAGGATTACTAAAAAATCATGATTTGAAATAATTCATAGAACCATAATCAAATAGTATATCAACAATAATTTAATGAATGATGGGAATACATGATACCACATCATTTTAGTTATCCACATATAAATTAATGATAATATTATCTCATAATTTCTATCTTGGCCTTGTAGTTTGTTTTTGTTAGTTATATATGAAAACCCTCTATTTAGTCCATTAGTTTTCATATTTTACATGATTCATGAAGTAAAAATGTTTTACAATAGACCAAGGATTCATCTAGAAATATTTGTGTTTAATCATATATTTGGGATTCCTTATCTCACTTTTACTCCTAAAAGATCCACAAAATGAGTATAACCCTTCTCATTGATCCTCTATAGTGATTCCCTTTCCACAATTCCTCCATCAACAATTGGGATAGAGAGATTTACCTCTTTCTTCCTATAAGGATTGGATGCCTCCTTAACCCCTTTCTCTAATCCCCTTTCCCTTCCATATTTTCATTCAATATCTCATTTTCCAAAGGTTTGATCCATTTTCAATGTCTTTCCGCAGATCTCCCAATCTTTATTATAGTTAAACAAATCTTAGAACCTTATATGTATATCTTTTATGGCTCACTTTAGGTCTCTATTGCATTCCATTTCTACTTTCGATAGGATTGTCACTAGTTTTATGGGTTTGTAGGGATGTGTGATTGTGGGTATTCATGATAAGTGGCATTTTATGATCAATTATGCTTCATTAGAGGACGTGATTTTGGATTCTTCCTAGGATTTTCATAACTATAATGGTATTCATTTCATTCATTTATGGTGTTCATATGAATTCAATGTGAAATGGTATTATTCGTTTTACACCATTGTGGGTTTGTTTCCCTGAACTACCATAATCATTTAAACATCATACAATTATTCATTTTTGTTGAAACATCATTGGTCAGTTTTTTTGTTCGAATAGAATCAAAAATATTTCTATAATAATATGTACCCACCATATTTTTTTATGTTGATGTCTCCAAGATGATGTTGGAGTGGAATTGGATTTATGATAGGGAGGAGTTCCATTACAAACAACCTGTCGTGTTTGAATCCTTATCATATTATTATACGAATTTCAAGTGTATGTGTCACCTTCCTTAAACTTGTAGTTGAGGTTATACATAGTGATTGTAGTTATCAATTCAATAAATCGTCAGTTTCTTGGAAAAGAGAGGACCACTTCCTCGATAGTGGACTATACGTGTAGAGACCCGAAGCTTGACGTACATGGACATTTCATTTCTTTTGCGGAATACTTAATACATAACAAAAAACCAACACTCAAGGACCATAATAGTTTAGTGTCTTTGAAAAAATAGAATATAATCTTCTAATCCTGGTGAAAGATCTTCAACATCTCCATTAATGGTCGTACCCTTTTGTTTTCTTACCTAAAACATTTCATTAAATCCTGGGGAAAAGAAAACATATAAAGGGTGAGCTCAAATGCTCAGTAAGGGTAAGCATAGAGAACATAAAACAATCCTTAGACATTTGAATGTAAAAAAACATGATAATAAAATCTAAACATCATAATCTTGAGTAAAGACATAAATCATGGAAGTAGGTAAGGAATATATCATAAAGGAACATCAATCATGATAAAATAGATTGGATGTAAAACTTGTAATTGTGGAAAAACATTAATCACATGATATTATTTACATAGTAGCCAAGGCATTTCTTCCAAGACCATCTTAGTGGACAACGTCCCTATCTGAATCCATTTCACTCCTCATTTCAGTCATGTAACACTAAACCGGATTAACTTACCATTACATCCATGTCTATCTCATGAGATATAAATCTTTACCCAATACATTGAAGTTAGATATAGGTCCCACCCATCTTATAATTAAATCATTCTTACATGTGCCTCAAAATAAACATACATCATTCATAATAACCCAATGAATTAAATGGGTTTCATAAACATAATTCTATCATCACATAATCCATATAAAATAAATGGATATCATTTCATAATAAGAAAAGTGAAACCATTTAAATCATAGAGACATTATACTTGAAACATACACATATTAAATAATGTCATCTTATATGGAAAATGGTTTTGATAAAACACTTGAAATTAATTCTTGAGGAAAATATCCTTTCTTCTTCAAAATCATTTTATTTTTACAAAATGTCATGAAATTTTGAAAGAAAAGATTTTTTTTGAAAATAGTCATGAAATATTTTGGAGGAAGCTTCATGAAAATAAGACTTTATAAAATCATAAAAATACTTTCATTCTGTATAAGTTAAAAAAACATTCTACTCATACATTTGTCGGAAAATTTAAAAAGTACCTCATAACGCAAACAAAAGAAAGATTCCTTACATACCATGTAGTAAAAGTCAAAATGGGTAAAAAGTACATTAAACATTCATAAAAACACTTATAGAAAACATGGACATGGATGATAACAATAACCCCAGTAAATACTTATGTATAAGAAATCTCAGATAAAAAATGAGATTTTCAAAATTATCCCTTACCATAGGTCCGATATGCTTCGTATGGATCCGATCCTCCGGTATAATGATTTAAATAATGTCATTGACTTATTAAATAATCATATTCATTGTTATGATGTCATATATTATTCACTTATGACATTATATTACCTGTTCTTTTGTAAATTCCATGTTAAAGCAGCGTTTTGGGTAAAATCATTTCATTTATCGTATGTGTTTCGACTTTTCGTTGTTGATATTATTACTTATATCCTGATTTACATAATTCCATAATGTAAAACATGATTTATATATAATATATATTCATCATATAAATATATATTATAGATCAATAAAATGAATGAAATACACCGTTCATGGAGACGGTAGGTCGTACGTACGCATGAACGCTGTTTTCATTTCCTTATTGAATTGAATGAAACTAAATAGATGACATACATATATTTATACATAAATACAGTAGCATTAATATTTCATATATTTCAATATTATTCATTATATAAACTGTATGATCATTCATGTATGGTTAACATGGAGAATGAATCTCATCTTGTCGTGGAGACGGTAGTCCTTATGTACACACGAGCGATGATATTGTTCCCATTATTATCGAATAGAATTGGAGTGGATGGTATAATATATCAGAATCAGTATGTTGTTATAATAACCATATATAGTTATTCTTTACACCGTTATACCCATCCATGTATGGTGTTGGTGGAAACACAGATTACACCACGGCGTGGAGACGGTATACCGTACGTACTCACGCACAGTGATTTTGTTTTCCGTTGGATGGATAGAAGGTGAAATAGGGTTGTTTCATATTTATAATAACATATAAGTATATGAGGGATACTTATTTTATTACTTCATAATGAAACAACTAAAGAAGATGGAGTATAAGAGGAATGGAACTTGAAGAAAACAGTAGAAGGTATTACCTCTTTCTCGAAGTGCCTCCTTTAAACTTTCTCTTAGGCCACTAGAGTTGGTCTTTTGAGAATAACAGTACCTCTAGTAGGTTTCTAAGGAAGTGGGGAAGTGAAATGAGCAGGGGTTGTCCAATATTGAAGGCTCAAATTGGTTTGTGGAGGAGAGGGAGGATGTGCCCTTTTATAAGGGAGGAGAGGGGCACCTTTGGAAATATAAAGAATATTAGTTTATATTAAATCCCAACCCTGCATAAAAACTTCAAAAATGACTCATATCCTAATATTAGATGAGATATGGTTGTAATATCATCAAACAATAAAATTTATACATGTTAGGAATTTATTTTAAACATTCAAACCTTGATTTATCCTTATTTATAAATTTAATTTTATTTGTGGTAATAATATTCTAAATTTTAAATTATTATGAATAATTACATATGTGTTGTGAATTTTCCATAATTTGACACTTTATGACATTTTAGAAAATATAAATTTTAATTTACAATTTTTAATTATTTTTGTGATTTTTAAACAATTCTATAATATGTTATGTTTCTAAAATAACAATAGAGTCAATTTTGACACTATTCATTTATTTAAATTTAAATAAAATATATATAGAAGATATGTTCGAAAAAAAAGCTTTAATAGATTCATAAAATGTCATATGTGTCTATAAAATTAGTTTATCACATTAAATAGTTCATATAATATTTATTTTAATATTTTTAAAATCATTTATTTGATATTTCAATCAATAAAGTAATTTCAACATCACTATTGTGTCATAATTAATGATACTTATTTAATACCTAAAAATTATAAATAAATTCATATTCTGTATATAATTGTATTATCTTTCTGGATACTATTCATGTTCGAAGTTGAAATTAATTTATCACTAAATTAAAATTATTATACTTATAAGATTTAAGAAAGTGACATGTTGTCACTTTCTTTGGTTTTAATAATAATTAAATTATTTTCATGGACTAAAGTCCATTAAATGAATATAATCCGACCCTTAGGTGATATGGGTCGACTTTTAGTCATCCATTAGTATTTTGGAAGGTGTTAGGGTAATTTTCTAATCTTATATTTACCCTTAATTACCCGATTTACCTTAAATTATGGTAAATAAAATTTATCGTAGTTACTATTCATAATGACCAAAAATAAAAAGTAGCTTATTAACATAATTTGGACCCACTGATTCCAAATATGGAATCCTTTTTTCCAAATTCAATACAAAAAAGATTCAAAAATTAAATTAAAATTAATCCTGTTGTCGAAAGAAAACGGGTTTTTGTTTAAAACATTGCAAAAGATTAAATCGATTTAACCTACGAATTCAAGGTAAAATCAATGCTAATGAGATACATTATATTAAATGGTAAAAATATATTATATTTATACTATAAAACCATTCAATAATATAATTTAACCATATAAATTATTACGATGAAAAAAGTTGTTTTTTTAATTAAAATATAGCGTGTTTTTACTATTCATTAAAATATGAAAGTTATCAAAAAAATATCAAAACATTATCCAATGTAAAATTTTATATAATGATTCAAAATAAGAAGTTTATTTTGTAAAATTGTACTTATAAACATTTCTAACAACCATATTTAATGCGGGTGTGCCATCAAAAGGCGGCAAAACTTCATTTTTTGAAAAGTACTTATTTTACGTGAAAAAATTATTTTTTTCACATAAAGTATTTTAGAACATTTTTAAGATAAATAATAATGTTATAAAATTAAACATTTAGTTAATACTATTTATAACATCTAGTTATTGATAATATTATAACCATATATCTTTGTTTAGTGAAACTCGATATTGCGTGCAACACACGCTATCGAGGAAGGTCGCAATTGCATGTAATGAAAGCCAAGTAAGGGATGCATGTAGTGAAAGACTACATAGTTGTTTCGTATAATAGAATCCAACCATATTTCATTTATAAATTGAATATATATATATATACACACTCAATGTTGCGTAGAATAACTTCTATCAAATGAACTTGAAATTGTGTATAACACGATCGAAGAATTGTGTTGCATATACTGCAAGCTAATACGGTGTTGCATATAGCGCAAGATAATCTTGGTGTAGAATACAACACAAGACATTAAATAAATTAAAAATAATACTTCTCATAAAATCTCGGGTTGTTACATTTTATCCCCCTTAAAATGAATTTCTCCCTCGAAATTTTTCGGGATTATAAATGGTTTTATACTTGAAAGTTTTGTTAATGAAAACCCACATCGTAAAAAGGAATACCAAAACATGACTTTAAATACTAAAGTATGATACATAACGGTTACCCAAATTAACTAATCATTGGGTTTCCACATAGGATAACATAGGTGAAAATATGGATATGGAAGAGACATCTAACTGTCATGTTCTGATGGAGAGTGGTAGAGAACATGGCTATGAAAAAGCCAACAATCACAAAGCCACAAATTTGTGATGATCTAGGCTGACATCTGATTCATCGGATATAAGGGCACTAGGAAAACATTTTTTTGTTTTCATGATTATTTCCCTAATTTTGATGAATTAAAAGAAATACTTACATGATTTTGTTACAATCTCACTATTGTTCGTGAATTGAACAATTTCCACTTCATCTCTTAAAGAAATGAAGTTTAATTTGTTATTCATGAAGCGTTAATAGATCATGTGATAGAATGATGGGGCATTCCATCTATTTCAAATATAAGGTTAACAAAAGTTATAAGTCCATATAATGGTGAGATTAATTGTATATGGTTCCAAAAATGGACTTATACTTTATTTATCATAACGCATAATAAAATAGAACTAGTTTCTACTAACCAGGGACTTTTTGTAGGCCAGTGGTAGGAAATAAAGGCATGTTGCACTTCGGGTGTGGTTTCGATTCCCAAAGCCTTGTTCGACGTGACAGGTTGTCTCCCATTCTGCAGGTTGTCCTTTTTTTCTGAAAATATTATAACTTTCCATCAATAATATTAAAAAAGTTCTAGCCTTAAACAATACTATGTTATGTCCAACATAATCCATTCCAATCTTCAGGCTTATCCAAAATACT
Organism: Viscum album; assembly: GCA_963277665.1. Classification (NCBI taxonomy): domain Eukaryota; kingdom Viridiplantae; phylum Streptophyta; class Magnoliopsida; order Santalales; family Viscaceae; genus Viscum; species Viscum album. The sequence continues at coordinate 477,997,421 of OY728140.1, forward strand.
ACTGTCCATTCTCATATTATAGTGAAAACAATTACCAGAGAGTTCATATAACAAGCATGTTAAAACCATCGTTGATCCCCATATATCATAAGATATGTCTTGTTGGTCACATTCCAAACATTCGAAGGCCTTAATCATGTATTCTCTTGAAAAATGAATACCCATTGAACCTCAGTGAAAACATGACTGCTGTCAAAAATTATCTCTTTCCACATACCAAAACCCCAAAATTCTGTATACTCAAACCATGATATAACTATTTCCTTATATCAGTCATGAGATCATGAATACTGTCAAACATTTCATTTTCTCCTTATCCCTTCATTATGCGCATATCGTATTTTTTCCAAAAATATCTCAATCACTTTCCATGGTTACCTGTACCATAAAGTTATTAAAAACCTCAATAGACCAATACATAAATATTCAAATATTCCATGATACTATATACAACATTATTTTCGAATCCCATTACATAAACACATAATCATTCCACCACATCATTGTCATATTCAACATCTCTAATAGTTATCGCATGTGACTTCCCTTTTTCCTTTGACTTAAGTGGTTTCTCATGTCGATCATCATTAACCCTTGGATTAGGGCATTGATTAGCATAATTCCCCATTTCATTGCACTTAAAGGATTGAAGTGTTGGTGGTGTGTTCTCTGCAGTATTTTCTTTATCATTAGTAACCCTTTTTCCATTACTTCGACACTCAGCTGCTCGATGACCTTCTTTTCCACACCTAAAACATTTTTTAGTCCCTTTAAGGAAATCTCTACCATGATTCTTTCCACACTTTGAGCATAAGGAAACATTCATCTTATTTTCACCATTATTCTGAGATTTCTCATTGAACTACATCTTTCGTTTATTGTCAAAACCATGAGATGGATATGTAACACCAACTTTCATTTCTACCTTGAAAGCACAACGCACAATTTCTTCATAGCTACTGAAGTCTCTTATAGCTAATTCCCTTCTAAGACTTGGTTTTAAGCCACTGAATAATCGATCAACTTTACTTTCAGGTTGGATGATAAATCTAGATGCATACCTTGCAATCCTTGTAAAATTGTCTTCGTATATACCAATAGATTCATCATCCTTTTTCTTTAGTTCAAGAAACTCCTTCTCCATCTTTGTTCGAAGAATATGAGGGAAGTAATTATTGAAAAATAAGTTCTTGAACTCGTCCCATTCCATGGACTCAATTTCATCTCTTGGCCTCGTATTCTTGATAAGATTCCACCATTGATTAGCTTCACCTTCCAAACGATATACTACTAATATGACTTTATCATGTTAAGAACATTGAAGAACTGGAAATATCTTATCAGTAGTACTGATACATTGTTCAGCAACAAGTGGATCAGAAGACCCACTGAAAGAAGGTGGATGTTGTCTCATGAAGGACTCAATATAATATTGTTCCCTTCTCTGCTCATTCGGAAGTCCACAATGATTCATAGATTTTGTAAGTATAGAAATAAGATTGTGCACTCCATCTCCCATGACATTGGTTTATTCAAGAGGACAATCATTGAATTGTCCATAACATTGATCAACACGGTTTCTTCATGTTCTAGCCATCATCTAAAACCCAAAAATAATAGTGTGAGAGGCAAATACCATGCTAATGAAAACATCATATTAAAGGGGGAGTACCCTCAATATCTAACATCTTGGGCTAAATTTTGAGATTGTTACAGTAGTTCTAGGACTATATCATATATTTATACTTATCCTTAGGGACATCCCTATAAATACATTAGAAATATCTCTAGGGATCTCACTAATGTTTTCAAATCCTAGTTTCCAAAGGTTGACTAAACCTTTCCACTGATACCAACTGTAGAGACCCGAAGATTAACGAACATGGAAATTTCATTAATTTTGCGGAATAATTAATACATAAAAAAAACAACACTCAAGGATCGTAATATTTTTGTGTCTTTGGAAACTCTGAATATAATCTTCTAATCATGGTTAAAGAACTTCAAAATCTCTATTAATGATCTTCCCCTTTTGTTTTCTTACCTAAAACTTTTATTTAATTCCTGGGGAAAAGAAAACATATATAGGGTGAGCTGAAATACTTAGTAAGGGTAAGTATAGAGAACCTAAAACAAGCCTTATACATTTGAATGTAAAAAACAACAAGGGCATAAAATCTAAACATCAAAATCTTGAGTAAATAAATAAATCTTGGAAGTACGTATGGCATATATCATAAAGTAACATCAATAATTATAAAATAGCTTTGAAGTAAAACTTGTAATTTTGTAAAAACATTAAGAACATGATATAATTTCCATAGTAGCCAAGGCATTGCTGCCAAGACCATCTTAGTGCATGAAGTCCCTTTCTGAATTGTGTTCACTCCTCATTTCAATCCTATAACACTGAACCGGATTAACTTACCATTCCAGCCATGTCTATCTCATGAGATATAAATCTTTACCCAATGAATTGGAGGGAGATATAGGTCCCACACATCTAATAATGAAATAATTCTTACTTGTGCCACAAAATAAACATACATCATTCATAATAACCCAATGAATAAAATGGGTTTCATAAACATAATCTCTTCATCACATAATCCATATAAAAGTAATGTATATAATTTCATAATAAGAAAAGTGAAACCATGTAACTCATAGATACATTATACTTGAAACATACACATATAAAATAATGTCATCTTAGATAGAAAATGGTTTTGATAAAACACTTGAAATGAATTCTTGAGGAAAATATCCTTTCTTCTTCAAAATCATTTTCTTTTCCCAAAATTTCATGAAATTTTAAAAGGAAATTATTTTGCTGAAACTAGTCAAGAAATCTTTTGGAGGAAGCTTCATGAAAATAATCCTTTATAAAACCCTACAAATCCTTTCATTCCGTATAATTTTAAAAAAAAACATTCTCCTCGTACTTTTGTCGGAAAAGTCAAAAAGTACCTCGTAACGTAAACAAAAGAAAGATTACTTACATAACATGAAGTAAAAGTCAAAATGGGTAAAAAGAAAATTAAACATATATAAAAAAACTTTTAGAAAACATGGACAGGGATGATAAAAATTACCCCAATAAATACATACGTATAAGCAATCTCGGATAAAAAATGAGATTTGCAAAATTATCCCTTACCTGTTCGTTCATGATATTATTAATTATATCATGATTTACATAATTACAGAATGTAAAACATGATTTATATATAATATATATTCATCATATATATATATATTATAGATCGATAAAATGAATGAAATACATCGTTCATGGAGACAATAGGTCGTACGTACGCATGAACGCTGTTTTCGTTTCCTTATTGAATTGAATGAAACTAAATAGATGACAGACATATATATATATATATATATTCATAAATATATTGTCATTATTATTTCATATACTTAATTATTATTCATTATATAAACTTTATGATCATTCATGTATGGTTAACATGGTGAATGAGTCTCATCGCGTCGTGGAGACGGTAGTCCGTACGTATGCACGAGCGATGATATCGTTCCCATAATTATTGAATAGAATTGGAGTTGATGGTATAATATATCAGAATCATTATGATGTTATAATAACCATATATAGTTATTATTTACACCATTATACCCATCCATGTAAGGTGTTGGTGGAAAAACAGATTACACCATGGCGTGGAGACTGTATTACGTACGTACGCAAGCGTGGTGATTTTGTTTTCCGTAGGATGGATAAAAGGTGAAATAGGATTGTTTAATATTTATAATAACATATAAGTATATGAGGGATACTGATTTTATAACTTCATATTGAAACAACTAAAGAAGAGGGAGTAAAAGAGGAATGGAACTTGAAGAAAACGGTAGAAGGTATTACCTCTTTCTCGAAGTGCCTCTTCTAAACATTCTCTTAGGGCACTAGAGTTTGTCTTTTGAGAGGACCAGTACCTCTATTAGGTTTCTAGGGAAGTGTGGAAGTGAAATGAGCAGGGGTTTTTTGATCTTGAAGGCTCAAATTGGTGTGAGGAGGAGAGGGAGGAGGTGCCCTTTTATAAGGGAGGAGAGGGGAACCTTTGGAAATATAAAAAATATTAGTTTATATTAAATCCCAACCCCACTTAAAAACATCCAAAATGACTCATATCCTAATATTAGATGATATAGGGTTGTAATATCATCAACAATAAAATTTAGACATGTTAAGAATTTATTTTAAACATTATCAACTTGATTTATCCTTATTTATCAATTTAATTTTATTTGTGGTAATAATATTCTAAATTTTAAATTATTATAAATAATTACATATGTGTTGTGAATTTTCCATAAATTGACAATTTATGACATTGTCGAAAATATAAATTTTAATTTATAATTTATAATTTTTTTGTTATTTTTAAACAATTTTATAATATGTTATGTTTATAAAATAACAATAGAGTCAATTTTGACACTATTCATTTATTTGAATTTAAATAAAATATATACAGAAGGTATGTTTGAACTAAAAGCTTTAATAGATTAATAAAATGCCATATGTTTCGATAAAATTAGTTTATCACATTAAATAGTTCATATAATATTTATTTTAATATTTTTAAAATCATTTATTTGATATTTCAATCAATAAAGTAATTTCAACATCAATATTGTGTCATAATTAATGATACTTATTTAATACCTAAAAATTATAAATAAATTCATATAATGTATATAATTGTATTAGATTTCTATATACTATTCATGTTCGAAGTTTAATTAAATTTATCCATAAATTAAAATTGTTATACTTATAAGATTTAAGAAAGTGACATGTTGTCACTTTCTTTGGTTTTAATAATAATTAAATTATTTTCATTGACTAAAGTCCATTAAATGAATCTAATCCGATACTTAGGTGATATGGGTCGACATTGAGTCATCCAATAGGATTTTTGAAGGTGTTAGGGTAATTTTATAATCTTATATTTACCCTTAATTACCCGATTTACCTTTAATTATGGTTAATAAAATTTACCGTAGTTACTATTCATAATGACCAAAAATAAAACGTAGCTTATTAACATAATTTGGACCCACTGATTCCCAATATGGAATCCATTTTTCCAAATTAAATACACAAAATTTTCAGAAATTAAATTAAAATTAATCCCGTTGTCAAAAGAAAACGGGTTTTTTTTAAAACATTGCAAAAGATTGAATCGATTTAACCTACGAATTCAAGGTAAAATCAATGATAATGACATAAATTATATTAAATGGTAAAAATATATTCTATTTATACTTTAAAACCATTCAATAATATAATTTAACCATATAAATTATTACAATGAAAAAAGGATGTTTTTAATTAAAATAAACCGTGTTTTTACTATTCATTAAAATATGAAAGTTATCAGAAAAATATCAAAACATTATTCAATGTAAATTTTTATATCATGATTCAAAATAACAAGTTTATTTTGTAAAATTTAACTTATAAACATTTCAAAAAACAATATTTAATGTGGGTGTGCCATCAAAAGGCGGAAAAACTGCATTTTTTGAAAAATACTTATTTTACCTGAAAAAATTATTTTTTTCACATAAAGTGTTTTAGAAAATTTATAAGATAAATAATAATGTTATAAAATTCAAAATTTAGTTAATACTATTTATAATGGCCAGTTCTTGATAATATTATAACCATATATCGTTGTTTAGTGAAACCCGGTATTGCGTGCAACACACACTATCGATGAAGGTTGCAATTGCGTGTAATGAAAGCCAAGTAAGGGCTGCATGTAGTGCAAGACTACTTTGTTGTTGCATATAACATAATCCAACCATATTTCATTTATACATTGAATATATATATACACTCAATTTTGCGTAGAATAACTTCTATCAAATGAACTTGAAATTGTCTACAACACGATCCAAGAATTGTGGTGTGTATACTGCAAGCTAATACAGTGTTGCGTATAGCGCAACATAATCGTGTTGAAGCATACAACACAAGACATTAAATAAATTAAAAATAATACTTCTCATAAAATCTCGGGTTGTTACATTCTACCCCCCTTAAAATGAATTTCTCCCTCTAAATTTGTCGGGATTATAAATGGTTTTCTACTTGAAGGTTTTTTTAATGGAAACCCACATCGTAAAAAGGAATAACAAAACTTGACTTTAAATACTAAAGTATGAAACATAATGGTTACCCAAATTAACTAATCACTGGGTTTCCACATAGGATAACATAGGTGAAAATATGGATATGGAAGAGAAATCTAACCGTCATGTTCTGATGGAGAGTGGTAGAGAACATGGAAATGAAAAATATAATAATCACAAAGCCACAAATTTGTGATGATCTAGGGTAACATCTGTTTCATCAGATATAAGGGCACTAGGACAACATTTTTGGTTTTCATGATTATTTCCCTAACGTTGATTAATTAAAAGAAATACTTACATTATTTTGTTACAATCTCACTATTGTTCGTGAATTGAAGAAATTTCCATATCATGTCTTAAAGAAATGAAGTTGAATTTTTTATTCGTGAAGCGTTAACAGATCATGTGATAGAATGATGGGTCATTCCATCTGTTTCAAATAGAAGGTTAGTAAAAGTTATAAGTCCATATTATGGTGAGATTAATCATATATGGTTCCAAAAATGGACTTATACTTTATTTATCATACTGCTTAATAAAATAAAACTAGTTTCCACAAACCAGGGACTTTTTGTAGGCCAGTGGTAGGAAATAAAGGCCTGTCACACTTCGGTTGGGGGTTCGATTCCCATAGCCTTGTCCGACGTGACGGGTTGTCGCCCATTCTGCAGGTTGTCCTTTTTTTCTAAAAATATTATAACTTTCCATAAATAATATTTAAAAAGTTATAGCCTTAAACAATACTAAGTTATGTCCAACATAATCTATTCCAATCTTTAGGCTTATCCAAAATACTGTTGTCCATTCTCATATTATAGTGAAAAAATTTACCAGAGAGTTCATATAACAAACATGTTAATACCATCGTTGATCCCCATATATCATAAGATATGTCTTGTTGGTCACATTCCAAACATTAGAAGGCCTTAATCATGTATTCTCTTGAAAAATGAATACCCATTGAACCATAGTGAAAACATGAGTGTTGTCAAAAATTAACTCTTTCCACATACCAAAACCCAAAAATTCTATATACTCAAACCATGATATAACTATTTCATTATATCAATCATGAGATCATGAATACTGTCAAACATTTCATTTTCTCCTTATCCCTTCTTTATGCGCATATCACATTATTTCCAAAAATATCTCAATCACTTTCCGTGTTTATCAGTACCATAAAATTATTGAAAACCTCAATAGACCAATACATAAATATTCTAATATTCCACGATACTATATACAATTATTTTTGAATCCTATTACATAAACACTTATTCATTCCACCACATCGTTGTCATATTCAACATCTCTAATAATGATCGCATGTGACTTCCCTTTTTCCTTTTCCTTATGTGGTTTCTCATGTTGATAATCATTAACCCTTGGATTAGGGCATTGATTAGCATAATTCCCCCATTTCATTGCACTTAAAGCATTGATGTGTTGGTGGTGCGTTCTCTGCAGTGTTTTCTTTATCATTAGTAACCGTTTTTCCATTACTTCGACAATAAACTGCTCGATGACCTTCTTTTCCACACCTAAAACAATTTCTAGTCCCTTTAAGGGAATCTCCGCCATGATTCTTTCCACACTTTGAGCATAAAGAAATATTCATCTTATTTTCACCATTATTCTGATATTTCTCCTTGAACTACATCTTTTGTTTCTTTTCAAAACCATGAGATGGATATGTGACACCAACTTTCATTTCAACCTTGATAGCACAACACACAATTTCTTCATAGCTACTGAAGTCTCTTATAGCTAATTCCCTTCAAATAATTGGTTTTATGACACTGAAGAATCAATCAACTTTACTTTCAGGTTGGATGATAAAGCCAGATGCATACCTTGCAGGCCTTGTAAAATTTGCTTTGTACATACCAACAGATTCATCATCCTTTTTCTTTAGTTCAAGAAACTCCTTCTCTATCTTTGTTCGAAGAATACGAGGGAAGTACTTATTGAAAAATATGTTCTTGAACTCGTCCCATTCCATGGACTCAATTTCATCTCTTGGCCTCCTATTCTTGATAAGATTCCACCATTGATCAGCTTCACCTTCTAAACAATATACTACTGAGATGACTTTATCATGTTCAAAATATTGAAAAACTGAAAATATCTTATCAGATGTACTGATCCATTGTTCAGCAACAAGTGGATCAAAAGACCCACTGAAAGAAGGTGGACGTTGTCTCATGAAGGACTCAATAGAATATTGTTCCCTTCTCTTCTCATTTGGAAGTCCAGAATGATTCATATCTTGTGTCAGTATAGAAATAAGATTGTGCACTCCATCTCCCATGACATTGGTTTGGTCAGGAGGATAATCATTGCATTGTCCATAACATTGATCAACACGGTTCCTTCGGGTTCCAGCCATTGTCTAAAACCCAAAAAAAAATAGACTGAGAGGAAAATACTATGCTAGGGAAAACAACATAATAAAGGGGGAGTACCCTCAATTTCTAACATCTTGGGTTAAATTCTAAGATCGTTACCATAGTTCTAGGACTATATCCTATACGTATACTTATCCTTAGGGACATCCCTATACATAACTTAGAAATATCTCTAGGGATCTCACTAATGTTTTCGTATCCTAGTTTCCAAAGGTTGACTAAACCTTTCCTCATATACCAACTGTAGAGACCCAAAGCTTAACGAACATGGACATTTCATTACTTTTTCAGAATACATAATACATAAAAAAACCAGCACTCAAGGATCGTAATATTTTAGTGTCTTTGGAAACTCAGAATATAATCTTCCAATCATGGTGAAAGATCTTCAAAATATCCATTAATGATCTTCCCTTTTTTTTCTTACCTAAAACCTTTCTTTAAATCCGGGGGAAAAGAAAACATATAATGGGTGAGCTAAAGTACTCGGTAAGGGTAAGCATAGAGAACATAAAACAGCCCTTAAACATTTGAATGTAAAAAAACATGAGCATAAAATCTAAACATCAAAATCTTGAGTAAAGACATAAATCTTGGAAGTACATAAGGCATATATCATAAAGGAACATCAATCATTATAAAATAGCTTGGAAGTAAAACTTGTAATTTTGGAAAAACATTAAGCACATGATATGATTTCCATAGTAGCCAAGTCATTGCTACAAAGACCATCTTAGTGGACGAAGTCCCTTTCTGAATTGTGTTCACTCCTCATTTCAATCATGTAACACTAAACCGGATTAACTTACCATTCCGGCCATGTCTATCCCATGAGATATAAATCTTTACCCAATACATTGGAGGGATATATAGGTCCCACACATCTCATAATGAAATCATTCTTACTTGTGCCACAAAATAAACATACATCATTCATAATAACCCAATGAATAAAATGGGCTTCATAAACATAATCTCATCATCAGATAATCCATATAAAAGAAATGGATATCATTTCATAATAAGAAAAGATAAACCATGTAACTCAAAGAGACATTATACTTGAAACATACACATATGAAATAATGTCATCTTATATGGAAAATGGTTTTGATAAAACACTTAAAATGAATTCTTGAGGAAAATATCCTTTCTTCTTCAAAATCATTTTCTTTTCCCAAAATGTCATGAAATTTTAAAAGAAAATTATTTTTTTGAAAATAGTCATGAAATATTTTGGAGGAATCTTCTTGAAAATAATCCTTTATAAAACAGTAAAAATCCTTTCATTCCGTATAATTTTAAAAAAACATTCTCCTCGTACTTTTGTCGTAAAAGTCAAAAAGTACCTCGTAACATAAACAAAAGAAAGATTTCTTATATACCATGAAGTAAAAGTCAAAATGGGTAAAAAGGACATTAAACATACATAAAAACACTTTTTGAAAACATGGACATGGATGATTAAAATTACCCCAGTAAATAATTACGTATAAGCAATCTTGGATAAAAAATGAGATTTGCAAAATTATCCCTTACCTTAGGTCCGATATTCTTCGTACAGATCCAATCCTCATGTATAATTATTTAAATAATGGCATTGACTTATTAAATAATCATATTAATTGTTATGATATCATATATGTTTCACTTAAGACTTTATATTACCCGTTCTATTGTAAATTCCATGTTAAAGCAGCGTTTTGGGTAAAATCATTTCATTTATCGTATGTGTTTTGACTTGTCGTTCTTGATATTATTTCTTATATCCGGATTTACATTATTCCAGAATGTAAAACATGATTTATATATAATATATATTCAGCATATATATATATATATTATATAGATCAATAAAAGGAATGAAATACATCGTTCATAGAGACAGTAGGTCGTACGTACACATGAACGTTGTTTTCGTTTCCTTATTGAATTGAATGAAACTAAATAGATGAAATACATACATATATATATATATATACAGTATCATTATTATTTCATATATTTCATTATTATTCATTATATAAACTTTATGATCATTCATGTATGGTTAACATGGTGAATGAATCTCATCGCCTCGTGGAGACGGTAGTCCGTACGTATGCACGAGCGATGATATCATTCCCATAATTATTGAATTGAATTTGAGTGGATAGTATAATATATAAGAATCAGTATGATTTTATAATAACCATGTATAGTTATTATTTACACCATTATACCCATCCATGTAAGGTGTTGGTGGAAAAACAGATTACACAACAGCGTGGAGACGGTATTCCGTACGTATGCACACGCGGTGATTTTTTTTCCGTATGATGGATAGAAGGTGAAATAGGGTTGTTTCATATTTATAATAACATATCAGTATATGAGGGATAATTATGTTATTACTTTATAATGAAACAACTAAACAAGAGGGAGTAGAAGATGAATGGAACTTGAAGAAAATGGTAGAAGGTATTACCTCTTTCTCGAAGTTCCTCCTGTAAACATTATCATAGGGCACTAGAGTTGGTCTTTTGAGAAGACCAGTACCTCTATTAGGTTTATAAGAAAGTGGGGAAGTGAAATGGTCTGGTTTTGTCTGAGCTTGACTGCTCAAATTGTTGTGAGGAGGATAGGGAGTAGGTTCCCTTTTATAAGGGAGGAGAGGGGCACCTTTGAAAATATAAAAAATATTAGTTTATATTAATTCCCAACCCCACATAAATACTTCCAAAAATAACTCATATCCGAATATTAGATGCTATAGGGTTGTAATCTCATCAACCAATAAAATTTAGACATGTTATGAATTTATTTTAAACATTATCAACTTGATTTATTCTTATTTATCAATTTAATTTTATTTGTGGTAATAATATTCGAAATTTAAAATTATTATATATAATTAGATATGTGTTGTGAATTTTCTATAATATGACACTTTATGATATTTTAGACCATATAAATTTTAATTTATAATTTTTAAATATTTTTGTGATTTTTAAACAATTTTATAATATGTTATTTTTATAAAATAACAATAGTGTCAATTTTGACACTATACATTTATTTGAATTTAAATAAAATATATACAGAAGATATGTTCAAAATAAAAGATTTAATAGATTCATAAAATGTCATATGTGTCTAGAAAATTGGTGGATCACATTAAATAGTTCCTATAATATTTATTTTAATATTTTTAAGATCAATTATTTGATATTTCAATAAATAAAATAATTTCAACATCACTATTGTGTCATAATTAATGATAATTATTTAATACCTAAAAATTATAAATTAATTCATATGATGTATATAATTGTATTATATTTCTGTAGAATATTTATGAAAGATGTTTAATTAATTTTATCACTAAATTAAAATTATTATACTTATAAGATTTAAGAAAGTGACATGTTGTCACTTTCTTTGGTTTTAATAATAATTAAATTATTTTCAGGGAACAAAGTCTATTAAATGAATCTATTCCTACCCTTACGTTATATGGGTCGACTTTTAGTCATCAAATAGGATTTTTTCAGGTGTTAGGGTAATTTTATAATCTTATATTTACCCTTAATTAAGCGATTTACCTTTAATTATGGTAAATAAAATTTACCGTAGTTAATATTCATAATGCCCAAAAATAAAAAGTATCTTATTAACATATTTTGGACAAACTTACTCCAAATATGGAATTCATTTTTCCAAATTCAATACACAAAAGTTGCAGAAATTAAATTAAAATTAATCCCGTTGTTGAAATAAAATGGGTTTTTGTTTAAAACATTGCAAAAGATTGAATTGATTTCACCTACGAATTCATGGTAAAATCAATGATAATGACATAAATTATATTAAATGGTAAAAAAATATTCTATTTATACATTAAAACAATTCAATAATATAATTTAACCATATAAATTATTACGATGAAAAAAAGTTGTTTTTAATTAAAATATTGTGTGTTTTTACTATTCATTAAAATATGAAAGTTATCAAAACAATATCAAAACATTATACAATGTACATTTTTATATCCTGATTCAAAATAAGAAGTTTATTTTGTAAAATTTAACTTATAAACATGTCAAAAAAATTAGATTTAATGTGGGTGCGCCATCAAAAGGCATGAAAACTGAATTTTTTGAAAAATAATTATTTTACCCGAAAAAATTATTTTTTTCACATAAAATGTTTTAGAAAATTTATAAGATGAATAATAATGTTATAAAATTCAAAATGTAGTTAATACTATTCATAAAGTCTAGTTTGTGATAATATTATAACCATATATTGTTGTTTAGTAAAACCTGGTATTGCGTACAACACAGGCTATCGAGGAAGGTCGCAATTGCGTGTAATGAATGCCAAGTCAGGGTTGCGTGTAGTGAAAGACTCCTTTGTTGATGCGTATAACAGAATCCAACCATATTTCATTTATACATTGAATATATATATATATATACACTCTATGTTGCGTATAATAACTTCTATCAAATGAACTTGAAATTGTGTATAACATGATCCAAGAATTGTGTTGTGTATAATGCAAGATAATACGGTGTTGCGTATAGCGCAAGATAATCATGGTGTATCATACAACACAAGATATTAAATAAAGTAAAAAATAATACTTCTCATAAAATCTCGGGTTTTTACAAGATGGGTAAAAGCAGTTCAGTTTTTAGAAACTCTATTTATGAAGATCCATGTTACTGAATACTAGTCTGATGGTTAATGACGTATTAATCTACTTGATGAATGATTTATTTAACAAAAAATGAATACTTAAAGATCCTTTGGGGATATTGGGAATCAAATATATAAAAAATAAAACTTCCCTAGAAACATTCACCATTACTTTTAATTCTAGCTCCAATATAGGGTCCACATTGTCTTGTGGTTGAAATAATCAAAAAGTTGTGAGAAAAAAACAAGTGAGGGTGGTTCAATTGGTTTTATGACAAGGGAGGCCTCAATGAATCATATTGATGGTTGGATTAATTTCACGAAAGGGTACAGTCCAATTAGTATCTCTTGTTGCTTAAACCTTAGTAACTATTTTGGGGGCCTTTGAACCAAAGGGATACTTCTGGACCTAGGTGATCATGAAGATAACTTTACAGAAGGGAAATTACATCTTGGAAAAGATTGAAATGATGGTGATTATAGACATTTTATGGAGATATTATAGAGGGGTGCATTGGTACAGAGCTTTATATCCCAAGGAGATATAAATGGTGGAAGGGAATCAGGGACTCAGGGAGATCAATTCTAGACCAGTGGAAGAAATAAAAATGGGTGAAGGTTTATTTACACCTCCCGAACTCGGTGGATACATGATCTAACTTATAGTCGAGGCCTAAAGAGATAGTTTTTGTCTTCACTTATAACTAAAAAACATGAAGGTGGAGTTTATAAGGAATAATAGAATTCAACTTGTCTGATGGAGTATCCTAATAGGATGAAGGGTGACTCTTTAGTGGAGGATCATTCTAATAGTGATGATTTTTCTATAATAACCTATTAGTTAGGAGAAGTAGGCATATAGGAAACACAAAATGGGAAACCTAATAGCTTATCAAACATTTATTACTACAAATATTTTAAGTGGACTTTCCAATTAAGGCCCCTATATAGGTCATAGACCAGATGTCTCAGATATTAATTCTAGTGGAAAAACTAATGTTCAGTGTTATTCAATCAACATGAAGGGCCTTATTCTTACAAGATCATTCAATGAAAGGATGATAAATATAGTGGAGTGAATTCAAAAATGGAACATGATGTCTTATTGGTTCAAAGAACTAATCTTGTACGTCCTTGATACTATGGTAAATTTTATTAAATGAAAATCACATAGGGATTATGATTCTAATAGTCTCAAAATTGAAATTAAATCTTTGGATATATCTTATGGTTCATTATTTTTTATTGTTTGTTATTTTGATGTTTATACCTTTTTCCTTAAAAGTTTTAAAATAATAAAAATGTTGATTTTCATCCTGTCATATAACCATTACATATATTGTCTTCATATCCCATCATTCAAATCCTAAAACATTTCTTTTCCCCCTCATACTATTCGCAAGAAAATTCATTCCACACTTCTGACATGTGGGGGTTAGATTTTCTCACCTCTATGAGTTTTATCTTGTGAACCCAAAGAGTAAAGCATTATTCTTCATTTCATATCTCCAATACAATAAAAATATAATAATAAACCATTTATATATTAATTTTGATTTAATATCAGATAAATAATACAAATATTTCAATATCCATAATTTTTAAACCTATTTTAAAACATGACTTTTTCCTGCTAAATATGAGGTGGATTTTACATTCAATGTTAATGAAAAATCAATATACAAACTATATGAGCCTCTTAGGGTTCAACATATAATATATGATTAATCAAAATTATTCTTCAGGAGTATGATTATGTCCTACTCCATTTTAAGATAGAGTGTGTGAGGGTAGAAATTATTGATAAAAAAACTTTTGAATTCATCCCACTATAAAAATATCATTCCTTCCATGGGATTTTTATTCGTAATTAGATTACACCATATATTGGTTTTCACTATAACGGTGATCAGAAACCATTATGCACATATCTTTCTTAGATAAAAGAAGGAAGAATAATATAATATCTATTAAGACAATACGCATTTCATCGATTATTGGATCAGTAGATCAACTAAATTTTGGTGGTCTTTTTCATATAAAGTACTCAACATAAACATGATCTCTTAGATAGAATTCCATGTTATTTAATCTATTATTAATTACATGATTAATTTTTTTAGTTATTCCAAGATGTTTTAATCAACCTCTTTAATCAATTTATGAATTTCATTAATGTTTTAATTACATATCCCATCACAAAAGTATCTAAAATTATTCTTACTACATCTAACCAATTTCAAAATATAAGATAGTTAGGGGAAGTACTGCATTTATTATTAATTGTTTCAAAGATAAAACAGAAATGTAGATGAAGTAACTCAGAAAAGATATATATAACTTAGTATATGAGTATCTATGTTTCAATATATATTATAAATAATATCATGGGATTTTAAAATATGTGCCTTATAGTTGATAACATGTACGATAAGAAATGGAAGGCTTAAACAATCCATGTCATAATATTGTTTAAATATGATTGTTATATTTCATCCTTCAAATGAAGGGTATAAATATTATTAAAAACCTTTTCAAATAAATAATAATTTTCAAATAAATAATAATATACATTTTAAGTCATTGTAAATATGAACTGAATTTTTAGTAATGTCATTTTATTATTTGAAAATATATTTTTTCATAAATTATTTCTTTTCAGTTTTGTGATAAAATACTATAATTAAGATATATAAAAATTTCCAAAAAGTGTATGAAAAAAATAAATAAATTTTTAATTCAAAAAATAAAAATTAACCAGTAGTAAAATTTTAATAGTTTCAAAAAAGATTCACTTTCAATGAATTATAAAAAATGGTATTTTCTTTTCGATTATTTAAATTGTAAAATATTATTTATCATTATTATTAAAATTTATATTGTTACTTTTGATTTAAAATAAGTCAATTATGGTTTTGGTAATGAATTTTACAGTTGAATATTTTTTAAAAACCATTTATATGTAAAACGAGATGTTCTTTTTTGGAAAAAAGTTTTCTCATCTCATATTTCTAATATGATTTTAAATTAAATTATAAAATCTATATATTTTGATTCAAAAAAATAGATTTAGTATTTATAATAATGATGTCTAAATTTTCTAAATAAGGCCTTTATTATTTTTCATTGGTGAGAATAAAAAATGTTGCAATTTGTTTACCATGGTAAAGGGTAAATCTTATAATTAATGTTGAAAATAAAAAGAAACTTACTATAAAATTACCCTTAAACTTACCATATTTTTTATGAGTCAATTATATCCATATTCTTTCAATATTATGTTATATGTCCTTTTCTCTACATGTATGTGATTGTAATGTTTATAAATTTTATCCAAAGATAAGTCAACAATGCAAAACTCTTGTTTTTGATAAATATAATATTGTTATCATGGTTCTATCTGGAGAGTATTCTTGTTTATATATATTTCTTATAAATATGAATGATATATTATATATAATTGTATTAGATTTTTAATTCTTAGTGAAGGAATATTTATATTAAATACTTACACAACACAGATGCGGTAATTATTCAATTAATAGAAAAATAAAATAAATAACATTAATAGTATTGGAAGTAGTATAACATTAACAAATTAATGAGATCCTTGAATTTTAAATATAAACATAAAATATTATGTAATTATTTAAATATATTCTTCAAATTTTATTTTGTTTTATTTTTTTCATAAATTTTAATGTTAACTAATTTCTCTAAATTATTATTATAAAATATTTATAGAAATAGTATTTTATTAAATGATATAAAATTCCTTATAAATTATTCATGAAAGTTGTTATAATAAGGTTTTAAATACCATTCGTGTTATATTTATGGCCTTTTACCCTTTATTTAACTATCATGATCCTCATAAATTAAAAAACATTGGTCTTATAGTAAGTGTGAAAAGTTTTAATAGGGGTTAAAATCTAGTGATAAATGATGAAATGTGATCTCAAGTAGTAAACAATTATTTTATGACTGTATATCCACTTATAATCATATAATATTCTAACGCTATCAAATATGAGACATTTAAACATCAAAAAAAAATTATATTAAATTAATGTTGAATGAAATTCAAAAAGTTTACCTCCACTATCTAATAAAAGGAAATACCTTAATATTATTTATTCACAATGAAACCTCATTTTTTATCACACAATGTTTTCTAAAATATATTAATAACTTACATACAAATTTTCTAGATATATTTTTTTATGAATACCAATATTAGAGGTCTTAAGGTGTTATGAAAACAATATTTTTCAAAGGATGTGTATATTTTTTAGCTGCATGTTTCAAATTATGTTCTTCTTAAATATAATTTAGATATTATTCAACCATACTAAAATAATAACTCCATTATCCTCAATTTTCTGATATGTAACAATGTTTATTTATTAACCCTTATCCATCTCTTAGATCAATCAAATTGGAAAATAATCCATCATTCTTGTGTATGATAGACTACTACCCCATGGACCGATGTAATTATTTTTCCATCATCGTATCTAAAACCTATTTTTAATTATGTAATTAGATTCAATATTGGATATCCATGTCATATATATCATTATTAAAAGTTAATTTTTCATTAAACATGTTAATTTTAAATTAACAATAATATTATACCGATTTTTGTGCTTACGTGTGGACTACCACCTCAATTATTTGTTGTGATTTTTTTGATCACCAAATCTAATGAATGATATATATATATACCTAATTAATGATATAATATTATAGTATGATATTAATATCACTATATTAATTTATAAATTACTTACTTTATTTCCATAATGATTGTTGAAAAATGGAAATGTTACTCATGTGTACATAAGACCAACTATCTCCAATGTTATAACAAAGATCATTTTTCACAAACACATTTAATGGTTCGATTTAAATGTATAATAGATTTATAAAAATGTTAATTATTTCATTAAAATTATTTAATGTGATAATGAAATAATGACCACTTGGACCATAGTAATCCAACCATAGAAATTTTAGACTTACGTGCCTAATGACATCAAAACTCTAAATGTGAACTTAAATGATTATGTAATTGTATATAACATCATTATATGTGTAATAAAATGAATAATAAGAATGTAAAAGGTTCTTAAGTGTGTAAATAATTATCATAAGTTTATTACTGGTGAAGATAAAATATTGAGGTGACAAGTTGTACTCAAGGTAAGATAAATTCTTTTAAAATAATCTTTTAATGTATCCATTAAAACTACAATTATTAAATGTCCATATTATTAAAAAAATACATTTAATGAATATATGTGTAAATAAAATAATTTTAATGGAAATTTTATGTCTATTTTGAATTTCCGTCAATTTTTTTAAAATAATCTTATTATATAATGTTTTTCTTTTCGTTACAAATAAAAAAATAATGTTTTAATATAGTATATAGGATTATAATTACTTTTCACACCTCATGGGACATTATTTTGCTTTTTTATTCCATAATAATTTTCCATGATTTATAAAAAACCATATTTCCCTTTTAATTTCAGAATCATATTTTTGATAATGGGTATTAAAGGAATGGGATATATGAATATCCAAAAAAAAATCTAATGGGAATGAAGAATATTTTATCATTGTAATAATAAAATTTAATGATTTGATATATATTTTTTAAGTTATAGTTGTTATTAATTTTTTGTGAGGGTTAGTGGTTCTGTTATAAACCAATAATGTTTTTTTCGATTATATATATATATCCAATTCATATGGTAATGGGATGGATTAAAATAAATAGGATTATCCTAGGAAATTATGTTAATATATTGTGATGGTTATTCCAAGTATAAAAAAGCTGGTAATTTCCCCTGTAACTACATTGGATTCTCTATGTATAACCATGATGGTCATTCTATGTGTAAATAATATTGATTGAGAAATTAGTCATCATGTTACCTACATGATTTATCTATGATTTCTATGTGTTTTTATGGAAATATTATGATTTCTCAAGTTAAATGAATATATATGTTACTTTGTAAGGTTGAAATGTATAACATCATGAATAAATTGTTGTGAATTATTCATGAATTCAATGAAAACATAAAGAGAGTAATTTTTTCCTTTATTTTTCTTATTAAATGTTTTATTAAATGATTTAGGTAGATAAGGTGATTTCATGGTGAAGAAAATATTTATTCTGAAGACAATTTTTATTTTTAAGTTGGAAAATGTTTTTAATATTCATGGAATTTTTTATTCTTTCATTTATGTGACTTATGGAGCTATCAAAGCTTATACAATGATTGTAGAATGTTTTTAGCATTTCATTAAGGATTTTTAGGGAATCGTTTGAGGTCAAGATGAGAATTGTTGACATGGGTCAGGAAAATAAAACAAGTCTATTTATTATTATTATTTTTTTGAAAAACATTGATATTGAGTAGAAGTGTCCAAATTTTATATATGGGTTTGTTATTTAAGTGAAATGACCTAATTCAATAAAACACTATACCTGAGAAGATCATTCAATTTATGAGAATGTATTATTGAATTAAAAATCATGAATAGGTCTTGTTTAAGACAAGGTAATTACAGTTGGTATCATAGGTCGATATCGATTTCTTTAGATGATAGGATGATTTCTGTGCATCTTTTAAAGGTATTATATAATAATAATAGTTATTATGTTAAGGAGATTTATAGTTATTATTGATAAATTTAAATGAGTTAAAGGCATATTCATTAAGGATGTCTTAATTTTTTTCTACCCATATTAGTTTTTAGCATGTTCATACTAATATACTAACAAAAATAGTTTTTATTTTAGTAAACTATTTGATCAAGTAGGAAAGAAAGTAAAAATAGATGTAAACTAAGATGTGGGGTTTGTTTAATAAACTTAATTGAGTGAGAGCTAAAAAGAAAATAATTTTTTGTTATTCTTAACTATATATAATTAGTTATGATTAATTACACAAACCTAACTATGTATCCATATACATAAAAAATATAGAAGTGATGATCCATGGTTGGTTAGGTTATAGAGTTATTAATGGTAAAAATATTCAATGTACTATCTTTCAAGTATGTGAGATGAAGAACCTAAGTAAATGTGTAAAAATTACATGAATATTTTCTATATATGGTAATGGAGGGGATAAGGAAATAATCTTCCAAGGGAAAATGAAGTGTTCAGTTAATGAATTGAAGAAGAATAAAATTCATCCAAAGGTATAAATTGAATTTCTAAAATTGGGGGAGTGTGTGAATTATTCAACTTGATGTCATAGGAGAGAATACCAAGAATAATTTCAGTAATAACAAATGTCTAGTAATGTTTATTTCCATTAAAATTGAAGATAAGGGAACTAAAAATGACATATGAATGATACGAATTATATTTTAGATTGTGTTTTTATATTTTTGAATGTCATTACATGATTAGAGTTTATATTATATGAATAATGTTTTAATAAAAAATATGTAAATGAATGGTTAATAGAGAATGCTGAATTATTTATAAACCCACATATATATATATATATTATATAGTTATGGTGTAGTGGTATATTTAAGGATGATCAGAAGTTCAATTTCATAAAAACCTTTTTTATATTTTATACTATTAGAAATATTTGGGAGACATTTATTGAGATTTGGTAATTTTTTTATTCATATGTTACCCTTATGTTTAACATGTGAAAAAAATTAGAAAGATCACTCTATTCTTATTATGGAAATACATTCACTGATATTCATAATCTTTATGGTTTATATAGTCATTAATGATGAAGGTAATATTTTTTCATAATTTTATAAAAAATATATTATTTTAAAAACTCACAATAGACTGACCTGACAGAAACCAATCACATCTGGAAAGATAGTGGGGCTTGAACCCAAAATAGAAGGGATATTAGGGTATATCACCAAACATGTGCCTCATTAATTTCATGGTTAGAGTGAAATTTTTATTATTTTATTAAATGACATTACATATAATGTTTATGTTCATTTTTAGACCTTATGTTTTATTATATATATAAATATAAGGAAGAAAATTGATTCTGTTATGAAGTGATTTGTATTATTTTGAATGAAGTTTACTATTTGAGAACTATTTTTTATTAAGGTAAATTTATTCTTATTCGATTCTATTTGAGTTATAAATGATCATTTATCAATTTTAAACCATATATGATGGATTTATTGTAATTAATTTTATTTATGAAAATGATTATCAAATCATAGAGATGTTGAAAATTACACTTTTTTGTATGAGACATTTAGAGTGATAGATGATATTAGCAGTTAAATGGTAAATAATATACGATCATCCATTTTTAAGCGTTTGTTTAAAATCTTAATCTGAAATATATTGATGATATTTTATGTTTTTTATTTATTAAATGATCTATGTCGAACATTGGGTGTTATTATTGAGGCTTCAGAGATTAATGATTCATTTCTTAGTATAAAGGATTATTATTTTATGGAATTCTCTTACCATGTTCTCATCATTTTTTGTTTTTGATATTTCCCAAATATTGATGGAATAACTTCAGATCCATTCTTGTAATTATTTTATCCATTATAATCTTATTCTTGTAATTCATAGAAGAATAATTCAACTTGAAAAGTCTTTTTTAAGAGAAATAGATGAGATTGTTGTATATATTGTTTAAGTGATGAAATTATACTTTTTAACTAATTATATTTCTTTATGATTTCATTCTATATTTTAATGTAATTCCTAGACTATAGGAGAAGTAAAATGCAATGAAAATTTTATCATATTAACTTCATTGTATATTTTTAAAAGGAAACAATATATTCTATAGCATTTATGATGCGCCACATCAAGCTTAAGTGAATGACTAATAATATTTAAATGTTACCACTAATAACCTAGTAGTTAGAATGGCATGAATTAATAGCGTTAACTGAATTATTTAATTTTCGTTTTCACATTTACATATAATTAATTTTTTTGGAATAATTAATTATAAATGAATTTAAATCCCTCTTTTAAAACAAAAAGCTAAATTTTTGAAAAAAAAACTTTTTAAATGAAAATATGCCTTTTTAGAACATAATAAAATAAATATTATTGTACTTTATTAATAAAAATTATATATATATATATATATAATATTCAATAAAATTTTTAAAATTAATCTTACGGGTTTTATAGACATGATATAAGAACAAATCCTATTTAACAGATAAAAGATACATTTTCAAAAAAGTCATATTGGCTTCCTTTTGATGGTGCACTATTTAAAAAAATATTTTTGGAACTTTTAATAATTATATTTGAAAAAATAAACTTATTATTTGATATGTCATTATAAAATTTTTCTTTTTATGATTTTGTTTTCTAATAAGATTTATTTTTTAATGAATTGTTGTAAAAATACTACATTTTAATTGAAAACTATTGTTTCAAAAAAAATATTTATATTTAAAAATTACATATATGAATGGTTTAAAAGTATAATAAATAATGTTTTTATCAGTTAATACAATTTAATTAATTTTAATTAACTTCAAATTTAAATTTGATATAAAAACATTGTGAAATTTTGAATGTTTTTACTTTATAAACATGTTCTCTTGATCCATCGACAAGATTAATATTAAATTAATTTTAGCCACTTTTGTGTTTTTCATTTTAAAAAATTGATATCATATTTTGACTGAAATTATCATATTTAGTAAATTGGTCCCTTTCATTTAAATAAAATATGAATATAAACTTTAGTAAATATTATTATTAGCACAGTTATGGGTGAATCAGGTAATTAAGGGTAAAAATAATGTTACAAAATTGTTGAAAATTACCGAGACACAAGACCAAATTTAATTTTACAAGTTATTCTAGATAAAAAAAATCCTTGGACCAATTTTTCGAGGTCTGGGAGCTTCATGGATGTCTTTAATAAATTTATAATATTATATTCAAAGGAAAATAAACTTTTTTTCATTCTTTTGTTTTTTAAAAGATAAGTATTTTTAATATCGAGTTGTATAATGGATATTTTATAGTATAAATATTATTTTGAAAGATAAAATTTTATTTAAATCATATAAATTTTCTTATATTATTTATGAAATAAATAATTAAATTAAATGTTGATACACTAATGATGTTGTGGTTGTTTAACTAATGGAAGAATCAAATAAATTATATTAAGAATACTAAAATAAATATAATTTGAAATAATTATTTCATCCAAGATATTATTTTAATATTTTGACCTGTTAGGGATTATTTAATATAAACTTTTCAAAGATATAAAGTTGATATTATATTTTTAAAATGATAAATAATGAATAGTGTCAATATTGACATTAATGATATTTTAAAATAATTCATATTTTATTAAATGATATAAATTTTTTAAAAATATAATATTTAGCCAGCTAATTGATATAGGACCTAAAATGTCAAAAATTACTCATTTATTAGTCTTTTAGCATGTTATGTAATTATATTAACCCTAAAATTGTAAATTACTTGATAACACACTACGAGTTAAAAAGTATTAATGAGTAATAAAACCAAATGACAAGGAAGGAAAAAATGAAAAAACATTAAAAAAAGTATTGGTTGAGTTATTTTTGACTATTATCAACTTAAGATATAATTTTAGATGTTAAATGGATAGATTTATATGAAAATAATATATATATTATTTAAATCAAATATAGTTACAAAATATCACTCTCTTTGTATTTGACAATGTTTATATGTCCACATTTAGAAAAAAACAAGATATGCACGAATATAAATGTATATTTTGATCATAATTAAATTAGATTCATTTTAGAATATTATTTTTTAATTTTTATAAATTATATATTTACCTTAAATGTTTCATTAATTATAAAACAATATTTATTTAATTAACAGAACAAAATTGATATTATAAAAATTAATTGTGATATATTTTGAAATATGAATTGTGTATAAAAAACTTTTATTGATCTATATGATATATTATAGATTTATTAAAGAATAATATTTTAATTTTCCTTCTGTCTTGATGTATTTGGAGTGAAATTAAATAAATAGTATAAAATTTTGCAATAATGGTATTATATTGAATTGATAAATTAATAAATTATTTAAAATCACAATACTTTTAAATAATCACCAAGGGGATAAGATATTGTCTAATATGTCTTCAAATATTCATTTATAGGCCATTTTTATGTCTTTCAATATATAATATCCTTATTATATTTTAATATTTTTGGATTTTCCAATAGTGTAGCTCCGCTCTCCTATAAAAGGGAACCCAATTCTCTCATTTCAATACACTTCAAACACATCTGGGTTCTACTAAGACCATCCCAAATCCATTCCCAAAATACCTCCCCACAATTTACATGTCTTATTCATGGAATAACACCCACCTTAGTTGTTTTACTGTATTAAGAAAAAAATCACATGAAGAAGAGTAAATTAAAGGACATATAAGATGAATCAGACTGTAGATATGAGATTTCTTCTCAATATACTTTCATTGGGTAATTTCATGATGATATGAACCATTATTATTTTATAAGGCTTATATACATCCCATTTGGCATTTCATGTGTATATTTTATCCATCATCATGTTATTTAAATTTTTCTTAAATGATCCTCTTTCATATTCCTTATGACATAAATGTTCAATGTGGTCTGAGATGATTTTTATGTTAAAAAATTTAACTGTCAAATATTATTCTCCATGTAAATATTATTAATACAATTTTATTTATTTATTATATAGATATAAATTTACTTTAAAAAAAATTATATCAATATATTGAATTTCATTCAATGGTTTCCAAAAGTAATCCTTTTATTTGTTTTATATAGAACATTTTGTAAAATGAAAAAAAGAGTTTTTTTTTGTGTTTACTGTGACAAAAACATGTACACCACTCTAGACGTTTTTCAAATTTGGATTTCTCTACAAGACATAATTATTTTAAAAGAATAAGACATCCTTTATTCAATTTTCTAGGTATTTGGGTATTAAATATCATTTTGAAAATGGTTTGGTTATTTAAATACCTAGAACTGATTTCTAGTGATTGAAATATTTTAATATGATATCCCAAGGATGGGTGGTTCCATGATAAACAAAGAATGGGTGTTTACGGTATAGCCTCAAAATGAATTGGGCAAGAAAGTCATCTGTATGGAAATTCAATTTGTAATAGTGACATTTACAGAATTTGACTTCACAGTTATTACAGTATAATAGTGACAAGTTTAATTTTGTACCAAGTTACCTATATTTATTTTATATTATTGATATGGGTTTTATGGTAATCCTGTTATTAAAAAAATGGAATAAAATTATTTTTTAAAAAAGAAATTATTTACTACTTATTAGGGGTGAACAGTATTATATTATGATAAAGTTTTCATGGCTTTTAATGTTTATCAATAGACTTGTGGTTTAATTATTTTTATATCTCATACTAACCATTTTATTTTCATCCCACAATTTTTAATGTTTATATAGTGTATAAAGAAGGTTAAGAGAAAAGAGAAAGTTAAGTTGAATTTTAGGAATGGTTTTTCGTGAAAAATAAATCATGTTTTATTTTAAATGTTTTATATTATGAAATAATTGTATTCTATTTTATAATAATCATATTTTGATGAATTTGAGATGATATATATGAATATTCAAATAATTCATTATGCATTAAACCATAAAAATATCCCCAATGTAGAAGAAATTTATTTCATGAATAAAACTCATAATAATGTAATGTTTTAGGTTAGGTTCGTACATTAATTTTCAATGAATCAATAGTATCTTCACTATCATTGATTTAAGATTTTTTGAAAGATAACATTCTTCTATTCATGTTCTCTTTCACTCTCTATCATTCCATGTGAATTATTTTTATCTTTTAGGTCTATGTTTCCACTTCTTACCCATTTTTTACTACATGGAGACCTAGTTATGTGTTAATCCAGATGACATTCATACTTCCTTTCTCTCTCTTTTCAAGTGGATGTTTTATTAACTCTTTTTATGATTTAGGATTTCAGAAAAGGTATTTTAAAAATTTAAACCCTTAATTTATGATTCTAACATCAAATTGAGATGATAAAATTTCTTAAATAGGGTGATTTAATATCTTGATGTTTTAATATTTTAACATTATGTTCGATAACATGTATAAAACACAACACCCTAATTAAATAATCACCAAAATATTATTATTAAAATGATATTGTTAAATCCTAGTAATTTAATTGGTGTGGATAAATAGTATTAAATTTTATATTAAATATATATAAATTTTATTTTCAATAAAAATTTATTGATTATTTCTCAATAAATAAGCACCCAATTTTTTAGTTAACTCATATTATTCGTTAAAAATAAATTTTCTTAAAAAATGTTTTTTATTCATTTTTTAAAAGAGTGTTATAACCAATTCCTAGAAATCTTTTAGAATGTATTTGATAAAATTAAAAATTCTTTTTGATATAATAAAATCAAATTTATCCTATGTTGAAATTTTCATATTTTTCAAAAAATTAATTTTTCAATGAATAGTAAAAAAATACTATTTTTTATTGAAAGATGTATTTATATTTCAATTATTTAACAAGTTAACATAAATTATGAAATATTATAGAAGTATCGTTAGTTACTTTTAAATTAAAATAATCCAATTTGGGTTATTGATATCAATTTTATACATGAATTTAGTACAAAATCATATTATACATAACATTCATATTTTTTCAGAAACCTATTTTTCTTTAAATTATATCTATTTAATATTAATTTATATTATACCAAGTATTTTTTTAATCATAAAAAATGAATTCTATTTTTCTAACCAGTTGGTCTAACTTTTTTAAAGAAGTCATTTTACTTTTTTTCAAAATGAATAACTTAAAAAAATTTATTACCATTGTAATGCGTAAATAACATAATTTTGGTCAAAAATAAAATTAAAAGGCATATAAAATGACCATAATATGTAACACCATGAGTTTTTAGGAATTGTTTGTAAATATATTTAACTTATTTGATAACATGTGTTAAACAAAACTGTGAGTTTAAGAGAATTATGATATATTGTTTATAGTATTATATTTACCTAGCTATTAAAGTAGAGTTTATTATAATTATTTAATATTTTATTAATTAAATATAAATTACATAATCAATATAAATACTCTGTCATAAATCAATTTATATTTAGTATTATTATTTTATTTTAAAAAAATATGATTTTTTAAAACATGAATATTTTTTTTATTTATTTTAGAAAATTTTTATTCCATTTTTCAAACATTTAAAAAATAAATCTATTAAAAAATTTATTTTTCAAAATAATGTATAAAAATTATATTTGGGTAGTATTTTTGTATTTTTCTAAAAAGGATGATTTTCCCTTGAATAATAAAAAATAACAATTTTTAAAAATTTCCATTTTTTATTTTTATATAACATGTCATTATTATTTATATTTTATCTCAAAGTAACATAATTATTATTTAATTATACATAATCATATTAGATCCATTTTAATAATCATTATACATGATTTTGGTATAAGTACATTTTTGTGCTTTATAATGCATTTTTCTATAAAATGTTTTTCATAACAAATTTATTTAAATATTTATTTTGGAAACATGAAGATATTTACTCACTAAAAAACTAATCCATATTAAGAATTATCTGGTTCAAACTCTTTTAAATCAGATCCTTCTGCCTTTTCTCTAAATTAATTGTAATCATGATAAAAGTTATCACGTTGGTAAACTATATATTAGGAATATTAAGTTCAAAACTATGTGATAAGGCCATTATTATTCATCATAATTCGTTATAGATGAATAAAATACATCCTTTATCTTCTTAGTCTAAAATTTTTGTATTTTAAAATAAAATATTCCATGAAAATGAATTATATATTTTTTAACCCAAAGGAAGTGATAAAATGACAGTCCCTTAGTTTTCAATATAATTTATGTGTTCACATATGGAAAAAAAATTTATAATAAATTATAATAGTAAAATTGTGCCAAATGAAATTATTTTCATGATGATAGTTTATATATAATTTTTAGGAATTAAATAATTACCATAATTACTTACACGACACTAATGTAGTAATTATTAAATTATTAGAAAAATCAGATAAATTATATTAAAAATAATTAAAAATATTATAATTTTAGATAATTAAGGTGATCCATGAGTTTTATAGAAGAAAATGAAATTTTGGGGATGTTTTAATATAACTTATTCAAATTCAATTTTTTTTATTGATGTTGTTAAAGTTAATGTAATGAATAGTGTCAAAATTGATAACAATGATATTTTATGAAAATAATATTTTATTAAATTATTTAAAAATCATAAAAAATAATAAATAAGGATGAAGGGGATATTATATGGTATCATATATCATCCATTATCCATTTTTTATTCAATAGTTACATAATATTTCATATTATAACCTTTTAAGAGGGAAAAATATGTAACTTCGGTTAATGTTAAAATAGGATAATTACGGTGTTAAATCAAATGATAAAGACTAAAATAGCCCATAAACCCGTAAAAATTATGTTTTTTGAAGATATTTCAACCATATCCATACTTGGGTCCTAATATAAGTCCATTAAAAAAATTTTGGATCTAGAATAGCCTTATTATATTTTATTTTATTTTTAGAAAATCGAAAAGAGTCCCATATCCCAGTAATAAATAGCAACTATCTTCTATTCTCCATTAAAGCACATTAAGCTTCATATATATATCATAAAATATAAAATACTCTCTCCACTTATTATCCACATTCTAGTTATTCTTTTCTTCCTAAATGGCCACCTGTGGTTCCCATTAGAGGAGATCTAACAGAGCCATTTCGAAGAAGAGGTAATCTCTCAAATCGATCACATTCATTTTGTGCTCTTATTTAAATTATCTATATATGTGATATTTTTTATAATATAATAAATTCAGTATACTCAAAAATTTTAAATGTTATTATAATTATTAAAACACTATTATACACCCTGTTTCTCATATTGTAAGAAGTGAAAGTATCCCCCGTGTATACGTACGACTTCTCATTTCCACATAGCGCTACAATTCATTCTCAACATTGTATTCTAAAAAAGGTAATTATTCTTTGTTTAATGTTTAATTATTTAATTTATGAGATAATTATACTTATGGATTGATAATATTAGTTATACCTTCTTAACATCTAGTCTTTTGGTAAAGGCTCACAAAGGTCGTGCGTACGTATACCCCACCATCTCCAAGATATGATTTGAATAATTTTTAATTTAAATTTCATAGGATGGTAATAGTGATGAAATTGGTTAATATATATGAAATATACTATATAATAATAATTTTGGAATGTTTTATTATTCCTTACCTTTTATTGACTCCATCATCTCAAAATGGAAACAATATTCACGCATACATATGCCTGACTATCTCCATGATTGGTGTAATTAATTTATCTATATATTTTATTATGAATTATTATAAATATGTATATAATTAATATATAATATTTTCATACTATGATAACATTTTTGGAAATAATGGTATAATAACCAACATATATGGACAAGGACTGCTGATTAGAAACATAATTGGAAAAAGATGTGATTATCGCACAAAACAGTAATTTAATAACAAATTATCTTTAAAACGGTGATAATATGTTATAAAAATAATAAATGGTATGATATAGATGCGGTTATGTAATTCATGGATAATATATTCATTTATATTATGAAGGAGATTTGAACGAGAATGTGGAAATGTAATTCTTGAGGAAAGTGTTTATTTCACAGTCACATCGTTATTCAGGATTGTTTACGCTTAATTCTCTAGAGTTCAATACTTTTCTTACATATCCCCTTTTCTTAAAAGAAATTTAAGAATATTTTTTCTATTTTCTTGTTATTTTTTAAATTAATTTTTACCAATGATTGAGTTTTTTCAAATTGTTTGAATGAAATATTTTTATCTTTTTCCAAATGCAGTACTTTGTCAATTTTCCAAAACAACCTAAGGAGTGATTTTTTAACATATAAGTAATTATTGGCCTCTACTTACATCAAGAATATATGGTGATTTGAAGTTACATTTTCAATTTTACAAGTTCATGTTAAAATAATATTTTTTTCAATTATAATAAGGAATATTTTGAAAAAGTATATGAAATATTAAATTGGAATTGTTATTTACATCTAAATTTTTTCCAATTGATCTTTAAAAATATGTTTTCTATCTAAGATACAATTCATTTATGATAATTAATTTTCAATTGGTATATAATCCAAACATAATAAAGTTATTATTTTTATGGATTGTTTATGATTCTGATGAATATATTATTAAGAAGCATGTTCCCTTTTTAATGGGATATTCTTTGATGAAATGAATTTTTTTTCCTAAGTTCTGAGATGACGAATGATTTAGGATCTTGTAGAACACATATGTATGATTTTATTTATGTGGAAGGATGGAAAATATCTCCCTCTAATTAATTGGGTAAAATGGATAACACATGAGGTAAATATATTGTGTTTAATCCTGATTTCATGTTTCAAAATTTACATATGGACATGGATTTAATGCGCATAATATCAGGTGTGTATCTGTTTTCATGTCTATAATATTATTTGTGGGACTAGATTTTATGTTCATAAAATTTTACATATACCTAGTTTTGTTTCCATATTTTTATGAAAGGGGAATATTTTATGCCTTTAACATAATGAGTGAATATGTTACTATTTATATATATTCACAAAGTTATATGTTTTTGTGTATTCAAAATCTCCATGTCTTTTTTAAATTTGATGATCACATGAATTATGTTCGTTTATTGTTATATGATTCATTTCTTATGAATATCCAATATTTTTTCCATGACTTAATATTATCATCTATGATTTGGAGGGTGTAGATTTCAAATGTTTAATTCATATTCTCAAAAACTTATTCTCATGTTATTTATATGTGATTATTTATATATCTCTTGTTTACCCTTACTAATAATCTAAATAAACTATTTATTCTTTTTCAATTAAATAGGTTTGGATGAACAGTATTATAAATGTCGGTTATAAGAAGGTTTTTAGTTATGATTAATGTAGTGTGAGATTATATAAATCATTTATGAGCCGATTTTTTGTGTATCAAAACATCCTTGGGAACTAAACCAATATGATTTTTTATGGATTATAATTCTGTGTAAATAATTTTCAGGTCATTTGATTCCATAAAAATGTATGAAAATGATATCTCATTATAGTTTGTATTAGAGTAGTTTTTACTTGTCATTTGGAAACTAAGTGGGGGAAAAATTACTAATAACCCTATAGATATTTCAAATATTAGGATAACATCATAAATGTTTTGATCATCGATGTCCTAGGAACAGTCTATGGTTTCATAGATTGAAAATAATGTGTAATGATTTAATCATCCAATGAATTTTGTTTAATTATTATGTGGTTTTCACTATGATTAATATTTCTCAAAATATGTTTTTTAGTCAATGTGTAGAATAAAAATGAATTGTGTGAATAAAAAATGTGATGGCCAATGGTCTGACTGTCATCATTTGGATTAAAATTTCATTTGATTTGGGATACAAAATATTGTTAATATTCTCACTCTAATATTTCAATATATTGGTGGAAACAAAAAAAACATTTTGAAATTCCCAAAGCACCAAGGATGGAGAAATTATTTATTGAATATTTTATTTGACAAAGGCCCGCATCCTCCATGGGTCATATGATCCACTAGTTTCTAGGTGTAGACAAATAGAAACGTAAATATATATTTATAGTCATTATTGATCGAACGATAGAAAATTTGTTCTATTTGTTTAACATTTTTAAGGAGAATCATTCCAATAGTGTAATATTATTTAAAAGATTAGGAATGAGGAATAAATTAACTCCATTGAATGGGATGTGTTTAAGGTAATATTTCTTAGTAATTACTTCACTCATTTCGGCATACAAAAATGGAGAAGGCACTTCTCGGGTATTAGTAGAATGGTGATAAATATATTGGTACTTATGAGTAAAATTTTACAATACTTCCATTGTATGACTTAGGTTTAATCCTTATCTTCTAAAATCAAAATTTATTGGTTATTTAGTGGCTTGAAAAAATTTCTTTTAAAGGTATTATCCATAATTAAAATTGGAGGATATGAATAAATAATTTAATTTACACTAAATGTGGAAATAAAAGTTAGAATCCCTCAAGGTTATATGGATAATAAATTTATGATATATATTCCTGGAAAACTCCACTGGTATTACACACATAGGGAAGAAAATGTTCCAACCTCCTATACACCAAAAATATGGGAATGAGAAATTGAGATAATTTATTAAAGGAACAAGAAAATTTTTCATGTGTGGGAAACTAATACGTCTAGAAAAAATATTTTGGAGTGATCCAAAGTGTCTATTAAATGAAATTAAATGGGGGTGATCTCTAAAAAATAAACCACTCACACATCAGTGTTGTAAATTCAATACTTTTGGGAACAATGCAAATCAATAACTTAATCAAAATGTTATTGAAGATGATAGTCTTAAAAAAATTAAAATTCAAACGATAATAGAAAATATTATGCAATTACAGTAGATAAAGTGAATCATAAAGGTTAGGGTTCAATTATCCTCAATTATATAATAAGGTATTCCATGTTGATATTTGAATAAATAATACATGTATAAATATTTTCCTTTAGTGATGTTTTATGTGATTCTGATCATTGATTAGTTCCCCCAATATAGATTCAATGTATTTTTATGGAATAATGAGATCCTATTTTATTCTCACAAAAACTATGTTTATATATTAGTGAAATTATAAACACAAACCTTTGATGGAAATAAATTTGTCTCTTATAAGTTCTTATATAAATATTAATGGGTGAACTATATTTTAGAAGAATATATGATTGTGACCTTTTGCGATATCATTAATACTCCTTTGAGAATATAAAATCGTGGTATGTATTTCTTGTATGAGACTTTGTGATTTTTTAAGATTACTATTATTTTCACCATATTAGGACATGTGGTAAAATTATTTATGGGTTTTGAATGTGTTTAGTTATATTTGGGAGGAGTACTATAGATAAATTATTGGGGAATGGATTAAGATGATAATTTTTAATTTTCTTATTTATTTTAATTTATGATTTATCATATACCATACTAACCATTATGAATTTGGTATATATTTTGACATCAAAGAAATGAATTATGTGTCTTTTGATTCAATTAAAAGTACTTCAATCGTTAATTTTTTTCTTGAATATCCATTTCATAGAGTAAGATATCTGGTGGAGATATATCAAAGAAAAACCAAAGGATGAGACTATTCTTATGATACAAAATATGTCTATTTTTTATTTTTTTTATCAAGAATGTAATAAAATCACTTAAATTTATTAAAATCACATTGAAATAATAATTTTACTTTTTTACTCTCCTAACTGAGAAATTAACGTTCCCTTAACCCATCACATATTTACAGTTTTTTATGATTAAAATTAACCTTGCTATGTTATATATCACTCTATATGAGTCCTTTAGAGTTGGAATTTCCTTTATATATATATATATATATTGATTGATCCTCCGTCTTGTGTTCTCCCGTATATAAACGTAGTTATGTGCTATTCTTGTTGACATTGATACTCCCTTTTCTCTCCTTTCAAGATGATGTTTAAGAACACTTATTTTGCTGTCAGTTTCCACAAATAAAATTTCAAATAAAAATCCTTTGATCCAAAAGAAATAATTTTTAGGGTGAAATTTATTAAAGGATGATTTAGAATGTATCATCTTGGCATTTTATGAAATTTTTGTTTCAAATATATTTAATTTCGTTGATAGGTTCTTTTACACAAAACCAAGAGTTTACATGAACCATGATATAATATTTAAAATATTATTAATATTTATCTATTAAATTTTAGGATATTAAATAATTCATGAAATATATTCAATTTTCCAATTCAATATAAATACTTATTAATTAATCACTCGATATTTTGTAGTGTCATTTTTTTCCAAAACATGTTTTCTTCCAAATATGATTTTTTAGTGTTTTTTAGAAAATATTATAATTTATTATTGTAAATTTTATAAAATTTATTTGATAAAATTATGTTCATATTTTAAGTAAACATATCAAAATCAGTTTTGGATGAATTTTTTTGTATTTTTCTAAAAAGGTTGATTTTCAGTGAATAGTGAAAATATCATTTTTTATAAAAACTATTATTTTTTACATTCATATACTATATAAGTTTTATTTTTATTTAACCTCAATATATCATAAGTATTATTTTATTATATTAAATAATTTAAAATTCATTTGAATCATCATTATACATGATTTTGGTATAAGTTCATTTTTGTGCATAAAAATACATTTTAGTGAAAAGTAGTTTTCATTACACAATAATAATAAATATAATTTCATCCACTTAAAGAAATTTAATCTTGAAAAAATTATTAAAAATATATAAATAGAAGGCTCAAAATTTTTAAATACGAACCTATTAATATTTTGTCAAAAATGAATAGTACCTGTGGAAAAATTTATCACCTTAGTAAAGGGAATATCAGGAAAATCTAGTTTAAAACTAAGCGATAAAACCATAATTATTTATATTTATTTTTAATTGAGGATGAAAACTAGAAATGTATCACCATTTTCTTGAATTAGAGTTTTATAATTGATACTTTTCCATGAAATGGATTACATATAATTTAAACCAAAGGATGTTCTATAATGTCCCTCAAGTAGTTTTCTATAACATTTTTGTGATAACAAAGGGGAAAAATTATTTATGAATTATTATTTATTGTAAATTTGTTCATAATGAAATTATATTCATGATCATAGTTTAGTTAACAAATAAAGAATTAAATGTTAACTCTAAATACATACACAACGTTGATGTAGAATTATTGAATTTATGAAAAACAAATGATATGAAAAATAGTAAAAGTATTATAATTTGAGATAATTAAAGAGATAATATAATTATATTGTCAAATAGGAGATTATGGGTATGTTTTAAAATAATTTTTAAGATTTAATACTCTTTTATTTATGTTATTAAATTCAAACTAATGAATATTGTCAAAATTGACAATAATAATATTTTATGAAATTAATGTTTTATAGAATTGTTTAACAATCATAGAAGTATTATATAAGGAAAAAATGTGATATATATGTTAAAATATTTCATCCGTGATCCATTTATTATTCAATACCAACCATATATGTAAAATTATAACCTTTTAATAATAAAAAATATGTTACCATAGTTAATGTTAAAATATGTTAATTAAGGAGTTTAATAAATAGATAAGGTTTAAAATAAAACATAAAACTTTATAAATTAAATTTATTGATTTAATGTCATCTATATCGTACCCTAGGTTTTAATTCATTACCATTTGGACTTATTTATCTCTATAATAGTCAAATTATATTATATATTTTATATAAAATTCCAACGGTGAACCTATCTGAAATTACAAAAGGACACCTACTACCTCACATCATGTCACAAAATTAATAATTATTTATTTAACAAACATAAAATATTATCATCTAAACATCTCTATCAACATTTTATATGTTTCTTATTTCATAAAATAGACACCCTTGATCCTTTTAGTGGATATCTAAAGCAGTCATATCAAGAAAGAGGTAATCACTCTAACCGATCACATTATTTTTCTACTCATATTTACCTCTTATAAATATATGATATTTTTCATAAAATAATAACTTAGTCACCCTTCATATTCTGAAATATTATTATGATTATTAAAACACCATTATACACCATCTTTCCTATCAAAAAAAGTGAAAGTATTGTTCTCCCATATGAACGACTTGTAGTCTCCACATAGAGATTCAATTCATTTTTCATCACCATATCTTATGAATGGTAATTATGATGGTTTTAATATATATATATATATATATATATATATATTATTTATTATCTTTTTATACTTTTGGAATAATAATATCATATCAAGATTCATATCTTCCAATATTTTGGGAAATGACAATGACGCTCGTCCGTACGGATGGACTACCATATCCATGATGAGATATGATTCGATTTTCATGTATATTTCAGATAGATGTTAATAAAGAATAATTTTAATAGTATATAAGATATATAAGATATAACAAAATTAATTTTAATAATTAATTAGCTTTATTTCATTCCACTAGACAAAAAATGGAATAAATATTTATGTGTACATACACTATACCATCTCCATTAACATTGTAATTCGTTTTTTTTATCTCTAATTTTTATAAATGATTTTCAATATGTTTATACTTAATATATATAATGTTTATAACATGAATGGATATTTTTAAATTTTGGGACCATGATCAATGTATAAGTACCGGGACTACTGAATTGAAAGATGGTTGTAAAATGAATCAATTATGACCCATAATAGTGATTTCAATAAAAATATTGTCTATAATTATAT
The DNA here is from genome assembly GCA_963277665.1 of Viscum album. Classification (NCBI taxonomy): domain Eukaryota; kingdom Viridiplantae; phylum Streptophyta; class Magnoliopsida; order Santalales; family Viscaceae; genus Viscum; species Viscum album. The sequence continues at coordinate 478,034,281 of OY728140.1, forward strand.
AATGAGTTGTTATAAATAAATATTTCAAGTTACTATAAATATATATATGAATATATATTTCATGTATAATAAATCTATATTTACTATATATGATATTTAATCTAGAATGAGGAAATGTGATATATAAGGTAATGGGGTTTTTCACAATATCCACATTATTCAAGATTGTGGATGATTACATCTCTATTGGGGAATATTTCTCTTCCAGTTTAGTGTTTTCTAAGAACCTTATAATTTTTTTAATATTATCCAACAATTTCTTAATTTCATTTTTACCCACATTTTACTTTTTACAAGTCATATTTAAAGGAATCTTTTCTTTGCAAATGATGTACTATGTTAATTTTTTTACAAAAATATTAACGGATTAATTTTTTAACATATATAAAAAAAAGAGGATTTTCCCACTATCATGGAACTTTAATTAATTAAAAAATCCTTTAAAAGATTACATATTTATTTTCAAAGAAATTTTTTCAATTATAAGTGTGTATATTTATATAAAATAGTAGTTATTTTAAAATGGAAAGGTTATTTACCTCAAGAATTAATATATTGGATTATTGATTTAAAATTAAACTTTTTTGTTTCCAAATGTAAAAAATTATGGAAAAAGTGGGAAACCCCAAAAAATCAGGAAAAAAATTAACAAACACTATAATACAGCACAAAATCATTGAAGAAAATTTTATTATTGTTAGAAACATTTTCCTTATATAAACTCCAATAATGTGTAGTTAAATTTTTTTTGGTTCGTCCTTGATAAGATCTTTAAAATGATTAGCCATATTTTCCCATGTTTTAATATACTCATCTATCATGATCCTCCTTTCATTTGAACCACATTTGAAAATATGATATCATTTTTTAATCAACATAATATGATCCTCATTAGTAAAAGATTATATAATTATCATATTCATCCTATTAACATTTTCTTATGAAGTATTAATATCATTAGAAGCCTATATAATTTCTTCCTTAATGTGAATAATAATCTCCAGAAATTTTTCTTTTTCTATTACCTCCATCCCTACTGCACATTTGGAATCAGAAATAGGCACTAAACTCTAAGTCACTAGGTTTTTATTGGTGACCTCATACATTTTATTGATGAAATCCCTGTTAGAGTCCCCATCAACCATGAAACTTCTATGTACATTGAAATGTGTAGTGGGTTCACAATCTAGTTCATTGTCTCACGTATTTTAACAAGATATGGTCTCCATGGGTTTGGTTAGTGAGACAAAATTTTAATCCCATTATGCTTCATTCCCTTATTCAAAATTTAGCTCCCCAGCTTCTGAGCCCCCATAAACCGCTTTTTCTTTTTTGGATGTGAATAACTCTACAAGGAATTTTATTTAAACTATCCACGAATTTCTCATCACATGAGTCTACCTCAGAGATTCTATGAAATTTGTTGTTTTCCTTCTCTTATAGTATTATATCTTGGATACAAATTTTCATCTCGTTGATCCAGGATCGATCCTATAATACCCAACCCTTCAAATAAGAGGGAAATGTGAATCACTAAATATTTTCATACACACGAATTTAATCAACTAAATAAGTGATACGCCTTATGTTTGGTGACTGTCATAAAGTTGTAGGAATTTTGATGTCAAACTCATAATATTAAATAGACTCGTCATCCTTTTTCTTTTTTTGAAGGAACTGCCCCTCTATTTTAAGATGGAATTTTTGGGAACAATATTGGTCTGAAAATATTTTGTTGAATATTTACCATTATAAAGACTCAATTTCTGTATTAGGATTTCTGTTTTGGATTAGGGTCCCCCACTTATTTAATTTCCTCTTTAGGTGATGGATAACTTGTATGAACTTCTCTTCTTCATAAAATTTAGTGATATAGAATACATTCTCTATATAGTTACTCCATTATTACTTAGTTAGTGGATGAGAAGATACACATAATGTATGAGGCCTATGTCACATGAATGACTAAAATACATCTTTTCCTTTCTTAGGATAATGATGGTGTTCTATATAACTAAAATTATTATTCATAGTTTTAGTTAGTCAATCATATACTACAATGAAGTATTCACCTTCGAAAAACCTTTTAGTTAGGTATCTCATTAGAATACTAATTAATTTTCCCATTATATTGGGTTTTATCCAAATTCATCATATTTCCCAACATTAACTGAAAAAGGAATATTGGGGATGAGAATACATAAAATAATCATTATAAAAAAATGGAAACTATAAACCGAGAATATGTAACTAAAAAATGAAATGTGTATCATATCAGATAAATAATTATGTTTCAATCCAAGTTATCTATAGTAATTTATAATAGGTATTCTATCCTAAATATATATTCATATCCTACATAAATATTTTTAATGATCATTTTTCCTAAGAATGTCCCCTTTTACAATCAAACCTGGTTTGCAGAAAGGACCCTTTTCATTAACTCCATATATGTGTTTTTAATACCCAATTATCACATTCGGTTTTATTACCCCCATGTATATCTGGGCTAGATCTACATCTACCTATAGTATCTAGACTGAGGATTCCTTTCATACAAACTCTCTCTATAGTTTTACAAAAAATTTGGATGTTTTCCTATGCATTGGATTTTCCCTATAGTTTTTACTAATGAATTATTATCATATTCACCAAAAATAATTAGACCATTCACTGAGACCAACTATAACAACAAAAGTATATTACATATATTATTACATGATTTATAACTTCAATAACCAATTAACACAACTTATAGATCTAGAGGAATGGTTCCTTTGGAGAACTAGTTTCATAAAGCATAAAAATAAATCTAACAAAACAATTCTGTACTTTAGACTCCATAATGGGATACAATATTCGTTTGATCTTCTAAAACTAAATAAGAAAAAATGGTGGATACAATAATAAAAATTGACTTATAAATCCTGATATGGGAGTTTAAAAAAGATGAAACATGGAACATGAGTTTAATAGAATAATAAAATATCATAAAACACAAGGATCGTGAATAATCATATAGAATATTGAAATAATGAATATGGAATCAAAATACCAAGGAATTATAGGAATATGGAAACACCATAATACCCAACATGATAAGAATAAGTCAAATATCACTATCTATATTTCTAAAATGGTGGATATAGTTGACAATGGATTTGGTTTACTCCCAAATAAAATTTTTATTATTACAAGAGATATAAATATTACCCCATTAATTAGAGTTTTATATTTTCCCACCAATGATAACATGTACATACATATGTGTTCCGCATAAGGGTATCTAACAAAGGGAACAAGAAAATTAAATTCCCATAGAAAATAATGGGTTATATAATCTTCCCTCAAAGAGTAATCAAATGATATTTCATAAATAGAGCAAATATAGGATAGAATTATAGATTTTTACCATCATATATGATTAAATATGAGAAGATATCAAATATACATTTCATTTTTAAATATTCATGACAAAGTGAAAATTATTGGATATAAAAATAGATCTTCTAAATCAGAGTTTTGAATAATTGGTTAAATAGTTTTAACAAAGGAAAGAAAAGGTAATTTTCCATAAACATTTAAGTAAATAAAAATGATTCTAATTTAAAGAGATATTATTTTATGAAAATTTTAATTTTTTAAAGTATTAAAAATTATTTTTATTTGAATGGATTAGGGGATTGAGATGCTCTAATTAATCAGGTCTGATTTTAAAGATGTTATTGAGAGATGAAGGCAATCAATGTACAACCTCGTCACAGAATGGGATATTAATTTAGGTATATATCTTAGGAAAATATATATAATTTTGAATCATTTTTAAATGATAAATATAGAGGCAAATTTAAGTTGATAGAAATTAGACGAAACCCAAAGAGAAGAGGTTGGTTTGAAGAGTTCCTTTACATTAGGTCTAGATTTGATCTTCACATTCCCTTAATTTCATAAATGATCAAATTAAATTTAATAAAAACGTTCTTTATGGTCTAAATTAACTATAATAGATTTAATATTATGATTTTGTCTTATTTTAGACTGAGATAATTGATATAGTGAGTCTATATTAAGTGTATTATGCCCATTCATGTCATGGGTGCATGTTTATATTTGTTTTAGGAAGTTATGAGAATTTATAAGGTTTGGTCCCATATCTACTAAAATGTGATGATATAAATTTAGTGAGTTTCCACATGTTAAAAAGGTTTTTATTATAAAAATATATTTATAAATAATCATGGTTTGTAGATTAAAGGCTTTATTTTTATAGGATTAGTTCATTTATAGGGATTTTTTTGACGATTAAGAACCTAAATATTCATGTTTACATGAAGATTATTTTACCATTCCATAATGAAAAAAGAAAATATTTATTTTAATCTTAGTTATAAAAATAATAATTGATTTTAAACGATCCTTAATATTGGGTGTTAAAAATGATAGTCATGTTTCATGGTTGTGGTGAACCAACATTATTATGAAAAGTATTTTCATTTTTGAATAAATTGAGGGGATGGTGGAAAATGGATATTTTGAAATAATAATAACATATTATTATATTTAGTATACATGTTTTATTATTTAAATGTTAATGGAATTCCTATGCTGGAGATAGAATAAGAAATCAATTCAAAGATACACAATTGATTATTTTACTTCCTCCATTAGGATTCTCAACTTTGCTACCCATTAAAGATCCTTGAATGATATTTTGGTAAGACTATAACTCTTTAGACAAGGGTAAGATTTTTATTCTGAGATATAGGTTTTGATTGGGCTATCTATAAGGCGTTGAATGTGTGAGAAGAATTGATAGTGATTGGTGCTCTTTAAAAGGGGAGGAGAGGTGTATTTATAACAAACTACTGATTCAATTTTGTTTTTCTCAGCACTATAAATAGTAATGAATATTATGACTAAATATAGTAATTGGTTCATTTTAATGTAAGATAATCATTTCTTACTTCACACCTTATTCAATTAATCTTGTATTTAACTTATAATGTAGAATACAATATTTTTTCATCTATTACTATTTACTAAAAATAACCACTTTTATAAAAATAAAAAATGTCACCCCAAGATAACATAGTTGGTCTAATTTAAAATATTTCATCCATTTATTTATAATAATTTTCTAGATATGGTAAATTAAATATTTAAATTAATAGTTATATATTAAAAATTGTTTTCATGAAATGATTAAATTGCTAACATATATAGAAATTACACATGATTTCACAAAATTAAATTATTATATTTATTAAAAAATATATATTTTAATGAAACCATCTTATTAAGGTAATATTTTATTTAATAATTTTTCATTTTTCATAAAAATGTATTTTAATGAATTTAATTCATATAGTTTTTTAAAAAATATAATTACTATTTAATTATGCTGAAAAATTATTTTATAATGTTAAACACTTTGATTTTATTATATCATGATAAAAACTAAATATAATTTTTCTAAAATATCATTTTACTACACCACCTATCATTTTATTATTCCTAATATCCATATTACTATTTCAATGATCATATGAGAGTCACATTGCAATAGTTAGGTAACATTTCAGTAACAGTCATATTTTCATTAGTAATAATTCCCTTTACACCATATATATACCCCACCATTATAATACCTCATCATTTACTACGTCTCCTACATTTTTTTATAATTCCATTAATAATTTCAATCATAAAACCGACTCTTCAACTTAATTTTATAGTATTTATGGAAGGCGTGATATTCATGGGAGAATTCATTCCTAAAAAGTTTACATTAGTGCTTGAATCATTATTTATTTATCCCCCTTTAATATTCTAATATACTACAATCAACATTATTCTATTACGTGTAATTATCATATGAAATGTGTTATTATTTATACATAAGTCTTTTATAAAACAATAAAACTAGTCATGAGGAATCCTGAATTAATTTACTAATAAAGGGGATTTTTGGGCTATTACATTGAGTATAACATGGTCGCATATAATTTTGTAGATTTGTAAATAACCTCTATACTGCCTCATTGGATCCTCATTCATGCAGGTCCTATAATATTTTACTAACAAAATATCTTTTATTCAAGGATTTTGGGATTTATCTCTTTCGAGAACATTCATGGTCACTCTGATAATTAACATATGAAGAGAGGCTCCTCCTTCCATCACATGAAACCAGATCGATATGTTTCTTATAGTTGTCCAATATATTTACCCCATACTATCTTTTCACTAGTTTCCACTGAATTCATGGGGTTTAGGGAAATATAGTTAGTCATTGAGAATGCTCCCCCTCCAACCCCTAGTAATGCCCAGATATATTATGATTTATGTTTTTCGAATAAATTAAATTTATATGATTTCTTGGTTTACACACAACACTATAAAAATACTGCAATAAACACAAAACCATGTTATTCATGTGCAACATGCAGCACTGGTTTATCTTGTGTTATGCACAACAATATATTTTAAAAATACCATGACATATTATTAATATAATTATTCAAATGAAACTGTTAGAACCTAGCCATTAAACATAGTGATATGAATAGTAATAAAAATTTCTTCAATATAAATTGTATTGGTTATAAAAAAATAAAACACCTTGATTGAAAATTAATTAATTATTTTTAGTCTTTATATGTTTCAATAATATTATATTCTCAAAAAATGATTTGTAATTGTTTTTTTTTAAATATTTAAATCATTTTTCCGAATTTTTAGAAAAATAATTTGATAAAATAAATTTATTTTTATAATTCAACATGTCCAAATAAAATTATGGTTAATTTCTATGTTTTTTTTGAAATGTTTTATTTTTTTGATGAACATTGAAAAATACAGGATATTAATTTAAAAATACATTTTCTTTTAATGTATATATCTATTTAAATTATAAATTTAACTAGTTTTTAGAAAAATAGTTCGATTATACATTTATTGATCCAATTCGTGTAATTTGAATAAATTTATTTTATAATTTCTATATAAATTCTTTTAAAATTTTAATAGTTTTCTCATTCAAAATGCACTTTATCGTATTCTCTTCAGGATTAATTTTAAATTCAATTTTCTCTATTTATTTTAAAAAAATTGAAAAAAATGGATCCCATATTTGGACTAATAATAATTTTTATTATTTGTTAATGGTAACTTAAATTTTCCCCAAAATCAATAGTAAAACAGTAAAAACTCTTTACTATAGATAAGGTAAAAATGGGTTTTTTGGCGGTTAAACTAAATTTGTTTGGGATAAAAACCCAAAGACATGTAAAAAACCCATTTTATCAATTAATTTAGTCCTTATGACATCTATTAATGAGTTTGGTTTTAAATTGGATCCTTTTCTAATGAAAAAAGTGTGGGTGGAATTCCTTCTTTAAAAAATTACAAGTATGCCCCTCACCTCACTTATAAAAGGCCACCTCATATCCTCTCATAATCAGAGCTTGAAAACCTCTTGGTTTAGACATTACCTACCAAAATTAACTTACCAAATCCTATAATTTCATCCTATAATCCTTTTTTGTATATAAATCCATCTTGGGATGGATTTTGCTGCACCTGAGGAGGATACAAGAAGAAGATGTAATGTTCAACAATGATTGTTCTTGTTTTATTTCTTTACCCACATTCTTATATTAATATTATTACATTATGATATAATAAAATGAGTAACATAAATATTATTATATTTTTTTATAATAATTTGAAACCTTCAACTATCTCCACTTCCATCAAATGAGTTATAATAACATAATTCGTGTGTACGATGGACTACAACCTCATGAAACAATTTCATTCATTTTTTCATTACAATATATTTTTATTGGAAATAATTATGGATATATTATTTATTTATGATAATTATGATATTATTTTACTTTTTTAACTATTATATCACACGCCTTCATTGATTCCATTTTGTGGGAATACGATAATGTCGCTCATGTGTACTGTGTACTACAACCCCATGAAGCAATGTGATTCATTAATGCTTTATGTGGAAGTAAATAAGGATGGGTTTAGTGAAAATATATGAAATATATTAAATATTATTATTTATATAAGGATAAAATATCATTTACCTTTCTTTCCTTCTACCTGACATGAAAATGAAAATTGTGTTCATGCTTATATGTGGCCTACCCTTTCCATATAATGTGTATTTCATTTCCTTTCAATAACTTTTATGGATTATTTTAAATACATAAAAAATTAATATATATGATAATTAACTCAGGGTTAAAATATCAATTTTATTTGACCGTGATGAAAGTAAGGGGAAAAATAAAAAATTAGACATGTTTTAAAAATAAAGAGTTTATTACTATAAATATAATATTAACATATAATTATTAATAAAAGGTTTATAAAAGGTCATAATAATATAATAAATTTTATTATATATATAAATATTCTTCTATTGTGTAAATCAAGACTTAATGTAAGGTTTTTCTATTCTCTCTTTTATTTTTGTGAGACATATGAAAATTCACTGCTCATTTCTTTTGAATGATAAATATATACCCCTTTTACTTGTTATATCATGAATTTCCTTATTTAATGAAATTTTATTTTTCATTTTTCGTTATTCTTTATTTGGTCTTATGATTCAAATGATTACTAATACGGTAACAGATTTTTGTCCAACTTATATTTTTTTTTGAGACACCTTCCATATTCACGAAATGTTTTTTCATGTAGTGTATATTGGGGCCATGAATGTATTTTTTCATTATTGTCTATAGATTTATAGGTATTTACATATCCATTTGGTGATATGTCTTTAATGGGGTTCAAAGTTTAAAAGTGACCAAAGTGGTAAGGTAATTTTTTTCTTAATTTTCCTTCTTTGGGACTTATGTTGTTTTATACACCTATATTATTTACTGATATGTATATACTACCCCTTCAATGTGTTATATAATGAATATCCTTATTTTAATGATATTATATGTTTTATTTAACATTATTATTTCTTGGGGATTACGATTCAATGTTACCAAAGTCCTCAAAAACTTATGTTACAATCTCATTGTTTATTGAGATTATTTATAATTGTGCTTCCAATTATAAAATATTATGATACAAAAATCTATAAAATCTTGAATTTTATTCTCCTCAGGTTAATGAGGATATTTACAAGTAATAATAATATTTTAAAACACTTTTTAATTAAAAAATTTGAGAAAATGTTTTCAAGGTAATCAGACATTATTTATCTCTTTGAGCAGAAACCAATTTTATTCCCAAAACTATGTTTTAAAAAAAACATTTCCATTTTGTTTAAATTAAAAAATTATTTAATAAATACATTTTTACACATTTTTTACATTTTATAACTTTTTTTTTAAATAAATCTGCATTCTGTTTTCCAACCAATTCGAATTATTTATTTTAGTGAAAAATGTGAAAGGAATATTTATTTTTAACATTCATTACATGAAAATTATTTCCTTTTGTCACAACTTATAAATGTTTACAAGCATCCTTTATTGGATTTGCATTTTTTAAAAGAAAAAATTTTCAATATAAATTTTTAAATTAATATATTTTAAATAATTTATTTAAAATAAAAAATGTATTTTGAAAATGATTTGAAATTATTTTTTCAAAGAGGAACATATATTTTCCTTAAGAAATGTTATAAATGATTTTGGATCTTACATTATATTTTTTAAAAATAATTTTAAAAGAAAAATATTTCAAAAAAATATGTTTTTAAAATTTTATTTCCAAAGAAAATTTATCTTCCTCATAAAACATTCTATGTGATTCAATATTCAAAATAATTTTTCATTTAATAAGAAAACCTTTAATGTATCATGTGATTTACTAGGGATGTCACACCTCGATTTCAAGAATTTAACTATTCTAATTATTTTAACTTTTTCAATCCTTGTTTTGATTACGAGCTGAGCCCGAGTTGAAATTTTTTCGCTTTTTTCTGATAGGCGATTTTTTTGGTTTCGCAATGTCCGACGCATAGGCAGGGCACAGACGAATCCATGTGGCTTCACCAGACCACTGTGTGGCCTGCCTGATGCGCCATTAGTTAATTAATTAACCGAATGAATAATAAAGTTAATGCAAAAAAAATTATTTAGAACTATTTTAATAATGATAATAAAAAAAGTTTAGATTATTAATATTATGTTTTTTAAATATTTTAATTAGGATATTTTTTATATTAAGCATTCTACATATTTATAAAAATTATTAACGTTATCATTTTTATTATAGTTGATAATTGTTATTATTATTTTAAGTTTGTTTAAGTTTTTTTGGTTTTATTTTAATTTTTATTTCCATTTTCTTTTATTTTTTATTTTATATTATTCCTTTTTTTATTTATCTTCTTGTTTATTTTCTGTTTATTCATCCTTTTTATGGGCCAAAATCGTTCCCAATTGGGTTATTCTGATGCTCGGCACTAGTTGTCGGCCCGTGGGGATCGGGAATGCCCTTCGGGCCATGTCGCGGACCGGGTTGGGTGCCAGGTTCGATGACGACCCGGCATGGTTCATGACAAAATGGTATCAGAGGAGGCCCTTGTTATTTTGGGTGTCAGGTATCTTGGTGATTTTCTGTGTCTGAACTTGAGAGAGGTAGGTGCGGGAAGGGAGTCATGAACCCTTTCCCGTCCCGAGACTCGAGTTGCCGGGGGTAGTATGGGATTTGAGTTTTTATTTTGGCTTGGTCTATGTAGATGAGGGATGACCAATGAAGTGAACCAATGTTATGTGGTGGGCTTGCATGGAGTAGAGACCCATGTACAACCTGAGTGCACAGCTCAAGACGCTTCCTATGGTTAATGCTCGCTCGGAGCATGGTCTGCTAAGCCATGTTACTGGGTTGGCATAGCCACTAGTTGTTGTTTTTTTTTTGAAATTTTGATGTGAGTTATGTTTGACCTTCATTTTGGTTGGTGTGAGTAGATCTCAAAATTGAAAATGGATTTTTTTGAAGGTGTTTTCAAAAGGGAATATTGTTGTTGGAGTGGAAAATGGGTTTTGAAATGGAAAATGTTTTCGAATTTGGAAATTTGTTTCTTTAATTATAAGGGACTTTCAGAAATTGGTTGGGAAACATTCCATTGTGTTGAATGGTCTATTTTGGCAATGATAAGTGTTATGAATTGACCCTTGTTATTCCAATGAGGTATCTCATACATTGAGTTGCGCATGTGGCAAGTGAAGAAATTGGGGATGTGAGTGGATGAGTGATTGAGATAGCACAAGGAGATGTAAGTGTGAGACATCATGGGATACCAATGGTGGATATTTAAGTTTTTTTGTTTGATGAAAAAAATGGTTTTAAAAAATGGTTTTTTAAGTGTTTAGAAAAGTGAGTGAGAAATTATTTAGTGTTCGCTTTTCATGTTTGGTATCATTTTTCGTGGTTTCTTGGTTTTCTCATACTGAATTGTGGTTGGAATAGTGATTTGAGCTTGAGCTTTAGTTTGTGATTGAGGTGTGGAATTTTTATTTATGATAAGTTTATATTCGGATTTGTGCCTCTTTTTTTTAGTATACTACCTAGAAAAGTCCCATAAGTTCATAGTGAGCCTCTTCTATTTGTTGGTTCTACTTAGACTCTTAGCGGAGTGGTGGAATTAAATTCTTTTTGGTTGTTGCCCAGCTTCTGTGGTGATCGTGATCTAGCGAAGGTAGCAGACTGGATTGGTGAAGTCATTGGTGTTTTCAGGTTATTGGAAACTCCCAAAGCTATGCAAGACTATGCTAGTTCGAGTTCATTTAAGGGTTCAACTTTGAATATGATGTGGGAGAAAATCCCAGTGTCGTTGCATGATGGGATGTCTTGGAAGGTGATTAAGACCACTTCCGAACGATTGTTTATACCTAAGGAAGTGAAAGCGAGGAAAGAGGGAGAACTAGTCAGTGTCGAGTAAGGCCAATGAGCTGTAAAGGCCAACGTGGGGAATTCCACGGGGTTGATTTCATTTTCTCCAGGTGTCACGTCGTGGTATTAGTTAAGGTTTCTCTTGTGTGGGGTTTTCGTCCAGGGTTCCAGGATCGTTTCTTTTGGTGTTCGGGAAGGTTCCTTATCCGGTGATGAGATCAAATCAGAGGAACCTATCTCATACAAGTCTTCTTGTAAATTATATCATCTATTTGTTGGGACACCCCCTTGTTTGCTTCTAGTCTACTCAGTTTGGGTAATTTAGGTCGCCATGTCATTATCCTCCGAAGGCATGCTGTCATTGTAGCCATTTAGGAAACTTGGAGAGGTTCCGCTAGCAGCATGATCAGCGGGTGTCTCGACCGAAGGATGTCAGTTCCTGACTACAGGGCAGCATATCCTTCAAGACATCAGAGATCCAGCCACATGTCTCGGATTGAAGCCTTTCACACAGTCAGGAATCGTTGGGTGTGGGTCACATTGGTCTAACGTTTGTATCCTGTGCTAAAATAGGGACGGGTTAAATCTCTTGGTTCACGATTCCTCATCTTTGAAGGTTCTGTTTTGCTGTATGAGGCGCAAATGTCTCTTTTTCTCGTTGTGTTCTTTGTTCTTTGAATACCCCACTGTGGTTGTAAAAAGGCATGGTTATCTTGTTTTCTTGTAATTCCAGTAGTTTTGCCTCCTCAAATATAAGCTTTTGAGTTGTCTCTTTATTGATTTTAGTCTAAATATGATTATCTATCTCATGTGGCTAGCTCCATTGGTGACCCGTTCTTGTTTTAGGATGTGATCATTTTGGAGACACATGCGTCCTGGGAAATAATGAATAGGGGTTTGGTCAGCTACTTGGTTTGGGGCCTTTCATCGATGAGCCCATGTAGTGGGGGCCTGGTTTATGCAGAGAGTTCATGGGTCGGTTTGTGCTGGGTTTCTCATATTTTTTTGTGCTAATTGCCTTAAGTTGGTCAGTTCTTAAATGGTGGGGAGACCCAAGATAAATCTTTTCTTTCCTTCAATGAGGTTTGTTCTGTGTGTCGATTCGCTCTTGGATCAAGTTAGTAGTTCCAAAGTTAGCCCATGCTAGGAGTTTCAATGTCGTTTGTTCTAGTCAGGTTCTTGTGGTGGGGGGAACCCTCCTCGTTTCATGATGGTTCTTATCTATTCAGTTTCTCTCAGAGTTGGTCGGGTGTGACTGATGAAGTGAAAATTCATACCGAATTCGTGTTTTTTGGGCTTTGTTCAGTTTCAAACTCGAGTTTGATTCCTCGTTTGGCTGGGTGACTTTCTAGCGGCAGAAAGTATTGTGGTGGGGAGAATTTTTAGACCCAGATTTCAAGAATTTAACTATTATAATTATTTTAACTTTTTCAATCCTCGTTTTGATTGCGAGCTGATCCCGAGTTGAAATTTGTGAGCTTTTTCTGATATGCGATCGTTTTTGGATTAGTAATGTCCGACACACGGGAAGGGCACAGACGAATCCATGTGGCTTCTCCAGACCACCGTGCGGCCTACCTGATGTGCCGTTAGTTATTTAATTAACCAAATGAATAAAAAAGCTAACGCAAAAGAAAAATAAAATTATTTAGAACTATTTTAATAATAATAATAATAAGTTAAGATTATTATTATTATTTTTTGTTAATATTTTAATTAGGCCATTTACTTTATTAAGCCTTTGAAATTTTTTTAAAAATTATTAACGTTATCGTTTTTATTATAGGTGATAATTGTTATTTCTATTTTATGTATGTTTATGTTTTTTTTGTTTTTTTAATTTTTATTTCCAATTTCTTTTCTTTTTTATTTTATTTTATTCCTTTTTTTCTTCTCTATTTTTTCCCCTCCCTCTCTTCCTCTCCCCTCTTCCTCATTCGCACACAGAAACCCTCCCTAACCCTAGGTCGTGCCCTCCCCCTCCCCGTCGGACACCCCTTCCGTACACCCCTCCGGCAACGCGCACCCGCGGATCTGCCCCTCTCTTTCGGCCCACCTTGAACCGCCCCCTACTACACGCCTCGCACCGAACCCCAGCGTGATACCCCCATTGATTGAGGGGCCTACGGCGCACCTCCCTCCCTTCATCCCCGCCACCTCCCTCTGGTCGGCACCCCTCCGACGACCTCCCCTTCCTACTCGTGCGCACCCCATGACCAGCAGCCTCCCCTTCCTGCTCACACGCACCCCGTGACCAGTGGCCCCCCTTCTACTCGCGAGACACCCTACCCCTCATGCGACTCCAATGGCATGCAACACCTCCTACAAGACTCCCCTTGTGCGCGTGACCCCAGCACAAAACCCTCCTTGTCGCACTTGACCAACCTCCAACAATTCCTTCCATGGGCGTGTTCCACTCTGATGGGTTGTTTTCTTACTGTAGTATAGTTGTAGATTGGGTTTTTATGTTTTTAGGGTTTCTATTTTGGTTTTATTGTATTGTTTTTGGTTCCAATGCTTGAATTAGGGTCAGATTGTGGTCGCTTGTAGTGTGATTGGCACGCGATCAAAGTACTGCATTGGGATTCGAAGTTTCGACACTGATGGTAGGTGTTTCGTCCTATAAGGTTTGTTTGATGAATTAATTTTCTTGTTTAAATAATTTAAGATGGTCTTTAATTAATTTTTTGAGTTAAAATTGTGTTTATTTGATGAATTATTTTACTAGGTTAAATAAATTTGGTGTTATATGATTGATAATTTTGGTGTGAAACTAGTATTTAAGATGTTTAGTATGCCTTTGATATTCTATAGAATGTTCGTATATAATGGGGTGTGTTTTTGAGAAAAACTCATTTTTTGTTATTTGATGTTAATTTATAAATAGTGAAGTTGGTTATTTGAAATTTTTTGAGTGATGCGATGTCACGACCCAACCCTACCCAGGCTCGAGCCACAACTACCCCAAACTTGCCTCCATAGGCCATGGGCTGGCGACCAGTGTCGAAGCCACAATAACTCGGGGAGGCCTTTGCCTAAGTACATGTACACACACACGCAACACACTCAATGAAAAAGTGTATAGTAAAAGAGAAAAGTCAAGTAAAGTAAAGGGAAAATTATATAAATAAACCACAAAGTTCATAATCCTCTGAAAGTACAAAGTAAAAACTGAAGGTAACTCGAAAAGAAAAGGTAAAAAACATGCGCCCAACCACAAAAGGTTCCACAACCCGACAACAAGTAAACAAAAGAAAAACAGCTGGAAGGGTCCCCCACCTGGAACCTGACTCCGACCACCGCACGCGGCCCAAGCTCCTGAACTTATAAGCTCCGCTGAAGTCACAACCAACCTGCCTATTGTTTTCAAGGGAACACCATGTGCGGGGAAAGCCCAAGCAGGGGTGAGTAAAAAAATAATGAGTAGGATACCCCGATGGCTCGAGGGAGAAACAAAGGAGGTACCGAAGGGTGAAGAGTAGAGAGAATAGGGAAAAATAAATGAGTACAACCGAAAGTGTAGTAAAGAGTGCAGTAAAGAGTCCAGCTCAACCCAACAAGAGGAAAGAAGGTAGACTCGTCCAGACACAAGGAGATGGAAATGGTGAGAAGATGAACTTCCCATCAAGTCTTCGCTGCCTATTGTAGGAGAGTAGACTAATCCAACTACGAGAAGCTAGACACGGAAATCATGTGGCCTACCCCGCGCGTCTTCGCCTCTCCTGGAAGGAGAGTAACCAAACCCAAGAAGTGGGTACTGGAACAAGGTATATACATATCCATATGCTCAATAAATAATCCATAACAAGATCGTAAGGGGATCTCCATCCTGTAGCTCATCCCAAGAAGGTGAGTAGCCAATAGTCTAAGAAGAAAACACCATCGATGCCCAGCATCCCGCACGTCGGCCCCGAACTACAAGTCAAGGAGCTCAAACCACCACACCTCGACACTATCCGCTTTGGGTGGCACTGACTCACCTACACAGTTTTTGGTCGTGTCACACGGACGCGTCTCGGTGGGGGAAATCTACCCTCATACTTGAGAGTGATGGGTTAAGTCAAACCACACCTCGTCACTGCCCTGCAATCGAGAGGTCACCTCAAAGTCAAGGTCATTCCATCACAGACCTATACAACCAAGGGTCCCGCTCCGATAATCATGGAGGAAAGACACAGACTAGCCTAATAGAATGGACTGAGTCTAGAATGTCAACGAGTGACCCACTACCCAACCCCGCTGAAGGGTAAACCCTAACCAGACATCAGGTGACCCACTACCCAGTCCTGCTGGAGGGTAAACACTAATACATCCTCAGGCGACCCGCTGCCCAGCCCCACTGGAGGGTAGACATGGAATAAGTGGACAGGTGACCCACTGCCCAGCCTTGCTGGAGGGTAGACTGGGAAGAAGTCGACATGCGAACCACTGCCCAGCCTTGCTGGAGGCTAGACCTGGACCTAGATGACGGGCGACCCACTGCCCAGCCCTACTGGAGGGTACGCCCTAAGAGGTCATTGGGTGACCCACTGCCCAGTCTCTGCTGGAGGGTAGATCCTAAGAGTGTCGGGTGACCCACTGCCCAGTCTTTGCTGGAGGGTAAACCCGAAGAAGTCGATAAGCAACCCACTACCCAGCCTCGCTGGAGGGTAAGCCGGAACTTTTCTAGTCATCTCCACTGGATTGTACTGCAGGTGAGCCCTGCTCGAAAAAACATCATCCCTATTGGAAACAACCTCCAGGGTAGTGGATCAGTGCCCGTGTTATGTGTTGGTCACACCGAATCCACAAGAACTCTACCAAGGAACACGGAGTGACGGGAGAATCTCCCCAGGCCTCACAAGGTGATCATGCTATAATCCACTGAGTCACTGTCGAAGCGGACCGAGTCAACTCATCCCAGAAAGTGGGGAAAACACCCATACTGTACGAACACCCGTAGTCGCACACGGTGCCGCGATCCGGTGAAACGGAACGGTTCTGATACCCCTCACAGCTGAAGAAACAGAGGAACCAAACCATCTCGGTCGGCCAAACGAGAATAGAACCAGGGGAAAACTCAACCCTGCTGGGTCAACAGATGAGAACAGGACCCTCTACGTCACGAGAGGTCAAAAATATGCAAAGCAAAACATGGCACGCACATGGGGCCCACATGACGCATGGACCCAAGTCAAACCCAAATAAGCGCACAAACATTCTTTGGTACCAACATCCACATGTACCTCCCAACATTCCCATATACTCCAAGAGTATACCACATCTCCAACCAAAAGGATAACATGAACCCGGCACCCACTGTCAACGTGAAGTCGTGAACGTAACAACTCCAACCTACCACCTCAATGGCTGAGGCACATCCATCCACATTTCTTCGATCATTTACATCACTCACAAGGGAGGGCATGCGATCACATGCCAAGGGTCCGCTACAAACACAGTAGGAGTACTGCCACCGGGGCACCATCAAATTTCCACAATTAATAAGATTGCGTAAGAGGATCCACTCACCTGAACAAATAAAAATATTGTAATCCTTGCGGAAAAACATGCGAGATAGACTACTTACTCGCCCGAAACAGTCAACCGGTGAATAAGGTACTTTTCACCGTAACCAACCTGTGTAGGGCCCACCCCATGATCCCGAAGCTGAACAAACGGATCACACCACTGAGATCCCCTCAGAAAAACACACGGGTTTGACTACTCAATCGCCCAAAATGGACCCCCGGTGAAAAAGGTATTATTCACCATAGCCAGGTCGGGTGGGACCCACACCACGTCCCCGAAGAAGGTCGGGCGAACTGCGTCATCGCAATGCTCACGGAAAAACACGTCAAAATCACTACTCACATGAGTGGAATGGATATCCAGAGAAAAAGATACATTCCGGCTTACCGCGCACAAGCGGTACCACGCGGAACCCGAACCCCAGTCTCGAAGCGTTGCCAACGGATCGCACCGTTGCGAGTCTCTCGATAAAGTACACAAGGTTGGCTATTCACTTTTCCAAAACGGTCGCCCGCTGATAGAGATGGAAAATCACTGTCAACTCCCAAACAACCCTCATGGGGCCCGCAACATCATGCCGAATTAGAGCGAGTGGATTGCACCATTGCAATCCCCTCGGAAAAACATCCATAATCAACTACTCGCACACCCCGAACGGACGCCAGATGAAAAAGTTATAAAGCGCTGTGTACAGTTCAAAAAACGGGCCATGGGGCCCACGCCTCAAATCCAGATTCAATGCCCGAAACCACCCTGGAAAGCTTCCCATCAGGGCTAGGGTCCCAATGCCGCTGATAGCGCTCAAAAAGGACATCGGACACGTCTGCGCCGTCCAAAACAAGATTCCCTGGAAAACGTCAAACCACTTAAAGACGTGTCACGCCTCTGAGGCCCCTCATTTCAGGAATTAAAAATTCTTGAAACAATCTCAAAACGTTCCCCTCGATCCAAGTAATGCGTCGCCGCAGACGGTATGAAAAACGGACGTCCGTAGAGGAAAATACAGGCATCCGAAAACTGAAGGGGCAAGGCCCCTTGGGCAGGACCGGCCTGGGCCGGGCGGTCCACCCGGTCTGGGTCGGCCTGCGCCGGCCGGCCCGGCTCACCACGCCTGGCCCGTGGCTTTGCCATGCGGGCCGTCAGTGCACCCGTTCCACCACTTGGACGACCTACTGAGGCCGATCGCCGCGTGTCGACCCGCGCAACGCAGGTCGTGTTCCCCCGCGGGGTCGCAAGCCACGACCCCAGTCCACCCTCGTGCCGCACGCGTCCGCCGCCGGCCGCCTAAAGAGCAGTCGCCGCTCCGCCTGAAAATTGGGCCACCGCGCAGCCTGCACCCTGGCCAGCCACACCGCCTGCCCCCGGAATCGTCGCGCCTCCTGCACCTTGGAACCGAGCCACCACCGCGCCAGAGCTCGTCGGACCTCCGGAACCCGCCGGGAAACACCTCCAAAAGCCTCATTTTTCATCGGACGATTGCGGACGCCTCAGAGCACGAAATTTTGATCCAGAAGGACCGTTGGAAAGATAATTTCACGAACTACACAACCAACGGCTTCATTCGACAATCAAAAAACAATTCGACGCATTATTATGGATTCAAAGGATGTGCGGGAATTAAAACGAAATACGGACGATCCTACCTTGTTGGGCTTTGCCCGACACTCCACGGAGAGTCTGCTTCCACGCCGCGCCTCACCGGAGCTGCCTCGACGGAGTGGAGGAGGATATGAAGGGTTGAGGGAGGATATTCCGGGGGAGAACAAGGGAGGGAAGGGGAAGAATAAGGGTTTAAATAAAAAAATAATTAATTAAAATTTTAAATAATTTAAACCCATAATTTAACCCGCATCTGAAACTCTCGACGGGGTCGAGGTTAAGCCTCCCCTAGGGTAAATACCACCCCCCCCCCCCCCCCCGAGCACAACTGCAGGATGGAAATTTTAATCTGAGGCCCCATCTAAAATTTATTAAACTCAACGCCCGCGGCTGCCAAATTACAAAAACGCCCCAGGAGCCATTTTTCAAAAACGGCCCGTGCCCGGGAAACTTACACCCCTCCTAGGGTAAACGGCTTGCTCCGAAATCAACTGTGCTCTTGGTTTTCCAATCAGAGCCACCATTTAAGAGATACTTGAGTTAAGACATTAAAAGAATAAATTAACTATTTAATTTATCTGTTTCACGTTCCGATAGTGGGTGAGGGGTCCAAACATCCCGTGCTGACATGTTTTATGTCGTTCCTAGGGTAAAAACCCCATTACGGCCCCATCCGTACACTCGAATCTCTGATCCGGCTCACCGTTTAGGAGTTAACACATTTATTTGGCGTTTCCAGTGTGAACGCACTGAAAATTTAATTCAGGCCACACCGGGGCTCGGAATCGCACGCCGTCTGAAGGCGCTGCTCTGGAATAACATCAACAATATTCCAAAGTCTTTTGCAGCAAAAAACAGGTTCTTACATCATTCCCTCCTTCATGATTTTTGTCCTCTAAAAGAAAAAACAGGGAACAACTCACGGTACTAAGCCCACACCTGACTCTCTCGTACCTAGATGAACTCTTGCATAGCTTTGCGCCACCACAGACATACCAAAGGATTGATCTGTTTCACGTGAGGTCTTACCTTTCTAATGTTGTGCATAGGAGCACACACACTTCTTCTCGGGTGAGTCACGTGGGAGACGCTATGCACCCAAACCATCTTTTGGGGTTAGGACAAGGCGATAGGGAACCTCGCCATCCATTATTATGATCTCAAACAGCCTGTCGGCTCTCGGGGGTAGCTCACCTCCTCGGCCGAACCCCTACATCGCACGTCACGACTGGAATCACCACCCGCACCTAGAACAAGGCTCTGTGATTCCCTCCTTCAGAATATCCATATGGTGAAACACCCAAGGGTATCTAGTCACGCAAGATTTCATCGTCGATGTCTCGCAACCAAGACTCTCTTACACATTCGTAGAGCGAAGGAGTCAACAACATTGAATAAAGAAAAAGGTTCCATGCCTTTTTACCTTACCAACACAGGGTTAAACCGACACCCCGCGCCACCCTGGTAACAACTCAAACAAGGAGCAGGGAGAAAAGGCATTCCACACACAGATTCTAACAATTATACTGCAAAATGTAGAAGAGCTTTAGAGCGTACCTCTTACCACCTCATGCTCTGCAGGATCGTAGATATCCAAAGCTCGTGGATGTCTGCGGTCCCAACTGTCAGTTCTCGGAGCCTGACGTAGACCACCTAGTGGTGATTGGAAGACCTCGTAAAGTAGTCCCCCACTACCATCTCCTCCTGCTCCTCTTCCAACACCACCTATTTGGGTGCTAATCCGATCACGGCGCTACCTCTATCGTGGTAGTGCACCTGCGGCCTTCCCGAAGCTCTCCGCATGCCTGGTCGGGCAGTCCCATGCATGGTGACCTCGCCCATTGCAAGAATAGCACCGAATCTCTCCGGATTCACTGGTGGCCTCTGGCGCCACTGTGTTGTATGACCACGCCCTTGAGTTCAGTTGTTAGAAAGCCACCTGCGTCGAGGTTCTGGTTTCCGATGCCCGCTAGCTGCGACAGAAGTCTTGGCTCCAACGTGCCTGCTACCACCACCAACTCTAGAATGTGACAGGAAGCTCTCTATCACCAGCACCTTCTCTAGTACCTCAGAAAATGTGGAAATTCCTTAGGGTACTATGATATCACGAATCTCTCAGCGGAGACCCTGCTAAAACTTCGGCGCTCGGATGTTGTCGTCATAGACCAAGTCCGGGTAAAAGTGTGCATCGTCTACGAAACTAGCCGCATACTCGGCTACCGTCATCCCTCCCTGCTGAAACTGCAGGAGCTCATGAATCCGAACAGAATGCAAGCAGGAGGGGGAAAACTCCTCACGGAACAAAAACTGAAAGTCTCCCCATGAAAGTGAAGACTCATCAAGAAACTGAGTCACCAGACCCCACCAACGCCAAGCTTCTCCACGAAAAAGGTTGGCTACCAAAGCCACTATCTGATCTCTCGTCGTCTGCACAAGCCTGAAAAGGTGACCCACTGTCTTGAGCCAAACCTATACTGCATGAGGGTATGGCTCACCACTGATCCTCAACGGTCTCTGCTGCTAGAACTCGCGGAGCACGCTCATGCTCAGTCTACTACTCAACAGGTGGGGTGCTGCTACCGGCCCACCTGGAGAAAGGGGCTCGCATGACGGGTCCTGTACTGAGGCCTCATAGCTCACAGGGTCTTCATCGTGCACTGAAGCTGGTATCGTGGCTGGATATCTTCGTGGAGGCATCTTGAATATTATCAAGGAGTACCGCAGTCATATGAGCATATATGTATATACCAATAACAACGATGAGGATCTGACTCAGGAAGGACAGCGAAAGACTCAATCATTTGTGATGTACAAACCAATTTTCCCTGCAACAAGTTTCTTAGCATTCCGAGTCGACAAGAGGTTTATCAGGGTCTTGGTGAATGGATACGTCGGCTGACGCAACATCACTGGACTCCCTGGCCTGAGAGCCACTCTCGAGACACATTAACACTGTTGCCCTAAATCCCAACCGATTTCTTTTTAGGGACGTCCGAACAACGTCCCAAGGAATGAACCACCTCTGATACCACTTTTTCACGACCCGAACCTACCCGGGCTCGAGCCGCAACTACCCCAATCCTGCCTCCATAGGTCCGGGGCTGGCGAACAGCACCGAAGGCACAATAACTCAGTGAGGCCTTTTCCTAAGTACCTGTATACACACACACAACACACTCAATGAAAAAGTGCATAGTAAAAGAGAAAATACAAGTAAGTTAAAGGGAATAATCTATAAATAAACCACAAAGTGCATCGACCTCTAAAAGTAAAAAGTAAAAAACTGAAGGAACACCGAAAAGAAAAGGGGAAAAACATGCATCCAACTAGAAAAGGTTCCACAACCAGGAAACAGGTAAACAAAAGAAAAACAGATGGAAGGGTCCCCCACCTGGAACCCAACTCCAACCACCGCATGCGGTCCATGCTCCTAAACTCCTATGCTCCGATGAATTCATGGCCAACATGTCCGTCGTCTGCAAGGGCACACCAAGTGCGGGAAAAGTCCAAGAAGGGGTGAGTAAAAAAATACTCATTAGGATACCTCGAAGGCTCGAGGGAGCAACAAGGAGGTACCAAAGGGTGAGCAGTAGAGCGAACTGGGAAAAGTAAAGGAGTACAACCGAAAGTGCAGTAAAGAGTGCAGAAAAGATTCTAGCTCAACCCAACAAGAGGAATGAAGGTAGACTCATCTAGACACAAGAAGGTGGAAACGGTGTGAAGATGAACTTCCCGACGAGTCTTTTATACCTATAGAAGGAGAGTAGACTCATCCAACCACGAGAAGCTAGACATAGAAAGCACGTGGCATACCCCGCGCGTCTTCGCCTCTCTTGGAAGGAGAGTAACCAAACCCAAGAAGTGGGTACTGGAACAAGGAATATACATATCCATATGCTCAATCAAGAAGCCCAAACAAGATCGTAAGGGGATCTCCATCTTGTAGCTCATCCCAAGAAGATGAGTAGCCAACAGTCCCAAAAGTAAACACCATCAATGCCCATAATCCTGCACATCTTCCCCGAACTACAAGTCAAGGGGCTCCAACCATCGCTCCTCAATACTATCTACTTTGGGCGGCAGGGACTTGCCCGCATGGTTTTTGGTCGCGTCACAGGGACGCATCTCGGTGGGGGAAATCTCCCCTCACACTTGAGAGTTCTGGGTTAAGTCAAACCACACCTCATCCCTGCCCCGTAGCCTAGAGGTCTCCTCAAAGTCAAGGTCGTTCCATCAATGACCCGTACAACTAAGGTTCCCGCTCTGGTAATCATGGAGTAAAGACACAAACTAGCCTAGTAGAAATGACTGAGTCTGGAATGTCAATGGGTGACCCACTACCCATCCATGCTGGAGGGTAAAACCTAACCTGATATTAGGTGACCCACCGCCAAGCCCTACTGGAGGGTAAACCCTAATACATCATCAGGAGACCCACTGCCCAGCCCTGCTAGAGGGTAGACCTGGAATAAGTCGACAGGTGACCCACTTCACAGCCTTGCTGGAGGGTAGACCTGGAAGAAGTTGACAGGTGACCCACTGCCCAGCCGTGCTAGAGGGTAGACCTAGAACTAGAAGATAAGAGACCCACTGCCCAGCCCTACTGGAGGGTAGATCTTAAGAGGTCATCGGGTGACCCACTGCCTAGTATTTGCTGGAGGGTAGACCCTAAGAGTGTCGGGTGACCCACTACCCAGTCTCTGTAGGAGGGTAAACCCGAATAAGTCAAAGAGCAACCCACTTTGTAGCCCCGCTGGAGGGTAAGCCGAAACTGGTCTGGCCATCTCCACTGGATGGTACTACTGGCGAGCCCTGCTCCAAACAACCTCAGTCCTGCTGAAAAAAACCTCTTGGGTGGAGGATCGGTGCCCCCATAATGTGTTGGTCACACAGAATCCACAAGAACTCTACGAGGGAACACTGAGTGATGGAAGAATCTCCTCAGGCCTCACAAGGCGATCACGCTCTAATCCACTGAGTTACTGTTGAAGAGGATCGAGTCAACACATCCCAGAAAGTGGGGAAAACACCCACACATTACAAACACCCATAGTCTCACACAGTGCTGCAGTCCGGTGAAAGGGCATGGTACTGAAACCCCTCACAGTTGAAGAAACACAGGAACCAAAAAATATCTGTCGGCCAAACGAGAACAGAACTAGGGGAAACTCAACCACACTGGTCAACAGACGAGAACAGGACCCTCTACGTCACGATAGGTCAAAAATACGTAAAGAATAACATGGCACGCACATGGGGCCTACATGGCGTGTGTCCCCAAGTCAACCCCAACCAAGCGTACAAACATTATTAGGTACCAACATCCACATGTACCTCCAAGCCTTCTCGTATACTCCCAAAGTAGACCACATCTCCAGCCCAAAGGCTAACGTGCACCCGGCACCCAAAGTCAATGCGAAGGGTGAACATAACAACATCAACCTGCCACCTCAACAGTTGAGGCACAACAAACCACATCTCTTCGAGCATTTACATCACTCACACGGGAGTGCATGCGATCACATGCCAAGGGTCCGCTACAAACTTGGTAGGAGAACCGCCACCAGGGTACCTTCATACTTCCACAAATATTAAGATCGCGTAAGAGGATCCACTCACCTAAATAGATTGCACCATTGTATTACTCTTGGAAAAACACGTGAGATAGACTACTTACTCACCCTAAATGGTCAACTGGTGAATAAGGTGTTATTTACCGCAACCAACCGGTGTGGGGCCCACCCCAAGATCCCGAAGCTGAACAAACGGATCACACCACTATGATCCCCTTGGAATAACACATGGTATTGAATACTCAATGGCCCAAAATGGACAACCGGTGAAAAAAGTACGATTCACTGTAGCCGGGTCGGGTGGGACCCACACCACTTCCCAGAAAAAGGTCGGGTGAACTGCGTCATCACAATGCTCTCAGAAACACATGTCAAAATCACTACTCACTTGAGTGGAACAGATATCCAGAGAAAAAGATACATTCCGGCTTACCGCGCATGAGAGGTACCACGAGGAACCCGCCCCCTAGTCCTGTAGCGCTGCAAATGGATCGCACCGTTACGATCCTCACGAAAAAGTACACAAGGTGGACTATTCACTTGTCCAAAACGGTCACCCGATGATAGAGATGGAAAATCACCGTCAACGCCCAAACGAAACTCATGGGGCCCGCACCATCGGGCCGAATTAGATCGGGCAGATTGCACCATTGCAATCCCCTCGGAAAAACATCCAGAATTGACTGCTCACATGCCCCCGAACAGACGCCCGATGAAAAAGTTATAAAGTGTTGCGTACAACTCAAAAGATGGGCTATGGGGACCATGCCTCAAATCTGGATTCAATGCCCGAAACCACCCTGGAAAGCTTCGCCTCGGTGCCAGGGTCCTAACGCCGCTGAGAGCGCTCAAATCGGACGTCAGACGGGTCCGCGCCGTCCAAAAAAAATTCCCTGAAAAACGTCAAACCACTTAGAGACGCGTCGCACCTCCGAGGCCCCTCGTTTCGGGAATTAAAAATTCCTGAAACCACCTCAAAGTGTTCCCCTCGATCCAAAGAATGCTTCTCCGTAAACGGAACGCAAAACAGACGTCCGTAACGGAAAATATAGGCGTCCGAAAACTGAGGGGGCAAGGCCCCTTCAGCTGGACCAGCCCGCCCTGGCCAGCCTGGCTCACCACGCCTGGCCTGCGGCTTGGCCGCGCATGCCGGCGGTGCACCCGGTTCACCCCATGGCCGACTGGCTGAGGCCGGTCACCACATGACGACCCGCGCGACACGGGTCATGTTCCCCCACGGGGTCGCATGCCGCAACCCCAGTCCACCACCGTGCCGCGGGCGTCCACCGCACCACCAGCACCTGGAACCGTCATGCCGTCTCCACCCTGGAACCGAGCCACCACCACACCAGAGCTCAACGGACCACCAGAACCTGCCGGGAAACACCTCCAGAACCCGCATTTTTTACCGGATGATTGCGGACGCGTCGGAGCTCAGAATTTCGATCCGGAAGGATCTTTGGAAAGATAATTTCATGAGCTACATAAACAGGGGCTTCATTAGAAAATCAAACAATAATTCGATGCATTCTTATGGATTCAAAGGATGTACGAGAATTAAAATTAAATACGCACGATCCTACCTCTTTGGGCTTCGCCCGAAGCTTCACGGAGAGTCTGCCGCCGTGCCGCGCCTCGCCGGAGCTGCCTCGCCGGATTGGAGGAGGAGAGGGAGGTTTGAGGGAGGTTCCACCAGGGGAGAACAAGGAAGGGAAGGGGAAGAAGAAGTGTTTATAAAAAGAAAGAATTATTTAAAATTTTAATTAATTTAAACCCATAATTTAACACGCATCTGAAACTCTCGACGAGGTCAAGGTTAATCCTCCCCTAGGATAAACACCCCCCCCCCTGAGAAAAATGGAGGTTTTGGAATTTTAATCTGAGGCCCCGTTCAAAAGTTATTAAACTCAATAATCGCGGCTTCCAAATTACGAAAACACCCCTGGAGCCATTTTTAACAAACGGCCCGTGCCCGCGAAACTTACACCCCACCTAGGGTAAACGGCATGCTCCGAACTCAACAGTGCCCTCGGTTTTTTAATCCGAGCCACCGTTTATTAGATAATTGAGTTAAGACATTAAACAAATAAATTAATTATTTAATTTATCTGTTTCACGTTCTGATAGCGGGCGAGGGGTCCAAACATCCCGCGCCGATATGTTTTATGTCGTTCCTAGGTTAAAAACCCCATTCTGAACCCATATGTACACTCGGATCTCTGATCCAGATCACCGTTTAGGATTTATCGCATTTATTTGGCATTTCCAATGTGAACACACTGAAAATTTAATTTCGTCCACACCGGGGCTCGGAATCGCACGCCGTCTGAAGACGCTTCTCTGGAATGACATCAAGAATATTCCAAAGTATTTCACAACAAAAACTGAGTCCTTACATGTGAATGATGTTTGGAAAGGTTTTTATTGTGCATTTGATTTTAAAAAGAAAAGGAATTTGGGTGTTTTGAGGAGTTTCCTATGTTGCATTATTCATGGTTGTTTTATGACTTCTGGAATTGATTTATTTAAGGACATTAAGGCTGAAAATCTAGTTATGCCTGAGGGTTGGGTGCATTTTCATTTTCTAGTATTATTTTTATGCATTAAACATGAAACTTTTCTGTGGAAAAACCCATGCTGAATTGTTTATCAGTTTTTTTAACTATGCTCTTCATCTATTATAATGTGTGTAGGATGCAGTTGGTGTTTTGGGGTCGAATATTGGCGCGTTTGGTTTTGAAAAGGATGTTTTGAATGATTTTCTTTTGGTCCAAAACCTTGATGCGTTTTTTTGAAATGTTTTCTATATTGTTCAAGTGTTAAGTTGTTTTATTAAATTATTTGTGTCATGCGTTGGACCCCGCTACGATGGTTTCATGTTTCTGGTGTCACAAATTCCTACTTGTGATGCATGAGGTAAGATATATATATATGAATGCCATATTTGTACTAATTCCCTCATGGTGTGGAGAATATCTACAATGCAACTAGGGGTATTTATATATATAGGTATAAATGCATGTGCATGGAAGTGTGCGGGGTCAGTTCGAGTGGTCGTCGACAAATAACGACATGTTTGAGGTAGGTCCCATATGACTATGCTTTTAATTTGAAATTCGAAATTGGTTGATTGATTTAAAAATATGTTTTACAATATTCTATATACACATGCTATGGAATCTGATTTCGGTTGGTAGAAACTATTATTCCTTTGTTTTAGAAATTGAAATGTATTCCAAACGTCGTTGGTCTTAAGTGACTTTTATAGAAAATTGATTTCTTAAGTGGTTTTGAATTGGTAATGTGTATTTCCAAAGGTGTTTGTCCTTTTGGCTGGTTGATTGTAAAATGTGTTCCCATTATGTAATTAAGCCCGTTTGGCATCTTAAGAATGTTTTATGAAAATGAAAAGCCTCTCTTGAGGCCCGCCCCCCTTGGTTTTAGAAAAAATTATTATTTTAAGTTGAATGTGTTATCATGTGCCTAATTTGATGCTTATGCATTTTGTGACATGAAGGAGTGGGAATGCGCTCAAGTAGGGAGAGAGGTGGTGAGATGTTGAATGAGATTTAGAAAAATAAAGTGTTATGTACATATATGTTTGCTTGATAAGGAAAACTCACCACCACTTGAAATAAAGAACAATGGTAAACCTGGGTATCTAGGTGGGTGACCAGGACTAGTACGCTAGATGACACGGCAGGGGTTATTCCCGGTTTTTCTAGCAGGGTTGACGTAATAACACTAACTAAACATATGAGTTTCTGAGGGTCGTGGTCTTCTAAGCCACGTTTTCTGAGGGTCGTGGCCTTCTATGCCACGTTTTCGGAGGGTCGTGGTCTTCTAAGCCACATTTCACCGAGGTAAGAGGTCTCTATGTTCCCACTTGTTCTAGATACATATAGGGATTACCCATGGTGCTCATTTGTGACATGCTTCTTATGATGTAAAATTCTTTTCAGTTGTTTCATACATGATGTTTGTTTGTGAAAACCATATTTTAATCCAAACTGGTTTCTTTTCATTTTTTTAAACGTTAATGCATGCTTGGAACCTATTTTGAAAAAGTAGTGGGAGTGAAATTATTTACTTGAAAATGAAAAGTCATTACTTGAATTTGAAAAGAAGGAAAAACGTTATTTTATTATACCTTATTTTCAAACTTGCATGATTGGATTTCTTACTAAAGGTAGGGGCATATGACGTGGTTATATTTTGGAATTTCTACTGAGCATCTCAGTGCTCATGCCTACTTTGCTTTTCATTTGCAGGTTTCAGCCTTGGGTCACTTTTGGGAGCGAGTGTGGTTTACCTTCCGCATTGACCCACAGGGTCACTTGAGGTATGTCACGTCGCTTCTTTAATTCCTTTTTCCGCTGCCAAGTTGTCCGTTTTTTTAACTTTATTTATCTACTTGTTTATTTTATGTTTATTCATCCTTGTTATGGGCCAAAATAGTTCCCAACTGGGTTATTTTGATGCCCGACACTAGTTTTCAGCCCATGGGGATCGGGAACGCACTTCGGGCCCTGTCACGGACCGGGTTGGGCACTGGGTCGAATGACGACCCGTCTTGGTTCGTGACAAGGTATTTAATCCAAGGATACAATTATTATTATTTCTCTGAATGGTTTATTATGAAAATATTTTTATGAAACCCATTTCTCCATCCTGGGTTATACCATGAAAAATTTCTTATTAATCTCATTTCACTATTCTATTATTGATGCTTTGATAAGATGTTGAAATGATTATGAAACCTTTCTATTTCCCATAGGTTAGGATATGATGAAATTTTGAGGAACCCCATATCTTTTTGATGTGTTATTTTATGATGAAATTATGAAATGATTATGAAATGAATTTCATTTCAACAGGTTATGCAATGATGAAATGTTTTATTAAACCCATTTCTTCTCATGGCCTCTAATATGATAAATGTTCTATAATCATGTTTGACATAAATGTATGGATTATCTAATGAATGTAACATATATTTAATTCTATTTAATTGGGTAGTGATTAATGTTATATTATATCAACAGCTACATAAGAGGTTATCCCAAGCCCAAAAGAGGCTATACAGGATGTCATCCCAAGCATGATGTAGGTACACAGGTTGTTTTCCCCTGAATAACATGTTATGAAGGTATTGTAGGGTATACTTCACAAAAGTTTCTCATTGATTATGATTAAGAAAAATATCAATTTTTTATTCTATTGTTATACTCTCATGGATCATATTATTTAATTTAATTGGGATTAATTTCTTATAAAATTTGAATCATTATTCTGTGATTTAGAATTTGGATATTTTATATGCAAGGTATAGTTTTCATATATTATTATCACATTCTCATAACTATATTCTCACATTATGTTTATGTATTTACCCTATTAACCCTAACATAGAATTTACTCCCACCATGTATT
The DNA here is from genome assembly GCA_963277665.1 of Viscum album. Taxonomy (NCBI): domain Eukaryota; kingdom Viridiplantae; phylum Streptophyta; class Magnoliopsida; order Santalales; family Viscaceae; genus Viscum; species Viscum album. The sequence continues at coordinate 478,064,280 of OY728140.1, forward strand.
ATGATTCATTTACGTTTGTTATGAAGAATAGTTTTATATATGGAATATCTTAGAAGAGTACTAAAAGGGAATATAGTTATGAAAAATATTGAAGATATTTCAGTGGATTAGAATAGTGTGCTCCATATTTACAAATAAACTAAACTATTATGGTCATTAGCTATGTGTTTCTATATTTTAATAAATATTATTCTAAAAATATGGAATATCCATGTATGATAAGGCTCTTACTCTATAGTTGGTATCAAATGATATGTTTAGTTAAAATTTAGAAACTAGTATGAGAACACCTTAGTCATACCCCTATGAAAATTTCAATGGATAATTCTAAGGTTGAGTAATTTTATAGGAAAATATCATAGATATTATTGATATACCATGTTTTTGGTTTCTAGGAAATTACATATTTTTCTGTATAATAGAAGTCGATATGACTTTGGTAGATAGGTATCTATTGTAATAACTATAAATATTTCACATTGATCTTGGCTTTATATTCACCTGGTGCATGAAAACTGGACTTATTGGACACCTATTTTGACACTCCTATGGTATATTCTTGGGAAATTTCCTTACTCATTACAAATCATCATGATGGATTTTAATATATAATGACTTTTAATGGATAATGATAAATATGAGGTGTCATAAATGGAAAAGTATATTTCTTGATTTAGAGATAAAATAAGTGATTTTCCATGATTGGGTGGTTCATACATATGTTTATTATTTCAAAAACAATGATTTTTGGTTTTATTCAATGGTTAGAACCTGAAAGAACCATATGAATACTGAGTGTGATAGCTAATGAAATTATTTTCCTCATGAGATACTAAAACTTATGGGTGTTAGAATAAAAAATATTGTTTCTATTCTAATAGAAATGTATCTAGCCAGGAATTATGCTAGAATTACAAAAGAACAAAGAAGGGACTGAAATTTTATTGACTCCTTCATGATGCAATGTACACCTTATTTCAGTGGGTTTTTTGATCCCCTATTTTTTGAATAATTGACCAGTACCAATGAAAATATATTCTCCATTATCCATTGTTTGAAACATGAAAAAGTAGTTTTTTGTTTTCAACCATTTTGAAGGAGAAGTGAATAAATAGTTGTATATTATTAAGAATCAGAGGCAACATGGTGGAATTGAATCTATAGATTTGGGATTAGTTAATGAACTTATTTTTAAATAAGTTCATTCTTATTATTCATCATAAGAATATGTAGAAGGATTTTCTTGGGATAAAGAAAAAAACATCATGAATCTGTTGTTACACATGAGGAAATTTTTATAAGACTTTTGTGGTACGTTTCTGATATAATAATCCTTCCAGAAATAAAAGTTGATCCTTTCTACAGTGGAATACAAAAAATCCTCCAAATGGATTTATACATTAGAGACATTATTAGATATGGCGATGTTGTTCAATGTTCGATAAAAGTGGAAATGTAGGATTAATTTACATATTAATATCAAGGTTGTTATAAGATGATAAAAATGGAATTAATTGGAAAATATGAGAACCATGGATAAAAGAAGATGACCTTTCTTTTTTTCTCTATCTTTGGGGAAATTTAAGAAGGAAATTGTCTTAAATGGAAAACTAAATGATTTATGTGTGTAACAGAAAGGTTTCCAGTTATGAAACTTCATTGTGATGGGTGGAAGTCAATTAATGATGAAAATAATATAAAATCTCTATATAATGAACCTCTCACACTTCAATGTTTCAATTAAAAGTATTTTTATCATTTTTATGACTTGTTTCCAAATATGAGGGTTAATAATGAGGATCAACACCAAATTCCTTTGAATTTATATGAAAAATAGAAATCATATGTGTTCGTGATGATTGAAGTAAATTATGATATTTAGGGAACACTGGTATTCTCTTCATTAGTTGGGAATTTCATGATTGATTTAGTTTGAATAATCCCTCTGAAAATATTATTGGTCATAGTTTAGTGAATTTTCATGCAATTATCTCCCATTACATGAATTATAGAATAAAGATTTTATATTTTATTCTCTACCAGTACAATTTTGAACCCAATATTACAATAGAAATATTTTTAATAAGATAATATATTATGTAATGAATATAGGGTGAGTTATATTTTGGGAGCATTAATGTCTCTAGGTAATACTTAAATAATTTTTATGAATAAAATCAAGGGTTTATAATCTTATGTCTAGTCTTAAGTCCAATTAAATTGAAATCTATTTTGAGGATAAATTTTTTGTGAGTCTATCAAGAATAATAATATTTAAATAGACATTTATGAAAATGGAACCCTTTGGTTTTGTATAATGTGATAATGTTATTAGAGGATTAATTCTGTTAATCCTTGTTGAAACATGGTTAATGGTACTAGAAATCATTAGGGTTTATATTATATTTTCTTTTGAGATAATTATGAGTCATGTTAGAATACCTTATGAATTCAACACATGTCCTTACTATCTGAGAATATGCCTATTTAGATTGACTTGATATAATATAAATCAACGAAGTAGTGAGGGTGTGTGGAATACAAGATTCAATTTTATTTTATTAGAATCTAGATTATACATGGATGTTTTGTATATGTCTTTAGTAAGCTATTGATTCATAGTTTAGTTTCATCATTGTGTATCATCTATAGATAGATGGTAAATTTGAAAGAGTAATTAAAACCATAGAACATTTTCTAAGATGTTTTTCCGTGGATATTAATGGTTTTTGGGGTCAAAAACTTCTTCGTTTTGAGTTTTATTACACAAATAACCTACACTGAATAATTTATATGTATACATATAAATACATTTAAGGATTGAATTGTAAAACTCCAATATAATAGAGTGAAGATAAATAAATAAACCTCCTAAGACCTGATGAAGATAATGAGTTGGAAGGAAATTCTATATAAATTCAATGCATTTAATATATCCTCATATTTGATAGAATTTTTATGTTCATAATTTTATAAACCCTTTATAATTTTATGTTGGTTAGAAGTTATTTCTATAAATTTATCCATATGAGAAAGAATGGATAACTAATCCCTCTGTATATCGATCCCATAAAAATACTAGATCATATCAAGATAGTATATTATCATGTTTTCCATGTATAAATCTTGAGTAAGTACATTCCTAGTTCATCACATGTATAAAAATCATTTCTCATATCACTATATCATTATATTTAATATGAGGAAAAAAATTAGAGATTCTCAGTCGAATAGAGAATAATATATAAAAAAGACCACTTACCTAATCAATTTGTTGTGGTAAAACAACCAGATTAAGAAATCTACATGGTAACTTGAGGATATGATGAGGCATATTTACAATCATTTGTTTATATTAGAGTGATAAATTTCAGGGGAAAAATTGTTTTAAGGGGGTAAAATTAAACACCTAGAGTTTTATGGATTATTATTTTTTGATTAAATTAAATTTCAATTATAGGTTTAGTAACATTCGATACTAGGTTAATATTATGCTATAAGAAACCCCAGGTTAAGATTTTTATACAAAAAAAACCATGTTAATCTTTCGAAACATGAAATAATCATTTATCTTATATTATACAAAATACAAATTTTTTATAAAAATATGATATATTATTAATATGTGACCATTATAAACAAGATATTAACTTAGAGATATTAAAAGAAAAAAATAATTTTTTTAATTTTAATTATTATCTTTATATATAAATAAAATATATTGATTAAAAATTACTTAATTTTTAGAAATGTTTTTATATGTTAAGAAAATATAATTTTCTCAAGAAATAATTTTTATTCCATTTTTCACAATAGTAAAATTAATTTATTTCAATTTTATAAAATTAATTGTATAAAAAACAATTTTTTTATGTAATCAAGTAAAATATTATCATAGGGGGGATGTTTTTTTTGTTTTTATGAAAAGTATCATTTTTGGTGAAATGTAAAATATAATCAATTTTAACTGAAAATTTACTTTTAATTTAATTTATTTATAAATTTAAATTTTATTTTAAATCTATTTTAAAGTGAGATTTGTTCAATTATACATCCATTAATCCAGTTATGGTCATTGTAATCAATTTTATTTTGAATTTTGATATAAAAACATAGTAAACATTTGAACATTTTCGATTTAAAAATCACTTTCTCATCATGTTTATGGGATTAACATTAATTTATAATTTTCTAATTATATGAAGGTAATTTAGAAAAGTTTATTCCATGTTTTTTATTTGAAGATATTATATTATCTAATAAGTTAAAAATAATTTTTTTTAAGATATTTAATAGTTAAACCAATAAGAATTGTTTATAGCGGTTATGGTATAAATGTGTTTTCCAGGGGTTAAACTAAATGGATGAAGGTAAACAATATACATAAAATTTTAAAATATCCACTGGATGGAAATAATTCTACTTTTTTCTGTCAAAATTTAATATATTTCCATTGTCAATGCCTTCTAACTTGAAGAAAAAATGGGTAGAATTATTTCATTAGAAATTTACAAATGTGCTACTCTCCAAACATATAAAAGGCCACCCCTTACCCTATCCTATTCACACCAACAATACATTTTGGATTAAAAAATACATTCCCAAATTACTTTTCATACTCCCTCCTATCTTCCTCTCTAATAGCGGAGGTACCATTAATCAATGAGTGTTTTTCTTTTATTTATTGCTCTTCATCCATAAATTGTTATTATACCATGATGATATAATAACATTATAATATTACATAAACATAGATATTTTTATTTTTATTTCATTACCTATATCTATCTACACATCTATGAAATTGGATACGAAATCATTATTCTAGTGTACGATGGACTACAACCTCGCAAGCTGATGTCATTAATTTTTCCCTTTCCACATCTCACACTAGGAAATAATGATTGACTTAAATATTTTATATATGATATAAATTATATTTTTTTCATATATAATTATTATATCCCACATACCTTCATTATTTCCATTTTTTAGTAAGAGGAGAAAGTCCCTCCTGTGTATGGTAGACAACTTCCTCGTTAAACTATATGATTCGTTTATGCTTTTAGTGGATTGTAATAAGGATGGTTATAAGGAAAATATTTTATATGTATGACATAAAAATGATTACATATTTATATTTTATCATTTAAAATTCATTCAGTCAAACAATAAAATGAAAACATCGTTCAAGTATACGTACGACTTACCGTCTCCATAAACTATGGATTATATTTTCTATCACTTGATTTTGTGGATTACTAAAAATACATAAAAACTGAATATAGATGATATTTACATCATTTTTAACATTATGGAGATTATTAATCCATGATAAATGTAATAATACCTAAAATAACAAATCAAAACATATATGAAAATCAATGTTGTTACACCGCGAAACGTAAATTTAACATGAAATTATTAATATAGGGTTAATAAAAAGTCATAATAAAATCATATATGGTATTATATATATATTATTAATTATTATATTTATAATACACAAATATTTATTATTCATGTGTTTTTAATATGTACAATGGAATTCAATACGTAAGTTAAGGAAGTTCAATTCTCTCTATTATTTTGAGGAAACATATGAAAATTCACCACTCATTTCATTTGAGTGGTTTATATACATCCCCTTGGATATATTATATCAATAATATCACTATTTTCATTATATATATAGTTTAATTTTATGTTATTAGTTATTTGGTCTTATAATTCAATAGATTATTAAAGTTGTAAGGGATTTCCATCTAACCCTTATTTTATCAGTGAGACACATACCATATCCCCCACATGTTTCTTTTTTGTAGTTTATATATTCCCCAAGAATGTATTTTATGATTATTATATATATATTTATGAGGATTCACATTTCTATTTTTCTATATATCATTCATGAGATTTTCAGTTCCTATGTTACCAATGAAAGAAGGTATTTTTGTCTCAAATTTGCTTCTTTGAAACTTATGTTATGTCGTACACATATCTTCTTGTATTAAGGGTATATAAATCCCCTTTTACATATTATAAAATTAATATTATTCTTTTAATGATATTGTTAGTCAAATATAGTGTTATTCATTCGTGGGGGTTGCAATTTAAAGATTACAAAATGGTAAGAGGCTTATGTTATAATCACATCGTTTATCAAGATTGTTTAAAATTATGCTTACAATGATGAAATATTATGATCCATATGTTAATAAACTATTTAATTTTATTATCCTATGGTTATTAAAGGTATTTTTAAGTTATATTTCCTTTTTCAACTATTTGGTAATTAAAATAATTTAGAAAATGTTCTTAAAATAATTTATATTATTTCTCTCCTAAACAAGAAACTCGTTTTATTCCAAAACCTTATTTACTAAATGAGTTTTCGAAAATATTTATAAATTTCAAAAATTATTTAATAAATAAATTTTTACAGATTCTTAACTTTTTACAAAATGTTTTAATTTAATTTTTAAATCATTTTTCAACCAATACTCATTTGTCTTTTTCCAAAAATATGAAAAGAATCTTTTTTTAACATGCACGCCATGACCAGAATTTCTCATTGTCATGAATACTCAATTATTTCAATCATTTATAGATTTTTTTCAAATTTATTTTTAAATATATCTTTTTCATTAATATTTGGGACACATTTAGATATTAAAAAAAATTCAATGTAAAAAATGAATTTGGGAAAAAAATTTATTTATCATTTTCAAAGAGGAAATTCTATTAAATTCAAGATATATCGTAAATGGTTTTTAAATTTTACATTATATGTTTTTTAGTTTACATTAAAATAAAAGGATTTCCAAAAATTTAATGTTTTAAATATTTATTTTCAATAAAAAGTTGTCTTCCTTAAGATACATTCCATGCGATTTTTCATTCATAATAATTTTCCTTAAAATATGGCATACTTCGATGTAACATATGCTTAAATGGGGATATAAATCAAGGATATCATTTTATTTTCAATTTTAATATTTTATGATTACTAAATTTTTATTAAACTAATTTATCTTCCATAAGATATACCAGGAATATTTTTTATGAAACCCACTTCTTTTTTCATGGGTTATAACATGATGAGATGTTTAAATGATTATAAACCTATCATTTTTCGTAGTTTATTTTTGGTGAAATGTTTATGAAACCCATACTTTTTACGTGGGTAATATTATAATGAAATGATTAAATGATTATAAAATACAATTCTTTGAAAAGTGTTATTCTATGTTGATATGTTTTATGCAACCCATTTCTTCCCAAAGCCTCTTATATAAATAATATTATACGATCTTGTGGAGCATGAATTTATGGATTCTGTGATGGGTTGGACCTATATCTCCATCCATTTAGTTGTATAATGATTAATGTTATATATTATCAAAGGGTAAAAGGGAGGTTATCACAAATCCTAAAGATGGTACATGGGAGGTCATATCATTCCCAAAAAAGTTACCCATGTGGTCAGTCCAATCCAAATATGTTATGAATATCTTGGTGTGTAGCCTTGAAATTAGTTTTTCTATTATTATGTGTATTAAAATATCTATGAGTTTCTCCAATGTAATAATCTCATGGATCATGTTCTTTAATTCCCTTATGACTCATGTTTTATGAACTGCCAATAATTATTTGATGACTACATATTATGAACATTGATATATAGGGTATTGTTATCATATGTTATTATCATGTTCTCATAAAATTATTCTCACATTATTTTTATTTATTTATCATATTTAACCATACTAAGAATCAAATCTCACCCGTATTTATTCTTACATTCCTCATTATATGATGAAATAATCTATGTGGGGTATGTCTATGAATAGTTCTAAATGGTATGATCTTTTTGGAAATATAAGGACTCTACCTTATTACATTACATAATCTTAAATTTTAGTAAAGAAATAAATTCATTTAATATTTAAGATCGTTTCAAGTTTATATTTTTAGATAATTGGGATAGAATACATATATAACATTACATATTCATATAGAGATGATACCACAAAAAAGTATTCATTCCATCCAAAATATAAAACTTTTTAAATAAAAAATGTTTTAATTTACAATTTTTCATAACATTTAACTAGTCTCCCTTATTTATCATAAAAATACTTATAACCTATGAAAATCATTTAAAAACATGTGATGATAAAAACACTTAGTAATGATATAAAAATAATGAAAAAAAATAATTGTCCATTAATACTTGTAAAGTATGAAATCATTTTCAAAAAAAGACATACTTGTTACCCATATAAACTTACTTTGTGAAACATGAAATTTCCATCATATTTCCACCTAAAATATAGAACATCAATAAAACCTTAAAAATATATTTAGGAATTAAATACATAATCTGGTAACTATATCAACTACCTCGTAATTTTTAACCCTCACGGCTACCTTACAATGTAACCCTCACGACTACCTTATTGCGTAACCATCGCAGTTATACATGGCGTAACAAGATAGCCTACCTCAAAATAAAACATACCCGATTAATTTTTGGTAGATATAGGTCCCACCATTCGTTATAAACAATTCCCATGAACAAGAACCTAATAATAAAAATAGAATAATTTCATAAAAACATTGTTTTTGAATTTCATAAAACAAACTTTTAAAAGGGGTTTTTAAAAGAATTTTTTCTTATAAATATCAAATAATTGAATAAAGACTTATTAGAGTTGATTTAATATGTATAAACACTATAAATACTCATAAATGAACATAATATAACCAAAATTTATCTCACAAAGTATTTTAATACCACATAAATAATGAAGTAGAATGTTAACCCAAAAATGGAAATCTTGTTATGAATTCCCATACCATGGGTTCTCCTTATTTAAAACTAATATAAACCTCCATTATAATGGATAAAAGGGTGTTATTAATATATTTCAGAAACATATTAATTTTTATAAAACCTTATATGATCATTTCATAACATCATTTCACACTTTAATTGTTAATATTTTGTTCCTTATATTGTTTTGGGTGCGTTCTTTACATGATTTCCATGACCGATTTGTATTTGATTTTCATTCCATATGGAAATGAAATTAAATATGTGTAATAATGGTATTAATATGGTTACAAAATATATAATGATACACTAAATCATATTTTATCATATATGATGATGGATCACTAGATAAACCATTAATGATGTTTGTTTGGATTGTTTTTAGCAGTTCCTCGATAATCATGAATTTGTTTCACTATATAATTTAATTTCAGTATTATATGTTTATTATAGAAAATAAAACAGGTCAAAAATAAACTTTACATTATTTTTCAACCATTAATAGGGTTGTATCATAAGCTTTGAAGTATGTAATGGATATTAAAAACACATCACCCACGATTTTGGTAAATCTGCACATCATGGATGGTGTTTTTATTTTTAGAACAAAGGGGAGAAGAGAGGAAGGATGATGATGAATATTTTACATGAAAATGATAAAATATTGAATATATAATATTCTTTAGATTTCATACCTCTTGGAAATGTGTAGGGAAAGAGAGTATAAGAAAATAAAGAATTGGAAAGAAAACACATGAAAAAATAACAAGATTCATAACTCTTGATCTCTTCTCCTCGAGATCTTGGTTAAGGCCTTTGGTTTTGGCATTTTGGTGAGATCAGAAGATTTTAGACCTGGGGAAGAGCTATTAGGAGAGTATTTGGATTAAAATAAACATTTTTAATGGCTTAAGAGGTGTGTAAGAAAGAGGGGAATGAGGGTAGTGGAGGAGAGGAGAGATTTTACAGTATTTTAATACTTATTTTAATACTTTTTCTTAATACTAAAAATAGTCTTGATTCAGTTTTCCCCAAATTGTAATAATTTCATTTGAGTTTGAACTAGGTTGTCTTACATCTGCCTTGCATCACCAAGGATGCATTAAAACAACTACTTACTATTTATTGTAATTTATCGCATTTTACTATTCATAAAAAATTATATTCTTTCCTAAAAATCCAAAAATTTCACCCTACCCATTTTTTTATTGTGTAGAAATAAAAAATGAACTCCATTTTTAAAATTAATTTTATAAATATTATTAATTTAATGTTTAAATATACTCATAATTTGTTCAAAAATAGCAATTTTAAATCTATAACTCATTTATCAACACCTTGAACAATTAATCAACATCTCAATGTCATATAATCTCAAGAAAATAAAATAATAATATGAATTACTATTCATAAGTGGAATATTACTATTAATATTAACATTCAAAAGGTTATGTTACTATTCACAAAAAAAAAACGAGTTGGTTCTATCAGCCTCTAAATATCTTACTGATCACAACTGTAGATGTCCATTTTTTGAAATTCAAATCATTGAAGAAAAAATTTATGTTAATAGGATGGTTATAAGTATCTACTTAAAAAAATTCATGCAGTAACATTTATTTTCAAAAAAATGGTGGGTGTTACAGGGAAACACTGAATATTTTTCACTATATTAGAAGATTGTTTTCCAAGTGTCCAAATACACTATACTATTATGGTCCTCAGGCATGTGTTTCTTTAATGTAATAAATATTCATCTAAAGAGATTTAATATCTATCCCACCATGTATGTATTATATTCATTTCTGGAAGAGAATATCTAATGGAGGTATTGGATCACCTAGGACATGAAATTGAAGGTGATTTTGGGTTCCCAGACTCCTCAATTCATTCACACATTGATGAGGCTTCTGCTGCTACCATGTCATCTCGATACCATCTTATTCAAGTTATTTGATAACAATTATTGGTTTTTTATTCTGATCCTAAATTTTCATATGTACTTGTTCTCAGTGATCAGGCTCCTCTAGTCCACGTTGTACCTCTGGATAATAAGTCCCCTCTTTCTCTTCCCTATGTTTCTATAAAAGATATTCAGATGAGAACCAAGGTGAATGATTTATTCTAATATAAATAGATAAATTATCACAAAATAATTGAGAAACACAATATAAAATAACTAGTAAAACTGAACATAAATTATAAATAAACATAAAGTACAATAAAAATAAATAAGAAAATAAAAACAACCAAGGTGAACACTAAGACTCTATGTGACCATCAGGGTCACTTTATGGTCTCAAACCCAATGTCACCCATTGTGATAAAAACTAAACTGCAACATCTACCAAAATATAAAAAAAAGAACAAAATATACGTGTGAGTGTTATTACATGGTAGGTATGCCCGAAAAAGTCTACTCCTAATGCATTTCTTTAAACAAAAGGATAATCAATTCCATGTTTGAAATAAATTATATGAACCATAGGTTTTTTAATATTTTCTCGTTAAAACAAAACACGGACCATTTCACTATTTTACATTTAAACCCATATTCTTCTTCAAGAAGGAGTAATTATAATATTAGGGGTGGTAGGATGATGTTTTCACAAAAAAAGTAGCAAGAAGTTGTAAAACATTTTTAAATTATTTTATAGAAATATTTTTAAAACCAAAAAATTAATTTTAACCAATAATTACAACAGGAAAGTGATCAAGATAAGTGGTCACATAACAAGGTAAATGTATGATAGAAAGTATGCATAACTAACCAATTAATCCTCACAATAATCTTTCATAGAAAACTAAGTGATGAAGTACATGAGAGAACCTTGGATATCAGTCGGTATTCTAGAACAAACTATACATCGGACTCATTCCATAGGCATGCCTCACACGATGACATAAATTCTCATCCACACACCTGGTTCTTTCCCAACCTCATCCAACTATGGGGTAATATCCCAAAGTATAGAATGGTACGTACTAAGGGACACTTTTCAAAGAACAATACTAATATAGTGTTGCAACCATTCATAGATAATCAAATAGTTATATTATGTTCCCAAGTCAATGTTAATATGTGGTGATCCAATCAAGAAAAAAAGAAACCAACCACATATACATATATCACAAGCACAAGTTTCTTACACAAGAATCACCACAATCACACTAAGGATCAATCCCTTTCCATTAAAATATTTTATCATAAGGGATTATACACCATGGAACACACAAAGGATTTAAAATAAAGGATGAAATGAGATTATACAAAGTTATTTTTCATGTGAACCAATTTTTTTACAAAACATTCATATAGGCCTCAAGAACCCTATGAGAAACTACCCATTTCATATAAATTACATCACGTAATTCTCAAATCTAAATACATATAAAAATAAATTTATGAAACCAAACCATATTTTTAGAAAAAATTAGCATTTCAAAGCCAAAACCATGCCATAGAAATCACAAATCAATTAAAAAATACCACAATCAATTTTATCAAACACTTTAGGGTACAACACTATAATAAAATAATTCTATATATATCCAAAAGAATAAAAAAAACCACCTATTTTTATAGAAAAATTATTTGAAATATCATAAATCACTAATTAACATATACGAAAGATTTTTAAATCAATAAATCAACAATTTTTAAATTTAAAGGACAATTGAAAAGGGAAACCTACCTTAAAACACAAGTGGTTCAACAATTCCAATGTGAAACAACTTCACAAGGGATATAAGAAGAAATAACATTCAAGACTAACCTTAAAAACACAAAACCTAAAATTTAAACATAAAGAAACATGAATAATATATCTACAGGGCCATGTAAGAAGAGAAACCACCAGGAAAATGGAATAATAATGAAGGGTAATAGGATAAGAGGATAATACCTTTATAAATCACAACAAAAAAATGATGAAAAATGAAAATCCTCCCCTTGGGAGAGGATATGAAGCATTGATAAAGAGGGAGGGGTCTTCCTGGTGTCGCATGTGCCAACAAAGTAGGGATTGGGCATTTTGGCGTTAAAATTTTAGAGGGTGGAAGATGAGTTTCCTATTTTAATTGACATGGGAACTATTAGTTGATACACTATAAGATTTCTCAAATTGTGCACCTATCGTGCGTCCCTCAATGGAAACAGTAGTCATCCACATGGTTCGGCTACTCAGTATGGTAAACCATGTGCCAACCATATGATATAGTTCTGCAAAAAATTGCAGAACCATGAACATGTCTTCCATGTGGGTTTCCTAACCTTGCATAGGCCATGTACCCTCGAACAAAGGCACTAAAAGACATGCATAGTTTCTCCAAGGATCCTCATGGTTGGAATAAAAATGTGAACAACTAGTGAAACTAAAACCATGAATGTTCAAAATGAATATAAAAGTGATGCAGAACTAGGAGGCCACATTGTTTCCCCTTAACTGTACACCAAAACCATCCAATATATTGAAAACACCCCAAAAAAATTTAAATCTAGAACACACAAAATCTGAATAGGGAAATTAAAAAAGACAAGTAAGAATACGTAAAATTAAAAAAATTAAAACTAAGTATTGAAAATATTTAATGTAGTAGAAATGGCTATTTGAATTTTCACATCAAAAAATTTTCTACATGAATTTAATGTTCTCTCACACTAAAATGTATCCACTTTATCTGACCATAAAACATTATAAAAAAGCCACAATATATCATCATGAAACATTATTCATTTATATATAATGACATATAAACCATATTAGTCATCTTCAGAGTTAGTGAGTACTATAAGAATGGATATAAACCAATACAACAAAATAGACCAGTGAAGAACCATATGACCAAAAACCATCCAAAAACCAGGATACAAATCCATGGGGATCATCCCTGAGGTAAATGAAAATTTCATGTTCTATAGTTTATTTTTTTTTAAAAAAATTGAAATTATTACAAAATTTCTCACGGATTTATAAATATTGTATAAATTAAAAAAAATAGTCATATGAAATGAGGTACCAATGTTAAAAATTTTCTTTCAATGATATATGATTTCTTCAATTTCATATGAAATTTTCTGATGCATACAATATAATTTTTCAGAGTCATATAATATTTTTTTAAGCAACATGATTTTCTCAAAAACATATGAGGAAAATTAATGAACATTTTCATAGACATAACTCTTTCTTACATAGACTATAATCATGTTTCCACATATATTCAAATGAGTTTTACATATTCCACAAAAAATACTTATATTAATGCTTATGAAAAACAATAACTATCATTTTAAGATAATTTCAACAATATTTTTTCATAGAGTTCAAAAAAATTGAATTTCGATAAGTTTATATTCCTTATTCAGGAAATTTTATTGACATGCCAAATAAATATATATATTCCAAAATATTAATTAAATCGATTTGGAATTTTATATTAAATTAATAACATGGGAGTGGTTTTTCAAAACATACATAACATTTCTAAATAAATTTAATGATATTATTCAATTATTATATTATTTATAATCAAGGATGGATACTAGTGATTGGCTTTAAAGAATAAACCAAATGATTATAAAGATCACAGAGTTTATAAAATTTGAATTAGAAAATGAATGAATGTTATTATAAAACTATAACCAAAAGAACATACATAACATGTGAGATAGAAAAACTCAATATTGTTATTTTTTAGATGAGAAGATGATGATGATTTGAACAAGATGAATAATGAATTTTTGTTTGAAAAAAAAACAAGAATAGAATTAGAAGTTATTAAATGTGGGGTAAATTTTGATTTTATTGTTAATTAATTTCATCATTAATAATGTTATAATTGAATCAATGATCAAAAAATATTCAAAATCCCTATTGACTAAATTCACTAATAATTGGAATATTGTCCACTTAATCACTTAAAAACTCAATCATGTTATTAAAATCAATAAGTATATTTCAATTAGAGAAGTAAATCACAAATGAAGAAAAAACAAGTGAAAAACAAGATTATTTGAATTCTAAAATATTACCAATAAATCATTTTATAATTTTATCAAAAAATTGTTCATAAAAAATATCATCAAAAATAAAGAATCTATAATAAGATTAATAATATTCCCTTATACATTATCTTATAAATGAGCTCCTTCTCTTCCTAAATCTCTTATCTTGGTATCTTCCCAATAAGTCTTCAACAATGTTTCATCTATGAATCAATAATTACTACATTATAGTTCCTCATTGATTACATCACATATTATATTTATGGTGCCAAACATTTTATAACATAAAATAATTTGACGTGGAGGCATATGGATGATCATTTTACACCATTAGAAAAATAATTACAACAATAATATTCTACATAGAAGAAATTTTGGACCTGTACATGCTTCTAACAAGGCATACACCATGAAACTTTTCATCACATCATTTATTTTCTATCTATTTCCAGTAACATCCCGACAAAATTATTCAATAATAAAGTCTACATTTTCACAATGTTACAATATATTAAAAACATATTATAAAATTATTTCATAATGATTCCATAACATATCATATGGTATTCATAAATACCTAAACAAGAAATAGGAAATGAAACCACACACATTTCATCGGAAAATTCTCTACTTATGTACATAATTGTTAAATTCTCCAAGAATATGGTGTGCATTTTAACTAATATGTTGAATTTGTAATAATAAAAAAATTGAACCCCCCGTTAACTTTAAATACAAATAATATAATAAAAATAAATAAATTACAGATCAAATAGCCACTCAATTTCACATTAGGTAACAATTTATCTAATCACTAAAAGTAGTCATCATCCTCATGAATAGATCAAGTAAAAGAAATATTCGCTTCCACTTTGATCCAAGATTCAATAGTGTCAATATCACCTATCATGGTTATCACAATTTTTTGTTAGGAACCCTAATTTATGATATTGACTTCAACTCATCCTTTCTATCCATGCCCAAATTCTACAGCAAACATTAATATATCTCACTTCACATATAAATTCAATATTTCCTCTAATAAAATTTTTTAAATCTTAATTTTGTATTAAACTCTATAAATGATCCTAGACCTTCAACACAAATTCTAGCTTCATAATAAAAATCACAGCCAAAAGTACTTAATCCTAATCAAACACACCACATGGATCAGTTTTTTTATTATGCATTGGATTTTAGACACTCATTTTCTAATGGATTCCATAACATATATATAAACATGGGATTGATTTATCTTCTTTAGATATCAATAATAATATAAAAACATGTATTAATATTGAAAGTGTATGTATTTTAATGTGTTATATTAATTTTAAAATTATTTTGTGTTTTCAATAATTTCTTCCTCATTACAATTTACCAATTTCAAGAAAATAATTAATAATTTTTCAATTTCATGTTTTAATAATTTGAATTGTCACATGATTTAATGATTCTTAATGATTGTCTTATTTAATTTAATTAATGTTAATATATTTTTGGTTCTTTAATATTTTTTAGTGTTACCCAAACTGAGTATCCTAGGATAGCCCTCAGCTACACTAAGGGATCCCAATGGGCCAATCCCATTGGTGGGATTACTTTGGAAGACCAAATGGAGGCATGAAGGCTAGGTTATGCATAGCACACTGAAAGATCAATCAGGAATATATATAAGTCCCATAGTTCATGAATTTTTTTGGCTTCATTTTTATGATGGGCTAGTGTATAAGGCCCCTGAGAATTCCTAGTGGGGTGTAGGTGATAAACCACTCTGACAGCTCATGGTAGGAGTGGTCCATATTTATTGTTTCACCACTAACACACCATAATAAATATTTTGTGAAAAAATGTGAATTATTTCCACTTTTCACCCTATTTAAAAAACTCATATAGTGCTCGACCATTATATCAATGACCAGTGATCCATCCTATCTATTTTGTATCTCACGCTCGTATTTTGAACCCCCACACATCTCTATAATTCATGATATAGTTTTATTCATCTTCGCCAATGTTTTTTCATGTCACTGGTGTATGGAACTTTTTTATTGAAACCATTAAACAACTTTGACTACTATTACTTATCACCTCTACTCATCATGAAATAATATTTTGAATCATCATATAGTATATTGAATTACGGTAGCACATTTCTTTTCTTCCAACAATAGATCTATTTTTATTTTTACTGTTGGCCCACCAGTAGTTCTCAACAATTATCCTTATCAACCATGGTGCCTCCTTTATTTTGGTTTTATAACCGTTAGATGGTTTATCCCACTGTTACATAATGTTAGATCATTCTTCAATGAAAACACTTTTGGATCAATGATGGATATTTTTCAACGGTCAATCATTTGACCCAGATGGTAGCACTATTATCACTTTTTTTACCATTGAAATCCAACGATATCATTTTTCCACCAGTATCATATTTATTTTCCACTGGTAGATTCTCTATTTCTCTTCTATTATATTTCCACTGGTATCACCTTTAAGATTATTTGGTAGAGCATTAAAGTATTCCTTATTCTTCTATTTTGGTATTTTTATTTTTGGTAGCACTTCTTCTCTATTAGAAAGTGTCATGTGGATAGTTTATTCTTATTTGTTTTTGAAATGCTTCATTCCTCAGGTTTTGGCAGTATATTATTCAACTATTTTGGGTTTTTTTATAATTGGAATTCATCCAATGTTATGTCATTTTCCACCATTGTACATCTCAAAAATTCGGTAATCTTTCACCATTTTACATCCAATGGTCTCATATTTTTTCATTCATCTCCTGAATCTTTTAGTTTCTGGGTGGCTTAAAAATTGTTTTACATTTTGTTAGATGTTTTTATTTTATGATTCTCATTGGAACAATAGCTAATTTATAGTGGAAGTAAAAAATAATCAACCTCACTTTGTTTTTAACTGTAGAAAAAATATGTAGTCGCTCATTATTTTCATATGTTGAAAAAATTAACTACTTATCTCTTTTTTAACTGTATATTAATAATCCAAAGTTAGTAAAATTTTATTTTCCAATTTTTTTATCCTTTTATATTATTGGTGTTGTTAAAATAAACTATATTTTTAATGTTGTATTTTATTTTTTTCAAATAAAAATTTTGTTTCTGTAATAAATAATTGTACCAACATTTATTAAGTACACAATTTTACTCTATTTTTACTAGATTTAGTTTTCTATATAATATAAATGCTTATATTTTTATTACAATTGATTAATATTTGTGAATTGTTTACAATTGTTAGATTTAAAATATTAAATGATATTTTTTAATATTTCAATATGAAATATAAATTTCATTTGTTATGTTTTATTCATCATGGATTTTATAGGAAATGGTAATAGTCATATTCTTTTATTTTTATACTCTATCTAGTGTTGTGTAGATATTAGAC
This sequence comes from Viscum album, assembly GCA_963277665.1. Classification (NCBI taxonomy): domain Eukaryota; kingdom Viridiplantae; phylum Streptophyta; class Magnoliopsida; order Santalales; family Viscaceae; genus Viscum; species Viscum album. Next base: position 478,082,540 of record OY728140.1, read on the forward strand.
ATGGACACACTTCTAGAATATCATAGTCTTAATGATTTGAGAGTCATGTTTATGGATCCAAACAATAGTAGTTTATATCTTTTGAAAAACATTACTGGATATACAACTTAAACAATTAATATACCACTCAATTGTTAATGATCTTCTACTATTTCTGTACTCTGACTATGATCATTTAATAACTTCAGCATTGGCATTGTTTCATTCAAGTTGACAATGATGATGAAAATTGAACATCAACTAAAATTGTGATCATATTATAATTCATATATTTTTTTATTCGTGTAATGTTTTTCTTTTTAATTTTATTTAGTTTAATATTGTTTATGATTTTCCCAATCAAAATCAAGTCTGACTTCATCAGGTTCGTCGACCACTTAAAAGGAAGTCTGGGTTGTGACACCAAATCTAAATTTAGGTAAACAGACTAGGTTGTTCTCCAGTATTAGACTTGTTTGTGCTTATGGGTTCCTATAAAATGAAGTGTCTATAATAATGATTTTATACCTTTAAAAGTTTGTTTCTTATGGTGTATCAGTCTCTTCAAGGGGTAGAGTAGATTGAGGAGTATACTATATTATTATTTATCCAAACCACTTTAAATATTGTTGTTCTTTATTTTTATTTCTACTGAGACTCATTTCAAGAACACTACACATACTACATATTTTTATTTTTTAATCTATTATTGATTTTTTTCATTTAATTTTTATAATAAATATTCAACAGTAGTCATATTTTCCATCATTATTGATCCAACAATTGGTTGTAGATCTTGGTTAGTAGTTATGTTGTTCTGATATCAAATAATTGTTCATAAAACCTTATCTCTAATAGGTTAGTCTTTCTGTTTTTTATTTTTAACATTGTGAAAACCCTTTTTCATAGAATTAATTATCATAGAAACAAAAATATAACAACTCCTTTAATATGGTATGTATAAATGCAGATGATAGATAGATTCCAAAAAAATAATGTTCTTTGATGGAAGTGACTACTGTTACTAGTAAGTAAAAATGGATTCTTACCTAAATCTGTTAAGTGTGGATCATAACAATATCATGGATAAGCTATATGAGTTACTAAAAGTTGATATTGGGATACATTTTGGAAATAACACCAGAAAATATGCTTTGAATTATAATGTTAATTTTTCTTCTATTGTGATATTATTAAGAGTGTTTATAACTATGATTTATCTTGGAAGACAACCCAAGACATTTAGAGGATGCAAAATGGGACTCATTATGGTACTAAAAAGCATAATAATACCAAGATAATAATGATTATAGAATAATACAAGGACATCATGATGAGAGACGAAGAATCTGTAAACCAGATGTTCCATTCATTTACCAGTATAACTTGTGGTATGAGCTCTCTTGGAAATATTTTGGACATCAAAAATCAATTGAAAAGAGTACTGAGATATCTTCTAAAGTATAGAGAGTAAATAAGTTGGGCATCAACGAGATCAATAATTTTACGGAGAATACATTAGATGAAATAATAGAGACTCTCTTGAAGTATGAGGTATAGCAAAAAACTATTGGTGATAAGGACTCTACTAAAAAATGTATTTATTTTAAATAAAATGTTATTAATACCGTTAGTGACACTGAATCTTATTACTCATAATGTGATGAGGACATATCTCACTTTAATATTAATTTTTCCATTTTTATCAAAAAAAGTTAGAAAGAGGATGTTTAAGAGAATGTCCAACAAATACTATAAGAATGGTAATAATAATAATAATAAGGATGTTATTGAATTTAAATATTATGAGTATATAAAGAAAGTTCACATAAGGACCGACTAGAATGAACATAAACATTAATATGTACACAAATAGAAAATAAGAAAAAAATCCTTGTCTGATTGTTGGGACTACTTAAATAGTGCTGACTCAATTGGTGATTCTAGGAGTCAACAAGAGGCATGAATTATCTCCATGATGGGTATGAAGTATGTTTTAAATAATTTCATATTTAATTAGTTTATAAATCTAACAAATTTTGATCATAATATCTTCTCTTGAAATAAAACGAAAATTGTTTCTATTTCTTGTTATGATTCTAATTATGTGAAATCCAAAGTTAAGAAACTACTTAAAGAAAATGAAGAATTAAGTAATGATGGGGTCCAGTCAATTAAAAATTATACTGAATTAAAATTTGGAAAAAAATATGATTAAATAAATTGAAAAAATTAATATGGAATGTAATAATTTAAAATCATATGTTTCCCATAATGATAAAATTAATGAGGATTCTAATTCTGATTTGTTAAAAAAAGATTAAAACGAAAGGGTTAAAAAAATTCTTAGAGTTAATGATAAAGATCAAGATAGAATAATTAATTTATTTGTGGATGATCTAACTAAAGTGTAAAATTTATGTATGAAATTAAAGCAAGAAAATATAAAATAAGAAACAATTATTTTCTATCCATTGAATTTTTTTTATAGATTTAGACACTATTTAAAAAGCCAATAAATATTTCAAAATTGAATTTATTTATATGAATAGTGATTTATATTATTTTATTAATGGAATTAACAATATGATAAAATTATGTATTTAAGGAATCATAAAACTAATAAGAAGGATTTTGGATACATAAGTATAACACCATGTTCAAATAAGACTAACATTGTCATAATCACAAAAGGAAGAATTTCTTGTGCAAAATGTTTTAAATAAATAATGGAAGGGAATTTTTCCAATGAGTGTCCACTAAGATTTACAAAAATCTTTTAGGAATACTAAAACATTCATTTCTAAATATTATTTTTCTCATCAGCCCACTAGTAAATTATTATTATCTATTTCGGTGCAAATAATTTTTTATATTAATACTATTGGACCAAAGTTAGTATGTATACTAAGACATTATTTTTAAATTTTTAATTTCAATAAATCTTCCTTTTAAGTGTCAGTGACATATGTTATTTAGATAATGGCTACACAAGGCACATTATATGTGATATTTTAATATTTTTATCATTTAATTCATGTGATTTTGGCATTTTCACATTTGGAGAAACATGAAAATTCATTATAATGGGATTTGGGATGTTGGTTTTTCTAAGTTAGTTATTATTCCAAGATTATTATATGGACATAGTTTATAAAATTATCATATAAGTATGTCATTGTTATGTGATGATGGATTAATTTGTATATCTTAAAATGAAAAATATAATGTTATGAAAAATAAATTATTATTATTTTCATTAAATTGAAAATGAACTGTATATACTATTGATTGTTCCTATTTAACAAAACAAAAGGTTAGGTGTTTGAATGTTCTATAACCATATGACATTATATTTAATAGGATTCTTGGGAATGAGAATTTTATAGTTTCTCACAATATGTCAAACCATAAACAGTTTCAACATTTCCCATGTAATGCATAAGTAATTACATAATGTGTCATTCTTGATTAAAAGTTAAAAAACACAAAGAAATATTTAAATATATAAATGATTCTATTAATACTATATGTTTATAATTATTAAATATTGAATTATTTGGACCTATACAACAAGTTATTTTTTGTGGTAAAAGGTACTTATTTTTAAATATAGTTGATTATATTAGATTCTTATGGATTTATTTCATACCCCTTAAAAATGAAACATTATACAAATTTTTCAATTTCTACAAGATTATGAAAAATATAAAAACTCCTCTAATCGTCTATATTATAAGTGAGAGAGGATGTGATTATTTGAATTTATAATTTGATAAATTTGGTGAATTTAATTGATATGAACATTTATTCTTATCCTCTAGGACACAAGAATAGAAAGGTGTGTTATAAAGAAAGAACATATCTATTTAAGAAATCTATATGACTATTATAATGGTATTTAGTATTATAACTAAATATTTTTGGGAGGAAGATATAAATATATCATATCATGGGTGAAATAAATTTTATATTTGACCATTCCTAAATAAGAAACCTTATGAACATTCCAAATGGTTCAAACCCACAGTTGGATATTTCATGGTATTTTTTTTGTAATGTATATATCATAAATAAAATATATAATTTAGACAAATTCATATCTAAAATATATTAAGTGATATTTTTTTGTTCTTCAAATGAAATATAATATAATACATTATTAAATAAGAAATATTTCATTATAGAGTAATCTGTGTATATTGTTTTTAATAAAACAAATTCCAATAAGAAGGATAATGAATCTTTTAATGAAAATGATGAGTTTAAAAAATTTCATTTTAGTGAAGATAAGGATCAGGGTAATGATAATGCATAATTTTAAGGGGATAATATATCTTCTCAAATAGATCTGATGTAATGTAAATCTCTTAATGATCACTCTATTAAAAATATAATTGGTAATTTAGAATCTCACATTCCAACCAAAAAATCTATATTAATTTAATTTACTAACTCTGGATTTGTTTTTCTAACTTTTTTTAGATAAATATTGAAAATTCTATATTTTATTCAAAATTTGATTAATTCTATGCATGAAGAATTTAAATTTGAATGGAAAAAAGTGTCAGAGTTAATTTATTTTCCAATGTATAAACTTGTTATTGGAACTAAATTTATTTTTCATAATAATCATTATGAAGATGAAATCACCGTTAAAAATACAGAAAGACTAGTATCTCAATGTTATTCCCATGAAGAGGGAATTTATTTTGAATATTATTTTTATTTTTCTTCTAAGATGAATCAAATAATAATTCTATAATTATTTTTGTTATTTTAAAAAACTGAAATTATTTCAAATACATGTAAAATTGTCTTCTAAAATGGAATTATTTCAAAGGACATTTATATTACACAACCCCCAGGATTTGAAATTGAGAAGTTTCTAAACATTTTTTCTAAGAATTGTAAAACCTTATATAGTCTTAAGAAATCTCTAAGATCATAGTATGATATACATATCTAGTTTTTATTTCAAAATGATTTTTCAATGGTAAGATAGATCTGACATTATTTATTAAATGTGTTTAAAATGAGATATTTATTATTCAAATATATTTTTATTATATAATATTTTGTTCAACTAATGATTATTGGTGTAATGATTTCCTAAAATAATGTCAAGTGAATTTTACATGAGATTAATGGTTTAATTAAAGAAAAATTTCATTGGTTTCTAAACTAATCAAGTGAAATGTGGTATTTTATTAAATCAATATATGTATGATAATGTAATAGAAAAGATATTTAGACTTAATTCTAGTAAAATGATTAAAACACCCATCAAATCTAATGAAAATAAGTTGGAATTATATGAATTTGTAAAGTTGGCTGATTTTAAATTTCACACAGGCATGATAGGCTATCAATTGATTCTCAAATCCTCTAGACCAGAAATCAAGTTCAAATTTTTCTATTTTTCTTGGATTCAGTCAAACCCCAAATAAAGTAACCATAAATCTACTAAAAGAGTAAAAATATATATCAAAGGTAATATATGTACTAGACTATTCTATTCAAATGAGAATTAATTTGATTTACTGTCTTACTCTGAATATGAATTTGGACGTTGTAGACATGACCAAAAATGATATATACGTATGTTCCACCTTTTAAGAAAAAAATTAACTTCATGGATCTCTATGAAAAAACATTCAATAGAACAATCAAAAGATAAGGTATAATATGTTTCTTCTGCTAGTTATTTTTTATGATTTTTTTGTATAAAATAATCTTGGTCTAATTTTAATATATGTTTTCATAAAATTCTTATATACATAGATAAATAAAGTTCTATTTAAATTCTAAAAAACCTCTAAAAAAACTCTAGAAAAAAAACACAATGATATTTTATTTCATTATCATTCTGATCATGTAAATAAAGGTGATATATGTTTAGAATTTTTTCCTAATGACAAATAGTTAGCTAACATTCTTAAAAATCCCTTAGATTCTATTAAATTTGAGAAAATATAATATGAAATAGAAATTTTATATTCTTAAAATATATATTAGTATAATCATTGTCCCTAAATATGAATCTATATGGTTTTTAATTGAATATTATTTTCAACTCTGATTAAACGATAATCTTATCATATAGTTTAATAATGCATTATTATACTATAATATTATCTTAATTATACTTTATTTTAATAATGCATATATTTATTTACTCTCATTAAAATATTTTACTTTTTTACTTTTACTAGTATAGACTTTTTTTTAAAAGTGACTCTATTTTATATATAAATCTACCTTTTTATATATTTAAAAAAGGGGTATATTTTTATAATAATTAAAAAAATTGATTTTTAATTTACAAAAATGGGTAGATTGTTAGAATTTGAATGAGGTTCTAATACTATTTTCATGGCCCATCCCCTAGGGCCCATGTCGTGACTCCCCCAAGATGGCCTCCCGAAGGCCTTGGGTTGGCGACTAGTGTCGAAGGCGTTAACCTTTAAATGGGAGGAATTTCCCTAAGTACCCACACACACAGACACACACACACAACCACATCCCAAAAACATGAAAGGTAATCATGCATGCCACTAAAAAACCACTGAGTAAAATTTCTAGTTGTAGATAAAATAAAACAAAATACTAACCCAATACAAGACAACCAAAACCCAGAGAGTACAAAAGATCTCTGCAACCCATGCACTGAAAATATGACCTAATGGTAACTTTAGAGTAGCTACTAAAAGTTGTTGAAGTATTCCATGGCTTCATGATCTCACTGGGCCCAACCTAGTCCTAGGCCACCAAGCCCTCAGTCTAGGTTTTAGTTGTCTTCACCAGACACAACACGTGTGGGTGAATCCCATGTAGGGGTGAGTAAAAAAATACTCAGTAAGGACCTCTAAACACAAAGAAAAGACAAAAAGGAAATTATACACATGATACAGTAAGATCATGCTGGTATAATCTTGGATATTGAAAGAAAGACCACAAGTTGTATCACTAAACACCTTCAGATAATTGGGTACTCCTCACAAATGTGTACTATGGGTATGTTGGGTAACACGTATTCTATCCACATTGTGGGCCAACCAGGTCACACAGAGAAACTTCCCACTAGCCTTGGACTATTGTGGTACACATCCCTGATGTGTATTGTGGGTATGCTTGGTTACACAGAGCTACTCCCCAGCACGGGCTTGCTGAGTCACATAGAGTTGCTTCCCACTATGTCCATCATACTAAGCTAATACATCCTGGTGAGTATTGTGGGTCTGCTAGTTCACACAATGTTGCTCCCCACCGTGGGCCTGCCAGGTCACATAGAGCTCTTTCCCACTAGGCCATCTTTTATGATCCACACTGGGTCGATTGTCAGTAGTCTTTGGGGAACACTCGTCAATATGATCTTCACAGGTAGTGCACTTGATTATTGAAGAAACCACTCCTCAAAACATTCATCATATTCTAAAGTCCAATAATGTATCCCTAGTTAATTCCCAATGATCTACCTTTCCGCGAGGGTTCCAATTCCACAAACAGTTCATCAATCGGACCCTCGGTTTGATATATATTGGTGTTTTAGTAAACAGGGTCTGGTTGTGTCTGGGCCCAGTCCAACTCGCCCGGACCAACCTGTGGGTCCCGCATGACCCAGGCTAGTTCGACTAACCCGATCAGATCTAATTTGGGTCATGGTCAGCCCAGTCCAGCCTGAACAGCAGGCTAGTCCCATGGGGTCTTGTCGGACCTGGCCCTTTTCAGTAGGGGGTCCAACCTTCCTAGTCACCCGACAACTCGGTCCCATCTGACCCAACCTGAAACCAACACCCTCTTTGTTCCCAGCGTAGGTTGCTCAGCATCCCGGTGTTATTTCACTAGCATGGTCCACTAAAGCAGTTCACCTTTTATTCCATCTCGGGCCATGTAGTGGCCCGACTTGCAGGCCCTAGTCCGGCCCACAACTAGCAGGCTGACCTCCTTTATCCTGGATGTCTAATAGCATTGGGTTTAGGGCATTGTGGGATGCTAAGCTAGCTGTGTTTTGTTTCTCACACATGGTTGCTCGACCATGTGCCAGTAGAGATCCATGGCATGGGCTGCCCACTATCACAGCTAAGGGACCGTGTCCCAATCTACATGCCACCATCGAGAGTGTCGGCAGCTCTTGCTACCTCGCCACAACTCGAGATGGTAGTTGCTGCCGCCCTTGGCGGGTCTTCATGGTATTTCACCACCAGCCCACTGTTGGTGCCTCCCACGGACCACAGGATCTGTTCCAGCGGTCTGTTCTTTATGATTTTTGTGCCTTTAGCCTCCATGGGGATCTGACTTCCTAACTAACACATCAGAACATTCTTGTCTCTATTTCAATGGTTCATCGATGAATAATGCACAAGGAGGATGGTCTTGGACCATGTTTGTGTCATAATTCTCCCTCTTCATTACATTTTAAACATAGAGAGGTTTATGATTAATGTTATATCATCCAAATAATTAATCCTAATACAAAAAACTCATGAAAAGGAACCCTCCCACAAGAATAACCGATCTGCAGATCAACCATTTCGTGGGTTGATCTATGTTTGTTGTTTCATAATGAAGAACAAGAAAAGAAATCCAAGTCAAAAAAACCCCTACCTTAAGAAGGTTTATAATTTGTGTCGATCCATTCGAAGTCATTGGTGTTCATCAATCTATGGTCGTGGATCCATTCTCTAAGGTTTCTTCACCATTTTTGGATTCTCTGGTATTCCTTGTTAGTGAGAAATCATATGTTGTACATTATAGAAACTATATCTCTGATTCTCCAACCCCTTATCTCATTAAAAGAGAAATGTGTCACAACATTTCTATTATGCTACATCGCTACATCATTACATTTTTTCATTTATGAAATACTATATCTATTATTCTTTTGTTAAAAATTATCTATGTTATTTAATTTATGGAATAAAATTGTCAGCTCATCGTAATGATGTAGAGAAATAGTTCTTTTTGAGTAAAATAATATTTTCCATTTTATTTTATTTTTTTCTCAAAACGTTCAAAATTTAACACTTTCCCTTGACCCGCACTAGTCAAGGATATGTCTATTATTAGGTAATTTCCTTGTTTACGATGCAAAAGTGACCTAAAAGATTCATACTAGGAAGCCGTTTAAAAGTTTCCAAAACCACGCACACGCACTACTTTAATTTTCTAAAAACAATTCAAAAACAATCTGCCACCCTCAATGTGTTTCTGACAAGTTCAACCTCTACCTAAGAGTAACATTAACTCATGAGCTCAATTTTATTCTTGGATTTCCAATCTGATTTACCATTTATGAGTTATAAGTATTTGAAAAATATAATAATTGCTACATGTTTATTTTATTTATGGCCAAAAACTAACTGCCACTATTGGCCCATGCTAGCCAACATTAGGCTCTCGATAGAGAAATCATATCATCATGACCTCAATGGTGGTCTCATATTTCCAATTTGGGTCACCATTTGTGAGTTATAAGAATTTTAGAAATAAAATAATTTTATTTAATTAAAATATTTATTGTTATAAGATTTTTGGGTTTTCTCACTTGAGACTTGCACCGACTAAACTTAAGTCACACCTAGTGTGATCCGGCCATCCTAAAAGCAATAGATCCCAAATATATCTAATCTGTACACTCATTTAAGATTTATTACACTTTTTCATTAAAACATCTGACATGTGCTATTTAAAAATTATCATTTTTAGATGGATCATTCCAGGGACTTCAGGCCTCGAAATCACTCACTGTCTAAGTGCTTAGTCTCGAAATAAACCAATTTAATTTAATGAAATCCTTTTATTCAATGGAATTAAATTAGTCTCTCCTTTAAATATTTATGTCTTCATTATGAAAAGTAAGTTCTAATCAAACAAAAGGGGTTACTAGGCACGAATCTGAGCCTTCAACTCTCATTTTCTCTCCTAAAGACTCCCACGCTTCTGATGAAAATGCAATGGAGGGATTTACCATCCATGAATGATCCTCCAATTTCAATCCTCGACCTCTACTATAAAGGCCATAGAATACACCTTTCTGTCAAATCTCTAGCACATAGAGGCATCATGATCCCTCTACTAGACTCTACTCTTTTGTAGTTTGGAACCGGGCCGACTCGGTGAGTCGGTCAATGTTAACCGACATGGTATTGTCTCTCTTGTATGTATGTTTTAAAACCATCAAAAATTCCATCAATATTCCATCCCACAACCACGCTGGTACCCTAAGGAGTTGAGTCAATCCTACTAGAACTTGGTGCCTAGCCTTCACTTGCTGAAAAATGAGGTATTTGGAAACAAACTCTGCCACTTCCTTCTTCATCCTCAGCCACCAGTATAGATGTTGGAGGTCCTGGTACATCTTCACTAAAACTGCATGCACAACCAAAGGGAATGTATGGAAGTCCCTCAACACCTCATCCCACAATTCCATTTTTTATTATGGTTCACCCTCTGAAAAGGATGATGTTCTTACCACTATTCAAATATCCATCTGTGTCATGCTTTATAGACATATGGGCATGTGTGGCCTCACTGCCGATATCTCCAAGTTTCACCTCCCTAACTCATTTTCAGAGTGGAGAGGTAACCACCAGTGACTGAAGATAATATGCATCATCTCTATCCACCAAGGATATATGTAGTGATCCCAACTGCTCTGAGGCCTCATTCAATAGGAGTAAACTCGATCTCATGTTGAGAGCATCTACCACCACATTCCCCTTCCCATGAGTGTATACTATCTTGAAGTCATTGCCCTGGAAGAACAATATCCATTTTTGTATCCTCACATTTAGATCCTTCTTGAGAAAACATATACTTGAGACACTTGTGGTCAGATATGATGATGAATCGCTCTCCCATATAGTAATTTCACCACATCTTCAGTGTCAAGACTACCACTGCCAACTCAAGGTCATGAGTTTCATAGTTCTTCTCATGTGGTCACAATTTTCATAATCCATTTGCAATCACTATTTTCTTCTATATCAGGACACATCAAATTCAGGTTCATGATGCGTCACAGAACACCATGTAGTTGGTGTCTTCCTCTGGAAGCCTCATGATAGGATCACTCTTCAATCTCTGCCTTAGCAGTTGAATTCATTGGTGACAAAATTCTATCTACATGAAGGGTTTTACCTTCTTCTTCAATGTCAAAATTGGTGATACTAGTCTGGAGAATTCAGGTACAAAACTCCAATAGTACCTAGCCAACCTAATGACACTCTAAGCCTCGGTTTCACTTTTGGGTGGCTCCCAAGCATGCACCACCTCTATCTTTGTTGGCTCCACCATAAATCTAGCTTCTAAGATGACACATTCTAGGAAGTGGACCATTAGTATCCATAACTCGGACTTTAAGAGCTAACCGTAGAGTTGGTGCTCTCGGAGTGTGTCCAGAACCATCCTTAGGTGTGTTTCTTTCTCCTCCTCTAATGTTGAATTCACTAAGATGTCCTCAATGAAGACCACTAAAAACCGGTATAAGTATGGCAAGAAGTTCTTATTCATGAGTCCCATGAACACATCTTGGGAATTTTTCAGGCCAAACTGTAACACCCCAAGCTTCCATGGTACACTTCTCTTTAAATAATACAGTAGCGTGTGTAGTAAGCAACCTCAAGTTCTAACACACCACGACCAATCAAAGAAGCTGTTATGAATATTAATACCCACTTTTTGAATTATATAAATTTTATATTACAAAATGGACTTCATTTTTCTATTAGGAATATCGAAATTAGCCTAAGTTGAATTTTTTGTATTTTTCTGAGAACATCCAATTTTCGATGAATAGTGAAAAATACATAAAAAAAATTTTTAATCAAAATAAATTTTATTGATAAATTATAATATTGAGTGTTTTTAAAATATAATTAGAATATAATTTTACCATTTTATCCAATGATGGTCATTAGAATTAATTTCACTTTGAAATTGGACATAAACAATTGTCAATCTTTTGATTGATATTGTTTCTTAAAAACACGCTATTTATTTGTACAACAGGAATTAATTACATAATTTATTAAGGAAACTTCTATGTTTTGAATTTCGTAAAATGGAAATCATTTTTGAATTTGTAATATCAAATATAGCATAGGGTGAATTTTTGGTATTTTTCTGAAAAACATCTATTTTTGATGAATAGTGAAACCACTAAGTGGTAGTTAAAAAAACTGATTTTCATTTAAATGAAACTTTACTGATTCTATAAATTGAATTTCAAAAAACCGACATACATGGTTCTAATTTTTAAGAAAAATTTGGTTCAATGGGATGAAAATAAATTTTGGTAAATAGTAACTTTTGAGTTTTATTAACCGCAATTAGAGTTAATTAGGGAAAGTTAAGGTAAAAATGATATTATAAGAATATAAAAATATATTTACACATGTAATAATCTTATTTTATGATTGATGGCTGACCAAGACAATACATGGGTCAAATTGGGGACCCCATGGATCCACTTGGGTAAGAAAATGACATTAATAACTTTTTATTTAATGTAAAAAAAATGTCACAAACATGTATTGTTTTACTAAAACAATTTTTACAAGGGGTTATACACGTTATATTTTCGACTATATATATCCATTGTAAATATAAAAAGATTTCCTATATCATGGTTATTGTTTTATATTTTCTAGGAATTAAATAAATAAATTTATTTATCACACCATGATGATGCATCGATTACATCATTAATGAACGATTTAAATAAATCGAAAAGATAAGGTAAAATATAAAACATAAATATTTCTAAAGCCTATTGGATGGGTGTATTTATAAGACTTATTACCTTATCCTCTAAATATATCATTGTGGTTCCTTTAAAATCCTAAAATCATTTCATAATAATGTAAAATTTCAAGAATTTCCAAGAGTGCCCCTCCTCTCCTCTTATAAAAGGCCCCCACCTCTACCACCTTATTCACACCTTCAAAGCCATTTGGCTTGGCCAAACTCTAACAAAATACTCTCTCAACTTCCCTCTATTACTCCTACAATCCTAAATTTGGTCATAAGTCTTTCTAAGGAATCCTTTGGCTTAAATCAAAAAGAGTTGCCTGATTTTAAGGTAATGTCTTCTCTTATGTTCTTTTGTTTTATTTTTCTTCTCCAACCCCTTAAACTCTTTTTATTCCTTTATTTTGTTCAAAAATAAGTATCTTCAAAAAACTAGGATGTTTGTATGATAATTATTTTATTTACACTTACACACACCTTCGTCTAATGGTTAATGAACATATTGTTTCTATGGGTGGTGAATTACCGCCTCACGAAACGACGATTGTTCAATCCTATTTTAACACCTCTCATGGTGGCCATTAAGATGTCACTATATTTATATATGATCTATATTATTTTTATTTTTTCCTTGTCCTTATGCATTTTTCATTTATGGAATACCTTTATGATTTCTATTATGGTTAAACGTGATAATTTCATTTTAGGAAGTGCGGACTACCGCCCCCTCAAAGTGATTTGAATATTTAATTCCATATGTGGGACGTATAAAGGATAGATTAAATGATATTATATATTATATTATATGGTAATTATAATATACCTTTATATAATTATGATTTAATTCCATTAAATATGAAATAGAAATGAAAGTAGCGTTCATGCGTATGTACGGCTTACCGTCTCCATGAACGGTGCATTTCATTTCTTACCTCTAAATGTTATGTAGTATTACAAATGAATGTATATACTAGATGTATATGATATATATTATATCTACATCATGAATATAATTCTGGATATAATGGATATTTTACCACATAAAGATTTGTAATTATAAAAAATTTATTTTTGACTCAAGTACCAAAGATCGACAAAACGACCATTATTAACTTTAATAATTACATAACGTTCATAACATGGTAATAAGAGATATAAATGGAATAATAAACTTGAAAAAAGGTTCTTAAGAAATTATAAATTTACTCTATTTTATTATTCAGGTGGTTAAAGAATGGTCGAGTCAAGTCGGACATGAGATAAGGGTTAATTCTACAACCTCTTCATTATTCAAGGCTATTCATATGTAATTATCTATTGGGACCTCTTTATCAACCACATCAATGTTTCTTAAAAATGTCTTTAAATATTTTTTACTATTTATTAAACAATGGTTTATAGTCATTTATACACTTATTTTACCATATACATTTTTGAAAGGAATCTTTCCGTCATTTTCCAAACAAGGTACTTTTTGACATTTTCGAAAAAATAAGGAAAGAATGTCTTTTTTAACTTATACGGTGGGTGTGGCTATCTTCCACCATTATAAAATCATTGAATCTTCCATTACAAGGTTATAAGAATATTTTCAATGTAAATGTTTTCTTTTACAATTATATGACTTTTAAATGATTTCAAAAAAGATATTTCTCTCAAATAGTTTGGATTTCATCTATGTCAACATCCTTTGATGGATTTTATGCTTATTTGAAGTTGATTTATTATGATTCAAAACATCCATATTTTATTGAAGTTTTTGTGATATGTTTGACTATGGATGTGTTATTTTTATACCATTAATGGTTTATGGATAAAGTATTGACATTTCATATGATACTTTTAATACGAATGTTTATGCTATTTTTAAACTTGTTCATATGAGGAATGCATTGGACTTAATAAGTGACGGGTGGAGCCTGCTATATCTCCTCGATGAATCGGTAGTTATCATGATACAAACTAGTGTCTTGTCACAAGGCCTTGAAAAATATTATTTTTAGTCTTGGCACAAGGCCTTGACTATGTGGTTATGATAGTCCAGCATTATGCATTCCATCATTATGAAAGTGGTTATTGATATTGCATGTGATTATTCGACTAGTAGAATATCCATGTGAATACGTAAATGGAATTATTTCATTTTATCTTTTACAAATTATGCTTAAGTTCATGTTTAAAAGGCTTTTGTTTTAATTATACATTTCCTTAAATGCTTATGTTTATTTATGAATGTTTCCTCTATATTGTTATCCTTACAGAGCATCTCAGCTCTCCCCTTTCTATGTTTTATTTTTCCCTGGATGTGAAGAAATATTTTATGACTGATCTGCAGGGATAGTCTGAAGGGGATATGAGTGAAGACTATGGAGGCCATGTTATTTTATATTTTCACTTTATGATGTAATATAACATTTATGAATGTATTTAGTGTTTACAAGGCTACTAATCTAATCGTTCTTTCGAGACTTGATCTTTTGTGATCATGCCAATGTTACGTAATAATGCACTGAATTTGGGTAACTAGGGTAGGGGTGTTACAGTTGGTATCAGAGGAAGTTTAGTACTAACCCTAGAAGCTAGATTTAGATAAACTCTGATTAGAGCACATAGCCCTAAGATAGACTTTGAGGATTAGTATATAATAACTTCCTAGAATTTTTGTATTATAGAGATTTTGTGACTTTTCTGAGAAATATATCCCTATCTGGATACGAGTAGGTAGAGGCGGCTCTAGCACAGATGTACCTAGGGGTAAAACCCGAAAACACCGCTTTGAGCTAGACTCGAATGGGTACTGGTGCATGACAATGAGCATTGCTGCACTCTTGGTTACGACACTCATGGGGGAAATTCTTAGGATAATTCCCATTTTCTTTACAAACCATTATCAAGGGATTATGAGTATATAGTTCCTCAAAGAAAACATTTTTATGATTATAGATTAGATCCATAAACTGTTCAATTTATGTTAAGTCTTTTACAAGTATGGAATTATGTATTTGGTTCGTTAACTGAACTAGTTTATGACATTGTTTAGAAATAGATTCTAGTGGAAGGAATGAAAACTGTATCAAGGAAATCACTCCATGGAGGGATTGCCCTCCTGCTCAAGATAATTATAGTGGAGCTGGTGATACGACTGGTTCTGATCAACTTATCACCATACTGAGACAAATCATTCCAGTTATGAATAATAACCTTACTTGTATGGAGCACCCTAATCCTCAACGAGGAGGATCAATGTCATACTGCATCATGAGGAAACAAACACCAACATTCAATGGGAGTAAAAATCCCTTAGTAGCTACGAAATGGATTAATTTCATAGAGAAAATATTCCATGCATTGGGGAGTAGTGAAAGGGAAAAGGTTATTATGGCAGTTTACCACCTCACTAGAGATGTTGATCAGTGGTGGTCATTGATTCAAAATACAAAGGAAGATGAAGAAGAATCAAGTAAGGAATAGAGAGAGTTCAAAAAGATTTTCTTAGAAAAATACTTTCCTCGTGACCATCGAGCAGATGTGGAAAGTCAATTTTTGAGTATGAGGCAAAAGGAGGACGAGAATGTTGCGAAGTATGTGTCTAACTTTACAAGGTTAGCGAGACATGTTGTAGATTATATACATAACCCAAGAAGTAAGATTGATCGTTTATTTGATGTGTTAAAACCATTTCTCTTTCGAGATTTAGTATCACAATATTTCTCAATGTATGAAGATATAGTCTCGTGTGCTATCAAGACAGGAAAGTAATTCTAAAAATATTATGACAATAAAGTAAAGCAAGAGAAATAGAGAATGGTGGAAAAAGAGACATATAAATGGAAATAATGGGAAGAAAGGAAAAGTTGATTATCCACCCTATAGTAAATGTGGGAAGAAACACCCCAGTACTTTCTTGAACGGAATGGGATTCTATTACAAGTTTGGTGAAAAAGGCCACCAATCTTGTGATTGCAAGGGGAAGAAAGAAGCTACCGATGTTCAATGCTACAATTTTAGTTAAATGAGGCATTATGAAAATGAATGTCCTAAGCCTTAGGGAAACTTACCTCATAAAAGGCCATGGGATCAAGGCCAGTCTTATGTTGTTACTACAGTTGAAGTGGAATAATTAATGTATTGTTTCTTTTGGACTCAAGGATTATATTCTGGTTATAAGAATAATGTGATATATATAAGGATTGTACTGTAGTACTTGTTTTTTCATTAAGTTAATCATATTTTTATTATGTGACAAAAAATTAAACATTACTTTGTTTGGGGAATCTGATGTTACAATTGGTGTAGGAATTTAGAGACCTTTTAAGGAGATTCTGAACATAGATATTTTGGATAACTATAAAGGTTGGAATGGATTATGTTTAACTTTGGATAGTATTGTTTAAGGTTAAACCATTTCTAGAGATTATTTTTGGAATAATATAATACTGTAGTTTTAGGAAAAGGACAACCTGCAAGTTGGGTGATAACCCGTCGTGTCGAACAAAGCTGTAGGAATCGAACCCACAACCATAGTGCGACATGCCTTTATTACCTAACACTAGCCTACAGGAAGTCCCTGGTTATAACAAAATAGTTTTCCCAGTCTAAATGGTATGTGTTAATATTTGGAACCTTGTACGATTAGGATAAATATAATATTTTTGAGTTCTATATTCTTTTTGAGTGAATGATGAGTTTGTGGTAGAAAATAGTTGAAGGTTGAAACTATACTTGTCAAATATATATATACCTCTCTTTTATTCTATGAATAAATTAATTCTTAAAAATTAGGGAAGGTATATTAGAACAAAAAATGTGTTATCCTAATACCTTATGTTTTGTTGAACTGATTATATTTTCATGATAGATTGATGGATTTGAGGACCTCAATTTTACACTTGTTTGTGATCGATGGCCTCAATCAGTCCCTACAAATATTTATGTTTTTTCTCCAATTATATGTATCTAATTTCCACCAAGGTTCTCCTAATAGAGATCATAATTTGGTGGTGGCTTTTTCATTTCCCTTTCCCTCTTATTAAGGCTACATTTTATTAACCTTATTTCCGATGTGGGTTTTCCACAAAGGTATTGTCTACATTCAACCTTTTATTTTAGAAGAACAATTTGAAATTGCGAGGACTCAATTTATTGAAGGAGGGTAGAATTTAACACCCCAAGCTTCCATGGCACACTTCTCTTTGAATAATACAGTAGTGTTTGTAGTACGCAAACTCGTGTTCTAACACACCGCGACCAATAAAAGTAGCTGTTATGAATAGTAATACCCACTTTTTGAATTATATAAATTTTATATCTCCAAATGGACTTCATTTTTCGAATTGGAATATTGAAATTAGCATAATTTTATTTTTTGGTATTTTCTGAGAACATCCAATTTTCGATGAATAGTGAAAAATACTTAAATACAACATTTCTAATCAAAATTATTTATAGTGTTAAATTGTACTATTTAGTGGTTTTAATGTATAATTAGAATATAATTTTACCATTTTATCCAATGTTGGTCATTATAATTAATTTCACTTTGAACTTGGACATAAACAATTGTCAATCTTTTGATTGATATTGTTTCTTAAAAACGCGCTATTTGTTTGTACAATGGGAATTAATTATATAATTTATTAATGAAACTTATATGTTTTGAACTTGGTAAAATTGATATAATTTTTGAATTTGGAATATTAAATATATCATAGGGTGAATTTTTGGTATTGTTCTGAAAAACTTCAATTTTTCATGAATAGTGAAACCACTAAGTCGTAGTTAAAAAACTGATTTTCGTTTAAATGAAACTTTACCCATTCTATGGATTGAATTTCAAAAATAAGAAATACATGGTTGTCATTTTTAAGTAAAATCTGGTTCAATGTTATGCAAATAATTTTTGGTGAATAGTAACTTTTGAGTTTTATTAACCGCGGTTAGAGGTAATTAGGGTAATTTAAGGTAAAAATGATATTATTGAAATATTAAAAATATATTGACACATTTCCTAATCTTATTGGATGAGTCATGGCCGACCAAGAAAATCCATGGTTCAACTTGGGGACCCCATGGAGCCACTTGGGTAAGAAAATGGCATTAATAACTTTTTATTTAAAGTAAAAATAAAAATGTCACAAACATGTATTGTTTTACAAAAACAATTTTTACAAGGGGTTATACAAGTTATATTTTCGACTATAAATATCCATTGGAAATCTAAAAAAATTTCCTACATCGTGGTAATTGTTTTATAATTTTTAATAATTTAGTAAATAAATTTATTTATCACACCATGATGATGCAGCGATTACCTCATTAATAAATGATTTAAATAAAATGAAAAGATAAGGTAAAATATAAGACTTACACTTGTATATAGCCTATTGTATGGGTGGATTTCGATCCCTTATCACCTTATACTCTAAATATATCATTTTGGTGCCTTTAAAATCCTAAAATCATTTCATAATAATGTAACATATCATGACATTCCAAGAGTGCCCCTCCTCTCCTCTTATAAAAGGCCCCCAACTCTACCACCTTATTAACACCTTCAAATCCATTTGGCTCGGGAAACCTCTACCCAAATACTCTCTCAAATTCCCTCTCTTACTCCTAGAAGAATCACTTTGGGCATAAGTCTTTCCAAGGAAACCTTTGGCTCAAATCAAAATGAGTTACCCGATTTTAAGGTAATGTCTTCAATTATGTTCTTTTGTGTTATTTTTCTTCTCCAAACACTTATACAGTTTTTATTCCTTTATATTGTAAAAACACCAGTATATTAAATATAAAATTCTGTTTTTATGAGAATTATTTGATTTACACTTACACACACCTTCATCTAATGGTTAAAGAACATACTGTTTCTGTGGCTGGTGAATTAATACCTCACAAAATGATGGTTGTTCAATCTTCTTTTAACACCTCTCATGGTGGCCATTAAGATGAAACTATATTTATATATCATATATATTTTTTTTATGTTTTCCTTGTGCTTCTGTATTTTTCATTTATGGAATACCTTTATGATTTCTATTATGGGTAAACGTGATAATTTCATTTTAGGAAGTGCGGACTACCGCCCCCTCAAAGTGATTTGAATCGTTAATGCCATATGTGGGATGTATAAAGGATGGAGTAAATGATATTATATATGATATTATACTGGAATTATAATATAACTTTATATAATTATGATTTCATTCCATTAAATATGAAATAGAAATGAAAGTAGCGTTCATGCGTACGTACAGATTACCGTCTCCATGAACGGTGCATTTAATTTCTTAACTCTAATGGTTATGTAATATTATAAATGAATGTATATACTAGATATATATGATATATATGATATCTACATCATGAATATAATTCTGGATATAATTTATATTTTACCACATGAACAACTTGTAATTATAAGATGTTTATTTTTGACTCAAGTACAAAAAATCGACAAAACGACCGTTATTAACTTAAATAATTACATAATGTTCATAACATGGTAATAAGTGATATAAAAGAAATAATGAACATGAAAAAGGTCCTTAAGAAAGTATAGATTAACTATAGTTTATTATTCAGGAGGTTAAAGAACGATCGAGTCAAGTCGGACACGAGGTAAGGGTTAATTCTGTAACCTCTTCATTATTCAAGATTGTTCTTATGTAATTATCTACTAGGACCTCTTTATCATCCACAACCATGTTTCTTAAAAAGGTGATTCAAAACATTTTTACTATTTATTAGACAATGGGTTAAATTCATTTATACCCTTATTTTACCTTATACGTTTTTGAAAGGATTCCTTCCATTATTTTCCAAATAAGTTACTTTTTGACATTTTCGACAAAATTAAGGTAAGAATGTTTTTTTAACTTATACGGTGGGTGTGGCTTTTTTCATCCATTATAAAATCATTGATGCTTCCATTACAGGGTTATAAGAATATTTTAAAAGTAAATGTTTTCTTTTACAATTATGTGACTTTTAAATGATTTCAAAAAAGATATTTCTCTCAAATAGTATTGATTTCATCTATGTCAACATCATTTGATGGATATTAAGATTATTTGAAGTTGATTTATTATAATTCAAAACATTCATATTGTATTGAAGTTTTTGTGATATGTTTGACTGTGGATGTGTTATTTTTATACCATTCATGGTTTATAGATAAATTATTAACATTTTGTCTCCTAGTTTTAATACAAATGTTTATGTTATATTTAAACCTGTTCATATGAGGAATGCATTGGACTTAATAAGTGACGTGTGGAGCCCTATATAGCTCCTTGATGCATTGTTAGGTATCATGAGACAAACTAGTTTCTTGGAACAAGGCCTTTACAAAATCTTATTTGTTGTCTTGTCCCAAGGCCTTGACTATGTGGTTATGATAGTCTGGTATTATGCATTCAATCATTATGAAAGTGGTTATCTATATTTCATGTGATTATTAGACTAGTAGAATATCCATGTGAATAAGTAAATGCAATTATTTCATTTTATTTTTTCCATATTCTTCTGAAGTTCAAGTTTAAAAGGATTTTGTTTTAGTTATACATTCCCTTAAATGCTTATGTTTATTTATGAAAGATTCTGCTATACTGTTATCCTTACTAAGCATCCGAGCTCACCCCTTTCTATGTTTAATTTTTCCTAGGACGTGAAGAAATATTTTATGACTGACCTATATGGATAGCCTGAAAGGGATATGATTGTTGACTATGGAGACCATCTTATTGAAGTTTTTTACTTTATGATGTAATCTAACATTTATAAATGTATCTAGTGTTTAAAAGAATACTAAACTAATCGGTCTTTCGAGACTTGATCTTTTGTGATCATGCCAATGTTACGTAATAATGCACTGACTCTGGGTAACTGGGGTCGGGGCATTATAGTTGGTATCAGAGGCATTTTAGTACTAACCTTGGAATATAGATTTAGATAAACTCTTGATTAGAGAACATAACCCTAATATAGACCTTGATGATTAGTATAGAATAACATCCTATCATTTTTGTATTATAGAGATTTTGTGAGTTTTCCAAGCAATACATTCCTGTCTAGATATGACCAGGTAGAGGCGGCTCTGGCACAATTGTTCCTAGGGGTAAAACCCGAAAACACCGCTTTGAGCTAGACTCGAATGGGAACTGGTGGACAGAAACGGGCATTGCTGCACTCTTGGTTACGACACACATTAGGGGATATGCTTAGGATAATTCACATTTTCTTTACAAACCATTATGAAGGGTTTATGAGTATATAATTCCTCAAAGAAAACATTTTTATGAATATGGATTAGATCCATAAACTGTTCAATTTATATTAAGTGTTTTTCAAGTATGAAATTGTGTATTTTGATTCATAAACTGATCTAGTTTATGACATTTTTGAGAAATGGCACCTAGTGGAAGGAATGGAAACCATATCAATGCACGCACTCCATTTAGGTATTTCCCTCCCGATCAAAATAATTATAGTGGAGCTGGGGATACAACTGGTGCTGATCAACTTATCACCATACTGGGACAACTCACTCAGGTTATGAATAATAACCTTACTCGTATGGAGCACCCTGATCTACAACGAGGAGGATCAATGTCAGACTGCTTTATGAGGCAAAAACCACCAACATTCAATGGGAGTACAAATCTCTTAGTAGCTGAGCAATGGATATATTCCTTAGAGAAAATATTCAATGCCATGGGGAGTAGTAAAAGGGAAAAGGATATCATTGCAGTTTACCACCTCACTGGAGATATTGATCAATGGTGGTCATTGATTCAAAATACAAAGGAAGATGAAGAAGTATGAAGTATGGAATAGAGAGAGTTCAAATATATTTTCTTAGAAAAATATTTTCCTCATGACCATAGAGCAAATATGGAAAGGCAATTTCTGAGTCTGAGGCAAAAGGAGAGCAAGAATGATGCGAAGTATGAGTCTAACTTTACAAGGTTAGTGAGACATGCTGCAGATCATTTACGTAACCCAAGAAGTAATATTGATCATTTCTTTGATGGGTTAAAACCATTTCTCTGTTGAGATTTAGTATCACAATCATTCTCAACGTATGAAGATGTAATCTTGTGTTCTATCAAGACAGAAAAGTAATTCTCAAAATCTTGTGACAATAAAGTAATGCAAGAGAAGAAGAGAATGGTGGAACAAGCGACAGATAAATGGAAATAAGGGGAATAAGGGAAAACTTTATTATCCATCCGGTAGTAAATGTGGGAAGAAACACCCCGGTAACTTCTTGAAAGGAATGGCAGTCTGTTACAAGTGTGGTGAAAAAGGCCACCAAGCTCGTGATTTCAAGGGGAAGAAAGAATCTATTGATGTTCAATGCTACAATTATAGGGAAATGGGGAATTATGCAAATGAATGTTCTAAGTTTTAGGGAAACTTACATCAGAAAAGGACAAGGGATCAAGGCTAGTATTATGATGTTACTATAGTTGAAGTGGAATAATTAATGTATTTGTGCTTTTGGACTCAAGGATTATATTCTGGTTATAAAAATAATGTGATATATATAAGGATTGTAATGTAGTACATGTTTTTTCATTAATGTAATCATATTTTTATTATGTGAAAAAATGAAAAACTTTACTTTTTTGGAGAATCTTATGTTACAATTTGTTTTGGAATTTAGAGACCTTTTAGAGAATGTATGGACAGAGATATTTTGGATAATTATAAAGGTTGGAATGGATTAAGTTGAACTTTGAATAGTATTGTTTACGGTTAAAACATTTCTGCAGATTATTTTCGGAATATTATAAAACTATAGTTTTAGGAAAAGAACAACCTGTAGGTCCGGTGATAACCCGTCGCGTCAGACAAAGCTGTAGGAATCGAACCCACAACCATAGAGTGACATGCCTTTATTACCTACCACTAGCCTGCCGAAAGTCCTTGGTTATTAAAAAATAGTTTTCCCAATATAAATGTTAATTGTTAATATTTGGAACCTTGTACGATTAGAATAAATATAATATTTTTGAGTTCTATTATCTTTTTGAGTGAATGATGAGTTTGTGGTAGAAATTAGTTGAAGGTTGAAATTCTACTTTTCAAGTATATATATATACCTCTCTTTTATACTATGAATAAATTAATTCTTAAACCTTATGAAAGGGATATTAAAACAAAAAATGTGTTATCCTAATACCTTATGTTTTGTTGAACTGATGATATTTTCATGATAGATTGATGGATTTCAGGCCCTCAATTTTACACTTGTTTGTGATTGATGACCTCAATCAATCCTTATAAATATTTACGTTTTTCCTCCAATTATATGTCTCTAATTTCCACCAATTTTCTCCTAATCGAGATCAAAATTTGGTGGTGACTTTTTCATTTCCCTTTCCCTCTTATTAAGGCTAAATTTTATTAACCTTATTTCCGATGTGGGTTTTACACAATGGTATTTTCTACTTTAAACCTTTTATTTTGAAGAACAATTTCAAATTTCGAGGATGTAATTTATTGAAGGAGGGTAGAATGTAACACCCCAAGCTTCCGTGGTACACTTCTCTTTGAATAATACAGTAGCGTGTGTAGTACGCAACCTCGAGTTCTAACACACCGTGACCAATCAAAGTAGCCGTTATGAATATTAATACCATCGTTTTGAATTATATAGAGTTTATATTTCAAAATGGGCTTCATTTTTCGATTCGGAATATCAAAATTATCCTAAGTTGATTTTTTGGAATTTTTCTGAGAACATCCAATTTTCGATGAATAGTGAAAAATACTTAAAAACAACATTTTTAATCAAAATAATTTAGAGTGATAAATTATACTATTGAGTCATTTTAATGTATAATTAGAATATAACTTTACCATTTTATCCAATGGTGGTCATTATAATTAATTTCACTTTGAAATTGGACAAAAACAATTGTCAATCTTTTGATTGATATTGTATCTTAAAAACACGCTATTTGTTTGTACAACGGGAATAAAATATATAATTTGTTAATGAAACTTATACTTTTTGAATTTGGGAAAATGGACATCATTTTTGAATTTGTAATATCAAATATATCATAGGTTGAATTTTTGGTACTGTTTTGAAAAACTTCAATTTTTGTTGAATATTGAAACCACTAAGTGGTAGTTAAAAAACTGATTTTTCATTTAAATGAAAATTTACCACTTCTATGAATTGAATTTCAAAAGTCCGACATACATGGTTTTCATTTTTAAGTAAAATTTTGTTCAATGGGATGAAAATAATTTTTTGTGAATAGTAACTTTTGAGTTTTATTAACCGCGGTTAGAGGTAATTAGAGTAATTTAAGGTAAAAATGATATTATAAGAATATAAAAATATAATTACACAATTCCTAATCTTATTGGACGAGTCATGTATGACCAATACAATCCATTGGTCAACTTGGGGACCCCATGGAGCCACATGGGTAAGAAAATGACATTAATAACTTTTTATTTAAAGTATAAATAAAAATGTCACAAACGTGTATTGTTTTAATAAAACAATTTTTACACAGGGTTATACAAGTTATATTTTCGACTATAAATATCCATTGGAAATATAAAAAGATTTCCTACATCATGGTAATTGTTTTATAATTTTTAAACATTTAATAAATAAATTTATTTATCACACCATGATGATGCAGTGATTACCTCATTAATGAACGATTTAAATAAAATTAAAAGTTATGGTAAAATCTATAACTTAAACTTGTCTAAATCCTATTGTATGGGTGGATTTAGAACCCTTATTACCTTATACTAGAAATATATCATTTTGGTACCTTTAAAAACCGAAAATCATTTCATAATAATGTAACATTTCATGACTTTCCAAGAGTGCCCCTCCTATCCTCTTATAAAAGGCCCCCACCTCTACCACCTTATTCACACATTCAAATCCATTTTGCTCGGGAAACCTCTACCCAAATACTCTCTCAAATTCCCTCTCTTACTCCTAGAAGAATCACTTTGGGAGTAAGTCTTCCCAAGGAAGCCTTTGGCTCAAATCAAAAAGAGTTACCCGGTTTTAAGGTAATGTCTTCTCTTATGTTCTTTTGTTTTATTTTGCTTATCCAACCCCTTATACTATTTTTATTCCTTTATATTGTAAAAACACCAGTATATTCAATATAAAATTATGTTTTTATCAGAATTATTTGATTTACACTTACCCACACCTTCGTCTAACGGTTAAAGAACATATTGTTTCTGTGGGTGGTGAATTACTACCTCACGAAATGATGATTGTTCAATCTTCTTTTAACACCTCTCATGATGTCCATTAAGATGTCACTATATTTATATATGATATATATTATGTTTATTTTTTCCTTGTTCTTATGTATTTTTCATTTATGGAATACCTTTATGATTTCCATTACGGGTAAACGCGATAATTTCATTTTAGGAAGTGCGGACTACCGCCCCCTCAAAGTGATTTGAATCGTTAATTCCATATGTGGGACGTATAAAGGATGGAGTAAATGATATTATATATGATATTATACTTTAATTATAATATATATTTATATCATTATGATTTCATTCCATTAAATACAAAATATAAATTAAAGTAGCGTTCATGCGTACGTACGGCTTATCGTCTCCATGAACAGTGCATTTCATTTATTACCTCTAAATGTTATGTAATATTATAAATGAATGTATATACAGGATATATATGATATATATGATATCTACATCATTAATATAACTCTGGATATAATGGATATTTTACCACATGAACAACTTGTAATTATAAGAAGTTTATTTTGGACATAAGTACCAAAAACCGACGAAACGACTGTTATTAACTTAAATAATTACATAATGTTCATAACATGGTAATGAGTGATATAAAAGGAATAATGAACTTGAATAAGGTTCTTAAGCAAGTAGAAATAAACTCTAGTTTATTATTCATCCGGTTAAAGAACGATCGAGTCATGTCGGACATGAGGTAAGGGTTAATCCTACAACCTCTTCATTATTCAAGGTTGTTCTTATGTAATTATCTACTGGGACCTATTTATCATCCACATCCATGTTTCTTTAAAATGTTTTTCAATACATTTTAACTATTTATTAGACAATGGGTTAAATTCATTTATACCCTTATTTTACCTTATACGTTTTTTAAAGGAATCATTCTGTTATTTTCCAAACAAGTTACTTTTTGACATTTTCAACAAAATTAAGGTATGAATGTCTTTTTTAACATATACGGTGGGTGTGTCTATTTTCCGCCATTATAAAATTGTTGAAGCTTCCATTACAAGGTTATAGAAATATTTTCAAGGTAAATGTTTTTTTACAATTATGTGACTTTTAAATGATTTCAAAAAAGATATTTCTCTCAAATAGTTTTGATTTCATCTATGTCAACATCCTTTGATAGATTTTAAGCTTATTTGAAGTTGATTTATTAGGATTCAAAACTTCCATATTGTATCAAAGGTTTTGTGATATGTTTGACTATGGATGTGTTATTTTTATACCATTCCTGGTTTATGGAAAAATTATTGACATTTTGTATGCTAGTTTTAATATGAATGTTTATGTTATGTTTAAACATGTTCATATGAGAAATGAATTGTACTTAATAAGTGATGGGTGGAGCCCGATATAGCTCCTCAATGCATCGATAGGTCTCATGAGACAAACTAGTGTCTTGGCATAAGGCCTTAACAAAATCTTATTTGTATTCTTGGCACAAGGCCTTGACTATGTTGTTATGATAGTCTGGCATTATGAATTCCATCATTATGAAAGTGGTTATTGATATTGCATGTGATTATTCAACTAGTAGAATATCCATGTGAATATGTAAATGGAATTATTTCATTTTATTTTTTCCATATTATGCTGAAGTTCAAGTTTAAAAGGCTTTTTTTTTGTTATACATTGCCTTAAATGCTTATATTTATTTATGAATGTTTCCGCTATATTGTTATCCTTAATGAGCATCTGAGCTCACCCCTTTCTATGTTTTATTTTTCCCAGGATGTTAAAAATATTTTTTGGTTGTCCTGTAGGGATAGTCTGAAAGGGATATGAGTGTGGACTATAGAGACCATGTTATTGTAGTTTTTCACTTTATGATGTAATGTAACATTAATTAATGTATCTAGTGTTTCCAAGGCTACTAAAATAATCGGTCTTTCGAGACATGATATTTTGTGATCATGCCAATGTTATGTAATAATGAACTGAATCTGGGTAACTAGGGTTGGGGAGTTACACAAACAGCATCACTAAGTACACATAGTAGATGGGGTGACACATTAAATTCATCATCAATCTGTCCTATTCTCACAATCAAAGCTGGTGATATCTTGATCTAAGGTCAAACTATTTGAATCATCCCTCTCCCTTCGTCTGATCAAAACGTTCATGAATCCTTGGTAGAGGATACATGTTCTTCGTGGTCACCTGGTTCAGGTGCTAAAAGTCCATGCTTAGACTCAATATTTTTTCTAACTGATTGGTGAACAACACTGGGGCTACCCATGGTGAACTGATGGGCCTTACGTACCCCTTCCTCTAAAATTCTACTAATTGTACCCTCATCTCCCGGAGCTCGGTGGGATCCATTCAATATGCTGGTGTAGATATTGATGTTATCCCAAGGTACATATCAAATCACAAATCTACCTCTCTATGAAGAGGTAGTATTCGAACATCCTCTTGAAAGATGTCCTAATAACCAGCCTAGTCTCTGAGACTAATGTCAGTTTTCATCATTCCCACTGCTGACATTCATTAGTTGTATATGTTCATCCAAGGATCATTCAACCACAATTTTTCTCCATAGTACCCTAGAATAAGTAGGAATGTACCTAGCAATAGTTCTTTCTCAGATTTCCCTAAACATATCTTGATCGGAGGTCTGATCCATGAAGCACTGATCGTATCATATTCCTTGAGTACTTGTAAAGGTCAGTATACCTCGATGAATACTCAGCTACCAACATTTCATCTTATAGAATCTATAGAAACTCATAGAAACAAATATCCCTTAAATTTTATGGCAAGAGACCCTTCTCAAAGAGAGGTTCTCAAGATCTGTCCACGGAAAGGTCACCTCATCATAAGATTATGTAATATTAACCTCATCTTTTCCCTATTGATCCACATAGAAGGATCACTTCCTGGACAACCATTTGATCTAATTGTGCCATGACTAGATTGAAAAACTCTGCCACCACCTTAATATATTCCTTAGCTGCCTATGCGTTGGGCTCTCCTCGAAACCTAATGGGTCTTTGTCACTGCAACTTGTGTAAGGCTCAGAGCCTACATGTGTCCTCTACCAGTAGCACCAGTA
Source organism: Viscum album (assembly GCA_963277665.1). Lineage (NCBI taxonomy): Eukaryota > Viridiplantae > Streptophyta > Magnoliopsida > Santalales > Viscaceae > Viscum > Viscum album. Next base: position 478,111,626 of record OY728140.1, read on the forward strand.
GTAACTGATAAACAACGAGTGGTGGAAATGCTAGAACACCACATAATGGTTCCATCACGAGCAATAGTACAAGTACCAAAACCACATCACTCAATAAACCATCCTTGAGGTCATTCACTAGAATCCTTGATAACAGTCTGCATAGAGGCATCTTGGTTGAGATCAAGATTAATCACGATTAATAGATTAAACCTAGTAAGATGACTCTAATTCAAGAATGACATGAGCTAACACTCAATTTCTATATGATTCATGAAACCAGTGTTCTCATGTATAGAGAAGAAAAGTACAATTCAAGGTCCTAGTGTATGGATACGTCGACCGCCACACTAACATTGGACTCCATGAATATGAAAGTCGAACTAGAAACATTGAACAATGTTTCCCAAAAAAACAAAACAACAAACTCCAAGACTTTGATTTAGAATCAAACCCCTATGATATCACTTTGTCATGACCCATCCCCCGAGGCCCGTGTCTTGACTCTCCCAAGCCTACCTATGGAAGGACCGTGGTTGGCGACTAGTACTGAAAGAGTTAACATGTATGTGGGAGGTATTTTCCTGAGAACCTGTATGCACACACACAAAACCAAATCCCAAATACTAGAAAGGTAATATTTCATGACACTAAAAAACCACTGATTAAAAGTACAATTTGTAGGTCAAATGAGCCCTAATACAAACAAAAAAAGATAATTGAAAACATGAGAGTACAAAAGATATCATAAATCCATCTACTGAAAATCCCACATGATAGTAATTGTAGAGTAGCTACTAGTAGCTGTAGAAGTATGCCCCACCTACCCGATCTCACTAGGCCCCATCTTGTCCTAGGACACCAAGCCCTCAGTCTGGGTGTCGGTCGTATGCACCATACACAACACGTGCGAGCGATGCCCATGTAGGGGTGAGTAACAAAATACTCAATAGGGACCCTGAAGCACAATGGAAAGACCAGAATGGAATGTTTAAACATGGTATTGTTAGCTCACACGGTTATAATCTTGAGTATAGAAAGCATGACCATCATTTGTATCACTGAACACCTTGTGTTGTAGGGGTACTCATCCTTGATAAGTACCATGGGTATGATGGGTCACACAAATCCGCTCCCCACCGTGGATATTCCCAGTCAAATAGAGATGCATCCCACTAATATTGAACTATTGTGGTACTCATCCCTAATGAGTACAAGATTATTTAGGGTTACACAGAGCTTCTCCCCACTGTGGGCATGTCGGGTCACACAGAGAAGCTTCCCACATTTCCCATCCTACAAATGTAATCCCCCCAATGAGTAATGTGGGTTTTCTGGGTCACACAGATACGCTCCCCATCATGGTCATGCCAAGTCACCCAGATTATCCTCACACTAGTCCATTGTAGCTGATCCAAATTGGGTTGTTTGTTAGCAGTCTTCGAGACTCAGTCAACCATATGATCTCTGTATGTAGTGCACTTGATTTCAAGAGAAAACGCTTCTCAAGACATTATTAATATTCCATATTCTATTAAATCCACTTTAAAACATATCAAAATATTGAACTCTCCACAAGGGTTCCAATGCTGTAAACATGTCATCAATCGAACACCCTGTTTTGGAGATAATGGTGTTTTAGTAAATAGGGGTCGGTTGCGTCTGGGCCCGGTCTGACCCGGTCAGCTGACCCGACCAACCCGTCCCATGGGTCCCGCATAACCCATCATGGTTTTACTAACCTAACCTGACCCGATTCTGGTCTAGGATGGCCCGATTCGGTCGGGTGTCTGTCCTGACAGGTTGTCGGGCAATCTAGTCCTATATGACCCGACCTTCAACTGGGGGGTCAGTTTGTTCCCAGCCCGGGCCACTTAGTGGCAGAGTGTTATATCCCTGTCCCTACCCACATAACTGGGTTGGATTTTATTCTGGATTGGGCCACATATTGACCCGTCTTGCATGCCCAGATTTGGCCCGAAACTAATAGGTCGGCCACTCTAATCTTGCATGTCAAATTGTGTCTGGTTCTGTGCGTCGTGGCCAGAAAAGCCTGCCATGTTTTATTTCACATATACGGTTTCTATACCATGTTCCAGGAGTGATTCATAGACCATATGGAATGGGCCACCCCATTCCGTTGTCAAGGGGCTGCCTTCCGGTCAACCAGTCATCAGCTCAAACCGGTCGTGGTTGCCACCCTCAGCGTGTCATCATTGTGTGCCTCCACTATCCTACAACTTTCGTCGTGGGAACCCACCGTCGCAATGAAGTCACCTTCTGCGGACCTTCGGGTATGTCTCGTTGTTCCATTCTTCATTTAATCAATTACCCCTACCTCTATGGGGGTCCTCCTTCCCTATTAATGCCTCAGAACCCTATTGTATCCATTTCGAAGGTTCGACCATCAAGAACAAACAAGGCATTGGGGATCGGGTCGTGTTCGTGTCAGCCCACACCCTCCACATTATATTTTAGATATGGGGAGGTTTTGTATTGAGGTTTTATCAACCATATAATCAATAAAAATACAAAAATATTATTAAAAGGAACCCTCACACCAGAATAATCAATTCGTGGATCAACATGTTCATGGGTTGACCCATGTTCGTCATTTTAGAATGATGAACGATAAAAGAAATTTGAGTCAAAGAAACCCCTCCCTAGAGAAGGCTCATCTTTGGTGTTGATCACTCTAAATCCATTTGTATTCATTGATCTCCGGTCCCATATTCATTCTCTAAGGCATCGTCGCCGCTTTCCAATTTTCCGGTATCCTGCGTTGAAGATAAATCATCCTCCTTCTGTTAGATAAATTCTATCTCATATTCTCTAACATATTATGGCATTAAAAGAGAAACATGTCACATAGATTTTGTTAAGAATAATCATCACGTTGTTGTATTGTTTCATTTAGGAACCAATGTCTCTATTATTCTTCAGATAAAGAGTCGCTATGATATTTCATTTATGGAATGAAACACTCATCTCATTGTTGTGTTGCAGAGAAACAATTCTTTTGAATAAAGTAAATTTTTATTTATTTTATCTCATAATGTCCAAAAATTAACTTTTTCCCTTAACCCATGTCAGTCTAGGTTAGGTCCATTTTTAGGTAGTTTCATATTTCCTAATGTAACTATGCCCTCATATTTTAAATCGGGTCACCCATTTTAGATATTCCAAAACTCCACACGCGTTCCATTTTAATTTTCCAAAAAATTTCAGAAATTATATTTCACTTTCTACCCACACTAGAAAAGGTTAAGCTCCACTAATGGGTAACACAAACTCATGAGCTTAATGGTAATATCAAGTTTCTAGACCATATTACCATTTATGAGTTATAATAATTTGAAAAATAAAAACATTGTTGCATAATTATTTAATTTACGGCCAAAAACGAACTTCCACTATTGGACTGTGTCGACCAACATTTAGGCTCTTTCTAAAGAAAGAATACCCTCACAATCTCAGAAATGGAGTTATATATTCAATCAGAGTTTCCATTTATGAGTTATAAGAATTTTAAAAAATAAAATAATTTAATTTAATTATTTTATTTGTGGTTACTCCATTTTTGGGTTTTCTCATTGCAGGAATGTGCCAACAAAATTAAGTCACTCCTAGGGTACACCTATAATCCTGAACACAAAAATTCCCTCAGATTCATGATCTGGAAACCATTTTATATTTATTCCACTTTTTTAGGAAAACCACTCATGTGTTCTATTTAAAGATTAACATTTTTTTATGGATCATTCCAGGCACTCCAAGCCTTGGAATCGCATGTCGTCATAGAGCCTAGTCTCAAATAATCACATTTAATTTAAAAAAATATTGAATTCTGGGTTATTAAAACATTTAACAGTATTCCTTGTTTTGATAAATTACTCCCTCATCTCAAATTATTTACTTTAATATTATTTTATATAATTTATAATTTTTTATGTATATGTTTTCATAATGTAAGTTGTTACATGTTTTAGTGATAGCTAATGTTTTACTTATTTTATTTACTTATGGTTAAAATTTTTGTGTTTCTTTAATATTTTTGGTCTATACTAATTAAGGAACCTTGGATAGCCATCAAACCACTATGGAGAACAAATGGTTCAACCGCATGGGGAGTCTAGCTTGGCATCCCACTTGGAGTTAAGGATGTTGGGTTTTGTATAGTTTACCCAAATCTCAACCAATCCCATGTATAAGGCCCACAGATCATGCATGTTTTGTGATTGGTACCCCATTATACCCATGTATATGTTCTATGAGGATGCATAGTGGGTGTGGTTGCTGATCCCCACTAACTACTCAAGGTGGGAGAGGCACAGTTTGATTGTTATAATAGTGGGACACTATAAGGTGTTTTCGATGTGCACCAGTGAGGTATGTTCTCTATTTATATGAGTTAAAAACGTGTTTATTTATTGGAAATCTAAAAAAACCCATGAGCCATTCATGTTTTATCCCATTCTTGTATTTTTAACTCCTGCATGACTATGTGTTCAAGAATATAGGTGTCTTCTTCCTCACTCGTGTTTTTTTCTTTTCACTTATTCATGACATCACATTCCTAAATCCTTAAATAGACAATCAAATCAATGACTACTCAAATAAAATCAGTATAAAATAATTATTTTTTGCCTCATCTTACATCTTTATTAATGGTAGCTCATTTTTACATTTATTTGTAGATCCATTATCATCTGTAGTTTTTGTCTACCAGTAATTCTGATAATCAATTATTTTCATCCATGGTCTCTCATTTCTTTTAGTTTTGTCTCTGGTGGATGGTTCTCTAAACTATTTCATTATGATATATCATTTTTCAATAAAAATTATTATTGGATCAATGGTTTATCTCTTTCAACGATCAACCATTGGACCCTGATAGTAACATCTCTCTTTAATTTTTTAATGTTGGAATCCAATGATAGCATTTTATTTTCCACTAGTAGAATATTTATTTCACTAATAGATTCTATGTTTTTCTATAATTCTTTATCCAATGGTAGCACCATCAAGATTCATCAGTAGGGTATGGATGTAGACCTTCTTCTCCTCTTGGTTCTTCCTATATTTCTGTAGCATTTCTTATCTATTAGAATGGGGCATGGGGAATGCTTATTCTTCTTGTTTTTCTAGGAAAACATTATTACTCAAGCATTGTAAGGATATTATTTGGTTTTTTGGTTTTCCTATATTGGATCGGTCATTTGACACCATTAGAAACCTCTAACATTAGGTCATCTACCACCATTGGATATCCAAAGATTGCATAATATTTTCTTTATTCTCATAAATATTATGGTTTCTCATTGGCATTGAATATTTTTTTTGGTTGGATATTATTATTTAATGATTATAAGGAAAATGGCAGATCAATTCTAGTTATAGAAACAATAATCCACCTCTCTCTATATTTAGTGGCATAAAAATTAGCCACCTTTCTATTTCTAGCAAAAAAAAATCAGACATTTCTCTCAATTTCAACTATTGATCAACAAACCAATGTTAGTTAAAAATTTGTTTCTAAATTTTTATATTCAGGTTTGTTAGTATTAGTTATTAAAATAAATTATTTTTTAAATTATTTTATTTTTATATTTTCAACTAAATTGTAGATTGCATAAAAAATAATTGAGGCATCATTTTTTTAGTATAAATGTTTTTTCTGTTTAAAAACATGTTCCTATTTGTATAATCTATAATACTATATTTCTGTTTCAATTTTATTATATTTTAAAATTGTTTAAAATTGTTATATTTAACATTTTTATTGTTTTGTATTAATATTTCATCAATAAATATAATTTTCGTATGTTTTATTTTATTAGGTACATCTTTTACAAGTGAGTGTAATGGTCATATTATTTTATTATTATACCCTAACTAGTGTCATATATATATTAGACAAGGAAAGTGTCCTATAAGATATCATTATTAATGATATGAGAGATATCTTCAAGGAATAAAACAATACGAGTGTATATCATTCAAAATTAACAACTTGATATACAAATTCAACAATGCTTGATACTATCAATTGTGCATATACTTATATGACTTTTGTACACTAACTCTAATAAGATAAGAATATCAAATTTGACCTTGTTATATTCAAGGGATTAATAATTATCAAGCTTCAAAATCATTAAGATTTTTGACCATCTACAAATTTCTATTTATTTGTTTTATTTTGGTAAAATTTACCATTTCGCTTTTATTTTTTTGATCCTGGATTATGCCTTTAACAATAAAGAACAAGTATTTCTTCATCTAGAAATTCCACAATCTAAAAGGATGTATAGGATCTGACTCCTAATTAAAAGAAAGGTAAAAGGTCCATGTTGGTCTCCTGTATATGAAAATTTCATGCCTCCCAGATTCTATAAAATGGTGTGTTGGTAACAAGGTTCATAGAACTTTAAAAGTGAGGTTCATAGTGCGTATCAGCCTCCTTGAGTTGTAGAAGAGGTTAAGGAAAATGATCTTTTTGATCCAAACCTCTATAAACTTAGTGTTATTTATTTTTACTTCATCTATAACTCATTTAAATAACAATAAATCCACTATAGGTTTGTAATTTATGAATTATGCTACTTTTTGTCATTATATTTTTTAAAATAACTATTCACCCCTATTAATATTCACCATCTCAACAACCTAATAGAAATGAATATGATTTAAATTCATCAATAATTAAGGACTAGTCGATGTCAACCACTCTTCAAAAAAAGACTACCAATTTCACATGAGGTTTCAACTTCATTAGAGAGGAGCATCATGAAATGTTTTATTATCAGCAAGTGGGGTCAACAAGAATTTTATCAAATATGGTTGAAAATCCCGTTCGAATTTTCTATATTGGGTCCATTGATTAAATAGATGTGGTACCTTGATATTATTATCACAATAAGAAAATTCTGTTATGGGAATTATCTTATGCAATTGGAGTATTTTATCTTATGAAGGATCCTTTTTAAATTGTCTTATGGGATATATCCTAGGTAAAATTATATAATGAACAATATCATTAAAAATAAAAAATGTGGAGAGTGTCATTTATCTTAATAGCAAGCCTAAAATAAATTAGCATACAGACTTTCTAATAAATATCATAAAAGGACACATTCAAAATATCTCTAGCACAAGAGCACATGAATAATTTAATTTTGTTAATTCATAAGTATAATTATAAATTTATTTGACAAAAAAAATAATTTTCCAGAAGAATATATCAATAAGTTTATTACATCAATGATAATGATAAAAAATTGATCATGATGTAATTATCAAAACATGAAATAAAGAACATTACAAATTTATGACTCTAGCAAAAGTCTTTGTGAATAAATAATTTCATATAAAGGTACTCATAGAAATGTAATTCTAGTTCAGTCAAGTGTTCTTCAGAAATGATTATATCAATTAAAATTCCTAAAAACATTACTTCATCAAAATGTATAAATAAATAAATCCATGTATATTTTTAACATTTATGTACCAAGAGCACAACAAAACAGTGAGATATTATATGTTTTATAAATTCAGTATAGAATCATAATTTATCAATAAACTGCATTAAAAACTCATTAAATACATATTTTTTTGAATTATCAAAAAAATAATGTTATGAACATATATGAAAATAAAGCAACATCAAACCCCCCCAAAACTAAATATATATTATCCTATAGAAATTACATAGTTAATTTTATTGGAAATGAAAATATCTTAGGATTGAAAAAATAGAATGCCACAAATAATTAGTATTCAAAATAATTCCCCCCATAGAATTTCTCATGATAAAAATGTGATTTACCATATAAAATAAACCACTTTAAATTAAGTTTAGGCTTCCTGTTTTACAAAAAATTATGTAATTGAAATTTTTTCTATATGTTAAAACACACATCAATTTCAATCCAAATCGAACTTGACAACTTTTCTTCACCTCCTATTGAACTGACACACATAATTAATAAATATTAAACCCACATAATTAACTGGATGTGTGAGAATAAAAATTATATATAATAAATAACAAACTCATCGATCATTAAAAAAATAATGAACAAATGGTTCAACGTGAATAATATTTTCATTCAATAGTCTATTTGGATTCATATCTTGTGAGTTCATTTTAAACTAACAAGATCGAAGCCAATGATGATTGTATAACATTTATCTAATATTTTACCAAATATATTTATTCATAAGGGGAAATAAAAAGCTCTATTGGTTTTAAATACTTGTGGTAAAAGAAATTGACCTACTCAATGTATATTTACTACCATTAACCTTATGAAAAATATGTTCATTTTCAAAGAAATGATAAAACCTTTAGAACTAAACAGTTTTCCAAAAAATAGGGGACTTTTTTCAACATGTATATTAATGAATAATACATAATTTTTTTTACAACCCCTACCCTAAACATAAAACCCCAAATTTTCCATATTAATGAATTTCCAAGTGGAATAAATAATTAATGAAATTTAATTCAATTAGATTTTAATAATTTCCTAACTAAAAAATCCTTATTGAAGGGGTAAAATTCCATTCAAAAAACTTCATGGAGAAATCAAAAGTATAATATCAAATGTTCTTGATTTATCCCTCTTAAAAAGACACATTAATGATCAATCTATTTCAAGATAAAAAATTTAAAATAATAACACCAACAAAAAACATTGTTAAAACACACTCAAATATAAATTGGAAATTGACACTATTTTTTGTTTTAAAATTAGATATCAATGTAGATATATAAAAAATAAACAAAAAATAATGAATCCATAACTGACAGCCATGACATTAAGCACAATTTATACTCATAAAAATTTTAAACAATGTGTAAACTTTTCCCACTCAAAATTTCAAAAAGGGAGTATATTTGAACAAAGTACTTCAATAAAAAAAGTATGTAAGAAGATTAAAAAAATTAATCAATTCAAAATGATAAATAAATCTCCAATGAAAGAAATTATTTAGCCACATGATTTCATTCTTACACTCTAACTATTTTATCTGAGTGATGTCTTATGGTATCTAATTTATGTATATATATAATTAAAATAATAACATGAGATTCAAGAATATAATGTTCAAGAAATAAATATAAATAGATACAATTTTAAGAGGTTTATTCCTCAAATCTCTATCTTGTATCTCCTCTTTTCAATATGAGTTATTATAATTTTAATCCAATAAATTAAATGTTCTTTTGATGATTTACTGTTTATTGTAGTATCATCCTTCCCCTAGATAATTATATAATAATTTAAACTAATTTAGTTACACAAGAGGATTTATTATAATTCAAAACAAGATAAAAGAAAAGAAAACCATGGGATCCAGTCCACAGAGGGATATGTTTATAGTAATCATCTAGACTAAATGGTTTCTTAATCTTCAAGTAAATATATAAAAGACAAATACTTTGGTTCCACTCAATTTAATTATCAATTAGTTGTCCATTCTCTATGAAATATTTTTTATCATATCCTAACAACCCAATAGCTCTATTTTCTAACACTCTATAGATGGTGAAATGCCAAAGACACTTGGATTAAAGATTCCAAATAAAAATTATATGCCTGGAATAATAGTGCATATACTTTTAATATGTCTTAAAATATGTATTTTTAATTATAAAATCGTGAAAATCATTAGTCCTCTCCTTGCAAACCCGATAATTTTCATAGGAAACTCTTATAATCTCATAATGTTCACTTAACTCCAAAATTATTCACTTACCAACCACTTAAAAATGGAATTTATGGACTCTAATTACAAAAATTATTTTTATTTAAGATCCATAGGAATGTTACATGATTTCCCAAAAAACATTTTATGATTACATTCATGTAGGGGTTTCAAACGAATTTATATATATTCCAAAAGAACCATCATGTTTTTAATATTATTCGTTCCCAAAACCAGATACAATTTTCTCAAAAAAAATATTTAAGTTACCTATATAAAATTTAAACATCTCCAATATACTATGGATAGTAAAATATTTTAGTTCTAAAAAGAAACAAATACCTTCCCTTCAATGATTTGAATTTGTAGTTTTTAAAGTGGGCATCAATGTCTATGTGAAAATAATTTTTCACCACAAACCTGGAAACTATATTCTTCTTAATGAATTAGATAACTAAATTAGTTTGAATATTTAGGAGTTTCACTACTTTTACCCTATTGAAAACAAAGTCCAAATCCCACTGAGAATAACTCATTCCCATAAGAGTATAGAAATTGTCTCATAAATTCCAACCCCCACCCATAAAAAATACACTTCCAAAATACACTTTTGAGGAAGTTATTTATTGTAACAAATATTCATAACCTTGGACTGTTAGGAAAACTATAAAAAAACTCTTACCATCCTCAAAGTGTGTGGGGTAGAGAAAAATATCCTGAAAAAATTTTGAGCAGACCCCTCTTATTCATGATACCCACCACAATGTGAATAATGAGAACACTCAATTATGGGAAACAACTATTCCTTTTGGAAACACATCTAATGAATACCACCAACACACCTCTTAAATAGAAATGCTTCATCCCCAAAATTGTATTCCAACTACATAATTAATTTATTACTTTGTTATGGTTAATATATTTTGGAATGACTCTATAAAATAACAAATTATATAAATTATTTGGCCAAGAATATTTTTTCACTTTCATAGAAATGATTTTTTAACTACTGAAAGAATAATATTTCTCTTTAAGACTATTAGTGTGAGTACTGGACAATCGATAAAAATGACTAGCATCAACATTCTTTTCTATGTGTGTATAATTGGTTAGTAAATAAACTTTTTATTGAAATTATATCCATATAATCAATCTACATTTTGAATCTTTTTGGAAATCATGTATTTCAAGTGATAGTGGTCTCTAAAGACTACGAAATTGGAACCTATTAGGTAAAACATTAAATTCACCAGATAAAACAATATAACATACAACAAATTATTTATAAAGGTGTAATTTCATTTTAAATTATCTAGAAACCTACTAGGATAGTGTCCTAAATTATTATAAGTTTCATTCCTATAGCATGAAACTACTCTATCAACCACATCACTAGCAGCAAAAAAATTCAAATATAAACATCCAATCAGGGTTGATGAAGTGAATTTTACTTAAGATTATTAAAAGGCTAAAAAAATGTTTCATCAAACAAGAAATTTGTATCTTTCACTAGTTTTGAGAAAAGGGGCCTAATGATTTTAGATGTTTTATTTCTACATCTTTAGAAAAAACCAACATGGCCAAGAAAACATCTGACACCATTGATGTTAATAAGAGGGTGAAGCTTTTTGATGTCCTCTATCTTATTATTCTCAACCTTTAATCCCTCTTAAACAACTTATATACATGTAAAATAACATCAGTAACCATGAATTATATTTTATAAAAATTAATAATAATACATATATCTAGGAATCTCTTTAAAAATAATTTTTATATTTTTTAAACATCTCTTAAATATACTATTTACTATGTATAATTTTCCATGAAATCCCCAATTATGCTATCTATTATTTCTAAAATTATATATATCATGCATATTTTAAAAATTATATGGGAACCACATGAACCAAAGAAAAATCATTATTAATAAAATTTCCCAAAGGGGTATGTGAAAGTTGATTTTTATGATCTTTTGTGGATGTAGGGATTTGTCTTAATCTAGAAAATCTATAGAGAAAATAAAAATTTCATTTTTAGCAAGCCTATCAAGAATTTGATCTTATAATTTAATTAGAAAATGATCCTTCCTTATGTTTGAATTAAGCATCATATTTTCTATACAAACTCTCCATTTAGTAGATTATTTTACCTAAATTTGTTCATTTTTATCATTTATAGTAACAGTATAACCTCTATTCATTGAAAATACCTAAACTAGTGTGACCAAAGTACTATTTGAGATTTTATAAATGAATTATGCATCCAAAATCATGATAACCACATATCTAAATATATATATTTTATGTATTTAATGATCATTTACCCTCAACTCTAGTTTTATGATTAGGTACCATATTAATATTATGCATACATAATGAAGGAATAATTCTCATAATATCATAAATGGTCTATATAATGTAGTATTTATATTTTCTCAAAATATAAAACTTCTTACCCTCTTACTTTTTATATGATATAGAATATATGATAACATTCATTGAAGTGTTCAAACCTAGAATTTAATATATAGGGAGTGAAGTGAAAATTTTAAGCTCATTTTTTCGAGCATATTCACTATATGATTAACTCTTAGTCCAAGGAGGCCCAAGATAATCAACATCTTTCTTAACTTGACAGTTATAATTTAACATTTTCTCAATTTCAATATCAAAAATAACTTTTTCAGAATATATATCCAAAGAGGACAACTCATTGTATTCCATGATTGAATTTTTTTAGATGTGTTTCTTAGAAAATTCACTATGGTGTTGTATGATCTATCTCAATATAGCATGAAAATGTTCCTAAACATATTTTAAAGAAAAAAATATAAGGTAAAACACACTTAGAAACTCATAAAAATCATTTACTGATTATTAATTTTCTAAACAATCTTTTACATCATGGATATAGTTGATGTTCACATCTATAAATCCATCCATATTCTATTATTAAACAATTTATAAATGATAAGAATAATCATTATAAACCTCTAGAAATGTTTTTTAAATTACATATATAGTTTTTCAAATTCTTCTTCATGACTAAATGAACCCTTAACCTCTAGCATATCTACTATATAATAGTTCTCCAAAATGATTGTTCTTTCATATTATTAAATATATAAAACTCCTCTTTTTATTCTCCAAACATAAAATTAAAACTACCCTTTAACATAATGATAACTGCCCTACATATGAATTTCAAGGGCCTAAAAAGAATAATAGGTGTCCCTAGGTCATACTCCATATGTATTACAATAAATCATAAGGTAAGGACTTCTTACCAACCCCTACAATATGTTCATCTACTCTTCATATGGGGTGTATGAATTATTAGTCATCCAGATGTAAATCCATAGTGATGGGTTGTAACTATCATAATACCAATAATATAAACTGTGATAAAGGGTGAATATTTATGTTTTCAACATGTTCATTAAAATAGTTTAGCTGGTCAGTATTTCTGAAAGTGTAGGGAATAAAAAACTTAGGATCATTAATTTTTTTTCATTTTTTGAATTATATCACTAATCTATTCATTAAGAATGTAGTTTTTTAATTTTACTAGATTTTATTATTTGAGATAGATTTCTTTATAGATTTTAGATGTGATGGAATATAAACTATGACATGGATAAAAGTGATATTCATATGGATCTTATTTAAAAGACTGAGGAATCAAATAAATTATTATTTCTTAATAAAGGGTTTTAACTATTGAGGGAAAATAATGAATGATGAGAAATTCCAAAAAAAAAAGAATTAATTTTCACAATTTATTCAAAATGTTTTCCATTCCCTTTATTCCTTTTTATTTAATATTCCTTTTCTTCCAGTTCTTATAGTATAAATAATGGATGAACTTAATATTCAAAAGTTTTTCTGGATTTCCAGATTTTGTGTTGCGACAATTGTTTTGTCTATATTCTTCCATATTTTTATATTTGACTTTCCTATTGTTATTTATGAACATTTATTTACTTTGTAAACATGCATATTGGCCAAATACATGGAACTATCCCTTTGGTTCATTTTAGTTGTTCTTTAGATCTTCCCTATATGTCTTGAATTTAAATTCCTAGCCAATTAACCCATTTTAGAAATCAAGGTTGTGAATTTTAAAATTAGTTTCAGCCTCATCAGAATTTCATTAAAACACTAGTTACTCAACCAGAGAATCATAATATTTTGAACTACTTATCATCATATCCATCCTTCTAATCATTTTTCATCAAAATTACCTTGGGAATTGGATGACTCTCCCCTTTTTTGGGTTTTCAATTGTTTTCCATGATGATTTTGATAACCAAGGGAAATATTTTATCATCTCAAGATTGTATCTATGAACCATATACTGAAAAGTTAACATTTCCTGTTTATCAGGATAATATATAAATGATTGGAAAACTGATGTCAATGCACCTAGACATACCAAATTGAGATAACAGTTCTCTGAATTTTTTAGTTCGTGTTTTTAAATCTGTCTTTATGAACACTTTCATAGGAATTTTAGTTCATTATATGTTCTGATTGATCTTTTATTTCAACATTTTTGTCATTTTAATCAATACATGAAAAAGAATTTTTTTCCTCTAATATTAACTATTTATCTTCTATAATTTATTCATTGGGAACTCAAGGCATGATTTTGTAAAATATATCTAAAAAACACAATAATTTTTAAATTGTAATTTCTACCAGCTGTTAGATCTACAATTTCATCGCCAGAGGATGGAAAAACATTTCAAAAGAAATCCATGAGAACATTTAAAGAGAATTGTCGGTGTGGAAACTATAAAATAAAATAACTATCATATTCCCAAGCCATAATAATTTTGTCTCATCATCTTGAGAAAAACTTATTATCTAATTCCATATTTCATTTTTTAATATAATTGAATTAAATTTAATTAAAATTAAGTTATATAACTCTTCCCATATCTAAATTTTTTTCCAGCTAATCCATCAATATTATTTTTAGTATTTCCCTTATGTAAAATGGAAAACCCATCATTCTTATTTTATCTTCAATGATCCATTAAATGTGTAACTATTATACTATATTATACAATTCACTAATAGAATTTAGTGATCCTTGATTTAACATTCAATCAAATGTATGAAGAAGAAAAATATTGGATGGTTTTAACTCATAGTTTCAATATCCATATGTCAATCTAATTGAAAAAAGATCTCTTGAAACTTTACATTTTTGATACTCTCTAATCCAATTACATTCATTTCCATCTAAAAAGTGATCAAGTTAAAACAATTCTGATTATAAATATGAAATCTCACTCCATGATTTTCTAGTTTAGTTTTTTTTTCTTTTATTGGAGCTCTTACTAATTTTATAATTTCAATATTTATATACTATAATAAATTTAATGTTAACCTACTGGGCATTCACTATTGTATGAATATATGTTTATAGTATCAAATAATAGATTTCATGTTTTTTTAAACAGATATAGTCTTCTTAATTAATTTTTATTTTAGAAATATATTTTTTATGTATTTTATTTTTTTGTGTTTTTTATTTTTTGGATAAATTAATAATTCCTCCATAACAATAACCTAATAATAATTAATGTGAAATATTATATCTCAAAATTTAATCCTAAATACTACTTAGCTAGTGGTGTATAGGGTATCAAACCACATGGAAGGCTATTGTGTGTACAATCTATGAAATAAAACCAAAATAAAACAAAAAAACACACGAAAACAATAATGATGAATTTTTTTCAAAATTATATAAGAAGAATATGATGATTTGAACGAGAAAAAGTAGGAATATATGTTTAAAAAGAGAAAATAAGAGAATAAAAATGTACAAAATTCTATGGAATTATTTATTTTTTGGTTACTTTATTTCCATATTTGTATTGTTAAAATTGAATAAAAAATAAAAAAAAGTAGTACAAATATCCATCATGTATATTGACCAGTAATATGATGAGTTTCTGGTTGTTAAATTACAAATTCATTCTACTATTTTAAACTAAGAATTTAATTCCTATTTGAATGTGATCAAAAAAAAGAAGATACAATTATCAACTAAAACAATCTTATTTTCCCACTCACTGATTCTTCTGAAAACATTTTTTGATTAAATAAATTTATACAGTTATTGATAAATAACTTAAAATTTTATAAAATATGAAGAATACTAGGAGACATCCCCTGATCTTCAACACTATGATGATCTCATGCATTAAAAGTTTCTATGGTCTTCAGCTCCACATTAGAAGTATATATCAAAATTTCTTCTCCAAATCATGGAATCATCTATGAGAATTCACCAATGAATATATCCAAATTTTTATTCCCACTTCTATAAATTTTATAAAATAAAATCATTCAAGGTGGAATTCTTTGGTTATTCATCCATATCCTATAAATAAAAATTCATGTAATAATAATATTTCCCTTTAAACAAATTAAATCCATGCTCAACCTTCAGGATCAATATTGATTTGGAAAATTTTAAAATATATGTGAAACCCTACTTCTTATAGAATCAATCCAATATAATGCTACATCAATATGCACATATGACACAAAAATTAGCTACAAACGACTAATGTTTTTTGAATATTATCACACACAAATTCCATAACCTCATTTTTAGTCTTCTATAAACGACTCCTCTTGAAATGATCCTAGTAGTCTCAATACATCAAAAAACATGTGAATCCATATGGAAATGAAATGAAATTGAGTTCCAAATAAAATTATCTACTTCCATATTTTATTAGAGAGTTTATCTAAACACATGGTGTGAATCCAAATATAGTTTTTTCACTAAAAAATATGAAAAAAATCAATTTCCCAAGAGTATTTGAATTTCAAAAAAAGATTCAAAAACTCATGAAAATACCTTATCCAATAGCCTCTTGATTTATATATATAAACTCATCGATCTCACCTCTAAAATTAGTCATCTTCTTCATGAATTGTTCAATATTAACTTTTATAACTTTCTCATTGATCCCTTCGTCAATAGTGTTGACGATGTCTATCATTGTTACAAAAAATTTCTATAAGGTGACACTGAAATATTGTATTGACTTTGACTCATCCTTTTCATCCAAGATCTACTTATTCCTCAAACATGAATATTTAAAATTTTCCCACTAATATTGGGGCTCACTCCAATTGAAATAATTCATCCTAAATTTTGATTTATCTTCATGATAGATACTTAACACTAATAAAAAATTGAACTCTTAAATGGCCTTCAAGAAAATGATGGTTCTTCATTGTTCAGCTCCCCTCTGAATAGATTTCTTTATTATTGACTAGACTCTTGAAACATTCACTTTTTTGACATATTCTTGGCCATTAAAGTAAACTCATGATCAATTTTTATTATTCATATCTCAATCATCAAGTCTCATTTAATTTGATGATTGAAATACCTCATCATTTAGTTAATCATGGGTGAAGGTTTGGTTGACATTGACCAACCATGGAATAGTGTCCCAGTTTTGGATGGTGTTTTGGATTTAGTGAATAAGATCATTAGTAGGGAACATATCTTCAACAAGTGATCTCAAATTTAATTTTCATAAGTATTTACGAAACATTAGTTTAAATTTTATATTTTTATTAAATGAGAAAGTTGATTTCTTCCCAAAATTGTATTCTCACAGTACATGTAAGATAATTCTATTATGGAAATTATGTTATGATGTAGGATTATTATATCTTACATAGGGATACTTTTGAAATTATCATATAAGATCCAACTTTGTATAAAATATATTTCAAATGGTATATTTTAAAATTATATATGGAGATAGTCTCATTTAACTTATTATCCAACACAAAATCAATAATCTTAATGGATTATTGAAAAATATATTACAAGATGACCCTCCAATAATCCATCACACCATTGCGCTTGAATATTTAAATATTGTAAATTGGCAATGGTGATCAAAGATTAATTCAATGATAAAAATAAAACACCTCAAGAATATTTTATCAGCTTTGTTACTGATATGTGGATGATCAAAAATTATTCAAATAGAAATTATAAAAATTAAAAAAGAAAAAATATTCTGAATTTACAAATCCTCTGAAGCACATTATAAATAAGAAGTTCAAATAAACTTACGTATAGATACAAAAATGGTTTCATAAATATTTTTTTGTTCTTAAAAAATAATATATCAATTTAAATTTTAAATAAATTAATTAAAATATATTAAAATAAAATATCATACAACAAATTATCATTTTAACATGTTGTGACATCCTAAACCAAGAGCCACTTAACATTTCCCCGAGTAGGTTGGCCACATACCATAAAGAAAGCCTCCCCATAGGCCAGAGGGTTCCGACTAGCAGCGAGGGTCTGGAAAGTCAGTCTTGGGGAGACTATTCCCTATGTTTTCAAAATAAAACACAAGCAGAAGTAAATAAAAATAAATAAGTGAGGAAGCATATAAATAACCATATTAATACTATGACATATGATTGTCAAAACCATGTAATACAATACTAAACTAAAAGGAAAAACATTCTATGAAAAATAAGTTTATTATTTCAACAATGCAACTAAAAGTAAAGACACTACGACTCCAAAATAGGTCTTGAATTACATATGGTTCCCTCTCCCGTTATCCAATCCCAAATAGCAACCTATCTTAGGGCCGTGCATATGCCATATCCTGCTACAACAATGTGTGCTCGGGTTCCAGTCAGGCAATCCGAATAGGGTGTGAGTATAGCTCAGTAGGTCACCACCAACAGTGTCTAAAACAAGTCAAGTCAAAAGATGGTGCATGAAATTTATTAAAGAAATAACTACAATTCATAATTTAAAACATTATCACATAGTCATTTAATCTTTAATCATAAAATTAGGCTAAATTCAATTCATGTTTCTTATTTGAATCATCATTCATTATCATTTAGTATTTGGTGTATGTTTTCATGCCTAGCACCCCAAATCTCATTTGAATCATCTTTCATTATCATTTATCATTTGGTGTATGTCATCTGACTAGCACCACAAATCTCATTTTAATCTTAATTTATTATTATCATTAATCATTTGGTTTAGGGCATCATTCCTAGCAACACAAATCTTGTGAGTATAGGTCATCATGCCTAACACTCCAATTCTCATTCAGTGCAGGCCATCCTTCCTATCACCCCTTAATCTCAAGCATGGATAACTATTTAGGAGAAATTCCATGTCCAAGTCCCAACTTCTAATCGGTCTAGGATTCCATGCCTAGAACTACAAAATCTCATCCATTTATTCAACCTTTAATTCTCAAGAATTTTCAATATTATTCATTTACTAATATAATGATTAGATGAACATTTCAAAGGCCATTAGTCAATTTGACAATTAACTAAGAATATGACCCATTAATTAATTTATCAATTAATTAATTGATTAATACCATTTTTATTCAATAATTAATTATTCATAATAAATTTTCCATTTCAAAATCATCAAGACAAAATTAATTCTCACAATTAATTGTATTTAATCACATCATGACACATAATTATTTATCCAAATTAATTATCTTTGGTCAAATTCATAGCACATAATTATTTCTCAAAATTAATTATATTTTCACATAAAATTAAATATCTCTATTACAATATCAAATATCCAATAGATCTATTTGGGAAACCCCCCATCGTTTATTATGTGATTCAATCATCAATTAAATCACCATGGAAACTCAATTAAATTATATATTCCTAATTACTCCAAATTAAGAAATTCAATTATCAAGGGAGTCTAGAAAATTCGTAAACTCAGACAAATATAATAAATCATGATAATGGGAGTTTTATTTTGACCACTTAACTCAGTTTATTGGCCAAATTTAGCAAAATAGAAGTCCCAAAAATCCGAGCGGCACAACATCGTCGATCAAGATTCAGATCTAAATCCCAAAAACGAAAATTAATATCATAGGCATAGAGATCTTGCAAATCTAGATCTTTATCTAAAATCCTAGATCTAGATCGTAACTCATAGGTTTAGATCCAGGAATAACAGTTGAAATATTCTATGATACGATCAAGGGATGATAGAGGAAAGAATGGGAAAAGAAATGGGATGAAATTCAAAAACTGGGAGGAGAGTATATCATTAATCTGAGATTTCAATCATGATGAAATGTTTTCAGATCAACTTGGAATAATTCCATATGGCTTGAGGAAATCCTATAATTTTCAAGCCTGAGACAAAGACGACAAAATGGAAGTCCCAAGGGTTCGTTTGGTTTTAAAAAAGTATTTTCAGAATTAAAATCCCACATGCATGGTTTCATGGGTAGAAGCACACAGTTAGGGAAAACCGTGCACCAACTGTGCACACTCCACTATCCAATTTTGCATGATTGTCACAGTTTGGTCATGTGGTTTTTTAAACTGTGCACAAACTGTGCTGACCTATCTGTCCAGTTTTTCATTCTTAGCACGATTTAGTCTCACGGTTTTACAAACCGTGTGCAAACTGTACACAACACACATTCCATTATTTTTCCATAAACATTCTCCCAATACACCCCAAGCCCCTACTCAAAATCCAAGGTACATAAAAAATCAAAGGTACTTGAAAAAGTGCCTTAGATGACTCCAGAAAAGTTCAGGATCTTACAATCTCCCCACCATATAACAACTCATCCTTGATCTGCACTCTCGAACATCTTTATGATTCTGATCCAAAAATATTGGGCCCTTGATCCCTCATGTGTTCTTCATGTTCCCATTTGTTCTTTTGAACAATTCCATGTTTCCATAACACAGGAAGAAACTGAACAGTCTTTCCTCGTAACACTTTCTCACTACAACCCAGCACACTTACGATATGCTCCTCATAGGATGCATCTATCTTGAGGTCAACATCCTCCACATCAATCAAATGATAATGGTAGGAATGATATAACCATATATGTGACACATGGAAAATATCATGCATAAAAATAAATTTCTAGTGTAAATGCTAATCTATACACCACCGACCCGATTCTCTTTAGAAACTCAAATTGTCCCACAAACCTGGTTGCTAACATTCCCTTCCTTTGTATCTTATGGTGACCCAATCTTGGCAACACACCAAGGAAAACATGATCACCATCTATAGTCTCTTGGGGTTATCTCCATCTATCATCATACGTATTCTACCAACTCTGGGCCGTATCCATACAATTTAGAATCAAATACACCTGCTTTGATGTATCTTGATTGAGACTCAGTCCAAACAGCTCTAACTCACCTACCTATAACTAATATAGTGGTGATCTACAAGGTCTACCATAATTTTCCTCATATGGTTCCATCTATATAGTTTCCTACTAACTTTTATTATAGGATAACTCTAGTAAAGCCAAGTGCTTCTCCCAAGAACTACCAAAGTCAAGAACACATGCTCACAACATATCCCTTAAAACATGTATGGTTTGCTCTGACTCCCCATCTGTATGTGGGTGGATGGTCATACATAACAGAACCATTGTACTAAGCGGATTCTGTAAGGCCATCTAGAAACTTTAAGTAAAGCGCGAATCGTGATCTAAAACTGTAGTCTGTCGCACCCATTGAAAACAAATTATCTCCCTCACATGCAGTTCTCCCAATTTCTCTACGGTAAATGTTTCATTAATAGTTAAGAAGTGTTATAACTTCATTATTTGATCCATAAATACCTAAATAGTATCATTCTTCCTAATAGTTCTTGGATGTCCTAACAAAAAATCCATAGTCATATCATCCCACTTCCATTATCGAATAGGTAACAGCTACAATAGGCCTCCAAGTCGTTGATTCTCTACTTCCACCTGTTGACATATGAAAAATCTCGTTACGAACCCTGCTATCTCATTTTTCATGCCTGGACACAAAAATTGTCGCTGAAGGTCTGGTAAATTTTGTCACTCCATGAAGTACCGCCCACCTTGAAGCATGAAATTCTCGCATGAGTTCCTCACATGTACTATTAGGAACAACAACCCTATTTCTAACATAAATGATATCATCTTCATCTATTTTCAGCCTGAAGGTGTCTCTCCACCTTCAAGTAATTCCCTCAAGGATAAACACTCTATATCATCATACTAAATATATTTGATCCATCTCAAGAGTGTATAATCTACTACTAAGGAAACCAGATTCATCCTCTCTTGAATCTCTTGAACTTACATATTCATTTCCACCAGTAAAGTCATCATCTTCTACACTTCACTGGACTCATGTACCAACTGAGTTTTAGTTTTTCTACCCAAAGCACTATCCACACCATTCCCCTTTCTAGGTGTATAGTCATGTTCAAAATCAAAGGACTGCATATATTCCACCCATCTTCACTGACAAAGATTCATGTCACGCTCTGAGAAGACATACATCAAGATTTTGTGATTTGTAAAATTTGTAAAAATTTAACCTAATTGATTGTGTAGCCAATACCTAAGAGCATGAACCACCACTGCCAACTCGAGCTCATGCATAGGGTAATTATGTTCATGTGGCCTCAACTACTGAGACCCATAAGCAATGACTCTACCCCCTAGCATCAACACATCTCTGATTCTGACTCAAGAAGCATCACAATACACCTTTTACTCCACACCCTACATAGGTAAGATCAATATTGGTGTTGAAGTCAAGAGCTTCTTCAAACCATGAAAATCATTCTCACATGCTTCTGGCCAAAAAAAATTGCCCCATTCTTTGTCAAACTAGTATGTGATGCTTCTATTCAAGAAAATTCATATATGAATCTTCATTAATAACCAAATAATCCCAGAAAACATCAAATATTAATAACATTATTGGGATTCTCCCATGAAATCACAACCTGCAATTTTTTTGAGTACACTGCCACACCTTCTTCTGAGATGATGTTCCCCAAAAAGTGTACATTGTCAATCCAAAACTGACATTTATAAATATTGGAATAAAGAAGATGATCTATCAGTGTACCCAATATGGGTGTCATGATGTTGACCAAGATCCTCATGATTATTAGAGTACACTAAGATTCCACCCACAAACACCACCACAAACTAATCTAAGTACGGATGAAGGATCTTATTCATCAAGGCAATAAACATTGTTATAGCATTAGTCAACTGAAATAGCAGTCAAGGTTCTCATTAGAAACCCATTTATTTTCATTTTTCATCATTTTCTCACTCTCAAAACTACGAAAATAGTTCATGTTCAAAAACTTAACCATAAATTTCTTTCCCATGAGTGCCTAAAATGATGCATGTCACAACAACCCTGAGTACCTAGAATTATGCATGTAGACTCAAGTATTGGGGCTCTTTAGGCCATGAATCAAATTTCAACAATTTTCAAATCAAATATCACATCACACCACAAGTGTGTCACCTAAGGATAATCAATAAACAATTATAACAACAAACAGTAGTCACAATAATCCACCCTAGGTACTCGTATTTTACCTTGTACATGGGTTTGTAACTACCTTGCATGAGCACATTTCTATGCCTTGACTCATCCTAGCCTCTTATCTAACATTTCCCCAAATTGTAATACAAAATAAGAATAATGAAAGCAAAAATCCTTTGATACCACTTTGTGATGTTCGGAACCGGGAGAGACTGAATGGTGCCCTGAGCCAGTTGGCCACATGCCCTCAAGCATGCCTCCTTATATGTTAGAGGGTTTCAAATAGCATCGTGGGTATGATAAGTCGGTATTGGGGAGACTATACAATCTTTTATTAGAATAAAACACCAATGGTAGTAAATGAAAATAACCATCTACGGAGGCATAAAAATAACCAGAACAATTCAATGGCATATGATAGTCAAAACCGGAGAATACAATACTCAAATGAAAGGTAAAACATTTTATTACAATCAAAGTTCCATATTTTTGCAATGAAACTCCAATTAAAGACACAACGACACCAAAACGGGACCTGAACCACATTTGTTTCTCTCTCCCATGTTCTAATCCCAAACGGAAACCTATCCCAAGGCCATTCCCTTATACTATCCTACTACAACAAAGTCTGCATGGGTTCCAATCAGATGGCTTGAATAGGGTGTGAGTAAAACATAGTAGGCCACCACTAATGGTGTCTAAAAAGAGTCTAGTCGAAAGACAATGCATGCAATTTAATAAAGAAATAAATACAATTCCTAATTTAAACAATTATCACATTATTATAAAATCATTAATCATAACATTAGGTGAAGTTCAATTCATGTTTCCCATTTGAATCATCATTCATTATCATTTATCATTTGGTGTAGTTCATCGTGCCTAGAACCCCAAATCACATTTCAATCATCATTCATTATCATCTATCATTGGGTGTAGTTAATCAAGCCTAGCACCAATAACCTCATTTGAATCATCCTTCATTATTATCATTAATCATTTGGCGTAGAACGTCATGACTAGCACCAAAAATATCGTGAGTATAGTTTTTCTTGCCTAGGACTCTGATTCTCATTCGGTGTAGGTCATAATGCCTAGAACACTATAATATCAAACTTGGATAATTATTGGGGAGGTACGCTATGTCCAAGTCCCAACTTCTAATCGGTCTAGGAAAATATGGATACCACCACAAAATCTCAGCCATTTAATAATCCTTTAATTCTCAGGAATTTTACAAATTATTCATTTATTAATACAATGATTAGATAAACATTTCAAAGGCCATTAGTCAACTCAACAATCAACTAAGCATATAACCCATTAATTAATTCATCAACTAATTAATTAATCGATACCATTTTCAATCCATAATTAATTATTCACTATTAATTATCCATTTTAAAAACATCAAGTTATAATTAATTCTCAAAATTATTTATCTTTAACCACATCATAACACATAATTAATTCTCCCAATTAATTGTCTTTGATCAACTTCAAAGCACATAATTAATTCCCATAATTAATTATATTTTCCATTAAATTAAACATCTCAATTACAATATCAAATCTACAGGAGATCTTTTTTAGAACCCCCACCCCCACCCCACATTGTTTGTTTCATGATTCTATCATAAAATAAATTTTCAAGGAAACTAAATTCTATTCCATATTCCTAATTAATCCAATTTAAGAAATTTAATTATCAAGGAAATATAAAATATTCATAAAATCATAAACATATCAGAAATCATGAATATGGGAGTTTTATTTAGACCACCTACCTCTGTTTATTGATATAAGATATCCTAATGGAAATCCCTAAAATCTGGGGGGCACAACGTTTTCGATCATGCATCAGACTTAAATCCTTAAAACCAAAATTAAGATCATAGGAATCAAGATCTGGAAAATATATATATATATATCTACAATCATTGATCTAGACATTAACTCATATGTTTAAATCCAAGAAAAAATGGAAATATTCAATGAAAAGATCAAGTAAATATAGAGGAATGAACAGGAGAAGCAATGAGATCAAATCCACTTACTGGGAGGAGAGAGGATCTTCAATCTGGGATTTCAATCTCAAATAAAGGTGTTTGGATCGCCTTACAATCCCTCTAGAATGATTTTGTAACACCAATAATTTGTCAAGCCCAATCAAAGTTCGAAAATATAGAATTACTGGGGGTTCGGGGGGTTTTAAAATGGATTTTCAGAATTAAAATCTTCCGCACATGGTTTCCAGGGTAGAGGCACACATTTAGGGAAAATTGTGTGCCAATAGTGTGGACTCCACTATCTCGCTTTGCACGATAGGCATGGTTTGGTCGCACGGTTTTAAAATCCATGCGCAAACTGTGCAGACCTCTCTGTCTACATTTGCATGCTTAGCACATTTTGGTCACATGGTTTTCCAAACTGTGCGCAGACCATGCAAAGCCAACGGTCCATTAGTTTTCCATAAATTTTCACCCAAACACACCCCAAGACACTACTCCAAATGAAAGGTACTTAAAAACATTAGTATACTTGAAAACATGCCAAATATGACTCCAGAAAAGGTTCGTATCTTAGACATTTATTTACCAGGAACACACTAAATTAATGAGATATTCAAAAAAATTATATCTAACAAGAAATCATCATTTTTCATGAAATCACCTTAAAAACATGTTTCTGTATATATGTTAATCAAAATATCATAAAAAGTGTGATGAATCGATCTTTTAAAAATGATATTCCTTCTTAATGAATGAATAAATTATTTTCTGAGTAATGGAGTTCTAGAAAACACATGCACTATATTGGTTATTATGAAATATTATACCCTATTGGTTTTAAAAGGCCATTAACCATCATAAACAACAATTATAGAGATATTGAACAATGATGATTTCATACTTATATATGTAGGGTTGTGATATAGTCCACTGATACAAATGAAATAATTGATGACCTTGACTAGAAGGATCCTGACTTATGAAGCCCATTTGTCTGACCATTGTAGGGAAATAGCATCTTTGGGATTGTCCCCTAACAAATAACAATCTAATATTCAGCAAATAAATCGTGATAAAATCCATTTAAGGGATAATTTCAATCCTATCGATATCACAACCTAAATAATGTTCAATAAATAATCCCAACAAAATCTCATCATCGCACACCATACCCTTAGGGAACTTATTGGTCTAGTTTTGAATATGTATGTTTTATGTTCTCTAAAATACTGAATTAATTTGTTCCTTGTTGATTTTACTTTAAGAATGATAAAATTATGAGTTTTATGGAAATTTTATTTCAATGTGAAAAAATTTAATAGTATTTTTGGGTAATAAGAAATGTAAATTAAGAGATTGATTGTGAAGAATTCATCTATTTCCAAAATAATTCATATTTTAATATAATATTATTAATAAATAATTTTTATTAATTAGAGTTGAAATTATAATTTTAGGAAGTCCAAATTTATTTTTTTAAGTGTTGGAAAATGTTATTAAAAAAATAGACATTTTTAAATAATTGGAATTTTTATTTAAAAGATTAATTTATTTTATTTGTATATTTATATTGATAAAAATTATTATTTTTGGATTTATCATGTCAAAATCATCCAATTGTGAATTTTTCATATTTTTTTATGACAATCATGTTTTCAGGCAAATATTAAATAAGGTATAATTATATGGTATGTATTATGGAATCATGAAATCCCAAAAATAATTTAATTAATATAATAAAGTGTAGACAAAGAAAAATCTCGTCTTCACTTGAAAATAATTTATTTTTTAAGTTATTAGTTGAATTTTATAAATCTTTTTTTAATCCTCCAAAACCTATATTATATTTGATGGTTTAAAAATAATTTCTTTAGTGGAATTAATCACTTATAGATCACATAGGGTGATGTTTTATTGAGTTCGGTTCGTGGACATTTAAAAGAATTAAAACCACTCATATTTTATAGGATCCATGGGAAAAACCATGGTATGGAGTAAGATTTTGATTAATTTATTTTATAGATTCTAAACCCAAAGTATAGGAAATAATATATAGCTTCATTCCATTTTCCTATATCAACCCACCAAAGCTATCATTAATTTTCACTAAAAAACAATGGAGCGTGTTCTTTATCTTTAATTTCCCCTATGCGTCCCTCCAAATGTGACACCATTTTCTCAAGAAGCTCCTCTCGAGATTCTGAAGAAACCCTTTCAATGTATGGAATCATCTACTTCTCCTATTTATTCAAGATCTATATTCATTTTATGGATTTTTATTTCCAATTCCTAATTTTTTGATATGCATTTCCACATTCCCTCATATTTTACATTTTATATAAAATTGATTACAGACCCATTTCCCTCACTTTAAACCATTTTATGATTCATTATCTTATGTCGTTGTGTTATAGAAACTTTACATCATTTTTTCATAACAAATGATTGTGATGTGAACTCTGGTAGCCATTTACAATTAACGGTATTCACTTATATGTACCTATAATTATTTGATTTGGGAATTACATGTATATAACCCACAATTCTCAATCATTTTTTTAATATAGTTAAAATGAATCATTATGTTATATGTTCTATATGGAAGACTTTTTCATGTACATGATATGATCATGGAGGGGGCTCCTAGGTAGAGGTCCAATTCACTGGGTAAGGATTTAATGTTTGGTGATTCCAAGAAAGGTTCGTGGAAGGTTATCTTATACAAAATATCTTATTACACTGTGGTGGTTAACCTTGATTTATACTTATGATTCCATTTTTTAATTTGTTTTAACAATCTAATATGGACATTATGCAATCATTTTATATCATACCTTATTGTTCATGATTATTAATATCTCATATTATTTTAAATTTTTATTAAAGTTATATCATATGTATTTATTTGACATATTAAATTCTTTTTATTCCCTTACCAGGCTTTATATCTCACACATTTATTATGTAAACTCTCTGGATATCCTATGATGTTTTTGAGGAAAAATTTATTTTAAAATCATGTTATGTAAGTCTCAATAAACTTATTGTGTCCTGGTATTTTGATATTATGTTATATACATAATCTACCTAAGAAACTATACATCTCTATGTTTTATTAATTGAAATTTTATGTAACACATCATAAATTAATGTGTAATAAATATATGGGTTGTGATAGTTTGTATCAAAGGAAAGTCTAGTTATTTTAGGGATTATATTTGAAAACTCAGTTAAATGTTTTTGGGGAGAGAATAAACACATGAAAACATTCTTAAATTTTTTTAATGTATAGATTAATTGCTTTGTATGAAAATATTTCCTTATCTAAATATTACCATGGTATGTTTCTCTTGCACATAAATATCGAGGGGTAACAACTCAAAAAACATAATATTTAGCTAGAATAAATCAAAAACTACTGTATGACAACAAGCCATTCTACACACCACATTTGACAAACATGGGGGGTAAAATTTGGTAAATTTAAAAACTCATTATGAATAATTACCAAGGGAACAAAAAAATTCATATATGATTATATGTTAGAAAATAGGTCATGTGTGAATTAGATTGATGATGAGAAACTCCTTTGGAAAATATTTAATTTAGGATTTATTCCTTTAATGTTAAGGTTTTCCCATTTATGTGTTCAATATATTAAAAATAAAAATCCATAATTTTCAATTTATTATAGTCAGTGATTGAAAATCGGAGGAACTAAGTTAAAACCCAATGTGAATGGAAATATTATGACTTCTAATATGGGATCCCAACATGTTGGGAGCTGAAATCTTAATGTTCATGAATATACTCCCTCAACTGTGTCAATTTTTGAAATGAATTATAATTTTAGAGGAACATCCAAATCCTCCTAATATATAAAAATTTTCAATTGAGTCCCATATATGTCAAAGTCCTAAAAATTTTAGTGGATCATCAAATCCATTAACCATGGAACAATGGATCAAATCCATAGAGATGATATTATCCATTGTTCAATCCTAAAAAAAGAGACGGTTGTACTGGTTTTTAATCATATAGATGAAAAATCTAATTAGTGTTGGAAATTGATCATCAATACATATCTTGATGAAGAGATCAATTGGATATGGTGGAAGGAATTATAGAAAATGTTTTCTTGAAAAATATTTTTCTCATACTCTCTAAACAAAAATATAGATGGACTTACTTTGCCTCTTGAAAATTGATGATAAATCCTTTGGGGAATACAAGTAAAATTCACAAAAAATTCATGATAAGCCTCCAACTTTTTTGTTACCCCAAAATGAAAAGTTAAACACTTTTTTAGACTAAATATATGTCTATGATAATATATTGAAATATTGGACTTTCATTGTTATGATGAAGTTGTTCGATGTTCCATTAAATTTGAAATGGAGATCACCAAATCTCATGGGCATCTCATGGATAAGAAGTAGAATTCGTATTTTAATTCTGGTGGTTAGATTGAAAAATATTACAGTGGTATGAAATTTATACATCCAACTAGTTAAATGTTTGGTAAGAACCACCCAAAACATTTTATCAAGAAGACGAGTAACTAATTTATATAAGGAAAGTAATGGAATCCAGCCGGTGATTATCGATTTGAGATACCTACCAAAGTGATCGAAGATAGGAATTATCTATTCAAACCTCATCCAATTATCTACTGTTTCAGTTATAAGAAACAAGGACACTATGTGAAGCACTTCCAAAAGCCAAGTGTTGTGAGAGATAATCAATTCCATCAACATCCAATATATAATGGTTGAGAATATTCCATTAAAACATCATAGGTGGATCCTAACAATGAAGTAGCGGATGGTATACTAGTTATTCAATCAATAATAAAAAACATATTTTTTGATTTCAGATCTATGAATTCTTTTATATCTCACATGTTTTGTATAACTATTAAAACCCCACCACAAATTATAGAAGTATATAGGTCAATGAAAATGGAAAATAGTGGAATTATTTCAACCCAAGTATATAACTCCTCCTCTATCCATATATGTGGGATTAATATCAAGAATAACCTTTTTATACTGCATTTAGTTGAATTAAATTATATTTTGGGAATGACTTGGATCTCCATATATATATATATATATATATGTATGTATGTATATATATCCAACTTAAATTACCTATAGAATTAAATGAACCTCTATATTGAAAATTTCCCCCTAATTAAATACATGTGAAATGAGTAAGATTATTCTTCTTTAGTACCATCATCAAAAGCGTAGATATTATTTCCCTATTAGAAACCATGTATTGCTCAAATGATTGAGACCATAAAAAATATTACCCCTAAATGCATTCCCATGGTGAGGGAATACACATATGTGTTTCCCAACGAATTTTCGAGTCTATCTCTTAGATATAATGGTGTATTTTTAATTAAGATTATACCAGTGGCATTGAAAATATCCATCACTCCAAATAGAATAGTAATTTTTGAACTATTGGAACTAAATGAGAAACTATAAGATAATCTAGATAAAAGGTATATAAGCATGAGTGATTCATCGTGAGGTGAACCTATTCAATTCATCAAGAATAAGGATGGTTCAATACACCTCTACATTGATTATTGTGATCCTAATAAGATAATGATAAAAAAACATCTACTCGCATAGAATGATGATTTGTTTGATCATCTATGTGGAGCCTACTAAATCTATAATATAGATCATTAGTCATGATATTATCAAGTTATGGTGAACAAGTATGATATACCAAAGTCTATTTTTCATACATAGTAAGGGAATAATGAGTTCATTAGGATTCCATTTAGACTGAATAATTCTACAAAAATCATCATGGACCTGAAAAATAGGGTGTTTATAGAATACCTTGACCAATTTGTGGTACTATTTATAGATGTATTCTTATCATCTCTAGCAGAAATGAAAATATGTGGAGAATATTAATAGTGCATAGAAGAACTTATGGAATGCAAGTATGTATAGAAAGTATAGATAATGTGAGTTATATTCATAAAAGTAACTTTCCAAGGGAATTCCATCACCAGTGAAGGGATGTCTATGGTTCATTAAAAAATAGATACAATTGAAGGGTGGCCAAGACCAACCTCTATGATATAAATCCATAGTTTCCTTGGATTATCTTGGCACTATAATTGATTTTTTAGAAAAATCTCATGATTTTCAATCCCACTATCTCAAATAACATAGAAATTATTCAATTTTGTAGAATGATGAATGTGATGAAATTTTTACGTAATTAAGTAGAGGCTAATTATTTCACATGTGCACACAAAATATGCCATTGGGGAAGGATTTATGATATATTTTAATAGATATAAAAAGGTATTGGGTACTGTACTCATAAAAATGAAAATTTTGTATATAATTCCTTCTACTAACTGAATTTACCTAAGCAGAACTACCCAACTCATAATCAGTAATTAACTATAGTGATCTATTTGTTGAAATTTTGATGGAATTATCTCTTTTTTTATTGGTGTGATGTATATATATAGAAAATATAAATATAAATTTTATATTTACACCAAATAACCAAAATACATTACAATTGAGGTGGTTATACCTTATCAAGAATTATGATTACTCAATCCATTACAATCATGGGAAAGTAAATAAAGTGGTAGCTCATCTGAGTAAAAAGGAACCTCCAACTCTATCCCTGAAGAGGATATCAAGGGATCCAATCATCTTGGACATTAAAGGGTTGGATATGGAAAAGTTAAATTGATCTATATTCATCCCTTCTCAATTAATTTCTCGACCATCCACTTTAGAGAGGATCATGAAGGCTCAGATAAATGTTGAGTTTCTATAAAAGAATGCATAAAATATTTTGGAGTTCATCTTTGATGAATATGGAGTTATAAGGTTTGGAACAAAAATATGTGTCCCATCAAAGATAGAACATGAGGTGGAACTTCTATATGATAACCATAAAACATATTTCTGTATATGTTATGAAATCACTAGTATGTATTGATATTTGAAGTAAAATTTCTAGGTGGGATAACATGAAGAGAGAAATTTTGGAGTAGAATCTCAATGATTGGTATTCTAGAAATTCAAGGAAAAATGAATGAAATATAAAGGTATGATGAAACCATTTCCCATATAGTTATTTAAATGGTAAAAAATCACCTTGAATTTCATTGTAGCACTACCCAGAATACATGAAGAAAATAACACCATATGGGTTGTAGTCAATTACCTTACCATGTATGTGTCTTTCATTTCCAACAAGGAAGGGTTCTCTCTTGACTAAATTACCATGATATATGTAAGTGATGTGGTAAGACAACATGAATTTTAACTCTCTATTGTATCTAATCAAAATTCAAGGTTTCACTCAATGTTTTGGAGAATCCTTCAACAAGTATTGAATATAGAACTTGGCATCAGAGCTTGTTATCACCTTCATATGGATGGTTAGTCTTGAATGACCATTCAAACTCTAGAAGATATACTAAGATCAGGTTTATTGTATTTCCATATATGTTGGGATCAAGACCTTCCCCTAGTGGAGTTCTCATATAAAAATATTTTCTATTAAAGCATTCAAATGGCACATTATGAGGCTCTGTATGGGAAATGCAATCAGAATCCATCATGGTGGGGAAAAGCTAGAGAATGGAATCTAATGGGACCTTGTCTTATCTAAGAGAAGAAAAAATAGGTCAAACAACTAAATGTCATATAAAATATTGATAAACTCAAAAGAAAATCATTAAATAAAATCATATATAAGAAATGAAGTTTTATGTTGGTGATAGAATGCTCCCTCTCATTTTTCCTTGGAAGAATGTCATTAGGTTTGGGAACAAGGGAATGCTTAGTTCAAGATAAATAATCCTCTTTGAGACCATTGATTGTATAATAGTAGATCTCTATCCATTATAACTCCCACCTAGCCAATATAAAGTTAATTATTTGTTGCATTTATCCATATTGATAAAGTATATACTAGAACACTCACATGTACTAAATACAGAGGTGGTGTTGTTATAGAATGATCTTTCATTCAGGGAGCATCTGGTGAAGATATGGATCATAAATACAAAGATCTATGAAACAAGAACACTCACATAGTCAAAGTATTGTAGTGTAACCACAATATTGAGGTAGTGACTTAGGAATTAGAAGAGGTGATGAAACCAAATTTACCTTATTTGTTTTTGTGTATTAAATGAAAATTTCAATGGGGAAATTTTAGAAGGGGGGTTAAAGTAATGACCCTAACATTTATATATGAATTCCTTTATCTTTTTTTGAATTTTTTTATTAAGTAATGAAGTTATAAAAAAACACATGAACTAATTTAGTTATATTGGAATATTATATTCTTTCACATTTGAAAAACCATTAAGTATCCTAACTATTGATTAAATAGTTCTTGAACAACGACCATATTATTTATATATACTTAAGGCTATGATAATTTCCACTAATATAGATGAAAGAAGTGATGGCCTCAACCTATTGGATCCTACCAAAAGAAGCCCATATATTTTATATTTTTAGGGAGATAACATCTCTGAGATTTTACCTTGACTATACCAAAGTCGATATTCTTCAAAAAAGGATTGTACAAAACTTTTAAGGGATAAGTTACAAATCATAGTGTCATGGCCCGATCCATGTTTGACGAACGACCCCAATAAAATCTAACCATCATACACCTTACCCATAGGGAGTTTTTTGGCATAATAATCATGTATATATATCAACTCTAAAAATATGAATATTTACATTTTTTTATGAAATAATGAATATTTTTATTTATTTCACATTATAATTGTTTAAATAATGATATTTACAAAAATTATATTTTAATATGAATACACAATAATTTTATTTGTGGGTAATAAAAATATTAATTATGACATTCCTATTAAATAATTCTTCAATGTTCAAAAAAAATGATATTTTAACAAATTATTATGATTAAATAAAATTTATAATTTATAATTGGTAATATAATATTAATAAGTCGTAAAATAATTATAAGGGTTGGAAAACAGTTATTGTCAAAAAAATTATTTTCTAATAAATAGGTATTTTGATATAAATTTACAATTTATCATATTTAATGATTTTTTGGATAAAATAAATATATTTTTTAATCAGAAAATCTAAATGATCAAATGTAAAATTATTTATATTTTTTTTGGTAGTAAAATTTTTAGATAAATATTAAATACTAGGTAATTATAAAATATGTATTATGGAATTTTAAACAACCAAAAAGGTTATCATAAATAAACTAAAGGAAATCTAAATCCAAAATTAAGTCTCCCCTTTAAAATTTATTCTTTTTTATGTAATATGATTAATTTTATAAATACTTTATTAATCAACGAGAACCTATATTATATTTTAAGGTTTTAAAATTAATTACTTAATTGTAAGACTCACTACCACATCAATAATGGGTATATCTTAATGAGTTCGGTTCATGAACATATAAAATAATTAAAACTAATTTTATTTAGTAGTATCCATGGGAAAAATATTGGGATGGTTTTTAGTTATAATTATATTATTATAGAGATTCCAAAAAATGGTTTTTGAAATAATAAAGAACTCCCCTCTCTTTTCCTACATAAACCCACACAATATCCCTTTTATCTTCACTCAAAAACCATTCATCACATCCTTAATCTTTCAAGTCATATTTATATCTCTCCCAAGGTTCCCCTAATATCTCATGAATATCCCCCCAGACTTTTGGAAACACCCTCCCAAGTTAATGGATCATCTCCTTCTCCTCTTTATTCAAGAACCTTCTTTATTCTATACATTTTGATTTCCAATTACTAATATTGAGTTACATATTTATTCATCCATGATAATTTAATTTTTATGCCCAAATTATTGAAGATATATTTTTTCCTCATTAAATTATTTTATTAATAGTTATGTTATTTTGATTTGCTGCAAACATTTCACTATTATTTTTCATGACAAATTATTATGAAGTGAATTCCGGTACCCATATATAGTCAAGTATATTAACCCATATATACATGTACTCCATTGATATGGGACTTCCATTTATTTAAACCACACTGCTCGTTAATGGGGTTAATATATATGAAAGTCATTTTTATATTATATAGTCTTTGTAGCCCACTTATTCATATACATGATATGATTATGATGGTTGCACCCAGATAGTGCTCCAATGTATTGGGTAATGTTTTAATCTCATTTGATTTTATGAAAGGCGTTTGAGAGGTTTTATTAAGATCATTATGTTATTTTTTCATGTTTTTTACCTTTAATTATAATTATTTTTTCATGTTCTAAGTTATTGATACATTTCCATGTTTATTTTTTTCAATAATGTTATATCATGCCCATTGTTCATGATTGTGATTCCCACCTTGTATATTACATTGTTATTAATCTTGGATCACAAGAACTAATTTAAACTATGTCATGTTTTATTTATTCTATTACTGGGTATTTTGTCTCACTCCTTTCTTATGTATAACACCAGGTTATCTGATGTTATTTTAGAGCAATGATAGATTTTAAGATAATTTTAAGGAAGTTTTAAATAATGTCATTATGTCTCTATTTAATGATATTATTTTATGTACCAAATCTCCAAAATATATTTTCCCATTCAATAATATGTGTTGTATTATGTGAATTTATTTTCATAAATCATGAATTATTGTTTAATTAAAATATCTATTTTTATAGAAATCATGTGGACAAAAAAAAAATTGCATATCCACATCATCAAGAAACATTATCTTTTAAATTATGATCTTCATTTTATTCTAGTTTCAATGTTTTATTCCATTCCTTAATATTTTTTTGTAATAGTTAGTTTATTATTCTATTAACCAAAATGATATCTATGTATTCTTTATACAACCAAAACAAAAGGTATTTCTATTGAGTTGTGACTGTCATCAAAACTCAGGGTTTGGGTTTTCATTGGCCTATAGATGTGTATGTACTAGTATGGGTTATTCCACCATGTGATAAAATGTTAGGTATTGTAAAATTTTGTCACTTTCATTCAAAATTATTGTGTATCATTCTAAACAAGTCATTATTTTAATTAATTTATATAATATAAACATTAAATCTCATAAAATATAAGATAATACTATGAATAGATTGTTTAGTGTATATGAGGACTAGGTATCTAGGAAAAAAAATTTACACAACTTGTGAAAATTTCACCATAATAAAAAACACTACATCCTTTATATACAGTTCATAAGTTTCACTCGTCTTCAAAACATGGGGGACAAAAACATATAAAGGTTATGAGCATAGATACTCAGCAAGGGTAATTATAAGAGATAATAAATAAATTCAAAAGTTACTATAAGATACCCGTACACTTGTAATCAATATAAATAAGAAAATATTATCCACTAATGGAAACAAGTTCTGTCACAAGATATTGAATAAGTATTTTTATAAAATAAGGTGTGAATCAAAATAGTGTGGGAACATTTGTTAATAATCATGAACTATAAGAATATAATATAAAAATAAGTATATTCATAAGGGTATGGGTTAAACATATTCCTAAGAAAATATATCATTTCAATCATAGGTTGACCATAATTAATTCTACCCACAAACATGTGATCATAGCATAATAATAATTCAACTCATGCTCAACCCTTTGAGAATAACTTAACTAAAATTATACACGCACACAACATTTTAATCATCGATAAAGCACAATAATACCCATGAACAACCTTGTGAGTATACTATGACAAAAATTATTACCACTCTCATCCTTTTCAGCATAGATGCACAATAATTGTACCCACACACAACATTATAAGCATAGATAAACCACACTTTTTCAATCACATACAACCTTATGATCATATCTAAACCATAATTATTCCCAAAAATAATTATTATCTCATGATATATAAAACCTTAACTATTACATTATGTGGGTATATTAGACCCCACTCCACATTCATTCATCCTAATGAGTTCTACTGGAAAATTCATCCTCTTACGACATCATAAATAACCCCTGGAAATAAAGTGGGTTTTATAAATGGATTTTCTATCCCATTAAAGTGAACTCACAAATAAAAATCATCAAAAATCATTAGAGAATAATCCCATGGAAAATTAATTGGTAATTAATGATATCAATAAAGATTCTAGGATAAAAAAGATTCAATAAATATAATAAAGAATATGGTATTTTAAATTCATAGATAAATGGTACATGGTTATGAAAATGATTTACCGGATAAAATAATTTATGGAATCTATCTGAACACCCTTCAATAACAGAACTCAAAAATATCATTTCCATAGATAAAATTTATTATAAGAAAAATTATAGTTATACACGAAAGAAAATTTGGAAATACAAATGAAGTGATGGATCATTTCTCAAAAAGAGAAGGAAATCACATAATCCGTATAGAAAAATAATTAAGATGGTTATATTTGAGGAGAATCCTCAGTCAAGCATAAAATATTTCAAAGGATATTGATTATGGTAAATAATACCTTTTAGGAGTCTTAGTAATATCATATCAAAAATAATAAATATCCATGATCATTTGAATTAATTTTAAATGATATACTGTAAAAATAAATAATAAAATTAATTTTATTCATGAACCATGAATATATATAGAGAACTATTCAAATAAAATATTAAAGGGATCCGAATGACATGTTAACATATAAATGTTAAAAAGAGAATATTTTCACATTTGGATAAAAAAAATTTTGAATTTATTTAATACATTAAAATGTATGTAATTATATATAATATTAAATTAATTAATTATATATTCATATATAAGTACACTTTAAAAAGAAACTAGTGAATAAAGATATGAAAAAGGTGAGTTTCCCAATCGAGAAGAAGAGCTTGGGTGGATTTCACTTATAAGAAATACATTATGTAAAATATGAGTCAAGGGGAAAATATTTCATGACATGTAAAACACCAAGAATATAAAAATCAAACAATGGGAAGTTTCTCAATGAAAAAAATCAATATATATATTATCTTTCAAAAAAAATATAGATGAGAAAAAAAGATTGTTAATGAAACTCATACAGTATGAGACACTTTTTAATCAAAAACCATTTTCAATATTCGAATATATTGAAATAAAATTGATTTAAAATAGAAACTTTTATAGTTAAAAACCACATGAATATGAAAAATAAATTCATAATAAACTATTTACACTATTCAAAAGAAAAAATGATTCATACTAGGAAATATGTCTCAAGGGGTGAAAAATTAATTCAGGAAAACATTTCCATGTTTCAATACATATTGATATGCACTATAATATCCTTTATAAAAAACTAAATATGTTAATAACTTATTATAGTACCATATCCATACCTAAAATTATTTCTATTTTTCATTTATAATCAGTATTTACATGAATAAATGTTTCCTCTATTTTACCACATCAGGTGTTTAGTGTCTTAATTGACTGCATTAATTTGATAAGAGTAGTGTTGGTATTAAATATTCAAATAAATTTCATGATAAAAATATCAATAAATATATTATAATTTATTAATTATAATTATTCATTATATTTCATTTTCCTTTTATGTGTATTTTACTCTTTATCCTTGATGATGGAATCAACAATACCCATGCTTTGGTAATTTAATTTACCAGTAAAAGTTGTTTTACTAATTAATGATATAAATATAGATGTATCCTATAAAGAAAAAAAATAAAAATAATTATTTATAAATTTATATCATATTATGTAATTATATATATTTTATTTTTCGTCAATGATATAATTTCATAGTATTGTTCAAGTAGGTGGCCAAACCGACACAAATATGAACATACCATGATTAATGGATTATTAACTAATGATTTTGTTCAAATATTATTACACCACTAGAATAATGATAAAATTTAGTGTTCAGTAGTTTCATATTTTAGAATAATAAAGTTGTATGATATTAAGCTGTGGATAAAAAATAAATACGTAGTATGATGAAATTGTTCTTCTTTATTAGTTATCTTGTTTCATACGGTGAATTTCATAACGATTCATTATAATTCACATAATTAATAGTTTTTTTAATTTATATTACCATAAACATATTAATATAATAAAAATAAAAGGTTTACTTAAAAATTGTTATTAAAACCAACCCTAATTGTTGCTAGCAAAAAATGGAATGCATTATTCCAGAGAGGTGTCAGTCTATACATACGCATGGATGATGATATTATTTTCAAAGAATGGAAGAGAGGATAAACATATTATATCATTTTATAATATTAAATTACTCATATATATCATAATTATACATTTAAGTCCCTTTTATCTGGCCATGTCATGTGGTTAATGAAAGGAAACTTGTTACATTATGGAGGTGGTAGTTTTCCCGTCCATATTATTAATGTTTTTATTTTTCATAAATTAAATGGAAAATGTGGTTAATTCCTAAAACATAATTATAAAAGCATTCCAGAATATAAATTATACTTATTTTTTCATCATAATATTGGGTAGTGTAATTTTATGAATATTAAGTGTACATAAAAAATAAAATTCAAGAAGTTATGGTTATAAATTTGTACCTCACTACTTGGATTATCTCATTTGTGAAAAAGGTTAAACATTTTTGGGAATGTGTTTTGAGAATTAACCATTCTATTAATGGTGAATATGAATTATTAATAAAATATTGTTTGTATTTTCAGCTTAAAAAATTGGTTTTTTGTGTGTGGAGAAGTGAGGAGAGTTGTTCCCCGTTTGAAAGTTAAATGGGATGGAATTTTTGTAAATACAAAAAACATTAATGGGAAGTCACTCTCAAGGAAATTAAAAAAATAGTAAATAATAGATATTTTAAGGGATAAAACTAATAAATTCCTCAACCACCCATTTCCACACATGTTTTCTACTTTATTTGACTTTCTATATTGATTAAAAACCATTTCCCATTTTGTTTTTTAACAAGGTAAGGAGTTTTTATCAAAATAAGTCATACTTTATGGTTGAATATATAATTTTACTTATTATATAACTTTTACCCAATATTTGAAAATTTTATAATCATTTATTAATTTTAATTTTTTAAAAGTGACAAAAAGTTTCCAATACAAACTGTAAAATTTATTCAAAAATTCTAGAGAAATAATAAATATATTCAAAAATGTCGAATATTTGTTTTTAATTTTAAACCAATATTTTTAAAATTATAATTAAACATATAAAATATATATTTGGTACTAAAATAAGTTTTCATAAATTTCCATATCATAATTATGTACAAATAATTTCCTAAAGGTAATGTTATTTCATAAAATGATATTTCTTATTATTCACTATTTCTGATAGAAATATGTTTGGGCCAAGAATGAAATGTCCCAACTAAAATTGGGAAGTATATCATTTTCTATCTTGTGATATATGTGACACATTTAATTCATTCACACCAGGATCACCATTTTTTGTTTTCTATGGAGATTCATGTTCACCCGATGGTTGATTGTAAGGGTTTTAGTTTTGTTCAATCATTCAAATTAGGTTCACTCTTTCTAAATAGTTTCCTATAGGTTTGTTCTTGGAAATGGAAACACTCAATGATTCTATATCCAAAAGGTCCTTATTTATAATGGAAGGTTCTTGTTGGGGAATTTGGAAAAGAATTCTTAAGAACTCGCATTGGTTGAAAGGACGACAGGTAGGGATCATCATACTCTTTTAGGGGGAATTATTTCCTACTCCCGAAATCTCTTATAGATATAAGACATGTTCATGAATCCTTCATCAATTCACAAGTATTATGTGGATCAAATTAAAATTAAAATTTAATTATTATCATGTATAGATGTTATAATCATTATAATTTATTCAAGGTTCTTCATCAATGTACATATCATTATGAATATGAGTTTCTCTATCAATGGTATCCTCTCATGTACTAAATATAGATTCATTAGTCATTATTACAATGATACTAGGTTTTTAGCCACATAGTAGTGCACTATTTATTATACCATAATTCAAGGACGTGAGAGTTTTTTTGGATATCAAGACCACACCCATGAGTTGGTTTTCCAATGTATCCATGTGAATGGAATCAATATCCACATAGTTCAACACCACTTAATAATAAAAATCATACTTTTTAAGGTCATGAAATAAGGACCAAACCATGAATATTGTCATCATGTAGAATTTAAGTCTTGGAAAAAAGTACAAAGTAAATGTTTGGTGTGAGACTTATACCAAAATATCCTAGGGAACCTGTAAGGGACATCGATTCCTCGAGTGAATTAGACCCTATAGGTAATGTAGCCCCAAGATAATCAAGTTGATTTTTGGGTTGGATTTGAACCATTGGGAGGCTTCTAACGTATCCCATTTAGACTGGAATCAAATCCCATGTAGTTCAGTTCTAAGGACCCACACATATATAGATGCTCTAAAGGTTTGTATCATATGTGATTATGGAACTTCGATAACATTATGTTGGGGATTACTCCTAATAAGGATTCCTTGATAAAAAAATTGGGACTATGAGAAGTGACTTGACTCATAGAGATTTTGGGGTTTGGTTTAGGTACCACCCTTGAGGAGGATTCTCGTGGATGAATGTAATGTACCAATATGAATAAAAACTAATATGGAAGTTAGATCAGTGGGTCACATGGCCTCAAGTGTGCCTCCTTCTATGCTAGAGGATTCCCACTAGAAGTGAAGGTGTATGAAGGTAATAAAGGGAAGACTAAGCCCTTGTGATCAGAGTAGCATATTAGTATATCAGATAGTAGATAACAGACAACTGTGGGAGCAGTAATAAATAAGATACAGATAAGCAGAAAAATTATATATTCTAAAAAC
This sequence comes from Viscum album, assembly GCA_963277665.1. Lineage (NCBI taxonomy): Eukaryota > Viridiplantae > Streptophyta > Magnoliopsida > Santalales > Viscaceae > Viscum > Viscum album. Next base: position 478,153,616 of record OY728140.1, read on the forward strand.
TAAATGAAGACCAATTCCAATATATGACAGATACCAACATGTCTATATAATGATACATAAACTAAAACAGTAGACATACAGAATTCAGTGATATAGTACATTACATGAATAAATAAAATAAATAAAGAAAATCCCCAAGGTCAATCTATAAGAGAATCCCAAGATCCCGCTTAGTCATGTGATCCTAACTTTTATGTACCTAATAAACAATAACAGAAATCATCCATGGTCTAGTGAAAAGAATGTCTAATCATGTACCCTTGTGAAATGGCACCCTAAGGAGGGTGTGAGATATAAATCCGATTAGGTTACCACCCACAATGTCTATAGCTATAACAATTACTTGAATATAATGTTAATAATTGTATAGGTAATATGAATAAATAAACAACAATGAAATAAATAATAAACACCAGTCGGCTTATGTTCCAATAGGACTCCAATCTGGCTCTACCTGCTTCAGATCATGGACAGAATAAGATGTATGAATAGTAACTACATATATTACTAATTATATATATATATATATAATATTTCATACATCTATATGAATCAAGTATATACGGATGCAGGTATCCATATAAATGGAATACATTGTCATGGATAGACAGATTGTAACTCAATCATCATAACCAGTCTAATTAATCTTATAAGATCATGAAATAGGTTACATTACCTACATACCAATAGAGTAGAAAACATCATTTAAGACACTCAGGATGGTGAGTGAGCCATCTTTTCATCACTCTAAATAGGGAGCATGGCACCTCAGCCCAACATCTGACATAGTGTCAATGTTGTAAGATGCCATTATTCAACACCTAATGTATGAGATAATGATTTTACATAATGCACAATATATCCCATACCATTTTTACACAAATCATTTAAGTCATCATCAGATAAAGAAATTAATAAATAGATCCATGAGGCATTACTGCTCATGCTCTACATTTATTAATCCCAAATAAACAAGGTTATCGTAATTATAATAATCCATATAATCCATGATTATTTAATTATAACATGATTCATGTTCATACCACCCAACTCTATTAACTTTTAATTTAACAATATAATTCATTTAAGGAATTAAATCCATTATGAACATGCCAATCCATTTAACAGATTCCATTTAATCTACTCAAACACGACAATTCTATTTAAAGGGTCAAAATGTCACATATAAGGTACCATGGTCAATTATTCATTTTCTTACTCAGGTAATCCCATATATAAATCAATCCAATCACTTATAAGGATCTTTTTCCATTATTTTTTTATATTTTTGTGGTTCAAGACTTCTATATAAAAGGTTCATTGGGTCATTAACCATTATATAAGAATGAGAAAAATCCATTTGATAACATCATTAGAGGTCATATCCTAAAGATACCATATATCTATCCATAAAAACACATAAAAAGTCACCAATTCTATTAGTAAAATAAAGATACCTGACATTAATTAATACATTGAAATTTCAAATACAAATCACCTCATATGAGGAGTTTTATTATAAAAACATGACATTCTTTATCAACAATCCATTGAACACAATCATGCATCTAATATATGAATAAAAACTAAATTAAATTTGATGAGGCATTTTAGAAGCTATCAATTAAATATAAAAAAAATTCACAACATTAAAAATGGAACTTAAAAGGTTCTAATATCACATTCACAATTACCTACAAGGGCAAATTCCATTTATAGCCTAAGAACAATTATTTGGAGTGATTCCAAGCTTTTAGACATTTAATAATAAGAGGTATAATTATACCGAAACACCCAAGGGGTTTTTGCGATTGAGGTTGATATCCTCTCTATACTAAAAATGGATCAAAGGGATTGTATCTAGGTTCATTGATCAATTTTATATGAATAACTCAATTAAAAGGAGACACTTGATAAAGGCTTGTGTGTGGCACAATGACACTATTTAATGTTCAATGGATATTTAGAAAAATTCCATAGAACACCTGACTTATACCATGGAAGATCAAATATTTCAATATTAATCTCTCATTTAGTTTGGTTTTGATGAAATCAAAGAAACAGGCCTTGGGAAAAAAAGGGAAAAATATATCGCACCATGATAGCAATTTTGAGTTGAAAAAAATAAAGAATGACTAAAAACTAATGGGGATGTTACCATTGCAGATCTATAGATACCGATAGCACAAAAATCAAGTTGAAGGACATAGAAGAAACCATGAAGCCTATATTAGGCATATATGAGACCAATGATGCATGAAGAGGGGGATCACGTAGGAGATGAAGTAGGAGAAATAAACTGAAAGAAGATATAAACTCATTACGAGAAAATAGAAATTTCACCCTAAAAGCTGGGTTGCATGGTTTTCCTACACGGTTCATCATAACTATGTGTCGCCCCTTCTTAAGAGGCCACCTTGAAAGGTTTTTTCCACACCATTAACCTAACCGTGCACCGGCATGATATGAATAGGTCATAGGTATTACCTAAGTGAAACTACCCCTTTGGGATAGGTTCAAAATTTATGCGACCATTGTGTAGCCCATGTGGGGAACATCTGCTCCTCTGATATAGGCTGAAATGTATTATACTAGGGGATGCATGGTTTACAAAACTATGCACCCTCTGAGGTCCCTCTAAAATTTTATTTATGGGGTCTAACACGATAGAAACTCTACTACACACCCAATACACCTCTCAGTCATTTATCTAAGAATAAAAAACACTTTGAAGTATTTTAAATCTTAGAAATGCGTTTTGATTCTCGGTTCAAAGAACGACCCACCTAGTAAATACCAAAATTCAAATTCCCTTGAAATTTTAATCTAGTTCTAAAACATGGGTCATGACATCCTCCCCACATAGAACACTACATCCTCGTTAATCCTTTAAGAACGAAAAAAACATCACCCACACTACAAGGGTCATAAAGTCTCATTCAAACTCTCTTTTTGTGTTTCCAAACGCCCAATGCACCTACAAGTATTAAATGATCCTAAGACACTTAACCCATCAACATTTAACCCAATGAAAATTATGAATGAATAATTCAAATAGTACTTACTATATCCCAATTGGATAGATACATGATCATGTTGTCATCTTGATAAACATCTAGCCAATGGTGCTCCCCCCATAGGATTTTATATATAAAGTGGCCAATTATGAGCCATGGTACCTCCACCATAGAAATTACCTTAAAAAATGAATCTAAGCTTTATAGAGATACTCCTGGAATGATTTATTTAACTTGAAGAACCAAAATTACATCCGATTTTATATCAAGGATCCCAACATGAAGAAACAATTGAATCAAGATCAACCAAATAGAATATGGAACCACACTATTTCAATGAAAGACACTATCAATACTTACACAACAACATCATTAACCTGAAAACATGATTTAAAAATGGTTTCACTCCATCATATGCATTTAAAAAGAGGGATAATGTTTTTATCCACCTCTGGTTGATCATTTTCAAAAATTCCAGGCTTAAATGGTTGGAGCCTTACAACTGAATTATAGTGCCTTTCTCTAATTAATCTTAGGTCTAACACCAAGGAATTCACTGAATCTAATACCCAACTTCTAGAAATGTTACTTGGTCATACCATCACTAGAATGTTTAATATGTCTTACATCATCATGAACGAGGGTGTGTCCTAGTTCTAGCCCACTAGAATCATCATCCATCAAAAAATAGCTCTGATCTAAAAAAATGTCGAGGTTACCCTCATATTAATTAAATATAGAGTCCAATGAACTAACTAGAGGTATTCCATACTCAATATTTACATGTGATACATTGTTAAAGGGCCAACACATCCAAATTAGATCATTAACAGATCCCATATTTTCACATTCCTAGTGATCAAGTCAAAGAAGTAGTATCCAAGAGTCCGTCCAAGGCATTCCTACATGGGAACCCAGATATCACATGAACCTAACCATTCATTGATTAAAACCTCATATCCTAAAATCACATGGATTAAGCAACCAAACATGCTATATATCATTTAAAACATATCACAATGTAAGAATGACACTCTGTTATTGTATCAAGGATGGCATCAAGATAGGGGACATACTCATCTATAAATGGATAGTACACTAAGAGGATACCAAGGGAAAAAATAAGAATAGTCTAACCACAACCAATTTATGTCTTAAAAGAGTCTCAACTTCACCTTCTAATGCACCCCCAAAAGCCAAACCACAATGCCTTCACCAGCAGAGGAATTTTGTTATCATACAAGCTTAACCACTGAAATATATGCATCACCGATATCATTTCTCAAGTGTTTAATACACAACATACCAAATTAACATAATGAGTTTGAGAAATTACTAAAAACATTCAAAACATGGAAGCCTAAATGGTATCCAAAAAAACTGACAATTTTCCAATGTCCTGCATGATTATGTTCCTTATAATAGGAATAGAATATATTCACAAGAACTAAAATGATGATCCCCACATTAAAAGTTGTATATTTTTCAAAATAAGGGATATAAATGCTTCTAATAAGTGTTCTCGATTATATTCACCATAAATTCATGAGTTTCACACCTCTTAGTCATGATTACATACATTAAAGAATTTGAACATTTGGCATAGAATCCAGAACAGCATGATAGGTGTGTTAAAACACCTGATGCTCTTGGAAAGTCATCCCAACCATTCGGAAGAACTTGATTACTTTTTAATTTCATGGTCACACTACTATGGAGAATACCCAAGAACATTCTCAATAGATTAAGACACAATGATTCCACCAAACCCAAGTGGATTGTTACACCATTTAGAAACTCAATGGGAACCATGTATATCAAACCGTACTAACCTAAGTATTGAAAAGAAATATGTAACATACATAATTTTATCCATAAGAAAAAATTCCCTATGCATTCAAGTATCAGGTGGCCTACACAGAAATCTATCTCAAAGTTGTTCTATCTCATGAGACTACAAAAAAGATAGATAACCTCTCGAGTTGCCCATGGAAAAAGAAACATATTCACGAGACCTACAAAGTGGAAAAAAATTCCCTAGACATGTATAAAATTTTAAAATAGTGAATTATATGATATTCACATCCATTAAAAAATCAAGGATGCCATTATCAGCTATATGAACAAGGGTTTCATTTAGAAGATAAGTGTCCTACTAGAGACAATATCAACTGAATAATTCCCAATGTCTAGAAAACGTAGAGCATTTAGAAAGGAATTTAAGGTCTAAGGGTACCACCTACAACATTATATCCCCTTAAGAAGTAAAATTATTGACCTTATTACTATGTTACTCCAAATATATTTCAATAGGCACAACACCTATTATTAAAGACCATCATAAAAAGACAAATGGCCTATAAAAAATTCTCATGTTTATATTCCAATACAACTCAATGAATGTTTAACCTTCCTATACATGCTGTTTTATTCTAAGAACCCCACTTTTTGGTTCCACTATTACGTCATTACATTCATTTACATTGAATAATTAATAATTTAAAATATTTAAACTGAGCATCAAGTACTAATTATAATACCAAATCACTTGGTATTTTTCTATTAATTCCATTAGAAAAAACATTCGAGTTAAATAAAATTCCTTTCTAAACACTAAAATTTATTAACATCACATCATAATTTATGAAATTTATCATATAAATTCTTTTTTAATAGATAAGGCAACCTATGATAGTCCCATTTTACCAACCTAGATACATTAAGATAAAACCCATTAGCAGTTTCCTAGTGATAGAAATTACAAAAAACCCAAACGGGTCATCTTATAAGAAACGTGACACAAATAAACTACTTGCTTCCAGTTGTGAATTTTGGAAGATAACCTATCATTGCAGTTTAAATTTAAAAATAATTTTACTATTTGAACAATTTCAAAATATATACCATGATCATATATAATTGTTTAGTTATATGGGTGGAAATATACCAATATATACAACACCCATAAACATTACATGTTAGAATTTGAATCCCATCAATAGAAATTAGTCCATTTCAAATTTTTAAACTTATCATCTTTGACATTTCAATAAGAAATTATTAACATGTAATAAGCTCCAAGATGATTTGAGTATATGAATTTCAGTTTCCAAATTATAAAAAACCCATACACCTTACAATTGAAAATGGGTATTTGTTTAAATTGGAACCAATTATATCCATCCTAGTTAGCTATTTTTTAGAGAAACATATCTAGGACTATTATCAAATGTAGTAACATAGAGAAAAATGATAAATGAAAAGGAAACCTGGTATATAATCATCTCAGCATGTTATATAAATTTGAATCCAAATTAATTACCTATGAAGGGACAAACTAAGCATATCGATTGAATGCCATTCCATGTATATAATAAGAATGATGATAAAAAATTCCTAAACATGAATTATAATAATAAAACTCATGGTATAACACTCAAAACACACAATCTAAACTAGTAACCAGCCTACAAATTCTACTAAATAGAATGGAATATATATGAAATGTGAATTTATATGTGCCTATAATGATCCATATAAGGCTTCAACATTTCTATAACAGGAAAAATTATAAATACCATAAATTCATAAATTAATATGGAATAGAAAGTACTCCAATCACTAATGGTGAAATCATAACCAACTATAATAGGAAAAAACTTTAACAGAAATCCTAGCATCAGCCACTTGGACATTTCCTCATGGGTGGTATGATCAGTCCTTGACACAGCTATTTACCAATCACTGATAGATTCCTAGCCTCATATCTACCCACCCAAAAAAGTAAGACAAAGGAAAAGAAACTCCTGTGACACCACATTGTAACATCTGAGAATGCCTAACCACTAAAATGGGATCCATACGGGTGTGTTTCATGGCCTCAATCATGGCTCACTATAAGCCAGTCGTTTCTGACTAGCAACGAAGGTGTTATTACATGATAGTGGGGAGACACTATAATGATTATTAGAGTATAAAATAGGTTTATCATAAAATAGAAAATAAAAAGTAGGTGAATTTATAATAAATGATATATAGAGTAGTGGAAGAATAATATAATATGAAACATATATAATGTCCAAAACTAATATAAAATAGATTCATACATTTCAAAATGATGATACGTGAACTAAAAAATAGAAATACAATAGGCGATGATATAGTATAATACATTAATAAAGAAAACAAATAACGAAAATCCCAAGGTCGATTTCCACAAGTATCCCAAGCTCTAAATCAAACCTGGGCTCCTAACTCCTTGGTGAAAACTATACTACATAAGAAATATTACATGTTATAGAATATAAAATGAATACTCTAGTACCCGTAATGAAACGATGTCTCAAGCTAGGTTTGAGATATAAATCTTAGTAGGGTACCAACAACGGTGAAAATAACTATAACCAGTCTATAAATATAAAGTAATATAGTGTAGATGTTATATGAATAAATAAAAATTACTAAAAACATATAAAGACTTGTTAGATCAGGATTCAATAAGAAACCTATCCAAATCTACATGATTCCTCTCATAACTGGAATAAGTTTTCTGAATAGTAAATATATGTATATATTAATAATTATATGTATAGTATAGTTATATATTTCACCCACCGATATAATCCAATTACATACTAACATAAGTGTCCATATACCTAGAATACTAGGTGCCGACTAGACTGGGCGTAACACAGTCATCCATAACCAGTCTAAACGAGCCTATAAGCTTATGAAATAGGGTACATTCCCTATATTCTAATATAGTGTAAGACATCATGAAAGACACTTGGGATGGTGAGTGAGCCCCCATGTTATCACTCTATGTAGGGAATGTGGTGCCTCATCGCAACATCTTCCATATTTTCAATGGTGTGAGATTCCATGATTCAACACCCATGATAAGGGAGCATGAATTTCATCCATGCTCAATAGACCCCATACCAACATTCCAAACCCAATTTAATGCATAATCATGTACCAGTAACAATAATCATATCCATGAGGCTTTACCTCACATGATCTACATTTATTAATCATAAATAAAAAAAGGGAATTTCAATTATAATAATCTATATAATCCATTCTTATTTAATTACAACCTGGGGCATGGTCGTACCACCCAACTCAATTCCAATTTAATTAAATAATTCAATTCAATTAAGGATGTCAAGCCATTAAGAAAATTCTAGTCCATTTAATACATTCCATTTAATCTACGCAAACATAAAAATTCAATATAAATGGTCAAAGGTATAATTATAAGGTACCATGGTGAATTGGGAATTTACTTAGTGTGGTAATCCCATATATAAATAAATACAAGCCCTTATAAAGAGCATGCAACACTAGTCATTTAAATTTTATTTGTCCAAGAATTGCATTTAGATGTTGCATTGGGCCATTAACCTTTATATAGAAAGGGGTAACTCTATTTGATAACATCATTTGAGTTCATTTCCTAAACATTCCATATATCATAACATAACATAAATGCATAGGAAGTCACCTATAACATAAGTACAAGAAAGAGACAAACCACTAATTAACAATTTTTAATTTCAATGATAGTGCACCTCATCTAAGTGGATTTATTATATATAATTGACCTTGTTTATCAACAATCCTTTTAGCATAATTAAGCATCAAATGAAATCATCACAACATAATTCACTTTAAAAAATCAATTAAAAAATATCAAGAAAATCCATGAAATTTCACAAGGTTTAAAATTGGACTTAGACACTTCTATCATCACTTAAATAATTAATTACAAGTTTAAATTACATTTATTTCTGAAGTTTCGCACTTATAATGCATTATAGGATTTTAATAATTTAATTATAATATGGGAAATTTTTCTAGTGCATCAAATGGGTGTTCTTATTGAGTTTTACATCCTCTATTTACTAAACAAGGATCATAATTCGTTTATATTGATGTGTTGATAAATTTTATATAAATAACTCAATTAAAAGTCAATGAATGACAAAAAAAGATTCATGGAATAATGTTAAAATTAAAAATTCAATGGAAATTTTGGAAAAAATCCATATACCACTTAACTTATTCAATGTATGAACTACTAATCCAATATCATGATTTTGTTTGGTATGGTTTAGAATAAATCAATGAAATGGGAATTTTCCCTAAAAATAGGGCAAAAGACCTTGCACCTTCAAAACTAGGTTGATAGGAAACAAAAAAAGGACAGCTAAAAATGAATGAATAATTTACTCGTACAGAACCATAAATACCAATGTTGGTTGAATTGGATGATTAATGAAGAATAAATATTGAATCCTAGCTTAGGCTTAGAGGTGACACATTGGGTGCATGGACGAGGCTCATGATGGAGAAGGAGGAAAAAGAATGTATAAGAAAACTTCAAATTATTAAGGAAAATAGTAATTTCACTCTAAAAACATGGTCACACAGTTCAGACGCACGGTTTGGTGGCACGATTTGGAAAAACCATGCACCAACTGTGTGCCCTTCTTAAGAGATGACCCCACACGATTTTTTCCACATCGTTACCCCAACCGTGCGCTAATAATTTGATGAATATTGTATAGGTACTTCCTAAGTGAAAATATCCACACAAGAAAGGTGCAAAATTTAGGAAAACTATGCATATCTCAAGTAAGGCACTTCTAATTCTCTAATACAAGCCAAATTGTTTTCTACTCGTGGCCGCACAATTTCAGACAAACCATGCACCCATAATAGACCCCCATACATTGATTTTTAGCATCCATCACTCCTGAAAATCAACAAGACACTCAACAAAACTCTTAATCATTTACCCAAGTCTGAAAATATTAATTTTAAATGTTCAAACTCTCAGAATTATGTCCCATGTATCAGTTCAAATAATGAACCATCCATTAAATACTGAAATAAAATTTCCCTTTGATTTTTCATCAAGTTTCAAATCATAGTTTATTAAAATGAAAATGGTTATGTGATTGGATTTTATTCTAAAAAGTTCTTACCTGGTTTAAATATAGTTTGGGTATTACTTCATAAAATGATTCCCATGGATTAGTATAATTGGGGCTTACTTTTGAAGTGGACATTCATATTGGTGAAATATTGGAGCTTATACTAAGTAGGAGGCCCATGAAGGTTTGGAATCATCTATATTTCATGAAAACCATCTACATCTAACCCCATGTGAGTCATGCTCAATGAGAAATCAAAAAGAAATGTATTATCTTATAAACCACCCAATTTAATTTTCTCAAAGGTTGGGTACATGGCCTTGATGACCCAGGCCAATAGTGGAACTCTGATGGAATGTGTGAGGAAGATCTAAATGATGGTTCTCTACCAAAAAATGAATATTCTAGGGTGGGATCCATGATCATGGTTGACCCCTTATCCCAATAAAGTCTTTATTATTCATTCTTCAATTTGAAAAATAATAGGAAGTGTATGATATAGAAAACAACACATTTCTCCTCCTTCAATGGGGGAAGAGGATGGGCCAAAGGGAGAAGAAAAAGGTGTTGGGATATGCCCATTCCCTATCATATTTCATATCCAATATAGTTAGTTCTAACTACCCATACATACACATACATCAAGGAATTATTATGAGTAATAGTGTAACCTATTTCAAGAAAGGATTTGGGACTACATTGGGAAAGATTCCCTAAAATTAGTTCCACAGTAAGGGAGGATGATCTAATTCTATATCATAAGGAAACATAAGTGTTATCATCTCCATCACTTTTTAAAAAAGGAGGATCTAATATTATAGAAAACAAGAGTAATACATGGTCCTAACCCTAGTATCAATGACCAATATATCCATAACTCCACCCCTAGGGTTTGGGTCCTTATGACTGTGGGAATAAAAATCCACTTGCACCTCGAGGACCTTAACCATATGGCAGGATATGTGGCAGAAACCACTAACTGTAGGAATGGAAATTCTAATAGTAGACATTTTTTTTGTTCCCCACATCATGGTTTTGTGATTTTATAGGCTAAAAAGGAGGTTTCAATTTGTTCCCTTTCGAACCGTGGAGCCAAAGAAAGAGAGGTCCTGTAATGGGTGTCCTAGAAAAGGGCATGATCAGAGTATCATGTAGGGATGACGCATGGGTGAACCAAGGGGTCTCATTTACATAGATATGGGTGAAACAATGTCGGTACACATATGTAGTCATGGAGGAAGTGGATGTGCATTTTGAAAAAGACCACATGGGTAACAACACTAGGGTGATTATTTGCTCAAGCCTTCAAAGGCCTCTATAGGTGTTCCTAGAAGTATCTCGTGTAAGTCCCTAATTAGTGATGGGGGTGTTGTATTATTGTTCATAAACCATTTGGGAGGTGGGATCCTCACAAAGGTGTTATGTTTTTTAATCAATAGGGTGATTTATTTAAACAATATCTCCTTTGAATTCCAACTTCTACATGTTTTTGTAGAGTACCTAGATGGTTTCGGAGGGCCTAGGTGAATGAAAAGGGAAATGAAAGTATCAAGAGATATTTGAGAAGTTTTTTTCTATATAAATTAGGAGCCATGATGTTTTATTTATAGGAAAATATAGGGCGATAGGTGGATGTTCTTTCTCACACAGTTTTTTCATGTATGCTAATGTGCGGGTATGTCACACAGGCTGATGTTAATGGACGATGTGTAGGGATGATGTGTAGGGCCAATGTGTAGGGATGATGTGCAAGGATGATGTGTAGGATCAATATGTAGGGCTCATCTGTAGTTCCTCTATGTGGGGATGTTTCACAAGCTTATTTGTAGGTACCCTGTACAAATGTTCTATGTTGTGACTCAAATTCTTTTACAAGATTGTTATGACTTTTGAGGCCCATAACTTTTTATTAGTGGGTCTATTTGGGCTTCATGACCAGACCAATCAAATATTTCCATGAGATCTACACATATTTATATAGTTAATTCACCAAATATTCTTGAATGAAAATCATAAATTTCATTTTAATGAGTAGACATATTTTTATCATCTATCATATAAATTGATGACCTACTAAGGGGGTTTTATTTCTACTAATACCTCTTTTTGGAGTGGTCTTGTGTGACATGGGTAATATTTCCTCTCTCAAATGATGAAATATTTTCCATATTTTCAGGTGGATTTAATGCACAAAATCGTCCAACAATGACATAGGAATGTTGTATTGAAGGTTGGATAAAGCACATAACATGACTTTTATTCCATCCATATCTATTTATTTCCACATGTTAAGAATTTATTCATCCTCCTTTTCAAAATTCTCCTCTACTTGGTCAGACTATAGTGGATGGTTTTCTACATTTTTATCATAATAAATAATATTGGTAGGGACTTCCACTATTATAGTGGATGGTTGGAGATCTTAAGGTGGTTCAGATAATGACTATCAGTTTTTTGTATCTAATAGTTTATAAATGATTTCAAATTCCAATGAAAATAAGAAAAAATTGTTTGTCCTTGTTTTGGAAAGATCCTCATGATAGGAGGGTTTTTTCTTTACTACATTTACAATTAGAGGATTCACTAGTCAATGTAAAAGATTATTATAGAGAGAACATTCAAAGTGGGAAACATCATGGGTGTACCACTATGTAGGATTAATGTAAGGTTAAATCCCTATTGATCATATAAACTCTATCCACATGGATGGATACCATGACTCTCATTAGGAGACGATATCTTGAGATTGATTTGATTTTCGTCACGAAGCAGGCCTTCATGGTGAATTGTCTGGAGAGGCCCTTCATAGTTAAAACTATTTCTCCCATAATTATGTGATGGTATAATAAGATCTTGAGATACCACTAATATGGGTCTAAGGGCTTCAGGAACTCTAGCATTAAGAAAAGTCATATCATAGATCCTCTCTTCATTTTCAAGTTGAATTTGGTGACTCTTCTTCTTGGATGCCTTCTTGTGGGTGACAAGGGTCACTTACTTGGGTGAAGTGGTTTTAATAGGAAATGGTTGGTTCTTACAAAGGAGTGACCATTTTTAGAGAATGAATACCTTTGATTGGAATGGTTGTATGTTCTTAATTCATTGGTCCATAAATATCAGGGAATTTTCCCCCACGACCCTCCTGGATAAGAGAATATGTGTGTGTCTACTCTAGGGTGGCATGCTGATGAGCCACCCCATTTGTGGGTATATAGTTGTGTGTATATCCCTATAGCACTAAAGTATTCACCATAATGGTTTCTAGACATGTCTATATAGTGTGGGAAATGATTTTTGTCTTTTATTTCACAATTTTTAGGATATGCTTGGTGGCATGAGTGATTAAAACTGGGATATATGCCTATTATATATCTACAGTAGGGTTATGTACTGAATCATATCCTCACTTTACTATATGTGGATACTAATAGTACTCATGTTCAGTGGAAGAGTGTTGGATCGTCCCCTATTCATCCTTGGTATTACTTACTGACTACCACAAATGATGACAGAAGAAACTACTAGGAGGCTTGATGAATGTAGGAAGGTGTGTGAATCTGCTTTCACTTTTATGTAAAACATAGTTTTTGGGATTCATTGGGTGTATCCAGAAAAGTCATTTGTCATGATTGGTGGGTGTAGGAAGGTGCAAGTTCCTACTTGCGGTGTGCCACTAGATTTTGAAAATCGGGCTTCCTTCGATTCTGTGTGGTGATTCTATTGGCTGGAATAATTAAGGTGGGTTGGTGTATATTCCCACTAGAGTTGGGCACAAATGTTTCTCAGTGAGATTCTCTATAGGGGAGAGGTGTGTGTTCGTGCTCACTATTGACTGATCAATTCCCCTAGTAGGCTATCTTGTATGTGTAGGTCTAGGTGACCTGGAATAGATAGCCGAAGAAGGCCCCCTCATCAGGTTAAGGAATAACTACCATGAAACATTGGAGGAAATGATTACCATAAAGATCCTTCTGAAAGGAATAATGTGTATTTTAGACAAGGGAAAAATTTTCATCTTGGTCCACCTTCCTATTATAAGAGAGGGAATGTCTGTCACTTTCTATGGATAAGCTCTTGAGATGGTTGAAGATGGTGGATGGTGTCATCTATTTTTGGACCATCGGTCATAACTGACCAAACTAGTGATGGAGCTTGGTGAGACGGAGGGCATGTCGAAGAGCCTCTAGGTTCAAGATATTATGGTGATAAAAATACTCTCATTCCAATTCATTATAGACCTATAATTGAAGACTCAAGGTCGGTGATGGAACCCTTTGGTTGGGCAAGGATAAAATGTGAATAATATCCTAGGCATGGGTTCGTGGAAGCTGGAAGGACTTAATTGGATAAAAGGGATTTCTGAAAGAAAGTTCTTGAATATATGAAAAACACAAACAAGAAAACCATGTAGAGGAAACATCTCATTTGAATTAAAACATTTTTGATTTATGATATTGTTTGTCCCTTTTCATTTTGAGAGAGAATAGGGCCTGATAGGTGGGTGATACTATCATCTTGGTGAAGGATTCATGATAGGTTCACTATTTTTTTGTTTCCAACAAGAGTATTTTTTGTTCGGGAATGAAATGATAAAAAATTGAGTGGTAAGTATATCCTTTTAATATTTTTAAAGAGGTTCTATATTTACATCATTCATGTTAGATTCACCATTTTGTTTCTGACTGAAATGTTCTTGGGTCAGGAACAAAATGGACTGATGAGGACTTAGTAGTATATCCTTTTTATCATATGATGTAGGTGCAAAATTTTAGTCATTCATATCAATTTCACCATTTTTTATTTCCCTTAAGTATTTTTTTCATATAATGGTCAATTTTAAGGGGTGGAGTTTTGTGGAACCATTAACATTGGGTTCACTATTTATGAATAGTTTCCAATGGGTTAGTTCATAGAACCAGAAACACCCAATTGTTTTGTATCCTTGGGTACCTTCTTTACAAAGGTAAAAAAATTGGGGTATTTAAAAAATATTGATTAAGAACTCACATTGGTCAAGAGGATGGGAGGTTGATGTCAGCACACCCTTTGGGGGGGATTTTTTCCTACTATAAGAAACCTGTAAAATATTCAAAATATTTTCATGAATTTTGAATTAATTCCAAAATATTATATGAGTCACCCTTGAAATTAAAATAAATTATTAGAAAGTATGTAACTTATAATAATCTATATGTATCTGAGATTCTTTTGAATTTGATATATCCTTATGTATCAAAGGATGTCCCTCAATGGTATCCTCTAATGTACTAATTAGAGATTCTTGGGTCATTATTATGATCATGTGAGTTTTATAGGCTCATCCTAGGGCACTCCTATGTGTGTCATCATCAAGGGAGATGGGATTTTTTCTAATATCATGATCAGACCCTTGATATAGATCTTTTACATGTCCTTTTGAAGGTAATTAGATCCCATGTTGTTTGGTTCCACTTAATTTGGTACATCATACCTTTTAAGGTAATTTTAAAGGGACCAAACCATGAAGTTCAATGCCATGTGGTTAGGATTTCTAAGAAAATTGTTCCTAGTCAATCTTTGGTATGAGACTAATACCAAAGTGGTCATGAGAACCTGGAGGGGATATAGATTCCCATGTTGAATTAGACCCTACAAGGAATGTAGACCAGAAAGAGTACGGTTAATTACGGGTGTTGGGTTTTAACTTCAGGGAGGATTCATACATATACCATTCAGACAAGAATCAATTCCCATATAGTTCTATTGTGATTACCCAAGCCTATTGAGACCCTCTAGATGTTTTTCGTGTACGGGACTGTGTCCCATATAGAGGATTAAGTTAGGGATTACTATTAAGGAGGATACCTTGATAAATGGGTTTTGGTCCAGGAGAAGTTACTCGACTCAAGTAGTTTTTGGGGTTTGGTTTGGGGCGTACTCATACAGAGGTTACCCATGTATGGGTATGCTAATGTGATTTGGTCATACTTTTGAAAATGATTCCCAATGGTCTACATGTTATTATTAGGGATTCCTCTTAAAATGAATACCCATGGATTAGAATGATTGAGGATTATTCTTGAATATGATTCCCATATAGGATAATGATTGGGGTGTATACCATTTAGGATACCCATATATTAGTTTGGTTTATGGATAACTCATTTGGAGGATTCCCATGATGGTTAAATTTTGGGGATTCAGACATGTAAGAGGCCCAATGATTCGGTTGGGACTTACACATGGAATGATACCCATGAGATTTAGGGAAACATGTGAATTATATGACCACCACCAACCTCTAATCTAATATGACTCATTCTCACTTTTAGAAACAATATTGATTGGAAAATATGAGAAACTTCATGATCTTTGTTTCCCTAAGGTTGGATACATCTCCTTGAGGACCCACTCCTATGGGGGTACTCTAGAGGAATGTGATAGGATGGTCTGAAAGAATGCTTTCTAATGAAAAATGAATCTATTGGTTTGGATTCCATGATCATGGAAATCTTCTAAGATCACATGATTCATGATGATTAATTCTTGGATATGAGAAACCAAATTAAGAAGACTATTTGGGAATCCACACACTTCTCCTCCTCTTCTAGGTGAAGAGGACAGACCAATGGGAGAAGAAAACGGGGCTTGAATGCACACATTCACTATCACATTTCATATCAATGATAGTTTGGTCTTACTACACATATAGACATTGACCTTTGGGAGAGATTATGAGAATGAGTGAAACCTCTCACAAGAAATTCTCTGGCCTACTCTAGTAGGGATTCCCAAAAAACGGTTTTCTAGTAAGGGAGGAGTATATAATTCTATATTGAATGGGAAATAAACTATGATCCTCACCATCGCGGCTCAGAACCTGAGGCTCTAGGTTTTAGAGATGATATTGGTAATACATATTCCTAATAATAGTATCAATGACCTAGAGTTCCCTAAAACATTCCATGGGTTTGGGGTCCTCTTGACCATGGGAATTCAAATCCACATTCACCCTGAGGACCCTAACCAATAGGCATCATAGGATCAGAAAAACTCTTACTATAGGAATGGAAATTAAAATGAATGATATGATGGTGTTCCCATATTCATGTTTTTTTGAGTTTGGAGGCTTTTGTGGAGGATTCAATTTGGTCCCTCTCATGAAAGGGAACCAAATAAGGAGAGGCCCTACCTTGGGTCGCTTAGAAGTGGTCATGATCAAAGGCTTCGGTAGGGTAATGGTTTTTTGAGCCAATAAGGTATCAAAAAGATTGACTTCGGTGAACTAAGGGAGGTCCACACAGGTAGGCCTGGGTGAAGTGACGGTTCCTTGGGTGATGGACAATATGGGTAACAACACTTGGGAGCTTTTTTCCCAATCCCTCAAGTGTATCCACATGTTTTCTTAGAAGTATCTCTCATAAGTCCCTAATTAGATAAGGGGACCTTGGACTACAGTTTTTTAACCATGGTGGATGGGGATCCTCATGAAAATTTTGTGTGTTATAAACCCTAGGGGGAATTTAGTTCCACTATTCCCATTTAATTCCGTCTTATTTTGGTTTTGAAGGAGTGCGTAGAAGATTTTGGAGGGGTTTGAAAAATGACTATGGAAATCAGTGATTCAGGAGGTATTTTGGAGGATTCATCTATAAAAATGAACACATGAGGGTCCAATTTATAGGAAAATATGGTACCCTGGTCAAAGGGGTTCCTTCTCTCATGTATTCTATACAGGTGCGCCACACATTCTTATGCACTAGTTGGTCATACAACCAATGCATAAGCACCATGTCTATCAATGCTGCTTGGGGGTACCTGTGTGGGCTACCATTATTGGGTTTTGAGATCCTTGGCCACATTAATGTCTCATATTTTATCCCCTTTAAGATATTTCCATTTAAAACATTTTCATCCATGTGACAAAACATAGTGTCAATATTCACATATATTTTTTAGAAAAATACCCAAAATTAATCCTCAGATACTGTGGAAATAAATAGAGACAAATGGAATTATTTTTTCAATTTAAAATATAATATAGATAAATTATCTTTTAAATTTAAATACAATATATATTATTTTATTTAAAAGGGAATTCTAATACATCATTAATTTTTATTCTTTTTAATATATATTTATAATCAATTTAACATTGATATTTTAGTTTATAAATTTAAATATTACATATTATAATAACTTTTAATTATAATTAATTAAATTTATTAAGTAAAAACACAATATCCCCTATTCTAAATCTATTTTCCAAGGGAATCCTTTTTAAAATATTAGTCAATGAAAAAAATAGTATATAATTATTTTAGTTGATTATAATATTTTATTTTCTAATAATTAGATTATTCATGAATTTTTATTATTTTGTAGTTAATTTTTTCAGGTGTTGTGCTAGATTGATGTTGTGTTTGATAGATTTTATTTATGATATTATTATGGTAAAGGTTCCAAAATGATAGGTTTTTATAAAAACTGAGTCTACTTTAAGTGAGTAGTGTTCCTCTAAATTAATTAAAGGTGATTCAATATAAATAATTTTATTATTGGTCTTTGAACTAATATAATTATATATAGTTATTTTTTTTATATTTTCACGACATATATACATTACATTATTATTTTACTATTATCAATACACTTAATAAATTTTTGGTTGTTGATGCTCGGGTATTGAAAAATTTTGTGTTAAACTATTAAAATTATGATCATCATTTCTTCACCACCCCCCCCCCCCACCTCTAGATGGATTGGGCATCCCCCACTAGGTCAATTTAGTGTTGGGGTAGTCTTGGTGTGTTATGGGAAGTCTCAATATAGGGATTCAGTTAATGAATGTGTACATTATTAATGAATTCTATGGGGTCAAAGTCATGGTGGGCGGCCTAGAGGAAGATGGATACGTTGAGTTCATTGTATGGGATGAAGTATAGGGTCTGTATAACATGATATCTAGTGTCTAGCAGATCATGATATAAGAGAACATTATTTAAACTTATTCTTTATTTACTGTTCTATAATTCACATCATTATTAATTTATGTTATATGATAGAATAGTGCGAGGGTATGATTATTTTTTCATTTGTGGAACATGGATTGGAGGTAGCATTTGAGTGGTCCAAATCAACAATATCTTCACTACATATGCATGAAAACCACCCATAATGAGCCTATATATTTTCTTTAATCTATAGAATACCCGTCTTATCTATTAAATAGATGTTAAGAAACTAAAAAATATCTAAAGATGTTAGTCAAAGTGTTTTTTTAAATTCAACAAAATATTTTTTAATATATGTAATAAAATTACCACCTATGATCATTCACATCTCCCTATTACTCAATTTCTTAAAATAATTGACAATTTGCATCGACGCTCTTGACGTTATCCCCCTAAAATTTTAATAAGATGTCAATATTTAAGGATATATCATGACACCATGATTAAATTTTATATCTATACAAGCATATAAAATATGTATATGATGTATTCAATGTTGTGTTATAAAGAGAATGGGGATCATTTTACCTAGATGGATAATTTGGAATGGTGGAATCATAGGTTAATTCTACTAACTTTTGGAATGTCATGTCATTATAAGGATTGATCTTAACAGAAATTAGAACTTATAATTTATAAAATCATGATTTTATATCTTTATGAAAACACCAAATTTTTCCATTGATAAATTTTTTGTACTACATACTAAGGAGAAACCATGTGTCCCCATTATCATAAAGAAATTTACCGAGGAACACTGATTTAACAACAAAGTATGACACCTCCTAAACTATGAAAACATTATTTATGTAACTACATTTTGATAAATCTTTAAATGAGTCCAAAAATACGAATATTGGTATTCGTGGACACGAAAATGATACGATTAGTGATATTCTTTGTAGTGGAAACATGGTATAATCTGTTATAATTTTGTTTTATTTTATATTTTATGAATTTTTTGTAGTGGGAATAGATATAATAGTTACTATAATGGGTAAGGTTGAATATAATTTGATATGGACTATTGTGTTTGGATGTTGTCGAAGTATGCATGAGATTTTTTTTGTGAAGGTTTTCATTTCATCTCATGGCTAAATGATAGTTTCTTGTAATATTTAGTTAGTTGCTTCCTCTAAGGTTGAGTTTTGAGAATCATGAATTCTAGTAGTGAATAATAACTTTGAATGGGTTTAATGTTTTGTATAAGGAATTTTTTATTCGAGTTCAATGATGTTAACAAATGAAATAAACATTTGTTTCCAAACATAGGAAAGGTTCATACTAACTGGTAATGAGGGGGTAATGGTTAGATCTATAATAGTGTGGGTAGGGTTAGAATTGGTCAAAAATGAGTTTAATGGGTGTAATAATTTTTATTTTAGTCGGAATGGAATGAAATTAAATTTAAATTTAAATAAGAGAATAAAAATCAACATAGTTATTTAAGGTACATTTTACTAACAGATTGTACTTTCCAACAAAAAATTATGGAAATTCTATATTTTATGGTGTATTTTTCCAACATTGTAGAATGATTAAATTATATAAAACCTTTTATTTTTATTCTTATTTAGATTTAAAAATGATAATAGTAATATCATAATGATATGTTATAATATATATAATATAATATTGAATATTAAATTTAATATTGTAATCATGTATCCATTGTATATCATGTCATAATCAATGGATTTCATCAACATTGAGAATATTGGGTATTGGTGTATACATATATCCATTTTCCCCAGATTAATTAATTTTCACGATTTCACAATATATGGTCTTAAATGTTTTAAATGGTTAAATTGTGGCTAGAGAATGATCGCATAAAATTGTTGGATCAAGATTATTCCTAATAAATGATTAATTAACACATGAATTAGGTTTATATTGTAGTTTTCCAGTTCATGGGGATATAATAGGGAAATATTTCATTTTGGTAGAGACTTATAGAAAATATTAAAAATAGTTTTTCTAATATAGATCAGAAGTAGTATTGTAGTATCAAGACACTATTCACCTCATTCCAATACTTCATTCATTCAATGGATTCACTATAGTGAATTCAGAAAACATAAATTTGTTTTACTTTTCTACTTATTCTCCCCAAATTACTACATTATTATATTTTCTAATGTATACGAATATATTTATTTATAAAAATTAAGAATGGGAGATTATGGATGAATGAATTATATTTCACCTTGACTTTTTGGAGACTTTGAAAAATATATTTTTCCCTTACTATTTTAATTATATCATTTTTCACATTTTCCACAATTCCTTTTAATTAATCAGTGGTGTCATTTATAGTTGGGGTTTGTCTTAGTGGTAAGCACCCCGTAATAGTACATGAAAAAATGGGGGTTCAAAACCCATGGGTAAAAGGTATTGTAGCAGTACTGTAGTGGAAATGTAGAAGTAGTGGTACTGTTGATCGGTGGGTACTGGAGCGACAGAAGGATACTGTAGTGGCGGCATAGCACTATAGCGGTGGGGGGTATTGTAGCAGCCAGGTTACTTTTTACAGAATGGGCCTTAGGCCAAAAATTTGGGCATACAGGCTATGTTATTGGCTACATGCCAACTGGGCCTTTGAGCTATGTACTGGGTCACCCTCTACCCAGTTAAAATGGGTATTTCTTTTTCTTTAAAAATAAAATGAGGCTTCAACACCAACCTTTAAAACAATTCAGTGGTGTCGTTTGAATGGAATGGTTGGAAATTTGGTGGTCGCTACACTAAATTCACTAAAAATAATTATATACTATAAATGGCCAAAAAACATCATAATATGAATCAAAAACATAAGAATGGAGGAAAATTAAAATAGTTTTTGGGTCTCCACCAAATAAGAATATTATTTAAAGTACACGATAGTCCTATATTAGTTTATTTTATAATATTTCAAGGAGATAAATAACACATCTTGTGAGTGATCAAGATAGTGCTATATGAATTTTCCATTAACCTTGAATGGAAATTTTTTATTCTATTATATATATATTGATCTATGTTCTATGTTTTTCAACATTGTGAAGGTGATTGGACATCTTGATTTTAGATTACCTTTAAATAATAATAAACATAATTTCAAAACTATTAAACTTTATCCCAGGTATAGATTTGTTTTAAAAATATTTCATTCATGATATTTACTTGACATATCCTTATATATGGTTTTTCTTACTATGTTTCTCTTTTAATCTCTTCCAACACATCCAAAATAAGCAATTTCCCAAATTCATATTATCACTAATTCATATCTTTTTTAGCTTTATAAGGATTCCAATATACTATGTGGAATAGATACATACCTAATGATATTTTAAATAAATTATATATTCCCATAAATGAACTTAATGTTTCTTGGACCAATAATTTATTCCATTATTTACTATCTTTTCAATTGTTTTATTAATTCATTTTTCAATATCACTACTTTTCTATAATTTATAAGGTGATAAATATCACTTGTATAATAGAAAACTCAACATTTTTCAAAAAAAACCACTAATAATTTGGATTTTTATGTTCTACATTATCAATGATAACAAAATTGTAATTATAAAACATTAAAAATATATTTTCCATTAGAAATTTGTTTCCCACTATAATTTTTCAGATGAGACGGATTCCACTTTGACGGTTTTTAACACATAATCAAGACAAGAAAGAAAGTATATATTGATAAATGGGATTTTAAAAACACCCATGAAAAGAATTTTCCAAACATGAGATTCCTTAGACTCTTTTATTTGATACTAAAGAATTTATTCCATTTACTAATATTACAATTTCCCTTGAAAAATTTCTAATCCACCACATTGTTCAGTTCATTATTGAAACGACCTAAGATTTTATGCAATATATTCTATCAAATTAATTAAAATTATTTGTTATATTGTGTTATAAAAATATGATGTTTAGCTGACATTATATTCAACACCAATTCTAACCATTTTTGGTATGTAACTTGGATTTCATTGATAATATGTGTAACACGAAAGGCCGGGTCTTACCGGGTAACAATATACTATTAATATTATTTCCTTAACAATATAGTTATCATCTAGCTATTGTAATAGAGGAAATGAATATGATTTACTATATTATGAATATTTGGTATACACATATTTATATAATTAATTCTTTTTGGGACTAATTAATGAGAAATGAAAAAAAATGGAATATAAATGATTTATTTTAATGAAAAACTATTTTTACGCAGACAAATTAATTTATCCTTAAAAAATAAAATTATTCAATATTATTTATTGATAAAAAATGAAACTATTTATTTTGAATAAAATTTATTTAAATTCATCCAATATATTTTATAAGGATAAGATATGAATAAATCCGATTTTAAGCATAAAATGATTTATTTTTCTAAAAGGATGTTTTACAACATTTTAATGGAATTATTAATTTTTAAATAAAATTTAACACTTTTATAAATTTTTAAATATAAAATAAACTTCATTTTTAAAATTTTAATTTAAAATTTTACATAGGGTGAAATTTTTGTATTTTTCTAAGCTGTTTCACATTTTGATAAATAGTGAAAAATACTTGATTTTAATTATAAACATCTTTTTCATCTAAATAATATATTGTGATAAATTAAGTTTTAAATTGGTTTTTTTCATGACCCATCCTCGGGGCTCGTGTCGCGACTACCCCAAGCCCGCCTTCCATAGGCCAGGGGTCAGCGACTAGCACCAAATGCGTAGATCCCGATATCTGGGAAGGCATTACCTTTATAAAACATAAACACATCCAATCAGAGTACAGGAGGAAGTAATACAGAATGTACAAAAGAAAGTGCAGAAAAGTAAATGGGCCAGAATACAAAACCAACTGAGAAGTACAACTACAACTGAACGGAAGTACAAAATAAAAGACAAACAATTGGAAGATAGAAGTAGCTCCTGGGTCATCCACCTCGGATCCTACTTGAAGGGTAGGTACAGATAGCCAACTCAACACTCTCTTCCGCCAACCTCCTCTGTGTACAGTCTCGTCATGAAGTCTACCTCTGGGTACAGACTCTTGTGAGGTCCACCTCTGGGTACCGTCCAGTCCTCATACACTCGATCTCTATCAGCGTTGTCCGTCGTCTGCATCCAACACAACGAGGTGTGGGCATAGGCCGTCCAGGGGTGAGTATAGTGATACTCAGTAGGTACCCCGAGACCCTCAATGTCTCACTAAATCCAACAAGGATAACCACAAAGTAGGATCTCAACAGATAACCCTTACTTAGGTATAAGACCATACTTATACCTAAGTTATCAAGTAACCCATCTCAATCAAGAGGTAAAAACAATGTTATTGACTCAACTCAGACCCGGATTTTTATTCACGATGACGAAAACACGGCTACTGGAGAAATCCTCATCTGTCGACCACAGTTGTGCTACCACAAATATGAGGTAACACTCACTAACCTTAGACTTCTAAGGTACTCCTCCTGTCAAGTACCGCGGGTCTGCCACCTCACAAAGTAGTGCTCCTCCACGATGGGTCAGCCACCTCCCATAATAGTGCTCCCTCTCATAGCCTACAGAGATACTCCTCCTATCGATTACCATGGCTTTGCCACCTCACAATGTAGTGCTCCTCCACCATGGGTCTGACACCTCACATAGTAGTGCTCCCCACAGAGCTATACCAGTCACTCTGAATCGAATCGAACAAGAAGTCATCAGGTCTCAGCCAGCTACAAGGTCACCGTACTCCGTACACTCTTCTCCAGGAGGATACTCTCCATGGGATATTGGTTGACACTCCATGTGTCATGAAGTCCCACAAATAAGTATCACAAAGGAATGCCTCGTCACAGGGGTTTTAACGCAATAGAAAGCACGTCAATCGGACGCCCGATCTGTGAGTTATTAGCCTTTTCGTACTGGGGGCACGGTTGGTTTCGTGTACGAACCAACCTGACAATATCTCAACTATACCCCCAAAATCTCATAGTGTATACTCAAAGGGACCATTTCTCAATGATATTACCAACGTCGCAGATGGTTCGTCAAATGGTCATTCGGTCTGAAAGTTATCGGCTTTTCCGTTCCAGGGGCCCGGTTGGATTGCGATTACAATCCAACCCGACCATACTCCAAATACATCCAAACCTCATTTTAAGTATACCAAAATATCCTTCTTACTAAAAGGAAACCAAAAAAGTTGATGGCACATCAATTGGACGTTTGAAGCTCAAGTTATAATTGTTTCCGCTCCGAGGGCTCGGTTGGTTTCGGGATTGAATCAACCCGGCCGTACACAAACATTGCCGAAAGTTTGACTATAATATACCACAACGACCGACTCAATTCAAGGATACCTATTCCATTGACAGTGCATTGATCGGAGGTCTGTAGCCCAATATATGGGCATTTGAATGAACCTGGCCCAAAAATAGGGGGTTCGGGCCCGGTCCGACCCGGCCTAATACCCCCTAGGTCGGCCCGAATTGGGTCAACCCGACCCAGGTCCGGGTCTGGCCTGGTTGGGCACGGCCCGCCACAGAAGTTGGTCGTGGCTCGACACTAGCCGAGCGGGGTACGAAGAGGTCGCCGCCCCTATTTGCAAAAACCGCGGACCTTGTGGGGTCTACCCTAATAGCATTCGGGGGGGGGGGGGGGGGGTTACCCCCCCCCCCCCGGTTTCATTGAACGGCTGGCCTTTATGGCCGACCAGTTGTGTAACTGCGGGACCCCCTCGGGGCCCGCCTTAAGGTGGCGCCAGCCTACCCTCGGAAGTCCGTCACGACCTTAGGTCGTGGCTCTGGTTCCACCGGCGTGGCGCGACGGCGCCTTGCCCCACCACCACGGCCCACCCCGGCCACATCCCCTTGAAGATCCAGCGTGGCGCGATGGCGCCACGCCCCTCCGCCGTGGCCCACTTCTGGCCATGGCCTCCTTCGTCCTCACGAGTGCTGTGAGTCGGCACCACGCACCACCGCCGCGCACCCCCACAACAGCCCGCTCCGGCCACAGTCCACTTCTTCCCCATGCAATGCAATGACATCGCACTGCCTTCGCCACAATAATCAACAAAGATCAAATGGAAAAGTGGAGGAGGATCAGCCGTGTTTTTGTGGTCGGATCTCCCCAAGTTATGATGATAAAAAGCGTCCAATCTTTAAGCAATGAAGATTGATAAATAATACATGAACGAAGATAACCCCTACCTCAATTCAAGAAGGTTGATCACTTGACGAAGGAAGGATATACTATCGTTGTTCCTTGACGTTGTCGCGGGATGATGGTGTCGCTTCATCAATGTTGAGAAGGAGGAAGTCGAGGTTGGCGTCGGCGTTCTTCGTGTTCATCAATGAGGGAAATAAGTCCTCTCAATCCTCCCAAATCTCCTCTCTCAAGACTCTCCCCCCTAGAGATTATGCCAAAACCCATAATAATAAAGTATAACACTTTGTTAAAGAGTTGGCAAAATGATTTCCAGAAAATTTGAAAACGTTCTAATTAATTAAAAGTTGTTTAGTCCATTAATGAAGAGGGTTGGCACATTAAATGGAATCTCATAGGTTAAAGGGGGGTTAAATGAGTTTAAGACCTGTGTGGGTCACGTCCCTTAATATCCTCTCAAAAGAGGTTATGTGTGGGTGGGCCCCACACCAACCTCCTCCTTGTAGGATATAACCAACTGCAAATAAAAATTGTGTGCAACACAATTTTTGTTCAATTTAAGATTAAAATCCAAAATAAAGTCAAACCCGCATAAAATGAAGCTTCGGTAAAGGTCCCCTTAAGCAATTACCAGTGTTGCGGTTTCATCGGTGCCCTCAGATTTCAATTCTGAGCACTGGTTCAAAAGATAGAAAATCCTACTCGTACGTTTACTGAACATACCTGAGATGAACTTTAGAAATTGATTCCGGGCATAGTAGGACTCGGAATCAGGTGCCGTTCGAAACTGCGCACTCGTAAAAATTAAAATAAATTAAGAAAAAATTTCCCATGAATTTTTCAGGTCTTTAAATTACTCCCACCATAGGGATTTACTTCCCTGTAAAGATTCAACACAAACTAGGGAAACTAAGGGAGGTACGGAGCACACATCTGAGCCTCCTACTCCCATGTTCTCTCCTGGAGGTTCTCGTGCTGCCCACGAAAGTGCACAAGAGGAATCAACCGTCACCATATGACCCTCTCATGTCGATATTGAACCTCTACTGGAACCATGTGTACGTCTCCCTGTCAACGATATCTAGCTCTCTGTGGTCGATGATAACGAAATAGGTCGTGCACACATCTCCTCGGCTAAGATATGTGAATGACGTCGTGCACCCAGTGCATCTGAGGTGGAAAGGCAAGTAGATAATCCACCTTGCCTACTCTACTGGGGAACTAGAATGGTCTGTTGAACCTCAGAGATTACTTGCCTCCTCGGCCACATCTCTGTAGACCTTGTTGAGGTGAGACCCATATAAAGGCACGGTCGTCACCCTCGAACTCCAGTGGTCTCATCTCCTATCAGCATAGGACTTGGTCTACTCTGTGTAGTCTTATTCCGCTCCTGGATGATATGCTCCGTCTCCGTCGTAGGCTGAACCATCTCTAGTTTTACATGTGATGAATTTATCACTATCCACAAAGGATATCTAAAATGCGGCCAGCTGCTGTCTCGCCACTCCTAACAGCTGAATGCCTAATATCCTACTAAGAGCTTCTACTAAAACATCCCCCTCTCTAGGAGTATAAACTATCTCGAAGTAATAGTCCTTGAGGAATTAAATCCATCGCCGCTATCTCAGGTTCAGGTCCTTCAATGAGAAAACACACCTGAGACTATTATGTTTAGAGGGAACGTAAACCGTTCTCTCAATGAATAATGAGTGAGACTAGCCAATTGTAAGAACTCATCTCCACCCATTGTTTTTACGTTCTTCAAGAGCTTCTGAGATTCATCCTCTACCAAAAAGAGAAATTGGGTCTCATTCCCTAGATGAACCTCATTCTTTTCCTAATACAGTCAATCCTGACATGAACAATACTATTTCATGCCATGGACGACGTCGTAAGGACTTGACGCTACTACCAAGAGATCCAACCGTTACTCTTGCCTCCAAGGGTCGTTTCACTCTATCGACAGCAATGTGTGGTCACTGGGTGTCCTCCAGTTGGTATCTCGAATGTGAGGATCAAGTCAATGGTTTTAAATCAGAACCTCTTAGTATTAACCTTATGGTGTGTATAGGAAAGTGATCATCACAAATAAAGGTGTATTTTATTACTGTAGCTCAAAGTAAAAGACACATACAACTACAATAGCGACAACATGGAAACTAAAAACACCAAGAACAAGGGCCTCCATGCCTAGACCCGCTCCTGTCCACCTGCTTCTAGAGCTCTGTATTTATATGCTTCAGCTGCCTGAAGCTGAGCTCTCCCATATCCACATGTTCCCTGCGGTCGGGATGGTCCTCTAAGTGGGGGTGGTGGCAACACCTCGAAGCTTCATCCACCTCCATCTTCTCGGCCATCTCCTCTGCCTCTGCCTCTTGTTCCTTGTGGTCCTCCTCGATTGAACCTCTTCCTCTACCTGGGAGGTTCTTCATCTATCTGATGATCGTACGAGCGGTAGGTCAGATAGTCACGAGCCATGTGACCTTTTCCGCCGCATGTGTAACACATCATGGCAGGTCTGGCTCTGTCTGTACCCTTGGTGCCTCACACTACCGATCCTGACTCGTGCGGTCGACCACCTGTAGGTCTGGCCCTCCTGGACCTCTGCATCATCTGTCTACTTCCAGCTATAGAAGAATCTGCTGCAAGTCAACTAGTGGTGGGCCCTGCTACTGGATTCTGCTCATCAAGGAAACTCTCCACTAAGAGGGCTCTCTCCAAAACCCCTACATGAGTCGGGATTCTGAGAGGGATCTTCGATGCTCTGATCTCGTGCCTTATTCCCTGCTCGAAGGTTCGGGCCCGGAAGAACGGGTCGCGTACCATGTCTGTAGAGTAGCTCATGAGGTCTATGAACCTCGCTGAGTACTGAGCTACACTCATGTTGACCTACTGCAGATGAAGTACCTCATGTATCTGCACCGCTCGAAGGGTGGCTGGTACAAACTCTTCCTGGAACAGGCTCTCAAAGTCTGCCCATAGAAGTGACGTCTCGTCATGCATCTGGAGCATCAGGCTCCACCATATGTCTACTGCTACCAGAAGGAGGCTAGCAACAAGGATCACCATGAAGTTTGCTGGTGTACCTACTATCCTAATGACTCTCACCATAGCCTCCAGCCAATCCTCAGCCGTCTTTGGGTCCGTCTCTCCCTGGAACCTGGGTGGCCTCTGGTGCTGGAACTCGTGCAGCCCACTCAAGCGGCATGCATCACCTACTACTGGAGCTGGTGGCATCGGTGGCCCAACGGGTGGTAGTACCATTGTTTCCTCTGCTAGTTCCTCTACTAGATAAGAGCCTTATACTGAGGCCTCATCGCTCAGTGGCCTGTCTGTACATACATCTCTTGGGACTCTAGTTGGTCGTCTGCGGGGAGACATCCTGAAAGAACAGATGCGACATGGTCAAATGATTTTACTTGGTGAGCTGACCTGGTTTGAGTTGTTTCAAAAGAAACTTTTGAAAACACACACACAATCAGTGTTTTCGTGCATTGAGTCAGAAATCAGAAGTTAGGGTCCTTGTATATCGATACGTCGGCCACCCACACCAACACTGAACTCCCTAAAATGAATACCACACTTTGTAGCCTTAACAATATTTCTCCACATAAAAGAAAATATCAGACTCCTAACTTCTGTGGTGGAGCCGACGTCCTCTGATACCATTTTTTCATGACCCATCCTTGGGGCCCATATCGTGACTACCCCAAGCCCACCTTCCATAGTCCAGGGGCTGGCGACTAGCACCAAAGGCGTAGATCCTGATATCTGTGAAGGCATTGCCTTTATAAAACATAAACACATCCAATCAGAGTACAAGTGGAAGTAATATACAAAGTAAAAAAGAACGTTCTAAAAATTAAATGGACAGAATACAAACCCAATTGAGAAGCACAGCTACAACTGAACGAAATTACAACAGAAAAGACAAACAGCTGTGTTTCGGTGCGGATGTGCGTCGGGTTACGCTGTTCCGCCAGGACGCGTTCGCGCGTGCACCCGTCAACCCGAGGGGATGGGCGCGCGGCTTGTGGTCCCGCAGTCCCGCTTTCCAAGGGCGGGCGGCATTCGTCCCTTATTCAGGGGCGTCTGCTCCTTGATCGAAACCGGGATGATGGGATGTCGGCTCCTCCTTCCTTGGACGTCTCCTCGGAACTCGTCGCCTAATCCGGGTCTCCCTCATAGACTTAAGAATGTTCGTTAATCTCGTTCCCGACGCCATATCTTCATGGAAACCGGTTAATTACGCTGCTTCCGCCCGGACGCTCCAAGGAGTCTGGGCGGGGCAGCAACCTGCGGTGAGAAGGCCGGGTGGCTCTGGGTGCTGGGGGCGTGTCGTAACACTGCGGCTCTGCATGTCTGTCTTCCGTCCCTAATAGGGCTTCTCGAAGGCATGATGGCCTGAGGCATCCCGTACTGGGTGCGGGGAACTGTGTCACCTGAGGTTTTCCTCAGCTTCCCATGTTTAACACGGGGTATGCCGCGAGTTTAACGTCCAGCGGGGACGGCATCGGACCGATCAACACGAAAAGTGGATCGGATGACAGAACCCCTTGCGGGGAACCTCCGATGCTGGGGCCAGCACATGGGTGGCTTCCCAAGTAACGTGGAGTGGAGTGAAGTGGCATGACCCCACCGGGATGTGGCGGCCCGTGTAAGGATCAGGATGGATGATGGAGTGAAGAGCTTGGACCCCGTAGGGGCTTCCTACGTACCGCGCGTTAGCACGGATCAAAGTCAACGTAGTTCGGGTATACAGTTTAACGTCATGCTGGACGTCGGCAAGCCGACTCACGAAGAGGTCTAGGCCGCCGGGGCGGAGGATTGAACTGAACCACCTCGCACAGAGGGGGATGGAACGGCCGGGTGGATCACAGTTTCACGTCATGCTGGACGATAAGGGAAAAAGAAAAAGGGGCTGTGGGGAGGCACAGTGGAGATACACACGGGCAGTCTCCCACAGGGGCGTATTCATAGGTGAATCGACGCAAGCGTGAACCCTGGAGGGGTCCACTGATGGACGAACCGACGTAAATACGACCGGGACGACCAGGTGGCGGGCTTGGACCTCAGGGAGGCTTCCTACGTACCATGTTTAGAAGACAGGGATCAAAGTCCACGTAGTTCATTCTGTCAGGACTTACGCACTTGAGGCAGCCCGGATGCGGCGAAACTCAGTTGGAAGGGACTTGGACCGAAAGTAGGAGACACCTCGATCCCAGTCACACCCTCTACTGGCTTCGGCAGTGGGGGAGCACAATGGAGATACACATGTGCAGCCCCCCACAAGAAACAAGGGGTTTATAATACCCTGCCCCCGTAGGGAATAGCCACTCCCATTAAATCGTCCCAAAAGCGGGACAATCCCGACATCCCTGCAGAGACGAGCGGGTGGGGGCCACATCCAAACCGGGGGGGACCCTGCGTGTGGAGCACGGGATCAGGTTGCGGACGGTTTAACGTCTTGCCGGACGAAGTACAGTTTAACGTCGTGTGTTGAGGACGAAGCGGACGGTTTAACGTCTTGCCGGACGAAGCACAGTTTAACGTCGTGTGTTGAGGACGAAACACTTGGCAGTTTAACGTCTTGCAGCGCGGACGAATGTGCAGTTTAACGTCATGCTGGACGTGTGGGCAGTTTAACGTCATGCTGGACGTATGCGCAGTTTAACGTCATGCGGGACGTATATGCAGTTTAACGTCATGCTGGACATATGTCCGTGTCACTTCGCGCAAGCCTGGAGGGCCGCACGGAAAGACAACGCACGGTGCGGGCACCCAGGATGAAGATCATCGGGAGCCACGCAGGCGGGTACCCTCAGGGGGTCAAGGGAGGCGACCCTGGCGGATTGCGCACAAAAGAGGAGCTTTGCGCGCAAAACCGCGGGTCGGCGCGCAAAATGGTGGGCTGGCGCGCAATTGGGCCAGCGCTTCGCGCGCGGATGATGGGGATTGCGCGCACCGGGCTTCGGGTAGCGCACGGGGGCAACGGCTCATTCTCTAACGAATGGCCACTTTGAAAATGGGGGGTGCGCGCAATCGGGCTGGATTGCGCGCACCCGGGGGGCGATTGCGCGCAAGAGGCTTCTTTTGCGCGCAAAGGCCTTCGGGTTGAAATATACTCAAAGGGAAGGAGCCAAGGGGATTGCGCGCGAAGGCGGACCCCAAGGCTCTATTGCGCGAAAGAAAGGAGGTTACCTGAAGATCGGCATTGCGCGCGGAAGGGTTGGATTGCGCGCGCGGGAGACCGTTCGACTTCCAGCAACCTTTGAAACGTTGGGGGTCGCCTAGTATTTATAGGCAACCCCGGGCGCGGAATCCAAGGCGCGAGCGCGGAATTCTCCTCGCGGGCGCGGAATCGGGCACATCGCGCAAAGGAGTTGCGCGCATCCCGGGGGTTTTGCGCGCGGATCATCATCTTTGCGCGCAGGCCTCTGAAATTCCGCGCAAGGCCTCCGGGCCCTCCGAAACATTCTTCCGATTCCAAATATGACCTCGCTTTCCGCATCCGGAGCTTCGTTTGGGAACAACGGGCTTTTCCGGCGTCTACAAAAGCCCCCCCTCGGAAGCTGATCGGTGAGAGGTCGCAACGATCGGGTTCCGAGGGAGACGCCGGAATGCCGAAGTCCTGGGCGGCGTGGGACTTAGGCACGCAAAAAGGGGCGCCGGTCGCGAAATTCGCCGCTGCGGTCGCGCAAAGCGCTTTCCGCGCAGCGCGGACCCCGGCCTCGCCTATAAATAGGGGCACTGGGTCCCTCCGTGCCGTACACTGGCCTTCCGCGCGATAAGCATCTCTGCTCTCGTGCGCGAAATTGCCCTTTCCGGCGCGGAATTCGCCCACTAGTCACGCAAAACCGTCCGGATTTCGCTCTGTCTTTGCGCGAATACCCGGGGTTTTACGCGAACGACTTCCCGATTGCGCGCCGTCCACTAGGATTGCGCGCCGACTCTCAAACTTTTCCACCAGCCTCGTCCGATTCCGCACACTTCATCCCTTAACCCGCACGACCCCCGGAACTTCTGAGATGGCCGCGCACAGAGGAAATGAGGGGGATGCCGCCACTCGCAGGGCTGAGATGGCGACGAACGAGGAGGTTTACGGAGCCAAGGAGATTGTTTCCAACAATCAATCCTTGTTCGACTTGCTGACGCCGGCCCAGAAGACATATCCGCTATCGGACAACCTGCCGCTCTGGAACTTCGGCATCCTAGATGAGGTCCTGGTGCCAGGGTTCGAGATTGATGCGCCGCGGACCTGGGTGACCCGGGAGGACGAGCTTCTCCGCTATAACATCACCAACAATGGGCATCCTGCCAGGGAGACCAGGCACTTGGACGTCTATGTCCTGAACCCGAGGACGCGAACCATTGATGGGGGTGAGCCTACTGCGGAGAATTCTCCAGCCCTCTACTCGAGCATATATCGCCAGAGTGTCACGGACGACACCAATGGCTGGCTGAAGGACTGGGACTTGCGGTCTGGGGGCAATTTCACCAGCGAGTGGGCCTGGGCGTTCTGGGTACGCCACACTTGCGATCACTTCGCAGAGGAGCTGCGGTACATCGGCCTGTTTGAGGCGGTGTGGACGTCGCAGTTCCACTTCTACCAGCAGTCTGAGCTCGGGCCGGAGCTGTTCACCCGCTGGACTCCGGATACCAACACCTTCCATCTTCACCATGGGGAGGTCGGCATCGGTCTCTGGGACATCCACTGCATCGGAGGTATCCCGCTGGAGGGCTACCAATACGATGAGTTCCTTCCACCGAAGAACACCTGGGAGGACAGGTCACGGACTCCCATCCTGACCTGGCATCTGCTTGACCTGGCTACGCAGCGGCTCAGGATCAAAGACTTCCAGAAGGACATAGCCTACAAGGAATGGTTCGGCCAGTTCTTGGAGCATGACCCGGCGGTCATGATGCCAGGCAGGGGGAAGCGGTGCCCGACCGCAGCTCAGAGGAGCCGGAACGGGTCGTACTGGCGGGTCCTGGAGACGGGTGACTACCGCTCATGGGGGTACCGCGTCATCGAGGCCCGGGACCCAAACGTCCGGTACGCGGCGTTCCTGGCCGCCTTTCTGAGTGGGTGGCTCCTGCCAGTGCGGTACGCGAGAATGGGAGTTCGCCCGGCGACTCTGGCGATGGCGGGCGCTATGGCCGCCAACAAGAAATACAACCTCGGGGTCCCAGTACTGGCGAGGCTGTATGCCATCCTGGGACGCATCTCACGAGGGGGGTCGCCACGAAGGATCTGTGGGCCCTTTCAGTTCTTCCACGGCTGGGTGGCTGCTCACCGTGGTGGGTACACGTTTCCGAACGCCATCATTCCTCCGGGCAACGGCCTGCGACCCTCCCTGCTGAACATCGCGGGGGTCGCTCCGATGACCCTAAGTGAGGAGGGCGTGCGGATCCGGATTGGCAATCATGCCAACTTCAACTTCAGTCCGTTCCCCACTCCCGTCGGCCAGATGATCGACAATGGGCAGGGTCCGCTGGAGCAGCATGAATACTTCCTGAACATGCGGGGCGGGGTGCTCGTGGCTCGGATCGGCGGGAAGGTGATCTGCGAGCCTTACGTGCCGACCCGTTTCGCCAGGCAGTTCGGGTGCCTTCAACGGATGCCGAAGAGGGTATTCACTGCTGTCCGGGAGGAGACGAACCCTTGCGTCCTTCGTCAGATGTGGCTGATGTTCGCCGCTTTCGGCTCTGGCGACGTTATCACTCTCCCTCCAACCGGAGTTGACGCAGGCTTGGCAACCGAGTACGCCGAACACTGGGCCATCGCGTACCCCGAGGGGCTCTTGCGGAAGCTAGTTCGGCGGCACGAGGCTACCCATGCGGAGACCGGGCGTCAAGGAAGGAGGCGAGGCGCCGCCACACGGGGGAGAACGGAGGCGCGCCAAGCAGCGGAGCCGGCGCGGGCAGGGACTTCGGCGGCGGGCACATCGCGAGCTGCCGCTACGACCTCGGCGCCCAGAGAGGGGGCACGCGTGGTGATCGAAGAGCGGCCCGGGAAGCAGGTGAGACGTCTTCTCGAACCCTCCCACGATGCAGTCTTCCCGGCGCTGTGGTCGGCCTGGATGACTCTGCGGCAGTCACTGGGGACCGACGCCATCTGGCGAAAGATTCTCAGAGAAGGAATCCATCTGCCAGAGGTCGGGCGCCTCCACATTGCCGACAGGGTGGAATTCAACCGGCAGTACGCATATCTGACGGCCATGGACGAGTACGCGCGCCAACGTGGTCAGCGCGCGGAGCCATCCCTTCTGGTGAAGGTGATGCTCGGTCTCGAGCCCGCTCCGGAACAGATGCCGCCGGAAGAAGATGACAGTAGCAGCGACTCCGAAGAAGAGGAGGAGATGGGGGAGGATGAAGGCTCCGAGGGAAGATCCCATCAGGGGAGCCCACGGGAGAGCGGCGAGGTGGCCGGCTCTGACAACGTTGATGTCACTGAGCTCCTCGAGGTCCGCTTCTATCCCTACTCAATCTGCTTCATCCACTCTCTTATGCAGCTTCTAACCCATTTCTCCATCTTTCTCAGGAGCACACGGATGTCGGTCAGGCGTCCTCAGCAGGAGTAGGAGAGGCACCAGTAGGACAAGGCGGGGGCCAGGCACCCATTATTGATTTGACAAGCGCGGAAGGGCCCCCTGCTGCAACTGTTCCTGCGGCGGCCGGGATAGCGGAAGATGACGCTCTGAACTCCCGTAAGTCTCCCTACTTTACTGCTGGTGCTTGCCGTTGACGATCCGTGACTAACCATGGCATGCCCTGCGCAGTGATCTCAACACTGGAGGCTCATCGGGTTGCCGAACCCGGGCCATCCACGAGTGGACCGGTGGCAGACATGCCGCCTGCTCCGGAACAGACTTCCCAAACCGAGCCGCCCCCACCAACTGCTGATCAAGGGGCTCCGGACGTCGGCGGTGCTGACATCGGAGAGAGGTTGGGGGCTGACGAGGGTGTTAGCGCCGCTGGGGAGAGAGAAGAAGGTCGCCCGGATGTTGGGGAACCTATCCCTCGTGAGGACCTCCCAGGGGCGGACCCTGCAGCAGACCTGCTGGCTGCCTTCCCTGCCTACCGGCCTGCCGATCCCGAGGATATGGACGACTCAGACACGGAGGCGGTCGAGGAGAGCCGGATAACGCGCCGTAGGGGGTGGAAGTGCATCCAGCGCTTCCTCAAGCGAGACCCGTCGGAGTGGCTGGGGCGCATGGGATCACTTCAAACCTGGCTGCACTTTCTGTGTGCCGGGGGAGCTGATGCTCAACGCCTCCATCTAACGGTCCGTGATTTCATGGCCGAAAAGATGCGCGAGAGATGCTGGCGTGCCGACGTCACACAAAGTAGGGACATGTCGGAGAGCGCGCGGGCTCTCCTCGCGGCGGAGCAGGAAGTCCGGCGCCTCGAAGGGCAGGCGGCAGAGAAGGAGGCCCTCGTCGCAACGTGTACCGAGCTTGTGGAGCAACTAGCAGCCCAGCTGGTTGACGCCCAGGTACAGCTGACGGAGGCGGGCCAACAGATGGTCACAATTCAGGTCGATCGGGAGCGTGCACAGGCCAGAATCGACGAACTGCGCGCTGCGACCGCCGACAAAGAGAGGGCACGCAGAGAGCGAGAAGCAGCTCTGGAGGCCGCCAGCCAAAGGGTAGCGGCATTAGAAAGACTCATTCAGCACGCTAATCCCTAAGGTCTTTGTTTTGCCATTCCCAAAACATTTGCTTCCGCTACTTTGATCCATCTGTATGAATCAATATATTTATCTGCATCTTTTGGTTTAACATGCTCAACCACAATTCGTTGTCTTGCGGGAGTGTTAACCAAGCATCAGGCATCCATAATTGGGCCTGGATTTCTGGAGAAAAGAGGGAGGTCATTCCTAGGAAAGGAGACCTCAGACCTAATCAATGTATCATCCCCCCAACTTGTTCCAACACACGAGCGGGACAATGCTAGGGGCATTGAGATTTTATCCGAACATAGGGAAATGAGAAAGGGTGAATCGCGTGTCCCGAATCCAGACATCCACAACGGTCGGCCTTCCAGGAAATGCCCAAGACGGTAGGCGGACAGTGGATCGACCATAACAACTGCAATAGACGGACCGAAAAAGGCCATCATTCATATTGCAGGAGGCGGACCACATGTCATCATTAATACCGCTTTGGGGTTCCTTCAGACACAAGGGTGGAAATCCAGATCAACAGGGCATGCGAAGCGTGGGGCGAAGTGACGATTTGTTCGGACAGAATCCAACGCTCTCAAAATTGCGCCACCGTGGGGAAAGCGTATTAGGCGGATGCACTAATCTGGCCGTGAGTCACCTCAATTCTCAAACAGCACCTCTCTGACGAGGAAACCGTCGCTTCCCATCCTTGCGATGGGGCATCCCGAGCTGAATCGGGGAGAATATCACAACTGCACCACTCTACCCGAAGTCAGGCCAGACGGTCGGCGACGAGGAGGGGCGGGACTTAACGATCCCTAAGGCTGGACCCGAGTTGAGATGCCCGGGCGTTCCTACGTACTCCATCAGGCTGGAGATCAAGCCACACGTAGTTCTGAGAGTGCAGTTTAACGTCATGCAGGACGTAGAATCCCGTTTAGGGGAGATCTTAATTTAAGGTCGTAGAGCTCGGACCATAAGGGTAGATCTTAGTTTAAGGTCTTAGAGCTCGGACCATAAGGGCTAGATCTTAGTTTAAGGTCTTAGAGCTCGGACCATAAAGAGAGATCTTAGTTTAAGGTCTTAGAGCTCGGACCATAAGGACCTCAAAGTACGCCGCATCGTGGTCCCATCCCCCGGGTATGCAAAGATGCACTGAGGGATAGTGTCAAGAGTGTCGAGGTTTCGCCTGGTCAGAATGGGAGGTGGAAAATGTGAATCATGCGGCCATTCACTCAAGGACTGGGGGCACCGGAGTAACGATATGGGAGTACTGCCGACCGTGGCGGAAAAGCAGCATCAATATCGCACTAACCGTTGGTGGAATGAGGCAGAAAACGAGCATCGACCGCTCAATCGCAGGATTCATATCGATTTGCTGCCCGAGGCCATTGGGGGTACCGGCCCGAGTCGGTGGGAGAGCACTGAGGCATTGTGTCCGAACCGTTCACGGGGGCTCCACCCAGGGCGTAGACGATGGGTCCGAATGAAATGGGGCACGAAGCCTGAAAAGCGGAAGAAACCTGACCAAGCGGATCCTGACCCTCCTGGCAATAAACCAGAGTACTCTTGACACCGGTGGACCACTGCTAGGGGTCGGGGAACACGCCTTGAGGGTGACCTGAAGGCGGCAGATTCCTCAGAGAAGGGGGAATCTCTAAGAGATGGGGGGCTGGACCCGAAGTTTCAAACATCCGGGCGTTCCTACATATCCCATAAGGATGGGAATCAGGCCACACGTAATTCTTGAAGCGCGGCGCAACACAATCGGGCACCAGCGCGGGGAAGAGTGCGGGTCTGACCCTCGCACACAGAAGGAGCGGCATTTGATATTTCTTGTTTGTCCTTAAAGATGAATGGTTTTTCTTGCGGCGACATGCCTGTGATTGAGAAATCTCTGGCGTCGCCACAATGATCAATCCATGGAAGGTATTGATGAATGGCGTGGTTATTAACCAGCGCCCAACATGAGTGTCCCCCGAGGAGAACATCACGATGCAGTGCCGTTTCTCATCGGGCAGCCAAGACGATCACAGTTTACGGTCGTGTGGTAGGACCAGACAACACAGTTTAAGGTCGTGTGGTTCGGACCATGGAGGAATCCGCTTACCGCGGTACGGCGGACACGGCGGAGGTGGGAGCATACCCAGCCTTGCGGTCACGCACGATTCCAGAAGAAGAGTCTTGGGATAGGGGCCTGCGTATGTCCATCACCCGGGGGGCAGAGATGCTAGCCTCCAGATACACTGGGCCCAGAACGCGATTGTTCGGGCGACTCCCCCCTCCTTATGGGGACGAGGGTCCAGCTACGCATGGCCCTTAGGGAGGATATCCGCATATATCCTTGGTGCTCAGATCATGGGAGCCTCGAACGACATCATTACCTTGGTTGGCCTGCCTAACGTGTAGAGGTGTACTGAAGGTCAGTATGAAAAGAGTGTCAAGATTCCACTACAACGCACAAAGGCGGAGTGTGATGAGGACTGCGCAACCAATGTTCAGAGCCTGAAAGAGGTGACATGGCGATCAAGGATGTTGCTGACGCATTCGCAACACAACATCCGATCGCGTCAGCCTAAGACGGGGCAAGCAAACGAGCATCGACCGCTCAATCGCAGGATTCATATCGATTTGCGGCCCAAGACCCGCCGGTAAATCGACCCGGAGTGGTAGGAGAGCACTGAGGCATCGTACCCAAACCGCTAACGAGGATCCCTTTGGGTGAAGGCTCGAAGAAGAGGAAGCGCGAAGCCTGACAAGCAACACAGGACTTGTCGGGATTGAATCTGACACTACGAGTCATAGACCGAAGTACCCGAAACATGTTAACAGATCACCGGAAAGGGTCGGAGGACTCACCCTGAGAGCAACCAAAAGAGGGCAGATCCCCGTGATCAACCAAGGGACGGGGCTGGACCTGAAACACAAGCGTCCAGGCGGTCCTACGTATCCCATAAGGATGGGAATCAAGCCATACGTAGTTCTGGAGAGGCAGTTTAACGTCATGCAGGACGATGAGGGGTGTGAGGTAGTCCCACACACGGGGGAGGCATACGGCGCGGCCAGTAGACCAACGTGAATGAGGACATAATCCCCCGCTCACGCGATACGCCTCGCACAAAAAGGAGGGGAACTTGGGCCAGAGACCCAACTCGGGATAGGGATTCCCGGAAATTGGGGCTGGTCCTGAAACATGAATGTCCAGGTGGTCCTACGTATCCCATAAGGATGGGAATCAAGCCGCACGTAGTTCTTGAGAGGCAGTTTAACGTCATGCAGGACGATGAGGGAAAAAGAAGGGGGGAGCAGAAGGCATCCCCAAACATGGGGGGGCGTACAGCGTGACGAGCAAACCGACGTGAATGAGGGCATAGCCCCGCGCTCACACCATACGCCGCACACCCGGGGGCAACTGGGCCAAGGGCTCGAGATGGGATGGAAATTCCCGAAGGATGGGGCTGGGCCTAAAACATGAAGGTTCAGGCGGTCCTACGTATCCCATAAGGATGGGAATCAAGCCGCACGTAGTTCTCGAGAGGCAGTTTAACGTCATGCAGGACGATGTACAGTTTAACGTCATGTTGGACGGAGCACTTGGTAGTTTAACGTCTTGCAGCGCGGACGATACGCTGGGTAGTTTAACGTCGTGCAGCTTGGACGTGTGCAATTTAACGTCATGCTGGACAAATGTGCAGTTTAACGTCATGCTAGACATTGTGCAGTTTAACGTCATGCTGGACGTTGTGCAGTTTAACGTCATGCTGGACGTTGGTACACTCAGACAAAATACTGCTTGAGGAACCTAGCGTTGGTGGGAGGAGTGACACGCTCACCATCCATAGTCGCTAGGGAGTACGCGCCATTGGGATAGACCTTGTGGACAAAAAAAGGTCCCTCCCACTTGGGCTCCAACTTGGGCGGCTTCCTGCCGGGGATCATCGGCGCTCTTAGGGCTAGCACTAGATCACCCTGCAGGAAGGAGCGGAGGCGAACCTTCTTATTGAAAGCTCGAGCCATTCTGCTTTGATGCCTCTCCAAGTTGTGCAAAGCGCGAAGTCTATTCTCATCCAGTGCTTCCAACTCGACTAGACGGGCTTCAGCAACTCTGTCCGGCGCTTGCTGGTCGTAGACCGCAGTGCGCAAGGACGGCAACTGGATCTCGATGGGCAGGACGGCCTCAGCTCCGTACACCAGGAAATAAGGGGTCATCTGGGTGGAATTGCGAGTCGTCGTCCGATAAGCCCAGAGGGCGTTGGGGAGCTTGTCCGGCCAACTCTTCTTGTTCTGACCAACCATCTTTTGCAGAATGTTAGAGAGGGTTTTGTTGAACGCCTCGATCTGTCCATTCGCCTGCGCATGATAGCGAGATGTATGGTTCGAGCGAATGTTATACTTGGCGTACAACTTCTTCAACTCGGCTGCTCGGAAATTGGTTATGTTATCCGTGAGGATAGCGTGAGGCACTCCAAATCGATGGATGATATTGGAGGTCACGAAGTCAGCGATCGAACAGGATTTGACCTCTCTGAGCGGAATCGCCTCTGCCCATTTGGAGAAGAAGTCTGTGGCGGTCAGAATGAACCGGCACTGGCGAGCTGTCGCCGGCGGGTAAGGTCCCACAACGTCCAGTCCCCAGACTGCAAAGGGCCAGGAATACCTTGTGGTATGAAGAGGCTCCGGCGGCCGATGCACGAAGTTCGCATGAACCTGGCACGCATGGCACCTCCTAGCATACTCGATGCAGTCATGGATCATAGAGGGCCAGAAGTTTCCCAACCTCCGAATCTGGTGGGACAGCTTCGGCCCAGTCTGGTGGGCGCCACATGAACCAGCATGAACCTCTTGCATGACCCGTGGGATCTCAACTCCCTGAAGGCAACGGAGGAGAACACCATCAAATCCGCGTTTGTAGAGGATCTGCTCCAGGCCGGGACTGCTCTGGAGGACGAACTGCGATGCGCGGCGTCGAACTCGCTCGCGCTCGACCCGATCCGATGGAAGAATGCCATGTTGGAGGTACTCAACCAAAGGCGTCCTCCAATCAGGGGCTGATCCGACTGTCATATCTGGGGTACTCGGGGCTCCGGGCATAGGGGCAACCGTGGTGAGGTTACTTACCAACGGGCCGCGATCTTCTTCCGGGATAACGGGAGCGATGAGCCTGCGGCGCGTCACGCGGACGATCAGGTTGTCCTGTTCAGGCTCCGCAAGTGACGCAGCGAGGCTGGCCAAAGCATCTGCTCGACCGTTCTGCGACTGGGGAACATGGACAATTTCCGGCCGAGAAGGGAACCGGGCCATCAGAAGGAGGGTGCACTCCAACAATGGCACAAGTTCCGGCTTCCTGACAATGTAGTCGCCATTGATCTGCTTAACGACCAGCTCGGAGTCCCCTTTCACGCACAGACGTGGCACGTCGATCTCGAGAGCCAACTCGAGGCCGGTGATGAGGGCATGGTATTCCGCCTCATTGTTGGTACAGCCCTCTGACAACAGGAAAGAGTATGGCAGCACGGCTCACTCCGGGGTAATGAAGACGATACCCAAGCCCACTCTGTTGAGCTTAGGATTATCGAGTCTTCTACCGGTGGGGCTCTGGGAGGCACCGTCAAAGTGCATCTGCCAGCATGGATCGGCTCGATCAACCGAGAGAATGGTCTCATCAGGAAAGCCTAGATCCAGCGGCTGATCCGCGGAGGTTGGGTGAGCAGCCAGAAAGTCTGCCAATGCTTGCCCTTTGATGGCCTTCTGAGACACATACCTGATGTCGAACTGCTGGAGAATCACAGCCCACCGCGCTAGGCGGCCAGTCAACATAGGCCGGCTCAGGATATATTTCAACGGGTCTACCCGAGAAACCAACTGTACCTCATGGTGCTGCAAGTAGTGCCGTAATTTCTGTACGGCAAATACGAGCGCCAGGCAGCTCTTCTCGATGGGGGAATACCTAACTTCCGCATCGAGGAGCAT
Organism: Viscum album; assembly: GCA_963277665.1. NCBI lineage: Eukaryota > Viridiplantae > Streptophyta > Magnoliopsida > Santalales > Viscaceae > Viscum > Viscum album. The sequence goes on from OY728140.1 coordinate 478,196,369, forward strand.
GCGACTGAGGTAATAGAGGCTATTCTCTGTTCCCTCGTTGTTCTTCTGGGCGAGAAGGGCACCCAGGGACCGTTCCAGGGCGGTCACATAAAGGACCAGCGGCTTTCCGGATACGGGCGGCATCAGGACCGGAGGTTGAAGCAGGTACTGCTTGATCTCCTCGAAAGCGGTCTGACACTCTTTATCCCATACATAGGTGGCACCTTTCTTCATGAGCCGGGAAAAGGGCTTACACTTGCCGGCCAGATTCGCGATGAATCGGCGTATATAGGCTAAGTGGCCTTGGAACCCTTGCAGTTCCCGGACGGTACCTGGGGGAGGCATCTGGCTAATCGCCCTGATTTTCTCTGGGTCGATCTCAATACCCCGGTATCTTACCACAAATCCAAGGAACTTTCCGGAGGTGACCCCAAAGGCACACTTCAACGGGTTCATCTTCAGGCAGCGAGACCGGAGGAAGCCGAACACTTTCTCAAGATCTTTGAGATGGTCCTGACACTGGCGCGATTTGACAACCAAGTCGTCGACGTAGCATTCCACCAGTGTGCCGAGGATTGGCTTGAATATGCGGTGCATCGCCCGTTGATAGGTGGCACCTGCATTCTTCAGGCCGAAGGGCATGACCCGGTAGCAAAAGGTACCTTGGGGGGCCCTGAAGGCAGTGAACTCCTCATCCTCAGGGGACATCCGAATTTGGTTATATCCAGAGTATCCATCCATAAAGGAGAGGGCTTGGAACCCTGTCGTGGCATCAATCAACAGCTCTGTCACTGGAAGGGGAAAATCATCCTTCGGACAGTGGCGGTTGAGATCGCGGAAGTCGATGCAGACTCTGATCTGCCCGTTCTTCTTCCTGACCGGCACAATGTTGGCCAGCCATTTGGGGTACTGAACTTCCCTCACGAAGTTGGCTTTGATAAGCTTGTCATCTTCGGCCTCAACCATGGCACCGTGGGATGGGTGCATCTTCCTGGGAGGCTGCTTGAACCCGCGATGGTTCGTCGGGAGACCAAGGCGGTGGACAGCTACCTGAGGATCTAGCCCCGGCATCTCGTCATAGCCCCAAGCGAACACATCACGGTGCTGCCTGAGAAAGTCCACGTACTGCTGCCGCTCCTCAGAGGGCATGGCGGCACTAACCAATGTGGGTCTTGGATCGGCCTCGGTTCCAAGGTTCACCTGTATTAACTCATCGACCGTGGCGGGGACGCCCTCCTCAAAGGCTGGGGGTGCATCTTCCACGTCCTCTCCACTCGGGGAGGGATCGTCCACGAGAGAGACTGCGTTGGCAACTGCATTGGGGCTACCAGATCCTGCTGGGCCACTGGTGCTGGCACGGGCGGTCGCGGCCATCTCATCAGGAGACTCGCGGGCCGTCGAGACCATAGCGACGTCCAACCGGTGAATCGGGAGGACGTAAGCGTCATCCAGACTTGCCCAGGGATCGCTTGCAACAGCGACAGGCTCAACCTCACCTGCCAGGATCTGCTTATCCTTGCTCTTGTAATAGTCCGCGTCCAGATAGCGGGCTTCACATGAGGCAAAAGGAGAGGCATCTCCTTGAAGCATGCCTACTCGACCATTAAGGGAGTATTTGAGGCATTGGTGGTATGACGAGGGAACCGCCGCGTGAAGGTGAAGCCATGGCCTGCCCATCAATGCGTTATACGCAGTGTCCTGAGAGACTACCATGAATTTGGTGTTGGCAACCAAGTCACCGAACTGGGTCTTCAAACGTATCTTTCCGACCGGGGTTTGCTCGGTGCGGTCGTACCCCTGGATCCTGAGGTCGGAGGGAATCAAGTCATCCTCAGACAACCCCAATCTCCGGAGCGTCCGAGTTGGAATCAGGTTAATCCCAGACCCCGTGTCGACAAGACAGCGCCGGACTTCAAGGCCATTGAACTGGCCAGTGACATACAGCGGACGGATATGTCCCTGTATGGGAGGGTCTTCATCCTTACCAGAGAACGAGATAACTGCCTGACATTCGGCGTCCTCGATCGTTTCGGCGTGAAAGGCCTCTGCAGCCGCAACCTCTGTCTCAAACTGGAGGGGGCTTTTCAGGGCTTCAGCGAGTGCCTCGCGCATCTCAGATGACATGCGCAGAGCCTCAAGGATGGAGAGCCTTGCTGGGATGTCGGCCAAGTGCTTCAGGACATCATACTTTTTGGCCAAGCGCGAGCCCCTGGTTACAGGAGGTTGCTCTGCGGTTGGTGGCATGACGGGCCTTGCCGGTTGGATCGGAGGCCGACTGGTACTTGGCGCATCTCGCTGTTCACTGGTCGCAGTCCGGGAAATGGTCACCGTACTGGAGTCAGGAGGCCGGGATGGACTCGTGGCAGGGTGGAGCTGGTCGCGACGCGGCTGAGGCGGTTCTGCCTGGTCCCACACCACAAACAGTGGCGGAGGCGAATCCGTCATCCCCGGATGGGGGGGCTGCGCGCGCTGAGCTCGGTTTTGAGCCTGCTGCCTAGTCTCAGTGGCGTGCACGGCCTGGCTGGAGGTACCAACGGCTGTGCCCCGGTGACTCCTGTTGCTGCGGTTCTTCCGACGGTAGCGACGACTGGGGACACTAGGGAGGTCCACCTGGTGTTCTTCAACGTCGGGAACCGAAAAGGGATTTACCAGCTCGACGGTATTAACCGAAGCGTACCCAATACCATCATCGGACGAATCATCCATCACCGGGCGGATCCGAGGAGGGACCCCCATCTCCGGGGGCATGAAATCGCCGAGAGTGCGGGATAGTGGCGGAACCGGCGGGGCGCGCTCTTCCTTCTTGCGCTGCCGCCGTTTGCTCCTCTTGGAAGAGGCAGGCTGGGACGACGATGCCGAAGCAGCACCCGCGGATTCTGGGGGCTCAGGCTGATTCAAGCGCGCACGGATGATTCCATGGGCGCGAATGGTCGTCTTGCGGGCCATCCAGTTATTGTACTTCTGGGATCCGCGGTCGGAGACCAGCTGCCATTCGTCCTCGTTGCCACTATCGTCATCTGATCCCACGAACACGCCCGCCACTTGTGCTGGAGCTGGGCCCAACCTAATTACATTGTTGTTAATCTGGTCTTGGAGCCAATCCTTAAACACATAGCACCGCTGGATGGTGTGCCCCAGGGCCCGATGGTAGGGGCAGTAGCGGGGGTTATTCGTAAGATGTGCCTCCTCTGGCCTCCAACACTCAGGCAGTCGCACAATCCTCTGCTCCAGGGCGCTCCGGAAATAACCGGGGACCTGATCCTCATGGAATGAGTAAGTCAGGTGTCGCGGGCCCCTGGGAGCTTGGTCTTGACGAGGGGCTGGAGGGGCCTGCCGAGGAGGTGGACCCTGATTATCTCGCCTGGGTTGCGGCGGTACATTACGCGGAGGGGTCGGCCGGTTCTGAGGCTGCCGCTGCTGGGCCGGGAACTGATCCCGTGGAGGCGGATTCCTGTGAGGCTGTGGAGCTGGCCTCACCAGCAGCAGCTCCAACGGCCTGGGGCCTCTATTTGGGCGACAGCAGCGGGCTCAGCCCTGCTGACTCTCCTTGCAGGAATCATAGGAGGCAGCGGGTGTGCCTGGCTGGCCTGTTGCAGGGCTTCCTCAAGACGTTGAGCTTTGTCTGAGAAGTCCCTGAACCCTCCGGGGTAATTTTGAGTGATCAGGGAAGGGACCAGCTCGGTCTTGACGTTCCCGACACACATTGTCAGCAACTGCTCCTGAGTCAATGGCATGTCAAGGGAATACGTGAGACCCTTCCATCGGGCGACGAAGTCTGCGACTCGCTCATCAGGCCTCTGCTTGCACTTGAAGAGGTCTGTGATACTCGTCTTCCGGGTCGTGGAACTGAACTGGTAGAGGAATTGCCTACGAAGGTCCTCCCAGCTAGTTATCGACCCGACGGGGAGCTGGCTGTACCAGACAAATGCTGGCCCTTCCAGTGTCTGAACAAAGCAGCGAAGCTTAGCGGCCTCCTGCTGCGCCGGAGTCCCCAACATAGGCCCGCACCTCGAGTTGAAGTGGGCTAAATGCTGTGGCGGATCTCCAGTTCCGTTGAAGGGGGCAAAAGTGGGATTCCCGAATCCCGGAGGCGCCGGCATGTCATCCACCCATGCTGGGTAGGGCTTGCCGTCCGGTGGGATCGCCACCTGCCGAGTCTCCAAGGCTTCCAAGCGGGCAATGAGTGCCGCCATCGGATCGTCCGGACATGGGTTCCAGTCCTGGCGAGGATCTCTAACCATGAGCGCATTGCATGGCCCTTCAATCGGGTCGTCGACCGGGTCGTCGAACTCGGCGGCTCGTGGGATGGCGGGCGGAGCGGCCCTTGGGGCAGCGGGAGGAATCCGAGCGGGGTCTCTCAGGTAGTCACGCCGCTCGGGAGGGTGTGGCGAAACATAACGCGCCCTCTTGCCATAGGCAATGGCCTCTCTCCTGTCGGCGAACACGGCGTAATCACGGTTGCCCGGGAGAGTCTCATCGAGGAGCGGTTGTTCCGGTCCCTGCTGTCCTGGCCTGGGATCACCGTAGTCAGGCCGCCGTTCTGCAGCGCGCTCGGCGAGGAGCTGGTCAACCAGCTTCTTCTGTTCGGCGAGCTGCTGACGTAGCGTAGCCTTCTCGGGATCCTCCTCTGCCCTCTGCATGGAGGCAGATGGGTCGGCGGGCTTTATAGCCTCGCTGTGCTCTTTTCCTTTGCTGACGTTTCGGCTCAACGTCAGTGCTTCAGTGGGTGCGGGGAGCCCCAGGAGGTTCCTCTGATGACGAGTAACTCTCACCGATGGATCTGACGACGGCTTGTCTTCGGGGGGGAAGCCCCCGTCGAGAAGTTCCAAGTCGTTCCCCTCTCCCGACAGGTCAGCCATATTGACAGTTCCTGTCCCTTGGGATATACCCTCAGGGCCACCCAGCGAATCGGGCTGTCGGCGGATCACACTGAAGCGTAGGGCAGCGTACTGCCCCCATCCACGGATATACACGTGGGGAGTGGCTTCCTCGATAACTTTGCGGAGTACTTGGAAACACTCAACGCATCGTTGTTGGAGGGCCTCGTGGTGCCCAAATGACTCGGGGTGCCGAACCGCGGGGAGCATGGCCAGGTCAATTTGACGGCACTGCTCACCAATATTCTCCAGGTGCGCTTGACTCCCGGGGTATGGCATTTGTAGGCGGTGAAGACAGGAGCGAGTCTCCCGGAGAGTTTGACGGAAGCATTCGAACTCATCCGGGGTGAGCGATTCGGGTGCATCAAAGCCCGGTCCTGCGACTGGCCAAAACTTCTCAGGGAAGTGGCTCTCTGCAAGGACGGTCCAGAAGCTCCACGACTCAAACTCGGGACCCAGATCTCCTTGGTCCTCTTCAATGGCTGGGAACGGACGGGGAACTGGTAGTGGTGCCGAGGCGGGCCGCCGGGCCGACGGGATGGTCGGCGGTGAATACGGCGAACAGGCCGATTGGCCTCCATATCCCGGGCCGCCCTCTGAGGGTGGCGGTGCCCTGGCTACCACATCACGATAGGACGGGCCGGCGAGCGGACATCCTGCCGTAGCATCGGTGCTCGCCGAGGGTGCACCAGATCGTGGTTCGACCGTCGATCCCCAGAAAAAGTCTCCGGCTTCTCCGATCGAGACGGAAGGCACTTCCGGAGGGGCCGGTACCAACCGCAAGCTTGATTCTTGGGGGTCTACCAGGCCCTCGTTACTCCGGATATACCTTCGGAGAGAAGCGGGGATCACATCGATCTCGCTCTCGGGGAGCACGAGGCTGACGTGCCGCATTCCTACCCCTGCCCTTGACTGGCGGGATTGGGGAAAGGGCTCTGTCGCCGAATCGTACTCCGCCTCTGAGTCAGAGAAGCAAACCGGTCGGATCTCTGTCCGGAATTCCGTAACATTCTTCCCTCGGCGTCGACGCCTTGCCTTCCTGCCCCTGGGTGGTTCTTCGGGGCAGGGCTGATCTCTGTCCTGGCGTCCTCTGGCCGCACTGGTGCTGGGGCCAAGAGGACTGGGAACCAAGGTGCGAGGGGCACCGGGACAGATATCAAAGGGGACGCGGGGAGAGATGATTCCGGGCAGGCCTCCGGGCCGGGATCGGAAGGTGGGATGACCCATGCCTCCTGGATCGGCCACACAGAGTAGATCCTGCAGGTGAATAGCGCTACCGCGAGGTGGTCCGCGGTGGCTACTGCCAGTGCCAGCAACCGGGAGAGTCAACCCAACCTGCCTTTGGGGCGGTCGGGGCCTCGATCCAGGTCGGGCATAGGAGTTCCCCTGCTCAGGATGCGCAGAGGCCTGGCGACTGGAGCCAGCAGTGGCTTGGGCCAATGCGGCCGCTGTTGCTAGAGCCCCAAGGTGGGCATCCTCTTCCGCTCGTGCCCGACGTTGGCGTCGAGACAGACGAGTCGGGATGAGCGGCGCGGGCAGGTGGAGAGCCCGCTCTTCGACTTGAGGGGCCTGGCGGCGGTGTCGTCGTGGCCTGGCGGGAGTCCTTACCGTAGATCCCTGGAGCGAATCCCGGATAGGGTGATCCCGGGCATCATCCACCTCATCCGCATAGGGAAGGGAACTGTAAGAGCGCTCCGAGGATAAACTCCCGAAGCGATTGGACGTTGAGGTAGGCAGCGGTGCCTCCCTGCGCGGCCCTCGGGGGCGGCGGTGGTGGCGAGGCGCAGCCTCCTCAAGGTCTAGGTGAGCCATTTCCCTAGTGGGGATGACTCCCTCTTCCTCGTATCTCCGCACCAGGGTGTTGATCACCCTTATCTGGATGACCTCCGAGGGGGAGAGAGGGCGTGGTCGTCCCGCAATTGCGGCTGCTGGGACGACTGTGGAACGGGCGGGACCGCGCGGAGTAGCCGCGTCGGTGTTTCCCCTGCCCCTGCGCCAGTGGGCGGGTGGCGATCTGGCACTGGATCGGGCGACCTGATTTCTGAAAGCAGGGAGAATGACCCATTAACACTGACAGGAAAAAGGAATCGACAACCAACCATTAACGCCACGACGCCTTCCGTGGGGGGAACCCAGGCCCTCGACGTTGCGAGACGGAGTGCCTGATTTCACTTCCCCAGCCCCTGGCGGGCAAGACTGAATGCTTGGCCGTGCAACATGCTGGTCTTCCAACACCTCTGAAATCCATCGGTCTTCGTATCGAGGAGAAGAGATTCACGTCGGGTTCACCATTTTTCTGTTTCGGTGCGGATGTGCGTCGGGTTACGCTGTTCCGCCAGGACGCGTTCGCGCGTGCACCCGTCAACCCGAGGGGATGGGCGCGCGGATTGTGGTCCCGCAGTCCCGCTTTCCAAGGGCGGGCGGCATTCGTCCCTTATTCAGGGGCGTCTGCTCCTTGATCGAAACCGGGATGATGGGATGTCGGCTCCTCCTTCCTTGGACGTCTCCTCGGAACTCGTCGCCTAATCCGGGTCTCCCTCATAGACTTAAGAATGTTCGTGAATCTCATTCCCGGCGCCATATCTTCATGGACACCGGTTAATTACGCTGCTTCTGCCCGGACGCTCCAAGGAGTCTGGGCGGGGAAGCAACCTGCGGTGAGAAGGCCGGGTGGCTCTGGGTGCTGGGGGCGTGTCGTAACACTGCGGCTCTGCATGTCTGTCTTCCGTCCCTAATAGGGCTTCTCGAAGGCATGATGGCCTGAGGCATCCCATACTGGGTGCGGGGAACTGTGTCACCTTAGGTTTTCCTCAGCTTCCCATGTTTAACACGGGGTATGCCGCGAGTTTAACGTCCAGCGGGGACGGCATCGGACCGATCAACACGAAAAGTGGATCGGATGACAGAACCCCTTGCGGGGAACCTCCGACGCTGGGGCCAGCACATGGGCGGCTTCCCAAGTAACGTGGAGTGGAGTGAAGTGGCATGACCCCACTGGGATGTGGCGGCCCGGGTAAGGATCAGGATGGATGATGGAGTGAAGAGCTTGGACCCCGTAGGGGCTTCCTACGTACCGCGCGTTAGCACGGATCAAAGTCAACGTAGTTCGGGTATACAGTTTAACGTCATGCTGGACGTCGGCAAGCCGACTCACGAAGAGGTCTAGGCCGCCGGGCGGAGGATTGAACCGAACCACCTCGCACAGAGGGGGATGGAACGGCCGGGTGGATCACAGTTTCACGTCATGCTGGACGATAAGGGAAAAAGAAAAAGGGGCTGTGGGGAGTCACAGTGGAGATACACACGGGCAGTCTCCCACAGGGGCGGATTCATAGGTGAATCGACGCAAGCGTGAACCCTGGAGGGGTCCACTGATGGACGAACCGACGTAAATACGACCGGGACGACCAGGTTGCGGGCTTGGACCTCAGGGAGGCTTCCTACGTACCCTGTTTAGAAGACAGGGATCAAAGTCCACGTAGTTCATTCTGTCAGGACTTACGCACTTGAGGCAGCCCGGATGCGGCGAAACTCAGTTGGAAGGGACTTGGACCGAAAGTAGGAGACACCTCGATCCCAGTCACACCCTCTACTGGCTTCGGCAGTGGGGGAGCGCAATGGAGATACACATGTGCAGCCCCCCACAAGAAACAAGGGGTTTATAATACCCTGCCCCCGTAGGGAAAAGCCACTCCCATTAAATCGTCCCAAAAGCGGGACAATCCCGACATCCCTGCAGAGACGAGCGGGTGGGGGCCACATCCAAACCGGGGGGGACCCTGCGTGCGGAGCACGGGATCAGGTTGCGGATGGTTTAACGTCTTGCCGGACGAAGTACAGTTTAACGTCGTGTGTTGAGGACGAAGCGGACGGTTTAACGTCTTGCCGGACGAAGCACAGTTTAACGTCGTGTGTTGAGGACGAAACACTTGGCAGTTTAACGTCTTGCAGCGCGGACGAATGTGCAGTTTAACGTCATGCTGGATGTGTGGGCAGTTTAACGTCATGCTGGACGTATGCGCAGTTTAACGTCATGCGGGACGTATATGCAGTTTAACGTCATGCTGGACATATGTTCGTGTCACTTCGCGCAAGCCTGGAGGGCCGCACGGAAAGACAACGCACGGTGCGGGCACCCAGGATGAAGATCATCGGGCGCCACGCAGGCGGGTACCCTCAGGGGGTCAAGGGAGGCGACCCTGGCGGATTGCGCGCAAAAGAGGAGCTTTGCGCGCAAAACCGCGGGTCGGCGCGCAAAATGGCGGGCTGGCGTGCAATTGGGCCAGCGCTTCGCGCGCGGATGATGGGGATTGCGCGCACCGGGCTTCGGGTAGCACGCGGGGGCAACGGCTCATTCTCTAACGAATGGCCACTTTGAAAATGGGGGGTGCGCGCAATTGGGCTGGATTGCGCGCACCCGGGGGGCGATTGCGCGCAAGAGGCTTCTTTTGCGCGCAAAGGCCTTCGGGTTGAAATTTACTCAAAGGGAAGGAGCCAAGGGGATTGCGCGCGAAGGCGGACCCCAAGGCTCTATTGCGCGAAAGAAAGGAGGTTACCTGAAGATCGGCATTGCGCGCGGAAGGGTTGGATTGCGCGCGCGGGAGACCGTTCGACTTCCAGCAACCTTTGAAACGTTGGGGGTCGCCTAGTATTTATAGGCAACCCCGGGCGCGGAATCCAAGGCGCGAGCGCGGAATTCTCCTCGCGGGCGCGGAATCGGGCACGGCGCGCAAGGGAGTTGCGCGCATCCCGGGGGTTTTGCGCGCGGATCATCATCTTTGCGCGCAGGCCTCTGAAATTCCGCGCAAGGCCTCCGGGCCCTCCGAAACATTCTTCCGATTCCAAATATGACCTCGCTTTCCGCATCCGGAGCTTCGTTTGGGAACAACGGACTTTTCCGGCGTCTACAAGCTGGAAGATAGAAGCAGCTCCTGGGTCTTCCACCTCAGATCTTACATGAAGGGTAGGTACAGATAGCCTCCTCAACACTCTCATCCTCCAACCACCTCCATGTACCGTCTTTTCATGAAGTCTACCTCCGAGTACTGACTCGTCGTGAGGTCCACCTCCGGGTACCGTCCAGTCCTCGTACACTCGATCTCTGTCAGTGTTGTCCGTCGTCTGCATCCAACACAATGAGGTGTGGGTATAACCCGCGCAGGGGTGAGTATAACGATACCCAGTAGAGACCCCAAGATCCTCAAGGTCTCACTAAATCCAAAAAGGATAACCACAAATTAGGATCTCAACAGATAACCCTTACTTATGAATAATCCCATAACTATACCTAAGTTATTAAGTAACTCATCTCAATCAAGAGGTAAACACAAAGGTCATTACCTCAGCTGAAACCAGGATTTTTATTCATGATTATGAAAACACGGATGCTGGAGAACTCCACCTCTATTGAGCATAGTATTCTTGTCATTACTCTGAGGTACCACTCACTAACCTTAGACTGTTGAGGTACTCCTCCTGTCGAGTACCGCGGGTCTTCCACCTCACATAGTATTGCTCCTCTTCCATGGGTCTACAACCTCACACAGTAGTGCTCCCCCTCATTGCCTACAGAGGTACTCCTCCTGTCGAGTACCGTGGGTATAACATCTCAAAAATTAGTTCTCCTCCTCCATGGGTCTGCCACCTCACATAGTATTTCTCCCCACTGAGCTATACCAGTCACTCCGAATCGAATCGAACATGCAGTCATCAGGTCTCAGCCACCTACAAGGTCACCGTACTCCGTACACTCATCTCTGGGAGGATCCGCTCCACAAGATACTGGTCGACACTCCAAGTTTCATGAATTCCGATGAAGATGTATCACAATGGACTGCCTCGTCATAGTGTTTTTAACGGAACAGACGGCGCGTCAATCGGACGCCCGGTCTGTGAGTTATTAGCCTTTTCGTCCCGGGGCCCGGTTGGTTTTGTGTATTAACCAACCCAGACATATCTCAAATTTACCCAAAACTCTCATAGGGTATAATCAAAGGGACTATTTCCCAATTAAATTACCAACTCCGCTAACGGTTCATCAAACAGTCGTCCGGTCTAAAAATTATCGGCTTTTCCGTTCCAGGGGCCCAGTTGGATTTCAGTTACAATCCAACCCGACCATACACCAACTGCATCCCAACCTTAGGTAATGTATACCAGAGGATCCTTCTTACTAAAAGGAAACCAACAAAGTTGAAAACACGTCAATCAGACATCTGGAGCTCATGTTATAACTGTTTCCGCTCCGAGGGCCTGGTTGGTTTCGGGTTTCAACCAACCCAGCCATACCCAAACTTTGCCGAAAGATTGAGTATAATATACTGTAACGACCGTCTTGATCCAAGGATCCCTACACAACTTAAGGTTCATCGATCGGAGGTCCTTATCCCTAGATATGGGAGTTTGAACGAACCTGGTCCGAAAATAGGGGTTCGGGCCCAGTCTGACCCGGCCCCATACCCCCGGGGTCGGCCCGATCTGGGTCGACCCGACCTGGGTTCGTGTCCGGCCTGGTTAGGCGCGGCCTAGCCCGGCTGGATGGCATGGCCCGGCCCGACTTGGAGCGGCAGGCCCAGCCCGTGCAGCTTGCGGCCCGGCTCGAAAGCTGGCTGCGGCTCGGCGCTGGCCTAGCGGGGCGTGAAGGGGCACCGCCCCTGTTTTCAGAAACGGCGGAGCCTGTGAAGTCCACTATAATAGTTGTCTGGTCAGTTATGACCCCCCCCCACCTCATTTCTTCAAACGGTCGACATTTATGGCCGGCCTGCTATGTAACCGCGGGACCCCGTCGGGCCCCGCCGGCGGCCGGCACAGCCGGCCCCCCCTCTGAAGTCCACTGCAGCCTTAAGCTGCGGCTCTGGTTCGACCGGCACAGCACGACGGCGCCACACCCCACCACCGCGGCCCGCCCCGGCCGCTACCCCTTGAAATTCCAACATGGCTCTTCAGAGTCACACCCCTCCACTGTGGCCCACTCCTGGCCGCGGCCTCCTTCGGCCACACCGGCACACTGCGTCGCGCCACGCCCCACCGTCGTGGCCCGCTCCAGTAGCAGTCCTCTTCATCCTCACGCAGTGCAACGACACTGCGCCACGTTCACCACAATAATCAACGAAGATCAAAAGGAAAAGGGGAGGAGGATCGGTCGTGTTTTTGCGGTCCGATCTCCCCCCGTTATAACGATAACAAGCGTCCAATCTTTAAGCAATGAAGATCGATAAATAAAACTTGAACGAAGATAACCCCTACCTCAATTCAAAAAGTTTGATATCTTGATGATGGAAGGAGATGCTGTCTTTGTTCCTTTGATGTTGTTGCGGGATGATGGCGTCTCTTCGTCAACGTCGAGAAGGAAGAAGCCGAGGTTGGTGCCGGCTTTCTTCGTGTTCTTCGATGAGGGAAAGAAGTCCTCTCAATCCTCCCAAATCCCCTATCTCAAGACTCTCCCACTACAGATTATTCCAACACCCATAATAATAAAGTATAACACTTTATTAAAGAGTTGGCATAAAGATTTCCAGAGAATTCGAAAATGTGCCAATTAATTAAAAGTTGTTTAGTTCATTAATGAAGATGGTTGGCACATTAAATGGAATCTCATAGGTTCAAGGGGAGTTAAAGGAGTTTAAGACCCGTGTGGGTCCCATTCCTTAATATCGTCTCAAAGGAGGTTATGTGTGGGTGGGCCCCACCACCATCCACCCCCTTGTAGGATATAACCAACTCAAAATAAAAATTGTGTGCAACACAATTTTTGTTCAATTTATGATTAAACTCAAAAATAAAGTCAAACATGCATAAAACGCAAATGCGGTAAAGGTCCGATTAAGAAATTACCGGTGCTGCAGTTTTATCGGTGCCCTTGGATTTTAATTCCAAGCACTGGTTCAAAAGATATAAAATCCTGCTCATTCGTTTATTGAACGTACCCGAGCTGAACTTCACAAATTGATTCAGGGAACACCGGGCCTCAGAATCAGGTGCCGTCAGAAATTGTGCACTCGTAAAATTCGAAAGAAATTATGAAAAATATTTCCTAGAAATTGTCTGGTCTTTTCAGTTTTAAAGTATAAATACATTGATATTATATATTTTAATCATATTTAAGAGATTATAATTAATTTCACATAGAATTTGGATATACAAACATTTCATGTTTCTGTAATTTTTACATTAAAACATGTTTTCTTTTTCCGTATGCATGAATAATTTTATATTAAATTCACCCACATCGATGAATAGAATTTTGAGAAACAGTTTATATATTTTTAATCATCATAATTTATAATTTATATTATTTTAGACATAGTTTTTCTCCAAATATATTATTTAATGTAATTAATATTAATTATAATGATTAAGGTTAAATGTGTTTACTTAGTGGTTAGACTTTAATATTAGGTTCCAAATTACCTTGAAACATATCTGAACCCCATTTTATGGAAATATATATAAAATATCACCACATTTATATAATTTGGAACATTATTTTAGAAACTTTATTAAAACAAGACATCCCAATAGTGTTTAGCTTTTTTATTTATAAGAATGTCACTCCTCCTCCACTATAAAAAGTTACTCACTATCCTCACATACTTACACCTATAAAACCAATCCCCTCATCCAAAACCTACCCAAATAATCTGAAAACATATATCCTATAATTCTATAATACTATGCTTGGGTTGAATTCGAAACAATGAATTCCATTGGTGAAAACCAAAAGAAATTAGTTGAATAAGATGTAACATTCTTCAACGAGCACTTTTGTTTTATATCTTTCTCCACCACTCCAATTATTATTATTACATTATCAAATAAAAACCTCAGTATCTTAAATATTATAATATTTTTTTATGTTATGGGATCAACATACACCAATAAAAACTTCTATAAAATAGGTAATTAAATCACCAATCATGTGTACGTCTAACTACCACCTCACAAAATGATGTCATTCATTTTTCCATTACCACCTCTAATAGTTGTGAATTATTATGTAAAAATTATTTTTATATGATATATATATATATATATGTGATATTTGTTATGTATTAATACAATAATAATTATTATTTAATACATACCTCAATTCTTTCCAATATGTGGGAATATGATTACATCATTTGTTGACGTGTGGACTACCGCCTCCTCAAAATAATGTGATATGTTCACCGATTACATTGAATGCGTTAAGGATGTGGTTAAAAATAAATATACGACATAAATGAAATATTTATTATATTTTTGACATAATTATATATCTTTAAATATAACATATCATTTTCTTCTTTCCATTTCACACACTAAAAGAGTGATAAAATAATTTGTGGATGTGTGGACTACAGCCTCGTCGAAGCGATGTGATTCTTCCTTTTTCATCACCACACCATAATAATGATATATAAAATTACAAATAATTAAGTTTTAGGGTATTTAGGATATAATTATCATTCTATAAAGATAAATTATACATACCATCTTTTAATAATGGTCATTAAAAAATTGGAATTTTAATCAGGCCTACATATGGAATACCACCTCCATGATCATAATGTTAGTTCAATTTTCAAAAACATATTCTCTTTATTATATTAAAAATATAATTGATGTAAAATGTGTTAAATATTTCATGTTTATTATTTGGGATATGTGTAAATAATGTCCTAATTTACTATAGTCGACCTGCTGACATCATTTTTGACACATAATCTGAATATGGTAAAAAAAATCCAACATAAAAATTATTGAATAAGTAATTGTATATAAATTGTTTATAAGTTAAATAAATGTAATAATAAAAATTTAAAGTGTTCTGAATCATGTAACTAATAAACATATGTTAATTTTTTTTAATGTATAGGACATGCATGAGAAATTTTACTGATAGTAAGGGATTTTCATCTCACATTTTACATATGTGAAATAAATGCCATATCTTCCACATACATATTTTATGTGGTGTATCTTATATACTAACATGAAAAGTTATAAATAAAATTCCCCTTATAATTTAATTAATTGTATTATTATGTATTATGGTTATAAAAATATATTAATTTCATAGATTATTATATCCTATCGGATTTAGAAGACCATTAAGCATCATTACCATTAATAATAAGACATTGAACAGTTATCATATTATTAGTATAAATATATGTTTTTAACAAATCCAATCTACACAAGTGATGGCCTCAACCAGTAGGATCATGCCCTATGAATCCCATTTATCAAATACTTCTACGGAGATAGCATCTCAGGGATTTTCGCTTAACCATGCCCAAGTAGAGATCCAATAAATTAAGCATGAGTGAAACTATTTATGGTAGAAGTTCATGATCATCAAGATCATATCCCAAAACCATGTGTGTCGATCCACCCCATGAAGGTCTCACCATCACACACCTTACTCTGAGCTCACTATCGAGTGTATTAAATGGATATTTATAAATAAATTAAAAATATTAATATGTATATTATATTTTCTAATATCATAATGTTCATATTTCTTCATATTATCATTTTCTAATAGATTTTGTTTTTGATTTAAAAACAATTTAATTTCGGGAAATGTTTGAATTAATTTATGGAACTTGTTTTCATTACTTAAGTTATTTTTGAAATAAACAATATTTTAATAAAATAAAGTCATTAAATAATTTATTTTAAATATAAATGATCATATACTTTTTATGAATTCAAATGTAAAATTTATAAGGGTTCAAAAACTATTATTGTTAAAAAATACAACATTTCATAATAAATGTACATTCTTCTTTTAAAATTGAAAATAAACATATTTATAAAATTATTTAGATAAAATTAATTATATTTTTAGAAATATAATGCCCAAATTATCTAATGGTTAAATTTTCATAATTTTATGAGGTAGTCGATTTTTATGGGTAAAAATTAAATACCTTATAAATATACATTGTGTATTATGACATAATAATCAACCAAAAGTGATGTGATAATTTCTAGAAGAATATCCATTAGAAAATATATATATTTCCCATTAAAATAGTGTGATTTTTTGTTTATTTTATTGATTTTATAAAGCCTTTATAAATACTCCCAAACAATTAATATATTTTAAAATTGTAAAATCATTTCATTAAGATTATTACTTACTTCCACATAATCAAGGTTATTATTTTATTATTTTCATCCCATGGCCTTATAAAATACTGAAAGCCACTCCCATTTGGAAGAAACTGTGGGCACATCATGGGATAGTTTGTGTCTATTGTTATGATATTACATAGAGTCTAAAACCTATGTTCGAGAAGTGATAAATAATTCCCTAATATTTTCCTAGTAAACCAACCCAAGATACAATTTATCTTCAATAACATTCATTATATTACGTCAAAAATCTTTCATCTCCTCTCTAGAGTCCTCCCACGGTGCCTTTAGGCTCTCAATAAGTTCCTCTAAAGAATTTGGAGTCACACACTCAAGTAAGGGATCCTCTCATTCTCCTCTTTATTAAAGTTTATTTATTCATTTAGGCATTCTATTTCCAATTACTATTGTTGGGATATAAATTTCCATGTCCCTATTACAACCAATTTGATTTAAAAATTATTATAGATTATTTTATAACTTATAAACCTATTTTATTAATTTTTATGTGACAATGTTATTCTTAGGAAATTTCACTATGATTTTCAATTAAAAACAATTATTTAGTGAATATTTTACCCATTCCCTATGAATTGTGTTCAACTTTATACACTTATAATTCTTTTTCATGGTTATTACCTGTACGTATTTCAAATTCCATTATCATGTAATTAAATATTATGAGGAATGAATATGTTTTGTATGATCAATGTGTCACACTTAAGCATGATAATTTAATAAAAGTGATGGATGTGCCTAAAATTATATATCACTCTAATTTATTGGGTAAATTTAGTCTAATGAGACATCATGTTAGGATAGGGAGTGAACAAGATTTCTTTATGGTAATGTTATATCATTATGCCTTGGAATATAACCTTGAAATATGATTATAATATAGTGTTTTAAGTTGTTTCCACATTTTCCTTGTTTCCTTTATGATTATCATGTCATGTCATGTCTCATTGTTCATGTTTTCAATTCATACTACTTTTATTCCCATTGATATTTTATTTTTCTACCATGTATTATTCTATTCATCTTATTCCACATTTATTCCCATTTTGGGTTTTATATCTAACCCCTTTCTTATATATTTCCCCAGGTTATCCCATGTAGTTTTAAGAGGAACCATGTTAAGGATGTTTTCTATAAAGGTGTTATATTTCATATTTTAAATTATTGAGTGATGTGCCTAATTTCCAATGTCATTATAATTCTTTATCTTTTGATTTGTATTAAGTGTAACATTATGTTGTAAATAATTTGTTATTTTGAAATAAAAAGGAATTATAGTTATAGTTTGTATGAAAGGGAATGTTTAGATTTTTGGGGATTAAGATTAGAAAACTCTAGTAAAATAAATATGGATATAACTAAATATAAGAAAACACCAATAAATTTTGGTAATTATGTATTAAGTGGTTTATCAATAAAATAAATCCATGTATGGATACTATAGGTGGATTTGGATCCAGAATAGATGTACGTAGGAGTAAAACCATAAAACTCTATGTTGAGCTAGACTCAACCTGGAACTGGTGCACAACAACAAGCCTCACTGCACACATGTTTTGAATATTCTGGGGGATATACATTGGTAAATTTATAATCTCATTATGTACCATTATTAATGGAACAAAAATACCCATGATAATATATGTTAAGAAATAGACCATGGATAACATAAATTAAATTATTGAAATTTCTGAGTTCTGAAATAATTATAATTTACAATTTATCCCTTTAATTTCATTCGATTCTTCATTTATGTTTTTAATATTATAAAAATACTCATCTATGATTTTTCATTTATTCTATACAGTGGATGAAAATAATAGAAATCTAGTAAAAAACCAAGGTGATGATAAATATGTTGACTACCCCAACGAGATGACAAACCCGATGGGAGAAGTAATTTCAAAATTTATGATGATACTCTCTCAGCGGACATAGGTTCTAAATATAATCCTTGATTAGTTGGAGTGTCCAAATCCCCCTATAAGAGAAAAATATATTGATTAATACCTTAATGTGATAAAGGTCTCTAACTATCAATGGATCATCTCATCCCTTAATCACAAAATAGTGGATCAACTCCATTGATAATATATTCTCTTTACCTAAATGTTATGTGTAAGAGAATGTTATACTAGTTGTTTATCATATAAGGGGATAAGATGATAATTGGTGGACATTAATAAAAATATAAAGCCTGAGGAAGAGATAAACAGAATGGGGTGGGAGGGATTTTGAAAAAAAATTGATAACTATTTTCCTCGCACTCTCCATCTTAAAAAGGAAATGGATTTCTTTTCCGTTAATTATAAAGGTGATGAATCTATCGTGAAATATATGGAAAACATCACAATACTTGAATGATATGAATTTGTAATTGCCTTTACGCATGAATAAAATTTTTACCACTTATTTGGTGGTCTAAAACCAAGTCTACAAAATCCATGATGATCCAAGACACTAATAGCTATGTGGAAATTTTTTGATGTTCCCTAAAATTCAAAATGTAGATAAAAGAAACTCAAGGGAATCATGAGGATAGGAAGAATAATGTGGAGTTTAGTTTCGGTGGACTTATGGATAAATCTAATAGTCCCAATAAATTTCAACATCTCGTTGGTCAAATGCGTGGAAAGAAACACCCCAAAAATTAAATTAGGGGAATGATGAAATTTTTTAGTTATATGAAGGAAGGGCACCTGCTTCTAATTTCCAATAAGAGAAACACTCAAATAAGATGGTGGAAATTAATTCTTCGGTCAACCCTCATCACAATTTTCATTGCTACAACTAAAAGGAACCAATTTACATTTTCATACCAATGAAATAAGTCAATCATTTTAGGAGACAACCGATAATATCCAAGGATGTAAGGGTGGTATTTTACCATCCAAATCGCTAAGTTGGATCCTGAAATCGATGTTTTGAGAGGTACACTAGTATTTCATTCAAAAATAGAAAACATAATTTTCGATTTTTGTTCAATCCATTCCTTCGCATCATTAATGTTTATTATAACTACTCAAACATGATTTTAAGTCATGGATATAGAGTCATCAGTAAAAATAAAAAATTGGGTAATTATTGGTCCCCACATATATAACTCCTCATCTATTATAATTTTTGGGTTGAATATCTCAGTGAACCTTTTCAAACTCCCTATGGTGGAATTTTGTGCAATTATGTGGATGGTTTACCTTCCCCATAAAGAGGCAATATGAATTCTCATGAGAAGGAAATCAATCTCTATATTGTGAATCCTCATTCTATTATTTACTGGTTCAAGGAGGAAGATGAATCTTATTTAGCACGAATATCTCAAGCATGGATATTATTTCCCTATAATCAAGAATAGCTAGAAGAACGTATTTATTCTAAGGAAACTCTAATCCTTGAATTCATTCTCATTTTGAGGGACTTTATTAGTTTGTTTCCAAAAAAAATTCCAAGTCTTCCTTCTAGGTGAGAAGCTAGATTTCAAATCGAGCTTTTACCTAGGGCACTTCCATTATCCTAGACTCCATATAGAATGGATTTTTTCAATATTTAGGTGCTAAAGAAAGAAATATAGTGTAATCTAGTTAAAGGGTTAATATTTCTATTTTATTCACCATGGGGTGTACTGGTCATCTTCGTCAATAAAAATGATAGGTCAATGCACCTTTGCATTGATTATCGTGAGCTCAAAAAGATAATGATAAAGAAAAAGTATCTTCTTACATAGATTGATAACTTGATGGATTAGATTTTTGGAACATAATACGTCTCTACGGATGATGCTTGGTGAGGATATTACTATGTTTGGGTGAAGAAGGAAGGAATCCCAAATAATGATTTTCAAATAAGATATGGGGCACTATGAGTTCATAGTAATTCCATTCGGACTCACTAATGTTCCAGAAATCTTCATATACTTCATGTATAGAGTATGTAGAGAATATCTCAACAAATATTTGGTAGAATTTATAGATTATATTATAATATACTCAAAAATCATGGAGGGTATGAGGACAATCTAAGCATTATGCTAGAGGCCTTAAAAAATGAGGTACTTTTGGACAAGTACGGAAAATGTGAATTCTAGCAGAAGTCTCACTCTTGTGGAATATCATCACAAGAAATTGTATATATGTGGACCCACTAAAAACTAAACCAATTAAAGGGTGGTTAAGTCTATCATCTGTGACATATGTCCATATTTTCCTTGGATTAGCTGGGTACTATTGTAAATTTTTGATCTATTTGTCATGATTTTCAAACCCTTCAAACAAGATAACTCTAAAGGGATTAATGTTTTCATAGAATGATGAATGTGAAGAGGGATTCAAGGAGTTAAAAAGGAGTATAATCACTACCCATGATCTCACATTACCCACAAGTAATGAACATGGCATATTAGTTAGTGATTCTTCGAAGACATAATTTGGTAGTGTCTTAATAAAGAATGAAAAATTCATTGTCTATGCTTCAAAGAAGTAGAATGTTCACAAACAGAACTACCCAACACATGATATAGATTGGGTTTTAGTGATATTTTCTTGGAAAATATGGCATAATTATCAATTTCGGGAGAAGTCTGAAATAGATACAAATACAAAAAGTATCAAGTATATATTCACATAGAAAGAGTTTAATATACACCAATAAAGATGGTTAGAGATGATTAAGGACAATGAATACTCAATACACTACCATATCAGTAAGTAAAATAATGTGATAGATCCTCTAAGTAGAAAGAATCCAGTAATTCTATCATTGATGAGAATTGAGTGGGATCTGATCTTCTTATCCTAGATGAGGATGGACATGGAAATCATAAAGGAAGAAACATTGTCAATTTTTTCACAAATTATTTCCCAACCATGTATTTTTTATAAGATAAAGGATACTCAAAGATATGATATATAACATTAGATAATGGTGGAAGATATAATAAAAATAGAATCATCAGAAATTAATGTTAATGAACAAGGTGTTGTAAGATTTTGGTCAAGACTATGTGTACAATCAAATCCTAAATTAATGAAGAGCTATTAGATGATGCACATAGATCAACCTTCTCTATTAACTATATAAGAAAAAATACATATCAAGATCTCTGACAAGACTATTGGTTGGAAAATATGAAGAAATATAATATAGAATGTACATAAATATTTCCTATATGTTAGAAAGTGAAGGCATAAAGAAAAAAATATAAAATGTTGACGAAACTATTACCCATAACTACATGGAAATGGGAAAACATCACCAAGGAATTCATCATCAAACATCAAAATACATCCAAAGGAAACAATTCTTTATAAGGTGCGTTTGATCGTCTTACAAATATTTAACACTTCATTTTAATTCGATAGTATTTATAACATGATCAGCATTCAATTATATACATTAGATAATTTGTAAGGAATCATGTAACACCACTATAAATCATATCTATTCGAGATCAATGATTTACCTCTAAGATTTGGAAGAGTCACCAACACTCTCTAAATAATTATTTCAAAATTAACATATCTTATCACCCAAAAATTGATGGCCAATTTTAGTGGACAATCCAGACACCTAGGGAAAAATTGAATGAATTATAAATTTAATTCAGATGATGATGGTACTATCATATTCTTATAGTCAAGTTCCCATACAATAGTAGTTTTCACTCGAGAATACAAATGAATCCCTATAAACCCCTTTATGGTAAGAGGGGTAAAAAATGTTCATGTTGGGATGGATTTGTGAAAAAAAATACTAGGTCCTCATATGGTATTGGAAATGGTGGAAATGTTTAAGACGATTCAGTATCACATCAATGCTACTCAGAGTCGATAGAAGATATATTTTTACAATTTTCGATGAGAACTAGAGTTTGATGTTAGATGCATGGTATTCCTCTATATATATATAATAAACTTATTTGGTTTTATAATAAGGGAAATCTTAGCCTAAGATAAATTTTCCCGTTTGGGATCCTTGATCACATCCGAGCAGTGGCCTATCAACAAGAACTCCCACATAACCTATCTCATGACATTGATTTATTGCATGTATCCCTCTTGAGAATGTAAAAAAAACAGACCACTCACATGTACTAAATCCATTGGTTATACCAATTAAGAATGATCTCTCATATGAGGATCATATTGTCAATATATTAGATCATAGAGATAAATATCTTTGAAATAAGACAGCCCACCTGGTTAACATGTTATGAAGAACCCAAATGTTTCAAGATGTGATGTGAGAAACTAAGGAAGTGATGTAACAGGGTTACCCAAATTTGTTTTAGTGTGGGAAATGAAAATTTCATGGGTGAAATTTTTGAAGGGGTAAGGATAATAATGAACCAAACTATTATAAAAAAAATTCCTCTTTTGATTTAAATAAAGACTTATTATGTATTATGGTTATAGAGAAAACATGCACTTATTTAATTTCATTATGTCCAATCAGATTTTAAAGATTGTTAAGAATCATTAACATTGATAATGTAGATGTTGAACACTTATCATATTATTAGTATAAATATATTGTTTAACAAATCCAATTGACCTAGACGAAGGATGATATGGCCTCAACCAATAGGATAATATGATATGATGCCCATTTATCATAGGTTCTAAGGGAGATATCATCCCTAGTATTCTACCATGACCAATCCCAAGAATAGATCCAATAACATAACTATGAGAGAATTTTTTTTATGAGAGAAGTTTAAGAACATTGAGATCACGGTTCACTCCATGTGTGTTAAACCACCCAATGAAAGTCTCACTATCATGAACATTACACTTAGGGTGTTTTCTAATGAATTAAAGGGATATGTATCAAGATCGTAATAATATAAATATATTAATTTATTTTTTAATTAAATAATTTTAATATTTTATTATAATTATTATTTATAAATAATTTCTATTTTTATTCAAAAAAATATAAATATTTTTTTGGGTAATGTTCAAATTCAATTAATGATATTAGTTTCATGAAATAATGGAATTTTTAAATAAATATTAATTAGATAAAATATTATTAATGAAAAATAAATATAAATGATCATATTATTTTTAGGAATTCATATGTAATTTTTATAATGGTTTGAAAATGTTATTGTTAAAAAAAACCAACATTTCTTAATACCTGTCGATTATTATTTTAAAAGTTAAAATTACCAAAATTTTAAAAATATTTATATTAAATGAATATTAATTTTGGAATCATAATTTCAAAATTATCCAATAGTTAATTTTAAAAAAAAAATTGTCAGATGAATTTTCAGTTAAAAAATAAATACCCTTTAAATATACGGTGTGTATTATGACATCTTATTGACCCAAAAGTGATTTCATAAATACTATGAAGCATATCCAAGAAAACAATATATTTTTTCCATTTTAAAAATTTATTTTTGTTTATTTTATTAATTTTATAAAGAATTTAGGAATCCTCTATAACCATTAATATATTTTATGGTTTTAAAATCATTTATTTAATAGTATAACTCACTTCCACCTATGTAAGGGTATTATTTTTCTAATTTAGAACATAGGACTTATAAAATAATTAAATCCACAATAATTTGGAAGAAAACATGGGAACAAACCATGGGAAGGTTTGTGGTTTTTTGTTTTTTTATTAAATAGTGTCTAAAACATACATTTGATAAATGATAAACAATTCCCCACTCTTTTCCAATATAAACCCACCCAATATCCCATTTCTCCTCACTAAAAATAAATAGAGAACATCCTTACTTTGAACGCGCATCTCTAGAGTCCTCCCAAGGATCCCCAAAGCTCTAAATAAGTTCCTCCAAATTATTGGAATCACACACTACTGTAAGGGATACTCTCATTCTCCTGTTTATTAAAATTTCTTTGTTATCTTATGCCTTAAATTTTAAATTCCTATTGTTGACATATATAATTACATGTCATAATTACATCCTATTTCATATAAAAATTATAAGATAACCTTTTTCCCTAATCAAACCATTTTATGAATTTTTATGTGACACTATTATGTAGGAAAAATTGCACCGTAATTTGGCATGCCAAAACAATTATGTAGTGAATAGCATACACATTTCCTATCAATGGTGTTCACCTTTATACACATTTAATTATTTGAATTAGGAATTTTATATATGAATCCCACACTCCATGATCATTTAATGAAATATGATGATGAATGAAACCATGTTGTATGATCTATGTGGAACTCTTAAGAAAGAGAATGAAATAAATGTGATGGGTTCCCTTTGAATTATATAGCTCTCTAATGATTTTGTTAATGTTTAGTCTAATGAGACATAATTTTGGGACAGGGAGTGAACTTGATTCCTTTATAGGACTTTTTTCATCATGAAGTATTAGAAGTTATCCTTGAATCATGTTTAGGATGAAGTGTTTTAAATTGTTTCTACATTTCCAATGTTTCATTTTTTATTATCAAATAATGTCATGTCTTATTATTCATATTTATGATTCCTATTCATTTTTACCATTGATCGTCCTATTGTATAATATTTATAATTCTCTCCATGTTATGAAAAATTTATTCCCTTATTGGGCTTTATATATCAACCCTTTCTTATGTATGTCACAATGTTATCCCATACAGTTTTATGTGTGATTATGTTAAGGATGTTTTCAATAAAGATTATGTTTTTACTATTTTATATTTTTATGTAATGTATATAATTCCTAAATAAACTAGTCTTCCCAATCATCTAGATTCTATTTATTTAAACCTTATATAATAAATTATGTATTAATGTGAAATAAAAATAAGGTTTATTATATCTACTAACCATTTTGATATAATATAACATGAATTATTTTATATGCATTTTATTTATATGCTTCATATGATGATTATAACTTTTTGGGATTCATATTCCGATGTTACTATAGTCATGATGGGATTTTTAGTCTCACTTTTATTTCCTTTAGACTTATTTCATATTTTTTAGTTATTTCTTTTGTGGGGTGTATATATAGCCCCATTGAAAAATCATATCATAAAATTTTTATTCTAATAATATTTAATGGTTTGGTAAATGATATTACTTCCAAGGGATAATGATCCAAAAGTTTCATTTTATTATTGGATACATTTAATGTTTAAAGATTATTTTCCTCAAGAATGTTTCTAAAAATCTTTGAAGGGAATTCCCATTCATCAATGTCATCAACCCTTGATGTTACTTATCCTCCACTGTGGATATTTCGTATTGATACCATCATTGTTATTTATTTAGATAGATTATGGTTGTTTATATGATATTGTTAAGGAACCCATTTCTTTTCTATGAGTTAATCTTGTTTCAAAGAGATTATTATAGGACACATTTATTTTCCATGGATTACTCATGTTTCAAAGAGATTTTTTATGGAACCCATTTATTTTATGTGTTTTAATAATTTTCAATGATATTGTTATAAAACACATTTCCTTTCCATGGGTTAATCATGTAACATATGCATTAGCATTGATCCAAATTATTTCACATGGGTTAATCGTGTTTCAATTATATTATTATGGAACCTATTTATTTTCCACAGGTTAATCATGTTTTTAAATGGATTGACATTGAAGCTATTTCTTTTCCGTGGGTTAATAATTTATAAAAGACATTTCAATGGATCTCATTTAATTTCAATGGTTTAATCATGTTTCAAATATATTTACATTAGACCAATTTGTTTTCAATGGTTTTATCTTAATATAAATTAATAATGATTGATCTTAAGAGTTCTATGAAGAAATATATTTATTCATGGTAATTTTGAATTATATTAAATGGGTGGGCCTAATAAATCTTATACGAAGGGTTGATCCCCATTATAGATCATGGGTGAGCCTAATATACCTTATATGAAGGGTTGGTCACTATCATATCTCACGAATAACATTTGATCCTAGTATAGATTGTACAGAAATTGATTCCCCATTATAGTTCTCTAATTAATTGTGTAATGATAATTTTGGAAGTCGACAATATAGTTTTCATAATTTATATGGATTTTAAAGTGTTTTCAAATTGTTTTAGGAAATTGATGCTCTAAGTTACCAAAAAGAGTTTAAATTTCATGTTATTAGTTTATAATGTTTATAATGATCAAAATTGATATCAAATGGCTTTTGATTATTTATTTTTATGTGTCTTTATTTTTCTATGTTTTTATATTTTATGATCTGGTATTGATGGGTTTCAATTATTTTATGATTTGGTTACTCACATTAACTATATAATCATACTATTATCCACTTATATACTTATTGATGAAATTCATTTGATAATGCTTAAATTTTTAATTACTGAGTGCTTAATATCACCCTCATTATGTTTCCTTTTGTGAAGGTTTTAAATTATTTAGTTGAATGGTTTACATCTATAATGAATTTGACATGGATAATATTGATTACCTATTTTGAAATAAGAAAAGCTAGGTTAAATTAGAGAAATGTTCTTTTAATGACTTCTGAATTATTTATGTAGGGGGATTTCCTAATTATTTCAAACTATAAACCTTGAAGGTAATCCATAATATAAGTGATCCAAGTTTTTCTTTTTATTTTTTATGGTCTGATTAGAAAAAATTGGTCCATAATTGTTGACATAAAAACTGGAAATGTGAGGTTATGGATTTCAGCACAAGATCCAAGAGTGGAGGTTATAGGTTGTTATAGTAGGTATCGAAGGTTATTTTAGATATATTTGGATATTGGGAAGTTACCATGTGATGTTAACTTAATATTTATCGATACCATTGTAGATATATCAGGTGTTCAGTGTCCTAGTCACCTCATTTTAGGGTTTTATATAGTAAAACAATTTAAGGTTATTAATAAAATTTTAGGAGACATTTGTTTAGGTTGATGTATATGTAAAAAATTTATTTCATGTGAAGTATTCCATTTATTTTTGTTGAAAAAAGTTATAGTGTATTGATAACCTTAGGGATTATATGATCACAAATACTATGGTAATTATGGGAACACAAGTATTATCATCTAGATAACCACATTATTAATAAGTGATTTGCTGAGTAAGTTTCTTATGTTACATCAAAATAACATCTCCATATTTTTGGCATGAAATATAAAAGACATGAGATAACCATTGGGTATAAAACACTCATTAATTTTAAGGTTATTGAGATTATTATGGATATAGGGTTATAGAATTATTTAGTTTTGGCTTTTGTTATTAATATTGAAATTTAAATATTATTATATGAATTTTTATTCAATTTGGGAATTATCTAACTATATGCTAACCATTTTGGTTTTGGTTAATGTTTAAAAAATAAGGAAAAGTTTGTTATCCCTTTTATGATTATGTGGTCTTTATAATTTGATTTTCAAGATTCATGAATAAAAAATTCATCTCAGAAACACATCATTTAAAGAAAAAATGATATTTTGGTGGAAATTGAGAAAAGGATTAAATTATACTCATCAAGTAACTATAAATCCATATTCTCTCAGTATAGATGGTGATTGAAACCCTTATACATTATAAGAAGGATCTCAAAAAACATTTTACTTATTAACATACTTTCTGATGATATCAATAAACTTTTACCAACCTATTTTTTTTTGGGGATTTTTGTAATTTAAATTATATTAACCATGTTATATATCATTCTATTTTTTCATGAGAATTAGTTTTTTCTTCCAAATAAATATTTTAAATTCCCACCATTGTTCTTTGTATGTGGAATCCTTGTTATTTTTATCTTCTAGTGACCTTTATGTTTTCCACATTCCCTTTTAATTAGATAATTTCCTTATTTTATTTTTTTAATTTGGGTTTCAATAATAGAAGTCCAAAAATGTTAATCCCTTAAAAACCAAGATGAAATTCGGGGGTGAAATTCATTTTAAGGTGGGTTAGATGTAACATCATGAGATTTTATGAAAAATGTTATTTAAAATTAATTTAAATTATTTGATATATTTTGTTATGAACAAAACCAATTTTATGTTGCTCTTCGTGTAACATTTAGTTTCTTCGATAACTTGTATTACATGCAAGGTTGATTGATACCAGACAACAATATACTATTAATATTATTTATCTAACATAATACTAATCACCAAACCATTATAATGGGGGAAATAAATGAAATTAACAAGATTATTAATATATAGTTTACATATGTTAATATAGTTAATCCTTTGGTGACTAATTATTTATAAATTAAAATAAAAACCAATTGAATATAAAGGATTAGTTTTTATACAAAACTATATGTATACCCAAAAAAGTGTTTTATATTAATTAATTAAATTAATAAATATTAGTGAATTATCATAATGAGATTTATATTTTATATATTCAATAAAATATTTTTACATTGATCCAATATATCTGATAGGAATAAGATGAGTATAAATCCAATTTTAAGCATAAAAGTATCTAATTTTCTAAAAGGAACTTTTACCACGATTTAATGATAGGATTGTTGTCAAACTAATTTTTGAAACTTTTTTAAATTTTATAAGAATAAATAAAATTATTTTTTGAAATATTAATATCAAAAATTAATTTTATTTAATTTTTGGTATTTTTAGAGATTTTTTATTTTTTGATAAAAACTGAAAAATACTAGTTTTAATTGAAAATAGTTTTTTGTCTAAATATTTTATAGTTTTAAATTATATTATAAGTTATTTTAAAGTATAATTAGATAAATGGTAAATAATTTAATACAATTAATTTAATTTAAATCAATTTCACACTGAAATTGTATATAAAAATATTTCAAAATTTTGAACATTATACTTTAAAACACATTTTTTTGTTATGTCAACGTGATTAATTTTAATTTATAATTTTCCAATTATGTGATTGAAATTTAGATAAATTCATTCCATATGTGGAATTAGGATAATTTATGATTTATAGAAATTTTATCTTAGTTTTTGAACAAAAATAACATTGAACAAAATTTAAATTAATTACTACGATTAAGGTAAAATGAGTTTACTTAGTGGTAAAACATTCATCTTAAGGGGAAAATGACGTAGAATCATGTCTAAAACCCATTTTATGGACATATTTATACCCTATCCTAACTTTTATATAATATTTTCATTATTGGATATACATTATGAAATGAAGACCTCCCAATAGTGTTTACATTTTTGTCTTTAGAGGTATGTCACTCCTCTTCCACTATAAAACGACACTCACTCTCCTCACTTATTCACACGTATCAACCCATATCTAATCCCAAACCTGCCCAAATTAACTACCATTATACCTCCTCTAATACTATAATCTTCTACATAATAATAAATAAAACCAATGATGTCCTTTGGTAGAAACCAAAAGGAGTTACCTGAAGAAGTGGTAACATTTTTCCACAAGAATTTTTATTTTTTTTATTTACTCGCCACTTACATTCATCTAATTCCATAAAAATATAATATAATTAGTATTCAAAATATAATATTATGTTTCAATGTTAATTTTTTGACCTAAAAATTCACACATATCAATCAAATATGTAACAAAATCATTGGTCGTGTTTATGAAAAACTAATGCCTCACGATACGATGTCATTAACATTTCATTTTCCACATCTTATAGTTGTATATAGCGAAATAAATCCTATTTTTATATAATAAATATGTTATTTATAATTCCTAAATACTTATTTAACTATTATGAAACACATACCTTCATGATTTCAATTTCGTGGGAATAGGAAAACATCGTTTACAGATGTGTGGACTACCGCCTCATCAAAGTGATACGGTACTTTCATACATTACATGGAATATATTAAAGATGCTTTTAAAAAAATATAGATGAAATATTTATTATATTAAATAAAATAACTATCTATTTATAAATATATCATAACATATTATTCTTTTCATTTCACACATTGAAAAAGTGAAAATGTTGTTTGTGGTCATGTGGACAACCGCCTCCTCGAAGTGATGAGGTTGTTAATTTTTCATCACTACATATGAAAAATGATATATATAATTATATATAATTAAATTATATGGTTTTTATGATATAATTTCAACTATTTACAAAAAAATTATACTTTTCATCGTTCCATAATGACCATTGAGAAATAGAAATGTTACTCATGGATACGTATGGTCCACCATCTTTATGATCTTAGCATTCGTTCATTTTTTATAACCATATAATTTATGTGTTTTTAAAAGTATAATTAATGTAAAAATCTTATAATTATTTAATTTTTATTATTCATGTGATTATTAATTAATAACTTTATTGACCATAGTCAACCAATCAATGTTATTTTTGACACATAATCTGAATATGGTCAAAACAGCAGACTTAATAATTATTTATTAAGTAATTGTATATAACAAGACAATAATTGAAATAAAATTAAATGAGAATTTCTTAAATTTTAGGACTAAATTAAATAATTAAAATAATGGTATTATTCAGGAAGATCGAGGATAAGAATGACAAATCAGACTCAAGGTAAGGATATTTCATCTCACTTTTTACATTTGTGAGATATATTTCACAGTCATAAATAAAATCTTTTGTGTGGTGTCTCTACTTAATATTTTGATATCTTATATCATAAATATTTTTATCTTCATGTTACTTAAATATTTCATTTTATGTTTTGAACATTTTGGTCTTCCAATTCAGATGTTTCCACAGTCATAAGGGGATTTCCAGTCTTGCTTCTATTTTGATGCGGCTCATGTCATCTTCACCACTTTTTTTGTGTTGTATATATTTTAACCTTTTAAAATGATATAATGAATTTATTTATTATTATATTATTTTATATTTTAAAATTTTATTCCTTAATTGGTCTTATGATCTAATCATTCAATGTGGTACGTGACACATTTAATGTTTAGATATTATTTTCATAAAACAATTAATAATATTTTGAGGTATTTTCCATTAATCAATGCCAAAAACCCTTGTTGTCACTTATCCCCCATTAAGGATATTTTTAATTGATATCATCCTCATTATTTCTTTGGATTTATTATGATTGTTTCAAATATTTTATTAAGGAACCCATTTATTTTCTACAAGTTAATCTAATTTCAAAGACATTGTTATGGAACTAATTTTTTTCATGGAGTACTCATATTTCTATGGTATTTTTCATGAAACTAATTTATTTTACATGGTTTAATCATTTTTCAATGACATATTTATAGAACCTATTTATTTTCCATGATTTAATTGTGTATCTAAGGGATTGACATCGAACCCTTTTCTTTTCCATGGGTTAATAACAATTTAATGAGATTTTTATGGAACCCATTTCTTATCCAATGATTAATCATGTATCAAAGGTATTAACATTAAACCAATTTGTTTCCATGGTTTAATCTTGTTTTAATGAGATTTTCATAGAACCCACTTCTTTTCCACAGGTTAATCTTGTTTTAATGAGATTTACATTAATCACATTTCATTTACATGGATTTTTTAGGTTAGAAATAATTAAATATTTATTCTATGGTTTTTTTATAAATGTGTTTTATTAAGAATACTTGAGAATTATATGAAATTTTTGATCCTGATAGAACTTACATGAAGGTTTGATCCCCATTATAAAACATAGGTGAGCTCGATTTAACTTATATGAATGGTTGATCCCCGTTATAGCTCATGAAGAATTAGAGGGTTAAATATACCATTTATAAATGGTGATCCAGATTATAGATATCCAATTAATTGGGTAATGATAATGATTTAATTTGGCCACATGTTTATTCAAACTAAAATTGTTTTGAAAGTGTTTTATAAATGTTATGCTCTAAGTTAGCCAAAAGAGATTTGATTTCTTTTTACATTCTGATAATGTTTCTAATGATCTATATTGATATCACGTGGATATTTATTATTGGTTTTGATTAAAATTGTGTTTTCTATTATTTCATATTTGATGTGGAGGGTATTGATGGGTTTGATTTGGCTTATGATTCACTCATGCACTTTTACTATGTCATTATACCCTTGTGCTCTCTTATCCTCATTGATGACATTCACTTGTTAAATCTTACATTTTACCTTATTGAACATTTTAGATCACCCTTCTTTTTTACCATTTACCTAGGTTTTAAATAATGATGTTAAATTATTTTTTGTTATAAATTATTTCACAAGGATGATGTTTGTAACCTGTTTTCAAATAAGAAAAGATGGTTTATATGGGAGAAATTTACTTTTGAAAATTGTTTTTAGTTTTGTAGGATTATTTCATAATTATACAAATAATAATGGTCCACAAGAGTATAATTCATCTAATTTTCATATTTGATTCTATATGGTTTCATAGGAAAAAATTGGGTAATAATTACCAACATCAAATATAGAAATGTAAAGTTATATATTTTAGTATAGGATACAGGAGTTTGGGTCCTAGGTTGTTATAGTGGGTATCAATGTTCGGTTAATATTACATTATATATTAGGATGTTATCATATGATTTTATCTCAAGATTTATGGATACCATCATATGTCTATCTTGAGTTTAAAGTCATAAAAACATCATTTTTGGGTTTTAAGTACTAAAAAATATCAAAATTATTAACGACATTTTAAGTGAAATTTTATTGGGTTGAAGTATATAACAAATGTTAAGTTAATTTTTAATATTCCTTTAGTTTTTTATAGAAATATTTTTTAAGGTATTTATAACCTTTTGGGTTTATATGATCATGGATATTGAGATAATTATGTGAATAAAAGTATAATTGTGTAAATAAAAACACAATTTAAGACTGATTTAGTGACTAAGTGATTAATGTTACATAAAATGAATATCACCACCTTTTGGGATTGAAAATTGATATGTATAAGATAACCCTTAAGGTTAAACAAATCATTAATTTTGAGGTTATTGAGGTTATTTGGGATATAAAGTTTTGGAATAATTTTTTTCAAATTAGCGTTTTACTGAAGAATTTTAAAGGTTATTTTATGAAGGTTTATTAATTTGGGGAATTATCTAACAATGTTCAAACTATTTTGGGTTTGGAAAATGTTTAAATAGAAGAGTAATATCTTTCAATCTATTCTATGATTATTTTTTCATTAATTTTTTTTTGAGTTCTTAAAGAATTACAAATTCATATTGAATACAAATAATTTGGATATAAGGTGATATTATAGTTGAAATTGAAAAAATAATATAATTATACTCATATATTAAGTATACTTACATGTTATATCATTCTGGATGGAGTATTATGCCCATCAACTATAAATAAATCATCATGAAATAAAATTATATCTTATTAATAAATTATTTGATGATATCAATTAACTTTTCCACATCTATTTAGTTTTTTATTTTTATTTTTTCATCGAATTCCTATTGACTAACTTATTCATTACTCTCTTTTAGAACATAGAAATTATTTTTTCCTTCCAAAACAACATTTTATGTTCACACCAATATTCTTTCAATGTGGAATACTAGTTATGCATAGATTTAGGTGACCTTGATGCTTCCCACTTTGCATTTTTATGGGTTATTTTTTAATTTCAGTTTTTGAATTGGGTTTTAATATTAGAATTATATAAATGTTAATACTTAGATAACAAAGATTAATTTTGAGGGTGTGACTCATTTTAAGGTGTGTAGGATGTAACACCCAAAGATTTTATGAAATATAATCTTGCAAATTAATTTAAATTATTTGATAGGTTGTGTTACATTCAATGATCTATTTATATTTTTTTATATGAAACAAAAATATTTCCTTCAGTTAAACATGACATTGAGTTTCTTTTATAACTTGTGTTACATGCAAGGCTGAGAATTACCGAACAACAATATAGTATTATTATTTTTTATTCAAAATACTAATTTTCAACTATCCATTATAATGGTGGTAATAGATATGATAAATTGGATTATGAATATATGATTTAAAAATGTTTATATTGTGATTAATTTGTTGGAAAATTAATTATAAATGAAAATAAAAAATCTAATTGAATATAAAGGATATTTTTTTACGGAAAAAATATTTTTATGCCCATAAAGGTGTTTTATCTTAATAAATTAAATAAATAACTATTATTGAATGATAGTAATTAAATTTATATTTTATATTCTCATTAAAATGTTTTCATCTTCATCCAATATATTTTATGATCATAATATAAGAATAAATAAAATTTTAAGAATAAAAATATCAATTTTCTAAAAGGCAATTTTACCTTCTTTTAATGAAAAACCTGTTTCAAAACTAAATTTTTACACTTTTATAAATTTTATATGAAAAATAAATTTCATTTTTTATAATTAATATCAAAATTTACTATGGGTTAATTTTTTGTATTTTTTAAAAAAGTTTCATGTTTTGATGAATATAGAACAATATTGTATTTTAACTGTAAAAAAAATTTCCTCTAAATAATTATTTGTGTTGAATTATATTTAAATTTTTCTTAACGCATAATTAGCTAAAAAAATAAACAATTTAATACAATTAATGTCAGTCTAATCAATTTAAAATAAAAAATGGATATAAAATCATTACCAACATTATAATTTTTTACTTAAAAAAACCTGTAATTTTATTTTGTCAGCAGGATAAAATTAATTACAGTATTGAATGTAAAAACGAGTTTACATAATGGTTAAACATTAATCTTAAGGGGAAAATTGCCTAGAAACTCATTCAAGACCCATTATCTGAACATATTTTTAAAACTTTAACAATTTCACTTGAATTTTGTTTTTTATTTTAGAGAAATAATGTAATTCATATATCCAAAGAGTGTTTTCATTTTTTTATTTATAAGAATTTCACTCCCCATCAACTATAAAAATCCACTCAATATTTTCACATCATCAAACATAAAAATAAATTTTTATTGTCCAAAAAAATAAAAAAAAATAGGTCCCAACATAACTCTTATAATCCTAGAATCATCACCTTGAGAAAAAAGTAAACCAGGGAATCCCTCTGGTGAAAACCAAAAAGCATTACTTGAAGAAGTGGTAATATTCTTCAACTAACACTTTTGTTTTATTTCATTATCCACCACATAAAATATTATTATTCCATGATTCTATAAAAACATAAAATTAATAAACATATTGAGAGTTTTTTGTTAATTTTTCAACCTACAACTATACTCACATCCATGAAATGTGTAATCAAATCACCATTTCTGTGTAAGGAGAACTGCTGCCTCGCGAAATAATGTCGTCTATTTTTTCCATTTCCACCAATTATGAATGGGAATTATAATAGAAATAATGTTTTATAAGGTATATATTATATTTATAACTTATTCATACTTCTATAATTATTATATAACTCATACCTTCATACTCTCCATCTTGTGAGAAAATGATATTATTATTTGTGGACCTTCCGACTGTCGCCTCCTCAACCAATGTGATACATTCACATTGCACATGGAATGTATTCAGGATGGGTTTAAAAGTACATATATGAAATAAATTGAATATTTATTAAAATTTTTACATATTTATCTATCTTTTCATATAACATATCATTTTCTTCTTTCCATTTCACACACTAGAAAAGTGATAACGTTGTTCGTGGACATGTGCACTATCACCTCCTCAAAGCGATGTGATCTCTACTTTTTCAAAACCACCTAGAAATATTTATATTTATAAATATATACAATTAAATATTATGTTATTTATGATATAATTTTAATTCTATAAAGATAATTTATACTCTCTTTAATTCCATAATGATCGCTGAAAAATGGGAATGTTATTCTTGCATACGTACGACCTACAATCTCTACGATCCTAACATTGGATCATTTTTAAAAACCACAATTATTGTATAATTTTAAATTTATAGTTGATGTAAAAAGTGTTTTAATTATTCTCTGGTTATTATTTTTTAGATTTTTAAATAATGACCTCATTGGCCACAGTTGACCAATAACAGTTTGTTTTTACACATTAACCGAATATAGTCAAGCATAAGACTTAAACATTATTGATTAAGTAATTATATAAATCGTTTTTATAAGAAAAATAAAAGTAATAATAAAATTTTAAAATATTATGAATTAGGTAAATAATTATCCTAATTTAATTATTTAAGAAGATAGAGGACAAGAAAGAAAAATCAGACAAAAAGTAAGGGATATTCGTCTAACTTTTTACATTTGTCTGATAAATGTCATATTCACCACTTAATTATTTTTTTTTTGTATAATTTATCAATTTTGATATATTATATCATGAAAAGTTTTATATTCTTAGTATTTAAATGTTTTATTTGTTTATAATTACTTCTAGGGCTTTCAATTCAGATGTTAGAAAATTTGTAAGGGGATTTCAACTCTCACTTTTATTACTATGAGACTTATTTCATATTCACTATTCATTTCTTTTGTGTGTGGTATGTATAGACCCATTTTTATGTAATATAATGAATTTATTTATTCTATTTTTATCTATTGTTTTTTTAAATTTTATTTAATCATGGGGATTATTATCCAAGCATTCCAAAGTGGTATGGGATACTATGAATATTTAAAGATTATTTCCAACCAGAATGTGTTTAATGATCATTAAAGTGAATTTCCATTCATAAATGTAAAAACTGTTATGGTTACATGTCCTCTAATAGTGATATTTTGAATTTATACTATCATAATTATTTATTCTAATGGATTATAATTGTTTAAATATTTTTAAGGAACCCATTTATTTTCCTTGGGTTAATCTTGTTTCAAAGAGATAGTTATGGGTCCAATTTCATTTCTATGTGTTAATCATGCTTCATATAGATTTTTTAGGAAACCCGATGATTTCCTCTAAATTAATAATGTTTTAAAGATAATTTTATGGAACCAATTTGTTTTCCATGTTTTAATCATGTCTCGAAGGGATTTAAATTAAACCAATTTTACTTTCTATGTGTTAATAATGATTCAATGAGATTGTTATGGAACCTGTTTCTTTTCCACTACTCTATAATGTTTCAATTTGATTGACATTAAAACTATTTCGTCTCTATGGGTTAATAATTTTTTTAATTAGATAATTATGGAACTCATTTCTTTTCTATGGGGTAATCGTGCTTCAAAGAGATTGACATTAAAACCATTTAGTTTCCATAGTTTTATTAGGTTCTAAATGATGAATGGTTTTTCCTATTAGTTTTATGATGAAAGTATTTTATTCATGGTACATGAGCATTATATGAAATGGGTGATTCCAATATTGCTTATACGATTGTTTGAGCATTATTATATCTCACATGTGAGACCGATATAGATTATACAAATGGTTGAACCCCATTATAGCTCTTGAAGAACGGGTGAGCCCAAAATATATTATAAAATGGGTGATTAAAATTATAAATATATAATTCATTGGGTAAGGATAATGTTTTGTTTTTGACATGTGATTATTCTAATTTAAAAAATTGTTATGGGTTTTGGAATGTTTTTATGAATGGGATGCTCCAAGTTACCAAAAAGAGTTAATTTATTGTTATTATTTTACAATGTTTCTAATGATTTATATTGATATCAGATAGATTTTGATTATTTATTTTGAAACCTATTTCATGTTCCTTGTTTTCATATTTTAAGATCATGGAATTTAGGGGTTTGAGTTTGTTTATGCCTCCCTCATGCACTCTCATTACTTCATCATACACTTATACACTTTTATGCTCAATGAGGACATTCATTTGTTATTTCTTGTATTTTCCCTCACTAATAATTTTATCCCACACTTATTATATTTTAATTCCCTAGGTTTTAAATAATGATGTTGGATGATTTATATCTATAATGGATTCCTCAAGGATGATGTTGATGACATATTGTGAAAGAATAAAATCTAGTTAAATGGGATAAATGTTATTTTTATGACTTATGAATTTTTTTTATAGGATGTTTCCCTAATTATATAAATCTATAAACCTAAATGGTCCTCACAAATGTAAGTGATCCAAGTTTTTCTTTTAATGTTTCACAATTTGATAAAAAAAATTTGATCAGACTGTTAGAATCAAATTTAGAATTGTAATGTTATGGATTTCAACACCTGATCTATGATTTTGGGTCCTAGGTTGTTATTGTTATATAAAATTTATCCTAAAGAATACTATTATAATTATCCTATCAAAAATGCGGTATGGGACAAAGGTTTCTTTTATTAGAGAGGATTAAAAAAATAGTTTCATGTTTTCTACTTCCAATATACGAACACTCCATAAAACCAAACCATCACCAAATTTCTCAAAATGTATAATAAAATTCAAAAGATATTTTATAAAATTTACTATGAAAATTTTAATCACTTTTAGGTGATTTATATCCAAATTTTAATGGTTTTTAAATTGACATCAATACATAAAAACCATCTTATTTTCAATTCAACCACTATAAAAAATGATCTTCCAAAAATTTATCCTTAATATACAATTCATGATATCTAGTTAGTCATAGTAAGTTCATCATTTATAATTTTTTTGTGATATAATTTTCTAAATACATATTCCTATAGATCATATTGTAGAACTCAATGAGTAATAAGATCCAACATATCAAGTACAATATAGAATCCTTCATGTTTATCAATAATGTAATTAGTAAATAATATTTTTATGTTA
Source organism: Viscum album (assembly GCA_963277665.1). Taxonomy (NCBI): domain Eukaryota; kingdom Viridiplantae; phylum Streptophyta; class Magnoliopsida; order Santalales; family Viscaceae; genus Viscum; species Viscum album. The sequence goes on from OY728140.1 coordinate 478,234,998, forward strand.
ATTCATGAAATAGTATAATAGTACTGATAAGTATTTAAAAATTAATTAATGTAATAATTAATTATTTCAATTAATTTGTGTCAATGAGTTCTGCATCTGTAATATTTAAAAAATAATATTAGATAGGAAAAAACTTTTGGTCAATTATATCTTCAAAAATTATAAAATATATATACTAACTTACATCACCAATAAGATATAATGGCTCCACCCAATTTTAGGGATATGTAATTTGGGTGGTAACCAGCCTTTTATTATAAATCATAAAGGCATGTAGATTTTTCAAATGAAAACAGAATATCTTCTCCCTAATATGGGTAAACAGATGATCTATTTGGGATTAATAGATCATAAATCAATAATAAAAATATTTATTCCCCAAAAATCAAAGAATATACCTCTCTGTGATGGGTTTTATCTACACTTATATAACCATTATATTGGTTGTATAAACATTTGTTTTTCATCATCTGATTGGATTGTAATAACCCATAATTCTAGATAATAAAAAATTGAGGTTATTGTCGATAACTTGCATTACACGCTACATGGAATGTAAATGAACCACAACAAAATTCAATAATATTATTAATAATTATATAATAGCAAATAATATGGTAGTTATTTAAAAGTTATTATCTTTAGAAGAAAATAATTAGTATGAGTTAATATTGAAAAAGGGTTATTTTCAATAAATTTAATTATCTTCATATTATGAATAATGTGTTAAAGTAAAAATAAAAATATAATATAATTTAAATTTGATAAAATAAAATTAATTTTTTGAATTCATCACATCATAATTTACATAGTATAAATTTTGAGTTTACTAGGATTAAGGATTATTTTTAATTAAACTATATGATTAATATAAAAATAATAATTTTTATGATTATATCCTTATTTATGTGTATCCTATAAGAATAAGAATATATATATTTAAATAATAAATTTATTCATTTAAAAAATTATTTAATTTTATTGATCTTATGAAAAACATGTTTAGATCTAAATTAAAATGTTATTTAAAAAAATATTTCAGTCATTTCTTATAATTCAATATTTTTTTTGAAAAAATTATTTTGGATTACATTGAAACAAACCATCCATTTATTATTTTTATAATAAGAACTATTATTTTAGTAAAATAAGTATCTTTGATATTATTATATTTTACAAGATAATTTAAACAATATAACATAATTTTCCTAACAAACTTTTGTTACACGTTATGACTGTTTATCATGAAATTAACAATTTAAAATATTACAAAATTTAATTTTTAATAATATTTAAAACATTTAAATCATCACGTAAAATTAGGTAAAATATTTGATATTTATTTATAATCTAAATATTAACTACAAAGGTTAAAAATTAACTAACAACGTATACTTAAATCTGGGTAAATGTTAAGACATTCAAAGAAAAATATTACAAACACTATAGGATATATAAAATATTATTTGGTAGGTAAAATATCTACCTAAACATACTTTTCCCACACTTTTTCATTTTGCATACACTAAGCTTTCAATAGTAATAACACATTATTGAAAATGTAATGGGTCTTTTCAAATATACCCTTCTCATACTTTATAAAAATTTAGCACAACCCCACTTCAAGACTCACCAATAATTTTAATTTCTTTTTGAAAATAAGCTATTTTTTTCAAAACAAAACCTTATCCCATTAACATAATAGTATAGTCACCTTTAGTTTTCGTAAGTACATCGCTTCTAAAGAAGTTTCCAAGGAAAAATTCATGCTTTAAATGTGACTATTTAATTATCTTATTCTCTTACATTGACCTAATAATTCCTAAATAATATATACACATTTTAATATAATTATATAAATATAATTATTGGACATCAATTTCATTAGATTAATTTAAAACCACTATTATTTCCTTTCCATCCACTACAAAATTAAATAACATCAATCATGCATAGGCGTGGACTACCACCTACACAAAAATACGTTCATTTTTTTATCACTCCCTTTCATGGATGGTAAAAAGGATAGATTTGATAAATAAAAATTTTATATATTTCAAATTTTCAAATCTCTAATGAAAAATTTTCATATAACAACTTTCCATCCATTCGTTGAGAAATTGGATTGTTAATTGTGCTTATGTGTTGACTACTTCCTCCCTGAAAAATGAATTTTGTTTATAATCACCACCCATATTTGAAGGTTCTATGAGTAGATTTACTAAGTATTTATGACAATTGAAACATGTTTATAATATTTATATTTCATATTATCAATATCTAAAGACATTACCTTACTCATGAAACATTATAATATGTTTTAGTTTTGTCAGTTTTAAATCCTATACTAACGATGTTTTAACGATTTTCTCATAAATGATTATGGGATGTAATATAATTGATATATTATTTTACAGTGATAATATAAATTTTTTTAATGATTATGTATTATTTATTAATATATCATAGTTCAATCATTAAACCCATCGAAAACCAATTTATAGAGATTTTCATTTCAACAATCTATATTCATGTCATTAACCAAAAGATAATGGGACATAATTAATCATTAAAAATTATTATTATTGTATATTTAATGATATTAGAATGAATAAACTGAATGTAGTTTGTAGGAAACAATCAACCGAAATTTTTGACACCTTGTAAGGAAAATAAACTATAATATATATATATGTTTTGAATAAATGGAAACAATAATTACAAAAATGGTATAATTTTTATATTATATTTATAAAATAACTTATTAGTATGTTAATGATTATTATATAGGATGTTAGAGCACATTCGAGTAAGAAGTAATACAAGGTAAGGGTTTCTCGTCTAAAATTTTTTACCATGGAAAAAAATTTCTTTTTATACACCATGTTTTTATTAGAATAGTGTATCAACATCACCTTTAGTATTTTGTATCCTTATTATATGATATTTAATTATGTTCAATTATTAAATTTTAATTTCTTTCTTTCAATGTATTTTTATTCAAATTTTAAATAATAATTATGGGTTTCTTCTCAAAATTTCATTCTTCGACACACATTTTCTTTAATTAAAATATTTAATTTAAATGGTGTCTATAATTCCATGTGGGTATATAATATCATTAATTATCTTTAATCATGTTATTTGAACCTAAAACCCATTTTATATCACTTTTAAGTTATTATTATTAGAATATTTCTTAAGATATAAGGGATTTTATCTCAATCGTTATTTCTTGATGGATTCATAGAAATTATGCACCAAAATCCATTTTTTGGTGTAACTATTACCAATTGACTTATAATATCTTAAATAATGATTAAATTATAAAATTAACATACATTCATTGTATTCTTTTCTCTATGCTATAATTAATATCTTCCATAAAATATAAGGATTTTTTATAATTCAATCGGCCTTCATGAGTTATAATGCATATACATTATATTTATCATTCATTTCATATGTTATACCCTATAAATATCATTTGATATCACATTTCATACAAATATTCATTATTTTAGGGTTACCATCAATCTTGAATGTAGAATTATGTTAAGAATAGTTCACATCCACTTAAATATTGGTTTCCCTTCCTTCCCTATAATTTTCCATCCAGTCAATTTTATCCTTTATATTTTGGAAACCTAATTATGTGTTAACTAATGTGAAATTCATATTTCCATATTCAACATTTAATAGTTATTTTTTGGTTACTCATTTCTAATGTGGGTATTTAACAAGGTCAATTCAAATGTTCAAAAGTTTTTTCCCATCTTTTCAAAAAACAAGGATTTTATCTTTCACTCAAAATTCCATTTTAATAACCATATTATATTTTAAATGAACTATTATTTAATATTATTTCAAAGAGAGATGAGTTCCAATTTTTCCCCACTTTAACTTTTAAAAAATTTAATATTCAATGTGACCGTAACATTTTCTTTTATACTAGGGGAAAAAGTATTTTCTAAAAAAACTCTATTACAAATTAACCACAATTTTTCTCTACATCTAAATGAATAATTTTTTTGGAATTTTTTTATGGAATCATATTTTAAATATTCATATGATTTACCTTTCATGGTTATTTAATTTTGGGTATAAAACAATTATATCATAGAGGAAAATTTTGGCAATAACATATAGAAGTGTTGGGAATCCCAATTTTAATTTCATGCGTTCCTTAGGATATGTTGAATAAATCCCATTTTCCTTACTATGATTTTTCATGATATGTTGATGATTGATTTTTCATAGAACAAAAAGGTATGTATAATGATGGGTGTGATCCTATATATGCCTATACTGAATTGGTTATGTTTTTTTATCTCATGTGGATAATATTTTGAGCCTGAACATGATGAATACCAGCTATGTTCACAAGATTATGTGTGAAAATGATACATATTAACTATATTCACAGTATTTAGTGTTAATAGAATATAGATTACCTATATTCAAAAGGGTGATCATGATCATGATGAAAGATTCCTATGTTAAAATAATTGAGAATAAACAAGATACAAATTTTTTATGTTCACAGGAATGAGCGTGAAATTGATGAGGTCATCTATGTTGAAAATTTTATGAATTCATATACTAATGACTATGCCATAATTATATGTTATAATCTTCCTATATTCTATATGGTACATGTTTATTATATCATATATCCACACTATTTTTCTATTTCTCATGTTGTTCTTTTTATATTAAATGACCTTAAATCATGGCATATAAACATCAAATATAGTCCCATGTAATTTTTAATGATATATTTCTTTGATATTAATTATTTATCTCATTATTATGATCTAACCCTTGAAGAGATTTTAATGATTTTTTTAATTAACTAAATATCGAAGTTTACCCTTTTCCTTTTATTGCATTCCCTAGGTTAGGAAGATATGTATAACATATGGTGTGTTTAGAATGGGATCTAGTGGAGTCTAATTATAGATAAATATTCACCTGTGTTGCCTATAGAGCTAGTTCACAATGAAAATAAACCATTATATCTTTATTTTATGTGACTATTTATGAGATTTATTGTCAAAATCATTAAATTTATATATTGAACCATACTTTACATACATTGATATGACATCAAAGTTGGATAGTTTTGATAACAACATATAACATAGCCACGATAAAACCATATTGGTATAGTGTATTTAGAAAATGGGAAACATAAACAAATGTTTCATAAAACATATACACTATTTGACAATTATTTCTTAATAACTAGACTCCTATTCGACATATCATACTTAATATCCTTCTTCATGACCTGGGGAAAAGAAACATATGAAAGGGTGAGATCAAATTCTCATTAAGGATAAACAGGGGGTATCGATCATATCAAAATAATAGGACATAAAAACATATCATTGGAAAATATTATCCTTTGTATAAAAGATCATGATATCATTTCATGGGATAAATCATAAAAGTTCATAAAATCAATGAACATAATACCAAAAATTCATAACATAAGACATGAAATTTTGTGGCATTAACATAATCATAGAATATCATTTCATATTAGTCAATACTCATTGTCAATACCATCATAGTGGAAAAATTCCATTACTGAGCCTAGTTTACTCGTCAATGAAACCATGTATTACTAAACCAGATTTACTTCCAATTCTAGTCATGTATGTCTCATGATATATAAATCATTACCCAAATTATTTGAGGGAGATACAGGTCCCAACTATCTCATAAAGAAATAATTCTTGTGTGTTCCATAGAAACATAAATCATTCATCATAGCATAACCTAGGGAACAAAAATGGGATTCATAAACATCATTACATCATAATCCATGTAAAATAAATGGAATTCATAAAAATCATTCCATCATAAACACAATACAATCATATTAATATTATGGATAACAATATAACCTTATTTAAGGAATGTCGTCTTATTTGGAAAATAATATTGATAAAACAATCGAAATTAATTCTTGAGGAAAATACACATTCTTCTTCAAAAATGTTTTCTTTTCTCAAAATTAAATTCAATTTTAAATGAAAATCATTTAATTGAAAATACACATGAAAATTTATAAATGAAGCTTTAGGGAAATAAGACATTATTAATACATAAAATTCAATCATTCTATATAAGTTAAAAAATATTCTCCTCGTGGTTTTAAAAATGACAAAAGATTCCTTTCATACCAATTAATAAATAAATTACTGGATTGTAATATAGATGTATATATATATTTGATGGAACAATACAAGTGGGGTGAATTGTATGTTTAACAATTTTTTATTTAAACTCTTAAGAAATAAATTATTTTAAGAGGTCTTAAACTAATAAAATTCAAAATTAATACAACAGACCATAATGGTATTGGATCCGATAGAAATACTAAGATGTAATACTGTAAGTATTGTAAAAAAATTTTATTTGATGTGAATAAGATGATCAGAGTAATAAAAATGTTAATTATTCTACCGTATAGCATATATAAACTCATAATATAATATGAATCATAATTAAATAAATTAAAATTGAATTGAATATGAAAAAAATGAAAACAATAAAATTCCCTTTTTAATACAAATATCAGTGGAAATGTTAGGGTATTACAATTCTTTTAACCCAAAGAGAAGGGTTTCCTTTCACATAGGATAGAAGGTTTGTCTTACCACCCCCTTGGTAAGCCCCTTATATGATGTTTGGTATGTCTATCTTCCTATTCCCATAATTCCTTGATTAAGAAGGTAATCATCACCTCTATCCTTCAATCAATTGATGGCCCTCGATACGATGATGGTCATCACGTCATCTATCCTCGGAATCCCTAGATCGTAATCACAATGATCTGTCTGACGAAGTAGATACAAAGCACTTATAGAATTACAAGAACATGAAAAATGTTTTTCAATTATTATGTCTTCAAGGCTATCACACAAAGCAAGAGATAAGTTATAATATCTCTCTCTAGAACATGAAAGAAGCAATAGTTTTGTGTTCTTGTTTGAACAACCACCTATTTATAGGCTTTAGGTTCCAACGGTCATATTTTCACCAATGGTAAAATTTCTCTAAAAAACATAGAGGTACTTGGAAACCTGTCATTATAATGGTAAAATAAAATAGAATACATTACATCATTTTGATTGGTAAATAACTAAATCAATGAAATGATTTTATTTAAAAATAAGTAAGTACAAAAGAATAAGTCAAAGAGTATGAGATACATGAAATCAGTATTGAAGTTATGAATATAATGTAGTGCATTTCTTAAGTGCAATACATAACATGTTATCTGGGATCATCATGATAATAATACATATTGATTGAAAATTAAACCCTTTTAATGATTCTTAACATGATTATGATACATGATACTCAATATGATATTTGGATAAAATATATAATAAAAGCATGATGTAAAACCTGGTGAATATGCATACCTTGGTTACAATTTCGTGATTACGATTCAGTATTTAATATGGTTATGATGCCTAAAACATGAAATTGTGATACTGTAATTATCTTGATTATGATACATGATTACAATGTAGTATTTAAACTGGTTGTGATGCATATTTAAGATACGGTGTTTAAACTAGTTATGATTCCCAGTTATAATACAATACTCAGTGAGGTTATGATTTCAAATTACAATACATTGCATAATCTAGTTATGATTTTTTTTTACAAAGAAATATATAATATGATTACAATTTCTATTTATAAATCAATACATAATCTTATTACGATTTATGCTTTAAATTTAATGAATAATCTGGTTATGATTGAAATAGCATCTGAAAAAAAGTAAATGCATTAAAAAACACAACTTTAATAAGGATACATTAAACATGAAAAAATAGGAATTACAATTACTAAAACAATATTCTTGATTAAAAATATTTTTTACTATGATATGTGTGATTTTTGATTTCCATAACAAATGGTTGATGGGAAAGTAGGAACATATTTTTACTCAACAATCTCCACATTTTTGGAAAGCACAAAACAAAAAAAACAAATATAATAACAAATAATAAAGACTTATTTAACCCTGAGTTTAATAACTCTAGTGAATATGACTAATTCCACCCTTGGTTTAAACAACTCAGAAGGGATTGTATTCTCCTAACTTTTACTAGTGAATTCTCCACCTTAATCAGACATTCATAACAAAAACATTCTTTTAAAAGTCATTCTCCGCCTTTTTTATTTTAAAAAAGAATAACGGAATGTATTAATTTTTTGCAAAAGTTTATAGAAACAAAGTATGAAGAAATAATTGTTACTTGAAACAATGTTTTATTAAAACAAGAGTTCAACCATCATTATTTGACCTTGTGTTTTTACAAAACATTAAATAATGAATGTTTCATCTTCTTGAATGCATTTTTATCCTCCATGATCTTGTCAAGAGCTTCTTTATAAGCCTTCATCTTCTTATCATGTTCATCAATAATCTTTAATTTTTTCTGAAGATGATCTTCATGAAGCTGGTTAATAACATCCTGAGCTTTAAATCATTCTTCTTAGTTATTGAAATCATCAAATCTGAGGTTGTAGGCTTTCTCATGAGTAAAAAATCTTTTTGAGAGTGAAATAATCTCATTACACTCATCTAGAAACTTTTATCTTAAGAAATCAGTCTATTATGAGACAACTCTTTGATAGGTACCACATATTTGAAGGTTTTCAATATTTTCATTTAAATAAGCAAACAACTGTTGATACATATTACTGAGAACATTTACCTGATGTAGAAAATCATCATGCTTGACCAAATATTACTTGAGACTATTATCAACATTACAAGACCATTTCATAACCTTATTGCAAGACTTACTATGCTCAGCAACATGTTCCTTGTAAATATTGAACTCAACTTTAAGAGATAGAAATATGTCCATCATGACCTTAATAGAATATGTTCTGCCATTATGTGCATTAGAAAGAATTTCCAATATGGCCATAACTTTTGGAATTATTGTTGTCAGCTTCTCCATCCTATTCAAGGATTTTCCAATGTACTAAACCCTTTTTAATGTGATTGTTCTTTCAGAATACGTATCTTCAATGAATTGTGGGAGTTCACCAAAATGAGTCCTAGTGCCGATAACTTGAGCATGATGATTTCGGTTTATATCAGATTCTTACTCTTATTCATATTCTTCTTCTTTATATTTATCAAAAACATGAATGACTTTCTTGGAATAAATCTTTTGAAATATTCTCTAAGAGGGATGAGGTTCCAGATATGGATAAGAAAAAATATGGAACTTCTGATGACTCTGGGATAAGACTTCTCTTGTTTGTAACTTCTTTTTCTTGACTTTAATTTCTAGTAGTCCCTATTCTTCTTTATCATGTTCCTCTTTGCAGTATTCTCCTTATTCTTCTTCCTCTTCTTCATATTCTTTATCAATAGATTGTGTAGACAATTGTTCAGAAACTTGTTTCCCTTTGCCTTTTCCTACTGAAACCGATTATATTTTACCAGATGGATCCCTTATTTCAATTCTAGATTTCATTTTTTGAGCTATTATAAGAAGGCTGCCAATGACAATAAAATCGGCCTTTATTTTCTTCAATATCTTATTTCTCCCCTCTTATTCTAGGGTTTCTTCAGACCATACTTTTAAAGTATAAGATTCAATCGAATCCAATCCTAAATGAGGATCCCCTTATTTCCTTTCTTTCTTTTTCTTCCTCCACTCAGTAGCAATCTCATCAGATACTGCCTTTTGTTTCTTTGATGTTTTTTGAGATGTAACCTTAACTGACATTTTTTTTTGAAGATGACTTGGATGGCTTAGAAGGTTTCTCACTACCTTCAACATCATACTTTTCGTTCATAGTATCTGGATCCCTCTCGATCTTTTTCTATTCAAAATTGACATATAATTTGAAGCTTCTTACCATATCCTTACTAATTAAGGGATCATTGAAGAATGCCGGATCTGACTTAATTTCAATATTATACAAACCCAAGCACTCTATTAGAAACATACTGATAAATGATGGAAACATGATCAATAAAGATTTTATACCACAGGATTTGTGATTCTTGATTATTTGGAAAATAAACCACATAAGGTTAAACTTCCTCATGTTGACCAAGTATTTAAGCACATACACATCTGAAACTTTAAAATTTTCCATGCCACCTTTTCTCAGCACAAAAAACCCATGAATCTAATGGGATATGAGTCTATTTTCTCATAAAAAATAACATTCTTTTCTTTTTTCATTATGAACCTCAAAAATTATTTCTTCATACGTATATTTATCAAAGTTTCCATCATCTTTTGGTAACTTATGAGAAGGGAATAATGCATCTCCCTCAAATGGAACAACTAGAAACATATCATCCAATTTTGTGGAGGTTGTATATTTCTTTTCATATATCATAAAGGAGATCTTGAGATCCTTGTATATCTCTATTGATTAATAAATTTGAAACACATCATCATGATAAACATGATACTGATCAGAACCTAGTTTTTCTTCACAAATCGATTCTCAGCCTTGATAACTAATAATTCTTTTCCAAGAATAATCAAAAGAGTCATAAAAATAATGGGATACCAACATTTAACCACATAAATACATTGAAGAGAAATTCATTTGAGGAATTTCTTTCAGGGAAGAAATAGAAAACTCAGACATGAAACACTAACTCACACCCTAAAGAATCGGGTGATTACAAAAGCTGATAAATTATCTGATTACAAAAACTAGAGTGAGAACCGATAGAACATTGCTGACTATTTATAGATCAGCTTGTCTTGGGATAAAACATAGAAAAATTCAATGTAGGACATGTTTTCTTAAAAGAAAATGACATTTAGGATTATATCTAAGATATATAATGGTCAATAATGATTTCAAACTCTTGAGGTTTTCTTTTAAATGAAAATCGTATTCAGAGTGAAACAGTTTAGAAATTAAAAGAATGTAATGAGAAATAGACATTTAAAATAACAAAATTATGGTTTTAGAAGATATACCTAACGGAGAAATAGGATAGATATTTTTTTTAGTATATTGTTCTTATGAAAAAGGAATAATCAAAAACCAATAAAGAGACTAAAATTGATGAGGTCAAATAGGTTGATACAGAACTTTTTTGAACCAAAATAATAATCCACAACAATATTTTAGTACCGATATTCATATTTCAGTACCTATAATGTAATCCCAATACTGATTGTATAATACTGAAAAAGTAATTAAATATCGATAGTTTAGAATTAGCTTGATGATTTAGTACTGATGGTCTAAATCTAGTATCAATTTTTTTTTGAAACCGAAACATAAAACCAATAATATTTAGAAACAATAATACATTAAATCGATTATCTGTAAAACAATAAGTGAAACTGATAAACTGTAAACCAGAAAGTGAAATCGATAAACTATAAAACTGATAGGGAAATCGATAAACTATAAAAATATAATGTCAAACAATAAAACTTATAGAACTTAAATAATGAAGAATAAAACATGTAAAATACGTATATTCTTACTTTGAAAAGTAGTAAATAAATGTGAGGATATAGATTAAACAAGAAATATATGTGAATAACTAATTTAAAGTGATCATTCCAAATTTTTTTTTAATTTATAAAAATTTATGAGAAGATAATGGTTTCATGAAAATGTCAGCAAAATGTTCTTGCATTCTGATGAATTGTAAAACAATATCTCTTTTCTATTTTTGATCCATAAGAAATTGATTCCAAATGTATATGTGTTTTGCACGTGAGTGATGTTAATGGTTTTTACTAAGATAAATGGCACTAGTATTGTCACATAATATTTGAGTTTTTTTAGAAACTCATTCCATAGTCAGTGATTGTGTGTTGCATCGACAACACCCGAGCACAACAAAATCCAGATACTACATATTCTACATCAGTAGTAGAGAGTGCTACTGAGTGATGTTTCTTGCATGACAAAGAAACCAAAAAATATATCTTTAAAATGACATGTTCTGGATGTACTCTTTCTATCCATTCTACTTCTACCAAATTCAGGATCTAAAAAACATTTCAAAACAAAATAATTTCAGAAGAATTGAATAGTCCTAAATACATAGTACCCTTAAAGTAGAAAAAAATTCTTTTCATTGATTTTAAATGATATTCTTTTGTATTAGATTTGTATCTTTCACATAAGCTTACAAAAAACATTAATTCTATATGACTAGTTGTCACGTATAACAGACTTCTTATCACACCTCTAAGAATTGTTCGATCCACTAGTTTCCCAGCTTCATCAGGATCAATTGTATTTTAGGTACCAATTTGAGTGATAATACTTTCAGTATCATCATATAAATATTTCTTAAGTTGGTCATTGATATATGTTTTTTGGGATACATAGGTTCCTTATGGTTTTTGAGATATTTGAAAACCTAGAATATAATGTTAACTCACCCATCATACTCATTTCAAAATCATATTTCATTAGTTTTTCAAAACAATTATTTGAGGATTGCAGAGTTGAGTCAAATATAATGTCATCAACATAATTGTAAACAATCAATACATGTTTTTTTTCTTTTTTTATAAAAAGATTTAGATCAGAAGTACCTTTTGAATAATTTTTTTATAATAAAACCTGTGAGTCTATCATACCATTCTTTATGGGCTTTTTTAAGACCATAAAAAGCTTTGGTAAGTTTAAATACAAGATAAGGATGTTTTGGATCTACAAAACCAGGGGTTGATCAACAAAAACATCTTCTTGAACAAAACCATGGAGAAAAGAACATTTTACATTCATTGGAAAATGGTTGAAATTAAAGTATGATGAAAAGGATAAAAGAATTATAATATATTCATGTATAGATACTAGAGAATAGGTTTCTTCATATTCTATTACCCCTGTTGATTGTAGCCTTTAGAAACAAGCCTTCCTTTATTACTTACTATGACTCTATTTTCCTCACATTTGTTTCTAAAAACCCATTTCACACCAATTACAGTAGTTTCTCTAGGTATTTCAAAAAAGGTACATAATTCAGTCTCTCTAATTCACTTATTTCATCTGGAATTTCCTTAATTCAATCTTCATCACCTAATGATTCATTCGAAGTTTTTGGTTCAAATTGAGAAATAAATACATCATGTCCTACTTTGTTTCTTAAGTAATTTCAGGTCCTTACATGTTGATTTACGTATCCAATGATATTATCAATGGGATTATTCTTAAGAAACAATTGATTTGGGTTTTTCAAAACATTTCCATCAACATATGATAGAAAATATTCTAGAGTAAATGTTTTAGAAACATTTTCTTGAGTATTCCCTTGATCAGAAGAGTTTTCAATCATAGGTTGATAATCAGTTTGTGAAAATAAATCAGTGGATGTAGGTAGGGATTGTTTAAAAACAAAGGGATCTGTGTCATAAAATTTAACATGCATTTTTTCTTTAACAATACAAGAGTTTTTATTAAAAATAGTATATTCCATAGAAGTTTTGGAATAACCTAGAAAGATTCCTTCATGGGATTTGGGTAAAAATTAATGTAAAATTTTCTTTTATATTCAATATGAATACGTTTCATCCAAACACTCTGAAGTATAAAAATTTTGGTTTTTGGCTAGTCCACAATTCATATGGTTTTTTATTAAGATAATTTCTAGTTAAAAAACTATTTATAGTATAACATGTAGTTCTAGCTTCATCCTAGAAATTCATAGCAATTGAGAATTTACTCAATAGGATTCATGTTCTTCCTAAATGAATATGATTCCTTCTTTCTACAATGCCGTTTTTTGGTGGTGTTCTGGAAGCTAAAAAATTGTGAGTAATACCTTTCTATCTAAAAGGGTTTCAAAATACAAATTTTGAAATTCTCTACCATGATCACTATGTATAGTTATCAATGGTAGGTTTTTCTAATTTTTAACTTGGGATCCAAAATTTATTAAATAGAAAATGGCTTGAGATTTCTTTTCTAGAAAATAAACCCATGTAAATCTAGTATATTCAACAACTAAAACAAATACATATTATTTTCCTCTGATGCTTCTAGTTTGTATAGGACCGAAAAGATCCATGTGCACTAGCTCTAATGCATTAGAATTTGAATCCTAATTGATTGATTTAAAAGCTATTTGATGTCGATTTTCCAATTGAAAATGATCACAAACAATTTAAGAATCAAACCTAATGTCTGGTAGATCCTTAACAAGTCTATTATTAGAATTTTTATAATGGTTACATAGGATTCAGTTTCCTAACCTTCTATTACATAAACATGATTGGTCTTCCACTATACTTAAGCAAGGTATGTCTTGTCTTTTAAGATCTTCTATGTTGATTGTGTATACATTCTCATGCCTATGGGAAGAATAAATAAAACATTATTAGAATTTTGAACTAAGAATTTATCATTCCTAAAATTCACAAGGTAAAATTCATCACATAATTGACTTACAATTATAAAGTTTTGCTTATTTCCTTTGACAAACAACACATTTGAAATTAAAATTTTCCTAAAAGAACAGTATTACATATATTAATAATATTTCCCTAAGAATTATCTTTGAAGGTCACTCTTCCACCTTTAATCTTGACAATATTTTCGAAGAAATATTTTTTACCCATCATGTGTTGAGAAAACCCATTATCCATGTAGAAAATGTTATTGTTGTTGGTACACTTCTAGTTTTCCTAAAAAATAAATAATCAGTTTCTCTGAACCCAAACATGTTTGCATCCAGAAATGATAGATAAAATAATTTTGGGAATCCTCATTTGTTTTGAAAAATGGGATTTATTAAATTCTAAATATTGAGTTTTTTAAGAGAACAACATCTTTCCCATTGTCCACCACATTGACATTTTGTACAAAATGGACCACTTCGGGGAACAAAATAGTGGTTTCTAAATATGTGTTTTGAGTGAGTGTATAAAAATCCACACATATTCCTTAAATGATGAATTTGAGAATACATCTAATCAAAAAATTTCTTACCACTGCCAAAGTTTGATAAAATTTTCTTAAGAGAATAGATTTCAGATTTAAATTTAATGACTAAATTATCATTCTCACAATAAAATGTTTTGGAATTATTTTTGGTTTAAAAAACACCTTTCATTAAAACAATTTCTTCAAGACCTTTATAATTTTTATCCTTCAATGAACTTACATCCTTAATATACATCAATGTATTTCCACAATCAAGAGTTTTATGATCAATATATTTTTACAGATCTAACACTTCTTTTGTAAGAATAGATATTCTATAATTTTAATTATCATGATTTTTCATTATTTTTGAATTTTCATTCTCAAGTAATTTGGATATTCTGGAAACTTCTTCAGAGGAAGGTAAATTTTCTTCTACTGAGGATGATTCTTCATACTAGGAGTAAGAATGCTTCTCAACTGGGTAATTTTCATTTAAAGATACATTTTTAAGGGATTCTGCATTGTGTACCATAGCCTTGTAGCAGTGATTTTCAATTGGTAGTCTATCCATGAGTCATATGTTTCTCTTACCATAAGATTTGTAATATGAGGATTGATCTGATGAATCAACAACACTTTCACTCCAAGTATCATTTTATTTCAAAACATTAATTGTCTTTTCTATGAAATAATTTTTCTTGTTTATTTAAGAATCTTTATACATTCTGTCTTTTCTTTTTAGTAAAGGAAAATCTAGTCTAATATGACCTGCTCATTGGAATTCATAACAACTGACCTCAGAATCATTCTTTTCTTTTATATCATTCTTTTTAAATATATATTGAATGTTTTTCTTTCCAACAATCTTCTTCATCCTTTGATGAAGATTGGATAACTAATTATTCGGGTTATTACTATCACATGATTCTGATATTTCAAGAGCTTTCTTATCTTTGGTTCTTGTTATCCTTTATGTTGTCCTAGATTTTGTAGTTTTAAATGCTACACTCCCATTTCAAATCTTATTCTTATTGAAATCAGTATCTCTTTTCATTTTAGTTTCATGCTGAAGTAGAGTGCCAAATAACTCATCATGAGTGATTTGAGTAACTTTTTTATTTTCATCAATAACTATTCTTTTTTATTCCCACTCGTTAGGCTTAATATCAATGATATTATCTAAAATTGATTTATCATTAATTCTTTTCTCTCCCATATATTGTAGACTATATACAATTGTCATAAACCTTTGTTGCACTGGGCATACTTGTTCCCTATAAGAAAAAAAGAAACCCATGATATTTAACTCAATAAATTTCTCTTCTTGTTTCTATGACTATAGATGTACCAAAATGTGTGACTTCTAATTTCTTCAAAATAAAATTGGTTACTTCTCAAGATGATATCAGACTATTTATATTCCTGGGCATGGAACACAACAAAGTATTGCATACCTTGAAATTCAGTTGATATTCTGGTTTCTCTTGATTATTAAAGGTATTGAATTCTTTGTCTGGGATTTTATATCCTCTAGTAATCATGATAACGTTATCCACTCCAGTATTAATAACAAATATCTTCTTTCGATATCTCCCGCACTCAGAATGATTCCCATCAAATATTGGTGGTCTAGTTGGGTTTAAATGTAAATTTATCCAATACTAATTCCTATCATCCTATAAAACAATACTTTTCCACTCCACACATTAGTGTAGAAAGTAGTTATAAATAGAATATTTTTAGAACAAATATAATTTAATTTCCAAAAGTAATACAAAATAGTGGAAACTCCCTTTTAATAACAATTATTGGATCGTAATATAGATGTATATGTATATTAAATGGCACAATACAAGAGGGGGAGAATTGTATGTTTAACAATTTGGTATTTAAACTCTTAAGAAATAACTTTGTTTATGTGGTCCTAAACTAATACAATTCACAATCAACACAACAGACCAAAAAGTTATTGGATCCAATGGAAATACTAAGATGTAATACTATAAGTATTGTAAAACAACTGTATTTAAAGTGAATATAATGATTAGAGTAACACAAATTTTAATGATTCTTCCATATATCATAGACAATCTCTTAATATAATATGAATTGTAATTAAAACAATTACAATTTAATTGAATATTAAAAGAAAATGGATACAATAAAATTCCCTTTTTACATCAAATAGTAGTGGAAATGTAAGAGTATTATTATTATTTTAACCCAAAGAGAAAGGTATCCTTTTAACTAGGATAGAAGGTATGTCTTACCACCACCTTGGTAAGCCCTCGATATGATGATTGGTATGGATGTCTTCATATCCCTGTAATTCCTCGATTTAGAAGGTAATCAGAACCATTGTCCTTCAATCAATTGAAGGCCCTTGATAAGATGATCGAAAACATTCCTTCCTTTCCCTTGAATTCGTCAATCGTTATTACAACGATCATTCATATGAAGAAGAAACAAAACATTTATATAATTACAAGAACATGGAACTAGTTGTTCACTTCTTGTGTCTTCAAGGCTATCACACAAAGCAAGAGAGAAGTTACATCATCTCTCTCTAGAACTTGATAGAAGAAAAAATTATGTATTCTTGTTTTAATGACCTCCTATTTATAGGATTCAGGTTCCAATAGTCATATTTTTTTCCAATGGTCATATTTCTCTAAAAAACACGGAGGTACATGGACACCTAGAATTACAACAGTCAAAACAAAATAGAATACACAACATCATTTTGATTGGTAAATAAACAACTCAATGACATAGTTATAGTAAGAAAGAAGTAGGTACAAAAGAATAAAACAAAGAGTATGAGATACATGAAATCATTATTGAAGTTCTGAAAATAATGTAATGCATTTCATAAGTGCATTACATAACATGGTATCTTGGCTCATCATGATAATAGTACATATTTATTGAAAATTTAACCCTAGTTATGATTCTTAACATGATTACAATACACGGTATTCAATCTGGTACTTGGAAACAATACATAATAAAAGTTTGATGTATAACCTGGTGACGATGCATACCATGGATACAATTCCTTGATAATGATATATGATCACGATTCATAATTTAGTCTGGTTATGATGCATGAAACATGAGTGTGATACTATACTTATCTTGATTACGATGCATGGTTACGATTTAGTATTTAACCTATTTACGATGCATATTCATGATGTGGTATTTAACCTGGTTATGATTCTTGATTAAAATAAAATACTCAGTCATGTTATGATTCTAGATTATGATGTAGTGCATAATTTGGTTATGATTTCTATTTACAATGAAATATATAATCTGGTTACGATTTACATATACAAAGAAATACATAATATGATTACGATTTCTTCTTTCAGTTTAATTCATAATCTGGTTACAGCTGAAACAACATATGAATAAAGTATATGAATCAAAAAACACATCATTGATAAGGATACATTAAACATTAAATAGAAAAAGAGTAATTATGATTGTTAAAACAACATACCTGATTAATAACATTTGTTATTATGATATGTGTGATTTTTTATTTCCACAGAAAATGATTGATAGGAAAGTTGAAACATGTTTTGACTCAACAAATTTACTACTATGTAAAATTAACTATGAACAATTGTTGAAATGATATTACATATGTAGAAACATATACAAGGATGATAAATATACCCTTTCTAATACATTCACATAATCAATTTCATATTATAATGAGATTTTGAAATTATCCATTTTCTTAGGTCCATTATCCATTGTATGTATTCAAACCTCCTCTGTAATGATTGAAATAATGTCATTTACTTATTCTAGAATCATACTTTTTTTATGATATCATTTATTATCATATTATCAATTGTTTGTTAAAAAAATCATTGTTACTCATTATTCGGGTATTAACTACTTTATGTTCTTATGAATGATTTTTCGAATAAGTTTTGGTTCTCCTTCTTAAGTAATATTTATATCAATAAAAATGATATTAACATAATATATACCATATTTATTCATTCTCTATATTTATATAATCATTGTTTAATGGATATCTTGTAGAATGAATTGCATCACATCATAGATATGGTAGGCTATACGTACAAATGAGCAATGATATTATTCTAACAATTGTGAAATGGTATGGAAGTGGATGGTATATATGTTGTTCCAGAATTCATATCATGTTATAATAATTGGTAGAGAATGATTTCACCATAAATTTTCTTAAGTTAGTTATATTAATTCCATCTATCCTAACAGATATGTTAAAATGGTCATTTTAAACTAAGGGAATATCTTGGTTCGTTTAAACTCACGATTCCATGCAATAAAAGTTATAGAATAAAAACATTTTAGATAAAATATTTTATTAAATCATCTCATTGTTACATTCTACCCCCCTTAAACTAAATTTCTCCCTCAAAATTCACCACTTGGATAAAAAAGATGAGGATATCTCTCCCTCATCATATCCTATAGTTCTCACATTTCTTACTCAAATTGGTGGATCCTCCATTATACATTAACCAAGTGAGTGGACTTGTTTCATAGAAAATTCTCGCTATGATCCAGAATCACTATCAGTTGTTCTTCATAAGAGATATCTTTCTCCAGTGGTATGACTATTCAGTATATTATATGTTAAGGACCAGGTATGTACTTTATTAGGAGAGATACATGGAACACATTGTGATCTTGAGAGTGATTCGGTGGAAACACCAATAAGTAAGAAACTATCCTAGTATGATCCATATTTTCAAAAGCACTAATATACCTAGGGACAAAAATTCCCTTATTTAAAAATCTCATTACTCTTTTTCAAGGAGGTATTCATAGAGACACCTTGTCTCCCTCTTCAAACTCTAGGTCTTTTCTTTTGTTTTCATCATAACTTTTTTTTGTCAACTCTAAGATACTCTTATGTGTTTTATGAATAGATATGACCTTTTCTTCAATTTCATCAACAGTATCAGGTCCTAATAGATTTTTTCCCTAACTTCATCTTAGAAAGTCGGATTTCTACACTTCTTTCCATAGAGGACTTCATATGGTACCATTTAAATATTGCAGTGAACAAAATTTTTGTATAAAAATTCTTACAAAGGTAGGTGTTGATCCCAACCATCTTTTGAATCCATATATAAATATCTCAACATGTATTCAATAGTTTAAATTTTCCAGTCAGACTGACCGTCTGTTTGAGGATGATAAGCAGTACTGAAACTTAACTATGTACTGAGAGTCTGTTGAAGACTTCTTTATAACATTGAGGTAAGCCTCAAATCCCAATCAGTTATAATTGAAATTAGTACTCCATGAAATCTTACCACATTGTTTATATATATCCTAGAAAACTAGTTATGAGGGAAATCCTCTCAAATAGCACTGAAGTATGCTGAATTTATAAGGCGATCAACTATAACCCATAACAAATTATGAACTTTTGATGTTTTGGGAAGTCTGACAAAAACGTCCATACTGATGTTTTATAATTTCCATTCTGGTATGGGTAATGGTTGTAACATACCCTTAGACTTCTGTCTCTCATACCTGACTTTCTGACAAACCATGCACCAAGTGACATATTTGGTGATATCCATTTTCCTGAAATCCCACCAAAAATACAATTTTGGGTCCCTGCACATCATTTTCCTTCTAGGGTGAATAGAGAATGAGTAACTATGAGCCTCATCCAATATATCCTTATTTAATTAGGTTATTGGAGGAATACAAACCAAGTTCCTAAACCTAATTATTCAATCGCAATCAAGGTTGAATTCTGTAACATTTCCCACCTTCTTTTGTATCTCTACATCTTCCTTTTGTGACTCAAAAATCTTCACTTGTTTTGATGGTAAGACATTCATCTTATAAATACATTATTTCTTCCCTTCCTTTAAAATTTCCAGATACACCCTTTTCAAAAAGAAATATATTAGATGTTTTGTGATCCTTCTCATGGATGGGAAGACATGGGCCTTTAGACTCAAATAATCTTCCACCTTGATTGCTTTCCTAGGGTGGTAATTTATTGAGTAGTCAAAATCATTAATCAACTCCAACCATCTTCATTGACATGTATTCCGCTACTTTTGTGTACAAATATACTTTCAACTCTTATGATTATTATAAATATCACACCTTTAACTATAAAGATAATCCATCTATTTTATTAATGAAATTATTGTGGTTGATAACTCCAAATCATGAGTTTGGTAATTTTTCTCATGTATTTTCAATTTTAATGAGGCATAAACTATCACCATATCATTTTTCATGAGCACACCTCCCAACCATTTCTTAGATGCATCACTATTGATCAAAACTATTTCTACACAACATGGTAGTGTGAGCGCTGGTGCACTGACTAACCTTCTTTTAATCTCTTTAAAATTCTGTTTACATTCCTCCTTCCATAAGAACATTTCTCCTTTCTGAGTCAACATGGTGATCATATTAGATAATCCTGAAAAATCATTCACAAAACGTTGATAATATCCAGCAAAACCAGTAAAAACTCGAATAACAGTTGTCATTTTTTGCATTTTCCAACATTCATTAAATTTTTTTATAGATCCACAAATATCCCCTCTCTTAATATTATGTGACCAAAAAATAAAACTTTTTAAATCTATAATTCACACCTGGTAACTTTTTCGTAAATATCATCTTTTCTTAGGGTCTTCAATACAATTCTCAAGATATCTTTATTTTCTTCATTTTTCTTGGAATAGAGTTGAATATCATCTATAAATACATCCAAAAAAATGATCAAGATAGTCTCTAAAGACTCTATTAATTAGATCCTTAATGATAGAGAGGGAATTAGTAAGACCAAAAGGTATCAATAAAAATTCATAGTTTCCATACCTTGTACAAATGACATCCTTTGAATATCTTCCTTCTTGACCCTTAATTGATGGTATTCTAAATGAAGATCAATCATGGAATGGTATTGAGCTCTAGAATGTTTGTCGAATAATTCATCAATGTGTGGAAGAGTATATTTTTTCTTATTATTTATCTTGTTAAGTTCTCAATAATAGATGCAGAGTCTCATTTAACCATCTTTCTTTTTAACAAACATTACTAGTACTCCCCAAGGTGATGCACTAGGGAATATTATTCCCTTTTCAAGATTCTCATGGATTTGCTTCTTAAATTACTATAACTCAATTGGGGCCATTATATATGGTTTCTTTAAAAAAGGCATAACACCTGGTATGAGTTATATTGAAAACTCAACTTCACAATTTGGTGGATAACCTATTAATTATTCAAGAAAGACATCATTGAAAACCCATACAATATGTTTATTATTAATGGTGAGTTTATCTCATACCATTTGAGATATATAACCTTCATTAATACGCATGAAGACCCATAAGATGGAATAAATTTCCATTGGATGGTCCTACTCATCCTTTCATCAATATATTATCATCTATTAATCTAGAATATTAAATTTTAATTCCCTTCCATGGAAAATTAATATGAACTCCATATAGAAAAATTCCAATCTATGATAAGAATCACATAAAATTACACTATAAGAAGGATCAAAAGATTTGCAGGAAGCACTTTCCCACAAACTGTAAGTAGAGAATAATTATAAAAATTTAATGCAACTGTTGTTCCCTTGGGTGTTGTCACGGCTTAGTCAACATATAATTGTTGAGGAAATATGGTGATACCCTTAGAAAATTCTTCAAAAATAAAATATTGGTTGGATATAAAATCAAATAAAACATTTTCTACTTTAGATTAGATGGTAAGTGTACCTTTCACCACTTCATTATCATACTCCAAATCACCAATAGTGATCGTAGGTGACTTGCCTTTATATTTGGCCATAATATTTTTATGATGTCAATTATCATTAATAACCCTAGGACTAGGGAATTAATTGAAAAATTTCTAAATTTCCTTGCACATGTAGCATTGAATTGTAGGAAGTGCATTCTTTGAAGACTTTTCTCTATTCGCATCATTAGACATCTTTTTCCAATCAATTCAGCATTAAACTTCCCGATGACATTATTTTCTACACTTAAAACATTTACTAGTCCCTTTAAAATAATTTCATCCATGTTTCTTTCCCTACATTGAGAATAAGGGAATACTCACCTTCTTTTAAATGTGATCTTTTGATTTTCCCTTGAATTCCATTTTTCTATTCTTATCAAACCCATAGGACTGATGGGTTTCCCCAATCTCCATATCATAAATGAGATCACATCAAATTATTTCCTCATATCTGTTAATTTACCTTATTCATAATTCCATTTATAGAATTGGTTTTAAGTCACTAAATAGTTGACCAATTTTACTCTCAATATGGATAATAATTCTATAATGTCTCGAATTCTTCCATGTATTATTTTTAATATTATATGGTATTTCTTTCGAGACCATGCTTTGAGAATACGTGCAGTTCCGAGACCCAATGAGCTTGGAACAAATTTTTTAATTTAATTAAATAATTAAATAACACACACATGTGGTTTTACTGAATAAGTAGAATAACCCTTGAATAGGTGCTCGGATCAGATATCTGAGGGCACCATTGCGCCCAGAGCATCAGGTTTACCCTATGGGAGACCTAGCATCGGCCCGCGCAGGTCGGTGGTGAAATCTAGATTTTGGACGTAACTGTAATAAAATATTTAATAAAAAATATATTATTAAATACTTGCTGCTGCAAAACCTTTTGTCCTTTTTTAAATAATGATTTCACAGGGGATTAGGGTTATAATTCTCATAACAATGAATTTCCATGGAGGCTCTGGGAAAGCTCTGGAGGGAATCCCCAACGTGGCACCAACGCTATTGAAGAGCTTTGCCGACGACGATGATGCGGCGACTGGATCTTCACCAACAAATGATGTGGATCCAGGTAGGGCATTCAATCTCTTTGTTATTTCTTTCTCATACTTGATTCCTACGACGAACGCAGACTAATCCATGAACAAATTAGCTTGCATATCGATCATATTTTCGGGATGGTCTTTTGCACGGATTTTGGGGATTTGATTCTAGGAGTAATTTAGTTTCGTTCAACCTTTTCACGGTGACAAACCAAGATTGACATGAACATCAATTGAGGTTCGTCCCACTCAATTGTTGTGCTTTTCTTCCCCAAATTCTATGCGTTCTTCATGTGCATTCTACGCATTCTTGGAGGGAATCAATCATTTCACATTCGTTTGTTGGCGCAATGATCCGAGATTGTTGATTCAACCTCAGGAAGATGGTCTTGAGTTGTAACGACGATTTTGGCGGGCGATTCGGAGTGGATCGAGAGAAATTAATTTTTGGGTGTTTTTTTTGGAAGATCATATGTTGTTCGTCGAGCCGATTAAAGGTCCGAAACACTCGAATTCGGTGTTAAGATGAAGAAACAAACTAGAACCATGAGTTTTGCAGCCAACAGATGGAAAAATCAAGATCTGGAAGATCGGCCGAAGCACGGGGAGGAAGATGGAGTTTCTGTAAAAATTCCGACCACACGACGTGTAGTATGGGCTACATAGCTGGTGTTCATTGGGGATTACCTGTCATGAACTCTGGGAGCACACGAACACGTGTTGGGTACATGACCAAGGACACGGCGTGTATACCCTTCCCCGGCCAGACACGGCCAGATACGTGGGACACCCCGTGTACTGGTACACGGGTAGGAAACATGGATGGACACCATGTACGAGCATATGGCCAGGGTACACCGGTGTTACCCAGTTGAAAGGACACAGCGTGTACTTTTACTTACATTCTGTTTATATTATTTCCTACATGACCTCGATTCCAGACACGGGCCGTTTACACAGGCAGTACTCGGAGTCAACGAACACGGCGTGTGGTCCTTCTACACGCCGTGTAGTCGAGTTTTACACAGCTTGGACAGGTGACACAGGCCGTTTACACGTGCAGTACCCAGTTTCAAGGAACACGGCGTGTAACCATACTACATTCCATGTAAATTGTTTTACATGGCTTGAGAATGTTTCATTCTGTGACTTGGACTAGTTTCCTTAGGCTTCGTCCCCTTGGTCATTCTCTTAAAGTTTTCTGGTATCATTTCCTACATGCAGGAGTATGATCCCTTCATCAGGACTTCCCGAATAGAGTTTCTGGAATCCCCTCTATAAGACTTGGAGTTGGATCCTCTATTCATTCCAGTAACCCTAGGTAGAGTTCTTGGTATTGACGTGACCAACTTTACTTGGGCTCTGATCCTCTACATAGAGGATTAGTTCAGATTGAGTTTTTGGAATCACCCCATAGCTATTGGTTGTGATCCTCATCTAATTATCTTATTCTCAACTGCCTGTGGATTGTGTCCTCTCATAATGAGTACTTCATATCTCTCTCTCTCTCTTCATACCTAGGAGTGTGTTCTCCTTGTTAAATGCTTAGTGGAATCTTCGAGCTGGATGCTAGTGGTGGTATAGCGATAGTCGATCGTGTATGAGTATATCTGGATATTCTTGTAATATGTTTTGTAGACATATACTGTATAGATCTGACTGTATCTTTCCTTTGTGGTATTTTCCGCTTGTTATATTCCTTTGTGGTTTCGGGGTGTCCTATTGGGTATTTTTATACTCACCCCGACACGGGCTTTTCCCGCACGTGTCATGTCTTGTGCAGACGAGCGAGCCTTTGATCGGATTCTAGGCGGACCAGGACCGAACGGTGCTCAGTGAGATAAGACAGGCTGAGGTGTATTCCTACAGGTATGGAATGCAGTCCAAGTACCTTTCTGTATAGGTTGGACTTTTTTATAGACTCTCTTTTTGTGGGCTTGTACTTTTGGCCCAGGGGTTTACATTACTATACTTTACTTTCCTGTCATACCCTTTTGGTTGGGATTTTTATTATATGCATGCATTTCCATTTTTAGTAGTTATTACTATTTAGCTTTGTGGTCTTGGATATGTGTTTTTGTGTGTGTATAAATGTTTATAGTCAATGCCTCGCATGTTAGTAACATGCCTTCTCGGTGCTAGTCACCAGCCCCTGGCCTATTGGAGGCAGGCTTGGGGAGTTGCGTCTCAGGCCCCACTAGGATGGGTCGTGAAAGAGTTGTATCAGAGCTGGTCGGTTCTACCTTAAGACCAAGAGCATGTGAGTTGGTTTGGTGCAACGGTGTTAAGTTCTTCAAGTTCATCTTTCAAGATAGGGACCCCGGTATTGGTGCGAGCGGCTGACGTATCCATACACTCGGACTCTGATAACATTCTTTTCGACTCGAAACATTAGAACACTAGTTGTAGTGGAAAATAATGGTACATGCATCATATAGGAATGGGTTGTGGTTTCCATGTCCTTCTTGAGTCACCTCCCCAGATATACTCACTGAATGAGATACATCTTGTTTCTATACTTTATGCCTTCGCGATGCGCACCCGCTAGGATCCAACAGCTCGATCATGGGGATGACCCCCTTAGGGATGACGCTTCGATACAGGGACCAGATCCCCCAGCTTTACCTTCAGGTGGTGTGCCAGTTATTCCACCACCTGTGGACCACTGTTTAGTGCCTACTGTACCAGTGAAGGAGGAGCATAGGATGAGCGCACTCCATGAGTTTCAGAGATAGAGACCCCTCAATTTTCAAGGTGATCATGGCCCTCAGGCAGCAGAGTACTGGCTTGAGGTAGTGACCAGAGTCTTCCGTTTGGTTAGGACACCATCAGACCATATGGTGATCCTGTTAGTGATCCTTCTATAGGGATCAGCAGGGTGATGGTGGAGTTTGGTTATCCTGACTCACGACAAGGCGACTCTTGCATAGTCAGAATTTGAGCGTCTCTTCAGAGATGAGTTTTCACTAGTTACACTGAGATCAGTACGCATACATGAGCTTCTTCAACTTCAGTAGGGAACCCTGACAGTGGATGACTATTCATCGAGGTTTACCGATCTCTCACGGTACTCGATGGATATGGTCAGGGATCAGTACTTCAGAGCTCGAACATTTGATTCGGGCTTGTGCAGAGACATCCGAGCTTGCATCATCCCTATGAGCATTCCTACTTATTCTGTGGTGCTCGAGCGGGCTTTGGTGATCGAGAGATTCTTGGCAGAGCATAGACAGTCGGTGGTTGTAAGTAGCGAGTGAGCCAGAGCAGTGACCTCAGCAGTAGGGGGGCGACGTCAGGGACCTAGGAGTGGGAGACGTTCTCAGAGGAGATCCCAGGATAGTGGATCTGTCATTCAATGTTGACAGGGCGCATCCAGTTAGCCTTGAGAGAGGCGATGCTACTCTTGCAGTTGCAGTGGACATATCGCTCGAGATTGTCTGACCTACCCTACTACTGACATGGGAGCAGCAGATGGACCACCGAGGCAGAGGCAACGTGTGGATAAGAAAGATCAGTGAGGTGGAGGATGTGGTCGAAGAGATGGGAGAGCAGTTGGAGGTGGTCTGCATTTTGATCTTTCACTACCACCACCCCCAAGAGGTCCTCCCTAGGCACAAGGAGCTTGTGGATAGAGGTAGGGATAGCTACAGGCAGTGGAGGCTTATGACCCTGGTACTTCTAGAATGATTATAGGTGCAATTTGTGTCTTTTCTACTTTGGATGTCGTACCGATAGACCCAGGTGCTAGTCATTCTTTTCTGGCTTCTTATCTTGTTCGAGACCTTGAGATTCTTGTTGAGTCATTGACTTGACCCTTACACTTAGAAACACTGCCTAGAGATGATTCAGAGATCACACACCTTTGTAGAAAGTGTGACCTAACCCTTGGAGGTAGAGTTTTGGTTAGAACCTCTTGGTGGAAGCGTTGAGGCCTTACAATGACATTCATGG
This sequence comes from Viscum album, assembly GCA_963277665.1. NCBI lineage: Eukaryota > Viridiplantae > Streptophyta > Magnoliopsida > Santalales > Viscaceae > Viscum > Viscum album. The sequence goes on from OY728140.1 coordinate 478,262,750, forward strand.
TATGGATTGGATATCCACAATTCATGCCCAGATTTACTGTTTTAGGTGAAGGGTGAGGTGTGTCCGTAGTGATGGAATGAGGTTCTCCTTCATCAGTGAAAAGGAGACCCAGGTAGCCCAGGATGGACTCATGTGTAGGAAGGCACAACCGATTTCTCATCATTTGGCTAGCCTAACCCTTGGCACAACAGATGTTACGAATTTCCAGTTTCCAGTAGTAGTGGCTGAGTACGAGGATGTCTTTCCATAGGATTTCCCTGGACTACCTCCCCATCGCGAGATAGATTTATGAATTGAGTTGCAACCCAGGACGACACCAATATCAGCATCAGCATATCAGATGGCTCCTGCAGAGCTTCGTGAGCTGAGGGTGCAGTTGGAAGACTTGTAGAGGAATGGCTTTGTAAGACTCAGTGTTTCACCCTGGGCGGCCCCATTTTTGTTTTCCAAGAATTCATACGGGAGCTTGAGGCTGTGTGTGGATTACCGGCACTTGAATAAGTTGACCATGAAGAACTGATATCCACTACTGAGGATCGATGACCTCTTCGACCAGTTAAGAGGGGAATGATGTTCTTTAAAGGTTGATCTACGATCAGGCTATCACTAGTTTTATGTAAGGGATGAGGATATACTGAAGATGGATTTCAGATGTCGCTACGACCACTATGAGTTCCTGGTGATACCCTTTGGTGTGACGAACACCCTGACAGTGTTTATGGGACTCATGAACTAGATCTTTCAGCCCTATCTAGATCTGTTCATTGTGTTCTTCATCGATGATATCCCAGTGTACTCTGCGTCTGAGGAGGAGCACGTGGGGAACCTGAGGATGGTTCTGGATACACTCCGAGAGCACCTGGTGTATGGGAAACTCCCAAATGGTTAATTAAGGATACATGAGGTCTACTTTATGGGACACATTATCTGAGAAGATGGTGTATCAGTGGACCCATCCAAGGTAGAGGCAGTGTTAGCATAGGATCCACCCCAGAGAATGAAGGAGGTGAGGAGTTTCCTTGGGTTGGTAGGCTACTATCGGAGATTCATCCCTGGTTTCTCCAGGATTTCAGCACCCCTGACAGCTTTGACCCGAAAGGGGCAGCCTTTCATGTAGATCGAGAGATGCCAGCAGGATTTTCAGTAGTTGAGACAGAGTCTGGAGAGCGCCCCAATCTTGAGATTACCGGAGGAGGGTGTTGAGTACGTAGTATTCTGCGACGCATCAGGAACCAGGCTTGGTTGTGTCCTGATGAAGAGGCATGTAGTGATTTCCTATGGCTCATGTCAGTTGCGGCCACACGAGTAGAACTACATGACCCATGATCTTGAGTTGGTAGTGGTAGTCTTCATGTTGAAGATGTGGCGGCACTACCTGTTGGGCGAGCAGTTTGTCATCTACTTTGATCACATGAGTCTTAGATATATCTTTTCTCAGAACGATCTAAATTTGAGATAGAGACGATGGCTTGAGTTCCTCCTGTATTATGACTTTGAGATCGTTTATACACCTGGGAAGGGGAACGTTGTGGAAGATTCTCTCAACAGAAGATCTAGTTCGTAGTTGCTGGATGACGCGACGAGGTAGTTGTCCTATTTACAGTTATCCTTTGTGGATAGAGATGAGGGATATTACATTAAGTCAATGGTTGTAACCCCTCCACTCTTGTAGCGAGTCAGGGAAGTGCAACTTGAGGATGCTAGCTACGAGACATTATGTGCTCAGATATCAGCTAGAAATGTTGTTGATGGATATTCAAAAGGTGGGGAGCATATTGTTATTTTCAAATGGGGAACAGTAGTACCAGTGACATTACGGGAGGAGGTTCTAAGGGAGTTCCATAAATCTCATTTGGCGGTGCATCCAGGCATGGAAAAGATGTACTAGGACCTCTGACGTTGGTTCTGGTGGACAAGAATGAAGAAGAGTGTGGCAGAGTTTGTTTCTCGGTGCCTTACTTGTCAGCAATTAAAGGCTGAGCACCAGGTGCCAGAAAGTTTGAATCAACCCCTCGAGGTGCTAGAGTGGAAGTGGGATGAGATATCCATGGACTTCGTGATAGGTTTACCACATACGTCCAGGGGACACATTTCCATCTGGGTGATTGTTGACTGACTCACCATGTCATCCCACTTCTTAGCCATACAGGAGCAGAATTTAGTAGAGATATTGGGATGCCTCTACGTGAAAGAGATAGTTCGGATTCATGGCGTGCCATCGACGTTCGTCTTAGATCGTGATGCTCGTTTCACATCCAGGTTGTGGAATGGATTGTAGGAAGCTTTTGGGACTCAGTTATGCTTGAGCACAACGTTTCATCCTCAGATTGATGGTCAGATGGAGCGGACCATCTAGGATCTGGAGGATATGCTACGATCTTGCATACTTGACTTCAGTCGTAGCTGGGAGGATCACCTACCACTGGTGGAATTTTATTATAACAACAGATATCATTAAACTATTGGTTTGGCACCATTCGAGGATTTTTACGGACGACCTTGTATGTCACCACTTTGCTGGACTAACCCATGAGATTCAGCACTCATGGGCCCAATGATGGTGAGAGCTACTACAGAGAAATTTCAGGTCATCTAGGAGTAGATGAAGACTGCACAGAGTTAGTAGAAGTCTTATGCCGAATAGAGACAGAGGCCCTTGGAGTTCGAGGAGGGAGACTATGTGTTCATTCGGGTCTCACCTCAAAGGGGATTTCAGAGATTTGGCCGAGGTGGCAAGCTATCTCTGAGGTTCATCGGCCCTTTTTAGATTCTGAGTAGAGTTGGTGAGGTGGCGTAACTCTTGTCTCTACCTCCTAAGATGGACTGGGTACACAACGTCTTCCATTTGTTGCAGCTACGGATGTACATGCATAATCCATCGCATGTTATCGACTGGGATGAGCTGGACATCGATGATGGAGCGACCTTTTCTAAGTACCCAGTGGAGATTGAGGATCGGCAAGAGAAGATCCTTCATGGGAAATATATTCCCTTGGTGCAGGTCCTGTGGTAGTATGGGAATCTCCAGGATAGCACGTGGGAGCGGGAGAATCGTATTCGTGTGCAGTAGCCACATCTTTTTCAGTAGCACTTGTTTTGGCTTTTCAGACGTAAAATACCTATGGTTGGTGTTATTTAATGTCCCGTATTTTTTCATGTACTATTTTTATTATTATTTTGGATTTCTTTCGAGACCAGGCTTTGAGATGGAGTGTAGTTCTGAGGCCCGGTGAGGCCGGAACAAATGTTTGAATTTAATTAAATAATTTATTAACACGCGCGTGTGTTTATCCTCAAAAAGTGGAATAACCCCTAAACGGGTATTCAGATCAGAAATCTGAGGGCATCATTGCGTCCAGAGCAGTGGGTTTACCCTAGGGGATACCTAACATCGTCCGGCGCAGGTCGGTGGTGAAATCAACTTTTTGGACATAACTGTAATAAAATATTTAATAAAAAATATTTTATTAAATCCTTGCTGCAGTGAAATCTTTTAACTTTTTGTAAATAAAGATTTCGTAGGGGATCAAGGTTACAATTCTCATAACCCTGAATTTCCCTAGAGGCTCTGGGAAAGATCTGGAGGAAACCCCCAACACGGCGACGACATTCTGGATGAGCTTTGCCAGCAACGATGATGTGGCGACTGAATCTTTGCCAATGAATGTTGCGGATCTAAGTAGGGTGTCGGATCTATTTGGGATTTCTTTCATGTTCTTGATTCCTGCGACGAATGTGGACTAATCCATAAACAGATTAGCCCACGGATTGATCGTATTTGTAAGATGGGATTTTGCATGGATTTTGGGGATTCGATTCTTGGAGTAATTTGGTTTCATTAAACCTTCGAACGGTGACGAACCAAGATCGACACGAACATCGATCGAGGTTCCTCCCTCTTGATTTTTGTGCTTTTCTTCCATGGTTTCTACGCGTTCTTCATGTGCGTTCTACGCATTCATGGAGGGAATCGATTGTTTCACATTCGTATGTTGGCGCAATGATCCGAGATTGTAGATCCAACCTCGGTAGGATGGTCTGGAGCTGCGACGACGATTTCGGTGAACGTTTCAGAGTATATATAGAGATACAAATTTTTGGGCTTTTTCATCAGAAGATCATATGATGTTTGTCAAGCCGATTGAAGGTCCAAAACACCCGGATCTGGTATTTGGATTAAGAAACGAACCAGAAACATGAGTTTCACAGAAAACTGATGGCAGAATCGAGATCTGGAAGATCAGTTGAAGCACGAATAGGAAGACGATGTTCCTAGAAAAATCCCGACTATACGACGGGTAGTATGGGCTACTCGGAATGTGTTTTTCGGGGATTACCTGGCATGTACTATGAGATTACCTGAACATGGGTTGGGTACATGACTAAGGACACTGCGTGTATACCCTTCCCCGACCAGACATGGCCAGATATGCGGGACACCCCGTGTACTGGTATATGGGCAGAAAACACAGACGAACACCGTTTACGGGCATACGGCTAGGGTACACTAGTGGTACCCATTTTATAGGACACGACGTGTGATTTTACTTACATGATGGGTATATGATTTTCTAGAAGACTTTGATTCCAGACACAGGCCGTTTACCTGGGCAGTACCCAGAGTCAATGAACAAGGCGTGTGATCCTTCTATACGCCGTGTAGTCGAGTTTTATATAGCTTGGACAGGTGACATGGGTCGTTTACAAAGGCAGTACCCAGGGTCAAGGAACACGTAGTGTAACCATACTACATGTTGTGTAACTTGATTTACATTGCTTGATCTAGTTGCCTTCTATGAGATTGACTATTAAACTTATGCTTCATCCCCTTGGTCATTCTCCTGAAGGTTTCCGTTATAATTTCCTACATACTGGAGTATGATCCCTTCCACAAGACTTCCCGAATGGAGTTTTTGGAATCCCCTCTATGAGACTTGGAGCCAGATCCTCAATTCATTCCTGGAACCCTATATAGAATTCATGGTATCGATGTGACCAACTTTACCCGGGCATCGATCCTCTGCTTAGCAGTTTAGTTCAGACTGAGTTGTTGGAATCACCACATTGATATTGGTTGTGATCCTCATCTGAACATTGTATTCTCAAGTGCTTGTGGAGTGTGTTCTCTCAGAACGAGTACTTCATATCTCAATCTCTTAAGACCTAGGAGTGTGTTCTCCTTGTTACATGCTTAGTGGAATCTTCGAGCTGCATCCTAGTGGTGGTATCGCGATAGTCGATCGTTTATGAGTATATATGGATATTATTATTTTATATTCTATATAAACATACTGTGTAGAGCTGACTGTATCTTTACATTGTGGTATTTTTCTCTTGTTGTATTCCTTTGTGGTTTCGGGGTGTCCTTCTGGGTATTGTTATACTCATCCTTGCATGATATTTTCCAGCACATGTCGTGTCTTGTGTAGATCAGCGAGCCTTTGACAGGATTCTAGCCGGACCAGGACTGGATGGTGCTCAGTGAGATCAGACATGCATAGGTGTGTTCTTACGGCTACAGATTACAGTCCCAGTACCGTTCTTTACAGGTTGTACTTTGTTAAAGACTCTCTATTGGTGGTATTGTACTTTTTTCCCAGGGTTTTACATTACTGGACTTTACTTTCCTGTCGTACCATGTTGTTTGGGATTTTTAGTGTATGCATGCATTTCCATTTTTAGTAGTTTTTACTATTCATTTTTGTGGGCTTGGAGATGTGTGTGTGTGTGTGTGTACATGTATATAGGTAATGCCTCCCATGTTAGTAACATTCCTACTCGGTTCTAGTCACAAGACCCTGGCTTATTGGAGACGGGCTTGGGGAGTTGCGGCTCTGGCCCCAATAGGATGGATCGTGACAAATTCCATAAGCGTATCATGCATGTCTTGTAAAAGTTTCTCCGTGTGTACCAACATATCATCATCCTTTTTCTTAATTTTAAGGAACTCCTTCTCTATCATAGTATAAATAATATTTGTAAAGTACATATTAAAAAATAAGTTCATTAACTTGTCCCACTCTATAGATTCAATTTCATCTCTTTTCCTTGTATTCTTAATAAGGTTCCAGCAATGATTAGCTTCACCTTCCCAATGATAGAGTACTAAGATGACGTTAACATGTTCAAAACAATAGAGAACTAAAAGTATATTTTCAATGGTATTGATCCATTATTCATCCACTAATGGATCAGAAGACCCACTAAAAAAAGGTGGGTTCTCCCACATGAAGGACTCAACAAAATGTTCTTCCCTCTTTTTCTCATTTGGAAGTATAACAAGATTCATAGCTTGATAAAGGTTTGTGAGAATAGATATAGGATTTTTCATTCCAACTCCCATAAAATTTGGTTTCTCAGGACGAAAATCATTTCATTGCTCATCCCATTCTGCATTAATGCAGTTCTTTTGGGTTCCATCCATTGACTAAAACCCAGAAACATATTGTGAGTAACACTAATCACAACAGGAAAACCACTTAATGAAGAATGAAATTTCTATTTAGGATACTTTGTCTTTTATACTAGGTTATTCATGATTATTTCTAAAACAATATGATTTTAAATTATACTTCAACATATCCTTTGGGTTCTTACAATGGTTTTTTCATCTTGGTTTTGAAAGGTTAACAATATCATTCCTCTGATACTTACTATAACGACCCATACATTACATAAATTGACATGACTTCAAATTTGGATAATATTAATTTCAAAATATAATAAATCCACGATTATACTATATATATATAGTGTCATTAGAAACTATGAAACATAAACAACTAGTTCACAAAATAGCTAAATTTCCTCTCACTTATTTCTTCATAACTAGAGTCATTTTGGACATATCTTACTTAATACCCTTCTTCATGAATAGGGGAAAAGAAACACATAAAAGGGTGAGCTGAAATGCTCAGTAAGGGTAAATAGGGGAGATATCAATCATATCATAATCATAAGAAATAAAAACATAGGATTTGAAAATCTTATCCTGCATATAAAAGATCATGACATCATGTCATGGGATAAATTATAAAATTTCATAAAATCAATGAAAGTAATCTGAAAAGTCAAAACATAATATACGAAAATTTGTGGCATGAAAATAAGTATAGAAAATCATTTCATGTTATTTAAGTCTCATTTTCAAGAGAATAATAGTAGAAAAATTCCATTACTGAACCGAGTTCACTCCTCATTCTAGCCATATACTACTGAACTGGATTTACTTATCATTCTAGTCATGTTGATCACAAGAGATATAAATCTTTACCCAATGCATTGGAGGTAGATATATGTCTTTCGCATCTCATAATGAAATCATTATTACGTGTTCCACAAAAACAAAAATCATTCATCATAGGAAAACCCAATTAACAAAGAATTGGTTTTTTAAACATCAATTCATTATAATCCATATAAAAAAATTGATTTTATAAAAATAATTCCATCATTAACATAATCCAATAAAATTAATAACAGGGATGGAAACATAACCCTATTTAAAGAATGTCATCTTAGATGGAAAATAATTTTGATAAAACACTTGAAGTTAATTCATGAGGAAAATATCGTTTTTTCATCAAAAATGTTTTCTTTCCACAAAATACTATGCAATTTGATTAGAAAATAATTAAATTGAAAATAAAATTGAAATATTATAAATAAAGATTCATGGAAATAAGGAGTGATGAAGATGTGAAAATATGATCATGCTATATAAGTTAAAAACATACTCTTCATACTTTTTCAAAATGACAAAAGATTCATTTCATACTATTTAATAAAAATTCACCACTTTGTAATAATGAAAATAAAATATTTTAGAAATGATATTTCATATTTTGGAAACATAGTCATGGATGATAAATATACCCCAATAAATACTTAGATATTAATAATCTAAGGTAAAAATGATATTGTGAAATTATCCCTTACCTTAGGTCTACGATCCATTGTCTGTGTTTGAACCTCCTATATAATGATTTAAATAATGTTATTGAATTATTATATAATATTAGTTTTTTTTATGATATCATAAATGATCATAGTAAAATATTTTTTTTAATAACATTTTATTATTTCTTGTTATTCTGTTATTAACCCCTTTCTTATGCATCTTTGGTTGAATATGTTCTGGTTTTCCCTCTTAGGTCATATTTATGTCATTAAAAATGATATTAACATAATATATACTATATTTATTCATTATGTATATTTATATAATCATTTTATAATGGATATCTTATAGAATGAATCACATTGCATCGTAGATCCAATAGGTCATGTGTACGCATGAGTGAAAATGTCATTCGGATAATTATGAAATGGTATGGTAGTGGATCGTATATATGTTGTTCTGGAATCCATATCATGTTATAATAATTGGTAGTCAATGAATTCAACAAAAAAATTTATAAGTGAGTCATATTTATTCCCACTATCCTAACAGCTAGATTAAAATTTTCATTTTACAATAAGGGCATCTCATGGTTCATTTAAACTCATGACTGCATGAAATGCAAGATACTGAATAAACTTTTACATAGAGAAAGTATTTTATTAAAAAATTCAGGTGTTACAATTATACAATTTTTTAACTTATTTTTATCTTGGGTAAATATAGTTGGTATCAATGGAAGGTTTAGTAATTTTTTAGGATTAGTTTAGTTATTTTTTCAGAATACGGTAAGAGAACATTAGGGGAAACCCTAAAGATAAGACTAATGGATAAGTTTATGAATATGATGAAATTTTGATGTTTTCATAAATTATAGATTCCATGGTTCTATAAAAAATAGAATCTCTCTTAGGACACTACATGTGTATTTGTTTTCTTTCATTGATGTACATAGGGGTGATGAACCTAAAAAGGATGTATTGGGATTTAACTAAATTATCACCTGGTTAACAAAAAAGAGGCTTCCCTAAAAACCTTTTTTATCACTCTAGGGGATATTATTTTTCAAATAACATCCTCTTAACAGTTCATTAGGAATTATTTTTTATGATGAGGATTTAGGATATTATATATCAGAGATCCAAACCTGAAAAAACCTTGATTTAACCATGAGTGATTTAGGTTGAACTAAAAGATATTGTGAAAGATTCAATGTTTAACATATTACTAAGTTTATTTTTTCAAAATTCTCTTATAATGTAAATATTGATCAATCATTATTTACTATTTTTTTATAAATGTCTAGATTAGTGAGAAAAAAAGGTAAAAGTGGAAATGATGTACAATATAGCAATTGGAATAATATAAAATGAAGTGGGATAAAATATGGAATTGAAAACATTTTAGTTATAAGCACCAAAATATCTCAAGTTGTGATTAATAACATAATCCATTGTAACCATTTTAACAAACCAAATAATAGACAGGTGGAGTTTAATATAATATCAAGTGAAGAAGATTACAAGGGAAAGAAGATTGAAATTGTAACATTTTAATAATGTTAGAAGAAGAACCCAATGGAATGTCCTAAAAGAATAATAGGTTGTTTCATGTTTGGAATGATTATTCATAGAGCTCCTGATTATCAAGAAAGGACAAAGAATTTGTTTCATGAAATAGAGGTTAAGAATCTGCAATGCATCAAATATCTGTCGTTTTGACATTATGAAAAACAGTTTTCTAACCCAACAACTAATAATGATAATAAATATCACTAACTACCTAAACTAATGAAATAATGTAAATAATATTTTCTTCCAAAACCTAAAAATCTTCCTTGAAAAAAAGATTAATATACACACTCCCTCTCTACTATAGATTTTTGGATATCCAATTTGGATTTTTCTATCCAACCTAGCACACATAAGATATTTTCTAAGATCATCAATTCAAAAAAAACATTATTTTTATATTATATTCTATTATTCATATATACAAGTTTTTTGTTAATGAAATATTTTTCATGAACGTCTTATTATTACTCCTTCATGTGAATTCAATGTTATTTTGGAAATGCATTGGCCATTGACACATAGAATTCACAGAAGTCAGAAAAATTGGAAAATCACATTACTTATTTCCAACAAACATTTAATCATATATCAATTCAAGGATAACAATGAGAAATCATGAAAAAATAATCCTATTATGGGTGTAATCATACATAATCATGAGGGGTGTTAATCTTCATTAGATGAAGAAAAACAAAATATTAGGATCCACCAATTCTGAAAGAAGATGATATATTTCCTATATTTTTTTATAATATTATAGTAATAATGTAATGAGTATAGTATATCTCATAGATAATATTATTTACTTTCACTATTAAATGAATATTAAAATTTTGAGGACACAACTTATTAGAGGGGGATAATTCAAAGACTTGAAATTATATACATTTTAAAATTTATGTCTTGTTCGATAACATTCTTTATATGCTACACCAACTGTAAATGAACCAAAAAATATAAGAAGATAATTATTAATAAATATATAACCATAAATAATTGCATATTTCAACAAATTTTATTACATTTAAAATATAAATAAATAATAATATTTAATATGGAAAAAGGGGTTATTCTCAATAAATGTACTTTTATTTATATTATGTATTTTTTTTAAAACAAAAAAATTACTAATTTTTTTATTTAGATTTAATAAAATTAAATTGCCTTTAAATTACACTCATTAAAATTTTATTTGTATTAATTTGTAATCTTTTCCCAAAAAGATATATTTTTAGTTAAAAAATATGGTGTTTGAAAATATTATAAATTTTTTGATTTTATCATAATATAATCATATCCACAATAATTTTAAAAAAATAAATAATAAAAAATATATTTAAGGAATAAAATTACAGATTTTTAAACAATATATGAACATTTGAATCCTATCTCAATCATTTTAATTAGTATAATAAAAATATAATTCGATCTATTTTTTATATATTCTTCTAATAAAGCATTTTTATGGTGAAATTTTGTTTTAGAATTTTGAAAAATACACATACCCAATATTATTTTTAAATTTCAAAAAAATTTACACCATAAAATTCACTTTCTATGATAATCTTATCATGTATATAATTTATTAAACATAATAATTCACTTCTCTTAAAAAATTGTTTTTACACATTATGTGAGTTTATTTTAAAATAAAATTTTCAAACACCTAAAAATTTTATTTGTTAAAATAAATTATAATTTTGAAATCATAAGGTTCAAATTTGGTAGAAGTTCAATCTTATTTTTTTCATTAACAAAAATTACTATGAATAAAAATTAATTTCGAAACTAAATGTAAATTTGTGAAAAAGATAAAAAGTGTAAATAAAACATATAAATAAACACTAAATTATCTCTTAAACAATTGGATGAGTAGAATTCTATCCCAGACATACATTGACCACCATTTTTTCCATTTTGTTACCATCGACGTTGGAATAATAACATTACATTATTGAAAATGTAATGGTTTCTTCCAAAAAAACCCTTCACTTCACATATTAAAAGGAAAAACCTCTTGCACTACATGAATCAATTGTCCTAATAATTCAATTATTAACAAGTGGTACATTAAACCTACTAGAATCTTTTCCCACTTACAAAATTTTTGGGTCATGTTTATTTTTTTAGGCATTCATTTCCCAGGTGTTTTAAAAGAGAACATTTTAGAATCCAAGGTGATAATTACATTCACTTCATCATTTCTTTTACCCTAATCCTACCTAAATAATCTCAAGACATGTTAACATAATGAAATCAGTAACATTATAATAATGCAATTTCATTATATTAATTGTATAGAAATTGATCAATCCATTCCGTTCACTATGAAAATAAAGTAACACCAACTGTGTGTACGTGTGACTACCACCTCCATCAAATAATGTTGTCTGTTTTTTATCAATGCAACCCATATATGGTAAAAGGGGTGTATTTAATGAATTTTAATGTTTTATAATGAAAATGTATAACTATTAAATGATAATTTTTCATATACCATGTTTTTATTCATTCATTATGAAATGTGACTGTCAATCATGCGTACATGCGGACTACCGCCACTATGAACACTGGATTTCATTTTTCATCACCAAACATCTACAAAAGTTATGAGATGTTATTTTTTTAGGATATATGATAATTATGAAATTATTATTCCTCTGAGTATTTTACACAATCATTATCAAAAAATCAATTAAGCCTGAAAATATTATAATATAGTGTCATTTAAGTCGGTTTCACCACCTATGTAAACGATGATATAAAGATTATGTCATAAATTATTATGGCATATAATTTTATGGTAGTATAATGAAATAATAATAAATTAATTTTTTTGAATTATTCTATAACTTTTCTTTTAGTATTCAAAATATTTATTAATATAGAACCTTTCAATTGTTAAACATGTCAAAGACTAGTTTATTTCGATTTTTTTCATATCATGTATTCATATATTGCATATAGTAAAAAAATTTAACACCAACCAATTTTATAATTTAATTAATTTAAATAATGTATTTTATATCTTATTATATACGCAACATCATGCTGAAAAAATTGCGATATACTATTATTTAAATATAAAAATTATTACCTATTTAGTGTCTTTATGGGTATGAATACAACGAACCATATAATAAAAAAATTTATATATAATGTTTTGTAAGTAAAACTAATTATAATTTAAGGATTTATCTCACCTATAATGTAGATACTCAATTATTTTATTCTTTTCATAGTCTTGGATATTTCCAATTGTGCTTTGGGTTGAGAGCCAGTTAAAGTTTTTTACTTTGTCGGTTTTTGGGTGGATTTTGGCCTATGCATGGGCACTAAATAATTAGTGGAAAGCATGAAGATCTGGCCACGTGCCTGAGAAACAGGTTCTGGATATGGCCAGAACATACAACATGGTTTTCACACAGTTTCACAAACTATGCAAGTTGGTTATGCAGTCGATTACTACTTGGGCAGAGGCTACCGCACAGTTGTTGCATGGTTTAGTAAACTATATGGATAAACCATGAAAACGTTCCAAATCATTAAATTATTAAAAAACCATTTTCTCTCTCTCCCCATATGATCCTCAAATCGAACCCTCCTCCCTTAGGCTATTTTTCATGGATGAGGGGGTTCCTAAACCATCTCTTACTTAGTTTTCATCCCTCTATGGATAAATATACATGCTTCTAAGATATTTTTACTATGGTTTTGTCCCCTATTTCCTCATATTTCTTCCCATCTTTATTGGGTTTGATGTTTTCATTTTGGTTTTTCCCTTTTAGTCGAACACTAAAGTCTAGGGTTGATGTTTGGATTGATTTTTTTTGATGTCAAGGGTGTACAGATTGGTTCCAAGGGTGTTTTCTTCCTTCTTTGAGAGATTTATTACATCTGTATACAATTTAGGTAGGTGTCTCCATTATATTCCTTTCTAATTCATTTCTTTAATTCATGGGTTCTTCAAAATAATTTTTAAATATGTTTTTCACCATTATAAAGAACATGGTTAGTTTATTATGGTGTTTTCTTGTTGGTAAAAATAGTTAAAAATAGGTTTTCAAAGGAAACCTTGAATTTTTCCTAAGTATATGTGCAGTTTATGTGTTTTTAAAAATGATATTTGTTCCTTGAAAATAAAATTGGGTATCTTGTGATGTTTTTAGCCAATTTGTTTATGATAATACTGTTGGATATTGAGTTGGTATTGTTTGTGTGAATAGGTAATTTATATGGATTGATGGTTGAGGTAAAATGTTTTGGAAGGATTTTCATGGTCTTTAGAAAAGGTTTATTATACTCTTAAAATCATTAAAAAAATTTGGGATTGGTTTAGAGAAATTGATGTTATTAAAATTTATTTCAAAAGGGTTTCATGTACATATTGTGTGTGTCATTCGATGTTTGTCACATACATGGGTGCACAGAGTGCACACATATATGAGACTCCAAATAATGAATGAATTGGAAGTGGTTTTCTCCTTGAAAACTGGTTTTTTAAAATGGTTTCCTATCTTTTATTCCCTTTCCTTTGAAAAAATGGTTCCATGATTCCAAAATGGAATAAAAGTGGTTGTTAAATTGTATTTTGAAGTATGTCTCACATAACCGCTTGAAAAAAATTTGGTTTATAAATGGTATGAGAGTCCATTTGGAAACTTTGATATATTTTACATGTTTTCTTCTTGGATTAAGAAATGGAATGTGTTTTTGAAGGTGTAAATACGCGGTTGGAAATGTTGAATGTTTTGAGAAATATTTTATAAGCTTATGTGATATGATGATTTTGTTGGAACCTTCGATGATGTGATATAAATATATTTTTTGGGCACGTTTATTGTTAATTTCTCTCTATGAGTTATCATATAGGTTGTCTTCATGTTTGGTTCAGGCATGTTCGGTGACAGAATGTAAGGTGAGTCAAAATTGAGAGGGTATCCAACTTACACATTATAATCTTACTATAGGTTTCCTAGGTATCTTTCCAAAAGTTGAGTGATGGTTTTTGATCAACCGTGATTAGAAAGGTTGGTACCCCGTAAATGTTCAGAGAGGCCAGGTGATTTGTTCCACTATATTGGTATGTTGGGGGTGGCTAGTTGGTTATTGACTATAGAGAAGTACCATACACCAAAATGTGATTCTGAACAGATTACATTGAGGGATCACTCAAGGAATGTTTAGTAAATCCCATGGTCACTAAATTTTATGTGCTTTTTTTATTTCCATTGCAATTTTTTTCCAACTTACACTAAAAATTTATTTTCCGTATAGTTTGGTATTTGTTTTCTTAGAATTGGTTTGGGTTTGGGATACTAAATTTATATACTTTTGTAACTAATGATAAAGCAGAGTGAGTTGTTTTATAAAATAGGATGTTTTTTTGTTCATTTAAAATGATAACTACATATTTTTATAATTTTATTTTAAACTAGTTTTAATGGAGTTCTTTCAGAAATGAATTTCATGGATTCCATGATGATTACCAACTAAGTCGTGAGTCTCGCACCCCACTTGTAACATTCAATTTTGTTAAACCCAAGATATTTTACAGGCTTAGGTTCCTAGTTCATGTGTTTTTTTTGGACCCATTGATCTTGTGGTCGGAGGTGACCAAGAGGTCACATAGGAATCTTTTTGGTGTAGTATAGTTTTAGTTTTATTAGCAGTTTTTTTGTTTTATAGTTTAGTTGTATCTGTATCTGGATTAGATTGTGTATTTATTTAAGGTCGGTTTTTGTTTTTAATTGTGTTATCTATTTTATTAGTTTTTTTATTCAATCCAGGTTATTCTTCATGATTAAATCATTCCCACTTGTATTTTTTTTAATGGTCGGCACTAGTTGTCATCCTGTGGGGATCAGGAACACCATTTGGGCCATGTCACAGACTGGGTCGGGTGT
Source organism: Viscum album (assembly GCA_963277665.1). Classification (NCBI taxonomy): domain Eukaryota; kingdom Viridiplantae; phylum Streptophyta; class Magnoliopsida; order Santalales; family Viscaceae; genus Viscum; species Viscum album. The sequence continues at coordinate 478,278,130 of OY728140.1, forward strand.
TGGGATGGATATCATCCCAGATAATTTCATGAAAATATGGTATCATAGGAGTCTCTTGTTATTTAAGGTGTTATATAGGTGGATATTAGGATTTTAAAGGCCCATGAGGTAGGTTATGGGTTTTTTCCGAATCACCACCACTCATGAAAAGACCTGAGTTGCTAGGGGTGGTTTCGGATTGATATATCTTTTTGCTTATATTTTTCGATTGAGGAATAAAAATGGGGGTGATTTGGTTTCATGTTTCTATCTCACATGTAGTAGTGACCCATGTGGAATACAATTTCATGGTTCAGGGTCCTTATACCATTACTGATTACTTGGGACATAGCCCACTACTATGTTATTAGGTTAGGCATAGATTTTACTTCCTTATTTCGATGTTTGGGTGAGAGTTTCATTTTGTTTTGGTTTCAGTTAGTGTGAGTAAGTTTTCAAAATGGAAGCGATTTTTGAAATAAAAAATGACTTCTTTCAAGTGGATTTCAAAATTGGAAAATGGGTTTTAAATGAAAATTGTTTGGATAAAAAACATGGTAAATTCATGGGTTTTGATGATAAAATGATAAGTGTGTCTGTAGGTATTCCTTATGAAAGTTTTCATTTGTGTGGGTATGTGTGGAAAGTGTATATTGGCATGAATATATCTAAATGGATGAATATATGTGTGATGGTTAATATGATTACATGGGTGTATATTTGAGATCAATGGATCAACATTGTTTTCCTAAAGTGATTTTTGAAAGGGAAAAGTTATTTCAGGAATTGGTTTTTTTATGATGCAAGTTTTGTTTTGTGTAAAGTGGACCTTTTGTTTAGAAAGTGGTCTTGAAATAATAGAGTTTTGAAAATTGAAATGGGAATGAGATTTTGAAAAAGAGGATATTTTTTGTTTGTATATGTTTGGTTTGTGAGCCTACTATTTTGAGGTAAGGTGTTCCTTTTGATAGTGATTCGGTTTGATGCTGGTATTTGTTTTTATTTCATTTTTTTCAGAACATTCTTCCCAAAAAGTTTCCAAAATTACTAATGATTCATTCCTAGTTTTTTATTATTCTCATTTTCTTCATATAATTTATAGTGATCAATGTTTTTTAGAGGTATTGAAGTGGCTCAAGGAAGTTGAACATGTATTTTGAGTGTTTGGAACTCTACAATCTATTAGTGTTTGAGAAGTTCTTGATTTATTTGAAGGTCCAATATTGAACGAATTGGATTTTTTTCCCCACCTTTGATGAAAGTTTCTCTGACATGGGTAATGTATAATTCTATTTTCATATTGTGGTTTATACCTGAGGAGGTCAATATTACGAAAAGGTAATATCTAATGAGTATTAAATAATTAAAGAGGACAGTGAAGACCTATATTGATTACTTCAAGGAGATTATTTCCTTTTCTCTGGAGGTGGCATCTCAGGTTCTATTGAAGGATTCTCTTTTTTTTAATGTTCTTCATCTAGATATCAAGGAGAAATTCTTCTCCTATAAGGATATTTATTTTGAGATGCCGGTGGAAATAGTGTATCTATATGAATTGGTTATCAGAGGGTCGGCAGTTGGTAATCTAGTGTCACTTGTTTCTCATGAGGATTCCCCATCTAGAAAGAAGGGTGTGCTACAGGAACCTATTTTTGAAGAGCCTCTTCAATTGTGTCTGATTTCTCATTCTTTAGGTTGTTTAGTTGTATACCAATAGTGTGGACGGCTCATGAATTTAAAGACATCTTTTTGAAATCCTCAAAAGACCTTCCATCATTATGGCAGCTTGGGTCATCTAAGTAAGATTTTACAGAAGCATTTTCCATATAATACATTTTTATCTACGGATTCTAGCACCTGACTATGATGCACGAGATGCTTTAGTCATCAGGGCTCCCACCACAAGCCTCGGAGTGGAGCTCGCTTATATTTTGGCATCACCAGGGGATGTGAAATAACATGGACTAGTTTTTGTCATATATGTTGGGGTGGAAATGAATAAATTTTCCTTATTCTATATTTTGATGAAGTTTTGAGTACATATTTTCATTTTAAGAGTGTGATGAACTTGTTCTGTTATAATTCAATTAGTTTTTTTATCTGAATATGGATATCAAAATTTTTAATTATTTTTTTATTGTGTTTAACCCTTATACAGGTTAATTTGGGTTTTAGTTTCCAGTTGTGCTTGTTTGGAACTTTTGAGCCCTATAGAGTGTTGAATTGTAGCTTGTGTCCATGTTCATTGTCTTGTTCTAGTTCATCCAATGGACTTTCCCTTATATGGTGGTATAGTGTGTGTGTGAAATTTATATCACTAGTGGTGTCGTAGTTTTACTTGTGCCATGTAAATTGTATGCGGTTTATGCAGGGACTTCTCGCATTGGATGGACCGGGGTAGAGTGTTTGGGGTTTTCATGTTGGTGTTATCAAGTTGGGAGGTTTAAATGTTGTTTATATTAGTTGATTTTATATTGTGGGGATAAACCCATTGTGTAATCCCCTCATTCTTGGGTTGTGGTTTCATTTTGATCGGCCGACTGTGACATATGAAGTGAATAGTCACCCTGAGGTTCAAGGTTTCTCCCATTTTTGGTTAGGCATGAATGGTATTTTTTTGTTTATTTTTGTATTGGTGAGTCTCTAGGGGTAGAATGTGTCTATGGTGGGGAGAAATGTCACTCCCTGACCTTGGATACTCTATTATTTTATTCTTTTCTTGGTATTAGATATTTACAGTTGAGGATCAGGTTTAGGCTCGGTTAAAGTTTTCGAGTTTATGGATGATTGGGTGGATTTAAAACTGTGTGTGGGCTCTGCATGGTTAGTGGAAACCAAGATTATCAGCCAAGGTACTTGTGAGGCAGATTCAAGATTCATCCATAAGCAACTTCATGGTTTGTGTATGGTTGCACAAATGGTGTGGGTTAGTCGTGCAGTCAGTTCCAACTTAGGCAGAGGCTACTACACGGTTGTCACACGGTTTATTAAACCATGAGGTCAAACCATGCTATTGTTCCAGATCATTAAAATCTTTAAAACCCATTTCCTCTCTATCTCCATTTTATCGAAAAAACAATCTATCCTCCATTGGTTCATTTTTGGCACATGAGAGGGTTCCTAAATAATCTCCTCATTAGATCTCCTCCCTCCATGGATCAAACTCCATGTTTCCAAGATATGTTTCTTAGTGTGTTGGCCCCTCTTTACTCCTCTATCTTCCCTTTTATCTTGGTTTATTGGTTGTCCTTTTGGGGTTTCCCATTTTTATGAACCCTAAGGGATAGGTTTGATGTTTTTCTCAATTTTCGTAATGTTTATAGTGTACAGATTCATCTCGGTAGTGTTCTCTTCCTTCTCCAAGATATTGTTTTCATCATCACCCCATTAAGGTAGGTGTCTCCATGATTTTCTGTTCTGATGCGTTCTGTTGATTCTTCGGTTTTATCAATTTATTTTTAAATATGATTCACACCATTATAAAGAACATGTTTAATTTATTATGGTGTTTTCTTATTGGTATAAATTATTAAAAATAAGTATCAATGTTATCCTTGAAATATGCCTAAGCATGTGTTCAGTTCAGGTGTTCTTTGAAATTCTATGTGTTTATCTAAAATGAAATTGGGTGTCGTGTGAAGTTTTTTGCCTCATTTTTGTTACGATAATATCATTTTATATTGAGTTTGAATTTTTTTTGAATCGATAATTTTTATTTCATGATGGTTGTGGTAAAAAATGTTCGAATGATTATCATGGTTTTTAGAAAAGGTTTACTTATACTCTTCAAATCACGTAAACATATTGGGTTTGGTTTAAATAAAGTGATGTTCTTGAAAATTATTTCTAAATAGTTTCATGTACATATATAGTGTCTCATTGGATGTTGGCACATCTATTGGTACATGGAGTGGACACATGGATGAGATTCAAAATGATGATGGCATTGGAAATGGTTTTCTCCTTGAACATTGGTTTTTCTAAAATGGTTTTTCATCTTCTCTTCCTTACCCTTTTTATAAAACTGTTCCATGATTCCCAAATGGTACAAAAGTGGTTCTTAAATTGTATTTTGATGTATAGACCACATAGCCCATTAAGATAGGTTTTTTCTAAAATGTATGAAATCCTATTTGGAACTTTTGAGATATTTTATCTGTTATATTTGTGGTTTTGGAAATGGAATGTGGTTTTAAGGGTTTGAATGCTCGATTGGAAACTTTGGATGTTTTTATAATTATTTTATAAGCTTTTGAGATATGAAATCCTGATTTCCACCTTCGATAATATATATATATATATATAGTGGGAACTTCTATTGGGGATTTCACTCTATGGGTTATCGTATAGGTGGTGTTCATGTTTAGTGTAGGAAACATTGGTGACAGCATGTAAGGTGAGTCATGCATGCAAGGTAATTCTACTTACATAGTATACTCTTACCATCAGTTTCGTGGGAATCTATTTGAGGGTCTAGTGATGGTTTTAGATCAATCTCGATTAGACGGGTTAGTACCCACTATATTTATTTTGAGGCTAGGAGGTTCTGAACCGTATACATCCTAGGATCTCTCAAGGGATATTTTGGAAATACCATGGTCACTAAATTTTATTTTCCTCCTTAATTATTATTGTAATTGGTTTCCATTTTTCACTACATATTTATTTTTATCATAACCTCGTATTTTTTCATTGATATTGGTTTGGGTTTTGGTTTCCAAAATGATAAAATGTATTGAACTAATGAAAATGTGGAATTTAGTATTTTTAAATCATTGTAACATGGATTTAAATTGATACCCAACACTATTATACATCCCCTGGGGATCGTGAATGCCCTTTAGGAAATGTCTCGGACTAGTTCGGGTGTCTATTAGGATGGCATCCAATCTTGGTTCATGACATAATTGTTTATCAATTTTTTAGAAATAATGATTCAATATTTTGAAGGTAAAATATATTTTTTTTTCATAAAACAATTTTTATAGGTGAAATTTTATTTTCTTCAATTGATTGAATTTTTCACTATTAATAAATTATTATAACGAAAATGTATATTTTTAATGAATAAAAATGCATTCAATTATGGTAATTATGAATGAAATGAGTATAAAGATACTGTATGATTTAAAAAATCTTTTTCATAAAAAATGTTGTTTGTAGCATTTTGTGCATACCAAATTTTAAATTTTTTCCACATTTGGATATTTTATTTTATTAATATCATTCCATTTTTTGAAATAATAAGTTCAAATTTATAAATGTATACATTTTTAAAAAAAAATTGTTATGTTTTACTTTTAAAATAAAAAGTGGAAATAACGATTATCATTAAAACTCTCTTATCATTCCAAGAATTTACAAAGTTTCATTTTGTTTTAAAAAATTTCAAAGTAACAGTAGTCCATGTATGTTATCAATAATCTAATTAAGTTCATTTGAATTGATTTTAATCATGAGTTTTGTAACACCCTTAGTTTTTTAAAATAATGATATGTTTGATATCATATATAATAAAAAGCATTGATCTTAAGCAAACCATGAATCACACAGACACATATATATATATATATCTCTCTATGTTTGTGTGTGTGTTATAGTTGTAACCATGACATTAAATTTTTTGGGTGTGAATCGGATAAGCCACATTATTCAATATATATAAATTACCTACTCAATACAAATTTTTTATTTATTCATTAGCGAATAAGTCGTAAATTTTTTCAGTAAATTCATATGATTCAAAAATATGTTTCCATCAAAATTTGTCTTCAATTATTTTTTTGTTTAATATTAAAACTAATTTATAGAAATTTTAAAAACATCATTTTATAAAAATATTTTCATTTTTCAAAACCACATGTCAATATTATCATAAAATGATGTTTTTATATTTTTCTAAAATGATTGAATTTTCAATGAATAGTGAAAAAATATCCATTTTTGTAAAACTCTCATTTAATTTCATTAAAAATACCCATTATGATTTTATCTTTATTTTTAATCAGTATATGTATCCTTTATTTAGAAGTAATCAATATAATTTCATAGTAATCATCTTTGAACTTGGTTTTTTGAAATAAGTTCATTTTTCTAAAAAAAATCGTTGTTTATTTAAATTTACTATTAAATTGATTAATTATGTTTATAGAAAATTAATCATGAATAATTGATTAGATATTATAAAATTTTCTTTCCAAATTTTTATAATAGTTCCCATGTATTTTTTTCATTATATATAGTAACCTTACTACTTATTTTTAACCTTCATAAGAGAAAATCTAGTAATTAAGCTTAAAAATAACATGGCATGGACTAAATAATGAACCTAACATATTCCTTTTTTAATTGAATGATTATATTTCATTTATAATCATACAATATTAAAAAATAATACCTTTTTCCAATTATCCTTTATTTTAATCTTTATAACATTAAAGTATAACATACAATAAAAAATATCCTACTATTTATTTTAATATAAATAATATTTTTTGAAAAATTTAAAATAAATTATTTTTATTTATAAATATTAATTTTAAAGATGATTTTATTTTTATCATGTTAATTTATTTCCAATTTTAAGTGATGAATTAATATATTTTAAATATTACCCAATGCTGAGAGATTATTTATTCAATTAATAGTAAAATGTAATTTTTTAGGAATATTAAAATTAATAAAAAAACTATTAGTTACTATTTTATAATGGATTTGTAGAAATAAAATATAACATTTTAGGGATTTGTGAAAGGGAAAATTTTTAATCTCTATAACATCATGTTGTTTTCAAGGTAAAATTAAATGAAAACATCCAAAATGAAATTACTGATATTTAATAATAAATAATGTTTTATTAAATGTTTTAATGTTCTTAAAATCATTTTTGTTGGCCTAATTAATGGGATATAGTTTCTAATATAATCCATGATCTACTTATGGTTCAATTTCCTTTTTTATAGTGACTTTTGACTCTTTTAGTGTAATCAATTTTGATACTATAGAATGTTTCAAAAGGGTTAACACGGGGTTAAGTATAAGGATGAAACAATTACATATACTTATCCAAATTTTATTTTATGGATTTATTTTTACTCATAGAAATATTATATTTTCATTGTATTGATTTTTATCAAAATTTTCTGGAAAATATTTTATATTAATATAAGCTTTTATGTAATTCCAAGAGAATCTCAGTCCTCACTTATAAAAGGAAACCTCTTATACTCACTTTCAAGGAACTTTTTATAAATATATATCAATCAATTCAAACCCATATACATTACCTTAATCAATCCTCACACTATAGAGTTAATTTGTTATCATAAAAACATCTTAGGAATGCATTTCATGTAAACTATAAGAGGTTCTCCAAAGAAGATGTATAGTTCTTATCCAAGGGCTTTCAATTTATTTCTTCTTAAACCTCCTTTAAATTTCAATCAACCATGAAAAAATAATAAAATAAATATATTCCATTAACATATAATTTATTAGGTTGTTATCATAATTCAAATTCATCACTTCTTCCATCAATTGTAGAAAACTTATCATTCGTGTGTATGGTGGACTACTACCTCACAAACCAATGTAAGTTGTTTTCCATCCCTACCTCTCACATATGGTAATACTTATTGAATTAATGTATATATATATATTATACTAATTATATATTTATCATTATTTAGATATAATAAAACATCTATTATATTACATTTCTATGCATTGTATACTGATAACGTCGTTCATGTGTATGTGTGAACTACCACCTCTACGAAATGATGTGATTAGTTTTCCCAGCACATTTAGTTGATTATTTTTTTTGTAGTTCATTGAAACGTGTGTTCTGTATTTAAGAATCAATGTTTCTAGGTGGTTTCCATTGGATTTATTTGTGGGACTGGAAACTTCCTATAGTTCTTTATCCAAAGAGGACCTCGTTTCCAAAGGCAGGTGTTCATTATGTTTTGAACTTTACGATACTAAAGAACATTCATTGGTGGAGAGGATGGGTGGTTGAACTCATCAAACCATTTTTGGGGGGGAATATTGTATACTCCGTGACTCTCTTTGTGAAATTAAAATATTTTCATGAATCCTTATTAATTCACCAAGTATATCGTAAGTATCCCTTTGAAAATTCAATCACTTTTTAACATGTGTAAAATTTAGAATAATTAGTATGCATTAAAGGTTCTTCATCAATGGAAACATCTATATGTATTTGAGGTTTTCCATTAATGGTATTCTCTAATATACCGATTATAAATTATTTTAATCATCTTTATGATGACACTAGTTTTTAAGCCACTCAGTGGGGAAATCTAGAATTTATTTTCATCTAGCGAGTCGAAGTTTTGTTTTAATCTTGGGATCGTGATCATAAAATGAGCTACCTACGTATCCTTGTGAAAGGATTCAGAACCCTCATAGTTTGGTTCCACTGAATCGAACACATCATACCTTTTAACGTCATGTGATATGGTCCTTGAAGCAGAAGGTACTTAGTCAAAACATAGTATGGGACTTACGCTGAAGAAACCCAAGGAATTTGTAAGGGACATGGGATTCTAAGTAATATCATACCCTATTGGAAATATGGCCCAAGGAGAATAGGGTTGATTTGAATTTTTGGGTTTGAACCTTGAGGAGGATTCCTATGTATCCCATATAGATGGGAATCAAAAGCCCACATTGTTCAATAAATCCAATAGGAGAGTATGGTCCCCTGAGAGAGATGAGTTCTCCCTTACTTCCTGAAAAGAATTACTTGATGATTTGAGGATTGAATTTGGGTCTTGTTTCCTAAGGAGGATGCACAAATTGGGGGGATTAGGGTTGGATTCCTGAGGAGGATATCCAGTGAGCTCGGTCTTTTAAATAAATTCCTACGTATCCTAATTTTAACAGCAATCCAAGTTCTCGTAATTACTTCAAATCCTGTTTTGTGCACATGTTGTAACCATCACGTATCTCTAAGACCATGTGTGTCATGCTCGAGGTGAGAAACCCGAGGATGTGAAGTATTCAACAATGAAAATTTACACATCCAAATTTTTCCTCCATGCTGATGGAAGAGGGTGTGTCGACCGTGGAAGAGGGAGAGTTGACAAGCCTTCCCTCTATTCTATTTACACTGGACAAGGGTCCTATGTATGGAAAAAGGGGAGAAGGTGAGGGGCCTATACTAGGATGGTTGCACAGTTTAGAAATTGGTTGAGGGTTACTCCTAAGTAGGATTCCCATTTGGAATTGGTTGGGGTTTAATCTTAAGGAGGATTCACATTTGGGGTTTAACCTGACATAGGAGTTAGGTGGTGAGGAGTTTGTTGAGGATTGTATCGACTCAAGGTACTCAAGGAATCCATAAGGAGAGTCCAAACTCATAACATGTGAAAGGAACCAACTGGAGTAAGTCAACTCAAGGAACTTCATTAAGTGTGATTGAGTGTCTCAGATAATGGTATTCCAAGTTTGGAAGTTGGGCCACATAAAGGGCGTAATGAAAAAATGTCGTCGACCGGATCCCTAAAGTTCGCGGTGCGACTCTCAATTTATCATGGGGGGTCAGTGACGGAAGTGAAGGGACCAGCCCGAAGGGCTGGGGCCGTAGTCAAGAACAGACCTTAAACAGGGGTGCGGGGGCGCAACCCCCATGGTATAGACCAGTAGGGTCGTACCAGTTCTCCACGTAGGTCCCTCGCATAGGTGATCTTCGTAGCTCCCCCACGGAAGTAATCCATGAAGGTTCTCTGCGAAGGAGATCCGCGCAGGTGCTCCACGCAGGTGCTCCGCGCAGGTGCTCCGCGCAGGTGCTCCGCATAGGTGCTCCGCATAGTTTAATGAGTTTTAGACCGTGATGGGACTTTGAACCATGATACCTCATTTAATTATCTCTTCTCTCGTGTTTTAGAGAGCTACCTGAGAAAAATTGGGGGATCTTGGTGAATAAGCTACGCAATGGGAGCTTTGGGACATCTTCCAACTTTTTTTTTCTATGAAATGGGGAGCCCAATGGTCCTATTTATAGGCAAGGAGGGGACCTGGTCGAAAGGATTTTGTCTGCATAGGTCCTCCGCATAGGTCCACTATGTAGGTACTCCGCGGAGGTCCCTCACATAGGTCCCGTTGTGAAATTCTATCTGTCTTTCGAGTGCCATAACGTTTGATCTGTAAGCCTGTTTGGGCTCCACAACCAGTCAAATCAAATGTATTGAAGAGATATAAACTTTTTGATATAGTAAATACATGAATTCTACTCCAATGAAACTCGTAAATTGAATTTAATGTGTTGACACCTTTTCATCATCGATCTTGGAGATCCACTACATACTCATAGAAGGAGAAATAATTCCACTTATTCATCGGGAATGAGGTAGTATTTTGGAACATTTTAATATATCATAAATCTTCTTTTGTTAGGGTGAACACATCATTACTCATACTTGAAAAAATTTTTCTACGTGAGAATCATATCTTCACTCTACGGAAAAGTTCATAGAACACATTTTATGGTGTCTACAATGATATATATAAATTTATTTATAGATATAATATATTTTTTTCGATTTAATAAAAAATGATAAATTAATACTTTCATTCTTTCTATAATGTTCATTGATAAATTCAAACGTTACTCATGCATATGTATGAGCTATCATCTCTTTGATTGTAACATAGTTAGTTTTTCATATGGATATTTCATGGTTGGTTTAAAAAGTATAACTAAAATATAAAAATTATAATCATGTAATTATTTTTATTCTAGAGATTGTGTATTAAGTCCCTCATTGGCATTACTCAGCCTGCTGATGTTTGTTTGGACATTGGAGATGAATTTCTTCAAAACATCCAATGTGAACTTAATTGATTATGTAGTTAATTATAATAAGGTAAAAGAAATAATAAAAATTAATAGTATTGTTAATAAAGATAATAATTAATATAATTGTTTTATTTAGGATGAAAAGGAACGTATATGATTAGTAGAACTCAATTTAAGGGACACATTACATTAAAAACCTCATTTTAAATGTTTTCAAGAGTAATTTTCTATATATTTTTCTCCTATGTCTATATTCATAAAATTATTATATGGATGCTTTTATATGAAGATTAATTAATTTAAAATGATATTTTATTTCAATTTTTAATTTTTCAATGGGTTTCAATTTTTTTCATATTTTAAATGAAGCTTCCTTACATTCTTTAAAAAAGTTTAAATTAACATTGCATTTCAACATATACGACATCAATGTTTCTTCCACCACTATAACTGTTATTCTATTTCTATGTTCTGGTACAATATTTCATGATTTATTTAAATAAAAAAACGATTTCCAACTTAATATATTTATTTTCAAAAAAAATGCAATGGATATGTGGATATCCGAAACATTTTTACAAAGGGTGAAAATAATATTGTTTTTGATACACGTGGATGGGTTTTAATTGTGTTATGGTTTTTAAGAATTGTTTATGATGAATTTTTTTCAATTATAAAACAATTATGGGCCTTTTCTTTATAATCTTAGTTTGAGAGGTTCCGTTATATCCCTATAATGCATTGGGTAATAATTATGTTGGATGTCGACTATATTATATATTTCACTAGAAAGAGTGACTATAAGAGTAATATGAACATTATGAAAAAAGTTACCAACATTATGTATTTAATATTGATATGGTTTTTATGGAAATACTATGACTTCAAAAGGTATCTTAATTATTTTTTATAGAAAAGTATTTGCTTCTTCATAAGGGTGAAATATATGACTTTCTGAAAATGTTATTATGAGTTTTTTATTGTTGTCAGGAAAAAATTATGATTGTTATATTTATTTTAAATTTTATTATGAAATGTTGAACTAAAAAAATTCAGTACGTATGTTGACTTCTTGTGTAATAAATTCATTATTTTGGGCCAAATTGTATTTTGTAAGGTAAATTTTTAGAAGTATTTGGGGATTAATTGGTTTATTTATTTCTTTTTTTATATCCCTTTTTATGCTTTCTATTCTAATACCACATTTTAAACTAAATTTAAAATGTTTTTAAAGAGAATTCGGTAATAGTATGAGGTTATAATTAAAATTTTTGAAGATATGTCATGAATGTAAAATAATTTATATCATAGGAGTTTCATATTGTGGGAAATATAGATATTGAATAGAAATGTCCACATTGTAATGTAATATTTATTTATGTAAGGGCGATGTAATAATTCTCTATAATGTTAAACCATAAACCTAAATAAAATATAAGATAAAGAGTCATTAACATAAAAATAATTATTTTTAAATTATTATGGTTATTTACATACAATTTTGGATTGAAAATGATTTAAAATTAAGAAGAAAATTTTTCTACAAAACTACATTTTGTCACATTTTTTGAGTTTATTTTTAAATTAAAATCTTACACCCATGTGAATTGATTTTGATAAAATTAATTCCATATTTTGAATTTTAATACTTTATATTGGTTAATATGGTCAGCATATTTTTTTATCATAATGAATTGTGTAAATAGTAAATATATATTACCATAGTTAAGGTCAAAAAAGGTTTACCATCAGTAAAAAATAAGTGAAAAGGTTTAAAAATATCTAAAATCATATAAAATACTATTTTATTTCTATATTTTGATATTATATCATCTAATATTCACAAATGGTAAATTATGGAGCCATTTTTTCTTGATTAATAAATTGATATATATTATTCTTTTTAAAAAATTTAAGTGTATACCATCCCCCACTTATCAATGGACACTCACTCTTCTCTCCTCTCAAAACGTAATGAGAATTTTATTACAAAAAATATGAAAAAAATCGAATTCTAACAACCATAACCAAATCCTATAGGTATTTTTATTTTTATAATACAACCCTTATTGGTATTAAGGTTTAATAAAATATTGGTTTTTTGAAGAAGTGGTATAGTTCTTAACAGAGCGTTTTTATTTTATTTATTATTATACCTCTGTTAAATCATATTCAACCATGGTGAAATTATAAAATTATATATCTCACATACATAAATTTTATTATGATTATGGTATAACCATTTTTTATTTACTTGATCATCTAAGAGAATAAAACATCACTTGCACGTATGTGTATTCTACCGCCTTGTGAGATGAGTTTTTTCATTTTCGATCACTAACTCTTATGATTGGTCATAAAAATAGATAAAATAAAAATAATATGATATATATGATATAAATTGAATTATTTAATGGTCAACTAATTTATACATCTTTCTTTACCATTTAACAAAAAATAAAAAAACATCACTTGAATGTACATGTGGACTGCGACCTCATGAACTGATGTACTTTATTTTTCATCACCACCTCACATGGATTTTATATATAGATGGATCTAAAAATATAATATTATATTTATTATATATTCATAATTATATAATTTTTAATAGATACTTACCTTATTTATTTATATTTTGTTGACAGATGAAAACATTACTCATTTTAAGTACAACCTATCGTCTCCGTGATTTTAACATAACTCGTTTTTCAAAACCACCATACCTAGTGGTTTCTAAAATTTATAATCAGTTTAGAAAAAAGAAAATCATAACATGTTTTTGATTTTTGAAATGTTTTAATCATAGTTTATTTGACCAAATTTAACCTAGCGAATTCATTTTGTACTTAAGAACCAATCATCATCAAAATTTTCAAGTTAAACAAAATCTATTTTTTAATTAAGTATAACATGGATATAAGTGAAATTAATGTAAAAATAATGTTTATAAAGGTTATTATGAAATTAAATATTTTACATAAGTTATTTATTTATTAAGATAAATGAATAACAGGAAAATTCCGACACGAGGTAAGAAACACTATACTATAATCCACATTTTAAGTCTTTTAAAGAATAATTTTCTAGATATCATTATTCCATGTACATGTTCATAATTTTTTTTTAATGTCATATTTATAAGTCAAAAAAATAAATATACATTACATTTTATATCAATTTTTAATTTCATACAATGTTTTTTTAAAATGAATCCTTTTAGGTATTTCATAAATAGTGTTTTGAATTTCACTACAAAAAGGAAAATGGAATAATCTATTATAACTTATAAAACATCCGAATATTTTCTTTACAATAAAATTATTTGATATTTGGATTAATTTATAATATATTATCTTTTTGTCCATTAATAAATCTACTTTATATTATACTAGGTATTTTAGTTTTGAGAAATGGTTTTTAAAGGAAGGGTTATATCAATATCAAAAAAAACTTCTTTTGAGTTAAAAAGTACATGTTTATGAATTTAATTATGATGATATGACTTTAATTAGTAATATATTTCATGAAAAGAAAATTTATTTAATTTTTTATGTTCTGTATTGTATAAAAAATGGATCATAAAAGTTAGTTCCAAACTAGTAATTTTGGGTTTGTTAAATAAGATTTATGACATAATTATCTGAAACTATAAACAAAAGAAAGATACTTGGGTGTGTAAGGAAATAAATTATTCTTTAAAAAATAAATTATGTATTCAATATGTATTGGATCCTTTTTGTTGTTATTAGAGGAAGTGTTTAGGAATGTTTATATGTTGAGATATTAATTGATAATAAGATTAAAGTCATCTATAACAAAAACGGTTTCTATATTATGGAGAATGATGATTATTTTAGATAAATTAAAATATTTCAAAAGAATATAACATTATTAAGGATATATTACTGTTTATCCCCCATATAAAATAAATTATTATAATTCTATTTATATACTCAAACTAAACATTTTTTGTATTAGTATATAGTAAGAAACAGTAGGAACCAAATTAAAAAAAAGATATGGATGGATAAGTTTGTGGTTTTCCTAACAATCATCTAAACATAATGGGAGATTTAGTGAAAATTCATGTTGTTATTCATAGATAGCTATTATGATTTATGATTACCAACTATAAAATAGGTGAGTTTCCTAGAAAACAAAATAATAGGAAAATATATTTACTCAAAAGTTCATATTATAAATATCATGAAGGTAAAAATGTTCAATAATCTATGTGTAAAGAATGGGGGAAGAAACACTTAGGGAAATTTATAAAATTAACTAGAATATAATTTATATATGGTAATATAGTTAATAATTAAATAGAATACCAATTAAAATGGAAGAGCTTGATTAACACCATTAAGTGGAATAAATTTTATACTTAGGTATCAGTTAATTGCTTAAATTTTAGGAGTATTATCATTATGAAAATTGACATCCATTGGGGAATGTATAATAAGGAAATATATGTTACCATAAAAATATAGGATCGTCAATTTCTAATTACATTTTAGAATAAAATGAGTAAACTGTGAATGATATATAAAAGGAATTTATTATATTATATATTAAATTTTGATATTGAGGAATTATAGTACATGATTCTTATTTTTGATTGTAGGAATATCGTATTATAGAATAAGATGAAAAATAATTTTTAATGTGTTATGATTTCTTTAAAATAGTTATGTGTATACATATATGGATTGAAGAGTAATGATGTAGTGATAAATTTAAGGATGATAAAATATTAAGAGTCGGTAATTTTCTTCTGAAGTTAAATGTAGTTGGAGTAATTTTGGGGAGATTTATGAAGTTTTCATAAAATATTCAGGTATATATAACCCTAATGTTTAACATGTTTCTTAGTGATAATTTAATTTCGGGAATAATAACTTCATATTTTTTGGATATAAGATTAAATGTACTGATAAGATTTATATCTAAGATGATCTATGATGTTCAATTAATTATAGTTAATTGGGATAAAAGGGTTATTACGTTTTGGGAACATGCATTTTATCATATAGTTATCCTTGGGATAGAAATTTTATTTGGTGACTATGTGATTTATGTTATTTTTTAAGAAGATCGTTGTTTTGGGAACATTATACGATTAAGATAAATTGAAATAATTTTAGCCAAGTGTGATTTTATTTTTTAAATAAATGTTTAATTACATTTTGGAAGTATATATAATTTTTATTTTTCTTTATGGTGATTTTGTTTATATATAGAAATCATTTCAATATTGTATAGACTATGCAATTAAGACATATACATTTTTGGGTATATGACATTATAAGAGATAATGTTTCTTAAAGATAAATATTAAATTGATCATGGAAACTATGTGATCAAGTCCTTTTAATTTATGTGTATTGAACATGGTCAGGAATATTTTGAAAATTTTTATGTTCATTTATTTATGAATGATTAATGATTAACATTGGTTTTTGTTTTTGAGGATTTTGAGAATAATTTAGTATTATTTAAAATTCGATATTATATTACATTCTGAAAACAATTTTATTATTTCGATTAATATATAAAATAGGGAGAAATAACTTTTCATCCTATTATAGATCTTAGGATTCATTAAAAGTTAATTTTAGTGATTTTAGCATGAAACTTTCATCATGAATATTTATTTCATGTAGTAAGATATGGGATTAATGTTTAAATTGATCAAATAACTAATTAAGTAGGTATTTTTTATTATGAAAGGGAATGAAATAAAATTATAATATTTTCCCATGAAAACTATCTTGATTGTAAAAGAATCATAAACCCTAGGAAATATGTCTTGAAATAAAAAAATTATCATTATACTTTAATTTCTGATGAATTTATGTTCTTCTTTATTACGTGTTAATTTTTGGGTTTTTAGTCATTAACATTCTCTTGATTGTGTTCTCAATCACTCTCTATTATCCCTTTAATGTTATGTTTTCCTCTATATTTAAATTTTCACTTCCAACCAAGGATATCTGTAACACCCTGAGATTTTATGAAAAATATTATTTTTAATTTAATTGATGTCTTGTGTTGTACGCTACACCAAAAAGAGCTTGCACTACACGCATCCCTGACTTGTCTTGCATTACACGCAATCACGACCTTCCACGATAGCGTATGTTGTATGTAATACCAAGTTTCACTAAACAACGATATGTTATATAAACTAGCCGTTATGAATAGTAATACCCACTTTCTAAAAAAAATTCAAAATGGACTTCATTTTTGGATTCGAAATATCGAAATTTAGACTAGGGTGAAATTTTTTTATTTTTCTGAAAACTTTCAATTTTTGATGAATAGTGAATGCACCGGGTTACTATTTAAAAACTGACTTTTTATTTAAATAATTATTTATTTTATTTAAATTTATTTTAGGTCAAAATTTATACATAATAACTATATAAGTTCAATTTAATTCATCGGATTTATTTTATAATAATTTTATATATATAAAAAGTTTATTGAACTTTTCACCGTCTTTTACCAACCTCCTAGGAGAATATGGAAATTCACATAAAACTTAATTTTACCTCTTCTGTGAGTGGAATGTCAAAAATCTAAGAGACACAGTTAATATCAAGGACTAAAATGTCCTTCAACGAAATGAAAATAATTTTTGGTGAATAGTAACTTTTTATTTTTATTTACCACGGTTAAAAGTAAATAGGGTAATTAAGGGAAAAATGATATTATTATTACCCTAAAACATGTTCTAATTCTATTAGATAAGTGTACGTCGACCAAAAACAACCATAGGAATAAAATATTACCATTTAGGTCCACTTGGGTTAGATTAGGACATTTATTATTAATTTATTTAAAGAAGGGTTAAAATAGTTAAAATCAAAGTTTAATAACTAAATCATTTTTAATATAGGGTTATACATAAGATAAGGTCAACTATACATATTAATTAGAAAGTTAAAAGTATTTCCTACATAATGGTAATTTATTTATAATTTTTAGACATTAAATAATTTATTACATTTATTTCACAATGATGATACAGTAATTATCTTATTAATGAAATATTAACATAATTGATGTTATAAATCTCCAAATAAATGTAATTTGAGACTTTTTATGAATTATACTAATTTTATAGGTTACTATGACATGTTATTATTGATTTAATTAACTTTTTTATAAATAATAATGCTGTTATGATTTTCAAAAAAATTAAATTACCAAATAGTGTCTAAATTGAAAAAATAGTTTTTCAAACAAATATTATATTATTAATTGTCATTATATTCTTAAAAATCTAAGAATCGTCCAAGATACTTATATCATGATAGGTGTATCATTAAAGGACCACTTGGGGTCTCTTGTATGTATAAGGTAAGTTTATTAACTATATAATATAAAAATACAAAGTGACATGGTAAATGTCAATCTAATTAACTATGAGTTAAAACTAAAGGATAAGGTTAGTATAATGACCCAAAACTATCTAAAATCTATTGGTTGAGAATATTTAGACCCATCCCCACCTTATATTCTAAATAAATCAATTTGGAGCTATTAAAAATATATTTTGACCTTATTATAAAATAATATTTTAATTTTTTCCAAAGGTGCCTCTCTCCTCCCTTATAAAAAGGGCCCCCCTTCCCTCTTCTCTTCACAACCTTTTGAGCCTTGAAGCACGGAGAACCCCTGACCATTCCCCTTCTCCACTTCCCTAGAAACATTATAGAGGTTCTGGTTTTCCCAAAAGACCAACTCTACTTCCTTTAGAGAAGGCTTAAAAAAGGTGCGTCGAAGAAGAGGTAATCTCTTCTTCTGATTCTCTCAAGTTTCTTTCTTCTTCAACTTCTTCTTCTTTAGTTGTATAATTATAAAGTAATAACATCAGTATTAATTATATTCTGATATGTTAATATGAAAATGAAAAAACCCTATTTCACCATCTATCCATCCTACAGAAAATGAAATCACCACGTGTGCGTACGTACAGAATACCGTCTCCATGCCGTGGTGTAATCTATTTTCGACCACCAACTTACTTGGATAGGTATAATGGTGTAAATAAATAACTATATCTGATTATTTTAATGTGATATTGATTCTGAAATATTATACATACACTTCAATACAATTTCATGATCATGGGAACGGTATCATTACTTGTGCGTATGTACGGACTACCGTCTCCACGACGCGATGAGATTAATTCTCCATGTTAACCATTCATGAATGATTATAAAGTATATATAATAAGTAATAATGAAATATATGACATAATAATGATTCTAGAATTATGTATATATATATATATGTATATCATCTAGTTAATTCCATTCAATTCAATAAGGAAATGAAAACAGTATTCATGGGTACGTACGGCCTACCGTCTCCATGAACGGTGTATTTCATTCCATTTATCGATCTATATTATATATATGTATATGCTGAATATATATTATATATAAATCATGTTTTACATTATGGAATTATTTAAATCCGTATATAAGTAATAATATCAAGAACAATAAGTCCAAACACGTACGATAAATAAAATGATTTTACCCAAAATGCTGCTTTAACATGAAATTTACAAAACAAAGTGTAATATAAAGTCATAAGTGAACCATTTATGACATAATAACAATGAATATGATTTTGTAATAAGTCAATGACATTATTTATATCATTATACAATTGGTTCGGATACATACGAAGCATATTGGACCTGAGGTAAGGGATAATTTTTCATCATTCTTATCCGATATTGTTATTCGTAAGTATTTACTAGGGTTATTATTATCATCCATGCCCATGTTTTCTGACAATGTTTTCATGTATTTTTAAAATCTTTTTTTACCCATTTTTTACTTTTACTACATAGTATGTAAAGAATCTTTCTTTTGATCACCATACGAGGTAATTTTTGACTTTTCCGACAAAAGTACGAGAAAAATGTTATTTTTAACTTATACGGCGTGAACAAATTTTTATGGTTTCATAATGCATCATTTTCATGAAGCTTACTCTACAAGATTTTATAACTATTTTCAAGAAAAAAATTTTCTTTTAAAATTTCATTGAATTTTGTGAAAGGAAAATGATTTTGAAGAGGAAAGGATATTTTCCTCAATAATACATTTCAAGTGTTTTATCAAAACCATTTTCCATCTAAGATGACATTACTTCATATGTGTATGTTTCAAGTATAATGTCTCTATGATTTACATAGTTTCACTTTTCTTGTGATGAAATATCCATTTGTTTTATATGGATTATGTGATGATGGGATGATGTTTATGAAACCCATTTTATTGTTTGGGTTATGATGAATGTTTTAAGTTTATTGTTTTTTGGCACAAGTAAGAATGATTTCATTATGAGATGGGGGGACCTATATCTACCTACAATGCATTGGGTAAAGATTTATATCTCATGAGATAGAAATGGCTTGAATGGTATGTTAATCTTGTTCAGTGATACATGACTGGAATGTGGAGTGAACTCGATTCAGAAAGGGACTTTGTCCACTAAGATGGTCTTGGCAGCAATGCCTTGGCTACTATGGAAATCATAACAAGTGCTGAATTATTTCCACAATTACATGATTTATTCCCATGTTATTTTATCAAGATTGATGTTTCTTTATGATATATTCCTTACGTACTTCCAATATTTATGTCTTTGCTCAAGATTTTGATGTTTAGATTTTATTTTCAAGCTTTTGAATTCAAATGTTTATGGATTGTTTTATGTTCTCTATGCTTACCCTTACTGAGCATTTGAGATCACCCTTTTTATGTTTTCTTTTCCCCAAGATATGAAGAAAGGTTTTAGGTAAGAAAAAAAAGGGTAATGTCTTTATGGGATAAGATTAAGATCTGTCACCACGATTAGAAGATTAAATTCTGAGTTTCCAAAGACACTAAACTATTACGGTCCTTGTGTGTCTGTGTTTGTTGTGTATTAACTATTCTGCAAAATTAATGTAATGTCCATGTACATCAAGCTTTGGGTCTCTACAGTTGGTATTAGAGGAATGGTTTAGTCAACCCTTGAAACTAGGATGCGAGAACTTTAGTGAGATCCCTAGAGATATTTCTAATGTATGTATAGGGATGTCCCTAAGGTTAAGTATAAGTGTAGTTTGTAGTCCTAGAATTATGGTAAAAATCATAAAATTAAACCTAAGATATTAGATATTGAAGGTACTCCCCCTTTATTATGCTTTTTTCCTAGCATGATTTTTTCCACTCACACTATTATTTTTGGGTTTTAGAAAATAGATGGAAACCGGAAGATTCACGATAATGGAGGATATGATGGACAATGGAATGATATTCTTCATGACATACCTAATGAAATTGAATTTGGAAGTCAAAACATCGTTATTAAGCCTAATGAGCAATATCATAATGTGATCAATAATCTCAACTTTGGTAAGATTCCGGACTCAGCTAATAAGAGAAATATGGAGTGTCATGATGATCATAGAGGAAAGAAAGTTCAATTTTCCTTATGTAAGTCATGTGGGAAGAGGCATCAAGGGGAATGTTTCAAAGGAATTGGAAGATGATTTGGGTGTGGAAAAGAAGGACACAAAGCTAGTAATTGCAAAGGAAAAGGATCAGTTAACACAATGGACAAGGATAATGGTATTGCTAATACATCAACAATGGTTAAATGCTTTAAATGTGGAATGTACGGGCATTATGTGAATCGATGCCCTAAGGGAAAATCTCATGAAGAGAATCTTCATGGTTGTATGGGGAGTATTTATGTTGATGATGATGAAGAGACTAAAAATGATATGTGAGATGAAAGAAGTGCTGAGAAATAAAATGATGAAGATCGGTCAATGTTTTATGAAGGTAGTGGAATGACTGTATGTTTATCAAGAGTTATGTTTTATAGGTAATTTAATGGTACTATGGAATAAAGAAACCTCTAAGGACTGTTACAATGTTGTTTTTTTTTAATTATTTGAAAGTATATGTTTAATGGTACCGGTTACCATGAAATGTTATTCAGATATTTTTGGAAAGGAGATGATATTCACATAATGAATGGATAAGGAGGAAATAATATGTTTGATAGTATTCGTGAGCTCATGAGTGTTATAAGGACTAAGTGATATCATGGTTTAAGTATACCGAATTTTGGGATTTTGGTATGTGGAAAGAGTTAACTTTTGGCATCACTCATATTTTCACTAAGGTTCAATGGGTATTCATTTTTCAAGAGAATACATGATTAAGGCCTTCGAATGTTTGGAATGTGACCAACAAGACATATCTTATGATATATGGGGATCAACGATGGTATTAACATGATTTTATTATGAACTCTCTGGTAATCATTTTCAATATAATATGAGATTGTAAAACATTATTTTGGATAAGCCTAAGGATTGGAATGGATTATGTTGTACATACGTTAGTATTGTTTAAGGCTAGAACTTTTTTCATATTATTGATGGAAAGTTAAAATATTGTATTTTTATAAAAAAGGACAACCTGAAGGACGGGCGACAACATGTCACCTCAAACAAGGCTGTGTGAATCGAACCCACAACTGAAGTGCAACAAGCTTTTACTTCCTACCACTGGCCTACAAGAAGTCCCTGGTTAGTAGAAACTAGTTTTATTTTATTATGCAGGATGATATATGAATTATAAGTCCATTTTGGAACCATATCTAATTAATCTCACCATCGATGGACTTATGTATATAACTTTTTCTAACTTATGTTTGAGACAGATGGAATGACCTATAATTCTATTGCATGATCTGCTAAAACTTCGTGAAAGTCAAATTCAACTTCATTTCGTAAAGATATGAAGTGGAAATTGTTCATGGCACGAACAACAGGGATATTATACCAAAATAAAGTAAGCATTTCTTCTAATTCAAATTCCTCAAATTTAGGGAAATGATCTTGAAAACCAAAAAGGTTGTCCTTGTGCCCTTATATCCAATGAATCAGATGGTACCCTATATCATCACAAATTTATGGCTTTCTGATTGTTGGATTTTTCATGGTCATGTTCTCTACCACTCTCCATCAGAACATGATAGTTAGATTTCTCTTCCATATCCATATTTTCACCTATGTTCTCCTATGTGGAAACCCAGTGATTAGTTAATTTGGGTAATCATTATGTTTCATACTTTCGTTTTTAAGGATAAGTATTGGTATTCGTTTTTACGATGTGGGTTTCTATTAAAGAAACTTTCGAGTAGTAAACCATTTATAACACTG
Organism: Viscum album; assembly: GCA_963277665.1. Taxonomy (NCBI): domain Eukaryota; kingdom Viridiplantae; phylum Streptophyta; class Magnoliopsida; order Santalales; family Viscaceae; genus Viscum; species Viscum album. Next base: position 478,301,190 of record OY728140.1, read on the forward strand.
ATGAATTTCGAGGGCGAAATTCATTTTATGGGGGGTAAAATGTAACACCCCGAGATATTATGAAAAAAAACTCTTTTTAATTTCATTGTTGTCTTGTGTTGTATGCTACACCAAAAGGAGCTTTCACTACATGCATCCCTAACTTGGCTTGTACTACACACAATCGCGACCATCCACGATAGCATCTATTGTATGCAATACCGAGTTTCACTAAACAACGATATGTTATATAAACTAGCCGTTATGAATAGTAATACCCACATTTTGAAATTTTATTTTTGAAAATGGACTTCATTTTTGGATTCAGAATATCGAAATTAGACTAGGGTGAAATTTTGGTATTTGTCTGAAAACTTTCAATTTTTTATGAACAGTGAAAACGCTAGGTTACTATTTGAAAACCGACTTTTTATTTAAATAATTTTTTATTTTATTTAAATATATTTTAGGTAAAAATTGATACATAATACCGATATAACTTCAATGTAATTCATTGGAGTCATTTTATAATAATTTTAGATATATAAAAATTTTATTGAACTTTTCACCGTCTTTTACCCACCTCCTAGGAGAATTTGGAAATCCACATTAAACGTAATTTTACCACTTCTGTGAGTGGAATTTCGAAAATATGAGAGACATGGTTAATATCCAGGACTAAAATTTTGTTTAATGAGATGAAAATAATTTTTGGTGAATAGTAACTTTTTGCTTTTATTTACCATGGTTAAAAGTAAATAGGGTAATTAAGGGTAAAAATGATATTATTATTACCCTAAAACATTTATTAATTCTATTTTATAAGTGTAAATCGACCAAAAACAACCTTAGGAATAAAATATGACCATTTAGGTCCACTTGGGTTAGATTAGGATATTTATTATTAATTTATTTAAAGAAGGGATAAAATAGTAAAAATCAAAGTTTAATAACTAAATAATTTTTAATATAGGGTTATAAATAAGGTAAATTCGACTATAAATATTCATTAGAAAGATAAAACGATTTACTACATAATCGTTTTTTATTTATAATTTTTAGACATTAAATAAGTTAATTTATTTATGTCACAATAATGATGTAGTAATTATCTTATTAATGAAATATTAACATAATTGATGTTATAGATACCCAAATAAATGTAATTTTAGACTTTTTATGAATTCCACTAATTTTCTAGGTTAATATGACATGTTATTATTTATTTAATTAACTTTTTTCGAACTAATCATGTTGTTATTATTTTTACAAAAATCAATTACCAAATAGTGTCTAAATTGACATAAAATAGTTTTTAAAACATATATTAAATTATTAATTGTTATTATATTCCTAAAAATCTAAGGTTCTTCCAAGATACTTATATAATGATATTTGTCTCATTAACGGACAAATTGGGGGTCTCTTGGATGTATATGGTATGTTTATTAACTATATAATATAAAAATACAAACTGACATGGTAAATGTCAATCTAATTAACTAAGAGTTAAAACTAAAAGATAAGGTTAATATAATGTCCCAAACCTATCTAAAATCTACTGGTTGAGAGGATTTCGACCCATCCCCACCTTATCTTAGATATAAATCCATTTGGTACTATTTAAAACCGAATATGACTTTATTATAAAATAATATTTTAAGTTTTTCCAAAGGTGCCCCTCTCCTCCCTTATAAAAAGGGCACCCCTTCCCTCTTTTCTTCACACCATATTGAGGCTTGAATCTCGGCCAAACCCATACCATTTCTCTTCTACACTTCCCTAGAAACATTCTAGAGGTTATAGTCTTCTCAAAAGACCAACTCTACTTCCTTAAGAGAAGGCGTAAAGGAGGTGCGTCGAAGAAGAGGTAATTTCTTCTTCCGATTCTCTCAATTTTCTTTCTTCTTCAACATCTTCTTCTTTAGTTGTCTCATTATAAAGTAATAACATAAGTATTATTTATATTCTGATATGTTATTATAAAAATGAAACAACCCTATTTCACCTTCTATCCATCCTACGGAAAATGAAATCACCACGCGTGCGTACGTACGGAATACCGTCTCCATGTCGTGGTGTAATCTATTTTCGACCACCAGCTTACATGGATGGGAATAATGGTGTAACTAAATAACTATATATGATTATGTTAATTTGATATTGATTATGAAATATTATAAACACACTTCAATACAATTTCACGATCATGGGAATGGTATCATCACTCGTGGGTACGTATGGACTACCATCTCCACGACGCGATGAGATTCATTCTCCATGTTAACCATTCATGAATGATTATAAAGTATATATAATAAGTAATCATGAAATATATGACATAGTAATGATTCTGGATTTATGTATATATATATTTATGTCATCTACTTAATTCCATTCAATTCAATAAGGAAACAAAAACAGCGTTCATGGGTACGTACGGCCTACCATCTCCATGAACGGTGTATTTCATTCCATTTATCGATCTATCATATATATATATGTATATGATGAATATATATTATATATAAATCATGTTTTACATTCTAGAATTAAGTAAATCAGTATATAAGTAATAATATCAAGAACAACAAGTCCAAACACGTGCGATAAATAAAACGATTTTACCCAAAACGCTGCTTTAAAATGAAATTTACAAAAGAACGGGTAATATAAAGTCATAAGTGAACCATTTATGACATCATAACAATGAATATGATTCTGTAATAAGTCAATGTCATTATTTAAATCATTATATTGGAGGTTTGGATCCGTACGAAGCATATTGGACCTAAGGTAAGGGATAATTTTGCAATCTCATTTTTATCAGAGATTGTTATTCGTAAGTATTTACTAGGGTTATTATTATCATCCATGCCCATGTTTTCTAAAAATGTATTCATGTATTTTTAAATTCTTTTTTTACCCATTTTTGACTTTTACTACTGTCACGACCCATCCTTGGGGCTCGTGTCGTGACTACCCCAAGCCCGCCTTCCATAGGCTAGGGGCTGGCGACTAGCACCAAGGCGTAAATCCCGAAAAAAGGGAAGGCATTGCCTTTGTAAAGTAAACAAGCACCACAGAGTAAGAAAGCGGAACAGTAAACACTATGTAAATGTGGGTACAACAGTAAGTGCGGAAAAGTAAACGGGGCAGGAAATACAAGCCCAACTGTAAAGTACAACTGAAAGGGGGAAAATAGCAACTGAAAAAGTAAAGCCGCAATGTCGAGCCGTCCTCTGGAAGTCCCACCTGAAAGGTGGGTACAGAAAGCCTCCACTGCTCCTCAGGTCTAGCCTACCGCACCGAGTACAGCTCGCCCAGTGGTCCACCTCTAGGTGTCGTCCTGCTCCGCAAGCCTCCACCACGATCAGTGTTGTCCATCGTCTGCAACCAACACAACGTAGTGTGGGTATAGCCCGTGCAGGGGTGAGTATAAACTACTCAGTAGGGACCCCAATACCCCCTAAGGTCTCCCGAAATCCACATAGGATAATCCACAAGGGAAAGATACAATCACGAAGTAACAACCGACACTGCTTAGGAATATGCCCATACATATACCTAAGTCACCAATTCCCGTTAGGCTCCAACATCTGAGCCCAAGCACAACTCAGTCCACATAGGAAAGAAAAACATAAAATCCACACAGGATAGCTCAACACAATCCACGAAGGAAAGTAAAACGTAAATCCACACAGGATAGCTCAACACAATTCACAAAGGAAAGTAAAACAGAGTTTCATCTCACACAGGTATAATTCTTAGGATGACGATAAAGATGATCACTGATCCATCTAAGTCATCGGACCCACAAAGGATCGATAGGTACTAACCCCCGCAAAGACCCACACAGGATCGAGCCCACACAGGACCTGTAAGCGCTGGCTCACACAGAACCGCTGAGCGCTGACCCATACAGGATCGGACCCACACAGGATCGAGCCCACATAGGACATATAGCACTGACCCACAAAGGATCGCTGACTGTTGTAGTCGTCATCGTCGAATCCACTGAGGATCTCTGCACATTCGTCGTCGCAGTCACAGTAGCAGTCGCAGCCAGCTCTAGGGTTCCCGCACATAGCAAGCTTGTTCGGGAGGATCCGCTCCACGAGCCGAGAGGCTGATACATCAACTTACACATAGTCCGGAGTTGATGTATCCAAATGTTTCCTATCGACAACAGGAACTCAACGTCGCAGACGGCGCGTCAATCAGACGCCCGGTCTGAGAGTTATTGTCTTTTTCGTCCCAGGGGCCCGGTTGGTTTTTAAGGAAAAACCGACCCGACCATACTCCACCTACGTCCAAACCTCCTGCGGAGTATGCCAAAAGATCCGTCTCACTTAGAGAAATTCAACGAAGTTGACGGCACGTCAATCGGACGTCCGTAGCTCAAGATATGAGCGTTTCCGCTCCGAAGGCCTGGTTGGTTTCGTGAACGAACCAACCCGGCCGAACCCAAAGTTTTCTGAAAACTTGAGTGCGATATACCGAAATGACTGTCTCGATCCAAGGATCGCATCGCCGCTGACGGCGCATCGTTCGGAGGCCCGTAGCTCAAGTTACAGGCAAAAGACCGAAAACGGTCCGAAGACGGGGGGGTATGGGCTAGAACCGACCCGGCCCAACCCCCTGGGTCGGCCCGAACCGGGTCGACCCGACCCGGGTCTGGGTCGGACCCGGTTCGGCACGGCCTGGCCAGGCCAGGGCGCGACCCGGCCGGTTGGGCCAGCCCGGCTCGGCTCGGTCGAGCGGCCGAGCGTGGCAGCTGTGGGGCGCTGCCCCGCGGGTTGGAAGTGTCGCGGCCCCGCGTGGGGCCACGCTGGAGTCAACGAATGCGGCTATGTGGCGTCCCGTGCATGAGAGCCGGACCCGCAGGGCCGCGGGTCTGCTGGTTGCCGCCGACGCCGCCGGAGGCTTCCGCGGGCCACCGGAGTTGCTCCGGTGGTCCGTTTTCCTTCCCGTCTGCGCCGCTATTCCTCCCGGGTTCTGTTCTTCACTACAGGATCATTTATTCTCCTCTGCGGCACGTTTCATCGTCGCTCGCCATATCCACACAACAAGGAGGAACTGCGGAGGGTTGTCGGGTCGTGTTTGTTTGGCCCGCACCCTCCGCGTTAGATGATAACACTTGGGAGGATTAATCAACACAAAGAAAAATAACCAATAATAATTCTAATAAATTAAAATTGTTCTTATGAGACTGGGTTCTTGTTTTAAAAGAAACAATCACGGAAAATAAAGTATTGTTCTCGAATAAAAACCCTTACCATGTCAAGTCGTCGCATGCACGTTCTTTACGGAATTGCTCGTCGCGGAAGGAGGGGATCGTCGCGTCGTCGCTGTATCCGGCGTTGCGTCGACGAACTCCGAGGACCAAGAAACAACAGGTTTAATTAATAATAATTAAATCCATATTGCTATTTTATTCCATAAATAAAATTTAAAAAAAAAATCGCAACCCCCTACCTTGTCACTGCCGATCGATGGTTGTCGTGGGGGTGGATTGTCGCGGAAAAACGTCGCGGAAGAAGAATCGTCGGCGTCGCGGAAGAAGAATCGCATGCGCGTTCTTCGCGTTCTTCATGTTCTTCGCGTTCTTCGCGTTCTTCGCGAGGGAGGATGAAGAACACTTGGTTTCTGTCAAATCCTCTCAACGAACATTTTTCCAGAAGTCGTGCGTTGGTCTTATTTTATTATTACGCCAACGGATTTCAAACAGGTTAAGAAACGAATAAATTAATTCATAGAATTAATTCAACGAAGAAAACTGCCCAATTAATTCAACGAATAAAACCGCCCAATTAATTGGTGCGTTAAGAAATTAAGAAAACGCGTCAGTTGACTTTCATAATGACGGGTTTTCACGGGTGCGTTACTTAGAGGAAAAGAAACGGCGGGGCTCGTACGGGCCCCACCTCAAATATTTCCTACCAAGAGGGTAGGATATTTTGGGATAACACCCTATCCACAACAACTCATATTAAGTAACATTATGTGGCATCAAGTGGCTTCCACGTGGCTTAAGTGAAATAAAATAAAGTTTATCGTACAATTTATTTTATTTCTTAACTTTAAGCCCAGAAATTAAAAACCACACCCGAGCAAACGCAACTCCGGAAGAGGCGTTTCTAAGCGAATATCGGTGCTGCGATTCCATCGGTGCCCTCAGAATTCGATTCTGAGCACCGGTTCAAAAGATAGAAAAACCCGCTCGTCCGTTCACTGAACGTACCCAAGCCAAACTTCGGAAAATGATTCTGATCACACCGGGCCTCGGAATCCGGTGCCGTCAGAAACTGAGTTCTTGTAAAAAATCCAACGAAAATTAAGAAAATAATTTCCTTGAATTTTTCGGGTCTTTAAATCACTCCCACCTCAGGGCTTTACATCCCCGTAAAGATACATCATAAACTAGGGAAACAAAAGTGGGTACTGAGCACGCATCTGAGCCTCCCGCTCCCAAGTGCTCTCCTGGAGGTTCCTGTGCTTCCATATAATGCGCACAAGAGGAATCGATCATCCGCGTAGGACCCGCTCCTGTCGATCCTCGATCTCCATCAGGACCTCCACAAAAGTCGCCCCATCATCCACGTCTACCTCCCCATAGTCAATGATGTGTTTTGGGTCGTGCACGTATCTCCTCAGCTGAGATACGTGGAAGACGTCGTGCACCCGGTGCAACTGAGGTGGTAGAGCCAGGTGATAAGCCACCTCGCCAATCCTGCTGATGACCTGGAAAGGTCCGATGAAGCATAGAGACAACTTGCCGCCTCATCCAAATTTTCGTAATCCATGTTGAGGTGAGACACGCAAGAAGACGTGGTCACCATCCTCGAACTCTAGTGGCCTTCGCCTCCTATCAGCATAAGACTTCTGCCGGCTCTAAGCTGTCCTCATCCGCTCCTGGATGACCTGGACCTTCTCTGTCATGGCCTGGACCATCTCTGGTCCCAAAAGTGCTGACTCCCCAGGGTATGTCCATCACAAAGGAGATCTACATGGTCTATCGTACAACGCCTCGTATGGTGCCATCCCGATGGTGGAGTGGTAGCTGTTATTGTACGCGAACTCCACCAAGGGTAGGTGGTCCTCCCAGCTGCGACCATAGTCTAGGACACATGCGCGGATCATGTCCTCGAGAGTCTGAACGGTCCTCCCCGTCTGACCATCCGTCTGAGGGTGAAAGGCGGTGCTCAGATGTAGCCGCGTCCCGAACGCCTCCTGCAACCCCTTCCAAAGCCGGGAAGTAAAGCGAGCATCTCGATCGGAGATGATAGATGATGGCACTCCGTGAAGCCGTACAATCTCCTGAACGTAGAGATGCCCCAAGCTCTCCACTGAGCCCTTCTCTCTGATGGGTAAGAAGTGTGCCGACTTGGTGAGTCAGTCAACAATCACCCAAATGGAGTCGTGTCCTCTGGAAGTGCGTGGAATTCCAGTCACGAAGTCCATAGACATGCCATCCCACTTTCACTCCGGGACCTCCAAGGGTTGTACCAGGCCTAATGGTACCTGATGCTCTGCCTTCACCTGCTGGCAGGTGAGGCATCGAGAAACGAACTCTGCCACAACCTTCTTCATGCCCGGCCACCAGTGCTGTCGTCTGAGGTCCTAGTACATCTTCACCACCCCAGGATGTACCGCCAAAGGAGAAGTGTGAAATTCTCTCAGCACCTCATCTCGTAAAGCGACTGATACCATGGTGCATCCTCTAAAAAGGATTTCGTGCTCTGCTCCAAAGGAGAATCCATCAGGTGCCTGTCCTGAGGATAACTATGCACGCCGCATCTCACAGTCGGAATCCCCACACTGTGCCTCTCTTACCCGCTGCAGTAGTGGAGGAGTGACTGTGAGAGACTGAAGGAAGGTTTCTCCATCTCTATCCACGAAGGATATCTGCAAAGCGGCTAGCTGCTCTGTCGCCTCCTCAAGTAGCTGAATTCCCGTTCTCCTACTGAGGGCATCAGCTACCATGTTCCCCTTCCCAGGAGTATAGACTATCTCAAAGTCATAGTCCTGGAGGAACTTGAGCCATCGCCGCTATCTCAAGTTCAGGTCCTTCTGAGAGAAGATGTACCTGAGACTCTGGTGGTCAGAAAAGACTGTAAAGCGCTCGCCCATCATATAGGGTCGTCATGTCTTCAGAGCGAAGACCACTGCTGCTAACTCCAGGTCATGGGTAGTGTAGTTCTGCTCATGCGGCCTCAACTGATGTGGTCCATAGGTGATCACTGCCCGCTCCTGCATCAGGACAAATCCGAGTCCGATCCCTGATGCATCACAGTAGACTATGTATCAAACTCCCTCCTCAGGAAACCTCAAGATAGGTGCGCTGGTCAATCTCTGTCTCAGCTCCTGGAAGCTCTGCTAACATCTTTCTGACCACAAAAAGGGTTTCCCCTTCTTCTTCAAAGCTGAGAGTGGTGCCGCAACTCTGTAGAAGTCTGGCACAAACCTCCGATAGTATCCAGTTAGTCCCAAGAAACTATGCACCTCTGTCACGCTCTTGGGTGGCTCCCAAGCTACCACCGCCTCAATCTTCGCAGGATCCACTGCAACTCCCGCCTCAGAAATGACGTGCCCCAAGAAGTGGACCTCACGTATCCAGAACTGACACTTCGAGAGCTTTCCATAAATCAGGTGCTCTCGGAGTGTGTCTAGTACAACCTGTAAGTGGTAGGCGTGCTCCTCCTCAGTCGTCGAGTATATCAAAATGTCGTCGATGAAGACTACAACAAATTGATCGAGATATGGATGAAAGATCCTATTCATGAGGCCCATGAACACTGCTGGAGCATTGGTTACGCTGAAGGGAATAACCAAGAACTCATAGTGGCCATACCGACATCTGAAGGCCGTCTTCTGCACGTCCTCGTCTCGAACTCTGAGCTGATGATAGCCTGACCTGAGGTCTATCTTCGAGAACCACCGTGCTCCCTTGAGCTGATCGAAGAGGTCATCAATCCTCGGTAGCGGATACTTGTTCCTCACTGTCACCTGGTTCAGGCGACGATAGTAGACACAAAGTCGCAAGCTCCCGTCCACCTTCTTGGTGAACAATATTGGGGAAGCCTAGGGTGAAACGCTTGGTCGGATTAAACCCTTGCCCTACAAGTCCTCCAACTGTACCCATAGCTCTCGAAGCTCACCAGGGGCCATCGGATATGCTGAAGTCGATATCGGGGTTTTCCCGGGGTACAGGTCGATATGAAAGTCTACCTCTCTATGAGGAGGTAGCCATGGAACGTCATCGGGAAATACATCCGCGTACTGATCCGCCACTTCAGAAAAACTAGGACTCTGCACGTCAACTGATCCTAGGATGAGGCTAGCCAACTGATGAGTGATGGTCTATCCTCTCCTCTGCAGAAGTCCATCCTGTGCTGCGAAGGCTCCCTTATCGCCGGTGAAGGTGAACCTGCTCCCGTCAGTGCGTACACATCGTACCTTGCGCCTAATGCAGTCAATCTGTGCATGGACTGTAGATAACCAATCCATGCCCAAGATGACGTCGTAAGGCCTTGACACCACTAAAAGAAGATCCCAGCCGAAGCTCTCGCCTCCTAGAGTAAGCTCACACTATCGGCACCAGTGCGTAATCGTCGAGTCTGCTCCCGTAATAGTCTCTAGTTGTAAGGATCGAGCCAATGGCTCTGTCGGAATCTCCGAGCTCCGAACAAGGGCAGCGACTATGAAAGAGTGAATCGCTCCTGTGTCTATAAGAACTACAGAAACGGTGGAATAGACACAGATCGTACCTCGAATCATCTCAGGCACGCCGTGGTCGTAGGACTCCGCTGCCTGGAGCTGTGCTTGTCTCTTCCAGCCAGCTCCCTGTGGTCGGGGCGGGCCTCCTAGTGGTGGTGGTGGTAGAGCCTCAAAGCATCGCCCACCACCTGCTTCCCGGCCAACTACTTTGCCTCTTCCGCCTCCTCCCTGCAGACCGCCACGGTCGACCCTCTTCCTCTGCCTGGGTGGCCCCTCAACTGTCTACTGTTCCTCGGCACGGTGGGTCGGGCAGTCACGAGCCATGTGACCCTGCCCGCCGCAAGTGTAGCACTGCCTGCCTCTCGAAAGACTGGCTTCGCACTGTGTGCCTCGCACTGCTGAGCCAGTGTCCTGAGGCCGTCTGCGTGAGGGTCTAGTCCTCCTGGACCCCTGAGTCATCCTTCGACTGCCCGCTGCGGAAGACTCTGCTACGTGCCGCCCCGTGGTAGGTCTCGCCGCTAGAGAAGTCTCAGCAAGAAATCTCTCGATCAAAAGGGCTCTCTCCAGTACTCCTTCCTGGGTCGGGATGCTGAGGGAGATCAGCGATGCCCTAATCTCGTGTCTCAAACCCTACTCAAAGGTCCGGACCCGGAAGAATGGGTCCCGTACCATATCTGTCGAGAAGTGAGAAATATCGGTAAACCTCGCCGCGTACTGGGCGACCGTCAAGCTGCCCTGCCGCAGCTGAAGAAGCTCCTGGATGCGCACCGCACAGAGGGTGGTCGGGACGAAATCTGAGTGGAAGAGGCCCTCAAAGTCTATCCAGATGAGAGAGGCCTCATTGTGCACCTGTAGCATCAAGCTCCACCGTTGTCCTGCTGCTTCGTGCAGTAGGCTCACTGCGAGGATCACCATGAGGTCTGCTGGTGTCCTCACTAGTCGGAAAACTCACACCACTACCTCCAGCCAGTCCTCAGCTGCCTGGGGGTCCGTCTCCCCACGAAACCTAGGTGGTCGCTGGAGCTGTAACTCATGGAGAGCTCCGAGGTGACGTGCATCATCAGCGGTTGTGGCGGGGAGCATCGGTGGCTCGGCGGGTAGAGGTACCGTCGGTGCCTCCACCGTCAAATGGCCCTGTACCGAGGCCTCGTCGCTCGGCGGGCTGTCGTCACGTACCACTCTCGGAACCCTAGCTGGCTGTCGTCGTGGGGCCATCCTGAAAAGGAAACAGGTGCGCCACGGTCAGAACAATATACCTGGTGAGCTGATATGAAGTAATCACAAAGAAAACTTGAAACACACATGCAATCAATATTTTCATTCATTAAGTCAGAAATCAGAAGTCAGGGTCCTGGTGTAAGGATACGTCGGCCGCCGCACCAACACATGGCTCCCTGGACTGATAACCACACTCAATACGCTTAACACTATTGCTTCACATAGAAGAAAGATCAGAGTCTGCGGTAGAACCGACCACCTCTGATACCAATTTGTCACGACCCATCCTCGAGGCCCGTGCCGTGACTACCCCAAGCCCGCCTTCCATATGTCAGGGGCTGGCGACTAGCACCAAGGAGAAAATCCCAGAAAAAGGGAAGGAATTGCCTTTGTATAGTAAAAAAGCACCACAGCGTAAGCAAGCGAAAAAGTAAACACTAAGTAAAAGTTGGTACAACAGTAAGTGCGGAAAAGTATAGGGGGCCAGAAATACAAGACCAACTGTAAAGTACAACTGAAAGGGGAAAAACAGCAACTGAAAAAGTAAATCCGCAACATCGAGCCGTCCCTTGGAAGTCCCACCTGAAGGGTGGGTACAGAAATCCTCCACTGCTCCTCGGGTCCAGCCTACCGCACCGAGTACACCTCGCCCAGTGGTCCACCTTCAGGTACGGTCCTACTCCGCAAGCCTCCACCACAATCAGCGATGTCTGTCGTCTGTAACCAACACAACGTAGTGCGGGCATAGCCCGTGCAGGGGTGAGTATAAGCTACTCAGTAGGGATCCCAAGACCCCCGAAGGTCTCCCGAAATCCACAAAAGATAATCCACAAAGGAAAGATACAATCACGAAGTAACAACCGAAACTGCTTAGGTATATGCCCATACATTTACCTAAGTCACCAATTCCCGTTCAGCTCCAACATCCAAACCCAAGCAGAACTCAGTCCACACAGGAAAGCAAAACGTAAAATCCACACAGGATATCTCAACACAATCAACGAAGGAAATTAAAACGTAAATCCATACAGGATATCTCAACACAATCCACAAAGGAAAGTAATACAGAGATTCAGCTCACACAGGTATACTTCTTCGGATGACGATAAAGAGATCACTGATCCATCTAAGTCGTCGAACCCACAAAGGATGGATATGTACTAACCCCCGCAAAGACCCACACAGGATCGGGCCCACACAGGACCGGTAGGCGCTGGCTCACACAGAACCGCTGAGCGCTGACCCACACAGGATCGGAACCACATAGGATCGGGCCCACACAGGACCTGTAGCACTGACCCACAAAGGATCGATGAGTTCTGTAGTCATCGTCGTCGAATCCACTGAGGATATCTGCACAGTCATCGTCGCAGTCACAGTAGCAGTCGCAGCCAACTCTAGGGTTCCCGCACACAACAAGCTCGTTCGGGAGGATCTGCTCCACGAGCCAAGAGGATGATACATCAACTGACACATAGTCCCTATTTGATGTATCCAAAAGTTCCGTATCGACAACAGGAACTCAACGTCGCAGACGGCGCGTCAATCGGACGCCCGGTCCGAGAGTTATTGTCTTTTTCGTCCTAGGGGCCCGGTTGGTTTTTAAGGAAAAACCAACCTGACCGTACACCACCTGCGTCCAAACCTCGGGCGGAGTATGCAAAAAGATCCGTCTCACTTAGAGGAATTCAACGAAGTCAACGGCACGTCAATCGGACGTCCATAGCTCAAGATATGAGCGTTTCCACTCCGAAGGCCCGGTTGGTTTCGTGAACGAACCAACCCGGCTGAATCCAATGTTTTCAAAAACCTTTAGTGCAATATACCGAAACGACCGTATCGATCCAAGGATCACATCGCCGCTAACAGCGCGTCGTTTGGATGCCCGTAGCTCAAGTTACAGGTAAAAGACCGAAAACGGTGCGAAGACGGGGGGTTTGGGCCCGGACCGACCCGACCCAACCCCCCCCCCCCCTGTGTCAGCCCGAACCGGTTCGGCGTGGCCCGGTACAGCCAGGGCGCGACCCGGCCGACCGGGCTGGCCCGGCTTGGCACGGCCGAGCGGCCGAGCGTGGCAGCTGCGGGGCGCTGCCCCCGCGGGTTGGAAGTGCTGCGACCCCGCATGGGGCCATGCTGGAGTCAACAGACGCGACTATGCCGCGTCCCATGCGTGAGAGCCGGACCCACGCAGCCGCGGGACTGCTGGCTGCCGCCGCCGCGGCTTCAGCCACGGCGGCCCCGTCCAGCGGCGCGCCGAGGCGCCGCCGGAGGCTTCCGCGGGCCACCGGAGTTGCTCCGGTGGTCCGTTTTCCTTCCTGTCTATGCCGCTGTTCCTCCCAGGTTCCGTTCTTCACTGTGGGATCATTTAATCACCTCTACGGCATGTTTCGTAGTTTCCCTCCATATCCGCACAACAAGGAAGAACTGCGGAGGGTTGTTGGGCCGTGTTTGTTTGGCCCGCACCCTCTGCGTTAGACGATAACAGTTGGGAGGATTAATCAACACAAATAAACATAACCAATAACAATTTTAATAAATTAAAATTGTTCTTATGAAACTGGGTTGTTGTTTTAAAAGAAACAATCATGGAAAATAAAGTATTTTTCTAAAATAAAAACCCCTACCTTGTCACGTCGCCGCACGCGCGTTCTTCGCGGAATTGCTCGTCGCGGAAGGTGGGGATCGTCGCGTCGTCGCGGAATCCGGCTTTGCGTCGACGAACTCCGAGTACCAAGAAACAAAAAATTTAATTAATAATAATTAAATCCATATTGCTGTTTTATTCCACAAAAAAATTTAAAAAAAGCGCAACCCCCTACCTTGTCGATGCCGATTGAAGGTTGTCGCGGGGTTGGATTGTCGCCGAAGAATGTCGCGGAAGAGAAATTGTCGGCGTCGCGGAACTTGGCGTCGCGTCGTCGATCTTCGAGGGCTTGAGGTTCTTCGCGTTCTTCGCGTTCTTCGCGAGGGAGGATGAAGAACTCTTGGTTTCTGTCAAATCCTCTCAACGAACATTTTTCCAGAAGTCGTGCGTTGGTCTTTTTTATTATTACGCAAACGGATTTCAAACAGGTTAAGAAACGAATAAATTAATTCATAGAATTAATTCAACGAAAAAAACCGCCCAATTAATTCAACGAATAAAACCGCAAAATTAATTGGTGCTATAAGAAATTAAGAAAACGCGTTAGTTGACTTTTATAATGACGGGTTTTCACGGGTGCGTTACTTAGCGGAAAAGAAACGGTGGGGCTCGTACGGGCCCCACCTCACAAATATCCTACCAAGAGGGTAGGATATTTTTGGATAGAACCCTATCCGCAACAACTCAGATTAAGTAGCTTTAAGTGGCTTCAAGTGGCTTCCAGGTGGCTTAAGTAAAATAAAATAAAGTTTGTCGTACAATTTATTTTATTTCTTAACTTTAAGCCCAGGAATTAAAAACCACACCCGAGCAAACGCAACTCCGGAAGAGGCATTTCTAAGCGAATACCGGCACTACGATTCCATCGGTGCCCTCAGAATTCGATTCCGAGCACCGGTTCAAAAGATAGAAAAACCCACTCGTCCGTTCACTAAACGTACCCGAGCCAAACTTCGGAAAATGATTCCGGACACACCGGGCCTCAGAATCAGGTGCTGTCGGAAATTGCGTTCTTGTAAAAATCCAACGAAAATTAAGGAAAAAATTTCCTTGAATTTTTCAGGTCTTTACAACTACATGGTATGTAAGTAATATTTATTTTGATCACCATACGAGGTACTTTTTGTCTTTTCCGAAAAAAGTACAAGAAGAATGTTATTTTTAACTTATACGGCATGAATAAATTCTTATGGTTTCATAACGCCTCATTTTCATGAAGCTTACTCTACTGGATTTTATGACTATTTTCAACAAAATACATTTCTTTTAAAATTGCATTGAATTTTTTGAAAGGAAAATGATTTTGAAGAAGAAAGGATATTTTCCTCAAGAATACATTTCAAGTGTTTTATCAAAACCATTTTCCATCTAAGATGACATTACTTCATATGTGTTTGTTTCAAGTATAATGTATCTATGATTTACATGGTTTCACTTTTATTATGATGAAATATCCGTTTGTTTTATATGGATTATGTGATTATGGGATGATATTTATGAAACCCATTTTATTGTTTGGGTTATGATGAATGTTTTATGTTTATTTTTTTGGCACAAGTAAGAATGATTTCATTATGAGATGGGTGGGACCAATATCTACCTCCAATGCATTGGGTAATGATTTATATCTCATGATATAGACATGTCTTGAATGGTATGTTAATTTGGTTCAGTGATACATGATTGGAATGAGGAGTGAACTCGATTCAGAAAGGGACTTTGTGCACTAAGATGGTCTTGGCAGCAATGCCTTGGCTACTATGGAAATCATAACAAGTGCTGAATGGTTTCCACAATTACATGATTTATCCCCATGTTATTTTATCATGATTTATGTTTCTTTATGATATATGTCTTACGTACTTCCAATATTTATGTCTTCACTCAGGATTTTGATGTTTAGATTTTATTTTCAAGCTTTTGAATTCAAATGTTTATGGATTGTTTTATGTTCTCTATGCTTACCCTTTCTGAGCATTTGAGATCACACTTTTTATGTTTTATTTTTCCCAGGATATGGAAAAAGGTTTTAGGTAAGAAAAAAAGGGGAATATCTTTATTGGAGAGGTTGAGGATCTGTCAACACAATTAGAAGATTAAATTCTGAGTTTCCAAAGACACTAAACTATTACGATCCTTGTGTGTCTTTGTTTGTTGTGTATTAAGTATTCTGAAAAAGTAATGTAATGTCCATGTACATCAAGCTTTGGGTCTCTACAGTTGGTATTAGAGGAAAGGTTTTGTCAACCATTGAAACTAGGATGCGATAACATTAGTGAGATCCCTAGAGATATTTCTAAGGTATGTCTAGGGATGTCCCTAAGGTTTAGTATAAGTATAGTTTATAGTCCTAGAATTATGGTAACAATCATAAAAATAAACCTAAGATATTAGATATTGAAGGTACTCCCCCTTTATTATGCTTTTTTCCTAGCATGATTTTTTCTACTCACACTATTATTTTTGGGTTTTAGAAAATGGATGGAAACCGGAAGATTCACGATAATGGAGGATATGATGGACAATGAATGATATTCTTCATGAGATATCTAATGAGATGGAATCTGGAAGGCAAAACAACGTTATTAAGCCTAATGAGCAATCTCATAATATGATCAATAATCTCAACTTTGGTAAGATTCCTGACTCAGCTAATAAGAGAAATATGGAGTTTCATGATGATCATAGGAGAAAGAAAGTTCAATTTCCATTTTGTAAGTCATGTGGGAAGAGGTATCAAGGGGAATGTTTCAAAAGAACTGGAAGATGCTTTGGGTGTGGAAAAGAAGGACACAAAGCCAGTAATTGCAAAGGAAAAGGATCAGTTAACAGAATGAACAAGGATAATGGTATTTCTAATACATCAACAATGGTTAAATGCTTTAAATGTGGAATGTACGGGAATTATGAAAATCGATGCCCTAAGGGAAATCTCATGAAGAGAATATGCATGGTTGTATGGGTAGTATTTATGTTGATGATGCTGAAGAGACTACAAATGATATGTGAGAAGAAAGAAGTGTTGAGAAATAAAATGATGAAGCTCGGTCAATGTTTTATGAAGGTAGTGGAATGACTGTATGTTTATAAAGAGGTATGTTGTATAGGTAATTTAATGGTACTATGGAATAAGGAAACATCTAAGGATTGTTACAATATTGTTTTTGTTTTTTAATTTTTTGAAAGTATATGTTGAATGGTACTGGTTACAATGAAAGGTTATTCATATATTTTTGGAATGAAGATGATATACACATAATGAATGGATACGGAGGAAATAATATGTTTGATAGTATTCATGATCTCGTGATTGTTATAAGGACTAAGTGATATCATGGTTTAAGTATACCGTATTTTGGGATTTTGGTATGTGGAAAGAGTTAACTTTTGGAAGCACTCATATTTTGACTAAGGATCAATGGGTATTCATTTTTCAAGAGAATACATGATTAAGGCCTTAGAATGTTTGGAATGTGACCAAAAGACATATCTTATGATATATGGGGATCAACGATTGTATTAACAAGATTTTTTTATGAACTACCAGGTAATCATTTTCACTATAATATGAGATTGTAAAACATTATTTTGGATAAGCCTAAGGATTGGAATGGATTATGTTGGACATAAGCTAGCATTGTTTAAGGCTAGAAATTTTTCGATATTATTGATGGAATGTTATAATATTGTATTTTTATAAAAAAGGACAACCTGGAGGACGGGAGACAACCCGTCACCTCAGACAAGGCTATGGGAATCGAATCCACAACTGAAGTGCGACATGCTTTTACTTCCTACCACTGGACTAGAATAAGTCCTTGGTTTGTTGAAACTAGTTTTATTTTATTATGCAGGATGATAGATGAATTATAAGTCCATTTTGGAACCATATCTGATTAATATCACCATAGATGGACTTATGTATATAGCTTTTTCTATCTTATGTTTGAGATAGATGGAATGACCTATCATTCTATCGCAAGATCTGCTAAAACTTCGCGAAAGACAAATTCAACTTCATTTCATAAATAGATGAAGTGGAAATTGATCAAGGCACGAGCAATGGGGATATTATACCAAAATAAAGTAAGTATTTCTTCTAATTCAAATTCCTCAAATTTAGGGAAATGATCTTGAAAACCGAAAATGTTGTCCTAGTGCCCTTATATCCAATGAATCAGATGGTACCCTATATCATCACAAATTTATGGCTTTCTGATTGTTGGATTTTTAATAGCCATGTTCTCTACCACTCTCCATCAGAACATGACGGTTAGATTTCTCTTCCATATCCATATTTTCACATATGTTCTCCTACGTGGAAACCCAGTGATTAGTTAATTTGGGTAACCGTTACGTTTCATACTTTAGTTTTTAAAGATATGTTTTGGTATTCGTTTTTATGATGTGGGTTTCTATTAAATAAACTTTCGACTAGTAAACCATTTATAACCCTGACGAATTTCGAGGGCGAAATTCATTTTATGGGGGGTAGAATGTAACACCCCAAGATATTATAAAAAATATTCTATTTAATTTCATTGATGTCTTGTGGTGTACGCTACACCAAAAGGATCTTTCACTACACACATCCCAGACTTGGCTTGTATTACACACAATCACGACCTTCCACGATAACGTCTGTTGTATGCAATACCGAGTTTCACTAAACAACGATATGTTATATAAACTAGCAGCTATGAAAAGTAATACTTACTTTTTGAAATTTTATTTTTCAAAATTGACTTCATTTTTGGATTTAGAATATCGAAATTAGACTAGGGTGAAATTTTGGTATTTTTCAGAAAACTTTCAATTTTTGATGAATAGTGAAAACGCTAGGTTACTATTTGAAAACCGACTTTTTATTTAAATAATTATTTTTTTTATTTAAATATATTTTAGGTAAAAATTGATACATAATACCTATATAAGTTCAACGTAATTCATTGGAGTCGTTTTATATTAATTTTAGATATATAAAAATATTATTGAACTTTTCACCGTCTTTTACCCACCTCCTAAGGGGAATTTGGAAATTAATGTAAAACTTAATTTTACCACTTCTGTGAGTGGAATTTCAAAATTCAGAGAGACATGGTTAATATCAAGGACTAAAATGTGGTTCAATAAGATGAAAATAATTTTTGGTGAATAGTAACTTTTTGCTTTTATTTACCACAGTTAAAAGTAAATAGGGTAATTAAAGGTAAAATGATATTATTATTACCCTAAAACTTGTCCTAATTCTATTGGATAAGTTAAAATAGACCAAAAACAAACTTAGGAATAAAATATGACTATTTAGGTCCACTTGGGTTAGATTAGGATATTTATTATTAATTTATTTAAAGAAGGGTTAAAATAGTTAAAATCAATGTTTGATGACTAAATAATTTTTAATATAGGGTTATACATGAGTTAAATTCGACTATAAATATTCATTAGAAAGATAAAACTATTTCCTACATAATGGATTTTTATTTATAATTTTTAGACAATAAATAATTTAATTTCTTTATCTCAAAATAATTATGTAGTAATTATCTTATTAATGAAATATTAACATAATTGATGTTATAGATACTCAAACATATGTAATATGAAAAGTTTTATGAATTACACTAATTTTATAGGTTAATATGACATG
This sequence comes from Viscum album, assembly GCA_963277665.1. Classification (NCBI taxonomy): domain Eukaryota; kingdom Viridiplantae; phylum Streptophyta; class Magnoliopsida; order Santalales; family Viscaceae; genus Viscum; species Viscum album. The sequence goes on from OY728140.1 coordinate 478,320,401, forward strand.
TTATTATTTATTTAATTAACTTTTTTAGAACTAATCATACTACTATGTTTTTTACAAAAATCAATTACCAAATAGTGTCTAAATTGACATAAAAACTTTTTTTAAAACAAATATTATATTATTAATTGTTATTATATTCCTAAAAATCTATGGTTATTCCAAGATACTTATATCATGATAGGTTTATCATTATCAGACAATTTGGGGGTCTCTTGGATGTATATGGTATGTTTATTAACTATATATTATAAAAATACAAAGTGACATGGTAAATGTCAATCTAAATAACTAAGAGTTAAAATTAAAAGATACGGTTAATATAATGTCCCAAACCTGTATAACATCTATTGGTTGAGAGTATATTTCGACTCATCCCCACCTTATATTTGAAATAAATCAATTTGGAACTATTTAAAACCAAATATGACTTTATTATAAAATAATATTTTAAGTTTTTCCAAAGGTGCCCCTCTCCTCCCTTATAAAAAGGGAACCCCTTCCCTCTTCTCTTCACACAATTTTGAGGCTTGAATCTCGGCCAACCCCTGACCTTTTATCTTCTACACTTCCCTAGAAACATTCTGGAGGTTTTAGTCTTCTCAAAAGACCAACTCTACTTCCATAAGATAAGGGTTAAAAGAGGTGCATCGAAGAAGAGGTAATCTCTTCTTCCGATTCTCTCAAGTTTCTTTCTTCTTCAACTTATTCTTCTTTAGTTATATCATTATAAAGTAACAACATCAGTATTAATTATATGCTGGTATGTTATTATAAAAATTAAACAACCCTATTTCTCCTTCTCTCCATCCTACGGAAAATAAAATCACCACGCGTGCGTACGTGCGGAATACCGTCTCCATGCCGTGGTGTAATCTATTTTCAACCACCACCTTACTTTGGATGGGTATAATGGTGTAAATAAATAACTATATATTATTATTTTAATGTGATATTTATTCTGAAATATTAAACATACACTTAAATACAATTTCACGATCATGGGAATGGTATCATCACTTGTGCGTATGTACGGACTACCGTCTCCACAACGCGATGAGATTCATTCTCCATGTTAACCATTCATGAATGATTATAAAGTATATATAATAAGTAATAATGAAATATATGACATAATAATGATTCTAGAATTATGTATATATATATATATATGTATGTCATCTACTTAATTCCATTCAATTTAATAAGGAAACGAAAACAGCGTTCATGGGTACGTACGGGCTACCGTCTCCATGAACGGTGTATTTCATTCCATTTATCGATCTATCATATATATATGTATATGCTGAATATATATTATATATAAATCATTTTTGACATTCTATAATTATGTAAATGAGGATATAAGTAATAATATCAAGAACAACAAGTCCAAACACGTACGATAAATAAAACGATTTTACCAAAAACGCTGCTTTAGCATGAAATTTACAAAATAACGGGTAATATAAAGTCATAAGTGAACCATTTATGACATCATAACAATGAATATGATTCTGTAATAAGTCAATGACATTATTTAAATCATTATACTAGAGTTTCGGATACGTACGAAGAATATTGGACCTAAGGTAAGGGATAATTTTTCAATCTCATTCTTATCCGAGATTTTCATTCGTAAGTATTTATTAGGGTTATTATTATCAACCATGACCATGTTTTCTAACAATGTTTTCATGTATTTTTAAAGTCTATATTTACCAATTTTGGACTTTTACTACATGGTATGTAAGGAATATTTCATTTGATCACCATACGAGGTACTTTTTGTCTTTTCCGACAAAAGTACAAGAAGAAAGTTATTTTTAACTTATATGGCGTGAACAAATTTTTACGGTTTCATAATGCCTCATTTTCATGAAGCTTACTCTACAAGATTTTATGACTATTTTCAACAAAATAATTTTCTTTTAAAATTTCATGGAATTTTGTGAAAGGAAAATGATTTTGAAGAAGAAAGGATATTTTCCTCAAGAATACATTTCAATTGTTTTATCAAAACCATTTCCATCTAAGATGACATTACTTCATATGTGTATGTTTCAAGTATAATGTATCTATGATTTACATGGTTTCATTTTTCTTATGATGAAATATCCATTTGTTTTTTATGGATTATGTGATTATGGGATGATGTTTATGAAACCCGTTTTATTGTTTGGGTTATGATGAATGTTTTATGTTTATTTTTTTTGGCACAAGTAAGAATGATTTCATTATGAGATGGGTGGGACCTATATCTACCTACAATGAATTGGGTAAAGATTTATATCTTATGAGATATACATGGAATGAATGGTATGTTCATCTGGTTCAGTGATACATGACTGCAATGAGGAGTGAACTTGATTCAGAAAGGGAGTTTGTCCACTAAGATGGTCTTGGCAGCAATGCCTTGGCTACTATGGAAATCATAAAAAGTGCTGAATGGTTTCCACAATTACATGATTTATTCCCATGTTATTTTATCAATATTGATGTTTCTTTATGATATATGCCTTACGTACTTCCAATATTTATGTCTTTGCTCAATATTTTGATGTTTAGATTTCATTTTCAAGCTTTTGAATTCAAATGTTTATGGATTGTTTTATGTTCTCTATGCTTACCCTTACTGAGCATTTGAGATCACTTTTTTTATGTTTTCTTTTCCCCAGGATATGAAGAATGTTTTAGGTAAGAAAAAAAGTGGAATATCTTTATGGGAGAAGTTGAAGATATTTCACCACGATTAGAAGATTAAATTCCAAGTTTCCAAAGACACTAAACTATTATGGTCCTTGTGTGTCTATGTTTGTTGCGTATTAAGTATTCTGAAAAATTAATGTAATGTCCATGTACATAAAGCTTTGGGTCTCAACATTTCCTATTAGAGGAAAGGTTTAGTCAACCTTTGGAAATGAGGATGCGAGAACATTAGTTAGATCCCTAGAGATATTTCTAAGGTATTTCTAGGGATGTCCCTGAGGTTAAGTATAAGTATAGTTTATATTCCTAGAATTATGGTAACAATTGTAAAATTAAACCTAAGATATTAAATATTGAAGGTACTCCCCATTTTTTATGCTTTTTTCCTAGCATGATTTTTTCCACTCACACTATTATTTTTTGGGTTTTAGAAAATGGATGGAAACATGAAGATTCACGATAATGGAGGATATGATGGACAATGGAATGATATTATTCATGGAATACCTAATGAAATGGAATTTGGATGGAAAAACATCATTATTAAGCCAAATGAGCAATCTCATAATATGATCAATAATCTCAACTTTGGTAAGATTCCTGACTCAGCTAATAAGAGAAATATGGAGTGTCATGAGGATCATAGAGGAAAGAATGTTCAATTTCCCTTATGTAAGTCATGTGGGAAGAGGCATCAAGGGGAATGTTTCCAAGGAACTGGAAGATGCTTTGGGTGTGGAAAAGAAGGACACAAATCCAGTAATTACAAAGGAAAAGGATCAGTTAACACAATGTATAGGATAATGGTATTGCTATTACATAAACAATGGTTAAATGCTTTAAATGTGGAATTTACAGACATTATGAAAATCGATTCCCTAAGGGAAAATCTCATAAAGATAATCTGCATGGTTGTATGGGTAGTATTTATATTGATGATGATGAAGAGACTACAAATGATATGTGAGATGAAATAAGTGTTGAGATATAAAATGATGAAGGTCGATCAATGTTTTATGATTGCAGTGGAATGACCGTATGTTTATCAAGAGTTATGTTGTATAGGTAATTTAATGGTAATATGGAATAAAGAAACATCTAAGGATTGTTACAATATTTTTTTTAAATTATTTGAAAGTATATGTTGAATGGTACTGGTTTCCATGAAAGGTTATTCAGATATTTTTTGAAAGAAGATGATATGCACATAATGAATGGATAAGGAGGAAATAATATGTTTGATAGTATTCATGATCTCATGATTGTTATAAGGACTAAGTGATATCATAGTTTAAATATACCAAATTTTGGGAATTTGGTATGTGGAAAGAGTTAACTTTTGGAAGCACTCATGTTTTCACTAAGGTTCAATGGGTATTCATTTTTCAAGAGAATAAATGATTAAGGCCTTCGAATGTTTGGAATGTGACCAAAAAGACATATCTTATGATATATGGGGATCAACGATGGTATTAATATGCTTTTTTATGAACTCTCTGGTAATCATTTTCACTATAATATGAGATTGAAAACATTATTTTGGATAAGCCTAAGGATTGGAATGGATTATGCTTGACATAAGTTAGTATTGTTTAAGGCTATAACTTTTTTGATATTATTGATGGGAAGTTATAATATTTTATTTTTATAAAAAAGGACAACCTGCAGGACGGGCGACAACCTGTCACCTCAGAAAAGTCTGTGGGAATCAAACCCACAACCGAAGTGCGACAGGATTTTATTTCCTACCACTGGCCTACAAGAAGTCCCTGGTTAGTAGAAACTAGTTTTATTTTATTATGCAGGATGATAGATGAATTATAAGTCCATTTTGGAACCATATCTGATTAATCTCACCATAGATGGACTTATGTATATAAATTTTTCTAATTTATGTTTGAGACAGATGGAATGACCTATCATTCTATCGCATGATCTGCTAAAACTTCGCAAAAGACAAATTCAACTTCATTTCTTAAAGAGATGAAGTGGAAATTGTTCAAGGCACGAACAATGGTGATATTATACCAAAATAAAGTAGGTATTTCTTCTAATTCAAATTCCTCAACTTTAGGGAAATGATCTATAAAACCAAAAATGTTGTCCTAGTTCCCTTATATCCAATGAATCAGATGGTACCCTATATCATCACAAATTTATGGCTTTTTGATTGTTGGATTTTTCATAGCCATGTTCTCTACCACTCTCCATCAGAACATGATGGTTAGATTTCTCTTCCATATCCATATTTTCACCTTCGCTCTCCTACGTGGAAACCCAATGATTCGTTAATTTGGGTAACTATTACGTTTCATACATTAGTTTTTAAAGATATGTTTTGGTATTCGTTTTTACGATGTGGGTTTCTATTAAAGAAACCTTCGAGTAGTAAACCATTTATAACCCTGACGAATTTCGAGGGAGAAATTCATTTTATGGGGGGTAGAATGTAACACCCCAAGATATTATGAAAAATATTCCTTTTAATTTCATTCATGTATTTTGTTGTACGCTACACCAAAAGGAGCTTTCACTACACGCATCCCTGAATTGGCTTGTATTACACACAATCGCGACCTTCCACGATAGCGTCTGTTGTATGCAACACTGAGTTTCACTGAACAACGATATGTTATATAAACTAGCCGTTATGAATAGTAATACCCAATTTTTGAAATTTTATTTTTCAAAATGAACTTCTTTTTTGGATTCAGAATATCGAAATTAGACTAGGGTGAAATTTTGGTATTTTTCTGAAAACATACAATTTTTGATGAACAGTGAAAACACTAGGTTACTATTTGAAAATCGCATTTTTATTTAAATATATTTTAGGTACGAATTGATACATAATACCTATATAAGTTTAATGTAATTCATTGGTGTCATTTTATAATAATTTTAGATATATAAAAAGTTTATTGAACTTTTCACCGTCTTTTACCTACCTCCTAAGAGAATTTGGAAATTCACATAAAACATAATTTCACCACATCTCTCAGTGGAATTTCAAAAATCCATGAGACATGGTTAATATCAAGGACTAAAATGTGGTTCAATGAGATGCAAAATAATATTTGGTGAATAGTAACTTTTTGCTTTAATTTACCACGGTTAAAAGTAAATAGGGTAATTAAGGGTAAAAATGATATGATTATTACCCTAAAACATGTCCTAATTCTATTGGATAAGTGTAAATCGACCAAAAACAACCATAGGAATAAAATATGACCATTTAGGTCCACTTGGGTTAGATTAGGATATTTATTATAAATTTATTTAAAGAAGGGTTAAAATAGTTAAAATCAAAGTTTAATAACTAAATAATTTTTAATATAGGGTTATACATAAGGTAAATTTGACTATAAATATTCATTAGAAATATAAAACGATCTACCACATAATGTTTTTTTATTGATAATTTTGAGAATTAAATAATTTAATTTAATTATGTCACAATAATGATGTAGTAATTATCTTATTAATGAAATATTAACATAATTGATGTTATATATCCCAAATAAATGTAATTTTAGACTTTTTATCAATTACACTAATTTTATTGGTTAATATGACATGTTAGTATTTATTTAGTTAACTTTTTTCGAACTAATCATCCAGTTATGATTTTTACAAAAATCAATTACCAAATAGTGTCTAAATTGACATAAAATTGTTTTTTAAACCAATATTATATTATAAATTGTTATTATATTCCTAAAAAACTATTTTTCTTCCAAGATACTTATATCATGATAGGTGTATCATTAACGGATCAAATGGGGGTCTCTTGGATGTATATGGTATGTTTATTAACTATATAATATAAAAATACAAAGTGACATGGTAAATGTCAATCTAATTAACTAAGAGTTAAAACTAAAAGATAAAGTTAATATAATGTCCCAAACCTGTCTAAAATCTATTTTTTTGAGAGTATTTTGACCAATACCCAAGTTAGATTCGAAATAAATCAATTTGGAACTATTTATAACCGAATATGACTTTATTATAAAATAATATTTGGAGTTTTTCCAAAGGTTCTCCTCTCCTCCCTTATAAAAAGGGCACCCCTTCCCTCTTCTCTTCACACCCTTTTGAGGCTTGAATCTCGTCCAACCCCTGACCATTTCTATTTTCCACTTCCCTAGAAACCTTCTGAAGGTTCTATTCTTCTCAAAAGACCAACTATACTTCCTTAAGAGAAGGCTTAAAGGAGGTGCGTCGAAGAAGAGGTAATCTCTTCTTCTGATTCTCACAAGTTTCTTTCTTCTTCAAATTCTTCTTCTTTAGTTGTCTCATTATAAAGTAATAACATCAGTATTAATTATATACTGATATGTTATTATAAAAATGAAACAACCCTATTTCATCTTCTATCCATCCTATGGAAAACAAAATCACCGCGCGTGTGTACGTACGAAATACCGTCTCCATGCCGTGGTGTAATCTGTTTTCGACCACCACCTTACTTGGATGGGTATAATGGTTTAAATAAATAACTATATATTATTATTGTAATGTGATATTTATTTTAAAATATTATACATACAATTCAATAAAATTCCACGATCATGGAAATGGTATCATCGCTCGTGCATACGTATGGACTACCATCTCCATGACGCGATGAGATTCATTATCCATGTTAACCATTCATGAATGATTATAAAGTATATATAATAAGTAATCATGAAATATATGACATAATAATGATAATGTTTTTATGTATATATATTTATTTATGTCATATACTTAATTCCATTCAATTCAATAAGGAAACAAAAACATCATTCATGCGTATGTACGTCCTACCGTCTCCATGAATTGTGCATTTCATTCCATTTATCGATCTATTATATATATATATATGTATATGATGAATATATATTATATATAAATCATGTTTTACATTTTGGAATTAAGTAAATCAGGATATAAGTAATAATATCAAGAACAACAAGTCCAAACACGTATGATAAATAAAAAGATTTTACCCAAAACGCTGCATTAACATGGAATTTACAAAAGAACAGTTAATATAAAGTCATAAGTGAACCATTTATGACATCATAACAATGAATATGATTATGTAATAAGTCAACAACATTATTTAAATCATTATACAAGTGGTTCAGATACGTATGAAGCATATCAGACCTAAGGTAAGGGATAATTTTGCAATCTCATTCTTATCTGGGATTGTTATTCGTAAGTCTTTTCTGGGTTTATTATTATCATCCACGACCATGTTTCCTAACAATGTTTTCATGTATTTTTAAAGTATTTTTTATCCATTTTTGACTTTTACTACATGGTATGTAAGGAATTTTTCTTTTCATTACCATACGATGTACTTTTTGACTTTTCCGATTGAAGTACGAGAAGAATGTTATTTTTAACTTATACAGTGTGAACGAATTTTTACAGTTTCTTAACGCCTCATTTTCATGAAGCATACTCTACAAGAGTTTATGATTATTTTCAACAAAATATTTTTCCTTTAAAATTTCATGGAATTTTGTGAAAAGAAATTGATTTTGAAGAAGAAAGGATATTTTCCTCAAGAATTCTTTTAAATTGTTTGTATCAAAACCATTTTCCATCTAAGATGACATTATTTCATATGTGTATGTTTCAAGTATAATTTATCTATGATTTACATGGTATCACTTTTCTTATGATGAAATATCTATTTGTTTTACATGGATTATGTGATGATGGTATGATGTTTATGAAACCCATTTTATTCTTTAGGTTGTGAAGAATGTTTTAAGTTTATTCTGTAGCACAAGTAAGAATGATTTCATTATGAGATGGGTGGGACCTATATATCCCTCCAATGAATTGATTAAAGATTTATATCTAATGAGATAGACATGGCTGGAACGGTATCTTAATCTGGTTCAGTGATACATGACTAGAACAAGGAGTGACCTTGATTCAGAAAGGGATTGCGTCCACTAAGATGGTCTTGGCAGCAATGCCTTGGCTACTATGGAAATCATAAAAAGTGCTGAATGGTTTCCACAATTACATGATTTATTCCCATGATATTTTTTCAAGATTGATGTTTGTTTATGATATATGCCTTACGTACTTCCAAGATATATGTCTTTCCTCAAGATTTTGATGTTTATATTTTATGTTCAAGATTTTGCATTCAAATGTTTATGGATTGTTTTATGTTCTCTTTGCTTACCCTTATTGAGAATTTGAGCTCACCCTTTTTATGTTTTCTTTTCCCCAGGATATAAAAAAAGGTTTTAGGTAAGAAAACAAAATGGGAATATCTTTATGGGAGAAGATGAGGATCTTTCACCACGATTAGAAGATTAAATTCCGAGTTTCCTAAGACACTAAACTATTACGGTCCTTGTGTGTCTGTGTTTGTTATGTATTAAGTATTCCGCAAAAGTAATGTAATGTCCATGTACATCAATATTTGGGTCTCTACAGTTGGTATTAGTGGAACGGTTTAGTCATCCTTTGTAAACTAGGATGCGATAACTTTAGTGAGATCCCCAGAGATATTTCTAAGGTATTTCTAGGTATGTCCCTAAGGTTAAGTATAAGTATAGGTTATAGTCCTAGAATTATGGTAACAATCATAGAATTAAACCTATGATATTAGATATTGAAGGTACTCCCCCTTTATTATGTTGTTTTCCTAGCATGATTTTTTCCACTCACACTATTATTGTTGGGTTTTAGAAAATGGATGGAAATAGGAAGGTTCACGATAATGGAGGATATACTGGACAATGGAATGATATTCTCCATGAGCTACCAAATGAAATAGAATTTGGAAGGAGAAACATCATAATTATTACTAATCATCAATCTCGTAATATGATCAATAATCTCAACTTTGGTAAGATTCTTGACTCAGCTAATAAATGAAAGATAGAGTTTCATGATGATCATAAAGGAAAGAAAGTTCAATTTCCTTTATGTAAATCATGTGAGAATAGGCATCAAGGGGAATGTTTCAAAGGAACTAGAAGATGATTTGGGTGTGGAAAAGAAGGACACAAATCCAGTAATTGAAAAAGAAAAGGATCAGTTAACACAATGGACAAGGATAATGGTATTGATAATACATCAACAATGGTTAAATGCATTAAATGTGGAATGCACGAGCATTATGAAAATCGATGCCCTAACGGAAAATATCATGAAGAGAATCAACATGGTTGTATGTGTATTATTTATGTTGATGATGATGAAGAGATTACAAATGATATGTGAGATGAAAGAAGTGTGGAGGAATAAAATGATAAAGCTCAGTCAATGTTTTATGAAGTTAGTGGAATGATTGTATTTTTATCAAGAGTTATGTTGTATAGGTAATTTAATGGTACTATGGAATAAAGAAAAATCTTAGGATTGTTACACTACTGTTTTTCCTAAAGTATTTGAAAGTATATGTTGAATGGTACTGGTAACCATGATGGGTTATTAAGATATTTTTGGAAAGAAGATGATATGCACATAATGAATGGATAAAGAGGAAATAATATGTTTGATAGTATTCATGAGCTCATGATTGTTATAAGGACTAAGTGATATCATGGTTTGAGTATACATAATTTTGGGATATTGGTATGTGGAAGGAGTTAACTTTTGACAGCACTCATGTTTTCACTAAGGTTCAGTGGAATTTCATTTTTCAAGAGAATACATGATTAAGGCCTTCGAATGTTTGGAATGTGACAAAGAAGACATATCTTATGATATATGGGGATCAACGATGGTATTAACATGCTTGTTATATGAACTCTCTAGTAATCATTTTCACTATAATATGAGATTGGACAGCAGTATTTTAGATAAGCCTCAGGATTTTAATGGATTATGTTGGACATAAGTTAGTATTGTTTAAGGCTAGAACTTTTTCGATATTATTGATGGAAAGTTATAATAACGTATTTTTAGAAAGAAGGACAACCTGTAGGATGGGAGACAACCCGTCATGTTGGACAAGGCTATGGAAATCAAACCCACCACTAAAGTGCGACAGGCCTTTATTTCCTACCACTGGCCTACAGGAAGTCCCTGGTTAGTATAAACTAGTTTTATTTTATTATGCAGGATGATAGATGGAGTATAAGTCCATTTCGGAACCATATATGATAAATCTGACCATAAATGGACTTGTGTATATAAATTTTGCTAACTTATGTTTGAGACAGTTGGAATGACCTATCATTCTATCGCATGATCTGCTAAAACTTCGCGAAAGACAAATTCAACTTCATTTCTTAAAGAGATGAAGTGGAAATTGTTCAAGGCACGAACAATGGTGATATTATACCAAAATAAAGTAAGTATTTATTCTAATTCAAATTATTCAACTTTAGGGAAATGATCTTGAAAACCAAAAATGTTTTCCTAATGCCCTTATATCCGATAAATCAGATGGTACCCTAGATCATCACAAATTTATGGCTTTGTGATTGTTGGCTTTTTCATAGCCATGTTCTCTACCACTCTTCATCAGAACATGACAGTTCGATTTCTCTTCCATATTCATATTTTCACCTATGTTCTCCTATGTGGAAACCTAGTGATTAGTTAATTTGGGTAACTGTTACATTTCATACTTTAGTTTTTAAAGATAAGTTATGGTATTCTTTTTTACGATGTGGGTTTCTATTAAAGAAAATTTCATGTAGTAAACCATTTATAACCCCGACGAATTTTGAGGGCGAAATTCATTTTAAGGGGGGTAGAATGTAACACCCCGATATTTTATGAAAAATATTCTTTTTAATTTCATTGATGTCTTGTGTTGTACGTTACACCAAAAGGATATTGCACTACCCGCATCCATGACTTGGATTGCATTACACGCAATCACGACCTTCCACGATAGCGTTTGTTGTACGCAATACCGAGTTTCACTAAACAACGATATGTTATATAAACTAGCCATTATGAATAGTAATACCCACTTTTTGAAATTTTATTTTTCAAAATGGACTTCATTTTTGAATTCGGAATATCGAAAGTATACTAGGGTGAAATTTTGGTATTTTTCTGAAAACTTTCTATTTTTGATGAATAGTGGAAACACTAGGTTACTGTTTAAAAATCGACTTTTTATTTAAATAATTATTCATTTTATTTAAATTTATTTTAGGTTAAAATTGATACATAAAACCTATATAAGTTCAATTTAATTCATTGGAGTCATTTTATAATAATTTTATATATATATAATTTTTATTGAACTTTTCACCATCTTTTACCCACCTCCTAGGGGAATTTGGAAATTCACATAAAACTCAATTTTACCGCTTCTGTGAGTGGAATTTAGAAAATACAAGAGACACGGTTAATATCAAGGACTAAAATGTGGTTCAATGAGATGAAAATAATTTTTGGTGAATAGTAACTTCTTACTTTTATTTACCACGGTTAAAAGTAAATAAGGTAATTAAGGGTAAAAATGATATTATTATTACCCTAAAACATTTCATAATTCTATTGGATTAGTGTAATTCGACAAAACTAACCTTAGGAATTAAATATTACCATTTAGGTCCACTTGGGTTAGATTAGGACATTTATTATTAATTTATTTAAAGAAAGGTTAAAATAGTTAAAATCAAAGTTTAATAACTAAATAATTTTTAATATAGGGTTATACATAATATAAATTTGACTATAAAAATTCATTATAAATATAAAACGATTTCCTACATAATGTTTTTTTATTTATATTTTTTAGAGATTAAATAATTTAATTTATTTATGACAGAATGATGATGCTGTAATTATCTTATTAATTAAATATTAACATAATTGATGTTATAAATACCCAAATAAATGTAATTTGAGACTTTTTATGAATTAAATTATTTTTATTGGTTAATATGACATGTTAGTATTTATTTAATTAACTTTGTTCGAACTAATCATGCTGTTATGATTTTCACCAAAATCAATTACCAAATATTGTCTAAATTGACATAAAATAGTTTTTAAAACAAATATTATATTATTAATTGTTATTATATTCCTAAATATATAAGGTTCTTCCAAGGTACTTATATCATGATAGTTGTATCATTAATGGACCACTTGGGGGTCTCTTGGATGTATATGGTAAGTTTATTAACTATATAAAATAAAAATACAAAGTGACATGGAAAACGTCAATCTAATTAACTAAGAGTTAAAACTAAAAGATAAGGTTAATATAATGACCCAAACCTGTCTAAAATATATTGGTTGAGAGAATTTAGACCCATAACCACCTTTTCTTCGAAATAAATCAATTTGGAGCTACTAAAAATAGAATATGACTTAATTATAAAATAATATTTTATGTTTTTCCAAAGGTGCCCCTCTCCTCCCTTATAAAAAGGGAACCCCTTCCCTCTTCTCTTCACACCCTTTTGAGCTTTGAATCTCGTCCTAACCCTGCCCATATCTCTTCTCCACTTCCCTATCAACATCTTGGAGGTTCTTGTCTTCTCAAAATACCAACTCTACTTCCTTAAGAGAACACTTAAAGGAGGTGCGTCGTAGAAGAGGTAATCTCTTCTTCTGATTCTCTCAAGTTTCTTTCCTCTTCAAATTATTCTTATTTAGTTGTATCATTATAAAGTAATATCATAAGTATTACTTATATACTTATATGTTATTATAAAAATTAGACAACCCTATTTCACCTTCTATCCATCCTATGGAAAACGAAATCACCACGCGTGCGTATGTACGGAATACCGTCTCCACGCCGTGGTGTAATCTGTTTTCAACCACCACCTTACTTGGACGGGTATAATGGTGTAAATAAATAAATATATAAAATTATTTTAATGTCATATTTATTCTGAAATATTATACATACACTTCAATACAATTCCATGATCATGGGAATGGTATCATCGCTCGTGTGTACGTACGGACTACCGTCTCAATGACACGATGAGATTCATTCTCCATGTTTACCATACAAGAATGATTATAAAGTATATATAATAAGTAATAATGAAATATATGACATAATAATGATAATGGATTTATGTTTATATATATCTATGTCATCTAATTAATTTAATTCAATTCAATAAGGAAACGAAAACAGCGTTCATGCGTACGTACGGCCAACCGTCTCCATGAATGGTGTATTTCATTCCATTTATCGATCTATCATATATATATGTATATGCTGAATATATATTATATATAAATCATGTTTCACATTCTAGAATTAATTAAATCAGTATATAAGTAATAATATCAAGAACTACAAGTATAAACACGTACAATAAATAAAACGATTTTCCCCAAAACGCTGCTTTAACATGGAATTTACAAAAGAACGGGTAATATAAAGTCATAAGTGAACCATTTATGACATCATAACAATGAATATGATTATGTAATAAGTTAATGACATTATTTTAATCATTATATTGGAGGTTCAGATAGGTATGTAGCATGTCAGACCTAAGGTAAGGGATAATTTTGCAATATCATTCTTATCCGAGATTGTTATTCGTAAGTATTTACTGGGGTTGTTAATATCATCCATGTCCTTGTTTTCTAACAATGTTTTAAAGTATTTTTAAATTCTTTTTTTACCCATTTTTTACTTTTACTACATGGTATGTAAGGAATCTTTATTTTGATTACCATACGAGGTACTTTTTGACTTTTCCGACAAAAGTAAGGGAAGAAGGTTATTTTTATCATATACGGCGTGAACGAATTTTTACGGTTTCATAACGCCGCATTTCCATGAAGCTTACTCTACAAGCTTTTATGAATATATTCAAAAAATACTTTTCTTTTAAAATTTCATGGAATTTTGTGGAAAGAAAATAATTTTGAAGAAGAAAGGATATTTTCCTCAAGAATTCATTTCATGTGTTTTATCAAAACCATTTTCCATCTAAGATGACATTATTTCATATGTATATGTTTCACGTATAATGTCTATATGATTTAGTTGGTTTTAATTTTATTATGATGAAATATATATTTGTTTTATATGGATTATGTGATGATGGGATGATGTTTATGAATCCCATTTTATTCTTTGGGTTATGATGAATTTTTTAAGCTTATTTTGTGGCACAAGTAATAATGATTTCATTATGAGATGGGTGGGACCTATATATCCCTCCAATTCATTGGGTAAAGATTTATATCTCATGAGATAGGCATGGCTGGAATGTTAAGTTAATATGGTTCAGTGCTACATGACTGGAACGCGGAGTGAACTCGATTCAGAAAGGGACTTTGTCCACTAAGATGATCTTGGCATAAATGCCTTGGATACTATGGAAATCATAACAAGTGTTGAATGGTTTCCACAATTACATGATTTATTCCCATGCTATTTTATCATTATTGATGTTCCTTTATGATATATTCCTTACGTACATCCAAGATTTATGTCTTTTCTCATGATTTTGTTGTTTAGATTTTATGTTCAAGCTATTGCATTCAAATGTTTATGGATTGTTTTATGTTCTCTATGATTACCCTTACTGAGCATTTGATCTCACCCTTTTTTTGTTTTCTTTTCTCCAGGATATAAAGAAAGTTTTTATGTAAGAAAAAAAGGGTAATATCATTATGGGAGAAGTTGAAGATCTTTCACCACGATTAGAAGATTAAATTCCGAGTGTCCAAAGACACTAAACTATTACGGTCCTTGTGTGTCTGTGTTTGTTATGTATTAAGTATTCCGCAAAAGTAATGTAATGTCTATGTACATCAAGCTTTGGGTCTCTACAATATCCTTATTTGGGAACATGATAATGTGTTATTTTAGGTGAGATTCATATTTACCTTCTCTTATTTTCCAATGGATGATTATTATCCCTTTTTTGTTGTGGGTATTATATAATGATATTTTAAAATATTTTAAAAAAATCCTTTCATTATCAGGAATTTTATCTTCCACTTCTTGAAATTGAATATTATTATGTTTTAAACCCTTTCTATTGCGAAATTAATAAAATTGGAAGGAAATAATTACTTGAAGGGGAGTATAATGTAATGAAATAATTTTTTATGATTTATTTTTATTAAATAATTCATTTCATATATTATAGAATACAAAAAATCAAGCTAAAATAATCTACGATATACTATTATTTATCTAGAATCATTATTAAATATCCATTTTTTTGAAATTTATGAATATAAATTTCAAAAAATTGAAATATATATATATATATATATATTATACCTTAAATAAAATTAATAATCCATTGTGAATTGAGTATCAATTTGTTATAAATGACGATAAAATATTTGAAAGGTAAAAGATATATATTTCTGAAAACAATTTTTATTAGCATAAGGTAGTTTAATATTAATGTGTTAAATGTATCAAAATTGAAGAATTATTATAATGAAATAATTAGATTATATATTCTGTCTAATTAATTATAATTCATTTTAATATTCTTAGTAAGATGTAAATGAGAATATAGTTATTTGTGCTTTAAAAATAATTTTCATCAAAAAATGTTTTTATTAGATTTTTTTTGAAGATAATATAATTAATTTACACCAATTTTAGAAGATTTAATATTATAAAAAATATATAAATTTTGAATAATCATGTTAAAATTTTCCTAGAGTGAATTGTTTTGGAATTTTTTGAATTTTTTTATTTTTTCAATAAATAGTGAAAATATTGTTTTTAAAATATTTTTCATTTCAATTATTTGTGTATTTAAATTGGGTTTTAAAATTATATAAAATAAATTTATTATATTTATATTATTAATAACCCAATTATTGTATTTTTTATCATTTATATGCTCGATTTTAGTATAAAACCTTTAGAATCTTAAGAATACTGATTTATAGAAACCCATATTTCATTGGAATTTATGGGTTTATGTATCAATTTAATTCTAAGACATCCATGAATTGAATTCAATAAATTTAAGTCATAATTAAAAAAATTATATAGTAAAGAAAAATTATTTTTTTCATAATAAATTGTAAAAGCAATAAAAATATATTATCATAGTTAAGGTTAAAATAAGTTTATCAGGGATTAATTTAAAGTAATAGGGGTTAAAATAACCTTGAAACTTTAGTAAGTCTTATAATATGGCTCTATTTAATCACTATATCATCTCATATTCATAAATGGAGAATTTCGGATCCATTTGAATTTCATAAGGCATTAATATATTTTAATCTTTTTAGAAATTACAAGTGTTCCCCTCCCGAAATTATAAATGTAATCCCCTATTTTCACCTCTCAATGCTTCAAAATCCATTTAGTTTACCCAATAACTAACAAAAATACCTTATTCACATCTCTAATCATTTCATAGTGGTGTTATTTTGGGCTTAATACCATCCATAGATCGATTAAGTTGGAAATAAAAGGATGTTTTCTAAAGAAGAGGTATTGTCATAAACTAAGCATTTTTTTTATTTCTTCTTTTAACTCCTTAAAATAATCTTCAACCATGATTAAATAAAAATATTTTTATATTCCATATATTTAAATTTAATTTTTATTATTTTATAACTCTTTTTCATCTACTTAACCATCAAAAAAAATAATAAAACATCCCTCGTGTGTACTTATGGACTACCACCTTACGAGATGATGTATTTAATTTTTCAACCAGGTTTCTTATGGTTGTTCATAATGACGGATAAAAATGAAAAAACAAGATATATATGAAATAAATATCAATTCGTATTTCTAAATAAATATTCAATTTCTTTCTTTACCATCCTATGAAAAATAAATATGTCTCTAGTGTGTATTGGTAGACTACGGCCTCTCCAATAAATGTATTTTACTTTTCATCACCATCTCATAAGGATTATAAATATAGTTATATTTAAAGAAATAAAA
This sequence comes from Viscum album, assembly GCA_963277665.1. Lineage (NCBI taxonomy): Eukaryota > Viridiplantae > Streptophyta > Magnoliopsida > Santalales > Viscaceae > Viscum > Viscum album. Next base: position 478,337,967 of record OY728140.1, read on the forward strand.
TGATAATTATTAAATATTCATCACTGTGGAAGAATAATATATTATTTATATTCATTCAATAATTTTTGTTGAAAATTGGAAATTTTACTCATCTGTATATACAACGTAATGTCTCCATGATTGTAACATAACTAATTTTTTATAACAATATTATATAGTTGGATATAAAATAGTAATTAATTTTTAAAAATGATAATTATAACTTGATTATAATTCTATGGGTGATATATTCATCATTAATTTCACAAATTTAATCTTATTGAGGTCATTTGGACTTATGAACCAAAAATCATCAAAACAATCAAGGTAAACTCAATCAATTAAACTCTTAAGTATTTCATGGATATAAGAGAAATAAATAAAATAGTAAACAAGAAAATGATTATCAAAAAATTAAATAATTAAAATAATTTTATTTTTCAAGAATGAATGTATGTGACCAATTGTACGTTGTTAAGGGACACTTAATCATAAAACTTAATTTTAAATGTTCTAAAGATATATTTTCAAAAACTTTTTCATTTGTGTCCATATTTTATGAAATATTTTCCACGAATTAATTTTTATAGATATAAATGAATTAATCAATAAAAATTTTATGAGCACTTTTAGATTCTTTCAATGGCTTTCAAAATGATTCCTTTTACATATTTCATATAGAATGTTCCAATATTATTTACAAAGAGGAAAAAAGGAATATTATATTTTAATGTATGTCACATAAATAGAATTTTCTTCTATGTTAACTTCCATTTTATGTTTGGATTCTGTTAGATTATTCCATTTTTTATTCAATGAGAAACTCTCTGAAACTTTTTTTATGTATTTTAGTTTTAAAAGATAGTATTTAAAAAATATATATATATAAATATCCAAAAAAAGGTTGGATTATGGGTTCAAGGTAATATTTTTATGAGTTTTATGATATAAATTCTAGATTCTATGTGTTTTATACATGTTATGGTCCATGGAAATTATTTAACTCTCTATTACATGAGGTAAGGATAATGTTATTTGGATAATTATTTTGGATATTGACCATGTCCGTTTTTTCTTATGTATGTGTAATTTTCATGGTTTTATAATGATTATGTACCAAGTATCCTATATGAATGTAATATTATTTTTATTGAATTTTCATTGAAATATTTCACTTCCATATGCTAATATATTGTTTTAATGAATGATTATAACCCTTAAGGGTGAACCCTATTTTTTAATAAATATTTTGTCATTGGTTCTCAGGTTTTCTATGAAACCATCATGATAATGATTTTTCCATTATAATTTCTTATAATGTGTTTTATGTAAAAATTGGGTAGTAATGCTGATTTTATATATAAGTAAAAGACCATTTGAGCAGGAAAACACTCTTATATAATTTTATATTTTTTAAATGGGGTAATAGGTTTTTTTCTTCTCTTTATATTTCCCTTACATATATTTTTATTCTAAACCAATGTATTCAAATTCTTTCCAAAGGTTTTGTAGATTAGTAGAAACAAAGATGAAGTCAAGTTAAAAATCATGAATATTTTTCTTGAAAAAAAGTGTGTTGCATATTGAATATTTATTATTATGGAAAAGAGGGATATAAAGGAAAATTTTATAACTTGTAATGTACAGGTTTTTACATATTACTAATAACCTTTTTCTCTAAAACTCCAAACCAGAAAAGTTCTTCAAGAATCGAAGAAAACTGATATTTGTTTAAATGAAAATATGGGTTCAACAAGGATCAGGTCCTTGTAAAATATTACTTTATGTAATAATTTATAGATTATTATTATTATACATTTAATGATATAAAATTTTTGAACATGAAACCACTTAGTGAAAATTGATCCATTATTTATGATTTTTGTACAAACTAAACAATTGAATGTTAAAATTCCCAATAATGATACCAAAATATAATTATTTAATTTCTTTTTAATAAGTGGTTAAAAAAATTATAAAAATGGTAGTATTTTTATATTTATTTTATATGATAAGTGATTAATATATTTTTTTATTATACAAGTAGTTAGATTTTGATCGAGTAAGCTGATATACAAGGTAAGAGAATCTTGTCTCAAAACTTTTACCCCTTGATATATGTTTCATATTATAAATAATTATTTATTTAGAATGGTGTAGATACTACCCATTTAGTATTTTTTATAATGATTCTTTTTTATTTCATGATATTTAATTCGGAACTCTATGTTCTTACTATCAGTGGTTTTTAACTCAAAAGATACAAAATCTGTAAGGGATTCATCTCAAAATTTCATTCATAGAGACATGTTTTTTTATGAACCTAATTTAATTTCAATTATTTATATATTTTAAATTGTATATATAATATCAAGATATATATATATATATATTTAAGTTATTTAAGAAATATCTTAAAGCTCTCTCACTATGAAGGGTATTTGATTAGAATGTTTCTTAATTCATAATTGTGTTTGTCTCAATAACCCTTCATTGAGGTATGTTTATATATTGTGTTCAAATTTTTTTTATTATGTAACTACTAAAACATTAATTATAATATCAAAAATTACTATTTGAAGTTGAAAATTCACTTTCATCCATGACTTTCTTTTTCATGGTCTATGATTAACATCTTCCCTAAAATATATTGGTTTTTCTTAACTCAATATACATTCATGAGTTATAAAGTTTATACACAATATTAATCATGAATTTTATATGATATACCATATTTAAATTTGGAAATTATTCTTTTAATAAAACTATTAATTATTGATGAGTCCCTTCTTTCATGGAAATAAATCTATGTCAAGAATAATTCTAATCATCTTAAATGATAATTCAACTTTATTTTTCATAATTTTTATTTATGGTAATATTAACTTATTTAATTAGAAAACTAATTATGTTTTATCTCATTTGAACATAATAATTATATTTTACTCTTTTTATAAGGACTTTTTTGTTACACTTTCATTGTGAAAGTTTTTAACATGTTTATTTTAAATGTTCAAAATATTTATTCAATCCATTAAAAATAAAATGTTGTATCTTCAACTCCACATTCATTTTTTTAATCATCATAATCACTTTTTTAAGAAATAATGGAAAAAATAAGGCATAGATTAAGTCAACCTTGAAAATTGGAGGCCAATGGATTCTGCAGTAACAATATTTATACCTCGTGGGGGAAGAGATACGGTGCTATAAAACACCATAAGATGGGATGTTTGAGAATATTGAGAAGCTATTAAATTAGGCACTCGATTACCCACTCACCTTGTATGGGGAAACTAAATGTAATTAGATATTATGGCCTTGCATTTTTATATTAGGTAGATGATATTCCATGTGGTGGGGGAGAGATATCTGATATCATTGCAAAAAAATCTTGAAGTATATATCCATTGTGGATAGAAGAAATTGGTTTGAGAGATAATTTTCTAGGCTCTAGAGAGAAGCTTTCAGTTTTTCATTTTGAGAGTCAAAAGTACTATAGAAGGTGCTAAAGGATAGAACAAGTGAACCTAAACGATTCTAAACCATGCCTTTTCTTCGCATGTACCCTTATTTGTAGGAGCTATTGATATAATGATTGAGACCTCAGAAGGGGGGGAACCCACCCAATTCCCCATTAATGTGGGACTAGGAGGGATGGGGAAACAGTTGTTATCCATAAAGCATCTAATAGAGGGGGTCTCCTCACATTTATTAATACGTTTTATGAGATCCAGAATGAAATATCTAGATTTTACCATCATCCCCCGAATGTAAATTCTTTGTCCGTTGTACCGAGCATGATTCCTTGCCTCCCAAACACACCAGCATCCACCTTTTAGGATTAGCACCCAAGCCCATCCACCTTTTTATTGCTATGAACCCCACTAAACCATTATTGAATTAAGCCTTAGATAATTTCCATCTACATCATAAAACCATATAATTCCCCCGGGGATATCCACAATAATATCTCCCACTCACTTTTGCAACACAAATTCCCAATAGTCTCTTCCTTCAGGACCAAATAGTAGGAGCACATAGAGGGTTGTTGGATTCCCTTGTTTTTAATTTCCATTTCAGTAGGAAGTGTATGATTCTAGATAATCAAAAACAAGAAGTTCATTTATTCTAGATTTTTTTTACACTAGATACAATTTTCCCTCATGTCCCTGATATCAAGAGAGTTCATAACATTCCAGTAGTCCTTCACTGAGAAAGTACCAGATGTAGCTCCAAAAAAATACATGCATCGAGGACATCTCCCATAATGATTTCCTCATATATAGTTTATAGTGAAGTACATAAACCTGCATGGATAAATCATGGGTGGTATTAGGCCTCACAAAAAGTCGTCATCTAGGGTGGTGAGCTAGGATAGGCCAGCACCTCACCCACCCAGTTACTGCCTTGGAAGATAAAGTCCTCATGCCCAATAACCCACTACAATTGAAATTAGAGAACCAATATATGCACCTAGAGAAAAAATTACAAGGTGGAGGGGTGGATGGTCTTAGTACACATCATATTACTATACTTTTTACATATGTGTTTACTCTATAGGGTATGTACCTCAATCACATCATGTGAAAGTATTCCTTGAAGATAGTGCATTGACTCCACAAGATTCCTCAAACTAATTCCCAATTCATCAACCTATCTAGCCAGCTTCATCCAGGAAGCCCAATGAAACTTCCCCTCCCCATGAGAATCCAAATTAATGTAGTATAGAAACATACCAATAATCCCCCACAATCTTTTTGGGAACCTAGATAATAGATATTGTATGCATGGGGGTAGAGGAGAAAACATTGTTAATAGGAGTGATCCATCTACTAGATGAGAGAAATATATTCTACCAATTCAAAATATGACTAGTGATTCAGTTATCCAAACAATTAAAATGTATGATCATAATTTTACTAGGATCTAGGGCAACACCAATATATTCCATGGGAAACTCATTCTTGTGCATACCCAAAAGAGATACAATGTTATTCTTCCTATTCTCCACACACCAAGATAAGAAGAATTTTCTAAAAGGACCTTTTTTTATTTACCCATCATTTTTTTATTTTCCTCTAAGGGATTTACTTATTTGGAAATTATTTTTGAAAAATCACTTTATAAATTTTCATATTAAGTACTCTTTTGGGGTGATTCCATTTTGGGCATCAACAATTTATATCTCTGAGGAAAATTTTGGTGATACTATCTGGAAGTTTTTTGAAACAAAATTTTTATTTCATGGGTTAAATGTAATATGATGAATGAATCCTATTTTACATAATGTGGGTTTATATTTTAGGTTAATGAATGATTTATTATGGAACATGTATTTATGGATGATTATGGGTGGGGTACTATATCAACATCAAATTCATTTGATAAGGTTTTATACCTCATGAGGTAAGGATATTGAGAATGAAAATGATAAAAATTAGCAATGTTCATAAAATTAAGCATGAATTCCTTAAAAATTATCTTTGTTCACAATATTAAGCATGAAGATGATGTATATTAACTAAATTTACAAGATTGAGTGTTAACAAAAAGAATATTAGCTACATTTACAATATTGAGTGTGAACATGAGGAAACATATCTATATTTACAAGAATTAATGTGAACTATATATGTTATTTGGGGTCAAAATGTTATTAATTCCTATCACCATTCCAATTCCATCATTAATTTTATATGATTTTTTTTTCTCCATGGAACATGTGACATCCTGAAACTACTTCAGTCACATGTAACCTAACCTAGTTGGCCATATGTACACAAGTGTGACTCCTCTTATGTCAGAGGCATCCAAATAGTAGTGAGGGTCTATGGTAATTTTTTGGGGAGACTATACAACTTTTATTAGGGGGTATAAAAATACTATATAAAAATAAAGTAAGGGAATAACAACAGACATAGTGGAAATAATAAGGCATTAGAATATGAATCATACAGATAATATAAATAGACATGATCAAAAATAGTGTCACATATAAATGATGATGTCATGATAATACAAAGTATTAAATGAGAATAAATTAATGAATTTACACAATTCATTATCAGTATATAAAAAAAGAAAAAAAAACTATCTTTATAGTCATCTAAATAAATGACCTATTCATATGGTCCATGAATCTATCCTAAAATAAAAAACATTCCAAATCTAAGTGATTCACTTTATATATACCTGTATCCATAAAGTCTTTCCAGGTACCAATCAGCAGCTCAAATAGGGTTTGAGTAAAAATAAATGGGCCACCACCAATATTGTCTGATAAAAATATATTTTGTGGAAATAAACTATAATAGTGTGTAATATATTCATGAAAAAAGGAAAAAACATTAATTTTGATAATTGATAAAATACTATTGAATAATAAGAACTAATAGTGTGAAATATGTGTGTGTGTGTGTGAGGTAAAACAATATAATGATGATGAACTAGGTAAAAACCAAAAAATTAATCTCATACTAGATATCTATGAACTTTGACATGTCAGTAGGATATGAACCCAAGGCCCATAGACAAGGTGTCCTAATCCATTTTGATGATAAAATCATTGGTAAACTTGGTATAGATTTAATTAGAACCCTAAGGATATCATCCCAGGAATTTTATGTCTAAGGAAATCAATCCAAATCCAGGGAGATGATCCAAGTAATTATATTTTCCATCATAATGTTAATGAATCATAAGTTTTAACATGAGGCATTCACAAGAAAATTATATTTACCGAATATAAGGATAGCATACCTCTTTGAATTGTCATTAATGAATTAGGTGGAATCCAACCACATCCCTTAGAGTATTCTAGGATTTTAATCTAAGTCTTACTCAGGGCACACCATTCCTCTCGGTGTCATCAAGGTCTATAAATAGTATACACATAAGATTTGATAAGTAAGGACAATCTCATTTTTTAAATTACAATTATTTCATTTCCTTATTCATTTCTCATACAAGAGATAAAGAGTTCCATGTGATATATCAAAATAATTTGACAATTTATTTAATTCAAATATGTAATTATACTAATAATTGGCAAGATTATCAAACCCAATGGGTGGTTTGGTTTTAAGGAAATGAGGTTAATCATTTCCAATTAATTGAACCCACATTATGGGATGGTTCATGTTGAGGAAATATACCACTAAAAATGTTAAATTATCTAATAAAGGGTCTAGGTCATGGTCCAGAAAATTAAATAAAGGAGTTACATATTTTGGAGGTATTGAGAAGAAATTATGGTGTGCAATACAATGAAGATAAACTATAAAAATCATGAATTTTCGAGAAAATTAATAGAAAAAATTCTTTATCCTGAGGATAGACTCATCCTACAGTATCATGATCAAATTTAAGCTAGAACAATAAAATCATGAAACCATAATAATTCTAAAAAAAATTTATTATATTTGGTATTATGTAGAAAACACCAATGATGGTAATGAAAATAGATTATAAAAGTAAGGGAATTTATAGACATACCAAGATGGATCTGACGCAATGAACATTATTTTTTTTGGATTCCCAATGGAAGAGATCACTAAAAAAACTAAAAGAGGGGGGGGGGGAGGAGATCTCTATAAGGTGAATCTGCTATGAAAGTAAAGATGAGAAAGGGAGGAAAATGGGTTAAAGGAAAGTGGGAAATCATCACTTCAATCTTTTAAAAGGGTCGTATGGTTTGGCCATGTGGTTTTCCAAACCAAATGAACACCATACACACTTAATATCATGGTTCACACCCCTTATATTGTTAATGAACATGGTTAGACAAACCCTATGAAAAAAGGAAGAAAAAGGAGTTTCTCAGTTGTTGCACAGTTTGCACATAATTGGTGTCAACCATGAAGATCTACCCAGGTAACCGTTTAAAGGTACTATTATACGATAGTAGCATCTGCATGGTTTTTGCAAGGTTTGGAAATCCATGGGGGTAAACCATGTGGCCCAATAACTTAGATATAATTTACAAAAATTCCATTATGGTATTTTTTTGTTCCACTTTTGATTTTCCCCCTTCTTCCTATTTTAAACCCTGGTGATGGGCCAAGCATCCATGATCTTCCAAGACGTGATTCTCTATTGATCCTAGGATGTTTAGAGTGTTGTTAGTTTCATATTAATGACCTAGTTAAGGGTAATCCCTTTATTTCTTCTTCTTCTTGATTTGGGTTGGTTTCTTTCTCTTCTCTCTATCTAAAGCTCTAAAACCCTTATTTGTTTGTGTTATTTTGGGTAAAACATCAAAGGAGGTTTAGATAAGGATCTAGGGCCTCTATTTAGGGTGTGTTTTCTAATAGATTGGACTTATGTGGTCTATAGGTTATATCACATAGTTTGTGTTTAGATTTTTTCCTCTAGGGTTTTATTATATCTCCCTTATTTATTTTTTCTTAGTGTCATTGGAAGAAAGTTCTGTATTGAGTATCTATATACCCAAATTAATTCCTCATCATTCCTATTGGATTCATGGATGATGTTGTGACTTATTTTGGGGCCACCCATTGGGTGTGACGACCCTTCCGAATTGGCTAACAGAAATGCAAGGTATGGATTTGACTCATGATGTTGTAAACCCTTAGTGAATGTTTTAATTGGGTTACATAATTCATTATAAGGGTTTTTAATAGTTGTGTATAATGTGGTTAAAGGATAAGGTATTGTTCGGATGGAATCTAAAGGTGAAAATGGGATTAATGAGAATATGGTAAGAGACTATGATTGTGATTGAATATGATTAGTGAGATAGGAATGGGAAAAGGGAAGTGGGGACAAATGGTTAGGGAGTATAGATGATGAATGTTTTAATATATTTTGGTATAATGTTAATTGAACCATTCATTTGATATTTTTTGGATGTTGCGAAATATATTGGGTATTATTAGTTATAATGTAGTCGTTGTGGAAGTTGATAAATAAAAATGTGCTCATGGCCTGTTAGAGTGGGTATAGACATTAGATTCTATATCCATGAGTTGAGTTTGACTAAGGTTATAAGCTATTCCCTCTTAATTCATGGGTTAGGTAAGAGAACAATGTTCTATTACCCTAAAATTTTCATTCCACCCAAACTGAGGCTTTGAGGTGAGGATAATGTGGTTTCTGTTATGTGATTCCTAGTAAGATAGGACTTGATTATCCCTAATGCCTAGATAATATTGAACATGAATAATCCATTGAACACATGATAAAAGTGTAAAATATACTATGATATGATTATATAGTGAACTTAGCATATATGGTAGCATAATTTAAGGGATCATAATCTAGAATGGATTATTGAACAGTTTTCTTTACTTTACATTTTTACCACTTGAATGAAATATATATTTGACTGGATATTTTGTAGACACCATTGGTGTTGGCCTACTATGTTGTACTCACACCATGCTTAGGATTTTATTGGGTACCTGATTAGTTTTCATGGTTATAGTTCAAGAAAGAGGAAGGGTCCTTATGCTAGAGAAGTGAGTTGGGTTCGGTATGTGCGTGTAAGAGGTCTGGGACTTAGATCCAAAACTATTTTGGGGATTCTGCTATTTTCATTTCTTTCTGGGTTGCTCACTTGGAACTATAGCATGACATGGAATATTTACTGTTAGATATGGGTTTTACCCTATTGGGGGTTGGTTATTTATGAATTTTCAGTATTTTTTATATTTCTTCCACTATTTTTCATATTTTATGTTGTGTATAACTCTAAAAAAGAGGGTGTAGTCTCCCCGCTTGGATATTAGACCCTTGTCGTTGTTCGGTAACCTCTAGAATATGAGACGGCGTGTGTGAGGTCATGTGGGGACCCGGCTCGGGGCACCAATTTTGTGGATCCCTAGTCGGGGATGTTACAAAGTGGTATCAAAGGAGTTCTTTTTTACTTTATTACTATTTGGAGAAAACATACAGGACATTAGGACACTGTTGGGCCTCGGTAATGAGATCATTCCTGAGATTAGCTAACCCATGTAAGAGGGAAAACCCAAGTCACTCTAGGTGTGAATTGTTTCTCCTGTTTTGTGTTGTCATATTTGATGATATTTCACCATTTGGTGATGAACATGTGGTGTGATGTCATAGTTTTTTGATATTTACTCATAGATGGAATGGAATGAGATTGTTCATTCATGCATCAATCTTGGAACTTTTGTAAATATGGTGCATGCATCTTATTAGGCACACACACTAGATGGGCGTGTGAGGTATAAAGAATATGATGCATTTGATTTCTAGAAAATGATGAAAATTGTTTCAAATAAAATGGTTGGAATGATGAGGAATTTACATTTTTTAACTGTGTGAGTTGTTTGTCGAGTTATCCTTGACCTTGGTGGGGTGGCCAAGGGTAGTTTTTCAGTTGTGAATGGGTTCGTTAGGGTTGTGTGTGAGAAATGATTTGATTATTTTTAGTGATAATACTTCTTTTATATTTTCATGGAAGCTTTATAGAATGTGTTCTAAATCTTGTGTTTGGAATTATAGAGTAATGACACCATGATGGTGTGTGTCAGTTGGGAGATTAGTGGACATTATTGAGAATGCTCCCCGAGAAGTGTAGAAAGGGTACCTAGTGTTTCAAGATGATAGAGAAGACATGTTATGCGATAACTTCAACCATTTTATGGAGATGATTGAATGGGACCCAGGGCGGGTTGCATGGAGTATGGTTGAGTTGTCTAGAGAGTTTTAACTACAACACCCTCCAAGAATTACTAGGGTTGGTGGGATATAGGTAGTAGGGTTCTGGATAGAGTCCATATAGAAAATTCTGGAACATTTAGATAATCCTCTTGAGAAATGTGTCATAGTATAGGCCTACATGCTGAGAGGCCAATAAAAGAATTTATAGGAAATCATGGTTCAAACAGAGTAGGCCAAAGGAATAATGTGGAGTGATTTTTTTGATCAGTTTCTCAAAGAATTTTTTTGGAGAAATAGGTGGATTTTATGATATTGACATAACGTAAAATGTTAGAAATGGACTTTGCTAGTCGCTTCACTGATTTTTGATTCTTTCTTTCGACATTGAAAGGATATTAGGCCACTGTGGAAAAATATTTCTAGGATTGTATGGGAAATGAGATCATGTCTCAAGTGAATATCATCTAGTTAAAAAGGATTGTTGAGGTAGTGGATCAAAACCTTATATTAGAATGGAACCTAAAAGGGGATTTAGCTAGTGAACTTTTGGTGCCTTTTTGGAGAGCGAGTGATGCAACTTCCGATTGCAAGAAGTATCATTATGTAAATTTTTAGTAGGGTGGAAGCATGGAGAGAAGATAAAAGAGGTATTTATCCTCTTTGGGTGGAGATTAGGGGTTTTTTATCAGTTTGGTGGGTTGGGGAACATGCATGGCCAGTGTCCCTTACCACCAGTCAACTGTCAATCCTACAATGGGATAGTCCATTTGCACAGGTTATGTAGAAACCTAGGGTAGTCGGGAAATAAATGAAGTCATAGGCTGATGCTGAGTGTAGGAAGGGATCAGTTACCCCATATTAAGAAGTCATTTGGATCTTCACAGGTTGCACTGGTAGGGGTGGTGGATGTGGAACTCCGGGGAGAGATCATCCATACCATAAGGGCAATGCAGTAAAGGGTACTCATGCCGAAACCAAGGGTAGAGAAGCAGGTCATATCCATGTAGTCCATACTACACTTGTAGGTGGTGAGGTTTGACCATCTACAGTTTGAGGTATGATCTGTGTATCATCCTCACTCTCCAAGGATCTATTTGATATAGGTTCTATGCATTCGTTTTTTTTTGTGCATAGTTCATAGTTGTGTGGGGATTAAACAAGGAGAGTTTGTGTGGGGTAATGTCACTTGATAATCTACTGGGGGTATGAGTTGAGAACATCAGGAAGTATAAGGGTTGTGCACTGAAGGTTGTTGGATGTCATTTTCTGTCGGATCTGTTTGTTCTAGAGATGTTGGGTTTTGACATAATCTTGAGTTTGGACTGGTCAGTGTTGTACCAATCCCATGTCGACTATTATCGATGTCGGGTAACATTTAAATCTCCAGATGGAGACACTTATGTCCTTTGTGGTGAGTGGGATACTCGAGTGGGCTGTGTTGGGATGTTATGCCAATAGTTGGGAGAACTCACAACCCAAGTATCATGCCTTATGTTAGATTATGGGGATAAAGAGAAATCGGTCTTCCCTATTGTTCTGAATCTGTTTCCGGATATGTTTCCTATGGAATTCATGGTATTACCTCATGAGAGATATGTTGAGATTACGATTGAGTTGTTATCAATAGTTGAGTCGGTTTCCATTCTTCCATATCAAATGGTGCCAGAGGATCTCCAAGAACTAAAGGTATAGCTAGAGGAGTTGGAGAATAAGGGGTTTATTCATCCTAGTGTATCACCATGGGGATCTTCTGTGTTGTTTGCTAAAAAGTATGATGGATCACTGAGTATATGTGTCTATTATAGAATGATTAACTAGATGAAGTTGAAGAACTAATAACCTCTTCCAAGAATTGATTACCTGTTAACCAGATCAGAGGTTCCTTAGTGTTTTCTAAGATCGATTTGAGATCAGGATACCATCAGTTAATGGTGAGACCTTCTAATGTACCCCAAATATCTTTCTAAAGTAGGTATGGGTATTATAAATTTTTCATGATGTTGTTTCGGTTGACCAATTCATCAGTTGTGTTCATATATCTAATGAACAGGATATTTCATCTGTATCCAAATCAGTTTGTGGTTGTATTTTTTGATGACATCTTAGTGTCCTCTAGAACTCATGATGATCATGCCAAACACCTTCGCATCGTCTTGATTACACTAAGAAAACATAGGATCTATACCATGCTATCAAAATGTTTTTTCTGGATTGATGAGATACATTTTTTGGGACATATCATTTTTGAGTCAGGTGTGTTGGTGGATCCAAAGAAGGTGCAGGTTGTGGTGTCTTGGGAGCAGCCCAAGGACATTTCTGATGATAGGGTTTTTCTAGGTTTTTATAGTTTTTACCAAAGATTTATGATATATTTCTCTTATTTAGAAGTTCCACACATATAATTAAAAAAGAATGGGGTTACGTTTTAATGGTTATATGATTATTGATATTACTTTTCAAGAGTTTAAGAATATATTAACCACTGCACCTATTTTGATCTTACCTGAACCAGGTAAGAAGAACAACATGTTCTTTGATGCTTTTGGTGTTTGAATTGGGGTAGTGTTGATGCATGATGATCGGGTTGTAGCTTACGATTCGAGACAATTAAGATCAAATGAAAGAAATTACCCTAACCATGACCTTCTACTATCTTATGTCATTCATTCCTTGAAGTGTTGGAGGAATTAGTTTTTGGGAGAACCCTTAGCAGTGTTTACAGACCATATAAGTCTCAAATACATTTTCTCTCAGTAGGATTTGAAACGTCAACAATGAATGGGGTTAGTGTATGTATAATCCTTTGATTTTGAGTTGGTTTAAACACCAGGTAAGGGGAATAGTGTGGATGATTATCTGAGATAGAAGACTCGGAATCAAGTGGTTTAGGAATTCAGTTCAGAGTGGAGGATGATGGTCTTGTTTACTGGGATGCATTTGCAGGTACAATATGGGAATTGATGGATGGATCTGGTATCCATAGAAGATGAATAATCGCATTTGATATCGGTGAAGGAGAGTGAGCTAGTGGATCGATAGTGATCGACTATGAAGGAAAGTATATAAGGTGAGGATTCACCTTCTAGTTGGGATGTTTGTATAGATTGAGTTTTTTATATTCATGGTTGTGTTGTAGTAATGAAAAGTGTATGAGAGGAGTTGATGTTTGAGATCCACGCATCAAAGTGGGTGATGAATTGGGTTTTACCCAAGATGGACCATGATATCTATAGGTATTATTGGAGGTCAGGAATAAAGGATAATGTTTCGAGTTTTCTGTAATGATGACCTACCTATCAGTATGTAAAGGTTGAACATCAGCATCCAGGTGGTTTGTTGCAGTCATTTCCCATTCTGGAGTGGAAGATTAATGATGTAACAATGGATTTAATAGTTGGTATTCTGAGGAAGCCATAGAATAATGATGTAATATGGGTAGTTTTGGACTGGTTTATGAAATTAGCTCATTTATTTCCAATCCATGAGACTTGTATAGTGGACTGGTTGGGTGATTTTTATGTTCATGAGATAGTGTAGTTATGTAGTGTGCCAAGAACCATATTTTTACATTGTGATCCACATTTCACCTGATGTTTGTGGTAGGGATTGCAGATGGAACTTGGTTCCCAGTTGTTTCTGAGTATGGATTTTCATCCATAGACTGACAGGTAGTTGTAGCATATGATCTAAGGGTTGTAGGACATGTTGAGAGATTAAATGCAAGATTTCGGTGGTTTGTGAAAAAGGAACTTGTCACTCATTGATATTACTTACCAAAAAACGTTTTAGGAAATAATTCAAATGGATCCTTTTGAGGCTCTCTATGGGAGACTATGTAGATCTCAACTGTGTTGGTTGGAGGCTGGGGAGTCTGAGATGTTAGGTTTGAGTCTCCTGCAAGAGATGTTAGAGAAGTTCAATTGACTCAAAAGTGTATGGAAATGTCCTAGAGTAGGTATAAGTTATATGCATATCAGGGTCGTAGTCCTCTCGAGTTCACGGTGAGTGATAGTGTGTCTCTTTAGGTGTAAGAACAGTTGGGTCACTTTCAATTTTTGAAGTAGGTAATCTTTTCACCTACGTATGTCGGGTCATTTGAGATTGTGGAGAGGATCGGACTAGTGGCTTTTCAATGAGGACTTCCTTAGCTGTATTGTGGTATCAATGATTTTTTCTATATTTCATAGCTTTAACAGTACCACCTCGGTCCATCTCATGTGATAAAATCAAATGATGTAGTGCTTAAAATTGATGCACCCTTTGAGAATAATCTATTTCATATTGTGGATCATAGTGATAAGGTCGTGTGGGGAAAGGTGGTGCCCTTGATTCATGTACTATGGTGTCATGGAAACATTTATGAGGAAAAATGGGAATGATAATTAGAAATGCGGGCTCAGTGGCCTAATATCTTTTCCTTGGGAACTCAATAATGCTTGGGAGTAGCGGCTTGAGGATGATCTATTATATGCTGGGGAGGTTGTAAGATCCTATATTTATACAAGATATGATTTATTTATATTTCAATTTTAGTCCCTTACCTTTTTTACATAAGTGTTTTCCCAACATCATGTAAATATTAGGGGGTGTTCCAGGGGTTCGGGACCAAAAAAGGGGAAGAAAAGGAGTTTTGGGATATTTCATGTTTTTCTCATGGTTGGTGCTAACCGTGTAGATCATCCCAGGTAACTGTGTAAAGGGGATGTTTTTTGACATTATCAACCACATGGTTTTCACACGGTTCTGAAAACCATGTGACTAAATCTTGCAGCACAGAAACTTTAATAAATATACAAAGATGCCATTATTGGATTTGTATTTTCCACTCAGGATTTTCCACCTTCTTCCTCCTTTGAACCCTAGTGATGATAAAATCTTCCAACATCTTCCAAGAGCTGATTCTCCTTCAATCCAAGTCTTTTTTAAGTGCCGTCAGTTACGGATTGAGTATCTGAGTAAGGCTACTCCCATCCTTACATCCTCTTCTTAATTAAGGTTGGTATTTTTTCCTCTCTCTATCTGAATCTCTAAAACCCTTTTTTTAATTGAGATTTAGGTTAAGTCATAGAAGTGGGTTTAGATTGTGATTTAAGGCCTTGATTAAGGGTGTGTTCTCCAAAGAATTTTAGGTAGGTGGTTTACAATTTATATCCCATAGTTTTTATATTGATTTTTTCATGTAAGGTTCTATTCTTTCTCTCTTATAGATGTGTTATTTGTGCCATTGGATTAATGAGATTTACAGTGTGTCTAAATACCCATAATTTCTTCATGATTCCCATGGGATGAATTGAGGAAGGTGTGACTTATTTTAGGGCCACCCATTGGGTGTGCTGACCCTTCTGAATAGGCTAATAGAAATGTAAGGTATGAATTTGACTGATGATGTTGTAAATCCTTAGAGAATGTGTTAATTGGGTTATGTAATATTTTAGAAGGACTATGTATAGTTTTGTCTAATGTGGTTAGATGCTAAGGGATTTTTTGGTTGGAATGTAAAGTGGATAAGTGGGATTAAAGAGACTTTGTGTGTTCTTGAATATGACTAGTGAGATAGGAATGTGAAATGGTAAGTGTGGGTAAATGGTTATGGAGTATAGATGATGAATGTGTTAATTGATTTTATCATAATGTTAATTTTCACATTCATTTGATATTGTTGTGTTTTTTCCATTGATATTGGCTATTCTTGGTGGTAATGTGGTTGTTGTGGAAATTAAAAATTATCGTGTGAACATGGATAGGTAGAGTGGGGTAAATACATGAGGTTCTACACCCACGGGTCGAGTTTGGAAAAGGTTATAAGCTCCACCCTCTAAATTTCTGGGTTATGGAAGGGGATATAGTTTTATTCCCCGAACATTTTCGTGCCACCTGAACAGAGGATTTGAGGTGAGGATAATGTGGTTCTTATGATGTGATTCCTATTGATATAGGACTTTATTATTCACATATTCCTTAAGAATATTGAACAAGACTAATCCATTGAACACATGAAAAAAGAGTGAACTAAACCATGATATGGTTAGGTAGTGAACTTGGATTAAATAATATCATAACTTAAACGATCGTAATCTTGAACTGCTTGTTGAACAGTTGGAATTACTTTCCATTATTTACCACTTTCATGCACAATCTATTTGACTAGATATTTTTATACATCGTTGGTGGTGGTCTACTAAGTTGTAATCACATCCTACCCAGGTTTTCATTGGGTACCTGAGTATATTTCATTGTTATAGGTCAGGAAAGAGGCAAGATCTTTGTGCGAGATAAGTGAGTCTGGTTCGGTATGTGCATGGAGGAGGTAAGAGACTTGGATCCAAGACCATTTTGGGGATTATGTTGTTTTCCTTTATTTTTTTGTAGTTCACTTATCACTATAGTATGAAATCACATATTTCCTTTGTAATATGGTTTTTACCCTATTGGGTTTGGTTATTTAGACATGTTCATTGTTTTTTTTATATTTATTCTTCTCTTGTCCATATCTTACATTTTTTCTTACTTTGAAAAATAGGTTACAGTCTTCCCACTTGGATCTTAGACGCTCACCGCTGGTCAGAATCCTCTGGCGTATTAGGAGGCACTCTTGAGGTCATGGGGTGACTCAGGACGAGGCACTGGTTTAGTGGCTCCTTCGTCGGGGAAAATACAGAAAGACTTAACTTTGAATTCCTCGTATAGAGGAATCTAAATTGTAACTTGGAATTTATTGTTATAATATAACTCAACAAGTGACATGTTATTATCTCACAAGCCTCTAAAATAAAGGATTCATGCATGGATCATGTCATATGCACCAATATGGTGTGCTCAGACTAAACATCAGTCTATGAGTTATATGTTGTACTCATAGGAATTTAAGAACCAAGATTTTTTTGCACCCCTATAATCTCAATTTTCAACCCATATCACCAATACTAGTGATGTATGTATGGGTATATATTACCATATATTGGGTGTAGTTTCCACATGGATTCATGGTCTTCTCACATCAAATAATATCACATGTTTTTAGGTACACAGACGTGACCATGGATATACAGGATCTTAACCATACCAACAACCTAACCATGCAGTGGGTCCTCACCTAAAACACCTTCCCTTGGGGCTATGACTTTAGTATCTGAATGATTACTCATATTTATCTTATACATGAGTGATGAGGTATTTGAAAATTATGTGAGGATATGTTTTCCTGTACACTCCTAAACATCTAGATATATTTTAGAAATAATATCCATCACTGGCCATTCACTACTACATTCTCAAACATCTTGAACTTGAGCCATCAAGTTTGTATCATAAGAAAATATATTTCTGTAGTAAATAATTATTACACTTACCGCAAACTAGATCCTATATTGACAGATGATTTTTCATAATAAAATATGTATCCCTTTCGATAATTAGGAAAATATAAGATATATGTTGAGTTTAGTCTTCCCTTTAACTATTGAAAGGCCTCCTCCCATGATTCTGAATATGTAAACTTTACAAATTTCTTGGTAAATCCTAAAAGTGGTGTTGAAAAGTGAGAAAATATTTGGATTAAATTATTATAGTAAATTTATATTTCTAATAATATCTATATATCATATACTTTATTGGGATGGTCCTAGGAAACAATAATGATACCCTTCTCTAAGGCCACAAACACTCTAAATGTCAAAATGAAGTTATGTATGAAGTGAACATTATTAATTAAAAATTGGGATATTGTGAGAGAAGTATATATATTTATATATATATGATGTTCTCATTGAATACTAGGAATTATTTCATGGTGTTTGTAATGATCATGTTAAGTTTAAACATACACTCAGATCTCATCCACACAAAAAACAACAAAGGTATCCATGTACGAGTGGAAAACCGAGTTCATTAAGGAGAAAAAGATAAGAGTAATGTTCATTAGACTGAACAGAAATACTAGATACTCTAATAAACCATAACATATTAATAATTTATTATGTGGTATTTCTAATGTCCTAACTCACACTAGATTATAGCCTATTCTTAACTAAATTTTCTATAAGACACTAGCTCCTCTGTTATGATCAAAGAGATCATTTATGTGAGGAATTAAAAACCAATTCCTAAGAATACTTTGATTCAAACATCGATAATCCACATATATCTTTATGTTACCATCTAAATTATTGTAAAAAAGAAGAGGTGAACCTCAACGAGAAGTACTGGATCATATAAACCCTTTGGAATCAAGGTCCTCTAACTTCCTCTTGAGTTCCTATGTCTAATTAGAATCCATGATATATAAAGGAATAGATACTATTTCTTCTCCTAGAAGATGCACAATTGTGAATTACACCTACCTATTAGGAGGTAACCTATAAATTTTATTTGGGAAAACAGCTTGGAATCAGTCCACCACAAGAGGAAATATAGCATATCTTACTATGATATCGTCAAGAAAGAGACTGGAAATATTTGTCAAAACTCCACCCAGCCCATGATACTGAAGTTCATATATACTTTCCTGGATTTCCCATTAACCTTAATGAATATAGATACCACCCATAGGTGATATACATTTTTGGATATGACAATTAATACAAGATCAATAATGTTCCAACTAGTCTATCCTAAGAATTATCTCAAAGACTGCCATCTCGAGGGAAAAAGGAATCCTTAAGAAGTAGTTGCCACTGATCTAGATGAGATAGTCCTTGCATCAGTGAAAACATTCTAACCATAATCCCTAAATATTATCTATAGTTATTATCCCACAGAATTAATTGATATCATTTTCTAGACTAAATGGTTCTTCCATATTTTTTATTGTGTGTGAAGAACCAGTATCAAATAAATAAAATTATAAAGTTGGGACTATTGATATTATACCATGTGTTGTAGATGGCCAAAAAATATTCTCCTCATGTGTATGATTCAATATATTTAACTACCTATACCCATTTCATAGAGCTATAACCAGAACTCCCAATGAAGGTCTGCTTGACTGGTGTTACACATCTTATGCCTGGTATGCCTCAAAACATACCATCACCTAACCCACCAACTTGGTTAGGTACCTTATGGATGACCATGAATAAGCCACACCTTATTTCCAATTGTATACCCTTTCATAACACATGACTATTCCAAATATTGACCTAATGTCAAATTACTTCTTTCTAATATAATGGTATAATCTCATGCAATGTGGCTAAATTTATACTCTATATTTTTTCCCACACCAAGAAAGACTCACATGGGATTAGTTATATATAATGGATAAACCCTTAGAATGGTGAACATACCACAATTGTGGGCCTCTTATTGTGGTGTAACTTGTAATCTTTCCATTAAAATATATGGGATCTTATTCCTATTCATAACGAGATAAATAGGACACCTCTTTGAGGTTCATAGCCAATGTCATTTTCCCTTCACCAATTCAATCTAACTATATGGGTTTTGATTCCTACATTAAATTGTATATAGGATGTTTATTTGAGGTTAAATCCCTACTCAAAAACACCAACAACCTCCCTAAATTGAAATAAAATCTATAAATCCCAAATACCCAACTTTAAACCAAATGATCATAAAATTAATAAGAAAATGATGTGACCCCTATAAAGGATTATGTTAGACACATGGTCTCAACCAAATAATTGGCATAGGGGTACCAATCTAAAAATGGGATTTGTGAAGGATTCATGAATACATATTAAATTTATAATGTAGTACTACATTAGGAAATAAGTCCCCCACACCCAAAATGGATTGATAAGTCTTAACTCCCATCCTCTCAACCAATTTGTTTTTCAAATATTTCATTGGAAAAGTCCCAGTGATCGCCTTCCATCGTGAGGTAGATTAGTATGAACTCATAATGAGTGTGAGAGTGAAAGATTTTTTCATTATCTGTGTGGAATACAAATGCTGAACCAAACATTAACCACTCAATTATGAAAGAAAGTATGTTTATGTAAATTAAAACATATAGTTACCACCTTTCTAAATGAAACAAAAATGTTCAACCCAATGTGATTATTTTAATAGTTCCAAGCCTTTCAAATGTGAAAAAAGGTCCATTTTTCTATCCTTTATCTATGAAGGTGTTCAATGGACCATGAACTCTTATTTGTGATGTTACATGGATGATTTTCGTTTTCTCTTTTTTCCTTACTCATAACATTCAATAATTCAATCCAAATGTAGTCTCCAAATCCACCAATGAATTAAAGGATCATCATAGAAGTTTTTAGCATATATGGGATGATGAAAAATAACCATGGTACATTCCAAAAATATAACTCATGGTTCATAGAGACCATGGCCTCTAGGCCTTTTCATAAACTTTAATCAATGTTTCACCTTCAGTGCAAGGTGGTGAATGAACTAGTGTTGAGGTATATTTATGATGGCTCCACCCAAATAGTGTAAGTTGTTCATAAATGTATCTAAATGATGAATAGCCATATGTTTTAAAATCAATGATGGTATTAAAGGAAGAAAGTGATGCTCATCACCACATCCAATTATTTTGTGACCCTTTCCCCTGAGGGTAGAAATCCATTCCTTCTATATCTTGCGGAGGTAGAGGGTGACACCCACCAGGCTAAAGAAATAAACCAAGAGTTAACCATGAGTAATCCTATTTAATCTTCATCACCAACATCACTAATATGTGACCCCAATTCTAACAAGAAAATATAGAACAAACAGTTCCTATCTCAATCATCCTGGTTTTGGAATCCAAATGTATAGCCTACTGGGGGCATCAAGTTATTACAATTTTAGGGAAGGTCTAAGCCATTGAAACCACCAACACCTCTGAGTCCCATTGGTTAATCCCATAAATGGATCGTGTTTGATTACATATTACCACTAATTATATTTTTCAATAATATACAAAACTAGACTTGGTGATAGTATAATCTCAAGGATAACCCTAGCCCATTGGGCTGGGGGAATTTTTATCCCTGATATTATCTCTTACATCATCTATTGGGTAGAAACATACACATATCATAAATATTCCTCCCTAATTAAATCTATACTTCCTAAAAAAAATTACATTAGTCAATGGAAGCATTTTTGGACTAGATAATGATATAAACCTTGATACTAATGTTAAGGAAGAATGTCTATTCAAATTCCATACCTTCTCATCACCATCCCACGAGGAAGTTGTTTCAGTAGAAGAGAATATTTCACATCTAAAAGAAAGAGTAGTATATGTATAATAGGTTAATGATAAGTTTATCAGATGAGGAAAAATATTTTGACTAGTCATTAGATTGGAGATGTTATTCCTTGAACTAAACCTCTTCAATGTGATAATGTTTCATGACACGTAATGGAAGAATCAATCCACCCCGTCAAATTTTGTTTACATCAATCATCCCATTCTACTATAGATCTAATTGATTTCCATGTTCTCCCAACATTGGGAAAAAATCATCTACTAGTTCATAAAAATCATTGATGATGACTCCGATTGAGATATCTTATGAATTATTATATTCCCTCATTTATCAGTTGGATTCTATTGAAGACTGATGTTAACTAGTAAAAATAGAGAAGAATATATTTCTTGAGTGGGTGGATTTGAAATCTCCACCTCCCAAATTTTGGAACAAAAATTTATCTACGTTTAATCAAGTGGGTGATCCAAAATAGTATCTTCCCACTTATCTTACAAGTGTGGTCAAGTGTTTGGAATCCCAAAATAACAACATGATTCCCTGCTCGAGTGATTTGTATAGACCATGGAAGGCCCCAAAATTTCATGGTATAATAACCATATAGTTGGGTCTATCTCAAGTTTGGAAAATCTCTATTAGATATTCCTCTTCCAATTCATATCTATATAGAAGAAAATGAAAATTCTTGAACTCTAGAATTTCATAAAGTAGGAAAATGAGAGAATCATGGATTCTAATGCATGATGGAAGGGATTGATGTATTCCATAAAAACTAAAATTCTTTACAAATAGTTGATGGAGATCTATGTCGAAGACTTATAGGTTGATTTTTCAACTATGATTATACAAATTATGTTCCCTTATGGTTTATGAGAGTTTTTGAATATAGAACAATGTATAGAGGATGTTATTCACATTAGCAAGGAGGGAGATTATCAAGAAACCTTTAAACATATATGTTATACTGGGATAGTCTGAGCACTTTTTTCAACCTCGATTGAAAAAGGACTAGGTGGAATGAACTTGAAACCATGAAGTACCAAACTTATTCCTTATATAAAGATCAGGTTCCATGGTACTTCACCTTTTATTTGGAATAAAACCTAATAATTCATCCAAAAATCATGATGGTGAATGAATAAGGGTAAGATGTATTTCGAAATTACTGCCCTTACTATCATATATTGGTTCACACGATCCAATAATTATTCATGATCAAATCTAAGATAAAAAATGATTAAATATATTCGATTGGAACTATCGTGAAGTGTGTGACATATGATTCATCTATTCTCCCTAATAAAGGAAAAGAATATTCAATTACACTAACTAACCAAGAATGTGAATGTCCTCAAACAAACCAAATGAGTGAATGGGTGTCAGCAAACTAAATGAGTGAACATCCTCAAACTCCCCAAATAAAAAATGTGCTCCAAAACCACCAAATAAAAAAATTGATTCCAAACAACCAAATGATAAAAAGATTATAGACCCACCAAACAGGATACTGAAAAAAAGTCGTTCACGGGTTCAACTATTTATCCAACAAAATGATATCAACCACATATGAATACCTTTCACCAAACTATGATAAGAATTCTCCTAACCATAATAATTTTATATTACTAAAATACCCAAATCTCCATCATGTTGTCTCACCCTCTTCTCTAATTAATTTTGAATAATGAATTAGTGATAACTTCTATACCCCTATAAAAACATTATTTACCCTATTTCTTATTTGGATTTCAATTTTGATGAAAAATGTAGACAATGTCAATAGAACATCTAATATATTAGGTTTAATTTTAGACTCCCTTCATTTTCCACCAATCCTTCCATTAAAAGGGAGCGGGTGTCCTTGATTCTTATGTTTTTTAGCCCCTTGAGGATGATAGGGCCATTGTATCTAAAGAAAAAATATCCCAATTAATGAAAGAAAATGAGTATATCCCTAAAGTAATTATGAATATGATTCATGGATATGTTACCCAATATTTAATATTAGCGTCCTATTATATCGGTCCTCCTACCAGTACGTTACCCCATCCAAAATGGATGAGCCTATTTTCGAAGTTCCCATCCCTCACCGAGGGATTTTAAAACCTCATTCCACCTCACCCCACCCCACAAGGATGTGGGAATTTTCATATTTTATTGTACCCTATCTCACAAGGCTTGGGGAACTTCTATATTTTACTCCTTTTCATGAGGTTCATTCCAAAAATTGTTCAACCACATTATTGTTCATGATTTTTCCATGAGTTTCAGAGTTCCCCAATCTAAGGTATACTTCATCAGAGTTTAGTTCCTCCAATACTTCAATTTCTCCCACTAAATTGAAAAAGATAAAGTAAATACCTCTAAGATATTAACTTTATCCACATTCCCATACCAATATAGTCCTATGTGCCAGAATGTGGAAGAAATTTTGTTTTTTATCACTTAATGAGAGAAAAAAGGAAGTGTTTTCATTACAATAAAATCATGTCTGAATGTATTTTTCCTATTCCAGGGAAAATGATTTGATCATGCTCCCATGAGTGAATAATCTAAAAGAGGAATATTTGAAAGAACATAAAAAATACTACCCTAACCATTGTTTTCATGTACATATAATCGATATGTACTTAGTCTTCATAGATTTCATTTAGTTGAAAAGATATTTTAGATATTAAATCCACCTATACCTGAATCATAGAATCATCCAGGTAGAAATCATGAGCAGAACACATTAATTTTATCATAGTCTTTAGTCCATCCATCTCTCAGGGGTATAATATATAAGGTCTATTCCTTTATGTTTGAGAATGTGGATACAAACATCACATAATAATTATAGAAACCCCAAATTTAGTTTACTAAGATAAATAAACCTATTGAGGATTTCATGAAATATCCCCCCCCCCATTATTACCCCTACCAGAGTATTTCGGAATAAAAAATTAAAGAATGATTTATCTTCAAAGATTATCTCTATAATAAATTATAAAAATTATTCTTATAACTATTTAATCCTACTAATCATGCCACATGAATGGGATTTATTCTAACTCCACTAAATTATCACCATTCTAGATGAGTTACTACCAATGGTCTTAGTTGTATGAAGTAAAATTGAAATATACTATGGTACTAGTCATATAACCCAAAAATGCAAGACACAATAGTTCTTTCCGTATGACTCTAAACTAAATTGAGGCCCTTATCCAAATATATAAAATTAATGACTCATTCAACCTATCCTAGTGATGTTAAACTACCTAGAAACCTCTTCCTCACATGAATTTTAGCTATGTGTTGTTTTTGTCCCTCTCTGAAGAGGATTCCTCCCCTGTAGTTTCAATTATCTACCACACAATGTTTTAGAACTATGTAGGGAATGATTACCATTTTAGTGGGATAAATAGTGACACCTACACATTTTTAATCATTTCTAGATAGAAATACTCTTAACATTTGTTCTTTTGGACCTCCCCTTACTGTGTGTAATTTCCTTGTAATTTTTCATGACACTGAGCATTTGTTGGCCCCCACTTCATGTGAGGTTATTACAATTATGTTTCAGGAAATTATCTCTAAATAATAGAAACCAATGGTCATATTAATAGGACCCTAAACTAAAATACACCATGGTCTTAGTAGTGTGACCCATAACTACAAAACACTATAGTCCTTTCTTTATGACCATAAATTGCACAATGGTCTTTATCGCAAGACCTTAAAAGGATTGATTGAAATGTCCTAGTCACATGACATAAAATAGTAAAAAATCGTCTTTTCCACATGAAATAAAACATAATGGTTCACATCCCAATCATATCATGTAAAACTACATAATACGTTGATCAGACCATTAGAGGTTTCCAATTTTGGTGTTGGTCTCCCACCGCATCACTAAACTACCATTCTTCATAACTAAATGTGTCTTTATTCCTATCTAAAAGGGTATCATAGTGACACCTAGAACTCAAATTGTAGGTTTAGATACAATATAATAAAAAATTAACCTCCCTACATATAGATCAAACCTGCACATGGAATTTTTTATGTAAGAACTACATATTTCTTGACCCTCACTTTGATGAGATAGGTAGTGATACCATGATTATTCAATCTAATCCTAGCCGTAAATTTTTTTATAGGGTGAGATTATAACCCACCCTTCTAGTTTTCTTGTACTCACATCCATACAGTATAGGAACCCATATCATTCATTATTTCCCATTCCAATCATGACTCACACTAGAATAAGAATCCTTGAATGGACCTTCTTTCATGGTTATGTCAAATGGTATAAACATTTTTTCCTTAAATGGGGAAAATATCTGTTCGAAGATGTCTGTGCAGTTCAAGATTTTTTTCCTCTTTCTGCATTATGTTTTCTCCTAGTCTTTTCTCCATAATTTAATGTTTGAGAGGGTATAGATTATACATTGGTTCTAGGCTCATTCATTCATGTCGGGGATAGCTAACCAGTAGCGAGGAGTAGAATTAATCTGATCTTATTGTTTATGATGCTTGGTAGGGGATCCTCTGTGTAGTCTTGGTGTTGTTTAGCCTTAATCTTTTGTACCATGGTGGTTTGGTTGTTTTATGTGTTGATTTCATGTATGGTTTCCCTATTTTCCATCAAGATTGTTTAGATAATAAAAATTTAATTTTATATCTGTCGAAAAAAACAAAAAAAAAATCACCCACTTATGTATGATCCATATCTACATTGAAAATTACAGCGCAACCTTTGTTTCCTTTTATAAACATGTACTGAAAAATTCCCCTTTTATAACAACCCTACTCTTTACTTCAAACTTTAATATAAATTATTCCATTAAATAATCACTTGACAAAAGAAATAAGATCGATAGGTCTAGATTCTTTGGGTCTTAGGAACATTACATAACAACTTAGAACATAAAATACAACATCTTTATTGAAAACGTCTTTTACATGACCACAACATTCCTTCATACTTAGCATTGCATGGGATAACCTGAGGATATTCATATGAAATGGGTGAGCTATAAAGCCCAATAATGGATTAAACAAGGAATAACATGAAGAATATAGTACATGTTAGGAAATAGTTATATCAATGGAGCATAAGAGAAACATGAACAAAAAGGCAAGATATAGCATGATTATCATAACATGGAAATATGGCATCAACATTTAACATGATATTAGCTTGATACAAGGCTAATTTCAAATATATCAGGATTAAACCCTCATTTAACATTAATTAGAATGATTAAACCCTCATTTTACATGACTTATCATGATATTATTCTTTGCCTAATGCATTGGAGCACTATTAGGGCGCATCCTTCTTAATCGTTTCATTTAATGCCTAAGTGTGCCACATATAAAGTATAACATGGATTCATAAAACATCATAATTTATTCCATGTTAAAGTAATTTCGAATTAATACATGAAACTATATAATAAATAAGTAAATGTTTATAAATTTTAATACCCTTGATAGAGAAATGGGCATGGTATTCACTACAAAATGACATTGGGTTGAAAATCACGGTGCAATTTTGGCCGCATAACATCATGACATAAGAATTCATAAAATGGTTGATGAGAGAAAAATAAGTATCTCATCATATTTATAGGAAAAGTAAATTAATTGGGTCCATATAGATAAATTTAGCAACATATTTAATTGAATTTAGATTCATAAAACAAAATAATTTCTTGAATGTAAATGAGAAAAGGGAAATTCATTATGGAATTTCGTCATGGTAATAGGTGACATGGGAGGAATTAATGAGAGTGAAAGAGGTATATCATAATTAAAACATAATGAGATAAGTATGGGGTGGTGATAAATTATACCCCAACATTTTTAATTGAAATGACAAGTTTAAATCAATATAAATAAACTTGGACAAAAATGAAAGGGGAAGAAATCCCTCACTTGGAAGTGTGATCCCAAAGGCTTGGGAAAGGGTTGATATAGGATTAATGGGATATTTGGGAACCTTGGGAGGATTATAGATATATTATGGAATTTTTTTTTGATATCCAAAGGAATTTATTGAATATGAAGTGGGAGCTTGGGTGGTTTTATATAGGAAAATAGAGGGAATCTTTTATTATTTTGGTTTGGACACCACACATTAAACAAATAAAAACCACAAAACAACCCCAAGTTTTTTCCCATGGTTTTTTCCTAATGGGAGTGTAAAATAATAATTTATAAGTAAAATGTCCAAACTTCTTAAAATATTAGGCTTCCTTATGTATAAGTGACTCAAACTCTCAAAGAAATCAATTTAAAAGGTTAAAATGTTTTATTTGACTTGTAGGGTCCACTATGGAACCAAAAAATTAACCAAAAAAATATGAAATAACAATATTTTAAATATAAAACATATATTGTCCGAACATATAGTGTATATTATTTTATTACAACACTATTCAGTCATTATGATGTCATAAATCACATTATATATTAAAACAGTATTTAATTTTTACCCAAAAATTCGGTTGTCTTATAAAGTTATGAAAAATTATCCATTGGATAATTTCAATGCCATGATTTCAAAAATAATCTTCATTTTATCTAAATAATTTTATAAATATTTTAATTTGTAGTTTTAAAATAAAAACCAATGTTTATCGAAAATTCATGGGTTTTGACAAAAACTATATTCAAACCTTAATAAAAATCACAATTGTATTCATAAAAATTATTCAATCATGTAAATTTAATAAGAACTAATTTTTTAATAATATTTTATGAAAATATTATATAATTAAAAATCACATTAATTCATCAAAATTCATTTCTTAATTCAATATTAACTAAAAAAATACTATTTGTGCTTTAAAAAATATTTACAAAATAACTTTAATAAAATGATTGTATATTTAATAATATATACAAAAATAATGCACATGATCATAGTGCTAGGGTATTGTTACATAACCCCTTATAACACCTGTATAATATTGAAGGGTAAGGTGTGTGATTGTGACAGACTCTTGGGGTGGATCGGATAACATCGCTTGGGGGGTAATCTCTATCAACTTCCACTTCTCCCATATGTTGTTCCATTCAAGCTTAACGCGTTAAATCTTAGCTTGGTCTTGGTCAAGAGAGGGGAATTGTCTTATTTTTTAGAACGTTTTCCATATGATCTATGATCTTCACCTGATTCTCTTTGTAGGAGAGTTCATTCTCCAATGGTACCACCTCTGGATTGAGTACATGTGATGGGTCTGGTATGTACTTCCTCAAGAGTAATACATGGAATACATCATGTACTTGAGATAGATTCGACGGGAGTGGTAGTCGATAGGACACTGCTCCAATGCGATCAGGGATCTCAAAAGTACCAATATACCTTGTACTATTCTTTCCCTTCTTCCCAAATCTCATACTCTCTTCCACAGTGATATGTGGAGGAATACCATGTCTCCAACATCAAACTCTAGGTCTTTTCAACAATAATCAGCATAGCTCTATTGTCGACACTGAGTAGAATTAATGTGGTGATGGATGGTCTTAACCATATCTACCATTTTTTGTCCATTTATAGACCTAGGATTTTTTTATCTCCAAATTAATCCCCACATGCCAATGTTCTACACCTCTTCCTATACAAGGATTAATAAAGATTCATTTGGATGCTTGATTGGAAAATTTTATTGTAAGAGAACTCAACCAAAGGGATATGTTTATATCATCCTTTTTTGAAGTCTATTGAGCATGATCTCAACATGTGTTTGGATAGTCTTCTCAGATTGACCATCAGTTTGAGGATTATAAGTCGTACTGAAGTTCAGATCATTATTTAGAACATGTTGAATACTCTTCCAGAACATAGAGGTGAATCTTAGATCTCAATTAGATACAATAGATAGTGGTACATCATTCATCCTTACCACTTCTTTAATATATATATGTTCTAGTTGATCTAGTGAGAAGTCATCTTGAATTGAAATGAATTGTGTAGTCCTTGTGAGAAAATCCACAACAACCCAGATAGCATTGCTTTCTTTGGATGTCTTCGAAAGACTGGTGAAAAATTCCATGGTGATATTCTCCAATTTCCATGTTGGTATGGGTATGGTTACATTGTCCCCATAGACTTCTGCCTCCTTGCCTTCACTTTATGACATACAAGGAACTTTGATGTATACTAAATGATCACCTCTTCATTTTATCTCACCAATAATGCTCTCTGAGATCTCAATACATCTTTGTGCTCCCTGGGTGTATGGAGAAATTTGAACTATGTGCATCAGCCAAAAGTTCATTCTTTAACTCCGGATTTGATGGAACACATAGTCGTGTCCCAAATATCATAATTGTCTCTTCATTAACATTGAACTCTGAGGATTTACCTTTTCTGATAGCTTCCACTTTCTTCTAAATTCCTATATCATCCTTTTGATAATCCTTTAACCTTTACAAAAGAAACAATTGAGCAACGTTTTAGGAAAGTGTTGATGATGTTTCCTTCTTTATGATTCTCATGTCTATCTTCGTCAAATCTAAGATTATTGGTTCCTTTTCAATTCTCATCAATGATATAATCACTAGGTCCTCTCTACATAGAACATATGTCACCTTTTTCTCTTTCCCAAGGTGGTAATGTATTGAGAAATCATATTATTTGATTAGCTCTAACCATCATTGTTGGATCATGTTCAACTCTTTCTGCGTGAATATATACTTGAGGATTTTTTGGTCGGTATATATTTCATACTTCTCCCCAAATATGTAATGCCACCAAATTTTTAAAGTAAAGATAACTACAGCCAACTCCAGATCATGTGTTGGATAGTTTTTCTCGTGAACATTCAATTCCCTTGAAGCAAAGGTAATGACTTTTTCATTTTTCATCAACAAATAGCCAATCCCCGTTATTTAAGCATCACTGAAAACCATAAAAATTTATCCACTTGTGGGTAGTGTGAGCACGAGCATAGTGAAAAGACTACTTTTCAACTCCTTGAATCTCTCTTCACAATCATCACTCTAGGAAAACTTTACTCCCTTCTAAGTTATCTTGGTAAGAGGGTTGTAAAATCATGAAAAATTTCTCACAAATTGGCGATAATATTCAGATATCCTCAGGAAGCTTCAGATATCTATTACCAATGTTGGCCTCGGTCATACCACTATTGCAGCTATCTTGGAGGGATCTATAGATATCCCATTTATTGAGATGAAGTGACCAACAAATTATATTTCCTTCAACTAGGACTTACACTTTATGTACTTTTCATAGAGTTTATCCTTTCGTAAGGTCTCTAGTACAGTGAGTAGAAGCTCCTCATGATCCTCCTTGGTTTTGGAGTATATTATAAAATAATCTATAAAGACTAACAAACATTTGTAGAGGTAATCTCTAATGACTCTATTCATCAAGTCCATGAATATTTATGGAGCATTAGTGTGTCCAAAATGCATTACATTGAATTCATAGTGCTTGTATCTTGTATGAAAAAGTAGTCTTTGGTATATCCTCCTTCTTTGCCCTTACATGGTAATTTCCCGAAAACTAATCCACCTTGGATAAGTATTGTACTCCATGTAGATGATTTAACAAGTCATCAATTAATTTCAGAGGATACTTTTTATTTATCATGATTTTGTTGAGCTCACGATAATCTATTCAAAGGCACATTGACCCATCATTTTTCTTGACGAAGAGGACTGGTGCACCCCATGGTGAAGTACATGGGTGTATAAACCCTTTATCCAGATTCTCCTATTGTTATTTATTCATATCCTCAAGCTCCACAACATCCATTCTATATATATTCTTCGATATTGGTAACACCCCAGGTATAAGATCAATTGAGAACTCAACATCTCTTCTAAGAGGAAGACCAAGCAATTCCTCGAGAAACACTTCAGTGAATTCCCTCACAATAGGCATGTGTTCACGGATAGTTTCTTCCTTAGACTCAATCATCTGATCCAAATACACATGATCATATGTCATTAATATACACGTATGATATGATGGTCTTAAAAAAGATTCGTCCCCCTCCTTTCACATTTACATAATAAGGGTCTGATTCTCCATATAGAGAGTGATTTCTTTATCACGGAAATTTATGTTGTCTCTACATATGAAAAGAGAATCATTTCCATGAGTTGCATCAAATTAAACTAGAGGGAGTACGACTAGGTTCTCTAAGAAGATAAATCCCTAAATTATGACCAAGGAGGAGTTATATTCATGGGATGCAATGATTTATCCATTTTCCTTTCTCACAGACATCTTTAGTTCCATAATTTGTGGTGGTTTTGGGATTTTAATACTAAGATTTATTGATACAAAAGAATGTGTAGAACCACAATAAAAAATTAAGTACTATATTCATGAAAGAACAACTGGTGTACATGTCACCACTTCATTGCAAGGGTTCACTTCGGTGGTAGTGATGGAAAATGATCTCCCATGCTTCCAAAGAGGTTGTTGGTTGCCTCAAAAAACCTTTGGCTTAGTGAATTGGTTTTCAAATTTCCCTAGTTCTTTGTAGTTGAAGAAATAAAAAATGTGTTGAGGGTCAAACAGAGTGTTCCTATCCTCTTTCACAGCCGTAGATTTTTCTTGTCGGCAATTAATGTCCAGGTTCCCTTCTCCTCCACACATAAAGCAATTCCTTATCTTCTTCATGCAATTTCAGGGGTGCTTTTTCTGCGCCTTTGGAAAGTGGGGAGATGGATTTTCTTAACACTGTTGGATTTATCCATCGGACATCCATAATTGAAGTTCAACTTACACCTCTTATCCCCATGAAACCCATGAGATTATCCTATATTCATTTTGACTTTGAGGGAACATGGACAATTTCATCATATCTCTCGAAGTCAAACATCACTAGGGATTTCTATAGGCTAAGTTTTAGCCCTATAAATAAGTGGTCAACCTTGAATTCAGGGATAATGACAATGCTGGAGGCATATCGTGCAATCCTTGTGAAGTTTTCCTCATAAACTCTGATGGATTATTCATCTTTTATCTTCAAGGTAAGGAATTCCATTTCCATCATAATTCAGAGGGTGCGAGGAAAATATTTATCGAAATTTTTTTTCTTGAAATCCTTCCACTTCAACGCCTCGATATCCTCCTCAGGCTTCGTAATTTTTTTCAATGTACACCATTTATCAGCATCACCCTCCATATGATAAGCATCCAGAAAAACCTTCTCTTGTTTAGAACATTGAATTATGGAGAATATATTTTTAGGGGAGTTGATCCATTGTTCGGAAATTGTGGGATCATATGATCCATTAAAATTAGGAGGCATTTGTCTCAGGAAGCTCCCGATTAAGACCTTTTCATTCATTGGGGGGGTTGGTGAATGTTCCTCTTAACCCATGTTTCTATTAAAAACATTATTTAACTGAGAGAGTATCATGATAGAGTTCGTGATTCTCACTCCCATCAGATTGGGAATCTCATTAGAATAGTCGTCACATTTATCTTCGCATCATTTTTTACCCCATGTCCTCCTATTACCAGCCATTGGATGGAAGAAAAGGAATGTTTGGGGTAACACATAAAGGGTAATCCAAAGACAAAAACAGATGACATATAAATTACTTTTAATTCCTTTACTTATGAATTTATAGGCTTACATCAATGTAATCCATAATCTACTTCCCAAAATGTATTCTTAAATGAATTTGTTTTATTCCCTTAACAATGGTTCATAATACGTTTATGAATTTACCAAATCATATCCCATAGGAGTGTCATAACCAAGAGGGCAGAAAGGCCCACTTTCATACACAATTTTCTATTTGAGTCTATCTCAAACCGGTGTTTTCAGGTTTTACCCCTAAATACATCTATGCCAGAGCCACCTCAACCTGCACGTATCTAGACAGGGATGTATTTTCTTAATAAACCACTTACTCAATACTCGCCAAATTTTAGGGATGTTTTTGTTGTACTTAGTCTTCTCCCTAAGGAATTCACTAGGTTTTTCTAATCCTAATCCCAAAAATAACTAAACATATCCTCTGATACCAACTATAATAACCCTTATCTTTATTGAACACATAAACCTAACATATTACATAAAATATTCACTTCATACAAGATATAATATCAAGAGGTCTAATTTATTTTGGGATTAGAAAAACTATATAACAACTTATAAAATAGAACACAACATATTTATTGAAAATTTCTTTTACATGACCACAACATTCCATCGTACTTAGAATTTCATGGGATAACGTGATGGAATGCATAAGAAAAGGGTGACCTATAATTCCCAATAAGGAATTAAACAAGGAAAAACCTGAATATTATAGTACATGTTAGTAAATAGGCATATCAATGGATCTCAAGAGAAACATGAAAATGAAGTCATGATATAGCATGTTTATCATATCATGGAAATGTGGCATCAACATTTAACATGAAATTATCATGAGCCAAGGATTATTGAACATGTAGAATGATTTAACCCTAATTAAAATTGAATTATCATGATTAAACCCTCATTTCACTTGAAGTATCATGATATTATTCTTTATCCAATGCATTAGAGCACTATCTGGGTGCACCCTTTTTAATCATTTCATTTCATGTATAAGTGTGCCACAAGGATCGTATAACATGGATACATAAAACATCATGATTTATTCCATGATAAAGTAATATAGAATGAATATATGAAACTCTATAATCAATAGGTAAATGTGAATAAAGGTGAATACCCTTGATAGAGAAATGGGCCTGGTATTCACTATATAATGACTTTAGCTTGGAAAATCGATGTGCCATTTCCGCAGTATAATAGAGTGACATAAGGATTCCTAAAAATGTTTGATGAGAGAGAATGTGGAGGCTCACCATATGTACATTAAATGGATATTAAGGGTTCATATAGATACATGTCCCAACATATGTAATGGAATTTAGATTCATAAAAAAAAGAATTGCTTGAATGTAAGTGATAAGAAGGAAATTCCTTATGGAATTTCAACAAGGTAACGGGTGTTCATGGGAGGAATTAATGAGAGAAAAATAGGTCTACCATAACTAAAACATAAGGAGGGAAGTATGGGGGATCTGAGAAATCATACCCCATCATTTGTAATTGAAACAACAATGTTATAGCAACATCAAGAAACTTGGACAAAAATGAGAGAAGAAGAAATCCCTCACTTGGAAATGTGATCCCAAAGGCTTGGGAGAGGCTTGATAGATTATTCTTGGGAGATTGGGGAACCTTGGGAGGATTATAGAAAGATAAGTTCATATATTGGTTGAGATCCAAAGGCTTTGAGTGAAGAGGAAGTGGGATCTTGGGTGGGTATATATAAGAAAAGACAGATAACTCTTTATTATTTAGGTTTTAAACACCACATATTAAACTAATAAAAACCACAAACCAACCCATGGTTTTTGAAAAAGGGGATGTGAAAAATATTAATTTATAAGGTCAATGGCCGAAAATCTTAAAATATTAGGCTTTTTTTATGTGGTGGTGAGTCACACTCTCAAGGAAATCAAATTAAAAAGATAAAATGTTTTATAAGACTTGGAGGGTCCACTAAGGCATCATAAAATTAACCAAACAAGTCTAAAATCACATTATTTTAAATATTGAACATATTTTGTCTGAACATATCATTTTTAGTATTTTATTACATCACTAGTGGGGAATTATGATGTCACATAGCATATTATATTTTTAAATAGTATTTAATTTTTACCCAAAAATTTGACGGTGTCAGAAAATTGTAAAAAATTCATCGTTGGATAGTTTTGATGTCTGGATTCCAAAAAAAATATTCATTTTATCTAAATAAATTTCTAAATATTAGAATTTTTACTTTTAAAATATAAATTCAAATTTATCGAAATTTCATGGGTTTGGACAAAAATGGCTTTCAAACCTTAATAAAAATCACATTTATAATCATAAAAATTATTAGATAATTTAAATATAATTAAAATTAATTTAGTAATAATTTCTTATTAAAATGTTACTAAATTCAAAAATAAATTATTTCATCAAAATAGATTTATTAATTGAATATTTATTAAAAAAATTACTATATGTTCTTTAAAAACTATTTACAAAATAACCATAATAAAATTAATGTATTTTATTTATTATATACAAAAATAATGCACATATTCATAGTTCTTGGGTATTATTATATAACACCTCATAACACCTACATAATACTGAAGGGTATGATATTTAATAGTGAAAGACTCTTGGGGTGGCTTGGATAACATCATTCGGGTGGTAATCACTACCATCTTCCACATCCCCTGTTGGTTTTTCCGTTCGAACTTAACATGTTAAATCATGGCTTGGTATTGGTCAAGAAAAAATAATAATGACTCCCCCTCCTTTCCAGTCTATGAAAAATGGGCTTTGTATTGAGAAATTCTAATTTATGAGGTCATCGCTTCTTTTGTCTGAGTAAATTGGATTTGTTAAATCCCAATATTTATATAAATCATGTGATCATTGTTCAATGGATATATTAGAAACAGTCACAATACTTAACGGTATTTTAAAATTCAAGAACATAAAACCAAGTAAGTGCATATGTTATATAATCATTTTATATAATAAGATATTTAATTAGATCAAGAGGAATTTTTATTAATAAAAGTTTCTGTCATTACACCTTCCCCCAAATAAGAACCAAATCATGGAAGGGAACATATTTATTAAAACAAATATGGATTGTTTCTAATATCATGGGATATATAGGGATGCCTAGACCCTCGATCTCATACCCAACTGCATGTTCATCCCCATAAATGAGACTATCTTTTCAACCTTTCATCCCATGGGGACTTTATTCACATCAGGTTTATTGGTATTGGCTAGAAAATCCATCCCATCCTCACCATTAGTCCTAGCCATCAGAACATATGCCAAAAAAATTCCAACTTTCTTGTTGTATAACCTAAAACTACATGACACCATATTTTGATTCGAGTGACTTTAAATGTCCTAGCATAGTTTCCACATCACATGATGTTAAACTATATGATGCAATATTCTCACCGTAAAAAGATACACTATGTGTCCAACATCCTATACAAAATATGTTAAACTACACAGTCCATGTCCATATTTCATGAATGAAAACATTCTGATTCATTGGACCTATGATAATGGGAAATATGTAACATTCAAACCCATACCCCCTGAGTTTGAGCTAAGTAAAACATGACCCCATTCGTGCCTCCCCATATACAAGAGGTTTTCGACAATTCGTGAGGGTCTGAGTCTGATAGTTGGGATACTATACCCTCTATATCATTTCATTAAATAGAATAACAAACAAACAATAATAAATAAATAAATGAAAAAAAAATAAAAATCATGAACAAAATATTGAAATACAAAAAAAAGTATCTCCCAAAGTGGTAGGTTTATACAAAGTGTGAGTATAAGTAATAAATAAATAAAATAAAAAACATTGGTGGTGTACTCCATTGTTTGTCCTAATACACTCCATGTTAATCTCCACTACTTAGTTATCCAGCATAGGTCCATTTTCAATAACAAGATATCTTTTCATGAAATCTACAACCACATAAGAATTCTTGAGTTGGGTGTGAGTACATAACTCATTGGGATACCACCAATGCATCCCTAACATAAGTGATATATATATATATATAACTGTATGTCGGGACATGAATACATTCTCTGTAAACACATAGCATATATCGAGTCATCATGTGTAGACCAATCCTCCATGAACCCCATCCCTATCATCTTCTCCCATTATTGATAATAATTCTTATAAGTCACATACCTTAATCGAGGCCACAAATCTCACCTCACCCCACTAATGGTATTCATAGGAACATAGCACTTTCTTCCAAGTTAAGAGCTCACCCCACCCTTCTGGTGGTTGTCACGTGAATGTATCATGTTTTGAAATATCAACCCCCAACTAGGTTATCCTTTTAAATGCAGCAAACCCTTGTTTATAGGAATTTAGGACCAATATCAAATTTCTAACCAAAATTAATTCCCCTCTTTAGGTGCATTCAAGCCCTCTGTTAAGGATGTTAGGACTGTGTCGGGTTAGGTAACTTTCCACTATGATGCATAACTCCCAACCTCAAGGATCCAATTATGTATCTAAGTAACTATTAGATAGACACTATACTTTCCCCTCTACATGGGTAGCCAAGACATCATTTAATGGGGTTAAGACTATGTCAGGTTTGGTAACTAGCAACAAATGATTTCCCCTCAACAGGGGGATCTATGCCCACATTTAAGGATGTTAGAAAGGAATAAATCCAAACCACAAAGCTCCAAATAAATATATGAGTCCCTAAAGCGTAATTCTATGGTCTATGAAATAGATAAACAAAATATTTTGTTGAATGGAATAATAAGGAACACCATGATCAATGTCAGGAGTCACACAAAATCAAAATTCATAAATAAAAAATCCCACGACCACTCACAAACTCGCAAGAGTATGAGAACAAACATGGGTTAATACAACATAAAAATTACATCAAGATAACATCATTTACAAATTCCACATACTATTAAGGAACATCCTACCGTAATATCATCATCATCAATGATAGATCCTTCGATGGTTTCATCACCTAGATCAGGTTCACACACAAATCAAAATATGATCACATTACACGAAATACTAGAATCAAAACAAGATACTTTATTCCCATTATAAGAAATTATTACTTAGTAGGATACATTGTCTCTCCAAAAAAAATTTATAATTATCATTTAGGTCAACACATGCTGTAAAAATCCCCTCAAAAATAATTATCATTTGATAATTTCTTATAAATTATCTTTTTGTAATTATCTCCAAAAAAATCTAATAAATTATTTTTTCTATTTATCCATTGATACTTCATTTTAAATTATTAGTTCAAAATGAGAATAATCAGATTGAAAATACCCCTATACCTTCAAAAAAAAGAGGATTATATTCTAATCATCTATAAAACCCCAATGGAATCGATGGTGCTTTATTCTTATTAGTACTGAATAAATTATTCAAATGAACATTTTTAAGAAAAAAATAAAATAAAATAAGAGAGAGAGGATGGAAGAGAGGGTGTGTGTTGTGAGGGGAGGAAAACCACTAGTATTACATTTCATTAGGTTCCTCAAACATTTACCCATTTTATATTTTTTCTTTATTTTATTTCATTCGTTATTTAACTAATTAACTTATTACACAATATATTTTATTATTTAATATCCTCTTAATTCCCAAGTGCCACCCCCCTTACACCTCTTACATGTTTTCTCCCAAAACTCCTCAAATAAAAACTTTTATTCAACTAATTTTTTTTTATAAAAACAACATATATTTATTCATCATATGAATATACACATACACATGTGTGCATCTACACACACACATTTATATATATATTACCCATATATATACAAAATATTTTTATTTATATATTCATCCACACACACACAGAGAGATATATATATATATCACATATATATATACATATTTCAATTTTTCACATACCAATAATATTTTAAAATTTAATTAATAATAATACTAAAAACAATGATTATTATAATTAAATCTATACCAGCATTAACATCATTGATGTTTCCCCAACAACCATTATTAAAAACCAAAATCATTTACTTAGTGGAAATTAATAATTTAACTATTAATTTGTAGGCTCCTAAATAATATTAACTAGTGGAAAAATGCCACTAATCAATTATGAAAATTTAATTACACAAGTAATTTTTGTTTTTTCAATAAAATAATAATACATATATTTATTATTATTATTATCATTGATTTTTATGTAACCAAAAACCTAATGTTCTGAAAGATAATGTTGTACCTTAGGTAACCCACACATTTTGGACCAAATCTCGGTCTCAAATTTCTCATTTGATACACCATTTATGAGATATTGGAGTTTTTCTAAAAATGTATATAAAAATAAAAAAAATCATGTAAAATTTTAAACAAAATTTTATGCTCACAAATATTTGGTAGTGCCTTAGGTGAGCCAAGCATCCCATACCTAATGGTGGTCTCATATTTCTCAAAAAATACACTATTTGTGTGGAATTTAATTATTTTATAAAAATATTTTATATGTAACATATATATATTTAATATTTATTTTAAATAAATTCCAAGTCTCTACGATTCATAGAATGAATCTCGAACATTGTACCTAACTTTGAAAATATTCCATAAGATATTCTAAATTGTTATCAGAGATTATACACTTACGTAAAGCATTTAATTCATTTATTAATTTATTTGCATTGAAAATTTCCTTTTTTCTCATAAAATACACATAATGTTTTTACTATGAGGATTTTATTATTGTTAAAATATTTGAGGATTTTTCAATTCTCCCCCTATATGGACTTATCATCCCTAAGATGTATCTCTAGCGGTCTTATTCGAACAACTCATGCCATTAAGTTGGAACATCAGACTCCCACTACCATGTCTTAGTAAAAGGAGGAACATTAGGAACGTATTATAATCATATCCATTATAAGGGTTCACATGAGGTTTTCCTAGAAGTCTACCCATAACCCAAGGTACAACCCTCATAGAATTAACCCCAATCTCCTTCCATTGATGTTATCCACATTCATCATGTATATATATAATAAAAAAATCATTCCCAGTTAAACTAATCAATTCCAGTAAATATATATCATAATAAAAGGGAAACACATATATATCACACATTCAGAGAAACATTCCTAAACAGATTTTAAAAATCATGGAATTTAAATAATGAACTATTATACATCATAAAAACAAATATATCCGTGGCACAAAGACCTATGTTCCAAGTAATGATGCATGAACACACATAATATCACAAAAATCACAAATCAATATCTTGTGTACCATCCAAGGTTAATTTAATCAATGGTAACAGCAAAAAAAAATTTACAAAACATTATGGTCAGTTGAAGGTCCACTATACCGTGTTATCCAGACACTCTCATAGTTTCCCTCTCTGAGTTCCACCTATCCTATGTCATTTCTAACCTGTCCCAACCCAAATAAATTAGAAAAATAAATTAGTGTGTCACGTTAGTTTGATAAAAATTTGTAACATCCAGACCTGGACCATCACGTCTGATCCAGGTCTGGTGTGACCTCATGTGTGACTCCCCATATGCAAGAGGGTTCCAACTAACAGTGAGGTTCAATGTATGATAGTGGGGATACTATACCATATGTATCACTTCATCGATATGAATAATAAATCAAAAATAATGATGATTAAATAAAAAATTAGAATAAAATGTTGAAACTAAATAATGAAATACATATAAATGTATCTCCCAAAGAAGCAAGTCTGTCTAGAGTGTATGTAACATATAAAAATAATGAAAATAAATAAAAAAATTCAACGGTGTACTTTGGTGAAAGTCCTAGTGCACTTCTTCTATTAATCCACATCTCTTCCATCTGACATAGGGCGCTAGACCTTCACCAGATCCTAGGTCATAAAATGTTCAAGCGCACCAAAATTCCCGATGAGAGTTTGAGTAAAATAATCAGTAGGACACAACCAATGTGTCCTTACCATAAGTGATCAATATACATCTATAATAGTGTATATCAAGACATAAATAAATTCTAAACGAACACGCAACTTATGATCGGTCATTATGATCTTACAAAGACTCCATGAACCCCATCCCCACCTAATTTTTTTCATTTCTAATAATAATTTCAAGAAGGCATATACCTCCATCAAGTCCACAAAGCTCTCTCCACCCCATCGGGGAACATCACAAGAATTTCACATGTTATTTCACTTGAAAATTTCACTTCACACTAATGTTGGAGTTAAATGAATGTTTAATGTTCCTTCAAGTCAATACCCATCCCACATAACCCTTTAAATAGCCACAACCCATGTTTTTAGGCAACCATGATGAGTATCGTAAAACTAGCCACTATGTTTTCCTATATGTAGGTGTATCCAAAAATTTCTTTAAGGAATTTTGGACTATGTCCGGTTGGGTAATGAGACAATGTTCTTTGTAAATTTCAACCACAAGGATCTAAAAATGTATATCAATACCTTCTACATATTCATTTTTGTTTCCCATCTTAAAGTGTAGCCACACCCGCCATTACGGGTGCTAGGACTATGTCAGGTTGAGTAACTAGCCACTGATGCATTCCCCTATACAGGGGTAGCCACGTCCATTATTGAGGACCTTAGGACTGCATAACTACCATCCATAATGATCCACTTAAATATCTCGGTCCCTAAATCATATTTTCACAGGCTATGAAACACATACATAATACATGTCATCGCAAGGAACGATAAGGCACACCAAGATTAATTTCAAGAGTCACACATAATCAAATTTCATAAACAAGCAAGATCATGAAAATTCACACACCCACATGCATCTCAAAACTAGCATGGGGTTTTTCAGCATAATCATCACATCCTGATTACATCAAATACACTTGTCTCATAAAAGAAAGGAAACTCATACCTTAAATTCATCAATGTCAGTGACAGATTTGTTAAAGGTGTCATCACCAAAACTGTGTTTTCAAATTAACCAAAACATGATCACATTACAACGACTCTTGGAATAAAAACTAGCTATTTTATTCCCAAAATAAATAAAATATTACATGTGATGTTAATTTCTCTCTCCTACATAATTTTGGAATTATCATTTAGATCTAGACATGTACTCAAAAAATTCTCCCCAAGAATAATTAGACATTTATAATTCCCTATAAATTATACTTTTATAATTATCTTCTATTAATTTTTTATAAATTAACTTTTTCAAATAAACTTTTGAAAATTTATTTTAAATTATCCATTTAATGTGTAAAAAGTTGGATTGAAAATACATCACAACCTTCATAAACATAATTAATATGTATCCTCATCTCATCGAGATAAAAATAATGGTACCAAAGATGATTCAATCAAAATATTATTATAAAATTTCTTGGTGGGATAAGTTCGAAGAGAAAAATAAAATAAAACAGAATAAGAGATGGAGGATCAGAGAGAGAGAGTGGGGTGTGAGGGGAGGAAAACATCCAGTGTGCCTTTTCCTTAGGTGACTCAAATATTTCTCCCTTTAATAATTTTTCTCCATTTTGTTTAATTCATTATTTCATTAATTCATTTATTATGCAATTGTTTTTTTGTCTCCTCTTAGTGCCCATGCACCACACCCATTAAACTTCTTAAACATTTTTTTTCAAAATTATTCATTTAACATTACTTTTTTATCCATTGGATAAATTTATAAAATCATCGAATATGTATATATCATATATATATACATAAACTCACACACACACAGATATATATATATATATATATATATATATCTATCTATTATATATATACAAATTATATATATATATCCATCTATACACACACAAATATATATATATATATATATCACACATATATATATATAAATATTTCAATTTATCGAATTAAAATATTATTTTCCCTATTTAATAATAATAATAATAACAAAAATAATAATTATTATTATTAAATATCTCAAATAATTAACACTATTAACATTTCACCAACAGAAATTATTAAAAACCAAAATCATTTATTTAGAAGAAGCTAATAATTTCACCATTTTTAACTAACCCCCCGATAAATATTCACACATGGTGAAATTTCCCTCATCAATTAAGAAAATTTAATAACACCTAAATATCCATTTTTTCATCATAAATAATAATAATAATAATTACATATATGTATGATGTAACCAAACACCTGATGTGAAATAATATTATGGTGTACTTAGGGAAACCCTGTATGCTTGACCTAATCATGGTCTCATATTCTCATACAATACACCATTTATAAGATATTTAATTTTTTCAGAAATTAAATAATAAAAATATTAAATAATTTATTTTCACATTTGATTTGACCAAACACTTGATAAAAATGTTATATCATAACAAGGGTAAACCTCATATTCCAGACCTAATTGGGGTCTCATATTTCTTATATAATTAACCATTTG
Organism: Viscum album; assembly: GCA_963277665.1. NCBI lineage: Eukaryota > Viridiplantae > Streptophyta > Magnoliopsida > Santalales > Viscaceae > Viscum > Viscum album. The sequence goes on from OY728140.1 coordinate 478,381,825, forward strand.
TGAGACATATAATTGTTTTTGAAAAAACATATGTGTGTAAAATAATATATTTAATATGTTTATTAAATCAATACTAGATCTCTATGGGGAACTAAATTTCATGTTAACTTTACACCTAAATCCAAAACTATTCCATAGAATATTCCAAAGTGTTAATAGATCATATACCCATCTATTATGCCTTTAAATCATTTATTTATGTGATTTTTATAGAAAATTTACATTTTACACATAACAATGCTCATAAAATATTTATAGAGATGGTTTTTTTATCCTTCAAAATGTTAATAAAGTCATAACCTACCTCTAGAACTAGTCATTGACTATACCCATTTTTGGTATTATGTATATATTGATTCATGATTTCACAGGATATGTAGATATTCCTTGTACCTCTATCATAGGAAAGGCAAAAAACTTCTTCCTCATAGATGAGACCATATTCACTAGAATTTGTCCCCTAAGAGCCCTATTTATGTTGATTTTGTTATAACTAGTTGGAGAATATGCCTCACCCTAACCATTGGCCAAAGATATGTGACCCTAAACTATATAATCCATTCTTCCAAGTAATATGACATTAATCTATATGATATTTGGTCCTTGACACATGACCTTTAAACTATAGGGTGCATGGTCCAACTTGTATGACTATAAACTACTGGTGGTGGTCATATAAGAATGATCTTTATCAATAACCATGAGACCATCATACATCTTAACTTCTATCTCCACTCTTTATGAGGTTTAAATGAACATTCCTTTCATTCATAGTTCAACCCTCCATCCTAAGTATCATGCTTAAAAATTGAAGGAAAAATTGGGGGATTTTAGAAAAACAATTGAACACCCCTTCATCCACCCAACCTACAACATTAATTTTCATGGTTGAATCATCAGATTCCTTAATTCAGTTTATTATATGGGTTCTCTATCACATGGAAATTTTGGTAACAAGGATTGATTTATCCAAATAGACACTTCTAGGTAATGAAGGGGAATAGCACAGCTTTCCAATAATCCCATGATGTAACCCATAGTGGTAATTTTGGACACAGAGTAAATTTACACCTAAACCTAATGAAACTCTAATAAATTGAGTGAAATAATGGCCATCCTACTCCCAAAAATTTCCATCTACAATAAGTGGAATTATTTTTTTCCATTAAAAATGATTATTCTACACTGTCTAGTCTGTAGTCCTAATTTAGAAGCATGATGAAATAATTTTTTATACCATTTACTATGTTTAAAAGGATAAATAATGTTTCTTTATTTTATGTAATTATACTATATAACTATTATTCTATCATTGGTTCCACTCAAGAAATACTCTCCCATCAATGGGGTTTCTTTTACTTGTGTTGGATCCACCGGGTTCCCTATATTCACGTCGGGTTTGGTTTTCCATAGATAGAAATTTTATATCCTTATTTCCCAATCTATATGACCTTAAATCCAAAAACCCTTATCCATATAATCCTAATTTTCCTAGATTATTGTCCTTAAACTGAACAATAATTGATCAAAACTATGTGAACTTAATCTATATTAATCATAATTTCCTATAACATGACGTTAAAATGCATGACCAAGGTCCTTTTTAGAAATATTTGAAACTATATTACACTCTTCTATGCTACATGATGTTAAACTATGGAGAAAGGTCTCCATCACGTAACCATAAACTATAGAATATATTACTCATTATAGCATTATATTAAACTCCATGACACATGGTCCATTATTTGTGACCCATTACCTGCAAGAGAGATAGATCCAGATAATGGTACCTTGTATATGACCATTGTCTCAAAATTAACCATGGGGTTGAATACGTTTTTCTTTGTAAACAGATTTTTTTATATTGGTTACCATATTATGAGAATCATAATATTTTAATATCATACTAGGATGAAATATGAAAGTGCCCCTCCCAAATGTAACAACTCGATCTATATATGGGTTAAATGTTTCTCAAGTATTCATTGGTTATGGATATATAGCTTGACTATAATTCCATGTTCCATCTAAACTATGACCTTATTTCCCCCATTTCCTTGCATAAGAGATAGAAAATTATATGGAAGCTTTCCAGATGTACTATGTGTTGAATGATTCTTGTTCTAATAAGAAACCTATTAATGCCATGATTTCCTACCTTATGAAAATTTACAAACATCTAGTCCAAGATGTGTGACATTAAACACAAGTAAAAAATTTTCTAAACTATTTGACCTTAAACATCAAAAATATTTTTTTGAATCTATAGAAACTTAAATTTTATCCCGTTAGGGTCCCAGTTGCAAGACCATAAACTAGAAATAAAAAACAAATATGTGGTTTTGTCTCTTTATTATGATAACGTGTTAATTACATATTAGCATAACCATTAATATGATTTAACCCTTTATTAATATTAATTTTCCATATGAACCAACTTCATGTCTCTAATATTTGATTTAACATAAAAAATCCATGGGTTTATATACTCATATTGGAACCCCCCTCAAAATCTTGTGTTGATTAATCCTCTTAGATCTTTCTTAAATGGGAACTTTGGTAATGGGGATTGATTGGTCTAAAGGTAACCCACTAGGATTTGATGTTGAAAGACACAATTTTCAACTAATCCTATGAAATAACCCATAGGGTAAATTTTAATCCAGGGGGAGAAGTCCATCTGAACGCCATGCACCATCCATTGACTGAGTGTGGAATTGGTTTTCTCATTACAAATGGTTATTTTATTCCAACTGGAATCCATTTCTAATTGATTCACACATTCATTGGATATTATTTACAACTTCTATAACCCAACTATTTTATATTTTGAAGTACCAGGAATATTAAACATCCATACCTCATTTCCAAATTCAAAGAAAGATTACGAAATTATATTTTTGAGCCCCTTCATATCTGGGTATGCCTCTCTTTTGTAGATGTGAAAGGATTAAGTCATGATTATTCATTTGGAAGCTCATATCCACCAGGAACTGTGCTTCATGGCCATAAATTGAATGCCTCCTATTCCTTAAAGAGAGTCTATATTATCTTTTTCACCCTTCATTCGCACCATGAATTCCTTTTTCCCATACTTTATTGGATGTCTTATTTTGGGGTCAAAGATGTTCGATCTAAAACATCACATATATTGGTTCATCATGAAATACCATTAACTTATAATAGAAATAGAAATATTACTCTCCAGGTTGATAACCCAAAAAGGATTCCCTATGAAAAATTCAAGTTTCTATATCATAGGCATTCACACCACACAACCTAGGAAAATATAAGAATTTAAAACTGTAACATCTCATCCCAGCATATACCTAACTGGGTTCTCAGGTTGGTGGGCCAAAAGGCCTCAAGTTCACCTCCCCATATTCCAGAGGCTTCCAACTATCAATGAGGGTGTAATGGTTGTCTATTGGGGATATATACCCTCATATAAAAGTGTAACATTAGATAACAACAATAAACATAAAATAGCATAAGAATGATATAAACGAACACAAAATGAAAGTACCAGTAAACATCCAAAAAATAATTACATATAAATGATATAATAATAAACTATGGAAGAATAAATAAATGAACAACTGAATAATAATATTAAAAGACACGAGGCAGTGTCATATACATGGATGCACTTCATGATTCTGTATAAGTGTAACAAGGGACATGAATATATATCATGCTATATAAAAGGTAAAAAAAAATTAAAAAACATTTTCTCCACTAGAATTTCAAGCATATGCTTGGTCCTCTTCTCCAATGATCTATCTATGTTTTAATCATAAAAAAATTTATGTATCATGGCACTTGTACTTATCAATATGTATAGGAAAGTCAAATACTATGGTACCAACGGTGGCATGAGTATGGTGTGAGACCAAATCTCTATAGTCCACCACGAATGGTGTCTAGAAGTAATCCATGTAATGTACATACAAATAGTAGTGTATTGGAATAAATAGAAAAAGAAACAGTGTTGAATAAGTAGCCAGCCTTCTAAAGTTCCTCAAGGACACCTAGTGGTTCAATATTCTTTGGTTCATGTCTAGAATGAGTCACTTATCAATAACAATATACATATATATATATATGGAAATAGAATATATATATATAGATATATATTACATCCACCAATATGCACTAAGTACGTCCAGATGTAAGTACTCATATACATGGAATATTATGTTCTAGATAGACTGGGGCATGGCTCAGTCATCCATAACCAAACTGAATGAGACTATAATCCCAAGAAAAATGGTTCATTCCATATATCCTTTTATGAGTGAGAGTCATCATGCTGACACTCGATATGGTGGTTCATTCATCATGTCGACACCCGAAATAAGTGATTTGGTGCGTCATACCCACTATCCAAATAGTTTCCAAGGTGTGAGACATCATAATCAACACCTTATGTAAGTGAGAGTGAATATTAATGCTCAAAAATTCCCTTATCATTTATTCCACAACAATATGAAAGGTTTAATCATATTTAAAATTATAGCGATTAGTCATCACCTCTCATACATTAAATTCATGAAGACCAAATATATCCAAGGGCATTAAAATTCAATTAAAGCATTTAATAAACATTCAATGATCAACATGTCATGTCCACCCTTTATAAACCATTTCAATCAATTAATTTAATTCTTTAAAAAAACAATAATTAAACAATCCATTTTATATTATCAATCCATTTAATTAACAAAAAATCGAAATTCATTTTTCAAGGTTCAATGATGAACTTAAAAGGGGCCATTGGAAATTTGTAAATTATCTATAAGGTAAACACTATTCATAAATAAATCCACGAAATTAATAGGTGATTAGATTCAACAAATTTTTTTATAGAAGTGGTAAATTTCAATGAAAAACTGCTGAAAAAATAAGAAATTTGAACTTTTAAACATTTAATTATAAATAGAATTTCAAGCCAGTACACCCAATTAGTGTCCCTGATCGAGGTTGGAATCCTATAATTTTTAAACAATAGTCCTCAATAGTATAACAATGTAAGAAAGTTAATATATAATGAAGAAATAATTTTTAAGACAATTTGTAGAAAAATCAAGTCTTTATCACAATAGAGCGGTAACGAAAACACTATAAGTTTTATGGAAATGACGATACCACTTATATTAGGTTCATTTATGACTCCCTATATGATGGTTTCTCAGATTCAATGTCTATTGGGATAATTTGAATAAATTATCCAACACCCTAAAAATAGGGAATATGATCTTTCATCTAAAGATATCTCAATCTAGAGATAAAATTATAATGGAAGGAATAAGAATGGAGATCTTACCTCAAGTTACACAATGCTTAAAATGACGGTACGATCTAATTATAGATCTATAAGTAATGGTGATTCCTATATTTAGAGGAGATGCTGGTTTAATGGAGGAAAAGATGGTTTATAGGAGGAGGGAGAGATACTTGTCCATTGTAAATGAAGATTCAATGAATAAAAATAGTTTTAAGGTTTGATGAAGGGAAAAAATGAAATTTCACAGTCAAAAGTAAGGGGGCACAGTTTGGTTGCACTGTTGGCCAAACCATGTGCCAACCATGTGAATGGCCTCTGTCAAAGAGGTCTAAAATCTTGCACAGTCTTATGTCTGGAGCCACATGGTTAAGAAAAAACCTACTCCCCCTATTCTTCTCAATCTCACCCTTCACGGTTTGGTGAGGTTGTGCGGGTTGGGTTGTGCGTTGTCTTTTAACTTTGTGGCATAGTATTTTTTCCAAATTTCTAGGGTTTTGGGCTCTGAAAAAGACTCATAACCCTCATGTCATGAACCGATCCAGTTCGACCCTAAACGGATCACCCGATCTGGTTCGCGACATTTACCGAGAAGCGTTCTTGATCCTCCCGAGCTAGTGACAAGTGCCAGGGCATCAACAGAGGTGGTGGGAACTATTTCTCCCACTTAAAATAAATAAATAATTTAGTAGAAATAAAACAAAGTAGCACAAAATAAATAAAAGAAGTAATGTGACTAAAGAATAACAAAATAAAATAAAACTGACTAAAAGAGACAACCACTATCCCCATGTGACCTCGCGGGTCACTCTCCAACCCACGACCAAACGTCGCCCAAGGTGAATGCACCCTAGCTATAGCCTCCCGAAACACTAAAAACAAAAAATAACTTTAGGCATGTGTATTAAAACTCAGTAGGCATGCCCAAAAAACTATTCCCAATGCACTACCTTTAAATAAAGAAATTTATTAATTCCAGGTTTGAACTAAATATACAAGATATTGGTTTCCACACACACACTTTCATTTTTAAAACAAGCATCAGTCCATTGCCCTTTATAATTTAAAAACTAATTTTAATGTTTTAAAGGAATAGGTGCATTTCATTTTAAAACATTTTTTCAAACGATTAGAAAACCAAACTTTACTTATTATCCAAAAAGGAAAAGTACACATAACACACAACACACGCCAAGGGAAATGGGAAAAATGGAACACACGAGCCAGCAACTGAACTAGAATACTCAATCATGTGCCACCCACAAATAAACACTAAATGAAACATGGGCCGAACCTAGGAAATTTTGAACAATCCTGAACATACTATACATGTGACTCATCCTGAAAGCATGCTCTAACTTGATGATGTTATAACTTCCTAATGCCCGGTATAGCTCTTCATGGCCTAACCGAGGGGGCCAATCCCCATAGCAGCAATAACTCAGTATTCCCCTACTATAGGGCCACTATCTAGTGCGTAATCTAAACTAGTGTATCAATAGTTCTTATAAAATTCACTCAATATGCCAGGTTCACATGTCAACACATGCAATAAAAAGTGGTGCATCCACAATTTAAATCAATCAATCACGAGGCACAAATATCACACACAACTCACATAATCACGCACACCAAATATCATCCCTGAGTAACCCCAATGTGAGATTTTCCCAAATGATTTATTTTATTAAAGTGCCAAATGGGCCTTCACCAACTTTAAAAAAACCTCATTTCTCAAAAAAACCCAAAACACTTTTTCAGAAGAAATCATTTATCTTAAAAACCAGAACTATATTTGAAATTCTGTGAATTATGATTAAAATCCAAACTAGCATTCTTTCACTACTGGGTGTATGCTCATTATTAAAATATTTCAAGTGTCATTTATAAAATAAACATCTCTTTTTACACAAAATAATCATTTAAAAATTAATTATCTTATATTATTTTTCTATTTATTAAAATTAATAAAACATCAAGTAAAAAATTAATTCTAAATTTAAAGGTAAGTGTAGTGGGGGACCTACCTCGACTCGCAGCATGGTTACGATGATGATATGGTATGTCCCAACTTGCGCACAAGCACGCGCCACTTGCAGAAGACCGTAATATCACAGAAAAAACCTTTTCAATGCGCTGTAACAACACAATGTATCTAAAAACATAAAACAATTGTCTTAAAAATAATCCAAATGAATAAATAGAGTAAAACCCACCTTGGAACCGGTGCAGACAAAATAGAATGAACCCCAAACATGCGGTAAAACAAGGTGTTCCCTACAAATAATAGAGAACAATCCGAAGCTATCTGAATCGCTTTGGCTTCGGCGGCGGTGGATGGATTGTGGTCCGGTGTGACCCGAGACACCCTTTACGAACCCAGTGAGGGGATTCGCGGCCATGTTGGATCAACACCCTACCACAATTAAAAAACCCCCAAAAAAAATTAATGTGGAAGTACCAAAGCACGACCAAAAAGGTATCCAAGACTCACATAAACCAAATAAAAAACCAATTGTTACCAAATGGATTTATACCTAAGAGATACCCTGATTCACACAAGTGTTAAAAGGATTAAATGAAAAAATGGAGCAATGGAATGGAAATACGTTCCATAAACCACGTGAATGGAACAATGATCCAGTGAAAAGATGAACCCAGCATCATGGTCCCTTCACGCACCCAAAGGGGAGCTGCATGTTGAAAAAGAGGAAATCGTCCTGGTTGAGCGTAATCAAAGAGTCCACGAAGGAGGTGGCCCACGAAAGGGAAGACCTTCAGTGAAAAACCATCTATACAGTGAGGCTCTAACGGCAAGAAAAGTGGCTCTCGAAGGAGTCTCACACACTGTTGTATTTGGAAGGGGGAGTTTCGGACACAGGGAGGGTCAGTTGGGGGATCCACACATGCCAAGGATGAGGCTGGTGGGAACACGGGTTCACACTGAAGAGGGAAAGCTGACTGCGAGCTGGAAGTCTGACTGACCGGATGAGAAGGGGTCAAACGCGAGGTGTCAGTGCAGATGCTGAATGCACGGGAGGGGGGATTTTGAGGGAAAGATGGAGCTGGTGGAGGCCTGGCAGAGGGCTGATGTAGGGGATAAATGTGCAACGCGGGAGGCAGGTGGCTCCATAGGGTCAAGAGGAGCAGGAGGGCTCTGCTGGTGCTAGAAGACAGAGAGGAGGCCGAGTAGGGTTGGGTTAATGGCTGTCTTATGAGGGAGATCAGGTGGATGAGGGAGGCGCGACACTAGAGAAGGCCCTATGGGATGAGGGAGAGGCTTCACCGGACCGGGGAAGGGGAGGGCGCGGCTTTTCTGGACTGGGGAAGAGGAGGTCGTGGGGTTGCAGGGACGCAGAGGGTGACCAGAGGGGGGGAGCTGGATGGGGGTGTGGGGTCACGGGGATGGAGGTGGTGGAACGGGCTGCAGGCTCAGCTGGTGGATGAGGGTGCAGTGTTGGGGCTGTGTGGGAGAAGAATAGAAGGGGCACTGGGCAGTCCTGCTGCGGCAATGAGGGGAGGCGACAGGATCCGGGCAGCAGGGAGTCGGGGTGGAGCGGAGAAAAAATAGGGTAGGCAGATAGGGTTAGCAGGGGTATGTGAAAGGGTAGCTATAGGGTCTTAAAAAAATATATATATATACATAATTACATTAATATGAATTATACAAAAAAAATAATAGTAATAATATTAAATTGAAAAATGATCATAATAACATTAATAACAACGAAAGGAAAATAAGAACATACTTAATGTTAATTAAGGTGATAATTTTATTACGTTTCATTAATAATTATATTTATAGAAAAGTTAATAATAATAGTTTTACTACTAGATTAAATAATAACAAAATTATCATCTGCACAATAATATTATTTCGAATATGGGCTAAATATTAACCAGGTTTTATCGTTATAAAATTTTATTTAGCTTCATTTTTCAATCAATTTCATTTATTCATCAAATTTTATTATTTATTAGAATGATCAGGTGACAACGCATTTGCTACGACCGAACGCACGATCACCGCTAGCAGTGCCGAGACCGTGCACCGGCCCGAGGCCCACCAAACATTAATCATCAAAAATATCAAACCGGGATCCAACTAATCCTCATCCAAATGGCGCAAGACACAGCAAAGAATAAAAATAAAATAAAATAAAATAAATAGTCCTTTGAGATCGGGTGTGGCACCTCGTGACCATTGTGACACCATTAGGTATCATCATAAGGGTTATTTAAAGGAATTTAACCAAAAACAAAAATATTTTTACCTTTATGAAATGAAGTTCCATTGCATCTTCCCCTCCTCCAAGAATTACATCCCCTAGTTGTCCTTCTAAGGGTAAAAAGGAATCATTGAAAAAGAGTTTCAGAAGTAGATCTTGTATATCAATTATCATTATTAGATCTTTTCTTGTACCCTATCATGATTTCATTTCATATGTACAAAAGGAAATGTACTTCCTATGAGCGTTGTCACACTCTTATCCAAAATATGCATTGGGCACTCTTTAAAGTAAGTGTCCATTTCTAACTCAGCCTCATTAAGATAATAGACATGTGACGATTCTGGATAGTACCTGTGAAGCTATGAAACGTGAAAGACATATAGAATAGATTGGTATCTCTAAGGATGTTCTATATGGTAAGAAATAGTTCTAACCTATTTGAAAACGTCAAAGTGTCCACCAAACCTTAGTGAGACCTTACACTACTTTTAAATACATATGATCCCCAAAATGGGTGAAACTCATAAGAAAACCCAATCTATGAACTTGAAATAAAGAGGCCATCTATGTTGGTTATCATAAGACTGATTTCTTGAATGAACTTTCATTATTCACTATTTGATCAACTAGACATCCGCAGTAGTCTGATAATTAAGATAATGTCCAAGAAAAGTTATCCCTACTTCCTCTATCAATCACTAAAGTAAATAGAAAGGAATTCCATATAAAGATTCGTAAGTATCCATATCAATAGTAGCCTAAAATATGTTGTTATAATAGAACTCAACAAGGGGAATTTTTTTATCCCATGTACTCCCAAAGTGAAGGAAACATTCACAGAGCATGTCCTCTAACAACTGAATTGTATGCTATGTCTTTCTAGTAGTCTATGTGTGATGGGATGTGAATAGTATCACATGTGTACCCAAGGACATCTACAACCCCTACAGAACTATGACATGATGTGAGAATTTATATCTGATATGATAGATTGAAGATATCCATAAAGAAAATCATCCACCCTATCATATATCCTCCCTAGAATGTCTACCAAGAATGCCTCTCACACTGGTAAGAATTGTACGACTTTTATCATTTGATCAACGGAAACCCACATTGTAATATTTCCACAAGGTTATCTATGTAAACCAATCATGAAATCCATAGAAACTTCATCATGTTTAAAATCAAGAATAGAAAATGGCTATAAATGTCCTCCTTGATGCATATGTTATGCCTTCACCTACTAACAGGTGGAACATCAAGTTATAAATATAGAAATCTCATGTTTCATACCTGGTCACCAATACTGGTTCCATAATTCATTATACATCTTGGTGACATAGGGATGGACTTCCCATTATGAGGCTTAAAATATCCACATCATCTCATCTATATTGCCTTCTAGGACCCAAAAACGCCAAGTAAATAGTAGACTATCCTCCCCATCCACGGTCCAACCAGAACATAAATCATCATATGAGATTCATTCCCTTAGGACTAAGCCTTCAAGACTTGATAATTTCCCCATTATCACCCATTCCAGAAGGGTAGTGGTCACTTCCAAAGTTGAGATGAAAATTCTAAGCATGGTCATCATAAACATAAACATGCATCTCAGAAAAAAAAGGCCAGGATCTTCCATTCACCAATGGAATCTAGAACCTCCTATATCATAGTCTTCCATCTTAGAACTTCGGATACAATATTACCTTTCATGAGGAATTTAAGAAAAAAACTATAAATCAAATGACTCTAGGTAATCCACCCGCCTATTAAAACTCAAGATTCTGAGATTATATGACCTTGGAAGTGTAATTTTCGATCCAAAAGTGGCATTTACTATTCTTAGAATAGATAATATTATCTATTAATTTATTTTTAATGATCTCAAGATTTTTGGAGTGGTCATGTATTGAACTATAATAGACTAATAAATTTTCAATAAAGACTACCACCAGTGAAACCATATAATGATCGAAAACATAATTCATAAGATCCATGAAAATATATGTTGTGTTCATTAGAGTGAATGACATGAACACATACTAATATAGATAATACCTAATCCTAAATGATGTGTTACGTATGTATAATAACCTGAAATTCACCTACTTATAGACCAATCTAAAATATAACTTTGAAAACACTCTCTCCCCATGGAGTTGATCAAAGAGGTCATCTATTTGGGGAAAGGGATACTAGTTATTTATCTTGACCTGGCTCAATCAATTTTAATCCTCACAAATCATAAGGGTACCATAGAAATTATTAAAAAAAGGACATGTGAACCCCAAGGAGTATTACTGGGGAATATGAATCCTTTAGCCTATAGATCCTTCAATTTCATATTTTGTTCAAAACTTCACATAGGTTTATTCCTATAAGTAGGAATGGCCATTGTTGATGCTCCTAGAAATAACTCAATAGTTACTCTACCACTCGTACTTGAGGTAGACTAGAGAAGTATTTAGCGGAAGATTCCCGGAAATGATAAACTACTAAAGGGAAAGCAATGAGTCATAACCCCTGATCATCCAGGAAAAGACTGGTGATTTAAGCTGTCACGATATCCATTCTAAATATCTCAGGTCTAGTTTGAGTATCATAACATCATATTATATCTTATTAATGTTCCTACCACCCTATGGTTATGTAAACATCACCCTCCAATAATATAAGTATATAAGATCTCAATAGGGAACTAATTAGTCAATCCCAATGGTTACATCAAATCATGTCTTCTAGAGGATGAAAATATTTCATATGTAGAGGTATCGACCTATATTGAGAGGACAAGAATTAAATCACTAAATGCTTTTTAATTATATAACTAAGGGGATATTTATCATCATAACTCCATGAAATGTTTCAATCTCAAGGCCCAAAATCTCAATAATAGTTTCGAATATAAAAGAGCTATATGTGCCTTTGTCAAATAAAACTGCCACTAATGTAGAGTATTTTGACATAATACCTTAAAGTATGTAATGTTTAAAGCTCAAATCCTCCAACATTGGTTTCACTGGGAGTAAATATAATGTATTGCAACCCTATTTCATAGCTCGACAGCCTTGATCATGCCTGCTTTACTTGAATAGATCATCCTAAGTCTGACTACTTCTACCTTCACCACGTCCTCGACCTAAGTTGTCGATGGTATTATAGCTACCTACCAATAAATATCCTATTATCCCCACTATATAATTTGGGGTAAGATTATATCATATGTCACTAGTAACTGATAGAAAATTCTATAAGAAGTGCTGGATATGCCCCATCATTCCGCGCATTTTCATTACCATAGATCTTGTAAGAACTAAGGTTTTATTTATCCCAACTTCCTACACTAATAACATGTCAAGAAACTATATGTATAAGTATAATAACTACTGATACCCCTATCAGAAACCTCAAAGTGATTATTTTGTTCTCTAGAATAACTATTGATATATTTAGGTTCCAAATTTCCCGGAATCACACCATCATCTTCCCTCAGATTATGCTATATAATAAGATCCAAGTTGACAATTTCATAAATAGTAGTCAACATAAATATATTGAAATATGATTGGATGGTGTATACCATCCCAACCTTGAATCATTTGGTGGTCATAATATCATCACCCACTAAATTCAGAGTGAGCTGCAGCAGCTTAGTAAAGTGAGAAGAATAATCCATGATAGCCAAAACTCCTTACTACAGGTTCATAAACTCTCTATCACAATGATCCCTTAGTGTTTGTGGAAATAAATTATCATAAAATTTTAACTGTAAATCCTCCCAAACCATATTATGATGCCGATATTCCTATGTAATAACATCCCACAATCATTTTATAGAATTTTGTATCATATAATCTCCAAGATTGACCCTCCACTCTAGAGGTATCTCTAAATGTTTGAATATAGAAAGGATATCTTTGATCCATGACTCGGTAGTGTGTGGTCCTCCATCGCATAAAAAGTTGGGAGGACGATGTTGCTGTAATTCCTGAGTCAACTCTATCATAGATGAGGTAGGTCGACCAACTCCTTTCATAGATTTCATTATACAGAAAACTTATTCTTAGAACTTGTTGTCAGTTCCCATATTATGAATAGGGAGAGGTTCCATAGGTGGCAGTGTAGAAGGAAACACTAGCATATCAGGTACCACCACCAATATTGCATCATCTTAACTACCTTTAGTGAGTACGATTTAAGGATTTTAAGGGTCATAATACTACAATTCCAAACTCATGCTTCATAAGAGATCTTAAAAATTGAAAATATTATAGATAGATAACTAGGATTGGGGAATATTCTTCCTATATCAATGAAAACACCACTTTATATTCCCCAAAATCTTGGTTTATGTAGTAAAAAATACCATTACAGGATATAATATTGTAAGAGACATGCTAACTACCAACTACTAAGCCCGACTCCATGTCTAGATTTTATATTACACATTAAGGTTTGTATTTTATTATAAATGTTATATCCATTTTATGTTTGTTCTAATTGGTGAATTTAAACCTCTTTAAATGGTTGAATAATATAGATCATCGTTTCCTGATATATTAGGGATCATACTCATCATGAACCAAAATTTATAGTTCACTTAATCGACATTGTAACATATTCCAAACACTACAACCAATGGTCAATGGATCAACATGAGATTACTGACTACTTAAAGAGTCTTATTTAACCTATTATGGAAAATAATATTAGGTTAAGGAAAGAATATTAAGTTTCAATTATGTCTTCTATATCCTGCAAGGAATTCCAGTATAGCTCCACATTTATAATGAAGGCACTAATAATATCCAGCAGTAGAATGCCTGCTGAAAATAGATGGGGCATTGAAAAATTCATGGAATATTAGTCATGTTGTACCTATAATGATTCATGTAATGAAACGACCTAATTTCATTTAGACCATAAAATTTAAATAATACTAATATCAATAACATCATAAGACATGTGTTTCACCATATAGTGGAATTGTATCAAACATAATAGACATAATCGATAACTGCAATTTCCCATCCTAGGATCTTTGGGTTCCCCCTTTACATGGGTTAGCTACATCCAGGAAAAAGTTCATATCCAAATTCTTTTAACTCCTAATATTCTATCTAATACACAAATAGTAAGAAAAAGGAAAAATAATTCACCAATACAACTTTGTAACACCCAAACCCAGTGTCCACATAAATGGGGCCCCATTCCGGTGAGTCACATGGCCTCAAGTTCACCTCCCCATATGCTAGAAGTTGTCGAATTGTAGTAATATTGTAAATGTGGTAAAGTGGCGAGAATATACCCTCATATAAGAGTGGAATATTAGATAAACACAATAAGAATACAATAGAATAATCATGATATAAAAAGACACAAAATTGATTCACCAGTAACCTTCCAAAATGAAAGAACATACAAGAGATAAAATAATAAACTAAAAAATCATAAATAATATAAAACTGATTAATAATATCAAAATCCACTAGGAAATGTCATATACTAGGTTTCATGGCATACTGATGTACAAGGGGTACATAGGACAAGCATATACAACATTTCATACAAAAAAATACAAAAATAACAAAAGTATTCTCCACTAGAATCTTGATCATATGCTTTATATTATGCTCTCATGCTCCATATATAAGTAAAGCACGTAAAATATCTATGGAATATCACTTTCCCTTATCCATACATATAGACAAAATACTAGTTGGGTACCAAAGGTGGCTGGAGTAGGGTATGAGATAAAATGCATGTAGGCCACAACCAATGCTTTCTAGTAGTACTCCAAGTGGTGAACATAGAAATATCATTTTTTAGGTACGTACAAGTTAATAAATAATGCTGAATAAATAACAATCCAACTCTAGTTCATTAAGGACACCTGGCGGCTCTACCATCTTCTTCTCATGGACATAATAAATGTATGACCATTAAATATATATATATATATATATAGTAATAGTATATATATATATAGTTTTATATTGAATCCATTTATATGGACTAAGTATGTGTGATTTTAAGTAGCCATATTCCTCAAATACTAGGTGCTGGAAGGATCGTGTTGTAAAAAGGTCATCCATAACTAGTCAAAATGGTCCTATAAGCTGAAGAAAAATGGTACATGTACTATTTCCCATGATGAGGGAGAGACATAAATTTAAAAACTCAAGATGGTTGGTGATCCATTATGTTAACACTCGAAACAAGGGACCTGTTTCATTTTTTCCATTGTCCTACTAGTGTCAATGGTGCGATATGTCAGGATCAAAACCAAATGTATGGGATAGTGAACCATTGTTCCCAAATATTATCTTACCCATAATTCCACATCCAAATCAAATACATAATCTTATTTATAAAAATATCCAGGATTCATCACCTGTCATGAATTATATTCATAATACCCAAATATAACCAAGGGAATTATAATTTAATTGATGCATTTAATAAGCATGAAATGGTTGGTGTGGCCTTTCCAACCTTTTTATACCAGTTCAATAAATCCATTTAATTATTTTATGTAATAAAACCACCATGAAGTAATCAATTTCATATAATCAATACATTTAATTAACCAAACATGGTAATTTATTTAACAATATTCAATGAATCACTTAGAAGGTGACATTGGAAATTGGACAATTACCTACATGGAATATTTCATTTTTAAGGACATATAAACACATATGAGTCACATGGATTCAATAAATGTTTATATAGACGTGGGAAATTTCAATTAGCACCTAAGAAGAACACTTTGGAGTCATTATATACAATTAAACAATTTATTATAAAGGAAAATTTCAATAGAGAACACCCAAGGGGTGTCCATGATTGAGGTTGGCATCCTTCAATTACTAAAAATGATATTTATGAGTATAACAATGTATTTATATCAATTTAAAATGAATAAATCAATTTTAATGTAATACGTGGCAAAGGCTGGTGTGTGGCACAATGGAGATTCTATGAAAACACACTAACTTTTGGGTAAATCGATGAGAAACCTGACCTTAGGTCCATTGAAGATTCCCCATCTAATACCCACCTCATATTTGTAGTATATTGGGAGAAATTAATGAAATATTATAATGACCTAAAAATAGGAAAAATGAGCTTACACCTAAATAATGAAATAGATCATCAGATAAACATATAATTTAAGTAAGAGGAATGGATATCTAACCTCATGATATCAAACACTTCCAAAAGTGGTCTTATCAGAGTCTGGATGAATTAGTAATGGTGATTCCTATGTTTTTAGGAGAAGATGGATTATTAGAAGAGAATATTTCTAATTAAAGGAGGGATACTTTCTCACCTACTTCCAATAAATAGTGTATTAAGAAAACAAGTTTTAAAGTTTAAAGATGAGAAAAAAATAAAATTTCACCCTAAAAAACAAGGGTGCCTGATTAGGATACACATTGGGAAAAACTATATAGAAATAATGTGAATTCCCTCTATGAAATATGGTTTAAATGGTGAACATTTGTGATCCTGGGATTCCATGGTTTTAGGAAAACTATGAAGACCCCATTTATCCTCTCTCTCACCCTACACTGTTTAGAGAGATTGTGTGGGATGGGTTTCGTGGTTTCTTCTAACCATGTGGCAGAGTCTCTTTTCCAAATTCAATGGGTTATAGACTTTTAACAAGCCTCAAAAACCCTTGTGACTTCTATGAATCCATTGATTAATGTCATAAGGTTTGTTTAAAATAATTTATCCCCAAAAATGATTTTCACCTACGTGAGAATATGGGACTTTATAAAAACAAAATAAAAGGCATAAAACATATCAACTTGAAAACCCATGGAGGGAGGCCTGAGAAAAATACATGTTTCATCCCGCTATAACTCTCTATTAATGGATTAGAAAAATTTTATTGTGAAAATAAAAATATTTATATGCTCATAGGTACCATCATACAACTAAAAAAAATATGGATCTATGCTCTCTAGGTCAATTGACCTGTGAAAGGATTAGTGCATGTTTGTTTCAAAATAATATTTCTTTAGGGTACAAAGTCCTTATTTTCATGACTAAAACTCAATGATGTATGGTCTATCCAACATTACCTCAAACTACATAGAATTTCATTCTCTATGTGGCCTGAAATTTTATCCTGAGAGTTAGATTTGTGCAACATTTTCATGGTTTGATGGGTTTCTACCCATGATTCAACTGCAAAGTGATGATATACACTCTACAATGTATGTTGCTAGTCTAATTATCAGCATTCATCATAGAGTTATTCATTAATGAACCTATTTTGAAAATCTCATCCCTCAATGTATGATCTTGACGTGAAAAATAGTTCTAAATAAGAACAATGTGTTTCTTGATTCTTATTCACATGGGATACAAAGTGGAATCCATATCTCCTTTTAATGATCTACTTGTAAATCACCATTCATTCCAATCCTTTTTTTATAATAGAATATATATCATTCCCATTTTAGGATATTCATTCCTTGATTTGAGATTACTCCTCTAGGACACTCAATCACCTAGAGTAAATTGACCCTCATGGTAACATGAATGCTTTGATTTTATATTCTCCTCCTGGTGACATTCAATAAAACAATGTTGATATCGTCCATTATGAAATCCTCCTCTCACTAATAAGATAGCTACAAATCCAAATTAATTTTTTTGTAATTTTTAATTTTTTTCTATATTTAACATAGGATCATATTCTTTTCCTTCCAACTGAATCCAAATCTATGGCTCATTTTGTTGTAAATGAAAAAAAACATAATTCATGTCAGTCACTATTTGACATATACCATGATTCTACCCAATATAACACATTACATTTCTAGTTTGAGTGTAAATGTTTTTCCACACTGAAAGAATAATCAAATTTCATTTTCATGTGTTGCAAGTATGCACACACCCCAAGAGAGTAAGTTATGGATTTCATAAGTTTCGGATAAAAAGGTTTTGATGACTTAAAAAGTATTAGGAAGTTATTTCAGGATCTTATTGGAAACATAAATGTTATAGGGGGTAAATAACATCATAGGTTTTTATCTGGAAGTTCTTGGAGCCCGAAAGGACTTACAGATCAAAAAATGTGGTCATCATAAGTTTAACTTACACAATGAATCTATGTTGAACAGTATGCCTCGAGAACTTGTGCGATGTACTTTCACATATTCACTCCTTCGCCCATGGTAGAATATTTCAAAATATATAGAAACCATGGGATTCTAATTTAGAGAGTATTAATATGGATATATTCCTTGATTTTCTATTCACCCATGTCTCTCATTAATGTTCTTAATACCATCAGGTAGCTTATCACATTCTAAATTTAGATGGAATAAATCCTACGTAGGGTAATCGATTTGATGAAGGTGTTGAACATCAATGACCTTCATTATGAACAAATTCCAGCTTGTGTGGATGACCTGAGTAGAGCACCTGCATAGAGCACTAGCATGGAGGGCCAACGTAGAGGACCGACACAAATGACCGTCATAGAGGACTAGCACGGAGGCCTATCATGGAGGACCTGTATGAAGGACCAGCATAGAGGACCTATGCAAAGGACTTGCATGAAGTTCCTTCATGGATTACATGTGTAGAGGAATTTCATATAGGCCATTCATAGAGCACCAATTGGAGGACCTCTATAGAGGACCAACACGAAGGACCAACACGGGGCACCTACATAGAGCACCTATCCCTCACTTTGGCTTAACACCACTGTTAGATCCATAAAATAGGCTAAGAACCTTTTAAAGATCTCACATGGGATAAGAACCTTTTTTATCCCTATATGTGTTCTAATAACCTTTTCCATCCCTCACATGGGCTAATCACCTTCGTTAGCCCTACTACTTGGGATATGCTCCTTTCCAAGCCCTCACTCAGTCTAATCAACAGTGTTTTCCCTATAACATGGGCTAAAAAACATTTCTGGCCCTCATATGGGATAATCACATACACTGACCCTATAAATTGAACTAAATATCATATCAAGCATTCACCTGGGGTAAACACCTATGATAGGCCTATAATTTGGGCTAAGAACATTTCCTAACAATTATTTGGGCTAAGAAACTATGCTAGACCTCCCATTTGGAATAATCTCTTTCGTTATACCTCACTTGGGATAAACATCTATAATAGCCATAAAAAATGGGCTATGAGCTTCTTTCCTCCCTCTTACTTGAGTTATGAACTTACTCTAGCCCTATAATTTGGGTTTAGCATCTTTTCTAACCCTTATAGGGGCTATGAACCATCTCTAGATCTCTAACATGGGATACTCAACTTTTCTTATCCTCACTTCTTATTAAACTCTCTACTATCACTAAAAATTGTTTAATCACCTTTTATAATTCTTTCTAGGGATAAGTACCTCTACTAAACATCTCACTTAGGCTAATCACCGTCACTATTCCTCCCATAAGGATAACCTCCCTTTCTCAAACTTATATTATCTAAGCACCAATTCTAGTGCTCTAACCATGGATAAACACCTTTGGTGGTCCTCACATGGGAAAAGAACCTATATTATCCCTCTAACATAGGATAAGCACCATTTGTAACCATTTAGGGCTAAACACCTCTTCCACTCCTCTCACATAGTCTAAGAAGCTTCATTATCCCTCCTACTTAGGCTAAACACCATTTTTATCCCTCAATAGAAATAAGAACCTCAATTGGATCTCTCACTTAGGCTAATCACCTTCTCTATCACCCCTCCCACTTGCGATAATCTCTTTTTCTATCTATCACTTGCCAAATGATGTGGTACTAGACCTCTAACTTGGGATAAGATCCTTTATTATCCTCACTAGAAATAAGTACATTTTTTATACCTAAAAATGGATTGAGAAGATTTTCTATATCTCACATGGGATAATCACCTAATCTATCATTATAACATGGGGTAAGAAAGTTTTCTAGCCCCCACTAGGTCTAAGCACCATTTCTATTCCTCTCACATGGGTTAAGAATCTTTTTTATCCCACCTATATGGAATCATCTCCCTTACTAACCCTCACATGCTCTAAGAAATTATTCATTCCCTTTGAATTTGGATAATCACCATTTTTAGCCCTCAATTGTGAAAAGAACCTGTACTAGCTCTTGGACATGGTCTAATAACCTTTGGTATCCATCACATTGACTAATCACCTATGATTCCCTATAACATTGGATAAGAATTTTTTATAGCATTAACATGGGATAAACAGTTGATCTAGCACTATAGTTTGGGCTAAACACCTCTGATATCCCTCATTTGGTCTAATAACCTATGTTTTCCCTCCCCTTATGCATAATCTCCTTCATTATCCCTCACTTGGTCTAAACACCTATGTTTTCTGTATAATTTGGGCAATGCACCTTCGTTATCCCTCCCACATGGGATAAGAACCTGATAAATCCCTATAATTTGGATTAAGAACCTTTTATCTCCCTCGAGTGGGATAATATCCTACTATATCCCTCTAACTTGGTCTAAGAACCTTTTCTAGACCTCATATGTGCTAAGAACCCATGATAGCCTTCTTACTTGGGCTAAAACCCTTTTATTACCCTCTATAGGGATAATTATTATGCCTAAGTGGTGTTTTGGTTTTATGTTTTTCAATATATGAGGAGTGTTTGAAGTTGAGAAAATAATTGTTTTTTGGTTTTTGGACCTCGGCCATCTGTGTGAAAAATTAGACTTGGATCATCGAAATGAGTCATTGAATATAATCCACCAGATTCGGATTTTGATTGAAAGTTAGATGCTACTGGAAAAAATATTGAGTATATAAAAAACGTTTTGATCATAATGTTTATGTGTTATATATTCTGAATGGATTCTATGTTAATTATAATAATGCATTAATTATTTTTAATTCACAAGAATAAAATGTTATCTTAGAAACATGTGATGAAATCCTTATGAAATAAATGGGGGATGGAAATAAAGAATATTCTGAAATAGAAAGGAAGTTATGATACATACCAATAAAAATAAGATGATAATAAATCCTATCTCAAAAGATTTCAAAGTCATCATGGATTCATGATTACAAGATGAAGTTTTTATAAGAAGAATGTTTGTAAAGACAAGACATTCAGATCTCAGTCGTCAGTGTGAAATAAATAGACATAAATTTGTTTATTGGATAGGAATGTTGATTAGAAGATGAAGTTATGAAGATCCTAATTTTCAATCAGACTTATAATCCACAATATATAAATCTTTGATGAAATAATTTTATGTGAATCATAATAATAAAAGGGATGAAGTTTCTGATGTTGAAGTTATAGACACTTGACCATCGGATGCAATATTCCATCAATCTTTCATAATGTATTAAAACACTGATTTAGTTTATAAAGATCTATTATCCTTTTTATATCTATTGAAATTTTTTATTAGAGATAGAATGGTTGAGGGAGGATGAATTTTATTTTAATTGGGTAGAGAAAACAGTAATTCTTTCTTTTTTCACTTAAAAATAGGGTCAAGTCAAAAAGAACAAAAGTATTGATTTTTTTAAAGAAGTGGTGTCTATTATTAAATTGAATATGTTACTAATCCATCATAGAAATATAAAAACTGGTCCATTAGGAATAGGATGACACTGATAAATTCATCGGAATTGGGATCATTGATCAAAGTAAGAATAAGAAAAGATGAATTGTTTAAAAATTATTATTAACGTATTTAGAATCTGTTCTCTGAGAAATTACAAGGAATAATGAATCTTTTCAAGTGGAAACAATTTTTATGAAAAAATAATTTCCATTAGTTTTGGAATAATGTTCCAAATGTTTTAACAAATATTTTTTAGTAGACATGGAGAATTTTTGTGATAATACTTCCATTATTTACAAGTTCTCATCATAATGAGTCATCTTCATTAATTCATATGTTTTCATTGTAATGAGAAGTCATTTGGTTTTCAGATATAATCATGAGGTATAGATAAACGTAATGAAAAATCGGTTTTATGCCTTCATCATTATGTAGAATCATAATGATAGATCATAATGAAGAATCAATCTGAATAAATGTTTTTTAAGCTTATAGAATTCAAAATATTTTAGTAGATTTGAGAAGATTCAAAAAAAACCCAGAATGATTGAGAAGAGTTCCAAATTCTAGATCTGAAAACTCAAATGAAATAGAAATATGGAATTTGTGAATTTTGTTGAGTGGGAAGTGAAATTCATTTTCCCAGTTACTCTATTGTATGGTTCCTGTAAAAGGAGAGCTTAGAACATTTGTACTTGTCCAAGTTGAACCGTTCTTGTGTGCTGGAGCTCCGATAATTGTGGAACATGTATTGAGATTCGGATCAAACTTTTCTTTTTTAGGTTGATGATGAGTAAGTTCCATTGTAATGATTCTGACAAATTGTAGTTCGATATGATCAACAGATCATGTTCTAGTGTATGACACTCAATCAGAACCAGACTATCTAAGTGAGCCTGTCAGAGTGAAATCTATCAGAGAAAGGTTCATCGGAACAAGTTCCTTTATACAAATGAATTTGGATCTACCAATTGAGTTTCTTATAAATTGAATATGAAATAGTGTAAGGAAAATTGTACCAAGGAAAATTGAATGGATCCCATCAGAAAAATGTTACCATGCTAAAGTAGATCAGACTGACTCTTAGTGGGGAACAATTCCAGATTGAGTTTCTAGAATAAATTTTAAGACCAAAAAGTTTTATAGAGAATTTTTTAATTTTTTGAAGATTTCACATAGGTAAAGTTCGATTTAGCTTAATTTTAGAGAAATTAATTAATTTTTGGATTGGATTAAAGAAGAAGAAGGAAGGAAAATATTATAATTGTGAACACTTACAAGTTATTGAAAATGATTTTTTTCTATGGTGTATAACCAGCTATTTGAAAGTGGATACTAAAAAGTATAGTTGGGACGTATAACCAACTATAGTTGTAAAGTTTCTACTAGGATTTTATAATTTTTCACTACTTGTGCCTTTGTATTCAGGAAAGAAGATAGTGAAATAATCCCTGTTTGTGGGAATATCCAATAGGGATAGGAGTGTTTCTTTGTACTAAACATTGTAAATATCATTTTTTGCCTTAGTTTTATATTTTTCATATAAAAGGAAAGGATGAATATTTTTATTTTATTATATTTTAACTTTAATTGGTTTAGTAGGTTAAGAAATGTTTCTAAACAAGTTAAGAAACATTCTTATAAAATAAAATTAAACCATGGATTCATCCCCCTCTCAGTGGTCTTGATCCTACCTAGGAACAACAACTGGTATTAGAGGTGGTTCCATCTGAATGATCCATTTCTGAGAATAGATAATTTAAATTTTAAAAATTATAAGGTGTATTTAGTTTTCAATTGTAATAACTATCATATTTGGAAATATATAATGCTTACATATCTTATGTCTCTTGAGTATTATTTTTTTAAAGCTACTACAGATGAATTTCTTCCTCATATTAATAATTATCCTCTTACTGCTACTGATAAAAAAATATTGAGAATGATGGAAGCGCTAAAAATTATTTACTCTCATAACTAACTAAAATTTATTTCATTGGATTAAAGAGAGTCAGAACTTTTAAATTTATCTGGGATAAGTTGAAAAACATATATGAAGGAAAGATGAAGGTGACGAAAGAAAAGTTACAACTCTAGAGACTGAATTATGATGATCTGAAAATTCATGAGTATGAATCTATTGGTGGATTATTTACAAGGGTTAATGATTATGTTAGAAACATAAGATGTCTTAGTGAGAAATTGGAAGACTCAAATGTTATTTAACGGATATTGAGAATTATTCCAGATAATTTTGATGCCAAATTTTCATCCTTTGAAGAGAGAGATCCTGAAATATTATCTTTGTATGACCTAAAAAAGAACACTTTTTACATATGAAATGAGAAGAGATAAGGTCATATATAGTAAAAAAAGGTTGATCAAGAAATTTCCCTCAAATATTTGTTAAAATGGAAAATAAATGATTAAGAGATTCAAGAAGAATCAATTGATTTGGAAGCTGAGGAAGAAGCTGAAAATTTTAGCATAGTTGTTTCCCTCCTTTATATGAAATATAATAAGGGAAAATGGAATGATAAAAATCTAAAAATATGTAATTGTAAATGGAAAGTAAATTTTGAAAAGAAATATCTAAGGAAGAATGTTAAAGAATATGATTCTGAAGAAGATGATGATAATTATTAGAAACAAAAGTGGAGGAAACATAGGGAAATATTTCTTTATGACAAGAAAATTAAAATTTATATAAGTAGAAGAAAGAAGGATGATTCATCATCCAGTGATGAACTTGATCATCAACTCAAATTTATTTTTGAATTCAAAAATCGAAGTGATTTAGCTAGTAGTGATGATGATTTTGATGAAATGAAATAAATAGACAGGATTCCCAAAAGGAATTAGGATAATTCACTTGAAAAAAATCTCAACTCAAGGAAGAAATAAGGAAGTTTTAGAAATATGTTAAAGACATAAATTTTAAGAATTGTGATCCTCAAAGAAAACTGAAAATTTAGGACGAAAAATCAACTAGAAATCAGAATCTCAACAAGATATAAACTACACTTATTGAATAATGTAAACAGAACAAGATGAGGATGGTTGAATCCAAATATATCATAGATGATCTAAAAAGTAATTTGGACAAAAAAGAAGAAGATTTTTCATAAACCCAATCAATGTTTCTGTCTATATAAAGTGATATAATAAATATGAGAGAAGACTTCACCAACGTTGTTATAATATCCCAGTTCTAGGTGCCACCCAAAGGTACCAAGAACTCGGTCGGTCACATTGCCTCAAGTGAATTTACCTGAACACCAAAGGATTCCGACTAGAAGCGAGGGCCTTGGGTGTGATAGTAGGGAAAGTATTCCCTCATTGGCATAGTAAACATAGTAGAAATAAATATTAAGAGAATATCAGAATCAGTAATACCATACAATAGAAGTAAACAGTGGAAGACTGATATTAATAATACAAATGGAGAATATATATAAATTAGGCATGCCACATGTGTCTAGTAAAGTATCCAAACAAGTCACAATGCTATAAATAAAATATTGAACCAAAGTACATAAAAACAGTAAACTCCAGAAGCATCACAAGCCTTATCTTGGTCTGATTCTCTTCAACTCCAACAACAATCAAGTAGCTAATGAAGAAAAGAGCTTTCCCTTATCTATACCTAAAACCATTTAATCTGTTTGGGTCCTAAAGCATGACCCAAATAAGTAGTCAGACGAATCTCAGTAGGAAAACACCAAAATATATGTGCCTAACAGTTAGTAAATATATATAGAATACAATATTCACAAATGAAGAAATAAACTATGACGTACTCAAAAGTAAACAATCCTACAGTTTTTAATTACATTCATTTTCATTAATTAATTATTCAAACAGTTTAATAATGAATCTTGGGATCTATCCTAAGCTCGATATCCCTCCTTGTAATAGTAACAACAGACATCTCATATGAACATCTAAACCATCAAGTAAGACCGAGTTGAATCTTGTGCTTTGTCTTGGAAACTCTCCATAATCACTCAATTATCCACAACAACCCTCTGGAAATGATCTCACGGTCTAACCCCTTTGATTTAAAATAGCACTAATCAATTACAATTGACCACCTAGGTAGCTCTCATGGTCAATACCCTTGGGCCAACCTCAAATCAATAAATTATAAACAACCTATGGGTAGCTCTCACGGTCAATACCCCTTGGGTCAACATAGAAGAATAATCATAAATGACCTCCTAGGTAGCTGTCATGGTAAATACCCATAGGTCAAAGTCTACACTAAGGCTCTTACAGTTTTGTGTAAATAAACATGGAAACCCCACAATTTTCTTGGTCCAAGACTCTCATGGTCTATTGTAAAAACAAAACGCTTGGCATAACAAGGAAGAACATGTAATCTATAACTACTACATGGATAAAATTATCAAGCATAACATATACCATTCATATAATCAACGAAACTCTATACAAAAAAATCAAGGCATAGAAACAAGGTACACCTCATAGGAAACCTAGGCCAAACGACCATAAATAGTCAATCAAATGAATACACCAATGGGGTGTCCCATAACAAGGTATACAGACTTATGTATAATCAATCACTATTTCTCAGTCAAAAAAACCATAGAAGGTATTAAACATGGTCATATTCCAAAATCTGCAATACCCCCAAACATTGGTATTCAGCAATTTAAGCATATATAATCTAAATATAATCAACAAAAGGAAAAAACCACCAACCTTGATATCATATGATCAACACTCTTGAATATCATCCATTATATCGGTCTAGAACGATATATATCTAAAGAAATGGAAAAAACAATCAACCTTGAATTACTCCCAAGATAGGAGGCATTAGTAGGAATTTATCTAAAGAAAGAAAGAACTCACCAGTGGGAATCCAATGTACTTAACAACATCTCAATTGGAGGTCTGATGATGAATTGGGAGGGTTTTGGAGTTCATTGACATTTCGTCACTCTCCTGTATTAATTGAGTGGATAAGAGGGTATTTTCAAATATGGGACATGACCCCACACCGATTTATCAAATAAAAAGAAAAGTACACGACAAGTTCATTTAATGTACACACCTATACTAGCATTAACCGCCCCTCACTTTAGGAGGTTCGTCAAGTCACCTACATAGCCATATACTTATCCATTACATGGAGTGTAATTAGAAAATTTATATTTCTTCCTTTCCCTAAAAAAACAACCCGAAAATAAAGATCCATACATAAAATGAAGATTCAGGTTCTTAAAAATTCCACCCTTAAAGAAATTCATCCCTGAATTGACCTTCTAAGGGTGGTGAAGAACAAGATTCAAACAACTATGGCCATTGTGATCGTACGTCAGCCTCCCTCTACCAAGTCTCATCTGGTACTCGTTTGGGGTTCCATAGAACTCATACCAAAGGAACAGACTGATCACAGAGAACCTTCATGCTGCGATCCATAATCTGAATAGGGTGATCCTCGAAGGATGCATCCACCTCCAAGCCAACCACCATTGGTTGATAAATGCGAGACGAGTCTCAAAAGTAATTCCATAGCTGAGAAATGTGAAATAAGTCATGCATACCATGGTACCTATGAGATAACTTCAACTGATAGGCAACCCGCCTGACTCTCTCCAAAACCTCAGGCATGCTAACATATCTCGGTGATAGCTTCCCCTATCTCATAATCTTCATGTGTCCCAACCTTTGTGTGACATGTAAGAAAACCTAATCTCTGACCGCAAAACCTAGAGGTCATCTCGATCGATTAATATAAGATTTCTTACGAGATTGTGCAGTATCCATCCTCTTTCAAATCAACTCTACCAAAAATGTGGTCTCCTGGACAAGATGAGGCCCCAGCATAGCTGCCTCTCCTTCCTCCAACGAACATAGGGGGATCGGAATGTCCTACCATACAAAGTCTCATAAGGTGCCTTCTGAATTATTTCTTGAAAACTATTGTTGTTGGAAAACTCTACCAGGGGCATGTGTCTCTCCCAAGATCCCCCAAAATCTTGGACGCATTCTCGAATAATGTCCT
The DNA here is from genome assembly GCA_963277665.1 of Viscum album. Classification (NCBI taxonomy): domain Eukaryota; kingdom Viridiplantae; phylum Streptophyta; class Magnoliopsida; order Santalales; family Viscaceae; genus Viscum; species Viscum album. The sequence goes on from OY728140.1 coordinate 478,409,958, forward strand.
ACAAAACCTAAATCGTGTTCCCAAAGTGTCCATCAATCTGGGGGTGGAAATATATACTCAGAAGTACCTCTTTACCCAAATACCTATATAGTCCCTTCTAGATACGAGATGTAAAATGGGCATCCCTGTTTGAAATGATAGAGAGCAGAACTCCATGAAAACGCACAATAACTCAGATGTACAACTATCCAAACTCGTCAACACCGAAGGTTTAATTAATTGATAAGAAATGTGCAACCTTCATGATTCTGTTTCTAACAATTGGAATTGAATTATTTCTTCATGGTGACCTTGGTAAAACCATCACGAAATCCACTGTCACATCATTCCACTTCCACTTGGGAATAGATAACTATTGTAAAAGCACTGCCATTTTTTTTATTCTTCGCCTTCACCTGCTAACAGGTAGAAAATATCATGAGAAAACAATCTATAACCCTCTTCATACCAGGCCACTGATACTGATGGTATTAATCTTGACACATCTAGGTGACACTAGGATGAACTTACCAAACTGAGGATTTAAAATCTCACATCAAATCCCCAAGTGTGTCTACTGACACCCATACATGTCCATGAAGATGAAAAACCTCATCCTCACTTATGGTCCACCCAGGAGTAGGTTCCTCTCTGGACACACCCTCCCATATGACTAGACCATCGGAATCTGATAGCTGCCTCATTCACACCTGATCTAGAAGAGTGGAGGTAACTGTTATAGAAGAAAGAAACATCTTCCCCTATTTGTCACACGCCTCCAAATACATCTCTGATAATAGATCCATAAGCTTCAACTCACTACTGGCCTCTTGAACTTCCAATATCTAAGTTCTCCTTTTCAACGCCTCAGCCTCTATGTTGCCTTTCGCAAGTGTATAGGAAATATCAAAGTCAAAAGACTGAATGTACTCAACCCATCTTTTTTGTCTCAAATTCAGATTACACTGAGTAAAGAAAATCTTGATACTTTTTTGGTCAATGTATTCCACAAAATGCTCTCCCAAATGATAATGTCTCCAACATCACAAAGAATTCATGACATCAACCAATTGGAGATTGTGTGTTGGGTAATTTCTCTTATGTGGCATCAAATGTGATGACTGGTACACAACGAATCCTTCCCCCTATATAAGCACCACTCCCATCCTGAAATCTGATGCATCATAGTACCTGGTGTATATTTTTTACAGATCCGCAACTATCAGTATCGGTAGTGAATTAAATCTCCCATTCATCTTTTGGAAGGCTGAATCATAGGAATCTGTCCACAAATACTTCACACCATTCTTAATCAGGTACATTAGTGGTGCTAAAAAATATGAAAAGTCCAGTATAAAGCACATTTAGTAACCATCATGCCCCTGAAAACTCCATTCCTCAAAGATGTTCTTCTTCTACTCTCTAGAATCTACTACTATCACTTTCTCTGGGTCTACTGATACTTATATCTCTGAGATTACCTAACCCAAGAATTGAATCTAGTCCATCCAAAAGTGGAATTTTGAGAGCTTAGAATATAACTAATTCTCTCTCATTGTACTCAATAAGATATTAATAAGAGTGTAATAGTCATGTTGAGTGTGAGAGTACACGAATATATCAACCATGAAATCTACCAAAAAATAATACAAGTAAGCATAGAACACTCAGTTAATCAGTGTCGTGAAAACTTTCGGCATTTTCGTGAGACCGAATGGAATAACCAAATATTTTTATAGACCATACCTGCTCCAAAAGGTTGTAAGATGTATATATAATGGCCTAACATGAAACTGATGATAACTGGATATCAAGCCAATCTTCAGGAAAACCCAAGCTCCTAGAAGATGATCAAAGAGATAATCAATCCTCAGCAGAGGATATCAGTTCTTGACCGTCAAATGGTTCAGCTTCCGATAATAAACACAAATACTGAGGGTACCATCCGCATTCTTCACAAAAAGGACAAGAGAACCCCAAGGAGAAGTACTGGGTTGGATGAAACCCTTTGGATTAAACTCCTCTAATTTCATCTTGAGATCTTCTATCTCAAGTGTAGACATTTTATAAGGAGTAATGGACACTGGGGATGCTCCTGGCACAATCTCAATAGAAAAATATACCTCCCACCCTGGAGGTAAACCTGAAAAGTTGTCTGGAAAGACATCAATAAAACAATACACCACTGGAGGAAATTCCATATGTTAAGTCCTCGGTTCATCTAGATATATACTAGAAATTTGGGCTGTAATTCCTCCCAACCCATGTTGCTTGGGTCCATCTCTACTCACCTGGACATCCCATTCACCCTTTTGTAGAAAAGTCATGTCCTTTGGTGACGTGAAACTCACCCTATGGAAATAGAAGTCAACAAAATCACGAAAATAGACCAACTAGTCCATTCCAATAATGACATTGAATCATTTCATCTCAATGACATAAATGTTCCATAATAGTTAACACCCACCAACCTCAAGAGGTAACTTCTTGCACTGACGTACACCAACCGTCCTAATCCCTATCATAGTTTCTAGTGTCATAACATCCTCATAAGTATAGATACAGAGCCCAAGTCTCTCCTTAATGTAAAAAGATATAAAAAAAATTGAAACCCTTATATCAAAAAAGATAAGAGGATAAAAATGAGGGAACTGGAAGTATAGCTCTAACTGTAGAGGGTCTATGATCCTGCTTTTATTGGGTCTGCTCCACTGCAAAAGTCGGACCTCTACCATGGCCTTGTGACCCTACCTGACTACCCTGAGCCAAACCACCCAACTATCGTTGAAAACCTATCATCTGGATACCATGGCCACAACAACCTCCACTGCCTGAACGGCCTGACAAACTATAGTTCCCTAATTGACGAGAAACCGGTGGTCCATCTCTTAAATGTGGAGTCATAACTAAAATATTCTCACAACCTACTTGTGAGAAAAATCATAAAAAATTATGAATATGACCCATCTTTCCACAATATCGGCACTCAACTAGGTCTTTTGGGAACTAAGGTCCTTGTTCCAACTCTTCCTACATTTGTAACACCTCACCTGGTTACGTGTATATACATCCCTACTACTTGAATCATCACATGAAGGCTCCCTATAGCCCTTCCTTCTATCAAATGAAGGAGTATCAGAACTTAATGTTGAACTCCCTAGCTCTCATCTCCAAACTCCCTCAGAGTGCACTCAATAATCAGTGCCCAGTTAACTATATCTTTCACTGAAGTCAGCCTGAAAACATTCACATGTGATTGGATTTCATACCTGAGACCATCCTCAAACCTCCAAGACAATGATAACTCATCACATCGCAAAATAGGTGTAAAGTGTTTAAGCTCTGTAAAGTGAGATGAGAAATCCATCACAGAAAGAGAACCTTACTCCAAATGGATAAACAATTGGGCTCAGTCATCCCACAACATCTCGGCATAGAATTAATCATCGAATATCCTATGAAACTCTTACCAAGACATATCCCGATGATTTCCTACCTTTGAGACAACATCCCACCATCTCTTGAAAGAATCACGTAGAACGTACCTTGCGAGATTCACCCTCCTCTCATAAGGCGTCTATGGATGATAAATTATGTAAAGCATGGACTCCAACCATGACTCCTCAGCTTGTGGTCCACCATCCCTGAGAAAGTGGGAGGATGATGTTATTGGTACACTGGTGTCAACTCTTCCATAGTCGGGGCAGGATTTGGTGCTCCCTAGAATGTCTGACTCATCCTCCTAAAGCTTTCATGGAACTATGAATTAGCACCTGTGTTAGATATAATCGATCGGGACAAAGCAAGCATTATAGGAGGATTTGATGGTAGTCCCTGATCTACCATTTCTAGTGTTTCATCATCGCCTGGTACCTAGTATAGATCTAGAGGAATTCTTGGTGGCATGACTCTGTTGGGTCAAGCACACACCTCTGTTCAAGATTTATCAAGGAAAACAACATAAAAGTGTAAGATGATAACAAGAGAAGGAAATCATTTAAGTTTACAAAATAGGGTCACACAGGGTGTTTAAACTCTACACTTCATGTTCCCTTAATATTTTAACATGCCATGTTCCTCTACCAATACTGGTTTTAAAACACCCTTACCCATGGAATGTTCCTCTTGAGACACAACATGTCCTTGAATTTTTCCTCCTACCCAAGTAATTCTGCATGGATAGAACTACATGGCTCTCTCCTGGGTAACACTATATGTGGTTTTCACTCTAGACACAGTGTATACTAATTAAGTTCCAACCACCCGTGTTGTTGGTCACTTGTCCAGATACACGGTTGATAACTACACAGTATGTACAATTTAGACACATAATGTACAACCTAGGTTCTATCAACCAATTTCATTGTTAACACGGCTGGATACATGGTTTTTTACAACACAACGTGTACAATCTAGACACAACGTGTTCTACAAAATGTTTCCCAACACCATGTCTCTGCTCACACAGTTAGTCACACGATCAAGCACTACACGGTGTGTTGATCAGTCACTAAAAGTGGCTAATATTCATTTTTAATATATTTATATTCACTGTTCCAAAGTCCATAAACTTTTTTTAGTCCATTACATAAATAAAACTTCATTTCTCATCTTAAATGCAAGTAATGTTTAGAATGAAAATTTGGGCCCAATCATTCATCTATTTGTGGATAGAATTATATTCATTTTCTGAATTTGATATTTTGGAATATAATTGATCACATTACATGGAACATTTTATCTTTTAGGTTTGATGGCTGAATCCCAAGTAAAGATGATGATTTTTCCCCCGAATACAGAAATTTACTGGAAAAAGTACAATGGGCCAAAGGCCCATCAAACAAATGTGGGGCCCACAAACCAAGCCAAATGATGATATAATATTTTCAGTAGAAAGAGAAAAATATGAGTATCATTTTATTCAACTTTTTCCAGAGCTAATTCCGAATTTTTCATGGAGATATATGGATACGATGTTTACATTTAAATGGTGGGACAGATATGAACGCCCATAAATTCTTCTCACCATTCCTGGAATAAAATTCAAATGGATGCCCCAAATGACCTAAAATTTGGATAGCTGATAGTGGACAAAAGGAAAAAAGATAGTTTTCTTCTACGACCACTGATTATTCATTCATATGTAATTTCAAATTCGAACGTCCTAATGGAGGATGAATCTGGATAGTTTTTCGGGTCAACTTAGAAACGTCAATTTCCTTTTGATTCTTCACCCTCCTTTTGACTCTCTTAATTTCTGGGGGGTGAATTTATTTTTGGGGGTGGACATAAGGCTCCTAATATTTCAATATAAGGAGCTGGTGGTGAAGGGAATAAGTATCTCATATTTTTCTTATCATCTTGGAGCTTTGTTTTCATTGTAATGTTATTATGCCAATTTCTCTTTGTAATATTATTCCTTCTCATGTAATTTGTTCGAATCACCTTAGTTTTAAATAAAAGTTCTTATTCATCTATTTTTCTTCTTTTCACATTGATACTATTTCCCTAAGGTGTGATCTTATTCACACCAGCACTTGTGAATTTATTCACTCAACGGTGGAGTGATCGTTTCATTGTTTTATTTTTCTTCTTCAATATTGCACCTATGAGTCTACTTTTCACTTCCTTTGAGTTAATAGAATCAATGGAGGGATAAACCCTTCTGGGTTGGTCCTAGGGAGTTTCATGGGGAAGATTGGATGTTATTTTTTGATCTTAAATTCTGTAATAATTTCATAATTTTAAGATTTCCATTTGATGATTTATTTTCGTCTTCGCCTTCGCCAACGTTAACAATGACGCATTTCGAGTGCCAGTATGATCAAATTTTTTGGTGTGATCATTAAATTGATCCTCTAAGTGCATTGGTGATTATCCTTGGAATTGTGTAGGGATTAAATTTGTGAATGATGTTGAGGAATTATATCATTTTGTGGATATGTCTTGAATTAGTGAAATGAACGTTATAAGAAAATGAATACATTCAATCTAACCCTAGTAACAACTTAGGATCAATCCATCTCCATTAATTTTTTTAGACTATGTAATTGTATGTTTTAATTTATTTTCTTTAAATTAAATCAGTTGTTATTCAATTCAAATCAATCAAAATAGTTGGCCACTACCTAGCCAAATCCTTCCAAAATCATATGAAAAGGGCACGAAGTCGTGGTCCTACAATGAGCTCAAGCAATGAATATCGGCCTGTTGGAGCCTTACTTGCTGGCGCCTCATCTCAATTGGAAGAGGCTTTTTTCATATTGTCTTGCACCACCAGGATGAAAAGGGCATGAAGCCGTGGTCCTACAATGAGCTCAAACAATGAATATCGGCATGTTGGAGCCTTACTTGCTGGCGCCTCATCTCAATTGGAAGAGGCTTTTTTCATATTCTCTTGCACCACCAGGATGATCTGAATCGGGCCTGGAGAATTGGGTCCCTAAATTTGAAACCAGGCTTCTTTCGCCTATCTGAATGGGATCCACACTTTAATCCATTCACGCAGAAACAATCAACTACCCAGGTTTGGACAAGGGTTCATTGCCTGCCTTGGATTTACTGGCATCCAAAAATCCTGAGTGACATTGCTTCAGGAATTGGGACGCCTTTGAAAATTGATCACAGAACGATCAACAGTGATCTTGGTCTTTTTGCTAGAGTGTTGATTGAGATTGACATGGAATCATTGCCTCCTGAACGAGTTCTTCTAGAAGTCAAGGATCATTTCATTGATCTCTTCCTTGAATTTGAGAATCTGCCTAAGTTCTGTGATCATTGCAGAAAGGTGGGACACTCTATTGAGCAGTGTCGTAGCGTTCAAAGACCCACGAAAGTTGTGCCAAACATGAATGCCTGGAGGGAGGCTACCAACAAGAAACCTGCCTCCAGCAAGAAATATGTTAAAAAAGACAATAGCTTTGCCAGACAGGAAATTCCACAAACTGCAGGTCCCAGTACAAACTGGGCTGACTTGGCTGAGGAGAATGACAATCCCACTTCACTGGCTGCTAACAGGAATGATGATAATTCTCCCCACGTACAGGCTGTGGATAGTTTCGAGCAGGAGGGCCTTGAGTTCTCGAATGAAATGTTTGCTTTTGCTGCCAACCTTCAAATCGAAAATATGACTCTTGATTTGATCAACACAAGTCTCCTTGAGGTGCTGAATTCTTGTCAGGATGAAATGGAGCATACTCTCTTAACATCTGTTCCAACCACTGGTACTCCCCCCACTGGACAAGTGGACTTTAGCATGGCAGGTTCTTTGCTGGCTGAGTTTGATCTGTAGCAGGGAAGTCCCTCACTCCTGTCCGAACAGGGTGCAAGACAGACTGAGGACACTTCTTCCCACTTGAATTCTGGACAGGAAAATCTTCAAGCGCAACTGGATGCGCACAGGGCTGATACATGCAGTGATGATCTGCTGGAGGTTACTACACCTGTTAATGATGTCACTCCAGCAAGAGATAGGACTACACCTTCTTCTGATTGTAGTCTACCACGAAGATCTGCCAGGATTCAGGCTACTGCCAGCCTGAAACAAAAGGGGTTTCACCCCAACAAAAATCATTAAATGAAAATCCTATTTTGGAATTGCCAGGGAATAGCCAACCCTGGTACTTCATGTTCTCTTCGGCTACTGGTGACTAAAAATAAGCCTGAAATCATTGGTTTAGCTGAACCAAAGACTATGGATATGTGTGCTGTCTCTCGGATTGTCAAAATGGGCTACAATCACTTCCATGCTATACATGGGAATCAGCAGGACCGGCTCTGGCTCATGGTGCATAGCCGTGTTGATAATCCCACCCTTATTTCTACCCATGAATAGATGATAACCTTCAATTTTAATTTCCAAGCGCAACATTTATTCTGCTCAATCGTTTATGCCTCCAACAGCTATTTGGAGAGAAAGGACTTGTGGAGTCATATTTCTAATTTGTCACATACCATTGGCGACTCTTGGCTGCTCATTGGGGACTTCAACGCTATACTCCAGGCTGATGAAAAGTTGGGACACTCAAATATAAATTCTGCTATGGATGACTTTCGATTATGCGTTGATGGATCAAATCTCACCGAGGTTAACTTGCTTGGAGCCAAATATACTTGGTATAGGAAGCACTTAAATGGCATAAGATCTAGTCGGATTGATCGTGCTTTTGTTAATGATAAAGTGCTGAATAACTCAAGGACTATTTCCTGTGTGACTCTTGCCAAACACAACTCAGACCATCATACAATCTTTTTCTAATCTTATTGGACTTTATGAGCGGCGCCCCCTTCCTTTCAGATTTAACAATGCTTGGACTACTCTCCCTGAATGCTCTACGCTTGTAAGAGATACTTGGACTTTGGAGGAAAATAATCACCCCTTATCCTGTGTTTTTAAGCTGCGCTGCCTCAACGAAAAACTGAAACTTTGGAGCAAAAATAGATTCAGCTGCTTGGATCAGGAAATTGAGTCTCTTTGAAAACTCATTACATGGTATTCAACAATCAATGACTGATTCTGACTTCTCTTGCCTTGCTGGACAGGAGGCTAAACTATCCTTGGACTTGCAAAATCTGCTTACTCTTAGAGATAATATTCAGAAAGAGATATATAAGGTGAAGTGGCTCACGGACGGGGATAGAAATACTAAGTTCTTTAATGCCTTACAAAGGAGTAAAAAAGCTTGTAGGCCACTATCTCTTCTCAAAGATGGGGATGTTATTCTTGAGGACCATCAAAGCCTCTCGAATCATATTGTCTCGTTCTTTCAAAACCTCTTCAATGGGTGCAAAAGGAATGGGGAACTCCTTGATGGCATTATTCCCGCCCTTGTTAGTGATGAGGATAACTCATTGCTTATTAGACCACCCTCTGATATTGAAATAAAGAATGCTGTTTTTGGCATGAAAAATGACAGCTCGCCTGGACCTGATGGTTATACAAATCATTTCTTCCAATACTTCTGGGATACTATACAGGCTGATGTTTGTCGACTGGTCAAGTACTTCTTTACTCATGGAACAGAAATTCAGGGTATCAATGCTCAATTCATTGCCTTAATTCCAAAGGTTGATAATGCCAGTGACATAAATCAATTCCGGCCCGTTGCCCTGATAAATACTATTCAGAAAATTCTCACAAAATTACTAGCTAACAGGCTTGCTTGTATCTCTGACAAGATCATTTCCTGGAATCAATTTGGATATGTCAAAGGGAGAAGAATACAGGACTGTCTTCTCAATGCTTCTGAATGTGTGAACCTTTTGCAAAAGCCCATTAGAGGGGGGAGCATTGCGCTTAAACTGGACATTAAGAAGGCTTTCGACACCATTGATTGGGGCTTCATAGGTAATGTTATGCATCGATTTGGTTTTCGTCCGACTTTTATTCAGTGGTCTTACACCTTGCTCAGCTCAGCCTATGTTTCCATTCTTATCAATGGCTCACCTGAGGGTTTTTTCAAGTGCTCCAGAGGGGTAAGGCAAGGGGACCCCTTGTCTGCCATTATTTTTGCAATTGTAGAGGACTACCTTAGTAGACTGATCACATATCATGCTGGCAAGGGAAATCTGAAAGTTCTCCAAGCTAATATGGGTAACCCTGCTCCCTCACATCTTCTCTTTGCTGATGACATTATCATCTTTACTCAAGGGGGAAAAAGAAATATTCAGAATCTCACATCCATCCTCCATCATTATGAGCTTGTCTCTGGACAAGAAGTGAGTTGGAATAAATCCTTTATTTTCTTTGGGAAGGTCATTACAGACTCTAGGAGGCACTGTATGATTCAGAGACTCGGCATTAAGGAGGGATCCTTCCCTTTCACATATCTTGAGGTCCCAATGTTTTTTGGTAAACCGAGATCCACCTATTTCACTGATGTGGTTTGCAATGTCAGAAGAAATCTCTCTAATTGGAAGGGTAAAGCTCTCTCTATGGAAGGTAGAATCTGTCTTGTCAAACATGTGATCATTTCCAAACTTGTCTACTCCTTTATGGTCTACTCCTGGTCTGCTTCTACCTTCAGGATTCTCAACTCCCTTATGAGGAATTTTGTTTGGAGTGGCAGTATCCTTGAAAGGAAAATTGCTACTATCTCTTGGAACAAGTGCTGCTTACCCCTCACTATGGGGGGACTTGGCATTAAGAACATTAAATGTTTCAATCATTCCCTTCAATCTCACTTTAAATGGAGACTCATAAATGGAAACTCAGCCTCCCTAAACTTTCTCCGAAAACGTATTCTCTCTCGATTGATTGCTGGAAAATTCTCTTATATGAATTCTTCTGTTTGGCCTGGTCTGAAAGAAATCTATCAAAAGATCAAGACACACTCTCATTGGTTAGTAAATGCCTCTTCCAACCTGAAATTTTGGAGGGATAACTGGACAGGGGCACCTTTGGTCGAGGGTATCGATGCTGACTCTTTGGATGCTGATCTTGATGCCTCTATTGCTGCCCAACTTGTGATGAAGCATAACCTGCCTATGGAAATTCTGGAAATTGTTAACTCTTATGACTTCATACATGCTGACGATATTATGGTATGGGAACCATCTATCAATGGAATGTTGGACTCTAAAAACTTCTAACATCATTCCATTTACAGCAACAACTCTACTGCTGTCCAGGCTTTTAGAAAATGGATACAACCCTCTCGGTATACTCTTCTGTGGAGAATTCAAAGGAAAAGACTCCCAATGGACAGCAATCCTCAAAGAGCTGGCATCTCCCTTTGCTCACGATGTGACCTGTGTCATCAGCATAGAGATGACCTGGATCATCTCTTTCTCTCTTGCAAAACCGCTGCTTCAATCTGGATTTTCATTTTTGATCTATTTGACATTTACTTACCGCATGTTGACAATGTTTCAGATTTTCTGCACTCTATTACAGCTGTTCATCTCTCCATGCAGCTTCAAGTCCTCTTCTTTGCTACATGTGCTGAAGGTTTTCATACCATATGGAGAGGGAGGAACAGTATCAGGCATGGCAAGTCTGCTTTCAACAAAAATTCTGCTATTTCTAGCATTCTCTCAATGACCAGAATTGCAAATCAGATCCATCCTAGACAATGTCACAACTCTATCAAAGATTTTGTAGTCCTAAGGAGGCTTCATTTGTCAGGTAACTTCCCCAAACCTTCATGCACTATGGAAATCTTCTGGATACCTCTATTGGCAGGATGGATCAAATGCAATCTTGATGGTGCCTCAAAAGGAAATCCTGGACCAGCTGGTTATGGCATTGTGTTCCGAGATGAAAACAGCAACTTCCTTGAAGGCTCCTATGGATCTTGAGGTTATGCTACTGCTCTTGAAGCTGAGATGATGGCCCTTATTACTGCAGTGGATATGGCTCATGAAAGACACTGGAATGATCTCTGGTTTGAAAGCGATTCCTCTACTATAGTGCAAGCTGTCCGGAAAAATCAGATCCATCTTACCTGGAAACTCACCCCGAAATGGATCAAATGCTTTGAAATTATCTCCACCAAGAACTTTATCATTACTCATGTTTATAGTGAAGCCAATTCGGTTGCTGATAAGCTTGCTTCCAAGGGCATCTCTGCAACCTCCAGAGTGCAACTGACCACACCTGATGAAGATTTGACTGATCTGCTTAATAGGGACAAGTGTAAAATCTCCTCCTTTAGACTCTTGTAATTTGCGTCATTTATTTGAATCTCTTGCTTTGCTTTTCTAAAAAAACCCCACACCGGATAACATGAATGATATTTGTGATGATGAATGTTTAAAAGATCAATTTCCATACCTATCAAGAATGATTGAAATGATAAATAATGAAGAAGTCCATGATGTACAAACATCTATCAATTCTAATCTAGACAAAATTCTTGAATGTTTTTTAGAAAAATGGTTAAAATGAATTCATAAGTTTCATCACTGATATTAGAAATACAAAGCATTGAGACTTATGAGGAAACCATTCCCAACCAGGATTTACTTTCCTCATCACTGATTGAAGACTCCTTTATCCCAAAACCACTCATGAATATAAAAAAACTAACCTTTGGATATGGTATAACTGAATAATATGAAGTAAATGTTTAAGGGTATTTAATTCAGGAGAAATTAATTTTTTGGATTCACAAGGGGAAAATTTGTCTTCATGGATTGAGAGTCCAAAATGTTGCTCCAATAATGATTTTTTTGAATCACTGATCATTGAACCATTGGGAGAGATAACAAATATTGAGTCTATACCCATTCCTGACATTTAAATGGAAAATTTAGGGGCTGAATCATCTTTTCAAAAGGAACCAATTGTTTCAAAAAAAATTGGAGAAGAAACAATTTTTGCTTAAAATTTTGATTCTTCTTTAGGAAAATTCAATGAAACTGAACTCGATGTTATGATCTTTCCTTACCAACTCAAGAATCCCTCCATTTTTTATAACCAAGAACATTCAATTATCATCCATTTTCAACAAGAATCCCAAAAATGTGGAATGACCATGGAAATCATAGGAAGGACTCAAAATGAAACTCAATCAACCATTACCAAATTTCCTTGGACTTTCACACTCATTGTTAAGCATGGGATTTCACAGAGAAAAATTCTAAAAAAAGAATTAATCTAAATCTTGTTACGGTGGATAAAAATGGGGTCCTAAAAATGTTGAAAGTTGTAATTGGATAATGTTTGGGGTTCAAGTTGAGCTAACGACGTTAAACAAAAGCGTTTCGTATGAGGAAACCCATGGTTTCATGTTTCCAATCATTTTGAGTCATTTTCATTTTCATATAATAAATTACCATAGACTGTTGACATGTTCCTGTTTTATGAGTAAAGATGGGTATGAAGGGGGAGCACCATATTCATCTCTGTCACATAGCGTGATCTCTGAGTAATACCTTACCCAGAAAATTAAAAATAAGACAATGAATCATCAGTTTAATTTATTTTTATGTTTTTTTGTAGGTTAAAAAAATAATATATTTATATATATAATAAAAAATATTTAAAGTAAACATCATAGTTCATGGGGAAAAGCCTATCACAATCATCCAAGCCACTGAGACTCAAACCCAGGATTAAAGGGAGACTATGGCATGCACTTTCATCATCAACCACCAAGTGACTTAATTCCATGATTATCATTTTAAATAACCTCTTTGAACACCTCTCCCATACCCCTTTTAAGTTTTATTTAAACATTGGGGAAAGTGTTATTCTATGTTGGGGGGAGGCAAAAAATGATTTTCTTGTGAATAAGAACATGCATTGAAAGAAAATTTTCATTTACCTTGAACATGATAACACACATTTCAAACTCTGAAATTTGATATCAAATAATTTTTCATGCCTTGATTCTGATTTTAATGCATGTTTAAGTTCATTGGCATAGTTTTTGGAAAGTTTGGTTATCTGATGTGATTATTCAAAGTTTACATTTTGATTCTCTTAATAAAAATTCCACAATGCACATCTACTAGATCTTGGGTGTAAATTTGAGTTCTTGGTTCCCTTTCATTATATCATAGGGTTCTGGGGTCACTTTTAGTTTAATTTGAGTATCCAAAAAACTAAATAAATAAAAATTGAAAAAAATAATGACCACATAGAGTAATGTTTTGTCCAAATGTGTAGCATCCGGCACTTGGGGATCCTAACTCCATAGATGTCTTTCCCAGAGTTAGGATTTATATCTCTATTGTAGAGCATGGAATGGAAAATATGTGTGGCATCCGAAACATGGAGATCATGACTCCATAATTGTCTTTCCTAGAGTTAGACATTTCATATCTATTTTGGTTAAAAAAACAAAAACAATAAAAACAAAATGGATACTCATCTTAATTTTTAATGGGATTTTCACCTAGCTCTTCCATTTTTCCCCTTTAACAATAAAATGGGCCCCATATCTTTTGTGATGCACTACACTTTAACATAATTAATTTAAATTAGATGAAATGTGGTGATGAATTTGAAAAAAGTAATGGACTTGGGCTTGAGATACACTTATGGACCTAGCTTGTTTTAAATGATTTTGACGGGTTTCATAATTTTTCCGGTATGTGGTCTTTGGGTGAGCAATGTGTCTTAAAATGTTTTTGGAAAAGGGAGTTTTAATTTCATATTTGTAATATATTTTTCATGGGACTAGAAAAACTCAAGTTGGGGGGTGTGAGTAGTCACTAAAAGTGGCTAATATTCATTTTTAATATCTTTATATTCATTGTTCCAAAGTCCGTAATCATTGTTTTTAGTGTATTACATAAATATAACTTCATTTCTGATCTTAAATGCAATTAATGTTTAAAATGAAAATTTGGTCCCAATCATTCATCTATTTGTGGACAGCATTATATTCATTTTCTGAAATTGATATTTTGGGATATTATTTATAACTTTATTTGGAACATTTAATCTTTTAGGTCTGATGGATGAATCCCAAGGAAAGATGGAGATTTTTGTGCCTGAATACAGAAATTCACTAGAAAAAGCATAATGGGCCTAAGGCCAATCAAAAAATGTGGGGCTCACAAACCAAGACCAATTAAGCTTAAACTTTTATAGTAGAAATATAAAAATATTTGGATCATTTTATTAAACTGTGTCCAGAGATAATTCTGATGTTTTCAGGGAGATATATGAATCCGAAGTTTACAATTAAATGGTTGGACCGATATAAATGCCCAAAAATTATGCTCACCATCTCTGGAATAACATTCAAATGGATGTAGAAAATGACCTGAGCATCAGAAATATGATAGAGGACACATGGAAGAATATAGTTTTCCACTACAGCCACTGGTGATTCTTCTATATTTAATGTCAAATTCGAACGTCCAAATGGAGGATGAATCTGGATAGTTTTTCAGGCCAACTTTGAAACATCAATTTCCTTTTGATTCTTCACCCTCCTTTTGACTCTCTTAATTGATATGGGTGAATTAATTGTTGGGGGTGGACCCAAGTCTCCTAATATGACTATATAAGGATTTTGTGGTGAAGGAAATAAAGGACTCATATTTTTCTTATCATCTTGAAGCTTTGTTTTCATTGTAAAGTTATTATGCCAATTCATCTTTGTAATGTTCTTCCTTCTCATGTAAGTTGTTCGAATCAGCTTAGTTTTCAATAAAAGTTCTTATTATTCTATTTTTATTCTTTATACATAGATATAGTTTCCCCAAGGTGTGATCTTATTCACACTAGCACTTGAGAATTTATTGACACAACAGTAGAGTGATCGTTTAATTGTTTTATTTTTCTTCTTCAATCTCTCCCATATGAGTCTACTTTCTGCTTCCTTTATGTTCGTAGAATCAATGGAGGGATAAAACCTTATGGTTTTCTCCTAGGGAGTTTCATGGAGAATATTGGATGTTATTTTATGATCTTAAATTCTGTAATCATTTCATTATTTTAAGATTTCCATTTGATGATTTATTTTCCTCTTTGTCTTCGCCAACATTAACAATGACACATTTTGAGTGTTTGTATGATCCAATTCCTTGAAGTGATCATTATGTTTATCTTCTAATTTCCTTGGTTATTAGCCTTGGAATTGTGTAGGGATTAAATTTGTGAATGATGTTGGGGAATTATATCATTTTTGGGATACGTTTTGAATTAGTGAAACGAACGTTATAAGAAAATAAATACCTTCAATATAACCCTAGTAACAACGTAGGATCAAATCATCTCCATTAATTGTTTTATACTAAGTAATTGTAGGTTTTAATTTATTTTCATTAAATTAAATCAGTATTTATTCAAATTAAATCAATCAAAATAGTTGGCCACTCCACAGACAAATCCTTCCAAAATTAGAGTGTCTCTAGGTTTCTTCTTTGGTCCTTGCGGATTCGACCCCTACCTATACTACAACAAAAATATACCTGTAGGGTAAATTTGGGAACAACCAAATTTTGGCACCATTTCTGAGGGCTATGTAATTTACCTTAAGAATATATTTATGATCTCCCCCATTTCTCTTTTCTCATCCAATTTCTCTTCTCTTTTCCCCTTTCTATTTTTTTGGCTCCAAAAAATCACGATTCCAAATTTTCAGATACATATAATAGAGTATAATCCACAATATCCCTTCACAAACTCAGAATGGAATCAATTAGTAAATACATATTGGGAATCACCAATATTTTTTAATTACTTTTATCAACCTTTGAATGAATACCCCACACTGGATAACATGAAAAATATTTGTAATGATTAATGTTTAAAAGATCAATTTCCATACCTATCAAGAATGATTAAAAAGATAAATAATAAAGAACTACATGATGTACAAACATCTATCAACTCTAATCCTAAAAAAATTCAAGAAAAAATTGTGTGAAAAAATTGTTAAAATGAATTCATAAGTTTCATCACTGAGATTAGAAATACAAATCATTGAGACTTTTGTAGAACTCATTCCCACTAAATATGTACATTGCTCATCACTGATTGAAGACTCTTTTATCCCAAAGACCACTCTTGAATATAAAAAAGAACTAACCTTTGAATATGTGAAAACTGAAGAAGATCAAGGAAACTTTGAAGGGTATTTAAATCAGGAAGAAATTAATTTTTTGGATTCATAGGGGGAAAATTTGTCTTCATGGATTGAGTGTCTAGAATATTTCTCCAATAATGATTTTTTGGAATCACCAAACATTTAACCATTGGGAGAGATAATAAATATTGAGTCTATACCCATGCCTGACATTCAAATAGAAAATTTTGGGCCGAATCATTTTTTCAAAAGGAACCAGTTCTTTCAAAAAAAATTGGAGAAGAAACATTTTTTTATTCAAATTTTGATTCTTCTTTAAGAAACATTCAATCAAACTGAACTCAATGTTATGATATTTCCTTACCAACTCATGAATACCTCCATTTTTGATAACCAAGACCATTCAATTATCTTCCTTTTTCATCAAGAATCCCAAAAATGTGGAATGACCCTTGAAATCTTAGGAAGGACTCCAAATGAAAGTCAGTCAACCATTACCAAATTTCCTTGGACTTTCACATTCGTTGTTAAGCATGATATTTTACAAGGAAAAATTTCTAAAAAAATAATTAATCTAAATCTTGTGGAGGTGGATAAAAATGGGGTCCTAAAAATTTTGAAAGATGGAATTGGATAATTTTGGGGGTTCAAGTCGAGCTAATGACGTTAAACAAAATCACTACATGGGAGGTAACCCATATTTTCATGTTTCCAATAATTTTGAATCATTTTATTTTTCATATAATAAATTGCCATCGACTTTTTACATGTCCTTATTTTATGAGTAAGGATGGTTATGAAAGGGGAGCGCCATATTCATCCATGTCACGTGGGATGATCTCTGAGTAATACCTTACCCAGAAAATTAAAAAGAATACAATGCGTCATCTATTTATTTTATTTTTATGTTTTCTTGTAGGTTAAAAAGATAATATATATATATATATAATAAAAAATATTTAAAGGACGCATCATAGTTCATGGGGAAAAGCCAGTCACAATCGTCATATCCACAAAGAATCATACCCAGGATTAAAGGGAGACTATGGCACGCGCTTTCATTATCAACCATGAGGTGACTTCATTCCATGATTATCATTTTAAATTTTCTCTTTGAACACCTCTACCATACCCCCTTTTAAGTTTTCTTCAAACACTGGGGACAATGTTATTCTATGTTGGAGGGAGATAAAAAAAATTGATTTTCTTTTTAATAAGAACATGCATGGAAATAAAAATCCCATTTACCTTGAACATGATAACACACATTGAAAACCCTAAAATTTGTAATCAAATAATTTTTCATGCCTTGATTCGGATTTTAATGCAATTTTAAAGTTCATGAGTATAGTTTTTGGACAGTGCAGTTGTCCGATGGGATTTATCAAAGTTTACATTTTCATTTTCTTAATAAAAATGCCACAATGCATGTATACTGGATCTTCGGTGTAAATTTGAGTTCTTGGGTCCCTTTCATTATAGAATAGGGTTTTGGGGTCACTTTTATTTTAATTTCATTATCCAAAAATAAATAAATAAAAATTGAAAAAAAATAATGACCACATAGAGAAATGTTTTGTCCAAATGTGTTACGTCCGACACTTGTGGATCATGACTCCATAGTTGTCTTTCCCAGAGTTAGGCTTTATATATCAATTGTAGAGCATGTAATTGACAATATGTGTGGCATACGGAACTTGGGGTTCGTGACTCCATTGTTGTCTTTCCGAGAGTTAGTCTTTTCATATCTATTGATGTTAAAAAAATTAAAAAAAAAATTGTATACTCATCTTAAGGTTTATTGTGATTCCCACCTAGCGCTTCCATTTTTCCCATTGAACAATAAAATGGGCCCCATATGTTTTGTTATACACAAAAACTTATCATGCTTAATTGAAATTGGATGAAATGTGGAGATGAATTTGATCAAAGGAATGGTCATAGGCTGGGGATATGCATATGGACCTAGCTTGTTTTAAATGATTTTCATGGGTTTCATAATTTTTTTTGGTATGAGGTCTTCGAGTGAGAAATGTGTATTAAAATGTTTTTGGAAAAGGGGATTAGAATTTCATATTTGTAATATATTTTTTCATGGGACTAGAAATACTCAAGTTGGGGGGTGTGATTAGTCACTAAAAGCTGCTAATATTCATTGTTAATATCTTTATATTCATTGTTCCAAAGTCCATGAACATTTTTTTAGTGAATTATATAAATTGAACTTCATTTCTCATCTTAAATGAAATTAATGTTTAAAAAGGAAATTTGTGCCCAATCATTCATCTATTTGGGGATATCATTATATTCATTTTCTGAATTTGATATTTTGCGAATATGATTGATCACGTTATTTGGAAAATTTTATCTTTTAGGTCTGATGGATGAATCCCAACGGTAGATGGAGAATTTTTTGCCTGAATATAGACATTTTCTGGAAAAAGCATAATGGGCTAAGGCCCATCAAACAAATATGGGGCCCACAAACGAAGCCCAATGAAGCTCAAAGTTTTACAGTAGAAAGAGAAAATCATGAGGAAAATTTTATTCATCTAGGGCCCGAGCTAATTCTGATATTTTTATGGATATATATGGATCCAGAGTTTAAATTTAAATGGTGGGACCGATATGAACGCCCATAAATTTTTCTCACCATTTTGGGAATAACATTCAAACAGACGCACCAAATGACCTGAAATATGGAAAGATGATATAGGATGCATGGAAGAAGATATGTGTCTTCTACGAATGCTGATGATTTGGCCATATTTAATTTCAAATTCGATCTTCCAAATGGAGGATGAATATGGATAGTTTTCTGGGTCAACATCGAAACATCAATTTCCTTTTGATTCTTCACCCTCTTTTTGACTCTCTTACTTTTTGGTGGAGAATTTATTGTTGGGGGTAGATATAAGGCTCCTAATATGACTATATAAGGAGTTGGGGGTGAAGGGAATAAGGATATCATATTTTTCTTATCATCTTTAAGCTTTGTTTTCATTGTAATGTTATTATGACAATTTGTCTTTGAAATGTTCTTCCTTCTCATGTAAGTTGTTCGGATCACATTAGTTTTCAATAAAATTTCTTCTTATTTTATTATTCTTCATTTAAAATTGATACCATTTCCTCAAGGTGTGATCTTATTCACATTAGCACTTGTGAATTTATTCACACAACAGTGGAGTGATTGTTTCATTTTTTTATTTTTCTTCTTCAATCCTACCTCTATGAGTCTACATTCCACTTCCTTTGAGTTCATAGAATCAATGGAGGGATAAAATCATATGGATTGGTACTAGTTAGTCGAATGGGGAATATTGGATGTTATTTTATGATCTTAAATTCTGTAATCATTTCATTTTTTTAAGATTTCCATTTGATGATTTATTTTCTTTTTCGTCTTCTCCAACATTAACAATGACACTTTTCGAGAGCTAGTATGATCCAATTCCATGGAGTGATCATTAAATTGATCCTCTAAGTGCATTGGTGAGTAGCCTTGGAATTTTTTAGGGATAAAATTGGTAAATAATATTGAGGAATTATATCATTTTGTGGATACGTCTTGAATTAGTGAAACGAACGTTATAAGAAAATAAATAAATTCAATCTAACCCTAGTAACAAATTAGGATCAAATTATCTCTATTAATTGTTTTAGGCTAAGTAATTTTATGTTTTAATTTATTTTCTTTAAATTAAATCAGTAGTTATTCAAATCAAATCAATCAAAATAGTTGTCCACTTCATAGCCAAATCCTTCCAAATCAAGAGTGTCTATTGGTTTCTTCTTCAGTCCATCAAGATTCGACCCCTACCTGTACAACAACAACCGCATACCTGTATGGTAAATTTGGGTGAAACCATGTGTACTCCCAGTACATGGTGTGTACCTAAGAAAAGTGATTTCTTCTTGAATATAAAAACACATGGAATGTGTTCGCACCATCACACACTGTGTTCTCTGGGTTTCTAGAAAGTAAGCCTCTGAAACTTCTCCTGAACCCGTAAAAACAAAAAACATTGTCCAAGGCATGACAAATTCCAACCCATGAGAGCCCATACTCTAGAAATTCAATATTTGGAATCCTCATTCATATTATAAGTTGAAAAAATTCAATTAATGTTCAAACATGATCCACCAAATTCTGATCCAAGATGTCCCATAAAACCTAAGGGATCAAAGCATGGCGTCCATCCAAATTAACCATTACATATACCAATACCCTATAAAAATAGTAGGTATTCTATCATGATATCTATCACAATAGAATACATTTCTAGAACAATATCTATCCCAATAGTATGCAGTCAGTAACGCATCCTAAATGGAATGACAAGAATGCATGACATGTGATCTAAAGGAAGTGCCAATATGATCCATGAGATGAAATGTCCTCATCTCATTGGTTTGAAACTGAAATAGAACCAAAATGATATAAATCCTAAAAGAACAAAACAAGTAAATCACCCAATAGTGAAATCAAATCAACATTAATAATTGAAAAAAAAGATGAATTGCAATATTAGAGGTAAATTTAGATTTTCCATTGACACGTGTTTGCTACTCCCATACACTGCTTATTATTGACAACTCATTCCTTCCTATACAAGTCT
Organism: Viscum album; assembly: GCA_963277665.1. Taxonomy (NCBI): domain Eukaryota; kingdom Viridiplantae; phylum Streptophyta; class Magnoliopsida; order Santalales; family Viscaceae; genus Viscum; species Viscum album. The sequence goes on from OY728140.1 coordinate 478,431,046, forward strand.
ATAGGCTCCAAATAGTAAGGAAAATCAGAAAATAACCCCTCTAATACCACTTTTTTACATCCTGGTTCTGGGTTCCACCCAATGGTGCACCAAAACCAGTTGGTCACATAGCCTCAAGGGCATTTCCCTGAATGCCAGAGGCTTCCAACTAGTAGCGAGTTACTTGGGTGTGATAGTGGGGAAAATATTCCCTCATTGGAAGAGTAAACACAACAGAAACATATAGTAAGATAATATAGGATGTAATAATACCATACAACATAAGTAAACAGTGGAAGACTTATAGCAATAAAGAAACTAGAGAATATATATTAATGATGCATGTCACATGTGTCTAAAAATGTATCCAAACAATTCAAAATTCTTAAAATACAATATTAAACCAAAGTAAAAAACAGTAGTAAACTTCAACAACATCGCAATCTTCAGCTTGTTCCCATGCTCTCCAGCTCCAACAACAATCTTGTACCTGATAAAGAAGGACACTATCCCTTATCTATACCTACAACCATATAATCTTTTTGGGTCCCAAATCATGACCCAAATAGTGTATGAGATGAATATCAATAGGAAACCACTAAAATATCTATGCTTAACAGTCAATGAATATATATAGAAGAGAATATGCATAAATGAAGGAATAAACTAGGACGTTCTCAAATGTAAACAATCCTACAGTTTTCAATTACATTCATTTTCATTTATTAATTATTCCAACCTCTCAATATTGAATCCTAGGATCTAGCCTAAGATCTATATACATCCTTTTAATAGTAACAAGAGACGTCTCAGAAGACCATCAAAACAATCAAGTAAGACCATGTCTGAGCTTGTGCTTTGGCTAGAGGACTCTCCAAAATCATTAAATTATTCAAAACAACCCTTTAGAAAATCTCTCGTGGTCTAACCCCTTTGATTGAACATAGATCTAATCAAATAAAAAAACACTTGGGAATCTGTCACAGTCAATACCCCTAGATCGGCATGACATCAATAAATTATAAATGTTCTCCAGGTAGATTTTTAGGTCAATACCCCCTAGGTCAACATATCACAATAATCAAAAATGACCTCCTGGGTAGATCTCATGGTCAATGCCCATGTATCAAAGTTGGCACCATGTCTCTTATGGTCATGTATAAATAAATATGGGAACCCACATAGTTTTCCTGGTCCAAGGCTCTCAAGATCCATTGGAAAAACAATGTGCATAACATAACAAGAAAACATATATAATCTATAACTACTACGTTTCTAACATTCTCAATAATAACACATGAAATTCATATAATCAATAAAAATCCATTCTAAAAAATTCAAGGCATGGAAACAAGTTACACCTCATAAGCAACCTAGGCCAAATGGCCATAAATAGTCAATCAAGGGAACACACCGATGGGTGTCCCATAATAAGGAATAACACCTTATGCATATGTAGTAACCCTTTCTCAATCAAAGGAACCATAGAAGGTATTAAAAAGGGTTAAATTACAACATATTCAATACCCAAAACATGGATATTCATCACTTTAAGCATATATAATCCAAATATAATTGACAAAATGCACAAACCACCTACCTTGATGTCGTATAATCAACACTCTTGAACGTCATCCCTTGAATCAACCTAGAACAAAGTAGACATACAAAAAGGGTAAAAATGATCATTCTTGAAATACTTATGAGAGTGGAGGGATCAGGAAGAAAGGATTTAGGGAAAGAGAGAACTCACCAGTGGGAATCCAACACACTCGACAACATCTCAATCAGAGGTTAGATGAATAATTTATAGGGGTCCAGAGTTCTTCGACATTATATCTCTCTCCTATACGAACCATTGGGAGAAGAAGGTATTTCAAAAGATGTGTCATGACCCCACACCGATTTATCAAATAAGATGAAAATTACACGATGTGTTCATTTAATCTACATGTCGTGTACTGGCCTAAACAAGCCCCTGCTTTATGTGGTCTTCTAGGTCACTTTCAAGGCCATGTACTCGACCGTTACATAGAAAGTACACAGCTATATGCAGCTACTAGGTACACATAGTATATTCAAAAGTACACAATGTGTAATCAAAATTACATAACATGTACTTCGAAAATTTCCATTTCTTCATTTTTCCTCAAAACAACCATAAAATAAAGATCCATACCTGAAATAAAGATACAGGTTCTTACAACAGTTGATGTTAAAAGTGACACTTCTAAAGAATGTTAAAATAATGGTTTAAAAAAGCAAAATTGTGAGAAAATTTCCTTCACCAAGAATTTTAGGAATTTTTCAAGAAAGTATCATCCTAATTAAAGTGGTCCAAAATTTGTGATAAATCAATAAAAACAACAATGTTCTGACCAAATTCACTATCAATACAAATAATCATGATTCAGAGGTAACTATTAGTGTTGTGGTGTTTTCAGACTTAGAGATTATTCATACTAGTACAACATGTCTCTAACATGAAATAGGTATAAATCAAGTGAGATATATGATGATGAATAAGATCAAATTTTCCAAAACATATTGTGGAACCAAAAACCAAAAATTGAAATAAAATGAAAGATAAGTATGTAAATAAAGTGGAGAAAAACAAACCTACTGAGTCTAAAAATAATGTGTGATTAGTTATTTTGATAGTATAAGTTGACATGGCTATAACTTTACAATAAGGACAAAAAAAGATGAATCAATGGGGAATAAAATGGTTTTTGAACTTCGGAGAAAAGTGAATAAAAAATTTCAATATATGGTGATTTGAAACTTTTGAAAAAGTGAAAAAGATTGAGAAAGAAGGGAATGTTACTAAGAAAATATTTGACTATCCTGATAGAATAAGCGGAAAGAATTAAATAATTTCTATAAACTCACAATAACAGTATGGTTACCAAAGAGAAAAAGAAATTTGCATCCTTATCAAATGTTTCTATCCTTGAAAATAAACTTGATAAAAAATCTAAGAAGGATGAACATAAGGAATAAAATGTATCCAATGAAACATCCAATACGGAGAAGAAAAAAGAAATAATAATAGAGGACTCTCAGTATGATTGTTTCTTCAAAGGAAAAAATTAAGGTTTCTCCATATGCCCAGAAATTATATTTATATTGGTACTAAATTTCAAGTAATTGATGTATTTTAGGTAAGAAATGTGATGATTATGAGTTTCTTATAACTCTTTTAAAAGAAAGTAATGATATTTAAAATATTAGTTTTTTAAAAATTTGTGTTTATACACTATAAATTTATTTTATGTTTATTGGTATGGGCACATGTTACTTTTATATTAAACAAATCATTTCAGTAATTCCCTAAAATGAGAATGTTATGGACAATATTGATAACCTTGACAATATATCTTGTTTTTTACACTGGGTTCACCAATGTAGACATCGAATTATTTATTTAATGTTTCTTTTTTAAAAAACATGTATGATAATTATGTTCTCCTAAATAAGAATTTGAATATTTTCAAAGAATGTTCCAAACCTTGGAAAGGAAATTATTATTCAATAAGGGGTAAATTTTTCATGATGTCCCCATTGAATTTTATTATTAATAATGTTGAGAGATAAGAAAAAGAGGGATATAAAATAAATAGGGAGAGAAATAAAGTAATGGGGAGAATAAAAAGTGAGAAAAGAAAAACAAAATAACAAGTGGTGTTGTTTTTTTGGTTTTTGTGGTTCAAGATGGTATTGAAATAAACATAATGGGGGATATTGTTAGACCCAAGTTATGTTATGATTGAATTTTATTCAATATATGATGTATGTTTGAAGTTGATATATGAAGATGTTTTTGTTTTTCGAAACCTGGACATTGGTATGAATAATTAGACTTATATTGTTGGTGTGATTCATTGAATATAATCCATCGGATTGGGATTTTGACAGAAAGTCAAAAGCTGATGGAAATCATATTGATTCAGAAATGAATGTGGTGATCGTAATGTGAACTTTTTTGGGATTATGAATAGCTTTGATGTTAAATATTAAAAGCATTTTATGATTTTTAACTCAAACATTATCTTATGTTTTCTAAGAAACTTGTGATTTAAGTCTTATGAAATAAAGAAAAAGTAGGAATGAAAGTAGATGCTAGAAAGGATGGGAAGTTATGATACATATCCATGAAAATTAGATAATGCTAAGTCTTATCTCAAAAGTTATCAAAGTCATAAAGAAGGTGTGATTACAAGATGAAGTTTGTGGAAGAAAAAGTTTATGAAGATAACACTTTTTGGTATTAGTTCATCGATGTGCGAACACCAAACACATATTTTTTTTTATTTTCTAGGAAGGTTGATTGAAACATGAATTTATAAAGATTCTATTTTTTTGTAAAACTAATAATCCCCAAGATATTAATATTTGAATAAATAATTTGATGTGAATCGTAATTATAAAAGGAAATAAGATGTTGATGTTGAATTAGATGAAATTAGTCCATTGGACATGGTATACCAATGATATTTCATAATGGATTCTGACACCAATTCAGTTAATAAAGACCTTATATCCATTGTATATCATTTTTATAGTTTTATTGGATGTCGAATGGTTGATGAGGGTTGAATTTTATTTTAATTGAGCTGAGAAAACAATAATTCATAATTTTTTCTCTTAAAAATTGGGTCAAGATAAAAATAAAAAAATTATATACTATTTTCCAAGAAGAGGTACTGACTATCAGAATGAATATGAAACTACTCCATCAAATGAAGATAAAGAACGATCAATCAAGCAAAAGTTGACACTGATAAATTCATCATTCATGGGATCATCGATCTGATTAAGAAGAAGAAAAGGTGAAATATTCAAAAATTATTGTCAATAAAGTCGTAATCTATTCACAGAAAATATTTAAGGAATATTAAATCTATAGAAGTGGAAATATGTGTATTAAAAAATAAATTCCTTGAGGTTATGGGAAATAATCTCAATGTTTTAAAAAGTTTTTCTTAGTTGATATACAAAATTTTTATGAGAATTATTTTAGTGTTTACAAGAGTTCATCATAATTATCCATCTTCAATATTTCATATGTTTTCATTATAATGAGAATTCATTAGATTATTACATATTATCACTTGGTAGGGAGCAATGTAATGATGTATCTGATGATTCACTTAATTTTAATGAATAATCAAAATGAAAAATTGTAATGAAGAATGGAAATTAATAAATGATCAATAAACATAAATAAGTCTCAAGATTTGATTAGATTCTTAAATATTGAAGAAGAATCCATAAGGTTTGGGAAAATTTGAAGAATTCAAATATTAATACTTAAATGATGAATAAGTTCAGAATTTTTTAATTTCATTGAGCGGGAAGTGAAATTCATTTTCACCACATTTCCATTCTGGGGTTCCTATAAAATTATAACTCAGTACATTTGTACTTAGCCAATTTGAACTATTCACATGCCCCAGAGCTCCGACAATTGTGAATGAAGAGTTAAGATTCCGATAAAATGTTGTTTTTAGGGTTGATGTTGAGGAAGTTCCATCAGAGCAATTCCATAAGATTGAGGTTAAATCTGATCAATGGATCTAGTTTCATTGGAAAATGTTGCATCAAAACAAGTCCATCGGAGTGAGCCTATCATAGATACATCCATTGGAGTATGGTTCATCAAACTTACTTCAATCAGATGGAGGAATTGCGAGCTTCCAATTGAGTTTCTACTCAATTGAATAAGAAACAATAGTTGTAGAATTGGGTTGAGGCCAATAAAATGGATACTATTAGAAATATGTTATTAGACTGAGGTATATTGGACTAACTCTTTCTGAGGAAGATTTTCTCATAGATTTTCTGGATGAATTTTCAAGTCCAATGGGTTCCTTATAGATGTATTGAAGTTATTGATTATTGTACCCAAGTATATTTGGATTCGTCTTACTTTTGGAGGATGTGAAAAAATTCTAATCTGGGTCATAAATGAAGAATTAAATTGAATAAAGTAACTATGGATACTTAACAGTGACAGAAAAGGCTTCATTTTCTAGGTTGTACTTACATCTGTGGGAAAGAGGATTCTGAAAAGTGTAGTTGGAGGGTATAACTAACTTTACTAGGAAAGTTTCTACTCAGATTGTATAATTTTTCAATTATTGTGCCTTTTTATTCTCAAAAGAATACAGTGAAAGAATCCATGTTGGTGTGACTATCCAACATGGAATGAAGTGGGTCTTTAGTCCAAACCATGTAAATATTGTGTGATTAATTCCCTTTATTTTTGTTGTATATAAAATGTCAGTTTTAGAAGTTTTATTTGAGTGGGTCATAACTTTAACCATTTTTAAATTTTATGATAGTTTTATAATAATGTTTTTAAATTTTCTTATAAAAGAAAATGGAACCACTGATTCACCCCCCCCCCTCAATGGTCATGATCCTACCTAGTAACAACACTTGGAACCTCTAATTTCCCTCTCACTTGGTATAATCACATTATATAACCCTCCCACATGGGATAAGAACCTTTACCAGTCTGTACTTGGGATAAAAACTTATGCTATCACTCTATCATGTTTTATGCATATTTTGTATCCCATACTAGGGCTAAGAACCACTGCTAGCCATCTCACTTGGAATAAGAACCGTCTTTATCACTCCCATTTGGTATTAAATTTTTTTACAGACTACAATATGTAAAATAACATCTACTATTACACTCAAATGGGTAAAAGCATTCATTGTCCCTCCCACTTAGGCTAATCTCCCTTTCTCACCCTCACATGGGAAATGAAACAGTGTTTCCCTCTAACATGGGATGATCTCCCTTTCTAGATATTGTTTGGGATAAACACCTATGTTAGCCCTAAAACATGCTTGAAGAAATTTTTTTATCCCTATCATGGGATAATCACCTTATCTATCACTATAGCATGGGAAAATAACTTTTTCTAGCCTTCACTAGGGCTAAGAACCTCTGTTGTCTCTCTCACTTGGGATAAAAACCTTCCCTATCCCTCTTACTTGGGATAATCTCATTTTTTATCCCCCACTTGGGATAAGAACCCTTGTTATCATGATAAAAATAGATACACAATGTTTCTATCCCTCACTTTGGATATGAACTTATTTTCTACCTCTATCATGGGATACGAACCTTTTTAGCCCTTGATATGTCAAATCACCTCTTTTATCCCTCTAACATTGGATAAACACCTTTTATATCCCTCCCACTTGGGATAAGAACTTTTTTATACCCAACTAGGGATAACCACCTATACTATCCCTCTCACATTTTCTAATAATATTTATTATCACTCCCACTCGGAATAGGAACCTTTTCTATCCCCCACATGGGCTAAGCACCTATACCATCATTCTAACATGGGCTAAGCTCCCTCGATTTAACTCATATTGGTTAAGCACTTATGTTATCCCTATAATATAATCTATGTTTCTTTTCTAGACCACACTTGGTCTAAGAACCTGTGATATCCCTATATCTTGGGGAATTCTCCCTCACTAGCCCTCACCATGGATAAGCACCTATTTTAGCCTTAAAAACAAGGATAATCTCCTTAGGTATCCTACACATAGGCTATTACCCTATGCACTGCATATAACATATTCTAAGAACCATTGATAGATATCACTTGGAATAATCACATGATCTGGCCCTATAACTTGGGTAAAAAACTTTTAAATCCCTCACTTGGGTTAAAACCCTATGTTATCGCTCAAGAATTGGATAAAAACCTTTTTTATCACCCACTAAGGCTAACAACCTCTCATATCCCTCTAACATGGGATAAATAGAATTTTTAGACCTCTCTAGGGATACGTTCCTTTGTTTTCCCTATGACTAGGGATAATGACCTTCATTATACCTCTCTCTTAGTCTAAGATCCCTTACTATCACTTACATAGGCTAAGCACCCATGCTAGCCCTATTGCTTTAGATAGCCACATTTTCACTCCCTTAATAGGTATAAAAACTACTTCTAGACCTTTTACTTTGGATAATAAAATTATCTATACCTCTTACATGGTAAAAACACCCTTCATATCCCTCGCTTAGGAAAAACACCTCCACTGGACCTCTAACATGGGATAAGATTTTTTGATAGTGCTCACTTGGGTAAAGAATATTCACTAGGACCCACTAGGGCTGTGGATAAATTCAATCATTTCATATATCTAGATATCAATTAATTCTTTAGAAACATTTTTTAAGCATTATTCTAGTTTTGGGCATCATAATAGGTGTAAGCCCCAATCATAATAATATCTCTTCTTTGTCTTTTGAGTACAAGGGGGCATTGGAATCCTACTTGGTGTAATCCAAAACCAAACCTCCAAATCACTATGAGTTGAGATGATCCTCATAGTTATAGAAATAGGGGCATCCTCCAAGGTATAATCCCTAACCAAACCTCCAAATCACCATGACTTGAGATACTCCTTATGGGTCCATAAACATGTATATCCTCCAAGGTGTCAGCCCCAAAAAAAACCTCTTAATCACCAAAATTTGAGATCCTAATAATGTTTATAGAAACAAATGGATCCCCCTACTTGTAAGTCCCAATCGTACCTCTAAATCACCATGAGTTGATATCCTCCTCAGGGTTATAGAAACATGGTCATCCTTCTAGGTGCAGCCCCAACCAAACCTCCAAACCACCATGTGTCAAGATCCTCCTCATGGTTCCAGAAAAATGGGAATCCTCCTAGGTGTAAGGCCCAATGAAAACATAATCCACTTGATTTGAGATTCCCCTCATGATTCTAGAATCTTTGGCCTCCTAATATGTATAATCTCTAATATTAATAATCTATCTTCCTCATTTTTGAGTAGAATCAAGGGGGACAATGAAACATGAGGATCCTCTTAGGTGTAATACCAACCGAAACTCCAAATACTCATGATTTGAAATCCTCATAATGGTTCTAGAAACACAGGAATCTTACTATGTGTAATCCCTAACCAAACCTTAATCTTTATGAGTTGAGATTATCCTCATGGTTCAAGATACATGACGCCCTTAATACGTTTAAGCCCCAATCATAAAAATATTCTTTCATGATCATGTAATTAATAGAAGTTTTGGGGAAGATAATCATAAACAAGGTTATCCTTCTAGGTTTAATCTCTAAACAAACCCTAATCTCCATGAGTTGACATTATCCTAGTGGTTTAAGAAATATGGGATTTTCCTAAGGTGTAATCCCCAAAACATACCATTACCTGGCCCACCTACTAGGTCATGTACATTTGGGTACCCATACATATTCCCTACCTTGTTTTCTTATGGTTTCCCTTTCAAAGCATACTATTCTTTCCCAGGTATACTCAATGTGTAATTCCTTCTTTCAAATATAATGGCATACTATCATGTAATGCGACTTATCTTCTTGTCTCTCTTGTTTCCCACACAAAGCAAGAATACCATTGGCTTAGAGATATAAAATGATCATCCCATTATAATGGTGGAAGTTCCTCCATTACAGGACTTATATTGGGTTGTAACTCTTAATCATTCCATCAAATAATTTGGGCTCAGAATCCATTTCATAGAAGTATGTGTAGGATGCCTCTATGAGGTTCAAACACAATGTCATTCCCCCTTAACCCATTTTCTCAATCTATATGGGTTTTGACTCTAACTTTCACAAGATACATTGGATGCCTCTTTGAGGTTTAATCCCAACTCCAAAACACCAACATCCTTCTAGTACGGTAATAAAATCCAAAAATTAAAAATAGAAGACTTTATAACAAATCTTCATAAAATTAATAAGAGAATTATTAAGAACCACTAGAGGTTTACATCATATCCATGGTCTCAATATAATCATTTTCGTAGGTGTAAAAAAAACTCCATAATGGGATTTGGTAAGGATTCATGAATCCTTCTTAAATCTATAAGTAAGCATCATAGTAAGAAATAATTCCCCCTAAAAGTTTTTTTATGAGCCTAGCCTCTCATCCTCTTGAACAACATGTTCCCTAATATGTCATTGGAAAAGTCCCAGTGACTAATTTCCTTTATAATTTAGGTATACATTAAATCCTAATGACTTTGGGTGTGACAGCCATTGGATTTTTCCATGTGAAAAAATGTTGAACCTGGCATGAACCTGAAAATTATAAAAGAATTCTGGTTTACACATGTTGAACCATAATGATATCAATTTTCCTAATTAAATAATAGATTTTTTCTTAAAATATTTTTTCAATTGAGGAATATATATTTTTTGACTTAAATAATGAATAATTTTTCGGTAATTATATTTATTGGGATGAATTTTCTCAATTATCAATTACATTCAACATATATTATATGACATGAATGTATTTTAGATAATAATTTAATCAGTTTTAGATGATTGGGGGGTCCCCAATGAATTTAGATACTATAGATATAATAAGCTTGAGAATATCATTCTTACTTTCCCCTAAATCAAATAGAAAAAAATATCTAAAATGAATTCCTGTAGAATGTGAGATTATAAGATTAATGTAATAAAAGAAATAAACCCCACATAGAGTAATTATGAAGAATTTAGTAACAAAAATGATTCTATCTATGAGGAAAAATAATTAAATCAACAAGATAATATGTGTTTTATGTAATAGATTAAAGAGGTTAATTATTTTTGTTCACATATACCTAAATATGAGGATTTTACTTTTTAGGAGAATGATGAATAGTATTCTAAGCATAAGGATAAGTAAGATTCATTAATGACAGATAAAAAATATCTTATAAAATATTATGATTATGTTTTCACTAAAAATAATTCTTTATGTCATTATATTGAAAAGTTAAACTCATATATTGAAAAAGATAAATCATAGATTGTTATAAATGATAAAAGAATAAAATATTTATAGTCACCAATTACTAATTTAATGTTGTTTTCAAGTAATTTTACATATGGGTAGAAATACCTTATAAAATATAGAAATCCAATGTATTTTAAAAAATACATGTGATTATATGGAATGAAAAAATAAAAAAATTGTTTGAAATTATGTTATTAATATATCTAATAGATTTAGTATTTTTAATATTTTTTATTTTAATTTTGAAATTTCTTGAAATGATATTAATTATTTTAAATTATGATTTAATTAATTTTACAGCATTAATAAGTCTTATTTTTAAAAAAAATTTCATTTTTTAGTTCATAAATGTCTTCTTAAAGATGGAAGTTTTTTATCCTTAAATCATCAGTTTTTAAAATACATGAACCCAAAAGTTTATATGCACCAATATAAAAAATTATTTTAAATTTTAATATAAGGTTTCATAAAAAATAAGTAAAAATTGGTATATGTATAGTAATTTTCATGAAATTATTGTTATGGTTTTTCAAATTACAATTCATTATCAAAGATTAATAGTGTTCATGTCACCTTTGAAGATAATTTAAAATGAAAAATAATTGGGTTTGGATAATTTCTAAATAAAAAATATGTTATCATCAAAATATGTTCTATATTATAAATGGTTGAAGTACAACTTGATATGTAATTTTGAACAATTTAATTGTGGTTATATTGTTTATTTTTCTAACAATTATTGTTCTAGTTAAAAAAAATAAGTCTCCTAAATTTAATTCTCCAAGAAATGAAAATATATACACTTTAGATCTTTAATCATTATGTTGGTAGAATATAAATGTTTAATAAATTAAATAATTATACATTTAATTTTTTATATAATTATGGGACATTGTATTTTATTTTTATTTGAATGAATTATTTAAGAATAATTTTATTCATGGTTTTCCAAAAATAAAATTTTATGAAAAAGGTCATGATATTCTTGCTAAATATAAAATAAATAAAAATATTATTTTAAATAAATAAATATGATTTATACTTTTATACAATTGGAATATATCTACATGGGTTTCATTATAATATCTTGAAAGAATTAAATAGTATTAAATCATTGGGTTTTTTGTTGATGATGGTTTTTCAATAATTACAAAGATTTAATTTTTTTGGCATAAAAGTGTATCGCATGATGAGTTCATGAGTTTCTTTAAAAAAATTAGAATAAAAACGATTCCAAAATATATCCACCATGAACTAGATATGGAGGATATTTTGAAGGTAATGTTTTTAAAAAAATTTACTCAAATCATGGTATTAATCAAAAAAACCACTTAAAAATCCCCAATATATTGGTGTTACAAAAATAATAATTCTTTTTATGAAATTTATAGAAAACTTGTATGTTAATATAGTTTAACTTAACTTATTTTGGTTGAGGTTGTTAAGATAACATTTTATATCATAAATATAATTATAAAAAGTCCAATTTTAAATAAAACAAATTACTAGATATTAAATGGGAGAAAACAAAAACACATAAAAATTAAATGTTTTAGTTTTAAGGGTTATATGTTAAATATTGAGGCTAATATTGTTAAATGTGATCTAATGTCTAATGAAGGAATATTTCGTAATTACTCTACATGTTGTAAATATTATACAGTTATTAATAGAAATAAATGATATTTAAATAGTTAATTCAGGTGGATTTTGATGGAAGTGATCTATCTATTGATAAGTAAACCTCCATTGATTGAATTGTTGATTTTTTTAAAAACATTATATTTTATACTCCTATAAGCACTAAACTTATTATTATGGGAAGATTGTTAATGTAGAATCAAGTTAGGTTGATTTGGAAACTAAATAACCTAATATTTTACTACCAAGAATGTATACTTCCTTAATATAATATCCTTTAGATTCTATTAATGTTGGTTTAGATGAATGTTTTATGACAATAATATGTACTCAAAATATCACTTATCTTTATACTTATATCTCATGGCATTACCTAAAACCCTATATGAATATTTTAGTAGTGAATGGTTAGTTTTATCTTTGAAAGAAGAGATAAATTAATTAATTTATGACCCTGACACTAGTAACCCAGAGTTGGTGGTTACATTATGTGTAACAAACCAGGTATTTATAGAATAATAATATTTCATATCTATTAGTATTTATGAATAATATTTCAATGTTATGTTAATGATGAGACTTTGTTCTGATAGTGTACTCGACAGGAAACAACGGGCTTCTCCGAAATCATACATTGCACAACACATCGAGTTATACTAAAAAAATAATACAATAATATTTTTATTATTTTAAAATGGTTGTTAATGCCTAGCCATTGGAATGGTGGGAACAAATAGTATAAACAAAATTTTGAAATATTTTTTACACGTGTTTAAATAATAATTCATTGGTTACCTAATTTTTTAGTAATGGAAATAAAAACCAATTAAATATAATGGATATGTTTCCATGAAAAAAAATATTTAAAAGAAAATAATTATGTTTTCATATAACTCTTTACAGAATTTTATTTAATGAAAAATACATGATATATTTAAAATTTAAATATTTAAATTCATTTTATATGTTTTCTAAATATTATATAAGAATAAATTCATTTTTTCAGATAAAATAAGTATTTTTTTAAAAAAGTTGTTTTACGCCTTTTGATGGAGACCCTTTTTAAATCTATTTTTTGACACCATTATTTGTTTTATTTGAAAAAATAAAATTCTTATTTATAAGAGTAACATAAAAAATTACCTTGGATAGAATTTTGGTATTTTTCGGCTGAATTTCATTTTTTTTAATGAATAGTGAAAAATACTTTATTTTAATTCAAAACTGCCTTTTAATCTAATTTATTTATATAGTGAGATTTTACTTTTAATTGATTATAATATGTAATAGAGTTATATTTGTACTATTTAATCTAATTTTGGTCATTGGATGTAATTTCACTTTTTAATTATACATAAACACGTGTCAATCTTTTGATAGTTATTATTTCTTAAAATCATGCTTTTTGGTTTTGACAACATGAATTAATTTTAAATAAATTTCTGCAACTTCTGTGTTTTGAATTTAGAAAATTTGATTCCATATTTGGAATTAAGTGTTCCAAATTTTTCAAATAGGAAAATTTTATTTTTAGAAATTATGAATAGTATCTTCAGTAAATATTTTATTTACCATGGTTAATGGGTCAATATGGTAAATAAAGGAAGAAAAATAATATTTTAATAATATTAAAATACCCTAACACACCTACTAACCCTATTGGATGATATATTTCCATCCATGGGAATCCGTGGGTTGATTTTAGGACCCCATGGAGCCACTTGTGTGAAAATGACATTTAATTACTTTTAATTTAAAGTTAAGGAAAGTATATCCTAAACATGAATCTTTTAGTAAAAAAACTAATATAGGGTTACATAAGTTATATCTTTAACTATAAATATTCATTATAATCCTAAAAATGTTTCCTACGTCATGGTATTTTATTAATAATTTTTAGACATCAGATAAATAAAAATATTTATAACACAATGATGATTTATTGTTTACCTTATTAATGAATGATTTAACTAAATAGATTATAAATATTAAAATAAATTTATTTTTAAACATTTTATGTCATAAGAAAATTTTATGGATGATTCTTAATTCTTCTCTTTTAATTAATTAATGTTTTTCTAAATAATCAAGTTGTTATGGATTTTTAACAAAGTCGTGATATGAATAGTATAAAATTTGACATAAATGGGTTTTTAAATCAATTAATATTTTATTAAATGATATAATAGTCCTAAATTACTAATATTAGTCCAACCAACATATATGATGTCACAAATTTCATTAATGATCAATTTTTAGGTTTCTTGGGATTTTATTGTAACTATGGTAACTATATATTATGAATAAACAAGAACACATTGTAAAAGTTAAATAAGTTTACTAAGGATTGAAGCTAAAAGATAAGGTTAATTTCCTACCCTAAACTTATATAAAACCAAATGTTTGGGAGGCTTTAGAACCATCCTAATATTATCTTCAATATATATCACTTTTTTTATTATAATTCTATAATCAATTAATAATAAAATAATAATTTCAATCTTTCCTAAAGTTTCCATCCTCCCTCTTATAAAAGGACACCACCTCTAGACCTTACTCACACCTCTCAATACCCCTTAGCTCATCCAAAATCTACCCAAATAATATCCCAACATCCCTATATTACTCCTAGAATCCTCACATTAGGTAGAAGGAAATTAAAGAAGGAATTTTAGCTTAACTTAAAAGGAGTTACCCGGCTTGAGGTACTGTCTTCTCTCAGGATTCTTTCTTTTACTTTCCATCTCCAACACCCTAAACTCTCTTTATTAAATTATTTTATAAAAACACAAGTATATTAAATATACTAGGTTGTTTTTATGAGAATTATTTCGAACTGCACTTACACACACCTCCATCTAATTGGTATAGAACATACTGTTTCTGTGGACGGCGAACAACTGCCTCACAAAATGATGATTGTTCAATATTATCCTACCACATATTTTGGTGTCCATTATTATATAAATGTAATTATATATGATAGTTATGATATTTATTTACACTATATACTTCTTTAATTCTCATTTAGAACATACCTTTATTCTTTTGATGTTGTATAAATATGATAATTTCATTTGAGGAAGTGCGGACTACCGCCCCCACATAGTGATATGACTCATACGTGTTATATTTGGAACATATAATGGATATAATTAATTAAAATATGTAACATATATAATATATATATTATAGTAGAATTATAATATACCTATGTATCATTTATTTTTCATTTATTTAATTTTGAAAAATAAATGAAAGTAGCATTCATGCGTACGTACGGCTTACCAACCCCATGAATGGTGCATTTCATTTATTATCTCCAAATGTTATGTACTACTATAAATAAATATATATACTGGGTATATATGATATATATGATATATAAAACATGAATATCATTCTGGGGATAATGGAATTTTGACCCCATGGACAATTTGTAATTAGAACAAGTTCATTTTTCACTCAAGTACGAAATATAAAAAAACGACTGATATTAACTTAAATAAATATGTAATGTTTATAACGTGGTGATATAAACTGAATAATAAAAATTAAAAAGTTATGAATCAAATATAAATTATCTTAACTTTAATATTTAGTATGAATAATGGACTTACATGACAAGTCCGACTCAATGTAAGGGACTTGGTCTTAATCACATTTCATTAAGGCATATTTTGATTTATAGACAACTTTCTTTTATTCTGTTCATAAATCCCTTTGAATTATTATTTCATTCAAAGTGATTCTTTTTTAAATGAAGTTTTTTACCAAACGAAAAAAGTTATGTTTCTTAATGTACCCAGTGACAATGACTTTTCTACCGTCATGAGTATTGTTTGATATTTGGATTCCTTAACAAGCCATAGTGTTTTTAAAAGAATAATAAATAACATATAACATTTTAATGTATTTTTGTATGGAAAATGGTTTTGAGTAAGCATTGATTATGTCAATATCATGAAATTATATATTCTGATTGTAGTGTGGAAATGTTATCGTTCCATTATTCTTATTTTATGTGTTATGAATATGTTATGGTTCTTGGCAATTGTTTAAAAATACAGGTGGTTTTGTGAAAAAACTAGGGCTGGTGGGTCCGACATAGCTCTCTAATGCATTGGGTAATGTGGTGGAGGTAAATATTTATAATTCTCCTAAGATATTTAGGGAATATACTGTGATGGGTATTCCAAATGTAACTCCCTATGTAGATTTCAAATCTACAATGTAAGTATGTTATCTATGCCCAAGTTACCTTTATTATTTATGATTTCTGTGTGTTATTCATAAATCTTATGATTTCATGAGGTATGTCAAAAATCTATATTTTATGAATGAAAATTATTATTTCTTGATTTATATGTATTCATGGAATAATTATTTCTTCCCTTACTTTATATACCTTATTGTTCTTTTTATGCGCATCCCATGTTTTGAATTTTTTTCATAGGAATTAAAGATAAATATGGTTTAGGATGAGATCAAAGAAAAGTCATGCTGACTAAAACATGGAACCAGACATGTTTCTTTTATTAATAGTTTTTTAATGAAAAAATGGATAGTGAGTAGAAGTGTTTAATTTTAATATTCAGTTTGTTATGTATATGTTATGACCTAATTATCTAAATCTATATACCATAAAAGATATTCAATGTGAATTATTAACTTAATTTAAGATTATGTAATGTTTAAGGTTTGGTCCTCAGAGTTAGTATAAGAGGTTTGTTTACATAACTTTAGAGGTTAGGGTTTCATTTAAGCATAAGTGACGTAACCATAATGGTTAGAAAATTATAAATAGTCATAGTTATTTTAGATAAATTTAATGAGTTTAAGAAAACATTAATAAGTATATCTTAGTGTTTACCCTCCTCATAATATATTATATAATGATTTTACTGATCTACTCACACTGACATTTTTTGTTTTAGTAAATGGATAGATCTAGAATAAACCAAAGTAACAATGGATGTGAAGGAAAGAATGGTTATTTTTGAAATAAGAAAATTAATGAAATTAGAGCTACAATGAGAAATATTATGGTTATTCTAAACAAACTATCTGGATTCATGATTGACCATTTGAACCTTAGTAATTTTTATAAGGAATCGTATATGTGAGAAACAATTCCCTACAGAAGTTCAGGTAATAATAAAAAAGGTATGTATATTTAAAAACCTATGTGTCAAGGATGTGGAAACAAATAACTCGGAAAATTATTCAAAGGGGTGGAAAGATGTTATAGATGTGGTAATGAAGGTCATTGATCAATAACCTTCCATAGAAAAAGGAATCATCCAGTTGACTCCACGAAAGGAAAATAAGGACTTTCTGAGGGATCAATTGAATGTTTAAAATATTGGGTGCATGGTCATTACACAAATAGATGTCCTATGAAGAAGGTTTAGGAATGGGATCAGTGGGACCGTACAAATAAATTTTTACCAAAACCTAATTCCATTCCAATTGAGGATGATGAAACTAACAATGACCAATGAAAGGTATAGATTATTTCTTAGCTGTTGTTTTAAAATTATTGAATCTTTAGATATGATTCATGATTTTGTTTTTAGGAATGAATTGTTATGAATTAGTTTGAAAATATTGTTTAATGGATAATGAAGAAAAATTAATGAGCAATAAGTGTACATATATGGGATTCAAGAGTTATGGTATATTTTAGGATGATGAAATGATTATAAGTATTAAGGATTTTTTGATGATGGGATTACATTAAAAGACTTTTTATAGTATGTGTAACCCTAAAGTTTGATATCTGAATATTTTATTCAATACAGAGTTATATTTTCTTCTGTGGACATAATGGAAAACCTTAGGGGTTCATATGATCTTTTGTTTTTGAGGTGATAAATGGTTAATACTTATTTGAATGTAAAATGAACGGTGTTAGATAACCATTGAGGATAAAATAGGTTTTGGGAATTTTGGAGGAAATTATCATATTTTTTATAGTATTATAAGACTGAAATGGTTTTAGAAAAATGAAAACCTACAGGATGGGTGAAAACCCATCGCATCCAGCAAGGCTGTAGGAATCAAACCCACAACTGAAGGGAAACAAGGGCGTATCACCTACCACTTCCCTACGTGAAGTCCCTGGTTATTATGACATATTATTTTTAATTAAATGATTAAGGGATCAAGAAAAAGATGATTTTGGAACTTATTTTTTATCAAATAGATATCCTTAGTATAGGAAAATGGTTTATTTATTAAGTGATAAATGTTATTTTGGAAGAAATTTTCTCTTTTGGGAACACTATATGCCTAAGGAAACAGAATAATGTGCGATTTCATTTGAGGAGTAATGGTGGAATTTTATTTTTGAATAATCTATGTTTTTATTGTGGACATATAGAAATTAGGGTTATTTGTGTAAATGATTAACCTATCATGGAGAATATGTGTTAGGTTAATTAATTTTTATTAAGATACATTAAGAGTAGTTGATGTTATATGGAGATAAATGTTAAGATTTATTGTGAATAACTATGTGATCAAATTCTTCTGAGTTTTGGGTTTAAATATTAGTTTGGATTATATTGAAGAATTTTAAGGACAATTGTGTATTCAATGATATTTTTTTGAAATTTGGGTACTATTTTTTGAATTTTGGATATTAAGAGTAGTATTTCTTTATATAAAGGATTATAATTTTGGGGGGTTATCTGATCTTGTACTAACCATTTTTGTTTTGGTAAATGTATAAAGATTGGAGAAATATATAGCTCATAATTTTTGTATTATGTTATTCTTTAAAAGTATATTATAGAACTTCATATGTGACCAAGTCATCTTGAATACCCATTATTTGGAGAAAATATGAGTTTTTTGGTATAAATTTATTAAAGGATGAAACTCTACTTGAAAATTATGTATATCTCCTTATGTTTGTAGTCAATATCATAAATAAATTCTCCAATGTTGTGAAAGGTAAAATAAAACATAAAACTTTGTCTCTTTACTTTTCCAACTAAAGAATCAAAGACTATTTAACTTATCACAAGTTTGTGGTTTTTTGATGGTTAACTTTCTCCTGATCATGTATTATATCACTCTCCATCAAAACATGATGGTTATTTTCACTTCTATATCCATGTTTTCTTAGATGGAATCCAAGTATAGGTTATCTCATATGAAATTTTTTCTTCTCTTTATTTCTTTTAAAGTAATGGTTTAATTGACTGTTTTTCCTATCAGGGAATGTTAATGAAGTTTCCAAGCCCAATTTTAAAATTGTGAGGACACAATTTCCAAAAGGGGGGATGAATGTAACGACCCAAGTATTTATAGAATAATAAATTTTCATATCTATTAATATTTATAAATAATATATTAATTTATATGTTAAATATGATACTTTTTTCTGATAATGTACTCAACACGCAACAACAGGCATCTCCGAAATCATACATTTCACTCAACATTGAGTTATACTGAAAAATAATACAATATTATTATTATTATTATTATAATTTTAGAATGGTAGTTAACGCCTAGCCATTGTAATGGAGGAAATCAATATTATCAACCGAATTTTGAAATATGGTTTGCACATGTTTAAATAATGATTCATTTGTTGCCAAATTTATTTGAAAATGAAATAAAAACCAATTGAATATAATGGAGGTATTTTTATGAAAACCTAATTAAAAGAAAATAATTGTGTTTTCAAATCACTCTTTATGGATTTTTATTTAATGAAAAAATATGTGATATATATTCAATTTAATGTTTTAAATTCATTTTATATGTTTTCTAGTTATGATATGATAACAAATTCATTTTTTTATAGAAAAGAAGTATTTTTCTAAAAATATTTTTTTACTGCCTTTTGATGGAAAACCCTTTTTAAATATATTTTTTTAAACCATTAAAAGTTTTATTTTACAAAATAAACTTTTTCTTTAGAAAAGTAACATCAATATTTACTTTGGATTAAATTTTGGAATTTTTCTGTTAAAGATATTTTTTAATGATTAGTCAAAAAAAATGCATTTTAATCTAATTTATTTATATAGTTATATTTTAATATAAATGGTTTTAAAGTGTAATTGGATTATATTTTTACCATTTAATCCAATTTTTGTCATTTTATGTAATTTCGCTTTTTAATTAGACATAAACACATGTCAATCCTTTGATAGTTATTATTTCTTAAAAACATGCTTTTTAGTTTTGATAATGTGAATTACTTTTAAATTAAATTCCGCAACTTCTTTGTTTTGAATTTGGAAAAATGGATTCCATATTTGAAATTATAAGATGAAAATTGTGTAAATAGGTAACTTTTAGTCTTAGAAATTATGATTAGTAACTTCAGTAAATATTTTATTTACCATGGTTAAATAGTAAATATGGTAAATAAGGGTAAAAAATAATAAGATAATAATATTAAATTACACTAACACATGTTCTAACCCTATTGGATTAGATATATTAAATAATAAAGTTGTTATTAAATTTTAAAAACTCATGATATGAATTGTATAATAATTGACATAGAAAAATTTTAAATAAATTAATATTTTGTTAAATGATATAATAGTCCTAAAAATATAATATTCAAAAAAAGGACATATGTGATATTATAATTTTCATTAATAATATTTTTTTGGGTATCTGGTCATTTTATAGTAACTATGATAACCATATATTATAAATATACAAGAAGACATGTTAAAAGTTAAAAATGTTTACAAAGGGTTAATGCTAAAATATAATGTTAATTTTGTTACCTAAACTTTTCTAAAACCCAATGTATGATAGGATTTCGACCCATACTCATCTTATCTTCTAAATATATCACTTTTGGGTTATTATAATTCTAAAATCAATTAATAATAAAATAATACTTCCAAACGTTCCTAAAGTGCCCCTCTTCACTCTTATAGAAGGACACCACCTCTAACCCTTACTCACACCTCTCAAGCCACCTTGTATCATCCAAACATTGCCCAAATAAGCTCCCAAAATACCTATCTTTCTCTAAGAAGCCTTAATTTGGGTCGAAGGAAATTAAAGACGTCCTTTTAGGTTAACTCAAAAGGATTCACCCAACTTGAGGTAATGTCTTATCTTAAGATTCTTTATTTTATTTTCCTTCAGAATCCCCCTACACTCTTTTTATTCAATTATTTTATCAAAAAACAGAATATTAAATATAATAGGTTTTTCATGATAATTATTTCAAACTACACTTACACACACCTCCATCTAATGGGTATAGAACATACTATTTCTGTGGATGACAAACAACTGCCTCACGAAACGATAATTGTTCAATATTCTCCTACCACCTCTTATGGTGGCCATTATGATGGAAATTTAATTATATATGATATTTATTATATTTATTATATCTATATTCTTCTATAATTCTCATTTACAACAAACCTTTATACTTTTCATGTCATATAAATATGATAATTTTATTTGAGGAAGTGCGGACTACCGCCCCCTCAAAGTTATATGACTAGTTCATGCTATACATGGAATGTTTAAAGGATATAATTAACAAACTTATGTAACATATATAACGTAGATATTATATTGGAATTATAATATACCTATGTATTGTTTAGTTTTCATTCCTTTAAATACGAAAAAAATGAAAGTAGTGTCCATGCGTACGTACAACTTACCGTCTCCATAAACGGTGCATTTCATTTATTATCTCAAATTTTATTTTTTTATTATAAATATATATATATATATATATGTGACATATATGATATATATGATATCTAAATCAGGAATATAATTATTTATATAATGTAATTTTGACCCCATAGACATTTTTTAATTAGAAGATGTTCATTTTTGACTCAAGTACAAAATATTCACAAAATGACTAATATTAACTTAAATAATTATGAAATGTTTATCAAGTGGTGATATAAAAGGAACAATAAACATTAAAAAGGTTCTCAAGAATTTATAAATTAACTTATGTTTATTATTAAGGAAGAATAAGGATCTTACATGACAAGTCGGACTCAACGCAAGGGACATCATCCCAATCTCCTTTCATTGAGACATATTTTGATTTATACACAACATTATTTTATATGGTGTATAAAACCCTATGAATTTTCATTTCATTCATGGGGAATATTTTTTCTATGAATTGTTTTAATAAATGATAAAAGGAATATTTCATTTCAATGTATGCACGGATAACTACTTTTCTGCCACTACAAATATTATTTCATATTTTCCATCCTTAACAGGGCATAGTATTTTTAAAAGAAAAATAAAAACCATATACCCTTTTTATGTATTTTCATATTGAAAATGGTTTTGAGAAAGCATTGATTATGTAAATATCTTTAAATTATATATTTTGATTGCATTTTGGAATTTTTATCTTTCTCTTATGCTTATTTTATATGTTATAAATATGTTATGGTTCTTGGGAATTGCTTACATGTATGGTTGGTCCCGTGATAAAACTATGGCGAGTGATCCTGATAAATCTCTCCAATGCATTGGGTAACATGAAAATGGTAAATGTTAATGTTTCTCCTATGATATTTAGGTAATATACTATGATCGGTATTCGAAACGTAACTCCCTATGTAACTATGAAAGATACAATGTAAGTACGTTATGGATTCCATGAGTTACCTTTATGATTTTTGATTTCTGTCTATTATTCATAAATCATATGATTTCATGACGTATGATAAAAAACAATGATTTATGATTGAAATGTGTTATTTTTTTATTTATATGTACTCATAGACTATTGTTTTCTTCCGTTATTTTATATCCCTTGCTGATATTTTTATTCTCATCCCATGTTTTGAAATGTTTTTCACGGGACTTATAGATGAATATAGTCTAGGATTGGATCAAGTAAAAGTCATGCTATCTAAATCATTGAACCAAACATGTTTCTTTTTTTAAGAGCTTTTTATGAAAAAAGTGGATAGGGAGTAGAAGTGTCTACTTGAAATATTCAAGTTGTTATGTATAAGTTATGACCTAATTCTCTAAATCTATAAACCTAAAAATATTCTCAATGTGAATTATTAACTTAATTCAAGATTATGTAATGTTTAAGGCTTGGTCCTTACATTATGAAATTTGTACTAGATACATGTGATCACATCTAAAATGAAGGTATAATTTGGTAATTTTGGAAACCTATATACATATATAAATTTAAAATAACATTTGAAGACATAAAATATGACATGGTATTATCTTTTAGAACACCATCATTATCTTTATCATATCCATGTATATTAATCATAATACTCTTCATGGATTCCTTGGAAATTGAAACATAATAAAGTAGTGAGCTTAGATGATAAGTGAGGTTTACATACTGTAGAACATAAAATGAATCAATAAAGAATAATCAAAATAGAAAGGTATATAACTGAAATACAAATCATTTAATCAATAAACAGACTTTAACAATTATATGTGGTAAGATAGAAATGAATACATCGATAATATCAATCTAATAATATCATAGATAATAATAAATTAATTTAAAATGAAGTAAATTTTTAATTTTTTATATCATGATCTCATAAATCATGATATTTATACCATCAAGATTGTTCATCGAGATAGTTTAAAACTATGTGTAAACACTGATTAAATGCTAGCTCATTGATTTGTCTCATGAGACCTATCAATGAATAAAGGGGATATATAACACCAATTTCCACTCATAACTAAATTTCCAATTAATTTTATGTATATCAAATTATCAATTTTATTCATGAAAAACATTCCTTATAAAAAATTGTTTTTATTGAGTAAATAATAAGGACTGTCATTAATTGCCCAGTCAATCAAATATTTTTCAAAGTAAAACGCCATATGTAGAAATGGTGTGTGGTTTAGGAGAAATTTATATCCAAGATAAAAATAATATATACATTTTAGGTAAATTTAATATTTAATGTTCACAAGAAATTGATTGTTTCAAGAAAAATTTAATGGATACTAAATTAAATAAGAATGTTACACCCTAAAATTTTTAAAAGAATAACATTTTATTCGATTGTGGGTATGAAACATAACACTAATCATAGAAAGGGATATGAACTATAAATTATATATCATATATTTACTATTTTAATCAAATTTCATCTATTATATATCTTTAAATTCACACAATATTGAGTTATCTTGTGTCACATGCAACAATGAGTTTCTCCGACAGCTTGCGTTACACGCAAGATCGGGTTTTACCAAATACTGTTAATACAATTTTTTAAAATGAGAATTATCTCTTAGCCATTAATTTATAACATAAAAAAGGATTAAATAATTTATCAAAATATGGTTGAATTCATTCGTTACCAATTAATTATAAATGAAAATTAAAATATAATTGAAGATAAAGTAAATGTTTTTATTAAGAACTATTTTCTATGCACCCAATGGAAATTTATATTAATAAATTAATTTAATTGATATTAGTGAATTAATATAAATAAAATTTATATATTATATATTCTATAAATAATTCCATTAACCAAATAAATTTTATAGGCATACGATAAGAAAAAAATCCAATTTAACAAATAAAAAATTATATTTTTTTAAAGGCACTTTTGCTTCCTTTTAATAAAGAACTTATTTTAAAACAAAATTTTGAGCATTTTATAAATTATATATAAAAAAATAATCACAATTTTCAAAATATTAAGGTCAAATTTATCTTAGTATGAATTTTAGGTATTTTCCTGAGAAGTTTAGTTTTTTGATGAATAGTGTAAAATAATGAATTTTAATTGAAAACTAGATTTTTATATAAATAATTTAAAGTTTTAAATTATATTATAAATTGGGTTTAAAGAAAAATAAGATCAATTAAACATTTATTAATACTATTTAGGATATTTTAATTGTTTTTTATTTAATTTAGATATAAAAATATTAGTAAACATTTAGAAATTTTCACTTTTAAAACGCAATTTCCCATCTCATCTATGGGACTACATTCAAGTTAATTTCGTCCACCTATATGATTTAAATTTGGAAAAATTGAATAAAAATTTTGACTCATAATAATTTATAATTTATATTAATAATACATAAAAATGGGTCTATACCAAAGAATCTATGCCAACAGTTTAAAAAAAACTATGGGTATAGTTGGTATTTTTTAACATATACCCACAGATTTGTTAAAACAATCTATATACTAACCCTAATTTGAATATTTTGTTGAGCCCCACCTCCCAATATTCATATCCTCCCTATAATCTCCCCCAGACACTAGCCTCCTCGCCCTATCCTCCCCTCCTTGAACTCAACCTCACTCCCTAGCCTCTACCTCCTGGCCCACGACTCCCTCTATCTACCTTCTTGCCTTTGCCTCTCTGTCTACAGCTACCTCCACCTATTAGTCCCTTCCTCCACCTCCCAACCCCACTTATGCCTCTTTTTCCTCCCAACCTCCACCTCCTGGCCTAAGCATGGTGGAATTCATCTTTGATCCGGCGGAAATTGTGGGTAACCTATAAACCATCTTTCTCTATTTTCATGTAATGTGACCAATTAATGTTGTTACCTAGGGTTTTCTAGATCATAGCTTGGGAATTTTGGATACTCTATTGTAGTTATTTGGTAATTTAGACTTGTAAAATTTTGGGTTAATTTTTTGTAAATTGATTAAAATGGTTTTTCTTAGGTATTAGTTATTCTTTTATTGTAATAATTATTTAATTGAGTTTATTTGTTGATAGAATTTGGTTTTTTAATTTTTAGATGATTTTTTAAGGTTGTTTTGAGTATGAAAACTTACCTATGGTCTTGGTATGTGATCTTGATTTTTTTGATGAAAAATGCATAGCATACGTTATGACTCATTATTATTAGGTAGGTTATTGTTTTATATTGTTCATGTATCTTGATAATGGTTTTCTTATGGTATTATATATATGTAAAAGTGTGATTTTGATTGTTAAAAATTGTGGATAATGATTAATATTAATTTGTAGTAATTAATAATATATTATATGTTCTCTAAAATAGAGTATTTTGTGCATCATAACTACCATGATTTGAAATAGATTTTTAGTTTAAAATTATTTTTTGATGACATTATAGGATTGATTATAGAAAATTAATAGATATAGTTATTTTAAAGAGAAACTTATGAAATTTCATAAGTCTGGAATAAGAATATATTATAATTTTTTTTTTAATTTTATTTGAACTAAATGGTTTAGAAATAATATATAGTTTTAAGGGGAGAACTGTATTATAGAAATTTGGTCTCATTTAATTTGAAATCTTGTATAAAATGGTTCTATATAATTGTTTATGTTAAAAAAAGAGAGATAATTGAGAATATGGGATTTTCTGATGAGAATGTATTATTAATATGAATGTTATTAAATCATGGTTAAAAAATGAAAAAATATTTTCTAAAAAGTTATTTTCACTAGTTATGTTTAAGGATTTCTTGGGGTTAAAATGAACATGAGATTAATTTAAAAGTATTTATTAAATAGGTATAATAATGGTAATTTAAGTAAATTATAATGTTGAATTTTTTTCATATGTTGTCTATTCTAATTGACCACATGTAGATGATTCATATTTCTAAATATATACTTGTGTGTAATCTATTGGTTTAGGGATTCCTTTAGCCATATATCTCTACTTATATTAAATCAATACTTGTGTTAACAATTTCATACATTAAGCTTCCAACTATTTATGAATATATAACTTTTTCCATATATCTCACATTGTCCTCTATTTAAGTTTCTTTCCCCTTTGATAATTTAAATTCCCTAACCAAAATATTTGAAATCAATTTATATCTAAACACATCAAATTGCTCAATTACCTTTTGATTTTCCTCTCATTGAGACAACACTAAGATCTCATTGTTCCTATATTTTTCAATATTAATCCCATTAATCTTTCGTAAAATAATAAAATCCATCATTTTGAAAGATATAAATAACCCGCACTTCAATTCGACGAACTATTTAATGCATAGTACCACTTGAATCATATCATCAATATACAGTAGTCGAATGATAAAGCAATAATAATTAGACACTTTTTTATATAAACATTTATCTAAAGCACTTTTTATGAAACCCTATTTACCCATAAAATCATTTAATTTTTTGATACATTGTCTTGGTGCAGTTTTTATTCCAAACAAACTATATTTTTTCTTACACAGTAAGTCCAACATCCTATTAAACTTGAAACTTGTTGATTGTTTTGTGTAAATTTCTTCATCCAAATCACTAAGTAGAAATAATAAATTTAAATCCATTTTTTAGAAACATAAATTATGGATAGTAACCATTGTTATGATTTTATGGATGGTAGTATATTTCACCACTGGTTAATGTTTTCAATATAAATCCACTCCCACTTTTTATTGAAATACATTCAGAACCCACATTTCATTACACCATTTAATATTGTAGACATATTCCTTAAATCAAAAGACTTATTTATTTTACATCTCTTTATTTAATCATGGTAATCTTTTTAGCTCTTCTATTTCATTGGAATATAATTATTCCATTTCCTCCTCCATAAATAACTTCTATATAGTGGAATTTTAAGTTAGTGTTTCCTCTTCTAGGATTCCAAGTTCTCCACCATCCAATAGATGTAGATAATGAAAATCATGTCCATATATTTATAAAAATCATTTGAATCTAGAATAAAATCAAAATTAAATATAATTCGTCCACTTCTAGTGTAACCTATTTTGTTGAATAAACTTGTGGAATCTGAATATCCAAGGATCATCTTCATGCCTCTAAAGGCCATGATCATTTAGGTATATCTTCCACTTTTTTATCATCAAGAAAATTTATCCCATTATTTAAAATCAATTTAAATTAAATGATTCTAATTCCCACTTCTGGATCTACTTGAGTATGGCCTATAGATTCTTTGAAACCTATTTTAATGAGTGTTACGTTTTGGTATTATAAAACAACCTTTAAATAAAGAGAATATTTCAAACTGTAATGATATTCTGAATGTTCTCATACTATGGAGGATAACCAAATTTCTCATATACATAGTTTATAAATAAATAAATTTTTGAATTATCATAATGATTTTCCCCCTCCTTGTCATCATTGTTAACATATGATA
The DNA here is from genome assembly GCA_963277665.1 of Viscum album. Lineage (NCBI taxonomy): Eukaryota > Viridiplantae > Streptophyta > Magnoliopsida > Santalales > Viscaceae > Viscum > Viscum album. The sequence continues at coordinate 478,459,646 of OY728140.1, forward strand.
TATAGTTGAAATATTTCATATGATGAATTTTTGTAGGTTCATCAGACCATAAATACTCATAAATAACTTTTTTTACTGGTGTTGATGGAATTATATTTACTAAATACATAAAAAATTAGTTATTTCAACAATATTTCTTTAGAAATAGTGGAATGAAACCTCATGTTGTTTTCGATCTCAATTAATGTTATGTTCATCTATTTGGCCCCACTATTTTATTCCAGTGTACAAAGAAAACTTTTTTCAAGAATGATTCGCTTATTATAGAAATATTTATTGAGGTTACTTATATTATATTATTCACCATTATTTGACCTAATTTATTTTATCCTTCTTCTATTCTCTCTCTCATCTATGGATTTGAAATCGATGAAAATTACAAACACCCCAAATTTATAATTCAACAAATAAATCCACATTTTCTTAGATTTTTATCAATAAAAGTGAAAAATATAAGGAACTTAAGTGATAATAAACTCATGCTAGTACCCATACATTAAAATAAACAAGTTTAATATTTCCACATAGAGGCTTCCTTCTGTTAAACTTAAATAAATTCATCATTTGTTTCTTTAGTATATAACACCCACAATTTGTGAAATTTGTAAAATTATGCTTCAATAAATCCTTTTCCAAAAGAACATTCAAATTAATATCACTAGGATTAACAAGATAATTATTTCTTAACTCCATACATACAGTAGTAATAGTTACAACTGCAGAACATCAGTATGAACATTTAGTTAGATACAAGGTTCCTTCCTTAACTCCCCTTTCCACAACCATTAATCCTCGATTGAATTTATATACATGATTAAAAAAATTGCCTCATATCCATCCTAATATATCTTTATAATAGAAATCAGATTTTTCTATAAGCCTAGGATATTTCATATGTCCTTTAATATCATCATCCATTCATTTGACATTAAAAAATTCACAATAACCTTTATCAAAACTTCAAGATCCTCATCATCCACCCAGTGTACCTTGTTGAATTTTTTGGATACATAAATATCTATGAATTCGTGATCTGATGTCAAAATAAAAGATTCTATGGAATCAACTATCAATGATTCCACTAGATTATGAACACTTAACAAAAATCATTGTTATATTCTACTGACTTTAAAGAACCGGAACTTCTAGAAAATGATCTATCATAATTATATTTATAAACCTTCTAATCATTATTGATATTCCTCCTATTACCATATATCCAAAAAGTAGTTGCGAGTCTATTTTATTTACCTCTAATCTCATATCTAGACTTATTATATTTATTTTGACTCATTTTCTGGTTGGGTGACCTTTCTCTACAATATACAATAAAAGTATTTCTATATGTTATTATAAATCCTTCTACCTAATTTCTTTATTAAATATTAAAATAATTACCTCTTAAAATACTATGTTTTATTTTATAAGATTGTTACTAGAAGAAGTGTCCATTTCCACCCAAATCACCAGTAGTATTGAAAATGGAAGCAATTACAATATATAATTTGTGAAGGCGACTTTCAATAACATGAGATAACTCTATAATATTTTATATTCATTAACATGGTTTTAATTTGGTCTTCATTCTATCAGTTCATACCTAAAATCCTATACATCATAATAACCTTGTTTAATTTTATTGTTGTTTCAAATATGTATGCCAAGGTATACATTAGTGCTTGAGTTTTTTTTATTACTTCAATGTTGAAATCAACCTTCTTCACCAATGTCACCCTCATAATTCTGAGTTCCCTATGATCTATACATTCCCAATAATATTTATCTATATTCTATACCTTAATTCCTATTTATGCAATACCAATTTTATTTTAAAAAATCTATCTTTGTTTAATTAATAGTTTAGGTTGTTAGAGTTAAGGTTGCTTCCAAAAGGGAGAGGAGTGATTGGTGGGAGATATTCCATGGAGGCTCTGTATCCCCAACACTTGTTAGGGATCTATTTAATGGTATGTAAATGTATTATCTTCTGTTTGAAATCAATTCTTTTACGCTAATAAAAATCTTTCTTTGAGGACCGTGATAAAATTTTCAGGATAGAAAACCAGTGAAATATACCCCCACACACACAAATAACTAGTTTTTATAATTTGTTAGAATTTAATCTATTAAAGTATCATTGGATTTTTATTGAATATTTGTACTTCTTGTACTAGGAAATATTCACAGGATTTATTGGAATTTGTTATAATTTGTACTATTTTATCATACAGATATAGAATTCAGATGGATGGCCTGTTTCCCCTTACCAGTGATCAAGAATGTCTATGATGTTTTCTTTTTATATGGGCTTCCTTCTGAGTTTTTTTATCTACAGTTCCTTTTCTTCATTATGTTGGGACTAAAAGCCTTGATAAAAATGACATCTAGTAATATATTTAGAGGTATTGTTGGAGTATTATCTTCTATACGAACAATTATATAGCATTCCTTGATATTTTATTAAAAAATGATTTGTATACTCTGTTTATAAATGACACAGGTTTGATGAATTTCTTATTATTTAATCTCAAATAAATATTTTTACATTATTGAAAATTTTCTATAAACTTATTTTATTTTCAAAATCATATTTTTTTGTTAGCTTAAATGCATATATAAAACTTAATATTAAAATAATTAACATTAGAATAGTGGTTAGTCATTTGTGATGTTTATAATCATCCCACTTTTTCCCTTTGATGTAACTTTAATAAGTTATTTTCTCAAGCTAAGAAACAACTTTATGTTTTGGTAGATTACTTGTACTTTTCCTTTTTTAAAGTGACTGGGTTATTTATATGGATAAATAATTGGGTATTTCATGTAATATGGAATATTTTAGAACTCCATTCAACAAACTTTTATATTTTTATCTACTGATGTTAGAATAATTACTAACATTCAGTATTCCACATAAACCTATCCAATTAATACTTTAGTATTTTGGAATTTCTTTCTAGTATGTGATGATCAAAGAGAATCCTTAGCATCTATTGATTTAGTTTCTAGATTCAAATTATAAAATATTTAACCCTCATGTTTTTTATTCATGTTTTAGACTCAAAAAATTCAAATACTTCTCCAATAATCATAGAATAAATCCATCCTTCATACTCAGCATCAATATTTAACTATTTTCAAATAGTCTTGATGATTATTACATTAAATTTTTAGTATATAATCATCTTAAATAATTTATAGAATATCATTCAAGAAATCACAAATTATTCCAAACACATAAACCTAATGTATCACTTTGATTATGACACATACATATTATCTTCCTAACTATTACAGAATAAAATATTAATCTTAGGTATCACTATGAAAATTCATTCCAAGTTCTTAAGATTTGTTATTTTCTAGTAAAGTCTTATGAACTTTTTCAAGGTTTCCCAATTTAGATTCCATTGATTCCTCTACTTCTGATGATTGGAACGTTGTGTTTTGGATAAAAAAATATATTTTTTCTATAAATCATCTTTTGAAAATGTAACTATATTCTTTCTTCACTTAAATATATCTTTCAAATTTCCACCTTCCTTCATCTATGATATTATAGATTCACTTTAGATTATCATCAATTACTCATTTTTTAAATTTGGGGTAACAAATTATATAATGCTTCATATTATATGTATTATTAAAATTTCAAAAATAATGCTTACAAACATCATCTCTAGATGTTCCTACATCATCTCCCATATTGTTCCCCAAGATGCAATCTAGTGCAGCAAGACTATGTTTTTTTACAGGTCAAGGATTTATACCCAAGGATCAATAATTGTGGGTATATTCTTTCTTGTGTGATAATATATACCAAGGTTTTTATTAATTATGGGTATAGATATATGCCCACAGTTTAAAAAAATTGTGTATTATAGTACTCTCTAGGGTTATACCCATCGTTTCGTTAAAACCATGGGAATAACTCTATACTGGCACCTCGGTATCCCAGAGTTTATGGAACCATGGGTATAGCCTATATCCACGATTTTAGGGGCAATACCCATGGTTCCAAACTTTGGGTATAGGTTATTTTTCCATTAGAATAAGTTCAACATAGTTTGTGACCAAAATTATTCATGAAAACAATTAAAATTAATTACAATGATTAAGTTGAAAATGAGTTTACATAGTTGTTAAACATTTGTATTAATGAGCCAAATTACATTGAAACTTGTCCAAAACACATTTTATAGAAATATTTCTACAATACACCATATTGTTTGAGACATGTTTCGTTATTTTAGGCACATTTTTAAAAAGATACCACCTAATATTTTTTACCATTTGGTATTTTCAAGAATGCCACTACTCCTCCACTATAAAAGGAAACTAACCACTTAAATTTTATTCACAACTCTCAAGCCATTTTTCATGACCAAACACTTCCAAAATAACATTACAACATCCCTCCCGAATCCTAGATGCCTTAATGTGGGAAAATGTTATCCATGTATTTCCTTTTGTGAAAACACAAAGTATTTTCTTGAAGAAGTGGTTACATTCTTCAATGACCACTTTTTTATTTCTTTCTCAACCCCTTAAATAATTATTATATATTTTTTATATAGTAACCTAATTATATTAAATATTATTATATGTTTTTATGTTAATGTTATGAACTAAGACTCCACACACTTCAATAAAATTAGATACACAATCATCATTCATGTGTAAATCAGACTATTGCCTCACAAACTGGTGTTATTCGTTCTTACATTACCACCCTTCAAGGTTGAGAATAATGATTGATTTATATATTATATATCATATTTATAATTTTATTATGCTTTTATGATTAGTATGTAACAAAATAATTCAATCTTTCCATTTTTTTGGAATATGATAACATCGTTTGTGGACATGTGGACTACTGCCTCCTCAAAACGATGTGATTCATTCACTCTATACAAGGAATGTATTGAAGATAATTTTAATAAAAATATGTGATATATATACATAAAAAATATGATACTATAATTATAACACACAAACAGATATACACACACATAAACAGACACAAAAACACACACACACACACATATATATATATCACTAAAATTTTATTTCTTTAAATATCCCAAGAAAATGGAAACAACGTTCATTATTATGTACGACCTACTGTCTCTATTAATAGTGTATTCCATTTACAATCACAAAATTTTATGGATAAATATAAATAAATATATACTGAATATATATATTATTAAAATAATTTTTTAATTCTTTAACTAATGGAATCTAGATCTAATTAAGATGGAAAAAATAACAATTCAAAACAAACACAAAAAACATGGAAATTGACACTTGAAACAAAGTAAATTATAAAACATTATTAACAAATTAGTGATATAATGTTATAAAATGATCATATATGATATTATAAATATTAATATGGTTTTTTATGAGTTCAAATTTTATTAAACCCATTATACAATAATTTAAATGGTTTTTAACCAAATGGAAGCGTGAGCAAATAGGATTTCTTGTCTTAGTTTTATTTTTGTGAGACTTGTTCCATATTCACTACATGATCCTTCTAGTGGTGTCTATACTGAACTTTGAAATGTTATACCATTAATTTATTTTATTTAATTATATTTAACGTTTCAATTTATTTTATTCTTTCACAGATCCCACAATTCAAAAGTTACTGAAGAAGCAAGAGATTTTGTCTCAATTTCATTTCATTGAGGCATATTGTAATGTTATACACCTAATTACTTTTATATGATGTATATATTGTCTCATGTCATTTTATATCATGAATAATACATTATTCATGGTGTTTTACATTTCAATTTCATTTATGGGCATTTGAATTAAACGTTACCATGTCGTAAAGAATCCATAACCCAATTCTTTTTTATTTGGTTATATTACTTCCTCGTTATCGTTAATATGATAAGATTTTTTGTTTAATTAATTTTTACTATCTATTACGGTATTTCCAATTTTTATTTTTATTTATATATAATACACATAATTGATTCATTGGTTGATTCACACTTCAATATTATGATCTTTGTAAGGTTTTACTTAATAATATCACTTTATTTCGGATTGATTAAATATTAATTTCCATTGAAGGAAATTATTAGAAAATTAATTAATAAACCATTTTATTTTATTCTCATATGATTATTAATGATTATGTTCATTTAAAAATACCATTTTTCCAATCTTTGGTAATAATTGTTTTTTATAAAAAAAATTTAAAAAATTCTGACTTCTTTTCTATATTTAGTCGAAAATCTATTTTCATCCAAAACAATCTTTTCTAAAAACATTTTAAAAATGGTTATAACCTTTAATAATTTATTTATAAAATGGATTTACACTCATTAAAAATCTTTTTATGTGTTATTATTTATCCTCAAATAAAATTATTTTTCAAAATAAAAAAGATATTTTCCTCAAGAATGCTTATATACATATTTTTATTGTATTTATATTCTTAAAAAACAACAACCTTTACTCTTACCCCAGTGGGTGTACATTGTATTAATACCATCCTTATTCTTTAAATATATAGTTTCTGATTATTTTAACCAATGATAGTATTGAATTTCACTTCCTTGATTCATTTTTGTAGTCACCATGAATTATTCACTAGATATTAAATTTCCCCATAATTATCCATATAATTTATCGTTGATATGATTGTTTCTTAAATTGTATCTCATTTTTATATAATGTGTTTCCCATTGAAGGTTGTTTTATTGAATGTGTAATTATAGAAAAAAATTATCCTTCACTCCATATGTATATTTGATGTTAAGTAACATTGATTCATGAATTAATTTGATTAATTGATATTTGAGGAATTGTTTGGATCAGAAGTGATGGCTAGGGACCTATATAATATAGCCCCTCAATGCATCAGTAGGTCTCGTGAGACAAATCAGTTAATACAATATTAAACTTGTTATTACTTTGAGATCAACCCATCTTTTGAAAGGTATTGATTCTTGTGGTTTCAGGTGCCTGATATATGATGTCTAATACTTAAGAATTCACTTCATTTGTAATTTAGTTATTATTATCCAAGAGAATTTCACTATGAAAAAATATACGGATTCATTTCATTCTTATTTTTTTGATTAAATAGATTGTGTCATCATTTATTTACCTTTATATATTGATTATGAATTTTAAATTTTTTTATGACATCTGTGTTTAGTTATTTACATTTCCATATTGATTATTCCTTATCTTGCTATTTAAATGGAATCTGTGTTATGTTATTTACCCTGCTACAGTTATTTTTTATTATTGATTCATTCTAGATTATGATCTATTTAACCATTTATGATAATTTTAACTCACCTTTATTTTGTTTCTTTTCCTCATGATTCCATGAATTTTACTAAGAAATATATTCAAGGATTTTTAAGATGGAGTAACGTTTTTCTCAAAAAGAAAAAAATAATGTTTTCATTTTTTTTTCATTTGTAATACAAGACTCATATATTTATTTGGTATATTGGACTAATAAAATGTTTGATCCTTTAGAATATATGATTTAATTTATATCTTATTCCAATGTAATGGTAGTATTCCTTGACTGTGAGATTTATGGGGTCAGGTAACTATTGTTGGTATTAGAAAAACTTTATTAACATCCTTGGGGACTAGATTTTAGAAAACATTAAATAAGGAATGAACCATAAGACATACATTGATGAAAAATGTATAAAAACATATTAAGGTTTTGGTAAGGTATATAAAATTTGGTATTTTTTCGAAATACATTACTATCTATATAGTATCAGGGGTTTATGAGATTATGATTGAAAATAAAATAATGACCTAAAAATCATTTTAGGTTTTATGTTATGTAAGTTAAAAAATATTAAAGATATTTATATGAAATTTTTGGAAATAAAACACATTAGTTTAGTATATATTTTCATGGAAATTTTATTTTAGGAATAATGAATTAAAATTTTATATACATAAGTTTAAATGTATAATGACCTGAACCCAAAACCCGGGTTCATTCCTAATAAATGTTGTGTACTTTTTTATTTATCATAAAAATTAATAAATACACGGCATTAAATAAAATAGAGGACCTTTTACCGGTCTAGGTTCTGGAAAATTAGATACATGACTTACATTTCAACAAAAATATACAAATTTAAAATATTGATTCATCAGTGTGTTGCATCCACAATAGAGTTTCAAAACAGCAAGTATGTTAAACCTGAAAAGTTTTTATAATATGTAGGGTGGCCATAAAATTCCAAATAAGGGGTTTCAAGATAAACAATAAATTTCATAGATCATCCCATGAAATAACTAAAATTATTTAAAATAAATTTTCAGAAATATTTTAATATATATAAGAAAACGGTATTTCAGAAAATAATTATGTTTTAAAAGTCATGGGGAATTCTCCTTTGAAATTATTAAGAATCTATGGATTTTTAATAATACTTATCATACCATTATTAAAATCCATACATACGACCACTAGTCTTCAATAAAACTTATGGGTTTACACCCCACAACGTCAAGAAACTCATCGGAGCCAATTTTGAAAAAAAATTCCCATTGTCCTAATTTTTTTATTACTTACCCAAATTCAGTTCAAAAATACATACATAATATTATTTTCTTCAAAAGAAAACAATCTTCCTTATGCCATCAAAATTTCCTCTGAAGTATTTAAAGTCATTTTAAGGAGAATACCATGCTTGGTAAAAAACACACTTTTATTTGTAAACCGTAATGGCATGAAACATGGGTTTAAGTGCGTGTAATATTACTTAATGCTTGAAATACCTAATATGAGCTATATGATTACCATACCTATTCATGAATGACATGCTAAGAGATAAAAATGCAAGTTCACTCATGAAATAATAAATTCACTCATAACTACACATAAAATTATAATAATTAAATCATACAACTATGTAAACAAGGTGAATATAGATAAGTATTCATACATAAATATTTAAACACTAGTTTTTTGGTTGATAAATACCATTTATAACTTCTATGTAAATGGAAAAGAACAACTCCACTTAATGTGTTCATATTTTTATGCATGTGAATGTGTACATATATAATTATATATAAATATATATATATATATACACACACATGTATGTATGTAGTTCGAAAAAATAAAACCCTTGCAACCATAAAAAGTAAGGGGAAAGATCATTTAAAACATGTAGACTTTTCATATGTATAAATTGGATTAAAAAGATATGGTTTTACACAAACACACACACACACACACATATATATATATATATATATGTTCACAAAAAAATGAAAAATATTAAAATCTATTTCATTATAGGGGAAATCGAAAGGGAAAGGGTAATATGATGCTTGCATAAGAACATGATCCAATAGAAGTGGTCTGAAATTGTGTTCTATCCATATGAAGGAGGGGTTCTCTCTAGTACTTATTTGTAAAAAATGCATGTTCTTTATGATTGGGTTTTATTATTATTATTTTGTGTTTTAAATCAAAACTAAAGAAAGTCACATAACCACCATTCATTCATTACATTATATTTATATATTATATTAATCAAATTTTCAACTTTTTATGTGTCATTGATTTATTCCGCAATCAATCATGGGTCACCACATTTTCCATAAATCACCATTAATTTTCATGCCTATTTATTAATTATTAGCGTTTTTATATCATTTTATTATTTTTTGAGTCGTTTCACCATTTTTTAACATTACATGAATTTTAATAATTTTTAAATAATTGTGTATTTCATTTTGTATAAATATATATTTATATGTTTTATTTTTTCTATATATATATTTATATATAAACAAATAATATATATTTTCATAAAATGTTTTTTTTATTTTCCAATTAATATTAAATTTCATTTTTTCTCTGCTCTCACATTCTCTCTCCTATTACATGTTTTCTCTCTTTTTTTGGAATCTCACACGTATCTCTTTTTATTTGATTTTGTATTATCATTTTTATGTATCTTTGACATTTTTTGTTTTTTTCGCACACTTTCTCTCTCCCACATTTTCCCTTTTAATCATTGAATTTTATACCTCTTTTGTCAAACCCATCATTAAAATTATATTATAATTTATTTTATTAATGGGTTATTATAATATCATCATTTTTTTCAAGAATAATAAAAATATTATTACATTACTTCATTCATTTTTTTAAAAAGTGACGTTCCATTATTAAAAAGTAGCACTTGTGTATATATATATATATAATGGTTTTATTTGTTTTAACATATTTTTAATATGTTCAAATCACATAACATAAATATATATATATATATATTCATTTTTTATATTAATATAACTATATATATATATATATTTAAAATTTCAAAATTTTATAATCCAAAATACATTATCTTAAATATAATAATAATTTTCTTAAAATAATACCCTTTATTATCATTACTATTTTTATTACTATTATTATAATAAATATAAAATTAGGTATATATACATTCATGCAAAAATTCATTACACATATGTAAAATGTTATCATTTTAATTTCAAACAAATTTTATTATTCCAAAAATATATTTTTACACCTGTAAAAAAATATTTATATCAAAATAGTATTTTAAATAAATTATTACAACATTAAAAAAACATTTTTTATAATAATAAAACATTATATATTTAAAAATACTTTTAAAAAAGGAATATATTTTTATAAAATTTATTTATTTAATGAAAATAATACTTATTTAAAGTAATATTTTATAATTTTGACTGAAAATATTATTTTTTATTACCCAAAAATAATTTAGTTTCATAAAAGTATTAATTAAAAAACATTTAGAATAAATATTTAATTAAAATATATTTATTTTTTGAAATTACTAGGGTGTTACATTATCCCCCCCCCCAAAACATTGTGTCCTCGCAATTCATTTGTGTACACGGGGAAAATAATTTTACACAAGAGATGTATTAAAAATTTTAAATATTGTTTTATTTTCCAAAATTATCTAAACCATTCCTTTGACACCAATTATAATGATCTGAACCCGAAACTCAGTTTTAGTCCTAGCAAATGTTGTATAGTTTTTTTATACAAGAAACGTGAATAAATAAATATAATTAAATACAGCAATGGACCTTTTACAGGTCTTTGTTCTAGAAAATTAGATATCTAACTTATATTGCAACAAAAATATACAAATTGAAAACAATAATTCTTCAGCATGTTGCTTCCACAATAGAGTTTCAATGCAGCAAGTATGTTAAACCTGAAAAGTGTTTTTAATTCGTAGGTTGAGCATAAACTTCCCAGTAAGGGGTTTCAAGATAACAAATAAATTTCATAAATAATCCCTTGAAATAAATATAAATATTTAAAATAGATTTTCTAAAATACTTGAATATATATAGATAAATCATATTTCATAAAATAATTATGCTTGAAAATCTGTTAAGAATTCTCCTTTCAAATTATTAAGTTTATATGGTTCGTTAATAATACAAATCATACCATTATTAAAATCCATACATACAGACACTGTTATTCACTAAACCTTATGGGTTCACTCACCAAAACATCAAGAAACTCACCAGTGCCAATTTTGAAAACATTTTCCCATAGACCTTCCTTTTTTATTTCATACCCAAAATCATTTCTAGAATACTTACATTATATTATTTTCTTTAAAAGAAAAAATCTTTTTCATATCATCACCATTTCACCCTAAGGTTTTAAAATCATTTTATGGAGAATCCCAAACTTGGAAAAAAACATACTTTTATTTCAAAAATGTACTTGCAAGATTACATAATGCTTGAAATTCCTCACATGAGCTAGATGATGGCCAAACCTATTCATAAATGACATGATAAGAGATGCAGATGCGAGTTCACTCATGAAATAATAAATTAACTCCTAACTACACATAAAATAATAACAATTTTCACATGCAATTATGTAAACAAGGTGAATATAAGGAATTATTCATACATAAATCTTTAAACACTAGTTTTGTGGTTGATAAATACCATTTATAAATTTTGAGTAAATGATAAAGAACAACTCCACTTAATTTGTTCATATTTCTATTCATGCATATGTGTACATATATATTTATATATAAATATATATATATATATAAACACATTTCTGTATGTAGTTTGAAAACATGAAACCCTTGCAACTATAAATTTGTTGGGGAAAGATTGTTTAAAATAAGTAGACTTGTCATATATATAAATTGGATTAATATATATGGTTTTAAACACACACACACACATAGATATATATATATATGCTCACAAACCAAACAAAAAATAATAAAATCCCTTACTTGATATTGAAAACTGAAAGGGAAAGGGAAATATAGTGCTTTCATAAGAACATGATCCCAAGGAAGTGTTCTGACTTTGTGTTCCATCCCTAAAAAGGAGGGGTTCTCTCTAGTATCTATTTGTAAAAAATGTAGGTTCTTTATGCTTGGGTTATTTGAATTATTTGTTTGTTTTTTAAATCAAAACTAAAGAAAGACTCATAACCACTGTTCAATCATTACACTATATTTATATATTATATTTATCATTTTTTAACATTGTATGGGTCATTTCTTTATTCCTCAATCCATCACGTGCCACCAATGTTTCCACAAATCACCATTGATTTCAATGATTATTTAATAATTATTTTAATTTTTATATCATTTTATTATTTTTTGAGTCATTTCACCATTTTTTAACTTTACATGAATTATATTTCGTTTTAAATAATTGGTTCTAGCATTTTGTATAAATATATATTAATATATTTTAGTTTTTCTATATATATACATATATATATATGGACCATTTTGTATTAATTTGTTTTTTCGATTTTGTATCTTTGATGTTTTGTGTTTTTTTTCACACACTTTCTCTCCCCCATGTTTTCCCTATTAATATTTGACTTTATCCCTCTTTTTACTAACCCATTATTACTATTATATTATAAATTATTATATTAATGGGTTATTAAACTATCATCATTTTTTTTCAAGAATAATAAAAATTTTATAATATTACTTTATTCATTTTTTTTAAAGTGATGTTCCATTATAAAAAAGAAGCGCTTGTATATATATATATATAAAGGTTTCTTATATGTGTTATCATTTTTTTAATATGTAAAAAACATTTAACTTATATATATATATATTTATTTATTTATTTATTATATTAATATATGTATATATATATTTATAATTTCAAAATTTTATAATATAAAATATATTATCTTAAATATAAGAATAATTTTCCTAAAAAATGCCATTTATTATCATTACTATTTTTATTATAATTATTATCATAAATATCAAATTAGGTATATATACATATGTACACACATTCATTTAACATATGTAAAATTTTATCATTTTAATTTCAAACAAATTTGATTATTCAAAACTTATATTTTTACACATGTAAAAAATATTTATATCAAAATTCTATTTTAAATAAAGTATTACAACATTAAAAAATATATAAATTGTTCATAATAACAAAAAAACAAATATTAAGGAACACTTTTAAATAAATAATATATTTTAATAAAATACATGAATTTAATAAAAATAATATTTATTGAATGTAATATTTTATAATTTTTAATGAAAACATTATTTTGATTACACAAAATAATTTAGTTTAATAAAATTATTAATTAAAAATATTTTATAATAAATATTTAATTAAAAAATAAGTACAATTTGAAATTCATGGGGTGTTAAAAAATTTATTTCTAAACATTAGGGTTGATATACAAATAATATTGTCAGATGTTTTAAAAAACTAGGTGATATTTAAAACCCAAGTAATAGAAGATTATTTAATGATTAATTTCATTTCAAGGATGTCTAAAATACTTTTTGGAAAAATTATTGTAATTATATTAAAATAGTTTAGAAAAAGGAAAATCTGCAAGTTGGGTTACAACCCAACATATTTGGAAATTATATGGGACTTGAACTCTTGACTGAATGACGATAAGGGTTCAAATCCAACCACTGACCTGCATAATGTCATAGTTAGTATGTCGTTTATTTAGTTAAAATGTTTGGTGAAAAAATATAAATGATGACTCAATAGTATTAATTTTATTATTATATATATTAAGGTATTTACCATGTTTATTTTGTAAAATAGTTTTATAAAAACATAAAGTCATGTTTTATGGATCTTACAATCTGCTAAAAATAAATTTTAGTGCTTCAGGAATAAGAGAAATCATTTTTGGATATTCATTTTGTGAAGTAATGGATGAATTGAAAATTAATTAGAGCAGAACCAAATGTTGAAATTTTGTTTTCTAGGAATATATCAATTAATTATATTTCTTAATCTTCCAAGGTAGTAAAAGAATTACTCAACATTACAAAAATTATTTTGAAATAAAATGTTGTTATAATAAATTCTTTTTTTTAAACCGATGGTATTTAAAAACATCATTGATTTATAGATTTTAAGCCTTAAATTTTCAATTGATAATTCATTTGTTTTTTATCAATGTCCTAAATAACTCCCTTTATTTATTTAGGATTTTTCTCTGAGTCTAAATCTTCACTTTCCACTCATGTTCTCCTAATTGGAAACCTAGTTATGTGTTGTTCCATATAACCTTGTACTTCCCATTTTTTTTCATGAGTATGTTTTACCTAACCTTATCATGATGTGGGATTTAAAAAATACAATTATCAAATATCAAATAATTTACTTTCAAGATCATGTTTAAATTTGGAGGATTTAATTTATTTCTATTGGGGAGAATGTAACACACTTAAAAATCTAAAAGAATAACATATTTTTTGATAGAGTGTATGAAATGAAACACCAAGAATAAAAATTAATATAACCAATAGATACTATATTATTTATTTATTATTTTTAATAAATATAATCTATTCTATAACTTCCAATGCACACAATACTAATTTACCTTGTTTTGCATGCTCCATAAGTTTCTTCGATAACTTGCATTACAAACAAGACTAGGTTTTTCCAATTACTATTAATATTATTATTTTAAATGAAACTTTTCTCATATATATTAAATTAGTGGTTAAAAATGGATTGAAAAAATTATTAAAAAAATTTTGAATTCATTCTTTAACAATTAATTATAAATTAAAATAAAAACCAATTGAATATAATGTGAATGTTTTTACAATGAACTATTTATATATGCTCTAATGAAGTTTATCTTAATAAATTAATTTAATTAATATTATTTAATGAATTTAAATGATATTTATATATTATATATTGACTAAAAGTTTAGTAAATTAATAAATAAATATTTTATTCTTAAGATAATAACAAATACAATTTTACGCATTAAACGTTCTATTTTTCTAAAGGCAGTTTTGTCGCCTTTAAAATTTTTTAAAACAAAAATTTTGAAACTTCTATAGATTATATTTCAAAAAATAAACTCCAATTTTTAAATAATAATTTCAAAAAAAAATTTGGTGAATTGTTTGTATTTTTTTATAAGTTAATATTTTTTACTGAATATTGAACAATACTAAATTTTAATTAAAAGTTGACTTATCATCTAAATAATTCATAATGATAAATTATACTTTAAATAGGTTTTGAAGTAAAATAATATTAATTATAAATATATTAATCTAATTTAGTTCATTTAAAAATTTTATTTTGATTTTTGGTACAAATACTTAGTAAATATTTGTACAATTTCACTTTCAAAAACTATTTTCTTTCCATGTCAGTGAATTTAATTTTAAATTATATTATTCTAATTCTATTAATTGAATTTATAAAAATGGATACCATATTTTGAATAATAATAATTTATGTTTTATATTAAGTTCAGCTTATTTTTTACCAAAAATGATAGTGAAATCAATTAAAATTATTTATCGTGATTATGGTGAAAATGAGTTTACTCAGTTGTTAAACATTAATATTAAGGGAAAAATGACCTAGAAACTTGTAAAAACCCAATGGATAGAAATATTTTATCCATATATTTTATTATATCAAAAAAATTTCATTATTTAGGCATAACATTTCAGTGAGACCTCCCAAGAGTGTTTACCTATTGGTCTTTACAGTAATGTCACTTTTCCTCCACTATAAAAGGGCACTCAACCCGCTCACTTATTCACACCTCTAAAGAAATTTATATCAACCAAACCCTACCTAATTCACTTAACCACCTCCATCACCTCATCATATAATCCTATATTTGGGAGTAAATCCATCCAAGGAAGTCCTTTGGTGAAAACCAAAAAGAGTTTCCTAAAAAAGAGGTAATGTTCTACAACGAACACTTTTGATTTATTTCTTTCTCTACCCCTTAAAAAAATTTATATATTGATTATATAATTTAATAAGTATAATAAATATAATTATATATATTTATGTTAATTTTATTGACCAAAAATACAAAAAACACCCATAAAATGGGATACACAATCGTCGTTTTTGCGTACATCAGACTACGGCCTTGCGAATCGAAGTCATTCGTTCTTCCATTACCACCATGAATGGTTGGGAATAATGATGGATTTATAGATTATATAATATATTATTTGTATTTATACTTTTATTATTAATATTTAATTATTAAAAAACACATACCTTCATGCTTTCTATTTTATGGGAATACCAAAACACCATTTATGGACTTGTGGAGTATTGCCTCCTCAAAGAGACGTGATTCGTTTAAGCTTTACATGGAATATATTAAGGACGGTTTTAATAAAACAAATGTGATATATATATATATATAACATAATATTATTATATAATATATATATATATATATAACTTACATTTTATTTTTTTAATACGACAAGAAAATGGAAATAGTATTCATGCGTAAGTATGGCCTACCGTCTCATTGAACAGTGTATTCAATTTCCAATCACAAATTTTATGTATAACTATAAATAAATATATAATTAATATATATGATATTTACATCATGTTTTAAATTATATAGATTATGGAATCATCTTCTTAGTAAGAGAAACAAAAAAACAAGTAAAAACATACTTGAAAAACAAGGCAATTAACACTGGAAACAATAAAACAATAAATGATTATTAAAAAACCTATGAAAAGATGTTATAAAAGGATTATAAATTTTTTTATGTTTCTGTTATAAGTTAATATATTAATTAAAACCATTATATATGTGTTTAAATGGTGTTTAACCAAAAATAATCATGAGGTAGTGGTATTTCTCATCTCACTTTTATTTCTTTGAGATCTTTTCAATATTCCCTACTTGTTCCTTTTGTGTAGAGTCTATATTGTGAAATGAAATGTTATATATTCAATTTAATTTGTTTTATGATATTAAAATTTTCAATTTATTTTATTCTTCCATGGATCTCATGATTGAAAATTTACTCACGAAGTAAGGGACTTCATCTCAATTACATTTAATTGAGGAATATTGAAATGTTATAAACCTAATTGTTGTTATATGGTGTATATACTACCACTTTATATGTAATATATTTAATAAATCAATATTCATAGTCTTTTAAGTTTCAATTTTAATTATTTCATTTATGTTAATTTATATTAAAATTCACTACATTGTAAAGAATTATATAACTCAATTCTATTTCATTTGGTTATATTATTTCCACATTATCGCTAATATTATAATATTATGTGTGTAATGAATTTGGAATAAATGTTATTTTATTTAATCTTTTTATATTTATATATAGTTTATAGACTTAATAAATTAATTGGTTTATTCCCACATCAATGTTATGTTCTTTGTAATGGTTTACATCACAATCTCATTTTATTCAGGATTGTTTAAACATGAATTTTTATTGAAGGAAAATATTTTATAATTGATTAACAAACCCTTTGATTTTATTATCCTATAATTATTCATGATTATTTTCATGTAAAATTATCATTTATCTACTCTTTGGTACTTAAAATGTTTTATAAATTTTTTTAATAAAATCTGACTTCATTTCTCTCTTCGTTTGGAAATATGTTTTCTTCCAAAACCATGTTTTCTAAAAATGTTTTTAAAAATTATATTATCCTTTAAAAAATGACTTATAAAATTATTGTTCACCCATCAAAAAAATTATGTTTTAAAATTTCTTTTTAAAGAAAATGATTTTTCAAAATATTTTTCAAAATGAAAAGGTTTTTTTCCTCGATAATTATTTTAAAGATATATTATATGTATTTATATTCATAAATGACAGAAATTTTTATTCTTACTCCAAATGGTATACGTTTTGTTGATATTATCCTTCTTCATTCTCTAGGTCTTTTATGATTATTTATACCAAGGACAGAATTAGCATTCACTTCCTTGATAAATTTTTGTAGTCCCATTGAAATATTTACAAGGCATTAAATTTCCCCAAATTATACATATCATTTATCATGGATATGGTTATTTATTAACCCATGTCCCATTTATATATAATTTGTTTTACTTTGAGAGTTTTTTTATTAACTGTTGAAATACTGATATATATGTATCCTTCACCCAATATTGATATTTGATGTTAAAGCACATCGATTCATGAATTAAATAGATTATTTGATATATGAAGAATAATTTGGACCCAATGTGAATGGTGGGACTGATATAAAATATCCCCCCAATTCATTAATAGGTCTCATGAGACAAATAATTTAAGATATAATAAAATGGGTTACTTCCTATAGATTAAACCATCATAAAAAAATTATTGATGGTATTAGTTTCAGATCCCATACATATGATTTCTAATTATTAAGTATAACATTCATTCAGAATTAAATTACTATTATCCATGATATTTTCATAATGAAAAACTCTATGTATTCATTTCATTTTCATTTTATTTATTAAATGGAATGTGTTTTTAGTAATTTACCTTTTCATGTTGATTATTCCCTATCCAATTATTTATATGGCATGTGTATTCAATTTTATACCATTCAATATTTATTATATATTATCCAATTATTTTAATGGAATGTGTGTTCAGTTATTTACCTTGAAATATTTATTATTCATTATTGATTCATGATATATACTGTTGTAATTATTCTTTTTTGAGAATTTGAGCTCACCCTCATTTTTTTTACTTTCCTCCTGATTCTAAGAAGGGTACTGAGAAGTATATGAAATAATATCCTAGATGAAATAATATTATTCTAGAAAATAAAAGAAAATTATGTTGTAATTTTTGGATTGATTTATAATAAAACACTCATGTATGTATATATTTTACCAATACAAGTAAATTATTCAGTACTTTGGGATAAAATTTACTTTTATATTATGAAAATGTAATGGTAGTCATCATCAACTCTGGGATTACTAGGGTCAAATTTCTACAAAGAAAGAGATTTCCAATACATTCCATAGCCAAACAGATCATAATCCATCCTAGTGAATAATAATTATGGCACCATTACAACATATAACCGGTGTATTATATGTAAAATAATTATTTTTTATCATTGATAAATATAAATAGAAAAATAATTCATCAAAAATATTCACGAGGAAAATATCCTTTTAACATTGAATGTCCCTTTTAAAAAAATCATTTTTAGAATATTTGTAAAAACATTTTCATTGAAATGAATCCTAGAAACTTGTGAAGGGTGATTCAAAGAAATGAGTGGTCAGTATGGTTGGAATGGTTCATTCATGATGGGTAATAAAATACCAAGATTCCATTCACATTTTATAAGAAAATTCAAAATGTACCTAGTTTGGAAAATGACATGAGGACTCCATTTATTTTTTTTTATAAAAATACAACCATGGGTAAAAATGAATTTTAACCATTTTATGAGAATATAAAAATTAATCTTAATTTTACTTTAAAACAAACATGGATTTAGATGAAAAAATATTTTCAACTCAAGAGAAAAATAAAGTCGTATTTTATGGATAACTTTTTATCAATCATTTTAAGTTAAAAAGAGAATAAAATGGTCCTATTAATTGAAAATTTAATGAATAAACAGTGGGGAATGAATGGGGTTTATTATACAATGATTAAATAATTTCCTTTAATTGAAATTCAAGAGAAACATTCTCCATTAAAATGATATTGAAGCATAACCCTTGCCTCTATGGTAACATTTGATAACTTCATGATATAAAATACCAAAGGGGTAGTAGCTACACCTCATAAAAATAAATAGGTTCATAATACAAAATATATATCAATTGAATAGAAATTGAAGCTAAATCTCTTTCAATGATCATACCATAGAACATATAATTAATCAACAGATTTATTAGTTGTATAGAAAGTAAATCCATATAAAAAATAGAAAAAAAACATGAAATATTAAAAATATTGAAACATAATATAACATTAATTATGGGTGATTCAAAATATTTGGTGTAAAATATTAATTATGTACACTATATAAAATAATATGATGCATGACATTAAAATTTTCCTCAATGAAATGAAACTGAGATGGAATCCATTACTACATAGTACCATTTAATTAAATTCCCCATGGATGAAATAATTTCCAGTGAATCTTAAAATACAACTAATTATGATGGATTCAATATATTACATGTAAAAGCCATAGTATATAGAACATATAAAAGAAATTTTGGTACAAAATTATAATATGCCTAAATGAAAATAAATTAATACAAAATATCTTACAACATGGTGACATTAAATTCACATAATGTTTGATGAAATAATTAAAATTAAGACTTAATATACAATGAATTATAAAGGACTCGGGATACTACAAGATAAATTTTTGTATACAAGCCATATAAATTAAATTACGTAATAAAAGAACATTTGTCTCAAAGAAGGCTATTTTGAGATGAAAACGTTGCCTTGTAAATTACATTAGTTAAAGGTTATTAAACCTCATGTATATTGGTTTTAAAATTTTTATTATGTTGATTTGTTTAATATCATATATGATACTATTATAACATCTTATCACCTTTTCTTTAATAATAATTCATTATTACCATTATTTCAGGTGTTAACTGTTTCATTATATCATGCAAATTTTTTCATGTAAGTTCTTGTTCTTGTTTTTAGGATAAAAATACATCATATATAGAATGATGTAATGTTATAAATATCACACTTATTCATTATATTATTTTTTTTATCATTTTTGAAATTTTTAAAATGAAAATGAGTCTCAATTCTTCTTGGAGATGAGAGGTCATACGTGCAAAGGTGCGATGAGAGAATTACCATAATGGGTAAGAGGTTAGGGAAGTGGATGATATATTAATCTTTTATAATTAATATCATCTCATATTTATCATATATAATAATTATTTTTATAATCATGACTATCCATGTGATTTGGTGATAGAAACAAAATTATATCGATTCACAAGGTGGTAGTCCATCGTACACAGGGTTGATGAATTTTTTTTCTCATTTCATAAAGAATGAGAAGGATAAATATTTTCACTTGAAAAAATAAATTATATGAATATTTTAGATAATTTTTTATCATATTTTATGTTTTAATATATAAATAGTTTTGGTAGAAGAAGAAGCAAATAGAAATTGCTTGGTGAAGACAATTACCTTCGCATTGAAGAACCACCTTTGGATATCTTATTAAGGACCCTAGGGTTTTTATTTTTGGAACATCATAATCTCAATAATTTGAATAAGGATTTAGGGAGAGAAACTTTATCAGGTTTCTATCTATATCAATGTCTCTAGAGGAGCTATTAAGTGAGTGGAGGTTGTAACATCCTGGTTCCAGAATCCACCCAGAGGCGCCCCATACCTAGTTAGTCACATGGCCTCAAACGCATTTCCCAGAAAGCAAGAGGCTCCCGACTAACAGCGAGGACCTTGGGTGTGATAGTGGGGAAACTATGCCCTCATTGGCAGAGTACACAGTGGAGGTACAAAGATACATACAACAACGGAAGAATTAAGTACCAAACAACAGTAAACAACGGAAGACTGATAAAGAAATGACTAGAGAAAAATATATATAAATGTTGCACGATACATATATGTCTAGGAAATCATCCAAACAAGTCACAATGTTGGAATACAATAGTGTTAAACCAATGTTCAAAATAAAGCAGGTAAACTCCTTAGTATCACAAGCCATGGTTTGGTCCCATGCTCTCCACCTCCACAACAATCAAGAACCTAAAGTCGAAGGGCGCTTGACATTATCTATACCTCTAACAATATAATTTTTTTGGGCCCAAAAGGATGACCCAAACAGGGTGTGAGACAAAATCCCAAAAGGCAACCACTCGATGATCTATACCTAACATTTAGTGAATATATGGCAGGTAAATGTATAGAAAGCAGTAAATAGGAATGTTCTCAGCAGTAAACAATCCACAGTTTCTAGCATATAATTTACAAACAAGTAAGTAGCCACTCAAGAAATTAGAACAAATAGGTAACTCTTTGGGTAGTTCTCACAGCCTAACCATTATGGTTTAACCTACAAGTACTAGCAGTCCTCTGGGAGGAACACACAGTCTCACCCCTCTATTTCAGCTAAAAAATAGGCTCTCTGGGGAAGCACTCACTGTCAATTCCCCCTATAGTCTCGTATCGTACTAAAGGCACTCTAGGGAAGAACTTAACATCTCATTTCCCCTGTGGTCCACATCAAGGAACTACAGACACTTTGAGGAATCACTCAACCTCAATTCCTCTGGTGGGCTTGCATTGTATTATAAAGACACTCTGGGGAATCCCTTACGTCCATATGGTCTACTACACTAGGTTCTCACAGCCCTGTGTAAAGTTAGCAAGTATCGCATCGCGTGACGGCCAAAGTAACATCAAGAAATACATGGCTATAATTCTATAGCATCTCAGCATGTAAGAACAATAGTTACACCATCCTATAATACTAGGCATGTAACTGGCAACAGCCTAACAGGAAACACTAGACCAAACAATCATAAATAGGAAAAACATGCATGGGAAAAACATCCAAATCATAGTAAAATTACCCTATTCACAAACAATAACCTCTACTCAAGAATACAAGCAAAGTAGGTAAACAAAAAGGGAAAATGAGA
Organism: Viscum album; assembly: GCA_963277665.1. Taxonomy (NCBI): domain Eukaryota; kingdom Viridiplantae; phylum Streptophyta; class Magnoliopsida; order Santalales; family Viscaceae; genus Viscum; species Viscum album. The sequence goes on from OY728140.1 coordinate 478,482,702, forward strand.
AACACGCAATACCCCGTTCAGGGGTATTGGTGGATGTTTACCTCTGATATAGTGGATCATCTCATTGATTTAAGATTCAAACATTCCAACCGGTTTCTAACGGGTTTGTTCGTAGAACTGGAAACATCCAATGATTCCATATCCATTTGAACCTACTTTACAAAGGTAGGTGCTCATTAGTTGTGGACTGATGAGGCTTAGTAATTTTCATTGGCCGAGAGGATGGGAGGTCGGACTCATCACACCTTTTTGAGGGGAATTATTGTCTACTTCGGGACTCTCTTTATAGATTTAAGTTATGTTCATGAATCATTATTACATTACCAAGTAAAAATGAGATTTCCATTAAATTTGACAATGACTGATTGATATTTAAGAAATTTAGAAAATATTTTATATGTATTCGAGGTTCTTCATTGATAGATAATCATCTGCATTTTTTAGATATTCTTAGTCAATGGTATCCTTTGATACATAAAATTATCTTGGTCATTATGATGACCATACTGGTTTTAAAGCCACTCGGTGGGGCACTTGATGTTTATTGTCATTTAGAAGCACATGGATTGTTTCAAAGTTGGGATCGTACCCGCAGATGGGCTACCTACATATCCTTTGTTTTGGAAATGGAATCAGAACCCACGTAGTTCAAGTAAGGGAGTATGATGTTTATGCATGATTGATGGCTCAAAGAAAGATGTAATTATTACTTTTACACTCTAAGCTCACGTGAGTCATGCTCGGTGTGAGAAACAAGAGGTATTGGTGAAACCAGACAATTGTTCCATGAAAGATGCAATGATGTGGGTCTTATGTGTGTATGACTACCCTAATAGATGAGGATTGAGCTTTACTTCAGGGATGAAATCCAGGAACAAGGTACATAAAGGTATATGTGCTTCATGGAGATTTGGATACTCTAATCTTGGAGCTTACTCCTAAGGATGATGCCCTAATTAGTAGGGGACTTATGATTGGGTTTTACTCCTAAGAAGGAAGCCCAGATCAAAAATAAATTAAGACTGGTTAAGAGAGATTAAGGCTGGGGCTTACTCCTGATAAGAAGGCTCGGGTTAAGGTATTTGAAAAATTAAGGGACTTGGGGCATACTCCTGAAGAGGATGCCAATATTTGAGACTGGGGCTTACTCCTGAAAAAGAAGCCCAGGTTAAGAGAATTATGGTTGGGGATTACTCCAAAAGAGGATGCCCATATTTGGGAATTTTATGATTGGGGCATACTCCTGAAAAGGATGCCCAAATTAAGGGACTTGGGGCTTAGTCCTGAAAAGAATGTCCAGATTTGGAAGGACTTGGGGCTTACTCCTAAGGAGGATAACCAAAATTAATGGGAATTATGACTAGGACTTACTCCTGAAAAGGAGGACCAAGTTAAAGATTCTCACATCATTAAAGGATGAGGTTGAATGAATGAACTCTCCAACCTTAGTGATGCAAAAATGTGTAAATCACTAGGTTTTGAGAGATTTTCCATAGAATTCCTTTTAGATAAGAAAGAAAATCAAGAAAATATGCCATAAATGGATTTGAAGAGTATTTTGAAGACTGAATCTTAAATAGGAGAGGTGGAATGGCATAAGAGGGGTGAAATGTGCAGGAAAGGCACCCAAAAAGATAGGGGTGCGCAAGTCCTAGCAGGCGCACAGGTACTGTGTGGGAGCGCAAGTCCCTTTCCACGCAGGTATACATGCACGGCACATGGGTACTTGCGCGATTGTTAACCAGTAGGGTAATACTTGGGAGATCCTTGACCAAAGTATTTAGAATTTTCTGGAGGTACTTCCAGAAGAGGGGCGTACAAGTTTTAAGTAATAGATAAGGAGGCGCGCAAGTATGTTCATTTCCCTTAAGGGTATAACACTTTAGGTGTGCAAGTGTTAGTGATTTCTAACACTTAGACCTTATTCCTTTTGTATAGACCTTCAATTCTAGGTAAATAATTACCTTAGAATTTTTTGGAAGACTTGAAGAAGAGACTTGGGTGTTCAGAGCTCTGTATCTGAATTCTGGAAAAATTCCCATCTAAATGGGGGGCCCACCGGGGGTATTTATAGGGTGGAGAAGACCCCGGGCGGTTATCACATAGGGCACGCAAGTCACTTGCGTGAACATTAGGCGGTGCGCAAGTATACTTGCGCGACAGTAAGGGAACGTGTGTGACCCTTGGTCCTTTGACTACTTTTTCATTCCATTGTCAATTTTTGATGTTTTCTTCAAAGGATAAATCAATTTGTGCTAAGTCATTTCCCTTTCCATTCTTTTAGACAATATGACGAAAAGGAGCATCAAAAAAATTCCCCCCTAAGATTTGGATCCGAAAGAATAAGGATATGACTCTGAGGAAAAGAAGAAAACCAAAGGGAAAGAGGTGTGCATGTGTTCACCGTGCAACCATCATCGCGCAGGTGTGAGTCGCGCAGGGCTGGAGTGCATTGGCTGTAGGCACGCAGGTGGCCATCCTGGCCTATATATATGCACTCATTTGTCACGTATTGCATAGAACTTTTGGTTTTTGAGATCTCACCGCACAGGTCATCTCTGCCGCACAAGTTTCTCTCTTTTCCACTTTTCCTTTGTTGTCGCGCTGCTGTCAAGGTATCTGGACCTGCGTGGTGATACTTGCGCGACACATTATACTTGTGCGACAGGTTTTAGACTTGTGCTCCTTAATTCCTTTTCCATTTTTTCTGAATTCCTTCTCAGGTTTTTAGAAAAATCAACTTACTTAAGAGTTAATTATTCAACTTTTGTGCAGAATCAATGGCTCTCAAGAGAATCGGAATACCTGATGAACTGGAAAGAAAACGTCTTGATGATATGATGGATATCTTTTTACGTGATTATTATACATAAAAAATAGCACTCTTCCGGATTTGGATAAGTATATGAAGAAATATCACTTTGATTTCCCACAAATCACTTATCTTCCTTTGTACGGTTATGGTCATCTGCAAGAAGTCACTATTCCATAAGCAAAGAACTATCTCCACATTTCTTTGTTTCAGAATTATACCAACTTTGCTTTAGCAAATATCTCATGTGGAGGAGTATTTATAAATGTTGGAACAGTGGAGAAGGCCCATTGATGCATCATAGCCATTTTACGCCAGATCTGAAACCTCATAAGCCTAAGCTGCAACCATATTGTCATCTTTCAATCTTCTGAAATGCTCTGATGGATCAATCCCAAGGCTGGAAGAAAAGTTGGGACTTCCGTCTTGGGGGAGGTGTGAAGCCAACTTGGATGCGGGCATACTAGGTGCGACAAACCTGTGCAGAGTTTGTCGAGGATCTGAAAGGAGTGGCGATATAAGAAGCTATTTGGGTTGGGCAAACATATGTTTACAGACATTATAACTTCATGCTGGAGATACTCATCCACTGGAGCCCAGAAACTAATTCTTTCCATATGACTCATGTAGAAGTAGGATTCGGTCTGTGGGATGTCCACAAGATCTCAAGGGATCCAATTTTGGGAGACATGTATGATGAATTCATTCCTCACAAGGTGACTTGGATTGATTCATAGAAGACTCATTCTTGAGGTCGAGAATTATTTAAAATCTTCCACAGGCTCAAGAGTTCAAAAACCTCCTTAACTCATTCTAGAAATGATATTTATCCGAAGGAGTGGATGAATATATTTCTTATTGGGAAGAAAGAAAAGGATCCAAAGGAGAAGGAGCGGAAGGAGAAAGGATACAAGAAAAAGAAATCCAAGGATAAGAGGCCCACCCATTCTACCACCTGCCCAAAACTTGAGAAGAGGGGTGCTCCTAGAACATTATGGCCAACTCTAGAAGTGGGAGAGTTTGAGAAATGGGGATATGAGGTGAATCAAAGGATCCAGAAGAAGACTCGTCTGGCAGGCTTCTTGGCTTTGTGGATCAGCGTTAATCTCCTACTAGTCAGGGATTCGAAGGGAGGCGTCAAGCCAGGGACCTTCATCATCGCGGAAAAGTTGGATGAGGGAAAACTTTTTGGGTTGGATACCCCCATTTTAGCAGATTATCATAGGAGTTTACATCATTTCTTCAAGGGTAAATCTCCTTTAAGAATAGTGGGACCATTCCAAGTTTTATGGGGATGGATCTCAACTCACTTCAGGACTTAGAATGTACAGAATGGATTACAAATTCCTGGAAGTTCTTTCAGACTATCAGTGCAGTAATTCTCTGCAATTGCTCCATTAGAACTTAATGCCTATGACATGAAAGTGAGGTTGGGCATGTTTAAGGAATTCAACTTCTTTCCCTATGGAAATCCGCCAACCGGGCGGTTTGTTGATGATGGAACAACCCACTTGGATTTGAGGGAATACATGCTATCTTACAAAGATGGTGTACAAGTTTACAGGATTTATTGATAAATTATATGTGAGGCCTATGATCCATAAAGATTTTCACGTCAATTCAAGTGTCTGTAACAGATTGTTGTATCTCCCCCAGTACATGTCAGGTTAGAGCAACATCTGATGGTTTCTCGGCAACTGTGGCTGATGACGTCAAGGGAGAAGACTGGGGCGGTATTTGATCTACCAGTTTAAAAAGCAGCACATAACTTGACTACATGGTATGCCGAGCACTGGATAGCATCATACCCTAAAGGGGTGCTGAATCACCCAGTTTATCAGATGGGGAAAAGGAAGAGGACTGTAGAGAAAGAAACCCTTCCTCATGAAGGTGATGCTTCCCCACCTGAAGCCGATCTGCCAGATTCCTCCTCTAGGACTAATTCACCGGATTCCCATGATGGGGATGACGAGGCACAACAAGTGGCAAAGCAGCCTTGTGCCTGGTATAATCCTCCAGTTAAAATAAAGAGACCTAATCCATCAACTCATGGTGAGTTACTTCATTGTGGTAATGTAATCATTACTAATTTATAAAGCAATAAGTCTTTTTTTCTTATTCCTTATCTGTAGTTGAAGGATCTGGGAAGAAACTGAAATCAAAGATTGTAGGACCTTCCTCGCAGCCTTCACATCTAAGACCAGAGGCTTTCCAGACATGGAAGAGTTTATACTATGGTACTGAGACCGCCTGGCTGGATTTGTGTGAGGGTCTACAACTCCCTGGAATAGGGAATCTTATGGCTGCTACAAATATCCAATACGAGGATAACCCCAATGAAGTGCAGGAATACATTAGAGAGCTGTAAATGCTCATATATTCCACTGATGAGTCCATTCTTGTCACCAGGCGGGTGAAGGAAATGATGGATCATGGCCCCAATGATGGGGCTGGTGGTTCTAGAGATGGGGAGTGGCATGATTATGTGGCTCATGAAGATGTAAGTTTTCATTCCTTATTTTCTTTGAAACATGATTCCAGTCGAGCTTTGTTACTTAAGAAAGTTATTTTCTTCATCTTGAAGCTTGCAAAGAAAGGAACTATTGAGGTTCCTTCGCCACAGTATAGCCCGGGTGGAACTTCCATCGGGGTTGCTGTTGAATCTCCTCGTGAACCGGGTGAGATATCTCCAGGCCAGTAGGCCATGAATGAGGATTTGGACATGACCTTCCATTCGCCAATTCAAGTGCCAATAAGGGATAATGTCGACACTCCCAAAAATCCAAAAGTACAAAGTCGACGAAGGAGGAAGTCCACCGTTAAACACATTATCAGTAGTGGTAAGTCCTTCGGATAATCATGAATTTTAAACCATGAAAAATATTGCTCACTTTCCTTGGGATTGAAGGGGATTCTTCAATTTCCCCTATGAGGGAAAGGACTAATCCTCTTTTAAGGACCACGAAGGGTTTTGTGGAACAAACGCAAATTCAGGCTGACTTGGCTGCTTCTGAAAAAGAGCAAACATCTATTCCCAGTACTGCTCCTGCTGCTGTTACAAGTAGAGAAGAACCTGCACCATAATCATTGGTGGTCGCAGCAACTGAATCGTCCATCCTTCCTGAAGAATCTTTTCAGGGTCAGGGGCCGCAGAATGAGGGTCGCCAAGAGGACACATCAAATGTTCCCACTGGTGAGACTAACCAAGATTCTGAAATATCATTGTATGAAATGATGAATTGTGGCATGTCTTTCGAAGAATTTTATGATCATGATAAGTTATCATGTGATTTAGAAGTCCTTGGGCGTGAGTTTTATCCTTCGTCCAGTAAATTTTCTTATAATTTACACTTCTAATCATGACTAAAAATAATATGCAGTTCCATCCATAGAAGCTGCCGAACTGCCAATGCCTGAAGAGGGTGTGGACATTGATGTCAACCCTACCATTGTAGAAACATTAGCTCAATTGGAGCTAAACACAGTAAACCCTCCTGAGACCCATCTTGAAGATCCTGTTGAAACTGGGAAAGATAGGGAGGAGTCTTCTCAAGCTGCTGATCTACTATTAGGTAATGATTGTACTGAGTTTTCAATATTTACAACCAACTTTCATTATTCTATGAAACTAACCATACTTTTAATTGATCAAACAAGGCTATCAACTTCAATGGATAGAACTGGAGGTGAAGTCTCAACCTCCACCCAAACAGTAGTAGAAGGTGACGCAACCAGGGTCAAGGGGGAAGTAGCCGAATAGGGAACTTCCTTAAGTGCATTAATCCCAGGTTACATGCCCCCTGTGATGATGATGTTGAATCAGACCCAGATGGGCTTAAGGCGATCAGTTTTTCACGATGCAAGGCATGGAACGACATATGGAAAATCATATCTGAGGTGCCATTAGAAGAGATATCATCAAAGATCCCTCGATTTTTGACCCAGTTTTTCATGCTAGGACTTGGCGGTTTTGGATACCAAGAGATCCATATCGTGGTGAAACATGCCATCTTTAGAATGGAGCAGGAGAAAAAGTGCCGTGAAGATCTGACCAGGGTGAAGCTGTCAGTCAATATCAGCGAATTTGAGGCTGCAGTATCCCATGCTAAGGTTGACTATGCTTCCAAGATGAAGGATATAAAGCATTAGATCAAAGATAAAGTCATTCAGAAGATGCACCTTCAGTAACAGTTAGATTCTATTACTAGGGAACTTGACCAACTCAATAATTTACTAGATGGAGCTCAAACGAATGGTATGAAATCCATTGCAAATGCCAAGAAGGCACTCCATCAAGCTAAGAAGAGTGAAGATGGTCGAGTGCATGAGCTTCAAGTAGCTTCTGATGATGCTCGAGATGGTGTACATCAAGTGAAGACATATGTTGACAGTCTTTTGTAATTTACTGAAAAAGAGAAGAGGCTCCAATCTGTGGATGTCCCTCTAATTCATGTGCATCAACTTGAAAGAATTCTTTTATCCTCAATCACTTGTGCTCGTATTTTCATGCTACCTGCTTTAAATTTTACCTAAACCAATGCGCCTAGTAATCATAGTTTGATTTTTACTTGGATTATTATAAATAAACCTACAAAATTTGAATCTTTTAATTTCTCAATATAACCTAAATCAAACCAATTGTATGTTTAGTGGTCTGGAACATGACATTTATTCAGATTTCCCTTGTCTTTTGTGGGAAATTTAAAGTCATGCACATCGGACATAAAGAGGCTAATGTTTAAGGTCGAAATATCTTTGACCGAATGAATTAGAATTGACTCAATTATTTGACAATTTATCTGAAAACATATTACCATACTTAAGTATGAGGGAAAATATGTAAACTATGACTTAAGAAAATTTGAATCTGAGGAATGATATGAAAAATAGCTAAAAGGCATTAGAAGAAGTAGTTCCCAAGAATGAAGTTACCATTATTTAACAAACCCGTTAGGGGGTTGAATTATGTAGGGCCACCTAAGGGCATTGGCTGCATAGTCAAATAAATAGCATCTTTTGGCTGATAGGTCCATTATTTATACTACTTATGCAAGGCCACCTAAGGGAACGTGCAGCATATTCAGGCAAAAGAACTCTCAGAAAATTACCATTCTAGTGCTAAAAAGCCAGTGAAAGTTTATGAAGATTCAAATTTTCCAAATTATAGAGTTTGTTTTATGGAAGGAGTTGCTTGAATATGGAGAAGATATTTCCAAAAAAGATTATCGAAGAACTGGATGGATATCACTCCTAAAAAGGTCTGACCCAAATGTAAGGAAGGAGTATATAAACCATAGACTTGAATACGTTCAGATCATGAAAATGGATATGGGACAAGTATGTTAAGGATGGCTATTTTTGCAGATCCCTACATATTGTCATTAAGACAAATACGGACAAAAGAGGTGTTCCTCCCATGAATGAAGTTACCATTATTTAAGAAAACTATTAGGGGGTTGAATTATGCAGGGCCACCTAAGGGCATTGACTACATAGTCAAATAATAGCATCTTTTGGCTGACAGGTCCGTTATGTAGACAGTTTATGCAAGGCCGCCTAAGGGAACGTGTTGTATAGTTAGGCAAAAGAACTCTCAGAATTTCAGGCCTTTTGTGATTAGAAGTTAAGAAAAAAGGGTTATGAATATCTGAAAATATTTTAGGTTAGGATTATGTCACATAAATATGGGTATTGTCCAATGTATGCAGAGATACACAGATCAATGCTAACCATAATAATGTTGTGGCTGGGTCCAGAATTGAAATGTTGGACCTCACTACGTATCCCATAAGGATGGGAATCAAGCCATACATTGTTCTTAAACTATAGTTTAACATCGTGTGGGACAAAAGGATTGGATATCTTAGTTTAGGGCCATAGATCTTGGACCATTATAAGAAATACACAGTGTGTTCTTTCATGGGGACTTTTCAGCCAAGGGATTCAAAGTGGAATTTGGGGTTATTCCAAAAAGACTTGGGGCTGGATTCGAGGGACACTCGAACGTTCCTATGTATCCCATAAGGATGAAAATCAAGCCCACGTAGTTCTAGAAATACCCTCTGTACAAATTAGGTTCGTACATGTGAAGGGTGAAAGGGGATTTTAGTGCAATGATGGTTTAACCCAAGATAAAAGGTTCAGATATTGCCATGTATGCATGTAGTCTTTGAAATGAAACATGATTGAAAATAAATGTAAATAATGATTCCCTGTCAGGTGAGGGTATCAAATATTATTGTAGTTTATTATCATACTGGACAAAATTTTGTATAGTTTAACGTCGTATAGCAAGGATGAAAGTGAACCAATGTAAAGATATTGACTCTAGGGGCGGTTTCATGAATCAACATCATATGAGATGGAGGTGAACTGATGTGAAGAGATTTGTTTTGGGATTGAACCTTGGGAGGTTGCCTACGTACCCAGCCTGGAAGTCAAGGATCAAAGTCCACGTAGTTCAATTAAAGAATGAATTAGTGATCAAGTTTTCCTTGAGGACAACGACCTAAAAAATAGTGTTGGGACTTACACATGGTTAGTATCCTAGAGAGAGTGTTATGGTTGAAGTTTGCTCTAAGCCCACGTGAGTCATACTCGGTGTGAGAAACAAGAGGTAGAAACAACCCTAACGATGCACAGTTTAATGTCATGTAGGACATATAAAGAGACTATGCAGTTTTAAGGACTTGCAGTTTGGACTATTGGTGTTGCACAGTTTAGCATCTTGTAATTAGGACAATGGGAACAATACAGTTTTAATGTCACGTTGGACAAAAGGGGGACGATGCAGTTTAATGTCATGTAGTGAGGACAAAATATTACACCATTTAACGTCATGTTGGATGTATTAGGAACATTTTCACAGTTTAATGTCATGTTGTACGAAAAAGGGACGATACAGTTTAACGTCATGTTGGACGTAAGTGCCAATAGTTTAAGGTTGTATGCATGGACTGTTGGTTATGCAGTTTAACGTCTTGCTGGACGTAAGGGACTTTTATATAGTTTAACTTCATATTGAAAAGACGATGAAAGGGGACACAGTTTAATGTCATGTTGGACGAAAGTGCGAATTGTTTAAGGTCATATGCATTGAACCTGGATGGTGGAGTTTAACGTCATGTTGGACGTAAGGGACGTGAAAATAGTTTAAGGTCTTATGCATGGACCGTTGCTGTATTTTGTGTTCATACAAATTATTTCTTCAGAAATATAGCATTTCTTGGAGTAGTGATGAGTTCTCCATCCATTGAGATTAAAGAATAAGATCTCTTAGAGTAGACCTTATGTATTGAGTAAGGTCTTTCCCATTTTGGCTCAAGTATGGGAGGTTTCTTTCCTGGTATCATTGGATTTCTGAGAACTAACACCAATTCTCTCTGAGTGAATGAATGAAGATGAACTGTTTTGTTGAAATATCGTGCTATTCGATTCTGATAGACTTTCATCTGGTGAAAAGTGCACAATCTTTTCTCATCTAACTGTTCCAATTCATTCAATCGATTTGGATATTGTTCATCTATAGATAACTGATCACAAATGGATACTCTGAGCGAGGGTAGTTGAACTTCAATGGGAAAGACTACTTTTGTTCCATATACCAGTGAATATGGAGTTGACCGCGTTGCAGAGTGGGTGGTAGTCCGATAATCCCTTAAAGCATGAAAGAGTTTATCAGGAAATGATTTATTTTCTTTATCCACCATCTTTTGTAGTATATTTGAAAGAATCTTATTAAAGGCTTCTATCTGTCCATTGGCCACTGCATGATACCGAGATGAATGGTTGGATTTGATGCTGTATTCTTGATACAACTTCTTCACCTCGGATGAACAGAATTTGGTGCCATTGTCCATCAATATGTTATGAGGGACACCAAATATGGTAATGATGTTAGACATGATGAAGCTAACAATGCATTTAGAACTGACTTCCTTAATAGGTATTGCCTCTTCCCATTTGGAAAATAAATCAGTAGCAGTAAGAATATACTCAAACTGCTTGGCCACAGCTGAAGGGTAAGGTCCCACCATATCCATTCCCCATGTGGCAAATGGCCATGAGTATTTAGTTGTATAAAGCAACTCTAGAGGTTGATGAATGAAGTCAGAATGTACATGGCATGAATGAAACTTCTTTGTTAAATCAAAACAATCTTGTATCATTGAAGGCCAAAAGTATCCAAGCCTTCGAATCTGATCAGACAATCTATGTCCAGACTGGTGGGCACCACAGACTCCTGCATTCACTTCTTTCGTGATAGCCATTGTCTCTTCACCATCAATGCATCTGAAGAGAACTCCATCAAAACCACGTTTGTAGAGAATTTTATCTATGTGAAATGGGCTATCAGAAAGAGTAAAATTGAGCACATGTTGCCAGAATTGTTCTTTCTCGGCTCTATTGGGTGGAAGTGTTCCATTTTGATGGTATTCCCTGATAGGTGACATCCATCCTGTAGTATGACCATACGGTTCAGGAATGGGACTAATTTCATTAATTTCCTCTATTCTGATTCGAACATAAGGTGAAATTGCATGATGGTGGTCAATACTGATGGTTGTCTCGTCCCGATTTGGATCTTCCAGAGATGTGGCTATATTATCCAGGGAATCAGCTTGAGCATTTTGTGATCTTGGGACATAAGAAAATGTCAGTTCCGGAGGGAATTCTGCCATTAACTCTCTGACATAATCATACAAAGAGATTAGTTCTTATTTTCGGATGGCATAATCCCCATTGACTTGTTTTATTACCATGTTTGAATCACCTTTCACCTTTATGTGATTCACTTGTTCTTGAAGTGAGAATTCTAAGCCTGTGATGAGAGATTAGTATTCTGCTTCATTATTGGTACCACCTTCCCACAATAAGAAGGAATAAGGTAACAATTCCTTTTCTGGAGAAATGAGCAAAATTCCTAATCCATCTTTGTGGAATTTAGGATTTTCCATTTTCCTCCCTGTTGGACTTCTGGAAGCATCATCAAAATACATTTCCCATGCCTGAGGACTTTCTTGAATAGAGAAGACTTCCTCATCAGGGTGTTCAATATCTGAAGATGTGTCTTCCACTGAAAGATGTTCAGCCAGAAAATCAGCCAGATCTTGGCCCTTTATTGCCTTTTGAGACACATACTGAATGTTGAATTACTGGAAAATAACTTCCCACCTTTCCAGATGTCCTGTAAGCATTGGACGACTAAGTATGAATTTGAACCGGTTATTGCGAGATACCAATTGGACCTCGTGATGTTGCAGGTAGTGTCTCAACTTCTAAACTGTAATGATTAATTCCAGGCAGCACTTCTCAATACTTGAATACCAGGTTTCTGCTTCATTCATAGTCCGACTGTGGTAGTAGAGGTTGTTTTCATTCCCAGAATAATTCTTCTGAGCTAGAAAGGCACCCAATGATCACTCTAAAGATGTCACGTAGAGGATAAGTGGTCTTCCTTCAACAGGTGGAATGAGTACTGGTGGACTCAAGAGGTATTTCTTGAGAATATAAAATGCTTCTTGAAATTTTTCAGTCCACTGGTAAGTGACTCCCATCATCATCAATTTGGTGAAGGGTAAACTTTTTCCTTCCAAATTGGCGATGAAACGCTGAATATAGGCTTAGTGTCCTTGAAGTCCTATTAATTATTTCAAATTTCGAGGAGGTGACATACCATGGATTGAATTGTTCTTCTAAGGATCGACTTCAATACCACGATGGCGTACAACAAAGCTGAGAAATTTTCTTGAGGTTACCCCAAAAGCACATTTTAAGGGGTTCATCTTCAAATTATGTTGTCGAAGCTTGTAGAATATGACTTCTAAATCAGCCAAGTGATTAGAATGTTGTTTGGATTTGACCACCAAATCTTCCACATAGAATTCAATAAACTTCCCTAAAAAGGGTCTGAAGATACGATGCATGGCATGCCGATATGTTGCACCTGCATTCTTTAAGCCAAACGGGCATTACCTGGTAGCAAAACACACCCTGAGGGGCTCTGAAGGCTCTGGATTCCTCATCTTCTAGGGCCATTCGGATTTGATTATATCTAGAATATCCATCTATAAAGGAAAGTACTTCATAGCTACATGTTGCATCAATTAAAATTTCTGTAATCAGAACTGGGAAATCATCCTTAGGGCAATGCCGATTAAGGTCTCTGAAATTGATGCAAACTCTAATTTGTCCGTTATTCCTCTTTACAGTGACAATATTAGCCGACCACATGGGATATTGAACTTCTCTGACGAAGTTAGCTTTGATAAGCTTATCCACTTTAACTTCAATTTTGGAACCATAAGTTGGGTGTGTTCTTCTCGCAGCTTGCTTAAATCCTCGATGTTCTTCTGGTAATCCCAAATGATGAGTAGCAAAATCAGGATCAAGCTCTGGAATCTCTACATAGTTCTAAGAAAATATGTCTTGATTTAACTTTAAAATGAAAATATAAATCTCTTGTTCTTCAAGATTCATGGCCGCACTGATTAAAGTGGGGCGTAGATCTTCTTTTGCACCCATATTTATTTCTCTAAGTTCATCCACGGTGGTAGAGATACCCTCTTCAATTGCTGGAGGAGCATCTTTGAGATCTTCCTCTTCTTCTTCAACATGTGTTATTTCTTCCGTTTCTACTTGAATAATAGATGATAAAGTAAAATTTCCATGATCAGAAGAGATGTTAAAATTTGAAATTCTTAAAGAAGAAGCTTCCATTTTTTAATCGATTGATGATGAAGGGTCTTCCATGGGAAATAAAGAGGAGATCATGGATTGAGAATTGACATCATTTTTCACCTCCGATGTTTCTATAACTTTTTCTGGCCTGATTAGCGAAGTATATACTTGTTGGATTTCACCAGATGAAATGAAGACGTCACCATTTGGGATTTCATCACTGCTTGGTGGGTTACCAATTTCTCCCATGTTGTCTGGCTCGATTGCTGTAATTGACATTATGGATCCTTCCATAAGAGTATTTTTATTTAGTTATATCTTGCCAATTTGACTGATAGGCAATAAATAATCTATACTCACATGTGTAAATGGATTTACTGGAATCCTCTCCAAACCATATGGAGCAGTAACTTTGGTAATCTCCATTGTTGTGGATTTCTCCCTTCCCTTCATGTGATAGAATTCTGCCTCAATGTATTGAGATTCACATGTCTTGAACGGGGCCTTATCGCCATACAATGTTCCAAGTTGACCATCGAAACAATATTTGATACATTGATGGTATGATGAAAGGATAGTCGCATGTTGATGTAGCCAGGGTCTTCCAAGAAAGATGTTGAAGGCTGAGTCTTGATCAACAACCATGAAATCTGAATTGGATACAAGATCTCCAAACTGAGTTATGAGTGTAACTACGCCCAGTGGTTCTTGTTCATTTTTATAATATCCTTGTAACATCATGGTAGAAGGAGATAAATTATATTCCGTGAGGCCCAATCGATGAAGTGTACGAATGGGCATGAGGTTCACTCTTGAACCATTATCAATGAATGCTCTTCGGATGTCTCACCTTGCCAGATAAATACAAAGGTCTAATATGTCCATGCATGACATCATCTTCATATTCATCAGTAAAAGAAATTACTTCATGGAATTATTCAGGACTGTTCTCTATGTGATAGACTTCAGTTGCAGCAATTTCAATTTCAAACTCCTGAGGACTTGACAAAGCCTCAATGAGTGCTTCCAGAAGATCCTTTGATAAATTCAAGGCATCCAGAATTGATAACATGGCCGGTACTTGGGCCAGGTGTTTCAATATATCATACTTTTGATCCAAAGGTATGTATTTCCCAACAGGAACATGTGGTTTAGCAGGTGTCTTGGTAGTTGATGCTTTGTAAGTTGATGCATCTTGTATCGGGATAGGAGTTGGCAATATTCCTGACTTTGGAAGATTAGACTGATTAGATCCATTTACTTGCTGAGAGGAAGAAGATAGAACCTTCAACCGGTCTTCCAGAATAAATGTTCCAGGACTGAATTTGCTATTGGTGGAAGAACTTGCTTGTTCTTGTTGAGCTCGCTGAAGGGCTATGTCACGAGTTTCTGCTGCATATACAGTTCTAGCAGGGGTAGAATGGGAATAGTGGCTTCTGAAAGATCCATGTCTTCCCCTGTATCCTGAGCCTCTGGAACTTCCTCTAATTCCTCTATTTGATATAGGGAATTTGGGCTCATCAAAATAGAAACTGAAACTGGCATATGGATCTGTTAATTGAATCATATTAACAAAACCAAAAATCAACTCTTCATCCGATGAAGACTCTGCCTAATTATCCTATTTAGGCTGTGCTGTTTGGTGGGACGGTGCCCGTTGCTTTGAAGTATATGGAATGTAATCTACTAGAGTCAAAGACAACATAAGCTTTGACACATACTCATCTTCTTCTGATTCTTCCTCCTTGGAATTGGGTCGTTTCCTTGAATATTTTCCATCATATGAAGAGGGTTTTGCTGCGGCATTCATGGCAGAAGGCACAATTGGTTTCTTCAATTATGTTTGAAAAATATCATCAGTTTGGTTGATCATCATTCTGACCATCCAATCATCATATTTTTGTGTATTTTTACTTTTGACTTCTTGTCACTTGCCTTCCTCCTCTGGAACTGTAGTAGTAACACATGCTACCTAGGCTGAAGAGCCTTTTAGTTTGACTTGTCCCGAGTTGACCATCTTTTGCAGGAGGTCCTTGAAAACAAAACACTCTTGAATGGGATGACCCAACATCTGGTGAAATGGGAAATAGTTGGGATGATCTTCATCTCCCTCCCTGTTTGGCCTCTTGGGCCTTGGAAATTGATCCAAATTATTTTCCAGAGCCGAAATGAAATAACCAGGAACTTGTTCATTTCGGAAAGAGTAAAATTTTCTTTTCAAATCCTCAAATTGTTTTTATCTTTGATCTCTTTGATAATTTTGACGAAACAGCCTCTGTTGTTGACTCTTAGGAGGTAGATCCCTTTCGGAAGATGAAGTTTTTTAAGTAGAAGAAAGTACAGGTGCTTGATTTAGCATAACTGTAGCAGCCTCTGCTTTACTCATTCTCTTTTCTGGAGCTGATGGAATTACACGAGATTTAGCCTTAGTCTGTATAAGAGAATCTTTAATCTGTTGAGTGATTGAAGTAAGGTCTTGAAACCCTCCTGTGTATTTCACAGGGATCAATGGTGTGCATAATTCGTCACCTAGATTTCCTACATAGATTGGCAACATTTCCTCTTGAGGGAGTGCTAAGTTGAACAAGAAATCGTTGATGGAGATCTTCCCATCTGGTAATTTACTATGATTTCAAGATTGTGTACCAAACAAAGGCTGGACCTTGCAAGGTTCACACGAAGCATCTGAGTTTCACTACTTCTTGCTGCTCCATATTTCCCATCATAGGATCACAACAAGAAAAGTAATGCGTCAAATGCTGTTCAGGGTCGCCCGATCCATTGAAAATAGAGAATAAGGTGTTCCCAAAACTTTATGGGGGAGATATTGAATCTACCCATTCAGGGTAAGCTTTCTTTTCTCATTGAACCTGTGCACGCTTACCTTCCATAGTCTCTAACCGAGTTGTTAATGACTCAATGGTAGTTATTAACTTTTGAGAAACATCGGGTTAAACTTGGACATTGGAAGGTGCAATGACTGGAGTTTGTATAGGTATGGCAGATGGTACTGCAACTAATGGCATCACTACCAATTGTTGTTGCACTTGACCCAAAGGATTAGACCTGTGAGGGTGTATTGATAAAGGAGGATATTCTTGACCCATCTTAGTAGCTGCAACAAACTCCCTTGTCTAACTGACTCCAGAACTCTTAGGAGGAAGACTACCTTGAATTAGTTCTACGTTCAACCTCCTCAATTATTTCATTTCTTCCTCCTATTATGCAATCCTTTGCACTAGTGAGAGTGATTGGCCTTCTCCAGAGGAAGGATATGTAACCTGATTCTTTCCCTTCCCCTTGTTTGATCTCTTTCAGAGATGGGGAAGTGGATTATTTGAAGGATTACCTAAATTTTGAGCAATCCTTTGATTTCGTGTACGCACACCTTCTTCATTTGTGTCTGTGTGTACAACTTCTTGAGCAGGAACCTCTTCATCTGAGTCCCCTGAGTGAGCCTCATCTGATGGATCAGCAACAACGACACTGATGACATTGATTTATGCATAATGCATTGCATTCCTTCCATCAGCATTTTAGTGATATTGTCTTCTGCCATTCCCATGATGATACATTGCCTTTTGTTGGTTTGATACCTCAGGAACTTCTTGGAGAACCATAATTTGGAGAGAATCTCCTAATAATTTGGCTCTTAATTCCTCTTGACGCTTCTCCCCTAATCGAGAAAAGACCGAATTTCTCTGAGGAGGGAGGTGATGATTGGAAAAGGTCCCCAGCCCGGTGAACTGGGGTTGTTCCTATTGTCTTTTCTCTACTCCTTGAATCCTATTTGTTGATTCCGAGGGTTGGTTTAAAAGAGTCCCCAGTCTGGAAAGATGGGGTGGCTCTTGACATGCTATGTCTAATACTTTCTTAATAGCTCTCCTGATCTTGCGGATCTTGGTCCGGAAATTAGCTGGATGCATCAATTGACATCCACTTTTATCACCCGGATCGAAAGACCGTTGGTTGATTTCGGACACTTCTGTCACTTGATGATGTGCTTGATCCATACAAGAGGCATGTTCAATATTCTCGTTTGCTTGATGTAGGATTAATTCAACAACGTGTTCTCTATATTCTTGATTTTGAGAGGAACTAGTTGAAACATGTTCTTGGGAAAGCCTTTGTTTACCAATAGAGCCAGTTGATTGTGGCCATCCACGGGCAATAGCATTGCATGAGACCATTTTCAGCTGGCTTTTCTGACTAGAGAGCACAGTGAACTATAGTGTTCCATGAACACCCCATCCTCTGACATGAATACCAAATGGGGAATTGGAAATTAACTGGAACAATCTTCTTAGTGCGCCAAGGCATGAATGCTGAAGGGATCTCTGCTTCTTTTCAGCCTTCGGATATCAAGAGAATTATAGAGATTCCAAATCCATCTAACGTTGTAACCCTTCTATTATCTTAACATGATTTTTATATTCATCATAAGATAATACTTTCATTTTCAACTGACAAAGATTTTTCCGTACGTTGAGATGAATATCATTAATTCCATCTTCCGTCAACATCTCTGGAATGTCATACTAAGAGTCATCCAGAGGCCAAAACCTGACTGGCACTTCACCTTTCGCCGGTTGTTTTCTCATGTTCAGCATTTCCTCTTTATCATTCACTGAAGATTCTTCTACCTGATTTGACCAGAACTGGTGCTTCTTTGTTGCTTCTTCAGATTCAACAAGATTGGTAGAGAAATCACTGATCAAACTAGAAGATTCATGACTTAGGGGTGGTTTAGAGAATGACCTACACCCTGGGCTATCTTCCAATTGAGAAAGTATTTTACCTGCTAGCAATGAAGCATCACACATGACTGGTTTCGTATTTTCAAGTACCTCAAGATCAGAGGGATTTCTCGGCACTACATTTTCCACTAGAGCATTTTCCGGGCAATGTGCATCACTACTGTGGAGAGGACTTTCATAGCTAAATTCATCATCTTGGGGAGGACCACCATGGTGGGTTACAACAAAAGATAAGATCTCTTTATCCTTGGTCTTCTAACCACACAGAGGGTTCCTGTGGCTATCAACTGAAGATGAAACTTTGAGATCGATTGAATTGTCAGGAAGTAAGCATTCATGAGGAAGTGTCTGTTGAAGACCTTGGGAATTAATGTTCCCAATATTGGGAAATGAGGGAGTATAATCTTTAATTCTAACAGATAACTGTCTGAGGGCTTTAAGAACTCCAACATTGAGCAAGGCCTTCTTACAGATTGGATCTTGATCTCTTGACTGTGTTGGGCGGGTCTTCTTCTTAGACACTTTCTTACTCGCCTTGGAAACCACTTGTTGAAGAAAGTGGATGCTCTGAGCAGGTGTATGTGCCTGACCAGGAGAGATGGCCAGGGTAGGCTGACGATCTCTACTGAAATCAGGTGTATGTTCCTGACTTGGTTGTCCCTATGATATGGGGGAGTATTCCCCACAACCCTCTTGGACTGGAACAGATGTGTGTGTCTGTTCCGGAGTGAACTGTTGATGCTTCGCTCCACTGGTAGGGATAGATTTATGTGTCTTTCCCAGAAATGTTTCTGAAACTATTATAATATCCTAGAAAACATCTAGAATATGAGCAGGGATTTTCTTCTGCTCTTTCACCATTGATAGAATATGCTTTGTGACTTCAGCTGCCGGAACGGAGATATATGTCCATTTCATGCTTGGAGTAGGTGTGTGTGCCTGCTCTTGTCCTCCTTTTCCATTTAGTGAATCTTGAATGTACTCAAGTGTGGGGGCAGAAAGTTGATTCTGCCTTCTGTTTGTCGCCGGAGCTTTCGAACTGACTTCTCTGTGTGCTACCAAGCGAGACTGTTGGTAGGCTTGATCAATACTACCAGGTGTATGTACCTGTTGATTGCACTTCACCAAACGTGGTTGAAGAGATCCATCATATGTAGTCAGACGAGCCTGCCGACTAGCTGATGATATATAAACATGTATATGTTCCCGTCTATAGTACTCTGCCGTAATTGCCTGGCAGGATTCGCGTGACGCTGCCAGACGAGTCTGCTGGACAGTGGAATTAAAATAGACTGGTGTGTGTGCTCGCTCGTTGTTGCCACCAAGATAGGTTGGTGGACTTCTCTGGAGATGGCAGAGAGGAGAACCTGCTCACTGTTAACCAGATTTCGCCTCTGGCAATTCGTATTGTCTACTCGGGTTCGAGGAACCTAAGTCAAACGCCTGGAGTCGACACCCTCATCATGTTGAGGGCGCACTACCACACGACTCTGGTGATGATTGTTGATAAGAGCCCTTAGGATTAACTCTTGTCTTCATGAATTAAGGCCCTAAGGGACCTTCTCCTTCACCTCCCCAGAATAAGGGAGTGAATGGTGATTGCGTTCCGGGGATAACGACCCGAAACGGTTGGAGACGGTGGTTAGCACCGCCTACTTGTTGATCACGGGTCATCATTGTCCTGACGACCATGGTGAATTGTTCACTTGGAGGGATTTTCGGGCAGCCTCCAGAGTTGGGATGGTATTTTTTTGATGGTACTCCTTGATGTCATCCTCAGAGCGGATGACGATCCAGAAGGAGTAGTAGGAGTGGCATTCACAGCAACGGTATTCACAGGTGTGAACTTGAGAGCAGCCATTTCTTAGAATGCAGAAAATTTTGGAAAAGAGTGTCTGTTTGATATAACAGATGTAATCAAGATAAATCCAGCCAGTACATCTTTTGGATAAACACATATGTTATTTATTGTCTCGTTGACCCTCTCATTGAGTTTAAATAGGGGCCTAACAAATAAGCAAAACATCATTTAAACTTGGTTAAGGATTCACGTCAGGTTAACCCTTTTTTGTTTCCCTCTGGAATGGGGGATGATCTCATTGATTTATGTTTCAAACATTCCAAGAGGTTTTTAATGGGTTTGTTCGTATAACCGGAAAAATCCAATGATTCCATATCCATTTGAACCTACTTTCCAAAGGTAGGTTCTCATTAGTTGTGGACTGATGAGGCTTAGGAATTTTCATTGGTCGAGAGGATGGGAGGTCAGACTCATCACACCTTTTTTAGGTGAATTATTGTCTACTCCGGGACTCTCTTTATATATTTAAGTTATGTTCGTTAATCCTTATTACATTACCATGTAAAAATGAGATTTCCATTAAATCGGAAAATCAATGATTGATATGTAGGAAATTTAGAGAAACTTTTATATGTATTCGAGGTTCTTCATTGATAGAGAATCATCTATATTTGTTAGAGATTCTTAGTCAATCATATCCTTTGATACATAAAAGTCTCTTGGTCATTATGATGACCATACAGGTTTTAAAGACACTTAGTGGGGCACTTGAAGTTTATTGTCATTTAGAAGGACATGGATTATTTCAAAGTTGGGATCGTACCTGAAGATGGGCTACCTACATATCCTTTGTTTTGGAAAAGGAATCAGAACCCACATAGTTCGAGTAAGGGAGTATGATGTTTATGCATGATTGATGTCTCAAAGAATGATGTTATGATTACTTTTACACACTAAGCTCACGTGAGTCATGCTCGGTGTGAGAAACAAGAGGTATTGGTGAAACCATACAATTGTGCCATGAAAGATGCAATGATGTGGGGATTATTTGTGTATGACTTCCCAAATAGATGAGGAATAAGATTTACTTCAGGGAATAAATCCAGGAACAGGGTCCATAAAGGTATATGTGCTTCATGGAGATTTGGATACTCTAATCTTGGGGCTTACTCCTAAAGAAGATGCCAAAATTAGGAGGGGACTTATGATTGGGTTTTACTCCTTCGAAGGAATACCAGATCAAAAGGAAAATAAGACTGGTTAAGAGAGATTAAGGTTGGGTCTTACTCCTGAGAAGAAGGCCCAGGTTAAGGGACTTAGGGCTTACTCATGAAGAGGATGCCCATATTTGAGACTGGCGCTTACTCCTGAAAAGGAAGCCCAGGTTATGAGAATTATGGTTGGGGATTACTCCTAAGGAGGATGCCCATATTTGGGAATTTTATGATTGGGGCTTAGTCTTGAAAAGGATTCCCAAATTAGGGGACTTGGGGATTACTCCTGAAATGAATTCCCAGATTTGGAAGGACTTGGGTCTTACTCCTAAAGATGATGCCCAAAATTATTGGGAATTATAACTGGGACTTACTCTTGAAAAGGATGCCCAAGTTAAAGATTATCTCATCTTTAAATGATGAGTTTTAATGAATGAACTCTCTAACCTTATGGATGTAAATATGTATAAATCACTAGGCTTTGAGAGATATTCCATAGAATTCCTTTTAGATAAGAAATTAAATCAAGAAAACATTCCATAAATGGCTTTGAAGAGTATCTTGAAGACTGAATCTTGAATAGGAGATGTGGAATGGCATAGGAGGGGTGAAATGGGAAAGAAAGGCACCCAAAATGATTGGGGCGCGCAAGTCCTGGTAGGCACGTAGGTACTGCATGGGTGCACAAGTCCCTGGGCGCAAAGGTATACCTACGCGGCACATGGGTACTTGCGCGATTGTTAACCAGTAGAGTAATACTTGGGCGATCCTTGCCCAAAGCCTTTAGAATTATCCTGGGGTACTTTCAGAAGAGGGGTGCGCAAGTTTTAATAAATAGATAAGGAGGCGCACAAGTATGTTTATTTCCCTTAAGGGTAAAACACTTTAGGCGCGCAAGTGTTAGTGATTTCTAACACCTAGACCTTATTCCTCTTGTGTAGACCTTCATTCTAGGTAAAGAATTACCCTAGAATTTTTTGGAAGACATGAAGAAGAGACTTGGGCATTCAGAGCTCTGTATCTGAATTCTGGAAAATTACTCTCTAAATGGGGGGCCCACCGGGGGTATTTATAGGTAGGAGAAGACCCCGGGTGGTTATCACTTAGGGCGCCCAAGTCACATGTGCGCCCATTAGGCGGTGCACACGTATACTAGAGTGACAATAAGGGAACATGTGCGACCCCAGGCCCTTTGACTCCTTTTTCATTCTTTTGTCGATTTTTGATGTTTTCTTCAAAGGATGAATCACTTTGTGCTAAGTCATTTCCCTTTCCATTATTTTAGGCAATGTGACAAAAAGGAGTGTCAATAGTGGAATTTTCACAAATTCTCAAAGACTTTCTACAGAAAGTCACAAACCACCTACCTTGATGTTAGGAGATCAATATACTCGAACCAAGGGGCTTGAATCGCCTTAGAACGTTAAAGATCTACAAAACGTCTAAAACCTTAAACCCATGATAACTTGGAAAAGATATGGAATTGGAAAATGAAGATTTAGAAGAAGGAAGAGATTATCGTTACGGTTCCTACGCAATCGATGGTGGTAGATTCGGAGAACATACGGAGGCTTGGGGGCTCGTAGTAGGTATGGCGTTGTATGGTTTCTCTCGACCGAACGGAACCTAGAAGAAGACGCTCCTGGGGGTTAGACGTGACCCCTGTCTGTTTAATGAAAACAAACAAAGTACACGGTGTGTACTTTTGGAGTACACTGCGTGTACTTATTTTTTCCATACTCTTCTTTAGGTGGCCTCCGTATCACCCCACATGACTGTGTTAATGGCCATGACTTGGACAGTACATGGCCTCCTACGACAATGAATTGCACAAAGTGCACTCATAAAGTACATGGAGTGTACTTCAAAAATTTCCAAAAACTCCTCTTTTCTCAAAAACTCTAGAAAAAGGAAAAGCATGCATGAAAATAAGGTCCTAGTTCTTATAAACGTCCCCCCCCCCCCCTAAAGAAATTCCTCCTCAAATTTCCCTAGCGAGGCATAGAAGAAGAAACCCCGAACAGCTCCAGCCACTACGATGGTACATAGGCCTCCCTCTCCCAAGTCTCATCCTATACTCGCTTGTTCTGTCATAGTACCCATACCAGAGAAACTGACCAGCCACAGAGAACCTTTGTACTGTGATCAATAATTCGGATAGGATTCTCCTCAAACGATGCATCTTCCTCGTGCTCAACCTCCTCAGGTTGAAAGGCATGAGACGGGTCTAAAACGTAACATCGGAGCTGAGAAATGTATAAGACGTCATGCATAGTCCGATACCTCTGAGGTAACTTCAACCGATAGGCAACAGGGTCAACTCTCTCCAACACCTAAAATAGCTAGACGTACCTCGGTGAAAGCTTACCCTGTCTCCTAAACCTCCTGTGCCCCAACCTCAGCGTGACATGCAGGAAAACCTGATCCCGACCTCAAACTCCAGAGGTCGTCTCCGATGATCAGCATAAGACTTCTATTAAGACTGAAAAATAGCCCTCCTCTTCCGAATATACTCTATCTGCACTATGGTCTCCTAAACAAGACGAGGTCCCAACAAAGATACCTCTCCTGCCTCCAGCCAACATAAGGGAGATCGGCATGGCCTACCATAAAAAGCCTCATAAGGTTCAATATGAATAGTTTCTTCAAAACTATTATTGTGGGAGAACTCCACAATAGGTATATGCTTCTCCCAAGAACCTTCAATTTCCAGAATGCTAGCTCAGAGCATATCTTCAAGCACCTGAATCGTACTCTCAGACTGGACATTTGTCTGAGGATGGTATGATGTACTCAAAAGTACCTATGTACCCAAAGCCTTCGGAAGCCCCTACCAGACCTGAGAAGTAAAACGTGGATCCCTGTCTGAAACGATAGAGTGTGGAACTCCATGCAGACGCACAATCTCATGGATATACAACTGCCCCAGCTCGTCAACACTGAAGGTATCTTTGATTGGAAAGAAGTGAGAAACCTTCATAAGCCTGTCAATGACAACCCAAATATCATCATTCACTCGAGGCAACCTCATAAAACTGGTCACGAAGTCCATCGTGACATAGTTCCACTTCCACTCTGGAATGGGTAGCTGTTATAAAAGCCCTACTGGTTGCTGATGCTCCTC
Source organism: Viscum album (assembly GCA_963277665.1). NCBI lineage: Eukaryota > Viridiplantae > Streptophyta > Magnoliopsida > Santalales > Viscaceae > Viscum > Viscum album. The sequence goes on from OY728140.1 coordinate 478,507,090, forward strand.
TTTCACTTGCTGACAAGTGGAACACCTCATGACAAAACGAGCAACATATCTCTTCATACCTGGCGGCCAATACTGGTGGTGTAGATCACGATACATCTTCTTGACACCAGGATGAACTTCCCAAAATGAGGAATGAAATCATGCATCATCTCCTCAGGTATGTCTACAGGAACCCATACGCATCCCTAGAAATGCAAGATCTCATCCTTGCATACTGTCCATCCTGGAATAGGGTCCTCTCCTGCCACGCTCTCCCATAAGACTAGGCCTTCAGAATATGATAGCTACCTCATTCTAACTCGATCAAGAAGCATAGTGGTAATAGCTACAGAAGAATGAAACGTTTTCCCATGTCTGTCGTGAACCTCCAGAAGCATCTCAGAGAATAGATCCATAAGCTTCCACTCACTAATAGCCTCTTGAACTACCTGTAACTAAGTCCTCCTGCACAACGCATCATCCACTGCATTTCTCTTTCCCGGCCTATAGTCAAGCTCAATTTCAAAGGACTGTAGGTACTCAACCCACCTGTGTTGTCTCAAATTCTGATCACGCTGAGTGAGGATGTACTTGAGACTCTTATGGTCGGTGAAAACCACAATTTTCTCTCCCAAAAGATAATGTCTCCAACAGCGCAAGCCATGAACAATAGCTGCCAACTCCAGATCGTGTGTCGGGTAGTTCCTCTCATGTGGCCTCAACTGTTGAGACCTGTATGCAACTACCCCATCTCCCTTCATAAGCACAGCTCCCATCCCTATATATGAAGCAACACAGTAAACTGTGTAGCTCTTTCCCAGCTCTATAAATACTAGTATCGGTGCTGATGTCTACCTCCCTTTCTGCTCCTAAAAGGCTGACTCACAAGAATCTGACCTTAAGAACTTCGCACCCTTCTTGGTCAGACCCATTAGGGGTGCTGCTAAGTGTGAAATATCTTGTATGAAGCGTCTTTAGTATCCAGCCATCCCCAGAAAACCTTGTACCTCAAAGATGTTCTTCGGCTTCTCCCAAGAAACTACTTCTTTCACTTTCTCCGAGTCCACTACTACTCTTGTATCTGAAATAACGTGGCCCAAGAAGTGAATCTGATCCATCCAAAAGTGGAATTTTGAAATCTTAGCATATAACTGATACTCCCTCAGTGTACTCAAAATGATCTCAAGATGGGTAGCATGGTCGTGTCGAGTGTGAGAGTACACCAAGATATCATCCAAAAAGACCACCATGAAAGAGTCTAAGTATGGATGGAACAATGGATTCATCAGTGACATGAAAACTGCAGGCGCGTTCGTGAGGTTAAACGGCATAACCATATACTCATATAGACCATACCTGCTCTGAAAAGCTGTAAGAGGTATATCAGATGGTCTAACGCGCAACTAATGATAACCGAACCTCAAATAGATCTTCGAGAACACCCAGGCTCCTCAAAGATGATCAAAGAGGTCATTAATCCTATGCAATGGATATCAGTTCTTGAATTTCAACTGGTTCAGCTTTTGATAATCCACACTAAGCCTAAGGGTGTCTCCTGCCTTTTTCGCAAACAGGACATGTGAACCCTAAGGAGAAGTATTGGGTCGGATGAAGCCCTTTGTCTACAACTCCTCCAACTACTTCTTCAGCTCCTGTAACTCAGGTGTATCCATCCTATAAGGAGGAATAGACATTAGTGTTGCTCCTGGCATGAGATCAATAGAAATGTCCGCCTCACGCTCTGGAGGAAAATATGAAAATTCCTTTAGAATGACATCCCTGAAATGATCCTCCACTAGAGGAAGGTATAACTGTGAAGTCCCCGGGTCATCCAGATACAGACTTGAAATCTGAGTAGTAACTCCACCTAGACCATGATGCTTGTGTCCTTCTCTACTCTCTTGGACATCCCACTCACCTCGATGAAGAAAATATTCACCCTCTAGTGATATGAAACTCACCATGCGGCGATAAAAGTCGACGAATTCCTGGAAGGGAACTATCCATTCCATTCCGAGAATGACATCATAACCTGTCATCTGTAGGACATAGAGGCCCCATAAGAAGTGACACTCCACAACCTCAAGAGCGAACTCTCTACACTGACGCACACTATCCAGTCTAGTCCTTAACAACGTGTCTAGAGTCAATGTATTAGTAGAGGAGAATATGCAGATCCTAAGGCTCTCCAAAATAGAAATAGAGATAATGCTATGAGAATCCACTGTATAGAAAAGAGAATAAGATAAAACTGAGGCTACTAAGATCGTACCTCGAACTGTAGAGGGTCCGGAATCCTGCTTCTGATGGGTCTGATCCACTGCAAAATCCTAACCAGTACCACGACCCTGGGGTCCTGCCCGACCGTTCTGAGTTGATCCACCCTATTTTCGCTGAATGACCGGTGACTGACCACCACAGCCTCAACCTCCACCTCAGCCCGAACGTCCAGAAGAACTGTAGTTCCCAGACTGGTGAGAAACTGGTGGTGTTTCTCCTGAATGAGGAGTCATGGATGAACCCCTGTCACCAGCTGCTGGTGTGAAAACCTGACAAAAGTGTTGAAGGTAACCCATCTTGCCGCAAGATTGGCACTCTACTGGGTCTTTTTGGCACTATGGCCTCTTATTCCCAGCCCTTCCACACTAGTTTCATACCACTTGGCTACCTGAAGATGTGTCTCACTGCCTCGGATCACTGCGTGTAGACTCCATACGGTGCTTCCTGCTGTCATCTGGTGAAGCACTAACTCAAGAAGCAGAACTGCCCTCGCTCTTATCTATGGAATCTATCATATTGCACTCCACAATCAGTTCCTAGTTGACGATGGAAGCGATGGATGTCAGCCTGAAGATATTCACCTATGAGAAGATCTCCAGTGTAAGACAATCCTTAAACTTCCTTGTCAAGAACAACCCATCCCCGCCCTGGAGGGGTGTGAAACGCTGAAGCTCGGTGACACGAGAGGAATACTCCATGAAAGAAAGATTACCCTGCTCTAGGATCATGAACTCCCAGGATCGGTCAGCCCTCAGGGTCTCCGGATAGAAGTAGTCATAAAAGACACACTAAAACACCTCCCACACCATAACCTGCTGATGACCTTCCTGTAAGATCATGTCCCACCACCTCTTGGTGGAGTATCTTAGAATGTAGGTAGCGAGATTAACACGCCTTTCTGGAGACATCTCTGGATGATCAAATATCTTCATCATGGATTCTAGCCATGACTTTGTAGCATGAGGTCCTCCTTCCCCTGAGAAGGTGGGAGGATGCTGCTACTAGAAAGCCCGCGTCAAATCCTCTATAGTCGAGGCAGGAGGTGGTGATCCCTGGTAGGTCTGAATAATCCTTAGAAAGCCTTCCCTAAACTGCGCATCGACACCTGTAACCGGTATCACTGTTGGTGCTATGGTTGGTGGAACAGGGGATCTGTGGGAAGTCCCTGATCATCCATATCTGGTGTCTGATCACCGCTTAGAAACTGGCGTGCAACAGGAGGACTTCTCGGTGCCATGACTCTGCTTGGTCAAAAGCACACCTTAGATCAAAATTATCAAGGACTGAAAACATGGAGCATACAAAGGGAATAGGGGAAAGAATTCAATCAAAATTTATAAAACATGACTACACGACGTGTATAAAGACTACATGGCGTGTTCCCTTAAGTCATTTACATGGGCGTGTACTTTTTCCCAAACTGGTCGTGTGACACCCCAAACACACGACCTGTTATCCTAACACACGGTGTGTACCTGAATCCTCCTCCCATGTCTGAGTCCTTCTACACAGTTAAGCCACATGGTTCTCCTAAGACAAAACTACACGGCATGTTCCAGGAGGACACAACATGTATGAGAAAGGATGACACCGACCCCTGTTGTTCATGACATGGTCGGGTACCTGGGTCAGACTACATGGTGTGTTCAAGGTTGACACAACGTGTATAATAAAAGACTCCACTGACCCGTGTCATTAGCTACACGGTCGTACTCCTAGGATAACACTACACGGCGTGCACAACTGGTACATGGCATATAACCACAAGGTTTTTCCTTATCCTATGTCTTCACCCACACAGCCTGTGACACGGTTAGAGAATGAAAGATGTGTACATAAATTACACAGAATGTACTTAAGAAAAACTATTTCTTTCCGAACAGAAGAACACAAGACATGTAGTCAAAACTACAGGCATGTATTCTGGGTTTTTCCAGACAGTTTGTCTTAGAAACTACTTCGGAGCCCATAAAACACTGTAACAAACACTGAAAGTGAAAACTTCCGATCTGTGGGGGACCATACTACCCGTGAATCAAATCGTGGCATCTTTAACAAGTTACAAACAAGGTAAACAAGCCAATAAACCACCAAATTCTAGTCCATGCGGGCCCATAACAGCTCAAGAACCAAAATCTGGCGTTCATTCAGGTAAAACCATACACAATCAATGCTCTAACAAGAATTAGATATTTTTATCAAGCATCTATCACAACAGTATGCATATTATAAACAACATCTATCATAACAACATGCAATTGCTAAGGCATCATATATGACATGGCAAGAATGCATGACATGTGATTTCTAGAAGGTGCATATATGATGCATGAGATGGAATACCCTCATCTCATCGGGTTGCGATAGAAATAGAACCTCAATAACATCAATGGTAACAACACAAAACATGTGAATCACTAAATGTGAAATAAAATCAACTATAATAATTGAAAAACCAGAAAAATTACAATTAAACGAGGTAGATTGGCTTTTCCCTGTACATGAGTTAGATACTCCCAGGCACAACTTATTACCAAGTACCCATTCCATCCTATCCCTAGATAAATTCTCCAAATAATAAGTCAAGTGAAAAGAATCCCTTTGATACCACTTTGTAACATCCCGGTTTCGGAAGCCACCTAGAGGCACCCCGTACCTAGTTGGCCACATGGCCTCAAGCGCATTCCCCCAAATGTTGGAGGCTTCCGACTAGCAGCGAGGTCCTTGGGTGTGATAGTGGGGAAACAATGCCCTCATTGGAATAGTACACAATGAAAGTACACAAATACATACAATAGAAGAAGAAGTAAGTACTAAACAACAGTAAACAACCGAAAACAGATAAATAAACAACTGAAGAAAAATATATATAAATGATGCATGATACATATATGCCTAGGAAAGTAGCCAAACAAGTCACAATGATAGAGTAAAATAGTGCTAAACCAAATTTTAAAATAAAGTAGATAAACTCCTCAGCATCGCAGGCCATGGCTTGGTCCCATTCTCTCTAGCTCCACAACAGTCAAGAACCTGAAGTCAAAGGGCACTTTCCCTTATCTATACCTGCAACAATATAATCTGTTTGGGCCCAAAATCATGACCCAAATAGGGTGTGAGGCAAAATCCCAATAGGAAACCACCCGAAGATCTGTCCCTAACAGTCAGTGAATATATGGCAGGTAAAAGTACATAAATCAGTAAACAGGAAAGTACTCAGTATCAAAAAAATCATTAGTTTCTAGCATAAAATTTACAAATAAGTAAGCAGCCACTCAAGCAAGTATAACAAATAGGTAACCCTCTACGTAGTTCTCACAGACTAACCCCTATGGTTCAACCTAAAAGCCCTACAAACCCTCTGGGAATCACACACAGTCTCACCCCTCTGGTTTAGCTGAAGAATAGACTCTCTGGGGAAGCACTCATCGTCAATTCCCCCTATAGTCTCATATCATACTACAGGTGATTTGGGGAAGCACTCAACATATCATTCCCCCGGTGGCCCAAATCGAGAAACTACAGACACTCTGAGGAAGAACTCAACATCAATTCCCCCTACGGTCTCGCATCGTATTATAAAGACACTCTGGAGATTCCCTTCTATCCATTCTCCATATGGTCTACTACACTAGGTTCTGACAGCCCTATGTAAAGTCAGCAAGTATCGCATCGCCTGACGGACAAGGTAACTTCAAGAACTACTTGGTCAGCATTCTATAGCATCTCCGTATGGAAGATAAACAGTCACACCATCCTATAATATTAGGCATGGAACTGGCAATAGCCTAATAGGAAAAACTAGACCAAATGGTCATTAATAGGAAAAATATGCAAGGGAAAAACATCCAAATCACAGTAAAATTACCCTATCGAGAAACAATAACCTCTACTCAGGAATACAAGAAAAGCAGGCAAACAACAATGGAAAAACAGGAAACACGCAATACACCTTTCAATGGTATTGGTGGAATTTGCACAAATACTCAAAGACTTTCAACAGAAAGGCCCAAACCACCTACCTAGATGTTAGGAGATCAATATACTTGAACCATGAGGCTTGAATCGCCTTAGAAAATCGAAGATATACAAAAACATCTAAAATTTTCAACCCATGATAACATGGAAAAGAAAATAAATTGGAAAACGATACTCTAGGATAACAAAGAGCTTACCACTGTGGTTCCAACGCAATCGATGGCAATCGATTTGGAGAATATAGGAAGGCTCGGGGGCTTGGAGAAGTTTCGGCGCTGTAAGGTTTCTCTCATTCAAAAGGAACCTAGAAGAAGACACTCCTGGGGGTGAGACGCGACCCCGGTCCGTTTAATGACAAAAAACAAAGTACATGGATTGTACTTTTAGAGTACACGGTGTGTACTTACTGTTTCTGTACTATACATTATGCAGCCTCCACGTCACCCCACACGACCATGTGTGTGGCCAGGACACGGCTAGTACCCATCCTCCTGCGGTAATGAAGTACACGGCATGTACTCATAAAATACACGGCGTGTACTTTAATTTTTTTTAAGAAACTCCCCTTTTCTAAAAAACTCCAAAAAAAGGAATAACATACCTGAAAAGAAGGTCCGGATTCTTAGAGAGGTGGTTTCCTTTTATAATTGAGGAATAGTGGATTTTTTGTAAATACTAAAAACTAATCAATAATTGGACATCGCCCTCAATGAAAGTTCCTAAAAATTTGATAAATATTTTTTGGGATGGAATAAAAGGTCAATAAACAACTCCAACACTAAAAAAGTAACATTTTTTAAACATTTTATTCTATTTACCTCAATGGTTACTTTTACCATTTTAGTTTTCACCATGATAACTAGTGTTTTAACCCAGTTAATTAAACATTTAAGACTAAAATAAAATGAGGATTATTATATAATGTAACCCAACAAGTTATTAATATTAAATCCAATTTATCAAATAAAAATTCCATTTGTATGGAAAATTAATTCTAACACGAGCGCATGTAACACAAAAAACCATTTTTAACTTTAACCCTAGTAATTAATTTTGTAATTCCAATACTATTAATTATTAATATTAATTAAGTTAACCTTATTAAAAAATATTAATTATTTTTATACCAAATATGGAACAAATTTTATAAAATTCAATTCATGAAAGTGTAAAATTTTAATTAAATAACAAACCCACAAAACGTGTCAAAAAATAGTTTTCTGAGAAATGTGTTTTCAAGAATAAGATGATCATACATTACAAATACGACTAGTGATCATAATTATATGGATTTCAAGTCATATATTTTAATATATATAGTCAATAAATTTTATTTAAATATTTTCTACTTAGCGGTTATTTTAAATAATTAAAATAGATAAAAAGTGTGCACATAAAAATAGTTTTCAAAGAAAATTTGTTTTAAGAATAAAAATAAAATTAAATAAAAATATGGTATAAATATAGATAAAATTTAATTAATTATATTAAATATAAATAAATTATATTTATTTTAAATTTATGTAAATTTTAAATAATAATGGGACTTTTAAATTAATTAATATATTGAAAAGAAATTACACTTTTAGAAAAATTGTTTTCCACCATTCACTGGAAAATGACTCTTTTTAGAAAAATTAAAAAATTCCCTCTATTTAATTTTGACATGATGATTGAAAAAATGATTTTCATTTTGATTAATTCAATTTCTAAAATTAAAAGAAATTAATTATATTATTTTTCTCACATAAAGTTATAAAAGCTTTTTTTATGAAATGTTTTTGAAGTATATAAAGACTTTTCTAAAAATTGAGAGCTCATATACCACTATATTTAATTTATATGAAATATTTCTACATAATTTTAAAATATTTTTTGTTCCAATAAATACTGCTAATTTTAATGGTCGGGTCATAATAGGGATGTTTTAATAGTATATTGATGTTTGTTTATGCACGATGTTTCGTGTCGTATATGAAATAAAACATAGTGTCCATCTTACAAAATTAGGTATTTACTTTCTTCCCACCTTTAATAAACTGCATATTAATAATTTAATTCTACACTAAGAAAAACAAGGGTAATAAATTTGAAAATTTCTATACGGAAAACCCACATTGTAGGAGGGGTAATAAAACTTACTCTTAAAAATAGAGAAAAAAATGAAGGTTACTTAGAACAACAACAAAAAATGTGCTTAAAAATTGGAGAAAATTAATCGAAAGTGAAAATATTGAAATTTAAAAGAATATTAAATCCAAATAAATAATATTCGGTGAGTGTGAACATGGTCAGAAGAAAGTTAACAACCATAAAACCAAAAATATATGATGGGTTAAAATACCATTGATTCAACAGATGTGAAGGTAATAGGAAAACAATTTTTTCAAAATGAATTTCCTATAGTTGAGGAATTTATTTACAATTTATAATAAGAACATAAATAAATATACATAATTAACCCATATAGTTAATCCTTTTATCAATTTCCACTATAATCACATCTATTGTTTCAAAAAATGAGTATCTGAGAAGAATTTTTTTATACCTAAATTACTAAAATAAAATTCTAACAGATCACATGACTCCACAAAATGATATGAATATATTTTCCCTAACCTTACACATTAACTAAAGAAAAAAAAAATTAGCATAAGGTTGTATAATTTCTAAAATTAATATATCGTCATTACAATCTCCAAATCTAATGTTCAACTAAAATCATTTAATAAATAAATAACCCTATATCTCAAATAACATGAAAATTCAAAACTTTAGTTGTTTTCTTGCAAAATAACATTTCCTTTTAAGTCATATTTTATACATAAGTGTTACATATACCTCATCCCAATAAAATTTCTCCCAAAAAGTTATTATTTACCTGAAAATCTCATCACACAAAACCTCAAAAAGGGGTGTCTAAGACATTGAAGTTATGATAAAACATAAGATCATAAATCCATTATAGTATCCATAACACTTGAGTTAATCTATGATAATGAAATATATGGTTCCAAAAAATTGGAAAATCCTTATATGTTTAATGATTAATATATATAATATACCATTTATAAAAATACTTCAACATTATAATTATTGACTCTCAATGAATAAATACTTCGACACTTTTAATTCAACATAAGTCTTTCCTTGGTCAAGGATTTAACATTTAAAAGAGGTAATTGACTTAGATAATTCCTATTTTCCCCAAAATCTAGAAAATGAGATATATATAGATATCTTGGATGAATTTTATATTTATTTATTGAACTCCTCACTTTTCCTTGACAATTCATTGCTCCATTCCCATATTTTCCATATATAAAACAATTTCTTTTTCCTTTGAGAAATTATCATGGTTTTCACTTTCCACATTTCAGAAAATAATGAAATTGACCCCTCATTCCTCCATGGTATGAACCACTCGAGGTATTAGTGGATCTATCAATCTCTTCTTTGGTTACTTTAGTAGTTGGTAAATGTGTGGGTTGTTAATCGTATATTGGGAAAACTGATTAGGCATAATCATGATATCTATTACTTCAATCATCATCAAATTTGGTTTCAAATAATAACTACATTCTCCATCATATTCAACGTTAACAATATTACTTTGGGTTACATCCATTGACTACAACCAAAATGCATAGTGTGAGAAAACTTATCACAGTGGAAAGCCATATAAACTTTTATAGGATGTCTAAATATTTGAACCTTCTTTTGAATCTAAGGCACATTAGGATTAACCTATGTAATTAATTTTCATCATCTATTCAAATCCTTCATAATGGTTTATAATTAAAATCTCAATTAACCCAATCATATCCCCTAAGAGAGTCAAACCATGTCTAAAGTAACACCCTTTTTTGTGCACCAGGTGATGTCAAGTCGAAGTCCAATTCTCCCTTTTATGATTTATTACCCCTATGTAAAATGATTCTAGTTCCAAATAAACATTTATTATTTTTAAAGGGATGTATTTCAAGGATAACCATATAAGATCCACCTTTCCAATACATTAGTATGTTGTCCTATAGTTAGACATGCCAAAAAAAGTCATCACATGGTTATGTTCCCTAATATATGTTTTCCTAAATCTAGTTCTCAATGTTTATAATAAACATAATCTAATACCAACTATAAATTCCCCGTCCATAGTATCCTAGATTTGGTGGTGACTATATTACATTGGTTCTTGATAAAACTGATCATATCCCAATGGACTGAATAGTTTAGAAATATTAAAAAATGTGAAAATAATTGATTTTCATACTACATTTTAAATATTAAAATAAAAAATAGTATTTTTTTTGAGAATACCATTATTCCATATTTTCTATACCTATATATAAATAATAATACACTTGCATCCATCCTATGGAATGGAAACATAAGAAATGGGTGACATCAGGTGCTAAGTGAAGGTTACATATTGTGGAATCTATCATGAGTCGGTATGGAATAATCAATATCGAAATGTAAATAACTAAAGGCACATGTCATTTAAAAAAACATGAATTTCCAAATTAGATAATATATAATTAATATATATAGTTAGATAACTAAAAATATGTGTTATTTATTCAATAATAGGGACAAAAAATGAATCCATCGATAATATAAATGCAACAAGCATATGGATAATAATAAATTAAATATCAATGAATTAAATTCCTAATATTTGACATCATGATATCTTAAATCATGATATATATACCATCCAAACCGTTCACCATGATAGTTTAAACTATGGGTAAAGAAATATTTAATGTGAGATTATTGATTGTTCTCATTAGACAGATCGATGCATTAAGGGGATATATAATTATGGGTCCCACATGTAACTCCATGTCCAATTCATTTCTTATATATCAAATGATCAATTTAATATAGGAATAAAATTCCATATCATCAAATATCAGTATTGAGTAAAGAATAATAATTATCATTTATTCCTTATTCAATCAAAAATAATTCCAAATAAAACATCATATAAATGTTATATGGTTTAGAAAATAATAATATCCATTTTAAAAATAATTTGGGTACTTAAGGGAAATGTACTATTTAATGGTCATAATAAATTAAATGTTTCAATATAATGTTATTGAATACATAATTAATAAATAAAGGTAATGTTGAAACTTTCCTTGGTAAAACTAAAAACCCATCAAGATAAAGGTTAAAGAGGTTATCATTACAACATATCCCTAATTGACTATAAGTAAAATAAAGGGTTGTTATTGACGATTTTTGGGAATGTATTTTCTCAACAATACTTTATAATTTATAATGATTTTTATTTCTACAAATACACTTTTTTTAATTAAGTTTTTTTTAGTGAGTTCTATAGGAATTTATATTTTGTTTTAAGGAATTTAGCTTTTTGTTATAAACCTTATCTTATGATGAGAAGTGAAATGCTTGCGTATGGTATCAACACTAAGTTATGCTAAAACAATTTTTGTTTGGATCAATATCCTTACATTCAGAGAATATTCAGACGTATAGATCAAAATCTCTACGTTAGAGTCCAGATTTACTATTCATATCACATGTATGGAAATATTGAACAAATGGTTAATCAATGCTATGTTTGGGATTTTATGCGGATAAAGATAAAAGTATGGATTGTCATCCCTACACTACATTGCTTCTCTACTATAACACCCCAGGTAAATAAAGAATATGAAATTTTCATATTTATCCATATTTGTGAATAAAATATTAATATGACTTTAAAGGGGATGCTATGCTTGATGGCGTACCCAACATGCAACAACGAGTTTCTTGGGAATCTTACGTTGCACTCTAATAATAAAATAATATTATTTTAAATGGTAGTTAACATGTAGCCATTTTATTGGCGGGAATGGATAGAAATAACTAAAATATTATTATATATGTTTTTAAATGTTTTTACATTTATCTAATAAAAGATAAAGGCTTAAAATACGGAAAGAATTCAATTTTAGGCGTATATGCCCTACTTTTCACTAAAGGTTAACTTATCGCCTTTTGATGGAGAACCGTCATTAAATATAGTTTTTTTCACTCTTATACATTCTATTGGACCAAATAAAACTCTTCTTTAGAATCGGGTCATCAAAATTTACTTTGTGTAAATTTTTGGTATCTTTCCGATAAAGTTCATTTTTTAATGAATAGTGTAAAATGTTGTATTTTAATTCAAAACCTCTTTTTGATCTAATTTATTTATATTATTATATTATCTTTTGAATTTGTTTTAAAGTGAAATTATAATATATTTTTACCATTAAATCCAATAGTGGTTTTTGGAATCAATTTCACTTTGAAATCAGACTTAAACTAGTGTCAATCTTTTGATACATATTGTTTCATAAAAACACGCTATTTGCTCTGACAACGGGAATTAATTATTAAATTAATTAATGTGACTTATATGTTTTGAATTTTTTAAAATAGACTTCATTTTTGAATTCGGAATATCAAATATAGATTAGGGTGAATTTTTGGGATTTTTCTGAAAAACTTCAATTTTTGATGAATAGTGAAACCACTAAGTGGTAATTATAAAAACTGATTTTTAGTTTAAATTAAATTTTACCACTTCTGTGTTTTTAATTTCAAAAATCCGACATACATGGTTGTCATTAAGAAGTAAAATGTGGTTCAATGAGATTAAAATAATTTTTCTGGTGAATAGTAACTTTTAAGTTCTTAATCGCGATTAGAGGTAATTACTGTAGTTTAAGGTAAAAATAATGTTTTAATAATATGAAATTAACTTGAAACATGTCCTAACCTCATTGGATGTGTCATGGAAGACCAAGAAACCCCATGGGTCAACTTGGGGACCCCATGAAGCTACTTTGGTTGGAAAATGACATTAATATCTTTTTATTTAAAGTTAAAGTAAAAATGAGACAAACATGAAATGTTTTACTAAAAAAATATTTACATGGGGTTATACAAATCATATTTCTGAATATAAATATTAATTGGAAATCTAAAACTATTTCCTACATCATAGTATTTTTTTTATAATTTTTAGACATTAAATAAATTAAATTATTTAGGACATCATAATGATGCAGCGATGACCTCATTATTTAACGATTTAAATAAAATCGAAAGATAATGTAATATATAAGACCTAAAAATGTTCAAAACCTATTGGATGAGTGGATTTAGAACCCTTATCACCTTAGCCTATAATTATATCAATGTGGGACCTCTTAAATCCGAATATCATTTTAAAATAAGGTGACTTTTCTTTACTTTCCAAGAGTGCCCCTCCTCTCCTCTTATAAAAGGCCCCCACCTCTACCTTCTTACCCACACTCCCAAAGCCTTTGTCTCGGCCAACCCCTGCCCATTTTGTCTCTCCACTTCCCTCTCTTACTCCTTGTAGCCTCAATTTGGGCATAAGTCTTCCCAAGGAATCCTTTGAGCTCAAACCAAAGGGAGTTACCCTATTTTAAGGTAATGTCTTCATTTGAGTCCTTTTGTTTTATTTTTCTTATCCAACCCCCTAAACTCTTTTTATTAATTTATTTTCTAACAACTCCAGTATAATAAATATACTATGATGTTTTTATAAGAATTATTTGAGCTACACTTGCACACACCTACATCTAATGGTTAAAGAACATACTGTTTCCGTGGATGGCGAATTTCGGCCTCCCGAAATGATGATTGTTCAACATTCTTTTAACACCTTAAAAGGTGGCCATTAAGATGACACTATATTAATATATGATATATAATATGTTTATGTTTTCCTTAATCTTCTGTATTTTTCATTTTGTGCGTGCCTTTATGGTTTCCATTATGGGTAAACGCGATATCTTCATTTAAGGAAGTGCGGACTACCGCCCCCTCAAAGTGATGTGATTCGTTAATGACATACATTGGACGTATAAAGGATGGATTTAATGTTATTATATATTATTTTATACTGGAATTATAATATACCTCTATATCATTACTATTTATTTCCATTAAAATATGAGATAGAAATGAAAGTAGCGTTCATGCGTACGTACAACTTACCGTCTCCATGAACGGTGCATTTCATTTCTTATCCCCAAATTTAATGTACTATTATAAGTACATGTATATAATGGATATTTATGATTAATGGTACATCTAAATGATGAATATAATTCTTTAATTAAAATATGCATACCTCTCATTTAGTTTTAATTCCATTAATATGACAAAGAAATGGAAGTAGCGTTCATGCGTACGTACGGCTTACCGTCTCCATGAACGGTGCATTTCATTTCTTACCTCTAAATGATTATGTGATATTATAAATACATGTATATTCTAGATATATATTATATATATGATATCAAAATCAGGAATGTCATTCTGGATATAAAGATCCTTTGACCACATGAACAACATGTAATTGTAAGAAGTCCACTTTCGACTTAAGAACCAAATATCGACAAAACAAACATTATTAACATAAATGATTACATAATGTTTATAACATGGAAATAAGTGATATAAAAGGAATAATGAACTTGAAAAAGTTTTTTAAGAGAAAATAACTCAAGTTTATTATTCAGGACGTTAAATAACGATCGAGTCAAGTCGGACCTGAGGTAAAGGATCCTACACCTCTCTTTCTTTTTAAGTACACTCTTTTTTGTCATTCCTTTTAAAGATCATATTTCTTGTTATTGGGATGTTATTTTATATTAATCTTACTGTAATTTTTATGTTCATATTATGAGAGACCCTATTCTCACTCATCAATCCAATTTTGGAAGTTTTAAGTGGCGCTGTTAGGTTGCCGAGTTTTCGTAAGGGATTTTTCATCTCACTTTTATTCCTGTGAGATTTATGCTACATTTGCCACAATTTCCTTTGAGTGGTGTATGTACTTCCCATTATTTTACTCATTGTTTAATATACTTTCATTTATGAGTATTTACATCAATGTTGTATTCTCCTTCTTTTACAGGGTGTATGTTTCGAAAGATACCCATATCGGTAAGGGAACCTTTCACCCTCCTCTTTTTAAAAGACTTATTTTGTTATGTCTTTTAATTCACATACTATTATGTTGGAATATGTTCTTATATATCCTTATTTATGTAAATTTTATGTCCAAGTGATGAGATCCCCTTTATCTCTCTCATCAACCCTTTTTGTAAAATTTTATGTGACGCCGATAGGCTGTCGAATTTTACCAAGGGAACTTCTTAACCCAATTTTGATTTCTTTGGGTTCAACATGTAGTTATTGAATATGTCATCCTTTGAATATGTGTGAATAACCTTTGATTGTTTTACACTTATTTTCCACTTATATTGGGTGTATTTTTATTTTTCACACATAATTATGAGATTTATTTATCCTTAATTTAAGAATACCTTCTTTATAATGGATTTCATCTCATTTTTCATTTCTTTTGAGACTTCATTGTTGTTATGCACCAATTCACTCTTATATGGTGTGTATACTGTCCTTTGACATATTATATCATGAATCCCTTTATTCTCATGATATAATAAATTTCTGATTAAATGTTATTCCGCTATTATTTGTATTCAAGAGTCTCTCATTTTGTTAAAAACTATTTAACACAAATATCATTTTAAATTTTTTAAAGATTTATTATTCTAAATCTTTATCTTTAATGTCCATGTTTTCAAAATGGTTTTTAGTATTTATTTATATGGATATTAATGTTTTAAAATTATAATTCCATTAAAATCTTCAAAGTGGTATGGGACACTTTGATTTAAAAATCTCTTTTAAATGGTTTTTGAAAATGGATTGATTTATTCAATATCTGGGAATTACTTATTGTGATTGAAAACGAAATGTTGTTATTTAAATTTTTATATTTTCAATATTTTATGTGTAATGATGGTACTTGTACATTTTACGGGTGGTTACGTGATAAACCATATGATGGGTGGTGCCGTGAATACCAGGACGGGTGGTTACGTTATAACCTCCAATGCATTGGGTATGGAAGTCGGCCGTATGGATATTCCATTAAATATGTATGGAAGATGGCCGAATGGGTATTCCATTAAGTGATATGTGTGGAAGTCAACCTTATGGTTATTCCACTTATGTATGTTTATGTCCTAAGTTACCTTTATATGTTATGTGATCTTTATATGAGTTTTATGGTAATCTTTTGGTTACAGAAGGGTAAGTAATGAACATTTATTCAGAGAAGAGTTTTCACTACTTAGAAAAGGTGAAAAGTATTACTTTGATAAAGTATACATGGTTTACTTGTTGTTTTTAAAAACTAACAGTTTTCATTCATTGTGTATCCCTTACTGAGATTTTTATGCTCATCCCATGTTTTTGAAATGTTTTTCACAGGTCTTAGCGTGGAATAGGGTCAAGTATGGGATCAATTGAAAGTCATGCTACCTAAAACATGGAACTAGACATGTTTCTTTTTAAGAGTTTTTATTTTATGGAAACTAAGTAGAAGATACTACTTTGTAATCTTTTGAGATGTAATAGTTATGTCCTAATTCTCTAAACCAATAAACCTGAAAAGATCCTCAATGTTAATTATTAATTTAATTCAATATTAAGTAAGGTTTAAGGATGGGTCCTTATAGTTGGTATCAGAGGTCGGTTTAGATAACTTTAGAGGTTAGGGTATTCTTTAAGCATAAGTGACATTACCATAATGGTTAGGATTTCAGAAAGAGTCCTAGTTTTAGATAAATTGAATGAGTAATTATATATTAGTGTTTATCTTCATCATTAGTACATGATGGTTTTGTTGATATACTCACACTGACATTTCTGTTTTTAGTGAATGGATGGATCAAGCAGGCACCAAAGAGACAACAGGTTTGAAGGAAACTGTGGTGGTTCTCAAATTAAGATTCTAGATAAAATGGGGGATTCAATGAGGAAACTCGTGGTTGTTCTAAACCAACTATCATGGAGTCATGATCAACCACATGAACCTTGGTATGTTCTGTAATGCATCATGTATGAGATGACCAATCGATGTGGAAGTTCAGGTAATAATTATAAAGGTAACCATTAGAGTTTATATGATCCTTACTTTTGAGGTAATTATGGGTTACTCTATGATATGATGGAAAATGAAAGGCATGAGATAAACTTGAGGTTAAAATATGTTATGATTTTTTTTGAAGATTTTATATCATTTTGGGGAATGTTTTAAGAGTTATATAGTTTTGGAAAAAGGACAACACGCAGACCGTGTGACAACCCGTTGCATCGGACCAAGCTGCGGGAATCGAACCCACAACCAAAGTGCGACTGGTATTTATTGCCTACCACTGGACTACGTGAAGTCCCTGGTTAGTTTGACTGATTCTTTTTAGTTATATGATTATATGAACTAAGAGAAAGTTGATTTTGGGTTATCTATGGAAATTTAATAACCTATCATGGAGGATATGTGATTAGGTTAATTACTTTTCAATAAAATACATTAAGAGCAACTGATGTTGTTTGGAGATAAATGTTATGATTTAACTTAGAAGACTATGTGACTAAATACTTCAAATATTTGGGTTTAAATATTATTTTGGTTTACTTTGAATAATTTTATGGACAAATTGTTTATCAAATAATCCCCTTTGAACTTTGGGTTTTGTTGGACATATTTTAGAGATTAAGAATAGATTTTCTTTTTATAAAGGGTTATCCTTTTCTGGATTATCTGATCTTGTACTAACATTTTTGGTTTTGGTTTTGGTTAAAGTCTAAATACATGGGAAGTATATCGTTCTCTATTGTGGATTAGGTGATTCTCTAGAAATTGATTATATTACTCTTAATGCGAACAAGTCTTCCTAAATACTCGTCTTTTGGAGAAAATATGAGTTTGATTTAGGAATCTAGTAAAAGTTTAAAGTCAACATGATAAGTGATTATGTTTCCTTATGAATAAATTCCTCAATAAAAATAACTTAAAAAAAATGTAGTCAATTAACTTTTCCTACTGGGGAATCGAATACCGTTTAACCCATCACAAGTTTGTGATTTTATTATAGTTAAGTTTCTCCTAAACATGTTTACTATCACTCTCCATCAGAACATGACCCTTTGTTTTTCCTCCATGTCCATATTTTCATACTTGGAATCCTAGTATGGGTTAACTTGGGTGACCTTTGTACTTATCTTTCTTTATTTTAAAGTGATTGTTTTACCGACTCTTGTTCTGATGTGGGACTTTCAAGGATATTTCCAAGCCCAATTTTAAAAATTACGAGGACGCAATTCCCAAAAGGGGGGAAGGATGTAACACCCCAGGTAAATAAACAATATGAAATTTTCATATTTATCCATATTTGTGAATAAAATATTAATATTACTTTAAATGGTACATTATGCTCGATGGTGTACCCAACACGCAACAATGAGTTTCTTGGGAATCTTACGTTGCACTCTAATAATAAAATAATAATATTTTAAATGGTAGCTAAAATGTAGCCGTTGTATTGGCGGGAATGGATAGAAATAACTAAAATATGATTATATATGTTTTTAAATGTTTTTACATTTATCCAATAAAAGATAAAGGCTTAAATATGGAAAGAATTCAATTTTAGGTGTATATGCCCTAGTTTTCACTAAAGGTTCACTTATCGCCTTATGATGGTGAACCGTCATTAAATATATTTTTGTTCACTCTTATACATTCTATTGGACTAAATAAAACTCTTCTTTAGAATTGGGACATCAAAATTTACTTTGTGTAAATTTTTGGTATCTTTTCAATAAAGTTCATTTTTTAATGAATAATGTAAAATGTTGTATTTTAATTCAAAACCTCTTTTTGATCTAATTTATTTATATGATTATATTATCTATTGAATTGGTTTTAAAGTGAAATTATAATATATTTTTACCATTAAATCCAATAGTGTTCGTTGAAATTAATTTCACTTTGAAATCAGACTTAAACCAGTGTCAATCTTTTGATACTTATTGTTTCATAAAAACACGCTATTTGCTCTGACAGTGGGAATTAATTATTAAATTAATTAATGTGACTTATATGTTTTGAATTTTTTAAAATAGACTTCATTTTTGAATTCGTAATATCAAATATATATTAGGGTGAATTTGTGTGATTTTTCTGAAAAACTTCAATTTTTGATGAATAGTGAAACCACTAAGTGGTACTTATAAAAACTGATTTTTCGTTTAAATGAAATTTTACCAGTTCTGTGTTTTGAATTTCAAAAATCTGACATACATGGTTTTAATTAATAAGTAAAATGTTGTTCAATGAGATTAAAATATTTTTTTGATGAATAGTAACTTTTAAGTTCTTAATCGCGATTAGAGGTAATTAGTGTAGTTTAAGGTAAAAATAATGTTTTAATAATATGAAATGAACTTGACACATGTCCTAACCTCATTTTATGTGTCATGACCGACCATGAAATCCCATGGGTCAACTTGGGGACCCCATGAAGCCACTTTGGTTGGAAAATGACATTAATATCTTTTTATTTAAAGTTAAAGTAAAAATGAGACAAACATGAAATGTTTTACTAAAACAATTTTTACATTGGGTTATACAAATCATATTTTAGACTATAAATATTCATTGGAAAGATAAAACGATTTAATACATCATAGTATTTTTTTTAATTTTTAGACACTAAATAAATTAAATTATTTATGACATGATGATGATGAAGCGATGACCTCATTATTTAATGATTTAAATAAAATGGAAAGATAATGTAATATATAAGCCCTAAACATGTCCAAAACCTATTTCATGTGTGGATTTAGAACCCTTATCACCTTATCCTAGAATTATAACAACGTGGGACCTCTTAAATCCAAATATCATTTTACAATAAGGTGACTTTTCTTTACTTTCCAAGAGTACCCCTCCTCTCCTCTTATAAAAGGCCCCCACCTCTACCTTCTTACCCACACTCCCAAAGCCTTTGTCTCGGCCAACCCCTGCCCATTTTGTCTCTCCACTTCCCTCTCTTACTCCTTGAAGCCTAAATTTGGTCAGAAGTCTTCCCAAAGAAGCCTCTGAGCTCAAACCAAAGAGAGTTACCCGATTTTAAGGTAATGTCTTCACTTGAGTCCTTTTGTTTCATTTTGCTTCTCCAACCCCCTAAACTCTTTTTATTCATTTATTTTGTAACAACTACAGTATCATAAATATACTAGTATTTTTTTATAAGAATGATTCAAGCTACACTTACACACACCTACATCTAATGGTTAAAGAACATATTGTTTCCGTGGATGGCGAATTTCGGCCTCCCGAAACGATGATTGTTCAACATTCTTTTAACACCTTCAAAGGTGTCCATTAATATGACACTATATTTATATATGATATATAATATGTTTATGTTTTCCTTAAGCTTCTGTATTTTTCATTTTGGTCATACCTTTATGGTTTCCATTATGGGTAAACGCGATATCCTCATTTAAGGAAGTGCGGACTACCGCCCCCTCAAAGTGATGTGATTCGTTAATGCCATACGTGGGATGTATAAAGGATGGATTTAATGTTATTATATATTATGTTATATTGGAATTATAATATAACTCTATATCATTATTATTTATTTCCATTAAAGTATGAGATATAAATGAAAGTAGCGTTCATACGTACGTAGGGCTTACCGTCTCCATGAACGGTGCATTTCATTTCTTATCCCCAAATATAATGTTCTATTATAAGTACATGTATATAATGGATATATATGATGAATGATACATCTAAATAATGAATATAATTCTGGAATTAAAATATACATACCTCTCATTTAGTTTTAATTCCATTAATATGACAAAGAAATAGAAGTAGCGTTCATGCGTACGTACGGCTTACCGTCTCCATGAACAGTGCATTTCATTTCTTACCTCTAAATGATTATGTGATATTATAAATACATGTATATTCTAGATATATATGATATATATGATATCCAAATCAGGAATTTCATTCTGGATATAAAGAACCTTTGACCACACGAACAACATGTAATTGTAAGAAGTCCACTTTCGACTTAAGAACCAAATATCGACAAAACAAACATTATTAACTTAAATGATTACATAATGTTTATAACATGGAAATAAGTGATATAAAAGGAATAATGAACTTGAAAAAGGTTGTTAAGAGAAATTAACTCAAGTTTATTATTCATGATGTTAAAGAACGATCGAGTCAATTCGGACCCGAGGTAAGGGATCCTACTCCTCTCTTTCTTTTTAAGTACGCTCTTTTTTGTCATTCCTTTTAAAGATAATATTTATTGTTATTGGAATGTTATTTTATATTACTCTTACTGTAATTTTTATATTCATATGATGAGATACCCTATTCTCTCTCATCAATCCATTTTTGGAAGTTTTAAGTGGCGTCGTTAGGTTGCCATGTTTTCGTAAGGGATTTTTCATCCCACTTTTATTCCCGTGAGATTTATGTTACATTTGCCACAATTTCCTTTTAGTGGTGTATGTACTGCCCATTATTTTACTCATTGTGTAATATAATTTCATTTATGAGTATTTACATCAATTTTGTATTGTCCTTCTTTCACGAGGTGTATGTTTCGAAAGATACCCATGTCGGTAAGGGAACCTTTCACCCTCCTCTTTTTAAAAGACTTCTTTTGTTATGTCTTTTAATTCACATAATATTATGTTGGGATATGTTATTATATATCCTTATTTATGTAAATTTTATGTCCAAGTGATGAGATCCCCTTTATCTCTCTCATCAACCCTTTTTGTAAAATTTTATGTGACGCCGATAGGCTGTCGACTTTTACAAAGGAAACTTCTTAACCCAATTTCGATTTCCTTGGGTTCAACATGTAGTTATTGAATATGTCATCCTTTGAATATGTGCGAGTAACCTTTGATTGTTTTACACTTAATATCCACTTATATTTGGTGTATTGTTATTTTTCACACATAATTATGAGATTGATTTATCCTTAATTTAAGGGTACCTTCTTTATAATGGATTTCATCTCATTTTACATTTTTTTGAGACTTCATTGTTGTTATGCACCAATTCACTCTTATATGGTGTGTATACTGTCCTTTGACATATTATATCACTATTCCATTTATTCTCATGATATAATAAAGTTCGGATTAAATGTTATTCCTCTATTATTTGTATTCAAGAGTCTCTCATTTTGTTAAAAACTATTTAACAAAAATATCATTTTAAATGTTTTAAAGATTTATTATTCTAAATATTTATCTTTAATGTCCATGTTTTCAAAATAGTTTTCAGTATTTATTTATATGGACATTAATGTTTTAAAATTATAATTCCATTAAAATCTTCAAAGTGGTATGGGACACTTTGATTCAAAAATCTCTTTTAAATGGTTCTTGAAAATGGATTGATTAATTAAATATCTGGGAATTACTTATTTTGATTGAAAACAAAATGTTGTTATTGAAATGTTTATATTTTCAATATTTTATGTGTAATGATGGTACTTGTACATTTTACGGGTGGTTACGTGATAAACCATATGATGGGTGGTGTCGTGAATACCAGGATGGGTGGTTGCGTTATAACCTCCAATGCATTGGGTATGGAAGTTCGCCGTATGGCTATTCAATTAAGTATGTATGGAAGTTGGCCGAATGGCTATTCCATTAAGTGATATGTGTGGAAGTCGACCTTATGGTTATTCCACTTAAGTATGTTTATGTCCCAAGTTACCTTTATATGTTATGTGATCTTTATTTGAGTTTTATGGTAATCTTTTGGTTACAGAAGGGTAAGTAATGAAATTTTATTCAGCGAAGAGTTTTTACTACTTCGAAAAGGTGAAAAGTATTACATTGATAAAGTATACATGGTTTACTTGTTGTTTTGAAAAACTAACATTTTTCATATTTTGTGTATCCCTTACTGAGCTTTTTATGCTCATCTCATGTTTTTGAAATGTTTTTCACAGGACTTAGCATGGAATAGGGTCAAGGATGGGATCAAGGGAAAGTCATGCTACCTAAAACATGGAACTAGACATGTTTCTTTTTAAGAGTATTTATTTTATGGAAATTTAGTAGAAGAGACTACTTTGTAATCTTTTGATATGTAATAGTTATGTCCTAATTCTGTAAAACTCTAAACCTGAAAAGATCCTCAATGTGAATTATTCATTTAATTCAATATTAAGTCAGGTTTAAGGTTGGGGCCTTATATCTACAATACGTGAAGATTAAAGTATGGTTATCGAACCATGAATTATAAAATTTACCCTATTCTATGTGAAGAAACCCTACATGATGAAATTGAACCCTACATTATGTATATCAACCCTATGTTGTGTTCTCAATGATGATGGTTTTCAAACAACATTTTCAATCTAATATTTCTTCAATGATCAAGTCAGAATTAAAGACAGATTCAAGGATCATTTTTATTATTTCAAATACCCTTTTTCATCATAGAAATTCAATCCTTAATTATAGGAAGTAATGAATCCCCTGGTCGATTGGAATTTGAATTTATACGATCAATCATGATATTCTTTTAGATGTGGATTACCAAAGAGAGTTTTCTATTATATATATTCTTTTAGAGTGTCTCATCAAAAATATATGTTTCTGATAATCAATTAATATATGCGACTATATTATTGAAAATTTCTCTTACAATGTTGTCACAATTAATGGTGAATTCTGAAAGAATCTACACTTTTGAGATATACATGTTCAATATTTAACTACTGTAAAAGTACTATTATTTTTAAGTTGATACCTTATTAAAGATATATTTGTAAAAAATATCTCTTTAGACTATTTCTTTTTATGAAGATATTATTTTTTGAAGAAGAAAATCCATAATTTTTCGGTTTCTTGATGTTGTATCTTTGAAGATCAACCAGAACCTTTCAAATAAAACTCTTTTGATTTATCTGAGTTTCAACTACTCATACTCAGTTCTAGTTGAGTATCGACCTATTGATCTAATATGTGGATAACTTGTTCCCTATTTAAGAATAAGAACACTTTTTTTTAGTCTTTTTGTAGAGGCTTCAACTACCTGCACTCAGTTGTGGATTTTTGGTCTTGTGATAAGAGGACTATACTATTGTAATTTACCAAGATCGCAGAGAGAGTGATTGGTAAAATAGAAAATGGGATATTTGTGCCCTGAACCACTATAAATTTTTTTTTATTTCTTTTTATCCACTACATATTTTCATATTGAATAAAAAAATTATATAAATCACAGTGGGTGTCAAAATCCAAAAATTTTGTTGTTTTTTGAAGAGACACAATTCACCTCCCCCCCCCCCTCTTGGGTTACCTTTTATATTCTGAGAAAAAAATTGGTATCAAAGGTGAGATTTTGGATAAAGATAATGCAAGCTGAAAAGTATAAGGTCTATACAATGATTGCAATGATTGACCGTAGAGAAGGAATGTCAATTATATGAGCTCTATATTTTAATGGTGAAAATTAGGGATACTGAAAATCTCTATTGATTTTCTATCTAAATAATCTTGGGTTCAGAGTCTAATGAAAACTTATTACTCCTTATAAGATTATTGAAAAATCAAAAACATGGTATGTAACAACAGAAGCCGAATATGATATTAATATAAATACAATGAATGCTATTATTTTTGGTCTTAGTTCATATGAATTAAATCATGTATCACAATGTTCAACTTCTTCTAAAAAGTGGAAATCTACTACAGTTTCTTATGAAGGAACATATAATGTCATACAGATTAGATATGTTATATTTAAGATAAAATTTGATTCATTTGTATTTTTTTATTGTTAAAGTATCACATAGATGGATAGAAGTCTTATAGAAATTATCAATAATATTATATCCTTAGGTTAACCCATGAAACAATTTTATCAAGTGTTGAAATTATTGAGAGTACTACCCTTTAAATAAAATGGCATATCTACAGAAATTCATCAATCATCACCTCTCAAAGATTTGACAATGAAATAACTAATTGGAACACTGATGATGTATGAAGAAGAAATGGAGGTTGATTTTGAAGATTATAATATTATAATAAAGAAATAAAATATTTCCTTGAAATTAAAATCTCATAAACATTGTAAAGGAACAATGAAAGAAGACTAAGAAGAAAAAAATAGATTCCTCATATTCTAAAATGGAACTGGCTCAACTATCCATATAGTTAAAACAAGTTTTATAAGAATAATAGAGGATTCAAAAAATCCTTTAAGAATAATGAGAATTGCTCAATATAAGTCATATTTTATGAATGAAAGAAACTATGTCATATCAAACCTAATTGTCCTTAGCTGTGTGATGAAAGAAAAAGGGAAGAAAAGAGATATCAGAAAAATGATTATTATGAGAAAAAAAAGAAAAAGAGTAATAAAATCTACATGGAGTGTATCTGTAGACTCTAGCATCCCTTCAAAGTCAGATTCAGAGAAGGAGAAATTAAATCTAAAGGCCAACATGTGATTTATCAATGAATAGGAAAAGGCACAAACTTTTTACTCTTAAAACTTTGATACTAGTAGTGGCTCAAATAATAAATTGAAAGCCTATTATTCTATACTAGAAGAAAAATATAATTCCTTATTAAAGAAACATGAGTCTTTGGAAAATATTCATAATGTTGTTTTAAGTGAAAGAGACACTCTATTAAAAGAACATCAACAGTTGATTGAAAAATTCAACTAATCTACTACAAAATGTACTGATCATGTAAAAAGGATAAAAATATTTTAGGATAAAGTAGAATCCTATAAGATTACTGCTCTAGTTTTTACTAAAGGAGAAAATAATTAATTTTAAATTATTGGAAATAATATCCTTAAAGTGGAAATATTTGGAATAGGAAGTAAGGGTGATAAATCAAAATTGTATGAAAACAATTTGGTTCCAAATTCTAAAAATATAATATATTATTATTGGGGAACAAAAAGAAATGTCACTAATAATTGTTATTTGAAAAATAAATAAATTAGTGGTATTAAAAGAGATTTTATTTAAATTACTTTATCTAAATAAAGTAAAATTATTTTTAAAAAAATGAAGCAGATTTGGATTCCAAGATAATTTCTTCCTAACATTTCAAGACCTAAGAAAATATGGGTACCAAAACAAACATATGTTTAACTGATTTTTTAGAATATATTCCATATGAACAAAACTACTATATGGTATATGGACAGTGGTTATTCCAGGAATATGAGTGGAGTTACATAAAACTTTTGTACACTAACTCAAATGGGTAGAGGATTAGTCACTTTTAGTGATAATTCCAGGGGAAAAATAATTAGAGTTGGAACTATTGTAGAACCAAAAACAATCTCAATCAACAAATTATAGTATGTGAAAGGGTTAAAGCACAATATGATAAGTATCTCTCAACTTTGTGATAATAGTTTGTATGTTGATTTTTTTGAAAAATATTTCTCTCTTTTTAATGGTAAGATACTTTAATGTAGGGCACCTAAAAATAACAATGTTTAAATTGTGGATTTGAGTTTCTTATGTAAACAGAAATTCAATTGTTTAAATGATAATGAAAATGAGTTGTGGATTTCACATAGAATACTTGGATACTGTAATATAAATTATTTACATAAATTATCCATGAAATAATTAATTTTTGATTTTCTATGTCTTAAGTTTGATAATGATAGATTCTGTGATGCATGCCAAGTTAGAAAGCAACAAAAATCTCCTTTCAAATCTATTAAAAAATTGATATATCTAGACCATTGGAACATATCTGTATGGATTTTTTTGGACCATCAAGGATAGAAAGTATGGATAGTAAATTATATGTTTATGTTTTAGTAGATGATTATTCTTGATTTACTTGAGTTTATTTTATAAAAATAAAAATTAATGTTCTCTTTATTTTTGAAAGTTTTTATAAAATTATAAAAACTGAAAATCATTTTTAAAAAATTCCATTAAGAAGAGGTCGTGGTGGAGAATTTGGGAATCAAGATTTCAATTCTTTTTTCTCAAAACTTTGTATTAAACACACCTTCTCTGTACTAAGAACACCAAAAAAATGGAATTAATGAAATGATAAATTGGACTATTCAAGAAATGGTAAGGAGTTTAGTGAATGAATATTTTCTTCTTACCTATTTTTTGGAAAAATCTATAAGCATAGCCTGATATATCATGAATAGAGTTTTAATAATCCCTATTTTCAAATAGACACCTTATGAACTTTTGAATAAAATAATACCTAAAGTGTAGTGATTTAATATTCTTGGATGGAAGGTGTATATCTTAAATACTAAGGACAACCTTGTTAAGTTCGATCCAAAATCTAATTATGGAATATTTTTGGAATATTCTGCAACCTCTATAGCTTATAGAGTGTATAATAAAAATTCATATATTGTTGAAGAATTAGTTCATGTTATGTTGGATTAAACTGATCCTTTTATTAAAAAGAAATATCAAACTGATGAAGTTACTGACTCTTTTTATTATGTGAGACTTTAAACCCTTGAAAATGATTTTAAAATTGATATTAATAAAATTCAGTCCAATTTAAAATAACATGATAATAAAGAACCTGAATGTGTCATTCCTAGATAGACTAGAACCCTAAAAAACCATCCTTTAGAAATTGTTATAAGTGACCTAGACATAGGAATTAGAACAATAATTAAAGTAAAAAACATACTTTAATTTTATTCCTTTCTATCTTAGTTATAACATAATACTATTGAAAAATACTTTCAATATGAGAGTTGGATATTAGAAATGTAAGAAGACCTAAAATAGTTTTAAAGGAATGATATTATAGAACTTGTAGAGAGACCAACCAATTATCTAGTTATAGGAACCAAGTGGATCTTTAGAAATAAACAAGATGAGCAGGGGATCATAACTCAAAATAAATCCAGATTAGCAGATAAAGGATATAATCTATAATAAGGTATATATTATGATGAAACTCTTTCCCTTTTAGCTATATTAGAAGTCATTATAATCCTTTTAGCTTGTGCATATCATATGAATTTTAAATTATATTAGATAGTTGTTAAGTCTTATTTTTTAAATGGTTATTTAAGGGACGATGTTTATATTGAAAACCCCCTTAGTTTTACAAATTATTAAAAATAAAATTATGTTTTTAAACATACTAAAACTCTCTATGGCCTTTAACAAGCACCAATAGCTTGGTATTAATGATTAAGTTCTATTCTTTTGAAAAATTAATTTACTTTTAATTTGGAAGATCCAACACTTTTTAAGAAAAATAATATTCATATATTTTATTGGTTTAAATTTATGTTGATGGTTTTATTTTTGATTCAACTAATTAAAATATTTGTCATGTTTTTTTATATCTAATACAAAAAGAATTTAAAATGAGTATTATGGGAGAAATAAATTTATTTTTAAGATTTCATATTTACCAAAAATATTTTGGAAATATTTTTAATCAAATAAATTATATTATTGATTTATTGAAAAATTTTGGACTTGAGAACTGAAATACATATACAAATCTTATGTGTACCAATATAATATTTGATTTGGATGAAATTGGAAAACCGGTTAACAAAAAGTTATATAGAAGTATGATTGGTAGTTTGTTATATCTTACTGCCAGCTGACTAGATATTATGTTTTTTGTATCTATTGTTTCTAAATTTTAATCAAATCTAAAAGAGTCAAATCTTACTACTATTAAAATAATATATAGATATTTAAAAGGAACTATTTTTCAACTTCTTATTTATCAAAAAACACCTGATTTTGATTTGGTTTCATATTCAAATTCTGAATTTGGAGGTTGAAGATTAGATAAAAAACTACCTCAAGATACTATCACTTTTTTTGGAAAATATTTAGTTTAATGCTCTTGTTAGAAACAACACTTTATTTCCATGTCAATATCTGAGGAAGAATATATGTCTACAAGAAGTTGTTGTACACAAGTATTATTGATGAAAAACACTCCGATGGAAATTGGCCTAAGCATTAACAGTATACCTATTTTATGTGATAATACAAGTTCAATAAATATTTCAAAAAATCCTACAAGTCATTGTAGGACTAAGAACATTGATATACAACATCATTTTCTTAGAGATCATGTCCTTAAAAAGGATATTTATTTAGAATTTGTTAATACCGGATATCAATTAGAGAATATTTTTACTAAACTGCTTCCCAGTACTAGTTAGGATTTTATTAATGAGGGGTTATGGATATTTTAGGTTAAGTGATTTTTCATTAATTTATTTCTAGTCTCTCTCCATTTATATTAGTAATATCTATTTAATATATTTTATTAGATTACGTTTTAATTGATAATTTCATTTGAATTTTATTTTATATGTCTTTTAAAAATTAAAAAACATAATGAGTACATTCTCAATTGATTAGATAAAATTGTTTTCCTTCTCCAACTCTCTTTCTCCTCTCTTACACATCCTCTCAGCTTACAAAGTATCTCAATCTTTCGATTATCGTGTTCCAAAACCCTAAACCATCAATCAATTTAGTCTTGAAATATTCATAGATGGAAACCTCACAGTGACCTGTAGATGATGAGTTGGATAGCAGTTTCTATTCTATTGGGAAAGATGCCAAGGTGTTGTAGGGGAAGAAAATTGATTTTAACTATTTAGATTCTATAAATCTTTCACTTAAGAAACCAATAAAATTTCAGTGTTTGGTTTATTCTTTTGTAGAAGACAACATGTTGATCGTATATGAAATAAAATTAATGGTATATTTCATAAATTGTTAGTTTAGTCTTGGATTAGAAGAAGACATTGTTGTCTCTAAAATTAATAAATTTGGGTTTTCTTTTTCATCTAAGGAAATTGATGAGATGTTATGTTGTCCCTATGATGGGGAGTTTCAATTTTATTTAATGAATATCAGTATTGGAAGACATTCTTTTTAAGATATTATGTTTTCTTTGTTTGTGACAAGAACTATCAATAAGGTATTGACAAAAGAATATTATCCTGACTGCCAAGTGTTGTTGATGTTTATTCAATCTTGGTTTTTTCCTAGGACTGTTGAGATCAAGAAATTCCTTTACCCAGTCATGTATATCATGGTTTTTTCTGAAGCATATATATTTTAATTTATATTAGTTTATGATAAGATATCTAAACCAATGATGCCATGTGCATTCATATATGGGATATTATCCCAATGGAATAATTGTTTATTTTTTATTGTGAATAAAAAGAAATATTTTCAACATGTTTTTTGGTCAATCATGTTACCATCGAAACCCTTTAAATGATGGTACTATGAAGAAGCTTGGTTTTATTTGGAGAAATTCGTGCAATAATTTTTTTCCAGTTGGTATGGAACAACAACAGATGTTTTTGGAAGATGCTCCGGGGGAGAAAATGATTATTACTTCTGTTGGATATGTTCAAAAAAGGCATGAAGAAGAAAGAACATCAAGGTCAAAAGAACATCTTATTCATAAATAAGAATAATTTCATTCAATGTTATAGATATTGTAGTTGAAGTGGTTGTTGGAGAGGAGCATGAGAATCTAGTTGATGAGAAAGTTGAGCAAGATGATTAAATTCATGAACTTATCATGGAATATGTCCTTAATCCCATAACTTTTTTTGTTCCTGATTATAAATTTGTGGTAAGTTCTTTTTTAAGAGACACATCAGTCGATAATGAAGAGCTATGTTTAGCCTTGGTAGAAGTTCATCATAGGGAAGTTATTCCTGACCCTGGCACTCCATCTTCTGACTATTCTGATTCCCCTACAGAAGCCTTACTTATTAAAGTAAATCAATTTGAGGCTCATAACATTTTTATTAGATAACAGTTAGAATCTAAGAATAAGAATATTCAATAATACAATATTTCTTCAGTTCCAAGATCAGAGTTTTAAGCTGAGAAGATTCATTTAAGATAATTCAAATAAAATATTATTTTTATTAGAGATCTTAAGAAGCATAAGGCTAAAATTTCAAGATAATTTTATTTGTTAATAGATGAGTCTTTTAATAAGACAGAGGTTTAAGAGTTTAAAATAATGATTGAGAGTGAATTTTAATCTCTAAAGGAAATAAATAGAGTATCCACATCTTCTCAATAGACATTGTTAGAACTGCTCAGAAAGTTTTAAGTTATTACCTCTATATTGGTTGAGTTCAATGATAGACAACACACTCTTCAGTGTGATAGTACTCCTTTAAGTGTGCTGTTGGAAAATCATGTAATTCATATTAGTCAACTAACTTCAATTGAATCTTGGTTGGTAAAAGTTATTAATAAAATTAAAGACAACTTTAAATCCTTCATCTAGTCAGAAGAATCTATGATTGAATTTGAAAATATCAATATGGTTGGGAATTTGAAGGTTGGAAATGATTCAAGGAAGTTACTTCAGAACTGGTCAGAACCATTTCAACAACCATTTCTAGATCTTACTTTTAAATCTTCTAGACATTATTAGTTCAGTTCAAGCCCTTCCTCATAAAAATGATCCCTCTTTCCCTTCTATTTTAGACTAAAGACCTTTATTTTTAAGACCATATCATTTATAGAGTATTGTACTATATTTTTCAAAACATTTGAATTTGTGCTAATTTCAAATTTTTTAAGTATCTTTTATTTTAGTTCAATATTTAAACAGCCAAATCCTCAATTTTGTTTCTTATGCCAGTATTTCTAACTATTCATTATACTACAATGTTATATTGAAGGAGGTTTATATTTTTTATTATTTCTAACCCTTTTTTATTACACAAAATGGAGTAGAAAATTTATAAGGATATAAAATTTTTAAGGGGAGAAAATTTATAAGGGGGGAAGGGAAAAATAACTTATTGGGAGAATATTTGAAAACCAAAAGATTTCATTAGAGAAAATATTCAATAAATAAGTATATATTATTATTTATCTAAATAATACTATGAAATTGAAATATAAAAACTTTTTATATATTTTTTTAATTAAAAATCCTACATTTCTCTTTAAATTTGGTTAGGGATTATGTTATGGGTTTTGTGATCATCCAAAATGGGTAGATTATTTGGTATGTATTTTCTCAACAATATTCTATAATTTATGATGATTTTGATGTTCAAAAATACCCTTGTTTGTTTTCAAATGAAGTTTTCTTATGTGAGTTCTATAGGAATTTATATTGTGTATTAAAGAATTTAGTGTTATGGTATCACCCTACATTATGATGAGAAGTGGAATGATTATGTATGGTATCAACCATATGTTATGCTAAAAAAACTTCATTTAGATCAATATCCTTACATTTTAATAATCATCAAACGTATGGATCAGAAACCCTATATGGGAGCCTAGATTTACTGGTTATATCCTATGTATAGAAAAGTTGAACGTATGGTTAATCAGTGATACGTTTTGGATTTTATACTGAAGAAGATAAAAGTATGTATTCTCATCCCTGTGATAATTTTTTTCCTACATTATCGGAAGATGAAAGTATTGTTATGAAACCATACATTGTAAAAGGAACCCTGTTTTTTGAAAAGGAACCATGTGCTATATAAAGGAAACTAACACTATGCATATCAACCCTATGTTGTGTTCTCAATGGTGAATTTTTTCAAACTGTGTTTTCAATCTGAGATTACTGCAATGGTCAAGTCATAATTAAAAATCGATTCAAGTATCATTTTGATTGTTTCAAAGAACAATGTTCATCAAAGAATATCACTCCTATATCTATTGGAAGTTAAGACTCCCCTGGTTGATTGGAATTTGATTTTATGTGGCCAATTAGGCTATTATTTTGGATTTGTAATACCAAAGAATGTTTTATGTTCTATATATACTTTAAGAGTATCTCTTTAAAAATATGTGTGTGTGTTAAGAGATTCAAATATGTGGATGTATTATTGAAATTATCTCTTACATTGCCACTATAATGTACGATTGATTCTAATTAAATCAACACTTGGGTGATATAAATGTTCAATAATTTACTGTTACAAGATTACTATTGCTGTTTAAGTTGCTACCTTATTGAATATTTGTTTTCAATAAGGATCACTTAAGACTATTTTATTCATGAAGATATTTTTTATGAAGAAGAATATCTGTCATTTGTTAGTTTCATACTACTAGAACTGTGAAGATCAACCTAAACCTTTAAAATCAAACACTTTGGATTTATTGGAGTTTTAACTGCTCATACTCAGTTGTGGTCGAGTATCAGTTTCTCAATATATTTTTTGGACAACCTGTTCTCTGTTAAATAACCAATAGACTTTTTTTATTCTTTTAGTAAAGGTTTCAGCTTCCTGTACTCAGTTGAGGATTCCTGGTCTTGTGATAAGAGGATCATACTAGTTGAATTTACCAAGATCATAGAGAGAGTGATTGGTAAATCTAATTAGGGTATCTTTGTGCCCTTAACCACTATAAAAATATTGTTCTTTATTTTTGATTATCTACTGCATATTTTGATATAGAATAGAAACACTGCATAAATCACAACGGGGTCAAAATTCATAATTGTTGATGTTTTTTGAAAAAACACAACCCCCACCCCCTCTTGTGTTACTTTATATATTCCTACTTAACAATGATGAATAAAAATACCCCAAAAATCATTAAATACATTCATGTGGAAATTACAATTTCAAATTTCAAAACCCATTTTTAAAATAATCATTTCTATAATATTAGGGAAAAATATTTTCATTGAAATAAATCATAAAAACTTGAGATGGAAACATCAAATAAATGGTTGGTAATGATGACATGATATTTTTTTCATTATGAATATGTTAAAACAAATATTATTTCACATTTTAATAACTAATGTCCAAAAATACCATATTTTCAAAAATATCATGAAGAATCCTTTTAAATAATTTAAAAAATAATAATACCATGGGTAGAAATGACTTTAAACAGTTATAAGTGAATATTAAAAACATGCATTATTTGAAAACAAGGATTTTTAATAAAAAGGTATTCCAACCAGATAGAGGAATACAATATCATTTCCTTAAAAACGATTTCTTAATCATTTTAATAATCAAAGAGAGGAATATGGCACTATTAATATAAAATTTCATGACTAACCAGGTTAGATTAAATTGAAGGAGTTTATTTGAAAGTTATAAAATAAATTCCCTCAGTATAAAATAATGTGTAAATAATCTCAATTAAAATTATATTGAAGTATAAAACCTTACCACTAAGGAAAATTTTGAATCATAACCCCTAATAAAGATATAACATTAAATAAAACATTATATAACATTAATTTTAATAAATTCATGATATAACATGTTAATGGGGTAGTAGATACACATCATAAATATAATAGGTTTATAATACCTAATATGTCTCAATGAAGAGTATATTGAGAAGAAATATCATATAATGATCATAACATTGAAGTGATGATTAATTATTGGATTGATTTCGTGTATAAAATTTAAATCCACATAGAAAAGAGAAATTAAACATAAATTAATCAAAATACATTACAAACATAATATTATAATATCAAATATAATAAAGAAGTAATATAATCCAATGAAAATATATTATGTTATGGTATTCCTTACCACTTGTTAACACTCACAAAAAATCCCCTTGGAATAAAAAAATAAAATTTTAATATAAAATACCATGAATTATCAATGATTATTTATATTACATGAGTAATTATATGATCTTATCTTTTCCAATGTATTTTTCTTTCTATGTTTTTCATTTTTTCCTTCTTGGTTGTTTCTTTTTCAACGAAAGGGATCCTTTGTTGGGGAAAATGAACTAAAGTTAAGGGATGTATTCCCATATGAGTTAATGGTGTATGGTTATAAATATCACTATGTGTTTTAGGGTATATTGGTATGTTTAGAATCTTTAAAGTGTTTCGGGTTGTTAAAAAGGAAAATGGGCTAAAACCCCAACTACAAAACATTTACATGATGTTTAAAAGGATTACACATCATGAAATGTTTCATAGGATTTAACTAAATAGATTTGAGGTGATGGGTATTTTATGAATTCAATTAAAAAATTTAAATGATGTGACACCACCTTACAAGTCATGTAAACATTTAGTTTTAAACATGATGTTCATCTAAAATTCTTTTTATTTAACTGCATCCACTCTCCTCTTGACCCCATGGAATTCTCCAACTGATTTTGGAGTATCTGCCTTCCTTCCGGACTTTCTTTTCATGTCTTTGATCCCTAGTAAGTTTCTTTGGTCATATTTCATCCTTTATTCCATGTGGTTCTCCAACTTTTGAGATAAACCCTTTACCCAATTGCATTATTGGTTTTGATCTTGATCAGTTTTGATCTAGGGACCTCTTTGAAATTGTCTTCACTTCCTTCCTCATCGATGATGTCTATAAGAAGCATTTTTGGATCATTAGTTTAAGGTAGGGGTTCAAACACTAACCCTATGGTTTTATAATTCCATGTTTATGCAATATCGTGATTACTCCTTCATTGAATGCACAAAATTCATTAAATAATTGAATGATAATATCTATTGAATTATTTTGGTTTCAAATGGATTTGTAATTGGCTAATAGATTAAAGGATGTTTAGCATGATGTTATCCCCGTGGTGATTTATTTTTATATAATCCCAAAATTATGGAATATTTCATATTGATATATTTGTTAATTAATTATAAATTGAATTTCATGTGATATATGAAATAATAATGGTAATTCACATAATTCACCATTGAGAATTGTGATGTGGTATTATGATATCCATTCTATATGATAGAAATTTTTTTCCATGATAAGATGCTTATATAATAGGCTAGGTCCAAGAACTTGCACATGAATATATTGTAATTCTTATAGTGAGAAGTCTTAGCCCAGTCCAATATTGTAATGATTATAGGGATTTGACCTAGAATGTTGTAATCCTTATAGTGTTGTGTCCCTGATTGGTTGTTGTGACAATACCAGGGTTTTATGGTTGTGGTTGGAATGGTCATAAGATAGGCTCAGAGATATTTCATCATAGCACTGAAGTAGGTTTTTTACATTGGTTATATGGTGGCGATTATCATGGTCGTAATACATGCTTAATGATTTTATGTCAGGGCATCGAAGAAGGTTTTTTTGTTTATTTAATTTTTTGAATTAATTAATACTTTTGTTTATTGGATTATTGCATAAAATTATTATTAGATTAGTTTTGTTTGGACATGGTGGTGATAACCTATGAAGTTATAATCACACCCTATTTGGGCCATCATTTGGAACATTAGGATATTTCTTGGATATAGGTTTGGATAATGGTAAAGGACCTTGATTTTGGTTTCTTGTTTTTTATTGTTCTAGAGTTTAGATATGGGATCGACATGGGGTTCAAAACTCGGGACTTCGAGTCTTTTATTTGAGTCTACTATTCTTTTTCTTGAATTTTTTTAGAAGTGTATTTAGTTACATTTTCAATTTTCATTACAACATTCCTTTATTATTATTGGATTATTCAGTTTTCTTTTATTATTATGTTCCTCTATGTCATTAATTTTATTATTTTTTATTTTTATTTTGATTTGTTCTACTACTATGAAACTTCATACTAGGTTTATAGTCTCCCCACTATACAATTTACACCCCTACTGCAAGTTGTCATCCTCTGGAATATGGGGAGGCATCTTTGAGGTCTCATAACCAACCCTTTTTGGCCATGTGAGAGAGTACCAGATTGGGGGATGTTACAAATTGGTATCAAGTGAACTGTTTTCCTTTTATTTTGACATACATTTTGGGGAAGGTAAAAATGAGACTAGGATGTGTTGCGACTTTGTAATGATCATGTGTGTGAGAGTTGTTAACCCATGTCTGGGTAAATATAAGTACCCAGGTATGGGATTGCAATTTATGTTGTGTTCTTTTTACTATCGATTTTATTTCACCTTAGGAAATTAACATATTTTGTGAGGTTATCGTGTTATGATGTTATTGTTTTTGAGATTAAAATCATGGCCTGAAACAGCGTGATATGGGAATACATGCATCCTAATAGGCATGTAAGGATATATTGACATGAATTTTCAATGATAGGGACCTATATATTTTTTTATGTAACATATTCTTGTCCATTTAACTGTAATATGAGAAATATGTTCACTAGATAAAGGAAATGTGTTTTCAGGTCATGCTAAAATACTTGTCAGTCATGTTTAGAGAATCCAAGAGTTAGTTTTTCTCTATTTAAATTTCCTGATAGCTTTGATTTAGTTGTTATCTAGTTATCTATATTGTACATTTATATTATAAATAAAATGCATCCATTTATCCATTGACTGGAGAGTCAGGAGAGTGGTAATCATCACACTCCTAACACAATTGAAATAGGACATCCTATAGTTACATGGGAGCATATGGAAATTCAGCTTCATGAAAGCTTCCTAAGGGTCATGTGATCCATCGAATGGGAGACAGTTTGTACCATTCTTTCGAAGTCTAAGATGGTTATAGAGTTTTAGCTACATTATTTTAATGTGTTTATTGGGGAAGGGGGGCACTAGGCATCAGAGTTCTGAATCAAGTCATTCCAGACAATCTTCAAGCAACTCAAGACACTTGTGGATATGTGGGTGAAACATTATGTGTATATTCTTTGGGGACTATCCAAGCATTTGTGGGATGTTCTAGAGGAACCAGTGTCATATGATAATCTATCATGGAAGGAATTTTATATGGAGATCCTAATCCATTTCTATCCCAAAACATGATGGATGAAAAAGATCATGAGTTCGTGCATCTGATGCTGGAGGGTTTGTGAGTGCTAGACAATGTTGGATATTTTACTGAACTATAGTGATTTGCGCCATTTTTGAGAGTTGATGATATCTCCAGGGTCAGAAATTTCAAATATTGTCTTCATTATCTGATTAGGTCATAGGTAAATGTTTTTTGTTTAAGTATATTAGAAGATGTGATGAATCAGGCTCTCATCATGAAAGGGAATTTGAAATATCTTCTAGCATTGAACGGGGTGTCTCAGTAGGGAAATTTTTGAGTTATTCTTCAAGTGGTGAGAATAATTATTATGATAGTTCCTTTAAAGGAAATAATGGGTAGAGTAATCAGGGTAGTGGACTACCATCTCATGATCATGTTCTATTGCATTGTTATAAGTGTGGCATGTTTGGTCACAAATGCACGTAGTGTCCATACCCCATAGTCGACTGTCATATTTGTTGCATACCAGGTTATCTTTAGAGGTTCATTTTGATTTTTCCATATTATACCAGTTGAATAGGATCCAAAAAAGCATCAGAGTCAATAAGGGTATCAACTACACCACAACAGACGGGTAGCTGGAGTTCCCCAGGCCGTTCAGGCTAAGGTAGGGGACATGGAACCCCAATGCATGAGCAATAGTACCAAGAAAAGGATGTAGCTAGGGGTAGTCATACTGGAGCCTAGGTCATAGGTACAATTCAGTGTCATGTTATGAAGACTAGTCTAGCTAATGTGTATGTTGGATCATCGACCGTCAAATGTAATATTCGTGTATCATCTACCTTAACTTGTGTTTTGTTTGATACTAGAGCATTGAATTTTTTTTATATCTTCTCCTTTTGGAAATGTTTTATGCTAGGATTTATAAATCATATTTTTTTTAACCACTGACAAGACATTGGGAGTTCATTTTAAGAATATCAAATGTTGTAAGGCATGTTCTCTAGAGATTGGTGGTTACTATTTCTTTTCGGAACCATTCTTGCAAGAAATGATAGGCTTTGACTTGATTCTTGGTATGGATTTGTTAGTTCTATACTAATATCATATCGACTATTCCAATAGTAGAGTTACCTTCCTATATCTAGAAGGAAGTGTTTCTTCTCACCAAGGTGAGTGGGATCTTCAGGCTAGTCATGCGGGGCCAATTCAGTGAAAATATGATTGTCTCACAGCTCAAATAATTGTTCTTTCTCTAGATAATGGTGTAATGCATCCAGAATATTTTCCCCAGTGGTAGAACATTTTTTCGATGTTTTTTTTGAGTTCTATGTATAACCATATAAATGAGAGATATATTTTATGAACAAGTTAGTGTCATGAGTAGAGGAAATTTGTATCCCTTTTTATCGGATGGCACCGGAAAAGATTTGAGAGTTGAAGGTTCAGTTGTAATATCTAGAATCCAATGGATTAATAAATACATGTACATATCCATGGGTCTCTCTATTTATCTTCTCCAAAAAGGATGATGGATCTTGGGATAATGTGAGGATTATCGAAGGTTAAACCAGATAATAGTCAATAAATTGTATCCTCTTCCATGCATTTATCACCTTTTAGATCATTTGAGAGGTTCTAAGATCTTCTCCAAGATTGAATTGAGATCAATATATCATTAGTAAGAGTGATACTATCAAACATACCTAGAACTTCTTTTATAAGTATGTATGGCTTTTACTAATTTGTAGTGATGTTGTTTGGGTTAGCTAATACGCATGCAGTATTCACGGACTCAAGGAATTTGATATTTCGTCCTTTCATGGATAAATTCTTGGTGTTTTTCATCAATTATATCTTAATGTAATCCCAAAAAATAGATGATCTTTCCAAACATCATGACATCATCCTGGTTATATTGATAGATCATCAGATTTATTCCAATCTTACTGAATGCAGTTTCTGGATAAATGAAGTTCACTTTTTGTGCCTTGTCATCTCATAGGAATGAGTGTCAGTGGACCAAGAGATATTCACAACCATTATATCTTGGGAACATCTCAATAACATCTTTGAAAAATATATCTTACTGGGTTTAAAATGTTATTATCGGCATTTTATTCGATATTTCTCCATATTGGAAGCACCAATTTCTAGGCGAAAGAAGAAAGGCGTGAAGTTTGTTTGGTATAACACTTTTAAAAAAGATTTTTTTTAGCTGAAATGATGGTTGACCTCAGAAACAATCCTCTCTTTACATATTCTGGTTAAAGCATATATCATGTACTAGAATTCATTCGGAGTTAGAATTGAAGTAGTTCTAATGTAGGAGGATTATGTGGTTGCTTATAGATATAGGAAGTAGAGACCACATGAGAGGAATTATCCTACTCATGATCTGTAGTTAGAACTTGTGGTACATTCCCTTAGATGTTGGAGACACTATCTCATGGGTGAAGGTTTTGTGGTGTACACAGATCATACGATCCCCAGGTATATCTTTTCTCAGTGAGACCTTAACCTTCAGCATAGGAGGTGGGTTGAGTATCTACAGTATTTTGACATTGAATTAGATTAAACACCAGTAATAGGCAATGTAATTTCTAAAACATTTACCTGAACGGAACTGACAGAAGCATTATAGGAGTCTTGTGAAAAGTGTTGAATAATGGCTCTCTTTGCAGACATGAATCTAGATGTCCAATAGTCTCAGGGGTGAGTAGATATGACTTCGACATCTGTTATACGTTTTCTTTTGGATTGGATTAATACTGATCATTTTTATTATCTTAAGGGATTAGTTATGAGAGAAAAATTATATGTTTTGGGGAACCATGAGGATCGTTTCTTAGATGTGGAAATTCTTTCATTTTTTAGGTCCAGGAATGGGTTCCTATGGGATTCGGTGAGGAGTAGATAAGGGAGTTTTGATATTCTAAATTGGTGGTGCATCCAGTTTTAATAAATTTTTATCGTGATCTATGTAGATAATATTGGTGGTTATGAATGAATAAGGAGTTGGTATAATTTTTTGCAATATGCTTCACTTATTTGTATATGAAAACCAAGAATCAAAGACTAGCTAGGTTTTTGTAGAATTTTTTCATCCTGGAGTGGAAATGGGATGAATTCATTATGGATTGTTTTATGGGACTACCCAGGAAGACAAATAAGAATGATTTTGTATGGGTTGTTTTGAATTTACTGACTAAGGTATCCCACTTATTACATATTAGGAAAACATTTATAGTTGATGATCTGGAAAATATTTGTGTGTGTGAGGTGATTCGGTCACATGGTGTTCCGAGGAGTATCATTTTAGATTCAGATCATCTTTTAAAATTGTGTTTATGGAAGGGTCCTCAGAAAGCTCTTGGATCATGAGTTCTCTTAAGAACCTCCTATCATCCATAGACTGATGGTAAATCTGAAATCACTATTTAGGTTCAAGAAGATATGTTATGAGCTTGTGTTTTGCGTTTTTTTGGTTCATGGGAGAAACATATGGTGCTTGTGGAGTTTTCATATAATGATAGTTTCCATGAATCAATCCAAATGGAACATTTTGATTATTCATATTTATGTTTATTTTGTTTGGCTCTTTCTTAGCTAGATGTAGGAGAGTTATCACTTGTTGGGCCTAGTCTTGTACAGGAGACATATGAAGAGGTTCAGTTGATCAGATAGTGGTTGGTGACCATGTGGTGTAGGAAAAAAATCATATGATGACCATCGTAGATGACCTCTGGAATTCATGTTTGGACATCATATTATCCTTTTAGTGTCTCCTAGTTTGGGGAAGCATCATATCATGAAACAATGAAAGTTAGCACCCTTTTTTTTTCAGGTCGTTTGAAATAGTGGTATGGTTCGGTCAAGTGGCATACCGTCTAGCCCTTCCATAGAGCTACAGTGTCATGAATGATGTGTTCCACATGTCACATCTATTAGGATGTCATAAAAAATATTCTCATGTGATATAAATAGTATTCATCTAGTTTTCTGTTGATGCACCCTTCGAGGATCATCCGATACGGGTTACAGATCGTATTGAGAAATATATTTTGGGTCATACTATACCATTAGTACATGTGTAGTGGAATCATGGTCGATTTTAAGAAGATACATATAAGAGGGAGTTTGATATGAAAACACAATGGATAGACTTGTTCACTAAGACCTCATAGTGACTTTTGGAGTAG
Organism: Viscum album; assembly: GCA_963277665.1. Lineage (NCBI taxonomy): Eukaryota > Viridiplantae > Streptophyta > Magnoliopsida > Santalales > Viscaceae > Viscum > Viscum album. The sequence goes on from OY728140.1 coordinate 478,549,177, forward strand.
CTGAGGGATGAGCAATTATAAGGTGGAGAGGTTTTAAGATCCCATCTTTTTTCAGGTACATTTCTCTGTGATTTTCTCAGTTGAACCTTGGTGGACATGTGTTGTTCAGATACAGAGATCCTTTATTGTGTAAAATGATCTAAAGTTCGTTGATGTATGATCATTTGAGTTAATGGAGTCCGACTATAAATAGAACTAAGTGTTTTATGGTTTATTGGTAATATGAGAATCTTTAAAGGGGGTTTGGATTGTTAGAAAGGAAAATGGGAGGAAAACTCAACTGAAGAAAGTTTGCAAATTGTGTAAAGGGATTACACATCATGTAATGTTTCATAGTTTTTCATTAAATAAATCCTAGTTGAAGGTTTTTTCAACGAATACTATTAAAAAAGTTTACATGACGTGAAACCACTTTTCACACCATGTAAATGCTCAACCTACATTTATAAAAATGTTTTGTAGTTTCAATTACTTTCATTTCACTACAGATCCACTATTCTCAACCCTAGAAAATTCTCTAGGTGATTTTTGAGTTCCTACTTTCCTTCTGAGCGTTCTTTTCATTTATTTAATCCTTGGTAAATTCTTTTGGTTATATTTATTCCTTCTTCTCTTTTTGTATACAACTATTAAGAAAACTCCTTTACCGAATTGCATTTTAGGTTTTGATCTTGATCAATTTTATCTACGAACCTATTTTTAGTAATTCTTACATCCATTCTCATGGGAGTTGGTTGTTGGATGTATTTTTGGATCATTGGTATAAGGTATGGGGTCTAAAAGTTTACCCTATGGTTTGATAATTCCACTTTTATGCAATATCATGATTGTTACCCCATTTCATGCAACAAATTCATTAAACAATTGAATGAAATTATCCAATGAATTCCATTGGTTTAAAATGGATTTTTAATTGGCTAATGGATTCAAGTATATTTAGCATGACTTGTGACCTAGGGTAATTTCTTAACATAGAATACCTAAATTGCATCTTATTGAATATTGATATAATTGTTGATCTATTGTAAATTGAATTTCATGTGGAATATGAAATAATAATGGTAATTCACATAATTAACCCTTGATAATTGTGATGTGATGTTGTCATATCCATGATATATGATAAGAATTGTATTCCATGTTGAGATGATAATTTAATGGGATAGTCCTAGGAACATGCACATCAATATGTTTTAATTCTTATTGTGAGAAATTTCAACAAATTATGATGTTGTAATGCTTATAGGATTTGACCCAAAATGTTGTAATGCTGATAGGGATTTGTCTCAGATTGTTTGTTATGACTATACCATGTTTACATGGTTGTGGTTGGCATGGTCATAAGACATGTTAGGAGATATTATAGAATGGTATCGAAGCAGGTCATTGTGTTTATTTAATTGTTTAATTAGTTATTACACGTGTTTATTTATTCCTTTCATACACTTCTTATTAGATTGTTTTTATTTGTACATAGTGGTGTCAACCTACTGATTGATACTCACACGCTATTTGGGTCATTGTTTGTCACCTAAGAAGATTTTTTGGATGCATGTTTGGACAAGGGAAAAGGACCATGATGTTGATTTATTTTTTTCTATTTGGATGGTGTTTGAATATTGTACCAAAATGTGGATCGGGTCCCGGGACATTGAGTCTTTTATTTGAGTCTAATAGTCCTTTTCATTTATTTTTATAGAATGATATTTAGTTACATTCCATCATGAAATTACAACATTCCTTCTTTATTATTGGATTATTCATTTTTCCTATATTTTTATCTTCTACTATGCCTTTTCTTTGATTATTATTATTTTAGGTTTATTATTATTTGTTCTACTGCTATGACACTTTATACCAGGGGGTATAGACTCCCCAAAATAGACTTTACACCCCCACTGCTAGTTAGCAGCCTCTTGCGTATGGGGAGTTGCACTTAAGGTCTCGTAACCAACTATTCTAGTCATGTGAGATAGTACCTTATTAGGGGACATTACAAAAAGGTTTATTATATAGACCATATAAAATAAATTGGATCATAATATTAAAATATTCTTCAATGAAAGGAAATTGTGATGAAATCCCTTAATACTTCGTATCATTATAGTCGAATCTCGTTGGATGAAATAGATTCAATTGAAGATTAAAATACCACGATTTATTAAGGATTATGTATATTACATGTAAAAGGAATGTATATACACCATATAAATGTGTTTGGATTACAATATTATAATATTACTTAATGAAATGAAATTGATACAAAATACCTTACTACTTAGTGACTTTAATGTCAAATCACATTGGATGAAATAATTTAAATTGAAACATAATATACCATTAATTATGAATTATTCATGACATTATATATAAAAGTTAAGTATAAAGATCGCATAAAAAAAATTGGGTGCATAAAACAACATGCATCTCAAATAAGGATGGTTTGAGAGGAAAACACATACCTCATGTTTCTCTTAAGTTGAACATACTTTAAACACATATGTAATGGTTTGAAAATATTATTAATTTATAAGAAAACCATATCCATATTTATAATATCAAATATTATTCTCTGATAACATATTATAACTTATTCATTAATAATATTTAATTATTACTGTTGTTTTGGGTGATAACTGCTTCATTTTATCATGCATGTTTTCTCACGGAACATCAAATTATTTGGCATAGGATATAGTTCCATAATCTATGGAATTATATTATTGTTATGAATATCACATTTATTAATTATACATCTTTTTATAACCATTATTTAATTTTTTACATAGAATATGAATCGCACAGCTTCATGGAGATCGTAGGTCGTATGTATACATGAGTGTTGATATCATTCCCTTATGGGGTGAAAGGGTAGGGAATTATATGACATATTAATTTTAAATAATTAATATCTTTTAATATGTATCATATATATTCATTATTTCCATCATCATTACTATCTAGGTGAGTTAGTGGTGAAAAAAATTACATCGGATCATGGGGTGGAAGTCTACCTTGCACACGAGCAATGTCTTTGTTTCCCAGTTGATGGAGAAGGAGATGGATAAATATTATTTCATCAATATAATAAAATATAAATATATTGGATATAATTTTTTTATTATATGTTATGTGTTAATACATAATTTAAGGTGGTAAATAATAATTAAAAAAGAAAGAGCATAGTGAATACAATTACCTTCTCTTAGAAGAACATCCATCGGATCTTCTATTAAAGATGATAGGGTAGGTATTTTGGGAATAAAATAAGATATATGAACTATATAAGTATTTTTAAGAGGTATTATTTTAGGCTTTTGTTGAGATAAATGTATTTATAAGTGTTAATAAGTAAGGGAAGTTGGTGCCCCTTTATATTTGGGAAAGAGTGGCATTTTTGTAAATATTAAAAAATACTCAACAATGGGAAGTCACTATCAACCATTGTTCCTCCAAAATTAATAAATAATTGGTTAGAGGGAATATATGGTTGATCAAAAAAATCCAAAACAAAAATAAAATATGTTTTGAACATGTTATGCCCTTTGGTTATATGGTTACTCACTTTTATCATTTTAGTTTTCCCCATGGTAACTTGTTTTTAATCCCAAGTAATCCATCCATAAAATAAAAATAAAATGAAAATAATTTTATAATTGAGACCCATACATTATACATATGTAATAAAATTTATCAAAAAAATACTATAGGTGTGTGTAAAATTAATTTTATCAGGGGATCATGTAACACACAAAACCCTGTTTTATCCTTAACCATAGTAATTAATTTTGTACCCTTTTATAATTAATAATTATTAAAAACTAAATTTTCCCTATCAAATAATATTAATTATGTTTATTAGAAATATTTAATCTATTTTAAAAAATTAAATTCATATATGTTTAAAATTTTAATTTAAAAATGAACCAACAAAACATGTCGAAAACTATTTTTTCAAAGAATGTGTTTTTCAAGCATAAGAAGGTAATACATTATAAATATGAATAGTGATAAAAAAATTATATGGATTTATATTAATATATTTAGTATTATAATCTATAAATTTCATTTAAATATTTTATATTAGTGGATATTAAAATTAATTAAATTGGTGAAACATTTTTCACTTAAAAATAGTTTTTAAAAAAAATGAATCTTTAATCTTGAAGATAAAAATATTATAAAAGGTTTTGTAAACGTTATTGAAATGTAATTATTTAGATTAAATAATAATGAATAAAATTTATATTACATATAAAAAATATTTAATGAAAAATGGTACTTTTCAATTACATAATTATTTGAAAATAAATTAGCGTTAAAATTTGGTAATTTTCACTATTAACTAAAAAACACTCTTTTCAAATAAAATCCAAAATTTTAACCCCAAATGAATTTTGAAATATTTATTTAAATCATTAATATCATTTTTTACAACAAAAGTTATAAAATTAGAACAAATTAATTATATTATTTTCCCACAAAAATTAATAAAAACATTTTTTACAAAAATATATTTTTGAAGTATATAAAAACTTTACTAAACATTAAGCCCTCTATTACCAATATATTTTATTTACCAAACAATATTTATAAATAATTTTTCTTTTTTTATTCCTATTCATTCCAACAATTTTAATTATCAGTTCATAACGATCATATTTAACTAGTATCTCATGGTTTGTTTATGCTCATTTTTATGTGTCATATACGCTATCCAAAATGGTATTAGTTTTAAAAATACAAGGAGTTAAAAGTTTAAGATAAATAATGATTTGGAATTAGTGTAAGTATTCATGAAATACACTATTATAAGAACAAAATGGGTTTTTAGGGATAATAGTGACATTCAAGGTGTGAAGTCTAGATTAGTGGCTAATGGTTGTTATTAAGAGTAATGAATAGCATTTAAGGAGACCTTTTCACTAGTTTTAATGTTAGAATCCAGTAGGATCTTCCTTGGTTTTTTATTTTATAAATTTATAAAAGGATGTAAAAGTTTCTTTCTAAAATGTTTTTCTTATAGGGGATTTTTATGCAGAACATCCTCCAAATTTTTAAATTCATATTTTTGAAGACTATTTTTAAAAGTAAGAAGTATGTATATAGTATTCAATATGCACCCAGATCATTCTATGAAATGCATATTTCTTCTCATATTCAAAGTGGTTTTTTAAATATTAATTACATGCACTTATTTTTTTAAAAATCATTTCCTATAAGCATTTTTTTATTATAAATATATGTATATGATGTTGGATTTGGTTCAAAAAACCAAAAGTTGTTTGGTGAATTTTCTAAGCTCCTCTAAAATGATTTTTAAATGAGAATAATGGTTGAGTTGATATTATTCATTAGTTTTCAAATATTTAAGAGGGCCTTGGGAATATCATAAATCAAAGAACATATGAACAAGTTCTGTTGAAAATTTTTAGACTCAAAAATAGTAAATCATATGATACTTATATAATTACTAATATTAATTGTGACATGGATAATGTTTGGAAAATTTTAGATTAGATGTTATTTGTGTTTTTGTTATATATTACTACAAGCTAACTAGACAACATTTTTTTGTGACTCTGTGGTAAATTTCATGCTAATATTAAATATTATCATCTAAAACTGAAAAAAATGAAATAATTTCATGTTACCATAATTATTATGTTAATATTAGATTTTTTGTTTTATAAGATCATTAGATTTGAATTGACATTATATTATAATTATAACTGCGGAGGTTATATAATAGATATGAATAATACTTTAGGAAATGATTTTTTCATTGGAAAATATTTGGATTTTTGTAAAGTAAGATATAATATTGTGTATCATTATATATATTTGAAGATAAATTTGTTAAACAAGTTTCTCTCAAGTTTTGTGGGTGAGACACACTTTGAAAGAATTACATTTAATTTTTAACATGTTCCTATAAAATATGGTGGTATTGGAGTGACAAAAACTTCCAGAAAACCTATAATCCTTTTGATAACTAAATAAATTTATATCAGAAAACTTTTCCTAAGAGATAATTGAGACAGCTTTGGCCCACGCATCCAAATATGCTGCTATAAACATATTATTTTTAGACTAGAATTGAAATTGATTTAAGTGACAAAAACTTAACCATATTAAATTATAATGTAAAAAAATGAGTCTCTTATACACTCAACAACATTTAGTATTATAGTTTCATAGTGTTAGTAAAAACCATTAACTAGAAAACCCCATATATTTCCCATAATATTTACATTTTTATCACTAACCAAGTATTACTTATCTTATAATAAGTCGTTAACATTTACCGTAAAATTCATCACAAATTTTAACATTATATATGTGTCATAACATTATTAATAACCTAAGTAAATGGTAAAAAATGATTGAGCTCAAACACACAGTATGGGTAATCATAATTAATAACAATTAAAGATCATAAGTGATCATGTGATATTTATATAGGTAACAGAACATTACCAGGGTATGTGAAAAAATCATAAGGAAATAATAACTGATTATACATGTATCATAACCATGAATAAAAACATATGTATTTTTTTATTAACAAGTAGATATCATAGGATCATAGCAACTTAATAATATGTTAGTAATATAAGTATGGAAATAAAAAAATGCTTGAACACATATCAAAATCACGTGTCCTATAGCATAGTGAATCAGGCATCGTAATCCTTTGTCCCATAATATAGTGGATAAAGAATCACTACCTTTTCCCATTACACATTGAATCAAAAATCACTAATTTTTCCAATATTAGTAAAAGAATGACAACTCATTTCCCATATTGGATTGGGCATCACAACTCATTTCCCAAAGTAATATCTTGAGATAAAAATAATTAACTATTTACTTTGAGTTATATATAGGACTCCATAAGTTTCATAATAATATACCATACATTTTTATAACATAAGAAATCAATAATTTATTATATAAAGAAAACCCCCATGGAAATAAATTAAGATTCATATCACTTTTAAATGGAATCGCATAAGATGACATCAAGAGTAGATTCTTTAATACCCAAAATTCAATCTACAAAATGTAGTATAAAATAATTTAGGGAATGATCATGAAACTTTCTCCATAATTCACATAAAACATGTAAATAGAGGGTATATTGGATGTTATTTCTTGAAATACAGTTTTCTGAAATAATTTTTATCATTTCTATAAATATCAATGTTATAATTAAATTTCGAAATTCTTCTTAAAGGAAGTGAAAGAAAGAAATTATAAAAAAAATAATTTATAATAATCTATGATAATGATCATTTGAAATTAAAAAATGTTTAATAAAATCAATTTGGAGTGGAGTATAAAAATGTATGAGTGTGAAAAGAAACATCTTTTTAGGATTTTTTGAAAAAAAAAACACACATTGAAAAGAGCTAACAAAATTATTTTTTAAAATAGATAAATATAAATATGAAGAATATAAAAGATGATATATTTTTTAATTCATTACATATGTAATTATTTATTTTTGGTATGAAAAAATATGTACATGGAGGATAAAGATTTATTAGAAAGGATCCAAAATATTCATAAAAATATCGTATTTTTATAGCTACTAAAAATCATTAAAGAAGAAGATTATTTTTAACATATATAATTTATCTAAAGAGAAATATTAAGTAAAATATAGAATAGGGAAATTTAAAATATATATATATAATATCATTGTCAAGGAAAAAATTTTATAACCCAATGAAAAGAAAATTAGGATGGAAAAACTCTTACAGGCTTTATAACATTTATATTGAAACCTATTGAAAGAGAAATTTTAAATATAAATACCTTAAATAAATATAAAATCGTGATTTAATATGTCAATGAGGAATTATATAAAATATATATATGAAATTAGGTGCATAATATTAATCATTTCCCCAGAGGAAAATTGGAGATGAGAAACTCTCACATATAATGTAATTTATAAGTCAAAGTCCAAGGAAAGGGAGAGAGTAATTAAAAGTAAACTTAACAATAAAATGAAATTATTTATGATATAATTATTCAATGAAGTATTAATTAAAACATAAAAAAACATAATTCATTATATGAAACATGTCTCAAGATATGAAAATTGGGAAAATAGCCATTACATTGTATTCCAATTTTGTAAACATGCTCTGAACTACTGTATAATAAATTCAGAAAAATTAATCATCTATTTTAAAATTTTATTCATAATTATTACCTTTTATATTAATATTCTCTATCCATTAATTACATAGTTATTATTTGTTATGTTAATATTTACCATTAGTGTTATTAGTTTTAACTATTCCTTTTTTATTTCGATGTAACTGTTTCAGTTATCATTTTATGTTTATGCATTCATTGCCTCCATAAATATAGATTTATTTAATATTTATCATTAAATTATCATAAATTTTATAAATATCATTAGATTTTCCAAATTAGATTTAAATTATAAAATATTTCTTTGTGTTCTCATTTTGTGAGATTAAAATTACTATGATCATTTATCTTTAAAGTAATTAATATAATGGGAAATATATCTTTTTATAATAATAATAATTTATTAAATATAATATTTATTTATGAAATTAATTTTAATAACTATTAATGTAAAGCAATGAAGAAAAATTAAACACATTGTCCAAGGTTTCAAAGAACCGACTATACTGTGGGGGAAGATTCCATTTTATAAAGGTATGGAGGGAGGGTAGAAAATAGTTATTCCATTAAAAAAATAAAAATTATGTATAATAATGATAATGGTTTAATTATGTTACTATGCGTATAATAGATGTGTAAGAGATATAAGAATTATAAAGGGGATAGAAATTAAAATGACTTACTATGTCATAACCCCCTCCCTCTAAAGATATACCTCCTATGATGGAAATGAATGAAGAGATATAATGACCCTAAAGTAAAACCTCTAGTAGGCCCCAGGTTGGTGACAAGCACTAAGGTTATAAAAATCTCACATATGGAAGACATTACCCTCTATAAAAAAACAAGATTGTGAGATATTATAAACAACCTCAAAAAAACTCCATCATAAAATATAAAATTAATCTAAAACCATCCATTGATGTATGAACAAAGTTAATAGATACAATAAATATCTCAAAGTAAATACCAAATAATATTTCCTACAACAATGACTCAATAAATGATCTTACCCAAGATATAAATGTGCATCTCGATCCCCAAATTCCTCTTGGAAACCTAAAAAATAATTTATATACATAGGGTGAGAATAAAATTATACTCAATAGAATCATAAACAAGTTCTGTGGCACATGAGTAAAAATGTCGTACTAATGCTATGGTGAATAAATAATTTAACCAACAAGAACCTATTTTGGACAACTAACCAATCCCAACCTCTCTATGGTTTTCTCACCAAATCATGCATCCAATATAGTAATATAATATCAAAAACAAAACAAGTAACCCCATTTTCGCTTCCCACTTATTTCACACTGACACGCCCAAACAGAAAATATTTTTTCTCCCATATATTAGATATATGTCACATCACATCACATATCTAGCTATCTCAGAGGTGGATCAAGATGTATCCCTACCTATACCACTCACACAAGGTCTATCATCTACTGTAATAATTATTTTTCCTCATACCACATGTCCTCCAAACACACCAGGTTCACCACATCACATCTTGACTAATGACATAAATTCCATCATAATACATATTACCTAAATACACCTAGGATATCATATCACACCTCATAACATGGGTGGTAGGGTATCATGAACATGAATTACACCGACAACATTCCCACTCTCGAACATGTATGACCCCCACTTGATATCACATCCCCATTATATGAAACTATAAATAAATAATCCCAAACACCTCTCCATATCATTATTGCTAAAGGAAGAGCGTGGAATAGGCAGTAGATATCCATATGTGTCTCCACAATCCTTAATGTTGGGGAAAACAATCTAAACCAATAACCTCTAAGTGTTGGTAATTTTTTACAACACATGTGTGGAATATATAGAAAAAACATAAAATACATGATATATAGATAACAAATAAAACACTTTTGGGTACACATCCACTACACTAGCATACTCAAAATCACCTCTACTACCAAACACATCAACTATCATGACCACTTCCACCACTATATACCTCAGAACTCATCCACCAAACATACCCATCATTTAATTAAAAACTCCACTAATTTATGAATTAATTATTTCCAACTAACTCTCATATGAAAATCATTTACATTCTATATTTTACATAGTCCATCCATTTATCAGAAAATTCATTTCGTCCATTTATAAAATTTCAATTTACACCCCTTTTCTTATTACATTACTATCCCAGGTATTTTTTTTATAATTAAAAATTAGTTCCATATATTTCTAGGTAACTAACACAACCATAGCCCATAATTTCTCTTCCTTCACATACTAACTATCACCGCAATGCCACAGTAGCCAAGCCATCTCACCAAAACAACCAAATTCCACAACAGTCGCACATCACAATAATATCCCACACCTCAACCACATTGCAACTCACATACCTACTTTAATTCACAACCTATGTAGTTACAAATATCGTCTCACCATGACCAACATTATTCATAGAAAAACAAAAATCACAACCACAAACAACAAAACATTATAACTTCTATATTTTATATTCACGTTCTTTCACCTCCATTCTTCATTAATTAGCATGGGTATTATCACATAAACAGGTTTCCATGTCCATCTAATTCATTATCCATATATATATATATTATCCTAATAATTCAAGGTGATGTCAACAACCAACACATAAATAGTCTAACACAAATTAGCTACATCACAAGAAAGGATCCCAACCATCGTGATTTTCAGTAATCTCAACAATTATGAATAACACATAAACAGTAACATCAAATCTATAAAATAATGAAATTATTCCCCATACCGACCATTTATAGATCATCTAATTAACTAAACTTATTAATTAAACCATTTTTATCCAACCAAATAAAGAAAAAATTATGTAATCCCCATAGGTTGCACATAAATAATGATATAACGAATATTCCCTTCCTCAAGGTAGATTTTTGATTCTCTATGCACCAAAGGGTGAATAAACAATATCCCAAAAAACAAAACCATACTAAAAATCTCATATTAACTTGATCCACATAAATGGATCATATAAAACATATCCCAAAAACACCCCCAATACAATGAAACATTATCGTCATAAATCCTCAAGTATGTAGCACATGAAAATAAGGGGATAAAGTGAAGGACTTTCCTCTGATTTCCAAAAAACAACCTCCAGAACCCCAAGATCAAAACATTAAGTAATATGGTTGACTGACCCTCTGATAGTGTCTTTTTGTTGCCCAAAACTAGGAAGGAATGAGAGGTGGGAGAGAGAGTCTAGATGAATGAGAGATTTATAAATAGGCTTTATCTCAACACATTCTTGGAATGAATTCTATATTTATGTCATAAATTCCATGTGGTTCATAGAATAAAATATGTCAACTAGATTAAATATTTTAACTTCCTATATCTCTTACTTCTACCAATATTTAGGACACCTCATATTGAATTATTACAAATCATGAATTCCCCTTTCACGTTTTTAATCTGTTGCATGTACTACTCCATTTCTGTATACAAGACATCAATCACTGACTCCACATGCCATAAAAAAATCAACTCATGTCATGAGTATACTTAATATAATTAACAACCTATTCTAGTTCTTTTTTGGCCCTAAACTACACAAAACCTCCTCAATCATCCTTTGAAACACCCTCAACATGATAACTATAAATTTAAGAAGCTGAAAGGGCATGGACTATTACATTAAATACCTGTTAAATGATTATCATCCTTAATAATCAAAACCAACCCAAAATAAATGAGGGGTTTTAAACACCATCCCATGAGATAAATTGTACGGATATCATTACACCTCAAACACTACCACTAACCAAAAACACAAACCAAAACACACAAAAAACACCCCACACAACCACATCATCATCTCTCACTTGGCCCAACACCACATCATCTAGAATCTACCACAATACGACATCACCTCATTCAAAAAACAAGCCACCTCTCTACTATATAACCATCCACATCAACATTTCAACCACCACACATCCCAACCAAAAATCTCCCAAAATCAACACATAACACTACTTGAACACATAAATCAAGGATTCCATCTTCCATATCATGATATTATCTACATTGGGTGGTATTGACTCACCTATAATCATTAAGAAAAATAACACAAATAAAATATCAACAAAACATGGGGTACTGGGAATGCATTGTAATATCTCTCTCATAATTACTCTCCTCTTGGACACAATGAATCTACATCATGTTAACCAAGGGGATGGTTTTCCCTCATAAAACCTTTTTTTAATGATTATGGATCTATACTATTCATTCAAGAACATCATTTCATCTAACATATCTAACTATCCCTAGTAAATGATGTTGGGTTCATTGTGGATATGCCAAAGATTCTGGGACATGTGGAAGGCATTTTGGATCCTATATAGTCCATGTGGTGATTTTGACCAATACACCACCTCACCAACATACAAAAACACCTCAAAGGACCCCAAAAATTGGGGACAAAGTTTACTCCCCCTACCAAACCTTTACTACCCTTATAAATGGAGACTGTTAAGAACACATAGTATTCAATATCATACTCCAAGGACCTCCATATACAATTGAAATAGACCTTATATTGATCTTGTTCCACCCTCATTCACTCTTGGACAATCCAAATATTCTCATTCATGTTCATAACAATATCAGTACTATGAACTATTTACTCCCCAAACTCTATCTAGGACAAAAAGTAACGACATGACTTTCCATACAATGGCTCAAACATATCCATGGAAATAAACTATTTGTATCTCTAATTGTATGAAAACTAAACCAGGGATAGGTTCCTTACCCAGGAGCTACCAAAGTCCACGAAGCAATATTTAAATATATCTTCTAGTGTTTAGATGGTATAGTCCTCCTTCACATCTATATGAGGGTGGAAAGTAGTTCTAAGGAGCAACTTGGAGCTAAAATCCTGTTTCAATACCCTCTAGACCCACATGGTAAAGTAAGGACATTAATTAAAGTTTATGATAATTTATACCTCATGAAGTATAACCACGTCATCTATATACCACCTCTCCATGAAATTCAAGACACTTAACTTACTAAATGCAATAAAATGATCCAACTTTGTCAGTCGAAACACTATCACCCAAACTGCATCACAGCCTCTCTAAGCCTAGGGTCTCCCTGTGATAAAATCCGTCAACATTCCCTCCCATTTACACTTGGGAACATATAAGGGAATCCCAAAAACCACCAGGAAGTTAGTGTTCTATATTCAACTACTTGAAAACCTAAAACATCACCACAAATTTTTCCACTGACAATTTCATTCCCAGCTACTAAATTTTTTTCATCAAGCCATGATACATCTTTGTTATATCGGAATATACCATTAAAAGTGATCTATAAAAATCATGGAGAAATAACTTATGCAATTCCAACAGAAAAAATTGTAAAACACTGAGATTTTATGAAATAGTTTTTCAAATTATTTTAATTTCTTTGATATCATTCATAACATGAAACATCATATTTTCATGAGCAATGATGTATTATTAATATTATTTAAAAATGACCATTTCATACTAACCATTAAATTTGGAGGTATGAATAGAAATAACCACATCTAAAATGATAAATATAATGGTTTTATATAAATAAAACATATTACTAAATAAACACTTAATTTTTAGTAGAGGGTTTATATATTTTTAAAATACTACTTTTAGGAAAAAAATGATTTTTATTTATTTCAGTAAAAAATTAATAAAAGCCATTTTTTACAATTTTTTAAATTTTATTTTACCAAATAATATTAGTTTTTTAAATCTATATGTCAAAATTATCTTTCAGTGATTTTTTGACAATTTTATGAAATGATTAATTTTTTCATGAATAGTAAAAAAATAATGATTGATATTAAAAATGACTTTTCATTTAAAAAATTTACAAGATATATTTTATTTAAATATGGTTTTAAAATCAATATTTTCTTAATTATATATTCATTAATAAAATTTATGACATTCGAATCAATTTCATTTTTAATTTTGATATTAACACATTTTATACTTTTGAAAAGTTTCTATTTCGAAACTAGCTTTTTCATTATGTCTACAGGTTTAATTTTAAATTAACTTTCACCACTAACATGCATGGAATTTAGAAAACTGGATTCCATATTTATAATTATAACTATAAATACTGTATAATATGTTCAAAATATTTTTTTGTTGATATTTATATTTAAAAGAGTAAAAATTAATTACCGGAGGTAAAGATGAGTTTATAAGGCGTTAAACTAAACACATAAGGGATAAAATTGACCCAAAATTGTACAAATACCATTGGATAGACATATTTCAACCATATAACCTATGGGTTTTTTAATGGTCTATTTTAAAAAAAAATCATGTGTTAACATGGGTACAATTTATTCTTTTCAAAAATTATTTGTGTGTCCTCTCCCCACTTATAAAAGTACACCCCCCTCCTCTACATTGTACACTTAAAAAACATTTTTTAGGAAAAAAACCCAAATATATTCCTTAATTACTTCCAAACATCCTATATAAATTAATTTTTTTTACTAAATCCTCCTAATAATCATTTAGGTATAATCCTAAAGATGTTCTCTAAAGGATGGTTAAAATTCTAAACCATGTGTTTTGTATTATTTCATCCTCCACCTCATTAAAATATTCTTAAAATATACTAATATAATCAAAATATTATCTCACATGTACATATAGATTATTATGTTAATGTAATAACCTATATCCATCTCCCCCTCCATCAAATGGGAAATGAAATCGTTGATCGTGTCTACGGTGGACTATCGCCTCACGAACCAATGTTATTCATTTTCCATCACCATATCTCATGGATGGATATAATGATGGATTTATTACTTATATATGATATTAATTATATTATAATTTTTCTTGAATTATAAAATCACTTATATTTTCCTACTTTTTATTATGTGGGAGTACAACAATGTCGTGCATGTGTATGGCGGACAACCACCTCACAAAACAATGTGATTCATTTTCCACATACGAATTTCATGGAAGGTATTAAGGTTAAAATTAAGTAATATATGTGATATATATAAAATATTAATTACTCAGTAAAAGTGATATTTTATTTATCTTCCTTTTGAACCATCCTTTGAGAAAATGGAATCATTTTTCATGTGTACATACAACCTACCATCTCTATAAATGGTGTACTTCATTTTCGATCATGAAATTTTATTGATGACTATAAATAAATATATAATGAGTATATTTTTTATTTATATCATTTTCATAATTATATATATGATTTAACCGTGATAAATGTTAGAGGACCTAAAATAAAAAATCAAAATATACATGAAAAATAAAGAAAAGCTCGGATACGATGGTTTCAGACCCGAGGAATGCTTTGCTGGATTCTGGATCTCCTCCAATCAGTGGAGCACTGCAAGGTAATTCTTTCCTCGAAGCTATTAAAGGTTCACATGTTTGTTCTACAGGTGTAAAATCTCGCTCGACCATCAAGCGACTGGATGATGGAGGATTTGTCGTTGAAGTCGATCCTGATGCAATTGCACAACGCCAAAATCTATGTAAGTTTTCTTTAATGGGTCGTGTCTCGTATGCTAAAGGAGACAAACCCTGGTCCTATATTGATTTGAAACAAAGAATTTCACTTTGCTGGGGTATCACAAACTGGAAAATGATTCCCCTGGGAAAAGGCTTTTTTCATATGCTCATGTACTCTCAAGAGGATCTTAATGCTGTCTGGAAGATAGGTAATCTGTTGTTGAAGCCTGGAATTATGAGACTCTCGAATTGGGATTTCTCATTCAATACAAATACACAAAGAGGCAAGTCTTCTCAAATCTGGGTTAGGTTCCATAACTTAAACTGGTTTTTTTGGCATCCTAGAATACTAAATGATCTTGCAGCCTGCATAGGTACCCCCCTTAAAATTGATCAAAAAACCATTAATGCTGATTTGGGTATGTATTCTAGGATTTTAGTGGATGTTAATCATGAAACCATGCCTCCTAAAACCATCACCTTTCATGCTAAAGATTACAAAACTGTAATTGATCTTGAATATGAAAATATGCCCTCTTTCTGTGACTTTTGCAAGATTGTGGGTCATTCTGTCCAAATATGTAGATTCGTTCAAAGGGCCCCCAACCATCATAACCCTCATGATTGGTCTGAGGTTAGGAAAAACAAGAAGGATAGAGCCCCCCCCCCCACTGATAAATCTGACTCCTCTCAAATCAAACCTGGGAAATGGATTCCTAAAACCCCAAAATTACATGGGGTAACCTGGGTTGATCAGGTGGAGAATCAGGAGCAGGATTTACAGGATCAATCCATTAAGGAAAATCTAGAAAATGTAGATAACCTGCCTACTCACCCCCTATTGATTGGGTTTCAATCTGGACTTGACACATACCTAATTTTGGGTCACAGTTCAACTCCCGGAGATCTTCCTCTTATTCCCATATCATAGACTCATTTGGGTGAGTCTTCTTTGACTAATTGTATGATTGGATCTTCCTCTAAGACCCAGCATGAACTACCTCCCCCTATGTCAGCCCGTACACCTGCAAGTTTATAGGAATCATGCTCTTTTGAAAAGGAAGCATGCATCAGGCACTCTCCACCTGGTTCTGTTCCCTCTGAGTCACTGGACAAGAATGATTTTTATTCCTCTCTTAACCAGTCTACTGCTCCTGGTTATCTTCCTACCCGGTCAGCAGATTTGTCCATCACTGTTTCCAGGCATTGTACTCCAAATGTTGTGGTTGATGTAAATCCATCAACCTCCGAACCTTCTGAAGCAAATCTTGATCATCAGGAGATCGCTGTCTTGGATGGATGTCCTCCTGCTTTGGTGACCAATTCTGTTTTAGACCTAGATCCTTTGATTCCAGGCTCGGTTCTCAAGCCTGTTTGTGTGTTATCTAATCCTGAAATTAAGGCAGGATGTAATACTTCCAATCTTGAGTCTCCTATGCCCAAAAAGGATAAAATCTGCTCTCCCAGCAAAACCACTTATCCTAGAAAAACTAGAGGTCAAAGTGCTAGTTCTAAAAATAAAGGGGGGTCAAACCCAAAAGGTAAATAATTATGCATATTATATATTGTAATTGTTAGAGGATCGCAAAACCGGGAACCCTTAACGTTTTGAAGCATATTATTTTTACTCATCATCTCATGTTGAATGCTATTGCAGAGCCTAAAGTCAATTTTTCCCCTAAGTTCATGCACCTGGGTAACCTTGTTTTCTCTTTCTTGGGTGCTTGTAACAATGGTTATATGGACTCTCTTTGTATTTTCTTCTACTCCTCTTTGAAAAATGTTAATATCTTTAGTCTCTCTGCACAAGCTTTGACGTGCGATTTTTACCCTAGTAGCTCTCACATCTTCATTACTTTTGTCTATGCCAAGAATAATTACCTTGATCGAAGATCTCTTTGGAAGGATATTTCTGACATCAATATCATGATTCAAGATCCCTGGGTTTTGGTTGGGGACTTTAATGCTATTTTCTCCCCCTCTGAAAAAATTGGGCACTCTTTCTCCTCTATCTCTGCTAGGGAATTTAAAGCTTCCATTGAAAGTAATAATCTGATTGAGATAACCTTTCTGGTTCCCAACTCACTTGGTACAGACACCACTACAACCGAGTGGTGGAGAGTAAACTAGATAGAGCCTTCACTAATGAATCTGCTCTTGATAATTATAACCAGATCTTGTGTGCCACCCTTACTAAACTTGCTTCTGATCATTATCTGATCTTAGTCATCTTTCCTCAAAACTCTTGGAAACCTTCCTTTCCATTCAGATTTAATTTGGCATGGTCTTCTGACTCGGATTGTGTCTCTCTTATAAATTCATCCTGGACTAATATGGGCAATCACAGGGATCCTTGTGTTTACACCACTAAGTTGAAAAATCTGAAGAACATTCTTAAAAAATGGTGTTCTAATAAAACAGCTTTAATTAACAAAGATATCCATGATTTAGAAAAGGATTTGTTCCTCTTTCAAGTTAACAACACTTCATTCATTTCTGACCCCCGGGATGAAATCACCATCTCTACTAAATTGATCTCTCTTCTAAACTTTAAGGATAATTTAAAAAAGAAAATCTTCAGAGCTAAATGGCTCAAGGGTGGGGTTAGAAACACCAAATTTTACAATTCTCTACAACGGATTAGGAAAACCTATAAGCCTCTCGGTTGCTTAAGATTTGAGGGTAAAATCATTGAGTCTGAGGAACAGATTTCAAATTATGTTGTTTCATACTTCCCTGGCATTTTCAATGGTCCTATAATTAACAAAGATATCATTCCAAACATTATTCTTTGTATGGTGACTTCTGAGGATAACTGTTTGATTAACTTCATCCCTCTTGATTCTGAGATCAAGGATACTATTTTTTGTCTAAACACAGACAGTGCCCCGGGCCCCGATGGTTTCAACAATGGTTTCTATCAAAAACATTGGGATGTCCTTCCAAATGATGTCTGTAACTTAGTTAAATATTTCTTTGAAAAAGATGTTCTTCCGCACGCTCTCAACTCTCAGTTCCTCATGTTAATTACTAAAGTTGATAATGCGGGTGAAATTCACCTCTTCCGTCCCATTTCCCTCTTAAATTCTCTTTTTAAAATTATCACCAAGATTCTTGCTAATAGGCTTTCTAATATTAGTAACAAAATTGTCTCCTGGAACCAGTTCGGTTTCATCAAGGGTAGATCTATACAAGATTGTATTTGCCTCGCCTCTGAATCCACCAATTTATTGAACAGAAATACTAGAGGTGGGAACATTTCTCTTAAGCTTGACATCACTAAGGCTTTCGATAAGATTGATTGGACATTCATTTTTAAGGTCCTTTCCAGTTTTGGCTTTAATGACTCCTTTATTAATAAAATTAAAATCATCTTCAACTCTGAAAACATCTTTGTGCTTATTAATGGCTCACCTAGGGGTTATTTCAAATGCTCTAAAGGTGTTAGGTAAGGTGATCCGCTTTCTGCGGTCATTTTTTCTATCACTGAAGATTATCTTAGTAGACTTCTCTCCCTCAATGTTGAGGAAGGAAGACTCAAACCTATCATTGGTTCCAGGAATCTTCATGCTCCCTCTCACCTGCTATATGCCAATGATATTATCCTTTTCCTTCAGGGAGATAAACGAAATGTCAATAACCTTAAATCCATCATTTCTCACTACGAGGAGATTTCTGGTCAATGCATTAACTGGAAAAAATATTTCATTTACTTTGGTAAAAACATACCCTCTAATAGGAAATCTCATATCACCAATGTTTTAGGGATAAAGGAAGGATCCCTTCCTTTTACTTATCTCGGTGTTCCCCTGTTCTGGGGTCAGCCCAAAGCTTGTTATTTTCTTATCCTTGTTGATCAAACTCTAAATCAATTTACTTCATGGAAAGGTAAATCCCTTTCTATGGATGGAAGAATTTTCCTTGTGAAATCCATTATTGTCTCTAATCTTGTCTATTTCATGATGGTCTACAAATGGCCTTTGGGGCTGATAAAATGACTTAATACAGCTATCAGGAATTTCATCTAGATTGGATGTACTCTGGAAAATAAATTAGTTACAGTTTCTTGGGCCACTTGTTGTAAACCTATTGAAAATGGAGGAATCGGTATTAAGAATCTTAAATTTTTTTATGAGGCTCTTCAAGCCAAACTCACATGGCCCCTCATTCATAATAATTCTCTCTCCATGAGATTCCTAAAAAGCCGCTTACGTGATAAGCTTAAGTCTGGATCTTCTAATTATATGACTTCTTCTATCTGGCCTTCGATCAAAGCTTCTTTTCACTCTATCATGGAAAATTCTAGATGGCTTGTTAGTAAAAACTCTTCTTTAAATTTCTGGTTTGATAATTGGACTTGCTACCCTCTCATTACTGATATGCCTAATACCTTTTCTCATAATACTTCAAATTTCTCTATTAGATAGATGATCAATTCCCCTGATTCTCAACTTCCGGATCCTATCAATGGGATTGTGGATAATTATTATTTCACCTCCAATGAGGATCTCCTTGTTTGGGAACCTGTTCATAATGGCCTGTTAGACTCTAAAAAGTTTTATTGCTATCAATTCCCTAATAAGGATGAAAATTTTAATTGGGTTTCTAACCTCAATAAAGCTTGGATTAAGCCTTCTCGCCTTACCCTTATGTGGCCTATTGCTCATCAAAAAATTCCAACTGATATCTGCCTGCAATCCTACGGCTTTAGCCTTTGCTCTAAATGTAGATTATGCAACCAACAACGCGAGGACATCAATCATCTTTTTTTATCTTGTGATACTGCTATGGCCCTTTAGCATTACATTTTTGACCTTTTTGATTGCAGATGGCTTTTAGATACATTTATTCTCTCTCAATTGAAAAGAACGTTGGAATTCCCAAGATCTCCTCAAATCAAGAATCTCTTTCTAACGGCTGTTGCGGAGCTTATGCATATTCTTTGGTACGGTAGAAATGATTATGTTTTCAACAATAATTCATTTAATATTAATGCAGGTAAAATCCGGATTCTACTGGCTAGGAGGGAAACGACTACGATACAAAAATATTGTTGTGACAATTCTGTCATAGATTTTGAAGCCCTTCGCCAAATTGGCGTTAAAGGTATTTTCCCAAAACCTCGATACACTATTGAAGTTTTCTGGAAGGCACCTGCTCCTGGTTGGATTGAAGTAAGTGTGTACGGAGCTTCAAAGGGAAATCCTTGTCCTGCTGGATGCGGGGGAATCTTTAGAGATCATCAAGACCGGATCCTTGGATGTTTCTTTGGAAGCTGTGGAACTACTTCTGCGCTGGAGGCTGAGATGCTTGCTACCATTCATGTCGTATCCTATGAAAAGCGCTTCAACTGGAAGAATATCTAGATCGAGAGCAATTACACTACCATTGTTCAATCCATCTGGAAGGGTGATGTTCATCTGGCATGGCCTCTCACCCCCAGATGGATGGATTTCCTCGCTACGCTCAATGACTTCAATTTTATTTCCACACATACCTATCGGGAGGCTAATATGGTCGCGGATGGACTTGCCAACATGGGAGTCATTCATGAGATCACATGGATGAATGAACTCCCACCAGAGTTTATTCCTTCTTTTATTAAGGATTCTAGAAAATTGCCCTCTTTCCGTCTGTTGTAACTCATTTGTGACTTGCTCTTTTGAATAAATTTCTTAGTTCTGGTCTTTTGACCAGAACCTACCTTTTAAAAAAAACATATGTTATGATATGAACTTATATTATTATATTAATTGTATATTATTAAAATTTTACATTTTTTATCATTAATCACCTTAAATTCATTATATTTAACATTTTATTTAATATTTTTCCTTAATTGATCTTGTGGTTCAAAATTTCCCAAAGTTGTAAGGGTTTGATGTTACAATGTCTTTGTTTATCGGGATTGTTTATAATTATTATTTTGATAATGAAATGTTATTATATATTTATTATGAACATCATGAACATAATTATACTCTTTTTATATCTTGAAAATAAATGTTTTATTTACGATTTCTTCTCTTTATGTACATAATATTTCAAAATAGTGTTTTTAATAAAAATTGAAATTATTTCAATCGTCGGTAAAACATCATTTTTCATCTATATCCATATTTTCTATAAACTTTTTTAATAATGTTTTAATGTTACTATATGATTTTATAAATTCAATTTAACCCTTATTTTACTTTTAAAAAAAATTAAAATGAATCTTAATGACATTTCTCAAAAAAAAGTTTGTTTGACTTTTATAAAAAATGTTTAAGGAATATTTATTTCCAATTTGTTTGGAATGAACATAATATTATTCCATCATGAATGATCAATGATTTAAATATTAATTAATAATTTTCCCAGGTTATTTTAAAATAGAATTAATTTAAAAAAATTATGAATTTCTATTCAATAATATGATTTTAAAATTTGAAAGCATATTTTCCTCAAGAAATGTTCCAAGTGATCTTTAAAAAACATTTTCAATAATAGATGAAAATCTATGATGTTACATACGAATTATTAGTTATAAAATCCAATAATACCATATTTATTCTTTCTCAAAATGTTTTATGTTTTTAATGAATATATTTTTTATAAAACCAGTTCCTTTTTTCTATGGGTTATGACATGTTGAGATGATTAAAGGTTCATAAAACTCATTTCTTTTCCATGCGTTATGCAATGATGAAATTATTATGAAACCCATTTATTTTCATAGGTCATAATATGATGAATGTTTTATGATATTGTGTCACACCTATGTATAGTTTTAATTATGTGATGGTTGTTATGTTGTAACCAAGGACTGTGGTTAAGTTATAACTATGTACAGTGGTTATGTTATAACCAAAGATTCATGGGGCCCATATCTACCTCCAAATCATTGGATAATTATTAATGATATATGATCCCAAATGGTACATGGTAGGTTATTCGAAGACCAAAATAGGGTACACAAGATGTTATCCCAAGCCTAAAAGAGGGTACTCAGGAGGTTATCCCAATCCATAAGGAGAGTACATGGGAGGTTATCCAAATCCTGAAGTAGTTACATGGGTTGTTATCCCGAGACTAACATGCTATGAATGTATTTATATATATCCTTGAAATAATATTTTATTTGTTTATGAGTATGCCACT
Organism: Viscum album; assembly: GCA_963277665.1. Lineage (NCBI taxonomy): Eukaryota > Viridiplantae > Streptophyta > Magnoliopsida > Santalales > Viscaceae > Viscum > Viscum album. Next base: position 478,572,066 of record OY728140.1, read on the forward strand.
AATTCATTTCTTATGCCTAAGTTATTCTCTCGTAGATTATGTTCTTTTAATCTGTTATGATTCATATATTGTGAATCCCAAAAGTGGGTACTCAGGATGTTATCCCAAGACATAAGGAGGGTAAATGGGAGGTTATACCAATCCTAAAGTAGGTATATGTGTGGTTATAAAAAAAACATGTTATTAATGTATTGATAGATATACCTAAAATAAGATTTTATATGCTTATGTATATGCCACAAATCAATTTCTTATGCCTAATTTATTCCCTTATAGATTATGTTCTTTGATTCCTTTATGATTTATATATTTTGAACTACTAAGATTAATGTCATTTCTCATGTTTATAATATTTGATATGTAGGGTTTGGTTTTCAAATGTCATTCACATGTTACCACACCCTTATTCTCATGTTATATTGATATCTCCCTTATTTACCCTTACTGAGCATCTGAGATCACCCTTTATTATAATTATTTTCCCTAGGCATTGATAATATGTATTATATGTGATATTTCTAAGAAGGGTTCTAGTTATGAGGAACTAACAAGGATATAATGTAGAACTTTTATAAACCAATTGTTTAGGTTTCCATGTTTCTAGAGGAACTCGACCTAAATGATTCTGGTGTGGATCATTGTGTAATGTTATGAATATTCACATATTAAAATATAATAACAATGTATATGAATTTATGGTCATTATAGTTGGTATCAGAGAAATTTATAGTTAATATATGGAAACTAGGATGAGAAAACTTTAATGATAACCCTTATGATGAGCCAAAGTATTGAATAACATCCTAAAGTTTTATTAAGGAATATATTATTATTATTTTCTTATAAATACATTCATGTATGGGTGTAACAAGTAAACATGGTTCTGGAATAGATTTCTCTAGGTGTAATAACTCTACGAAAGGTGTGTCGAGCTTTACTTAAGCGTTACATGGTATATTAAAATTGGCCTTACTGTGTGACTACTTTTACAATCCTAGGGATATGATTTGGTTAATTTATATTTTATCTACAAACCATCATGAAGTATTTGAATATATGATGATTATGTATGAACTAAGTTAAACTTAGGGTGCTATAAATTTAAAAGAAGGTGTATTGATTTAGATATCCCATAAGTGATATTTTTCATTATGTGGTTTTCCAACTGTGATTATTGTTGCTCACACTGTGATTTTTTGTTTTAGTTAATGGATATAACCATAAGGAATTTTGTTAACATTTAATGTGATGGAAATTGTGTTGAGTAACTTACAAATTGTATGATGATTGAAGAGAAAGATATTATGATTATTCCTAATCAGCAATCATGAAATATGATGACCAACATGAACTTATGTGAGATTAATAACACATCATAAAAGAGTAATATAGAATTTTGTGAAATATAATGTGGTAATGAGAATATAGGAATAAATATTAGTCTTCTTGCATGTCAAAAAGTTTGGAATAATAACATTTAATAATATCTCAAATATATGAGAAGATAATTTTTGTGAGGGAAAGAATGTTATATAATGATGAATGTTTGAATGTATAATGTGTGTGGAATATGTTCATTATCCAATTAAATTACCTAATCAAAGAGTTAAATTCTAGACTAAATAATTTCCTATTATATTTCAATAATTGAATTGGAAGGATAGAAGTATTTATGTATTGGGATTCAAGGGCTATGTTGTACACGTATTTTTAACAATTGTATTTGGGTAGTAAGGATCATGAAACGACTATGAATTGTGTTGATTTTAGAATAATATATATCTCCATAAAATATTATATTAATGGTTATCGATACCATAATGTGTTTTTATGTTTACGGTTGATCAAAAGTTAAATGTACTAGACACATGTTTTTTCAGATTTATATTTTGGAAGATTATCAATATTAAGGATATTTTGGGAGACATTTATGGAAATACAACCCATTATTTTTGTAAAGGTTTTAGAGAAAATTTATTTAAGGATTATATACCTAATATGGTATTATATACAATGTATTTACACTATAAATATATAGTGATTTCATTTTTTTTCTTATTAATCCCACTGCTATATTCATGGATTTAATTAATATAGTATCTAGAGACTACCTCAATCAGTTTATGGTAGTACTTATAGACTATATTAACAACTATTAAAAGATAAATGAAGAGTATTAAGATCACTTTTGAATTGTTTTGAAGACCACAAGGAAGTAGAAATGATATAAAAAATGTACAAAGTGTAAATTTGGGCTACAAACGGCTGCATTTTTTCATATAATCTCAAGTGACGGTATATCGATGGATCCATCTAATTAAAAGGATATTGAACATTGTAGTACACTAAGAATGGTAACTAAGATCCAAATAATTATTGGTATTTCTGAATATTATCGATGGTTTGAGTAGAATTTATCAAGACTATCTAATATAGACAATAAGTTAACTTATAAGGGAACCAATTACTATGTATGGATGAATGCAAGGAAAATTTCAAGGAACTGATTTGAAGATTGGTCATCACACCATTTCTTAAATTACCCTATAGTGGAAAAGTTTTTTTAATCTATAGTGATAAATCAAACAAGGGGTTGGGATGCATTATCATATAGAATGATATGATTATAGCTTATGCCTCATGGAAAATTATGGTACACGAGAAAAATTACCCAGCTCATGATTTAGATTTAGTTCTGGTAATTTTTGAATTAATGATATGGATACATTATCTTTACGAAGAAAAGTTATATATATATATACTAATCATAAAATTTTAACATATATATTAACATATAAGGATTTAAATATGAATTGGAGAAGATGGTTGGAATTGATTAAAGACACTAACTGCTCAATACATTAACACCCTATCAATGTGACCAAGGTGTTCAATGATTCATGTCAAAAGGATAAGGATAGATTATCTGTGATTAAGACCACAAAAGATCTAACATTTATTTATTATAAAATGATAGATATTAAAATCTTATAATAAGGGGATAAATATCATCTTTCTCAAATAAGTGTTTTCTCATGAATCCAAATGAAGATTAAAGAGGTTTCCAAGGATTATGTACTGCTATAAAAAAAGGTTAGAAATTTTATTAAGATTATTTTAAATTGTGATTTAGTAGTAATATCCAAGAACTATGTTTTTGTCCCATCAATACTAGTTTTGAAGAAGGATTTATTAGAGGAGGCTAATAGTTTTTACCTCTATATTCATCTTTGAAGTAAAGAGGATGTATAGAGATTTGAAAGACTGTTTCTTGTGGGATGACATAAAGAAAAAAATTTCAAAGTTTGTACCTCAATGACTGGAATGTCAGCATGTTATTGAGGAGAGACAAAGATAGAAGGGGATATTATAACTATTACCCATACCTGAATGAAAATGGGAAAATATAACCATTAATTTTGTTATTATACTCCCCAAAATTTCTAAAGGGAATAATGAAATATGGGTTTTAGTCAACAACCATTAAAATTTAGCACACTTCTTCTCTATGATATAACAATTCAACTTGGATAATCCTTCCCTGAAATATATTAAGGAAGCTATAAGGTTTTATGTACTGCCGAATTTAATTGTATACGATTGGGATTTTAGGTTTAACTCAATGTTCTTGTGAAGTCTTCTGCAATCTCTTGATGCAAATATGAGTTTCATCAATGTGTATCATCCTTAAAACAATGTTCAGAATGATAGAATAACTGAAAATATATAAGATATGTTGAGGACTTGGTATATATATTTTAATGGTCTTTGGGATCAACACCTTCCTTTTCTCAAGTTTTCTTATAATAATATCTTTCACTCAAGGATTCATATATCTCCTTATGAAAATCTATATTGAAATAATTGTAGAAATTCAATGTACTGGGATGAATATTTACAAAGAAAAATATTGGGACATGGGATGGAGGAAGAAATGGAATATAAGGTGAGATCCATTCAGCAACACATAAATGTAGCACAAAGTTGAAAAAAAAATTATACTAACAATCATCAATGTGATCTAGAATTTGAGGTTTTTGAAAAGGTTCTTCAATTAATTTCTCCATGGAAGAGGGTAATGATATATAGAAATAAGGAAAAACAATGCAATAGTTATATAGATCCCTTAAAATTATGGATCATATTAGGATGGTAGCATATCGATTGGTCCTTCCATTGAACATCTCCAATGTCGACAATTTTTTCCATATATGAATCATGAGGAAGTGCATACCAGATCTATAGGATGTAGTAAAAATAGAGTCCATACTTCTATATCATGATCTTTCTTATGATGAAAACCATTTGATATTACGAATCATACAATTAAAGTGCTCGAAACAAGAACACTATCATGTTCAAAATTTTATGGTGATATCACCATCTTGAGTATGCTACATGGGAACCTCGGGATGTGATGAGGTATAAGTATCCTTATATTTTATTATCTGAGTGATGAATTTTTAGGGTGAAATTAATTTTTAGTGTGATTTATTGTAATGGACAGAGATTTTATTAAATGTGTTTTTCCAATTTAACTTATTTTCTTTAATAGCATTTGTAACGTGCAACAATGAATTCTAAAAAATTATGATGTACTGTTAATATTATTATTTCAAAATAACTGTTATAACATATTTTTTGAACACGATTATATGAATTATAATACCAACATTTTAAATATTTTTTTCAATGGTTTTATATAAATAAATTATATTGGTAAATAAGTATTTAATTTTTAGTAAAGCCTTAATATGTTTCAATAATACAATTTTCTCAAAAAATATATTTTTATTGATTTTTCTGAAAAAATAATGAAAGTAAATCTTTTTTAATTTAGTAAATTTTTTTTTGAAAAAATAATCTTATTTTCATAAATCTACATTTGAAAATTATCTTTAGGGAATTTTTTGTAATTTTCTGAATATATTATTATTTCGATGAATAGTAAAAAAAATTATTTTAATTAAAAAATACCTTTTATTTTGAACAATTTACAAGATCTATTATATTTTAAAAAGGATTAAAAAGTAAAATTAGTTAAATAATATATTTATTCATCAGTTTTATTTCATTTGAATCAATTTCATATTGAATTTTTAATCAGAACTTTCTAAACATTTGATGATTTTCTCTTTGGAAAACCATGTTTTCCACATGACTGTGGGTATAATTTTAAATTAACATTTTCCACCTATAAGAATTTAATTTGAAAAAAGGATTCCATATTTTGAATAATAATAATAAATACTATATAATATGGTCAACATATGTTATGGTTAAAATGAATAGAATCACATTATAAATATTAATTACCCTGGTTAAGGTAAAAATATCTTTACTGGGGGTGAAACTAAAAAAGAAAGGGTTAAAAATGACCAAAACCTGTAAAAAAATTGGATATACATATTTCTACCTTGTAACCTTTTTTGAGAATGACTCATTTTGGAGCCTTTTTTCATGTTAAAAATCTGGATACACTTTATTCTTTTCAAAATATCCATGGGTGTCCCCTCCCCCTCTTCTAAAAGGCCACCCCCTCTCCTCTCCTCTACATGAATCAATAATGTTTTTTGCCAAAACCATCTCAAAAAACATCCTTACCTCCCTAAAAACATCATAGAGTCTTTATTTTGATTAGTGAAGCCACCTATGAAGGATTTAGGTATAATCCTAAAGAGTTTATCGGAAGAAGAGGTAAAATTCATATCCTTGTGTTTTGTTTTATTTATTCCTCAACATCCTTAAAATATTTCTAAAATATGATCATATAATAACACCAGTATCTATCATGTACTAAGATTTTATTTTTTAATATAATAATCAATATCCATATCCTCTTCTATCAAATGGGAAACATAACTTTCTATCATGTGTACGAATGACTACCATCTCATGAACTGATGTTATTCATTTCCCATCACCACCTCTCTCGACTTGATATAATGATGGATTTAACCTTTATTTATGAAAGTTATGATATTAGTATACATAATTAATTATAATATCACAAATAACATATTCATTTCCATTCTTTGGGATTATGATGACGTCGTGATTGTGTGTGTGTGTAGTGAACTACCGCCATGCAAAGTGATGTGATCCGTATTTCACTTAAAATTTATATTGAATGTAATAACGATATATTTAATGAAGATATATGATATATATGACATAATAATTACTCTTTAACATTTATATATTATTTATCTTTATTTATTTCCACCCTTTGAGATAATGGAAGCAATATTCATGTGTATATAAAGATTATAGTCTCCATGAATGGTGTACTTAATTTTATCTCTATATATTTTATTGATTACTATAAATACATATTTACTAAATAAATATTATATTTATATCATGGTTAAAATTTTTGAGATGATGGGACCATGATCAATGTAATAGGACCAAAAATAAAAAAGCAAAATATGCATGAAACATAAAATCGTTATTACATAAAACATGATTTTAACAAGGAATTTTTAATAAATGGATAATAAAAGGATATAAGTTAATTACATTTTGTATTATATATATAATTATATTTATCTAATATATTTATAATAAACCTATATTTAATATATAGGAGGTTCAAATATGTATGAAGGAATTCAAGACTTATGGTAAAGGATTTTTGTTTCAATTTAACTTCTTTGAGACATATGTTCTGTTATAGACATATATTATTTCCTGAGGAATATATAAAACCACTAGGAAATGTTCTATAATGAATGTAAATATATTTATGATATTTATAGTTTCATTTAATTTAATTCTTTGTTAGGACTTATGATTCAAAAATTCCATAATGGGCTTGATGTTATAATTTCATTATTTATCGTAGATTATTTATGATTATTCTCTCGATAATGAAATCATATGATATATTTCTAAATAAATTCATGATTAATATTCTATTCTAGTTATTTTATGAAAATACTTGCCTTTTTTAAATTATCCTCTCTTTGTTTAACCAATAGTTTAAAGTAAAGGTTCTAATAAAAAAGAATCTTAATTTCTCTCTTTGGTTAAAAATCGTTTTTCTTCCATATCCATGCTTCTAAATAAGTTTTAAATAATTCTTAATGTTCATATAGGTTTTTTTAAAGTAATTGTTACCATTTTTTCAATTTTTACAAAAATAAAATTAAAATGAATATTCATGTTTTTTTCAATCATTGCCCATTTGAATTTTACTGAAAATGTGAAATAAATGATTATTTTAAACGTGTGCGATGTGAACATAATTTTCCACCATCATGAATAATCAGTTATTTAAAGGTTCCTTTATATGTTTACAATTATTTTTTAGCGAAAATTATTTTAAAATGTTTTGTGAATTTTAATTTAAAAAATTAAAAGTGGAAGGGATAATTTCATTAGTAAATTACATAATGATCTTTCAAAATATTTTTCCATAAAATATAACTTCCTTTTTTTAATTAATATTTAATGGGGATATGATCCAATAATTCCATATTTATAATTTCTCTATAATTTTTATTTTTATTATGAAAACATTTTTATGAAACCAAATCATTTTTCAACAGGTTATGAAATGTTGAAATGATGAAATGAGCATGCCACTCATTTTTTTCATGTGTTACACTATGTTGAAATTTCTATGAAACCCATTTATTTTCATGTTTTTCATATGATTATTTTTTTTATATTTTTCCACACTTATGTATGGTTTTCATTATTTGATAGTTGTTATGTTATAAGAAAGGATGGTGGTTACATTATAACCAAGGATGGAGGGTACATTATAACCAAGAAAGGGTGGGACCTATATATACCCCTAATTAATTGCGTAATGATTAATGTTATACGAGATCAAAGGTTATATGAGATGTTAACCTAAGATGAAATAAGGGTAAATAAGAGGTTATACTAAGCCTGAATTATGGTACATAGTGGGTTGTCACAAACCCGAAAGAGGGTACATGAGAGGTTATCCCAATCCTAAAGTAGGTACGTGGGTACTTATCCCAAGCCTCACATGTTATGAATTTATTGGTATATAAATTTGATATAATATTTTCCATGAATATGTGCATGCCACAAATCCATGTTTTATGCCTCTGTTATGCTCTCATCACTTATATTCTTTGATTCTTTTATTATTTATCTCATATGAATTGTCATGATTTATGTCATGTATCATGTTTATGAACTATGATATTAAGGTTATCGTATTAAAATTTTATTTTCAGGTTATCATACCCTTATGATAATTTTATAATGATATCACCCTTGTTTAACCTTACTAAGAATCTGATCTAACCCATTCTTAGGCTTATTTTCCCACGGTTATGATGGTATGTTTTTTTTGTGATATTTCTAATAAGGGTTCTATTTATGAGGAGTTAAGTTTGAGATGATGTAGAACTCTTATAAAACATTTTTTATGTTCCCTAATATAAAAGGTCAATATACCTAAATGATTCATAGTGTTTATCATTATCTTATTTAATGAAGTTTTTTTAATTATGATGTAATGTCAATGTATGAGAAGTTTGTGTCATTACCCAAATTGTCTCCAATAAAAAACAACTTGTGTTAGTAATCCTCTTAACATCTCTCAAGAGTACCACCACAGCCAATAAAGTCACACATCACCTCTATCTATGAGTCTCCTCACTTAGACTTCTCCACCTACCACACTAAGGATCAATCTATAGTCATCTAATAAAGAAAACCATGACCATTTCCTTTTCCAATGTCAATATGAATTGCTACAAGTACCTTGATCCCTTTCCAAACATTAGTGGACCACAGAAGCAAATATCCTCAGGACTTATAAATAAACTAATTGAAAAAAACATTCAATTTTCTTTTGGTAAAATAGATCATGAAATTGTAATCCTTCAGAATATCCATCCACTTCTGGTAGTGTAGATTCATATACTTCTAATAGAAAACATATTTCAAGATATTCTTGTCTATGAAAACCATAATCTTCTCAACAATGAGGTAATAATTCCATATCCTTAACAAAAACACAATTTCTGCTAGCTCTAGACCATGATTTAGATAGTTACATCCATGGGGATGCAAATTCTTAAACCAATAAGATATAAATGCACTATTTTGTATATATATTCACCCCAAACCTATATGGGAAACATCATATAATAAATAAAAAATTTCAAACTATTTAGGAAACTAATGAAATAGAGCATTGAAAAAAAAACTATTTCACGTAAATGAACACTACTTGGCAAAGATTAGTCCACAAGAAATATTGTTCCTTCCTAGTCAAAGGTGTTAATGTGCCTATATTCTAAGATAAATTAGAAAACAAACCACTTATAATAAATTGTATGACCAAAGGAACTGTGAATTGATACCAAATTCATTATTATTATTCATGAAATAACATCCTCAATATTTTACAATTCAATATCTACAACCAGCTGAGATACCACGTGTCCAGGGAAACACACAACTCGTATCAACAAATTACACATGGAATCCTTTCTATGGTGTTGGTGATGTACCAGAACCTGTAATACAACTCTGAGTTTCCCAACATGTTCCTCCCCTAACTTCATATCAAGATATCATCAATGAACATGATGAAAATACAGTCCATGAACTCAGTGAAGATGGATTCCATGATCCCCGGGAATATGACTGGTGCATTCATGACACTAAATGAAAAGACCATGAACTTAAAGTTCCCATAAATTCACCTGGAGGTGGTATCTAGTATACCATAATCTTTTATACTCATATGGTGATTACTAAACCATAATTCATCCTTCGAATTCCAATTTCATTCCTTGAGTTGGTTGAATAGATCATTGATCCTTGGAAGAGGGTAACGATTCGTGTTTTTTAGCTGACTTAGCCTCTATTAGTTTATGAAAAACCTTTGAACAAAATTTCCCTTCAATGAGAAAAAAATTGGAGAACCCCATGGAGACATACTAGATTATATGAAACCCATATACATCAAATAATCCACCTTCAACCTCAACTCGCTCAACTCTATAAGCACCTTTCGATAAGAATCCATAAAAATTAGAGATGTTCACGACTACAGCTCTATCCCAAAGTCAACATCAGATTGGGTGTGTGGGTAGTGTCATAATCTCATATAGGAAAGCATATAGAAACTCCTCCATAAACCTAGAAACATCCTCAACTAATGATTTCACTAACATTTCTACCAATAGAGACAAAATAGGATCCACTTTTCTACCACCCATCTATTAACCTCTCTCACTAATGAATGCCACTCATATGACCTCCACATCATAAAAAGAAACTATCCTATGAAAAAATTTGATGAATTATTATATTTAATACATACATTCCGTGAAAAGGATAACATTGTATAACTTTATCTACATAAATAATAAATCTTCCATTGATTGGTGTTTCCCCATCACTACTCTACAATCTCTGTAAACATAAAACAATGAATTTTTACCACCAATCAGAATATATAACTCCAAGGAAATATAATTATCTAAAAATATAGTATTGAGGCATAGAAAAATTGGTTAAAATAAATGAGTGTGAGGATCCTAATTCAAAAAATGAACAAACAATAGTAGAAGATAAACAGATCATACATGTGACAACCTCGGGCCCTGTGGGTTCCACTGCTACAAACATTTGTGTCTAACCATGACAAAGTTCTATACATCTCTATTTTCAACCTTCATGGAAGAAATATGGCCTATTTACCTATGGATGAGGACCATAAATAGGGTTACCCATTCCAACATCATCTTCTCTCAGCTACTAAATAAGTTCCGGTAGTACCTACCACTAAAACAGACTCATAAGTAACCATAGCTACTACAGATTAGAGATGATCCTGCAATACATCCCTAAACTCTATTTGTTGAAATCCATGTAAATCCCTATTCCTTGTCTCATCATCCTCTTTTGGTTAAATCCTATGAAAATAAAAAAGATCAACCTACAAAACCTCAACCACCTTATCTACTCATGGATGATGACCATGAGTTATTCCTAAATAGTAAGGTGGAATCCTAATCTAGGAAGCATGGAATTCTATTATAAGTTTATTTAATTAATACATTTTAATTTCTCATAATCAATAATTTCATACATGAACACAATAAATCAGGATGAAATTACCTTTCCTATTTATCTAACCTACAAATAGGTCCACCACACATGGTTATTTAATAAGATCAGGGTCCACGCATCGGATCATGAGGGCCCTAAAATCATATTCCCAAGATGATCTCCCTAGAATATCTCATTAACCAAGATCAAATGAAACTATTTTCCTATTAACACATGAAATACTCATGGTTCATAGCTCTAAATTCCACCCTATCACTAAACCATAACTGGTGATACCACTCTATCATGCCCCCCTATATCTAAGGATACCCATCCTGGGATGGTAATAAAGGAAGAGAGATAATGACCTAGAGTCCTACCTACAATGGTCCTAAGGTTGGAAACAAGAACCATTGGTATAAAAATCTATCAAATGTAAGGAATTAATCACTATAAAAAAGTTTATTGTGAGATAGTATATAATACCACCATCAAACTTCTGCATATAACATAAAAGTAACACAAAACCATCCTACATTTCCAGAAAAATCAAAAAAAAATATAATATAATTATATGATATAATTCCAAAATGAAATTACTACAGTAGTGACTCAAAATAAACTCCAATCCAAGTTGTAAATGTCCATATAGGTCCCCAAATCCCTCCTAGAAACCAAATTTTTTTTTTATATATTTAGGGTGATAATACAAGTACACTCATTTGGATCATCTACAATGTTTTGGGTGCACATGTGAAAATAGAATTATAATGCACTAATAAATATACAATATAGACAACATTCACCTAAGAAGATAAAATAACCAATCCCAGCCTCACCATGCCTCACTCACCAAATAAAACATCCAATCATTTAATATAATATCAAAACAAATTAACAAGCATCCCACTCAATCCTTCCCACTAACTTTATTCTCCCATTACCCAATGTTGAAGTTTCTATTCTATCATCCATTACATACATATCACATCACATAACATATCATGAAATATCTAATATGGGTTTAGATGCATCCCTACCTACCCCACCCACTCTAACTCTAGTATTTGGTGATTTTATCAGTCACCATCACAATACACCTCGCCAGAACACACTCAGTCCATCACATCACATATAAACTAAAGACAACATGTCCATAATATCACACATAACCTAATAAAACCTAAGGCATCACATCACACATAATAAACACAGAAGTAGGGTATCATAAATGTGAAGGACACCAACCTCGTTCCCTCTTCCTACTATGAAATACCCCCACAACATATCACATCATCATAAGATCACCCCACTTTTGGGTAATCGCCAACACAAAATCTTATCATCACCGCTGAAGTGATTGAAGGGAATATGGGTTAGAAATCCATTTGTATGGTCACCATCCTAGATGGTGGGAAAATAGTCTAAACCTACAACCTCTAAGTGTTGGTAAAGTTATCCAACTTGGGTGATTCACATATATAAATAACATAGAATATATGACAAAAAAGATGATAAAAAATACCAAACCTATGGTTTCACATGTACTACACCATTATACTCTACATAACCACCACCAAATCATATATAAACCATAACAACCACTACCACCACTATATGAATCACAACACAACCACCAACGTAAGCCACACAAAACCCTCTTTCAATTTCAATCTCCACTATTTTCCAAATTAAATGAGTTCCCACTAACTCCCCTTTACTAATCCATTAAATTCATAATTTTAAAAAACCCATTAATTTCCCATAAAATTCATTTATGGTTTTTACCACATATAAATTCCGGCACTTTTTTAAATTCATTTACCAACACATGTCATTTTATTTTAGCATTAAAATTTTATTCTTTATCTAGCTGGGAAACTAACAAAAAACACACAACAAAAAAGATCACCCATCATGTATCAAACATCTCTAAAACACCACAACACCCAATATGTATCACCACAACAAATACACATCACCATCACTGCACTTAACAACAACATCACACACCACAACCACATCACACAACATCCCACATCACACCTCATTCCAACCAACCACATTGCAACCCCATTTATTCTCATTGACTATATGGTCACCACTATTATCTCACAATGAACCACATCATGCAAAGAAAAATAAATATCACAACCACACACAAAAATCATTATATATTCCAAATTTTATTTTCAAGGTATTTCACCGTCCTTCTACATTAATTAACGAGTTCCTTTTTATACAACCAAATTTCCAAGGGAAAGAAATTCATTATCCATATATAAGTTATTATGCATTTCATTTAGGGTGAAATAAGCAACCAAAATGACAAGGGTTTCACACAAATCAACTACAGCACAAGTAAGGCTCCCAATAGCCGTGATTTTAAATAATTTTTAAAGACATGCATTACAAATCAAAAATGACATCAAAATATTAAAATCATGTGATTAATCCCCTTCCCTAACAATTTTAGGTTATCCAATTAATTATATTTATTCTGTGAACCCTTTATATTCACCAAAAGAAAGGAAAAAAAGTATGAAATCCGCATACGTTTCTCATAAATAAGGACAGAATGATTATCACATACATTAATGAATCTTTACAATTCATTGTTCACTACAGGGCTAAAAAGAGACAACCTAAAAGACACAACCACAATAGGAAACCCTCAATCAACCTAAACCACATTAAGGGGTCTTAAAACCACCTCACAAACACAATTCAATCCAAATAAACATAATTTATTCAAATCCTCATGGATGGAATGAAATAGAACAATGATAAAAATGGGAGGACTCTCTTATGAATGCAGCTATACAACCTATGGACCCCAAGGATCAAAATTGAAAGGAATAGGGCTGAGAGATCCTCTAAAAGAATCTAGGGTTCAACAAAAATGATGATGAAAGAAGTGGTGGGAAAGTGATTCCATCCAGATGATATATTTATAAATGTGTTGTATATCGTCTCATTCATAGCGTGAATTCTATATTCATGTCAGGAATTCTATCGGGTCCGTGAAATAGATGATGTGAACTGAATTTAAGATATTACCTTAAAATATATCATAATTCTTTAAAAATTAATGGTGGATCATCCTGAATTATTACACATAGTAAATTTATTTCACTTTGTGAATCTATTTCATGCAATGACCTATCGCTGCATAATATCTATGAATCATTGGCTTTATATTCCATCATATATCATCTCACAACATGAAAACTTATCACATCATAAACCATATATTGGAGTAATTTTTTTGTTTTAACCTCCGCCAACATTAACCAATCCCCCTCTATAACACCCACCAAAACTTAAAAATCAATGTAAAGGGTTGAGAAGGCACAAACCATTAAGGACTAGGAGTTCTTACCATACTCAAGGAGATGATTCCTTTTTAAATTAGACGATCCCCTAAAATATGGTATTTTGGTGAGAGAAAAACCTCTACGACATGGATAAGAGTGTTAAAAAATGGTCTTGGAAAATATTTGATAGTGTAATAGGATTTACATTTTATAATAGGTGAGGTGCAGTATGGGTCCTATTATAAGTTTGAGGGGCTGAATTTTTATAAATATCAATTTGGTTAATATGAAAGAGATGACATATTCAAATAATATTGATCTAAAATTGATAATTAGTTATTTTGAGAAATTGTGTGGTCTTATAATCTCCCCTACACCCCTTTATAGATGATTTTTTGAGATATTCTTGACATTACCTGAAGATTTAATGCTTTTACCCAATTTAACCTATATCGTTGTGAATGATTTTTTTCCAGGGAAACTTATCTTTATGACCAAAAAAATAATTTTAAGTTATTAAATAATAATAATTTTTAAAATTATAAATATTAAATTCATTTTTATTAATTTTCTAAAACTTATAAAAATTATATTTATATAATAATACATGATGAAATAAAAATAGTACTTAGAAAATAAGTAATTTTAAGCATAAATATTAATTTTTACTTACTTAGGATAAAGAATGTTAATTTTAAAAATTACATTTATATTTATTATTTTATTTTAAAAAATTAAAGTTTTTTTATTTTCAAACCATTCCAAAACTTATTGGTATCATGGGAGTAATTAATTAATCTGAAAGGATTAAAAATAGTTTTCCATTAGAACAAAATAATACTCTTTTTGAAAAATGAAAAACATCAGTTTAAAAATTTAAAGTATTATTTTAAAATACTTTATATTACTCATTAAATATATATATATATGTGTTCAAAACGTTTCATAGATTTTTAATTAATGATTGTATCATGACGAAGTCATAAAATTTAAAATATTTATAAAAATTCAATTTTCACTATTTACTAAAAAATAAAAGAAAATCCCAAGCATCAACCTGTGATAATTTGAAAATTAAAAATTAAAAATTGAAGTTATTTTTATCAATGTAAAATTATCAAATTTATAAATTTAATGTTTAAATAAAAAACAAAATATAATGAAATTTTTAATAAATGTATTTTTATACTTTAGGTGTTCATAATCTTATTTCATATCAATTACTCATTAAATGGGTGGTAATATATTTTTTTAACAATGAAATATTTGTTTATAATAAAATTAAAATGTGTCATATTTAAGTTTGAGATAAAAATACAAAAAAAAATTAAAAATATTTCTTTGAAAAATAACCCTTTAACATTTATTTATTTTAATAACTTCCCATTATTTATTTATCATATAATCATTAAATTTTCATGAAGTCATAAAATAACTCTATAAAAAAATAATAATAATATGAAATGGATTAAAATACATAATTAATTTTAATTAATTATTTTATTTTTATTAACTTTAGGTTTTACTTTTCTTGTTATTTTCCTAATAATGTTTCACATTTTATTCTAATTGTGCAATAATATTTATTTATGAGTGTTTTATTTTAATCACAATAAAATTTATCATGGTTAGATTTAGTTTTTTCTTCCATGAGATACATGATTTTAATTGTAGTATTTGTTTAATGGAAAATATACACTAAATTCTTAGGGTTTTACGTTCCACCCCTTAAATAAATTAATTCCTCTCAAGTTTTATTACCCCTCGCTATAGAAAATAGATAAGGGATCTATAAGAGATATATGATTTAAGGAAAAAATTAAATTTTATTTTAACAATGTAACAATTGGTAAGTAATAGAAACTAAATTATCCCATATAATAGGCATATATTGATATTTTCTTTTATCTCAACAAATTTCATAAAATATTCTTCCTTAATGGGTTATAAGAGTTTCTTTGGACATATCTTTTAAAAAATAATTTTTATAATCATGTACTTAATAGACTACTAAATCCAAAATGGTTGTATATAATTATGGTACTATCCTTTAAAATAAAATTAAACCATCGTATGAATGTAAAATATCAATTATATGATGTCTTATCCTACGACACTTTCACTTCAACCTATGACATTTTAAGTTCATACTACTTCACTTTTGGTTTATCGTATATTGTTTTAAGATATATCCTCTTATTTATGATAATTTAATACACAATAATAAATAAAAATGGATTTTCCAAGATACATCATACTACATTCAAAAAAAATCATAAAACCATATGAAATATGAAATCATCATACCCCTTTATCCCAAAAAAACATAAAATCACATATCAATCAACATTACCATAATCATAAATACACTCAAAATTAAATTAATCTATTCAAAAAATGAAATTAACCCATTTTTCAGAAATAAGAATAATTACCACAACATCTAATTACATTTCAACCCTAAGGTCTATGTATACCCCACTCATATATTTTTATATGAATCCAATAAATGTTTTCCAAATAATCATTAATAAACATAAAATATAAATACATAATACATCATAAGGGTAATATTTGACTTTAAACATGTGATCACTCATAAAATTATTAACCCATTATAATATCCACAAGTCTTATAATATCCTCAGCCGATAAAATCCTAACCTATTGAGTTTTTAAAACCCTTATTTAATGCCATGAAAGACACCCCAGACCTGTACTCTCAAATCCATGGAAAAAACATTTCCTTAAATACTTGATTTGATACCGGATTAAGAGACCCAAATAAAACCATATTTAGATACAATATCAATAATAAATATATAGATAATTACACACCCACAACCATTTAAGTATAGAGTTTTACATAGTTGGTAAAAACCTTTAATTAACAAAACAAATATCTTTCCTATGAAATGGACAATTTCATCTCTATACAAGGATTTATTATCTTTCAATAATTATGAAACATTTTCCCCACACTTATCCACACATGTTATAATTTTATATATATGTTACCCTTATTCATAACCTGGGGAAATGGGATTAAAATAATGAGTTATATCAAATTCTATATAATGGTAAACATAGGTTATAAAAATCAAATATCATAAGTGAACATGTGATAATCATTTGGGTATGAGAACATAGACGATGAAAATGAACTTATCTTGGGGAAAAATTCCTAAAAAAACATATATCATAATAAATGAATCAAAACATAAGTTTTTTGTTATAAATAATATGATATCACTATATTAGGAAATCATTAGAATATGGTAAATGAATAAACATATAATCACAACATAGTGGATCAATTATCATAATATGGTGTCCCATAACCCAATGGATCATAGATCAAAATCTTACATCCCATAACCTAGTGGATTATCATTCACAACATATGTCCCATAAAATAGTGGATCATGTTTAACTACTTATTTCCCATAGTGGATCAAGAGTCACAACTTATTTCCCAAAGGGGACCATGATTAACAACTCATTTGACATAATTATCTAATGTGATATAAATATCTATCCAAATAATTAGAGGGGAATATTGGACCCCACCCATCACATAATGATATATCATATATGTGTTTCTATTGATTGAAATAAATAATTAATCATATCATGAAACCACAAAAAAAATGTGAATTTTAATATCATTTCCAAACAATATCGAATAACATGACATTAATAGTAGATCAGTTGATACCTAAGACTCAGTCACCAAAAAAGATAATAAAATCATTTTTATAATGATCATGAAAATTTCTCTATAAGATATATAACTGTAGAAAATTAGGAAGACAAATAAACTGAATTTAGGAAAAGTAATTATCAAAAATAAGTTTTATAATTTCCATAAAATTTAATGGTATGAGAAAAATTCAAGATATACATTCAAGAAATTTAAAGGAAGGATTTAGGAAAAATCACATCAGAAGAATCGAATATAACGTAAATTTAAAAATAAATATTGTTTATATAAATAAATGTATAGTGGAAAATAAAAATATATGGGTTTTAAAAGAAACTCCATTTAGGTTGTTTAAAAAAATCCCACATAGAAAAAATATTTGAAAACATTCATTTTTATAAAAAAAATATGTAGATAAATCAGAGGAATATAGAAAATAATACAATTTTCGATTTCATAATTAGCAAATATGAATTTCTTATAATAAATAATTGGTACATATAGAAATGGAAGAATAAATGAATCTAAGAAGACCATTTTCAAGGAAGAAATTTTATGACCCAATGAAAAGGAAACTAAGTTTAAAAAACCTTTATAGATTTAGTAACCTTTTAATATAGACCTTTAGAATGATAAAACATATTAAGGATTAATAAATTACATTAATGAAAATAGAATCATGATATAATAAGTAATATAGGTTGTATATACACTATATAAATGAAAATATGTTCACAATACAAAGAATGTCCCAATGATTGAAATTTGAGAGGAAAAATCCAAGGTCTTTGGTTGGGTAAAAATTGACATACAATAAAATGGAGATGCTAAATGAATGTCAAATTACCAATAATATTAAATTATTTAAGATATAATAAGATAATAGGGTAGTAATTACATGTTATAATAAAAAACATTTTTTATGATACCAAATATTTCTCAATGAATTAGAATTGAGACACATGACCCTTACCATGTACTCATACATATTTTGGTGTTCTCTAACCTCTTATACAACAAACTAAGGCTTATTGAACGTTTTTTCCAATAACCATTACATAATTATTAGTAATTTGGATTTATTTTAATAAATTGTTTCTATATATTTTTATAAACATTCTAATGGTTTTTCTGAAAAAATGAATTTTATTTGGGATTATATTGAAAATGGTCATTTTAGCAGTAATATATAATTCTTTCAATATTTTTATGAAAGTGTGTTTTTTTTCTCAATTGATAATTTATCATTATCTTAATTTTCATATATTTTTATGATCCATTCCTTGGTTGATCTTGATTAAACTTTATTTAAAAAAATTGAGTCAGTTTTTGAAATTATTTTCAATTTAGTGTTAATAATCACAATATTTCAATATTTTATATTGAATTTTTTTTATTAAATTAATTTTTTAAATTTTTTTTATATATGGAAATTTACCACTGAATTTTTTTATTTTTACCTTTATAATTTTAATTGAATTATTCACATGTGTAAAATTCTATTTTTTAAGGAGAATATTTTAGGGTTTTTTTAGATTATGTGTGAGTGACCGTGTATAGTCTATGTGTTGAATAATTATACTATGTTAGATTCACCTAGATATTTTAAAAAAGTATTATTAAATTGCATTTGAGTACAATTATGTAAAGTATGAGTCATCACAGATGCTTCATATGAGTCACTTTGAGTGAAATTACACTCCATATGAGTGAAGAGGAACAATGTAGGTGTCAATAGACAACTTTGTATCTATAAAATACTATGCATGATTGAGATTATGCCTAATCAATTTTGAATAAAACTATTTATACATGATGCACTATATGAAAAATCCTGATAATGAACCTATTATTGACGGTTAACTAAGGATTTCACTAAATCCTCATTTAAACATTAGGAACAACCAATGCATGCCAAATCATTGAATATAGAGCTGGTCTTATGATGTTTTGAAGATAAAAACTTTTAATTTATTCTCCTTGATGAAAAATAGTGGAAATTGTTTGATAAAATTTAAATTGATTAATAAAAAGTTTATTAATAGAGATTTAATTGTTTTTTATATTGTTTCTTATTGAATAAGATAAACTGGATTTTTAATGAATAAATAAGATTCCGAAATAATGAAATTGTTAAAAGATTATTTTTTGGATAAGAAAGGTGTTCAATAATTTTTTTTGGTAGGATCGACAATAAAGATAAATATGTTGGGTTTCAAAACTTCCATGTAACACCCCAAGCTTCTACTGTATGCTTCTTTTTGAATAATGCAATAGCGTGTGTTGTACGCAACATCGAGTTCTAACACACACCACAACCGATGAAACTAGCCGTTATGAATAGTAATACCTACATTTTAAAATTATATAAATTTTATCTCTCAAAATGGAATTAATTTTTAGATTCAGAGTATCTAATTTATCCTAAGGTGAAATTTTGGTACTTTTCGGATAACTTTAATATTTTATGAATAGTGAAAATTACTAAATTTTAATTTAAAACAACTTTTTTAATCATAATAATTAATAGTGATAAATTATGAATTTGAGTGGTTTTAAAGTATATTTAGAATATATTTCTACCATTTAATACAATTTTGGTCATTGGACATAATTTCACAATTAAACCGAACATAAACAAGTATCAGTCTTTTGATAGTTATTATATCTTAAAAACACGCTTTTTGTTTTGACAGCGGGAATTAATTTTAAATTAATTTCTGCCACTTCTGTGTTTTGAATTTGGAAAATGGACTCCATATTTGGAATCAGGATGTTCAAATTGAGTAAATAGGTAACTTTTATTTTTAGACATTTTTGAATAAATACTTCGGTAAATATTTTATTTACCATGGTTAAAAGGGTACATCCGGTAAATGAGGGTTAAAAAATAATATTATAATAATAAAAAATTACCCTAAAACATGTCTTAACCTTATTGTTTGATACATGTACGACCATGGACATCCTTGGGTCGATTTTGGGACCCCATGGTGCCACTTGTAAGTGATAGGGACACTTTATTTTTATTATGTTAAAATGAATACAAAAATGACACAAGCATATATCTTTTAGAAAACAAATTTTTACATAGGGGTATATATGTTGGATGTTCGACTATAAATATTAATTATAAAGATAAAAATATTTCATACATAATGGTATTTTATTTATAATTTTTAGACATTAAATAATTTAATTTATTTGTGACACAATGATAATGAAATAATTACCATAATAGTGAAAAATTAAAATGATTGATATTGTAGATACCCAAATAAATATAATTTGAGACTTTTTATGAATTAAACTAATTTTTTAGGTTAATATGACATGTTAGGAATTATTTAATTAACTTTTTTAGAAATAATCATTCTGTTATAATTTTTACAAAAATCAATTATTGAATAGTGACAAAATTAACATAAAAGCGTTTTTAAACCAAATAGTATATTATTAATTGATATTAAATTTATAAAAATCTAAGGATAGGCCAAGAGACTTATATCATGATAGGTGTATCAATATTTACCACTTGGGGGTCGCTTGGATGTATATATTATGTTTATTAACCATATAATATAAAAATACAAAGAGACATTGTAAAATTGAAACTAATTAACTATGAGTTAATACTTAAATATAAGGTTAGTATAATGACCCAAACCTTTCTAAATTCTATTGGTTGAGTGGTTTTCGACCTATCCCCACCTTAACATTTAAATAATCCACTTTGGAGCCATTAGAAACCGAATATGAATTTATTATAAAAAAATATTTCTAGCTTTTCCAAAGGTGCCCCTCACCCCTCTTATAAAAGGGCACTCTCCCTTCTCATTAACTCACACCTTAAAAGCCTTTCGGTTCGGCCAAACTCTGCCAAAATACTCTCTAAACTTCCCTCAAATCATCCTACAGGCCTTCCTTTAGTCAGAAATCCAACTTAAGAATCCCTTTTGATCTAATCAAAAGGAAGAACCCAAAGAAGAGGTAATGATTTCACCACCCTTTTTCAAGTTCCTTTCTTCTTACACTTCTTCTTTCTTTGTTATTCCCATTATAAAATAATGAATACATGATATCATATATATTTTCATATTATTATAAATATGGAACAACCATATTCAGTATTATATCCATCCTTTTAATGACATGTCACCATGCGTGCGTACGTACGGCTTACCGTCTCCACGTCGTGGTGTAATTGTTATTCAATATATTATTATTTGGATGGGTATAATAATGATGTGTAATTCTTGTAAATAATAAATATAACATGATAATGATTCTGTATATATGATATACCATCCAATTATATATTATTTTAATATCAAACGAATGATATTGTCACTCGTGCGTACGTACGGACTACCGTCTCCACGAACGTAATAAGATTCATTCTCCATCATATCCATTCAAGTATAATTCTCATTTGATGAATAATAATAGTATCTAAGAACTTGATATCATTCTGTATATGATTAAGATACAACCTATCCATGACAAACACAGCTTACGTAACAAAACATATAAAAGAAAATGAGTAAGGTAACACCCGAAACAACGATAATACTAAGATATTATTAACAAATCAATGTTAAAAGATCATATATGGTATCATATTAATATATTTTATTCTTTTATAATTTAATAAAAATTATTTCACCATTATACAGGAGGTTAACCTACCCACAAGCAAGGAAAATTACAAGGTAAGGGGTTTTCATCTCACTCCTTATTCCCATGAGATTCATGCCATATTGCCACTATTACCTTTTGTGTGGTGTATGTACTGCCCATAATTATATTCCTTGTTTAATACACTTTACTTTATGTGTATTTACATATTCATTGTATGATACCTCTTTCATGGGTTGTATGTTTCGTAAGTTGCCAAATTGGTAAGGGTTTATTTCGCAATCTCTTCATTATTCGAGGTTGTTTATACGTAATAATCTACTGGGACTTCTATATCATCCACATCCATGTTTCTTAAAAATGTATTTCAAAACAGTTTAACTATTTACTAGAATATGGGTAAAAGTCATTTATACCATTGTTTGACTTTTTATAAGAGGTTTATAAAGTAATCTTTCCATCGTTTTCCAAAATGTTTTATTTTATAAATGTATGACTCTTAAATGATTTCAAAATAGAAAGATATATTTCTATAAAAAGAGTTTTGATTTCATCTATGTCAACATCCTTTGATAAAATTTACACTTATTTGAAGTTGATTTATTATGATACAAAACTTCTATATTGTATTGAAGGTTTTGTGATATGTTTGACTGTGGATGTGTTTTTTTATACCATTCGTGGTTTATGGATGAAGTATTTACATTTTGTATTCTAGTTTTAATACGAATGTTTATGTTATGTTTAAACCTTTTCATATGGGAATGCATTGGACTTAATATGTGACAGGTGGATCTCTCTATAGCTCCTCGATGCATTGGTAGGTCTCATGAGACAAACTAGTGTATTGGCATAAGGCCTTGGAAAAATCTTATGTGTAGTCTTGGCACGAGGCCTTGGCTATGTGGTTATGATAGTATGGCATTATGCATTCCATCATTATGAAAGTGGTTATTGATATTTCATGTGATTATTCGATTAGTAGAATATCCATGTGAATAATTAAATGGAATTATTTGATTTTATTTTTTCCATACTATGTTGATGTTCAAGTTTAAAAGGCTTTTGTTTTAGTTATGCACTGCCTTAAATGTTTATTCTTATTTATGAAAGTTTCTGCTATATTGTTATCCTAACTGGGCATTTGAGCTCACCCCTTTTCTATGTTTTATTTTTCCCAGGATGTGAAGAAGTAAATTATGAATGACCTGCAGGGATATTATGAGGGGATAATAGTGTGGACTATAGAGACAATATGTTTTTGTATTTTGTTTTTACATTATGATGTAATGTAAAACTTTATGAATATATCTAGTGTTTCTAAGGCTACTAAACCAATCGGTCTTTTGAGATTTGATCTTTCTTGTGATCATTCCAATGTTATGTAATAATGCACCGACTCTAGTTAACTGGGGTCGGGGCGTTACAGTTGGTATCATAGGAAGTTTAGTACAAACCTTGGAAGCTAGATTTAGATAATCTCTGATTAGAGCACGTAGACCTAAGATGAACTTTGAGGATTAGTATAGAAGAACTTCCTAAAATTTTGGTATTGTAGAGATTTTTTGAGTTTTCTGAGCAATACATCCCTGTCTGGATACGAGCAGGTATAGGCGGATCTAGCACAGATGTACCTAGGGGTAAAACCTAAAAACACCGCTTTGATCTAGACTCGAATGGGAACTGGTGCACGACAACGGGCCTTGCTGCACTCTTGATTACGACACTCCCGGGGGATATGCTTAGGATAACTCTCATTTTCTTTACAAATAATTATAAAGGGTTTATGAGTATATACTTACTCAAAGAAAACATTTTTATGATTATGGATTATATCCATAAATAGTTCAATTTATGTTCAGTGTTTTATAAGTATGGGATTATGTATTTTGATTCATTAATTGATCTAGTTTAGTCCATTGTTTAGAAATGGATCCTAGTAGAAGAAATGGAAACTGTTTCAATGCACGCACTCCATGTAGGGATTTCACTCCAACTCAAGATAATTATAGTGGAGCTGGTGATGAAACTGGTGCCGATCAGCTAATCACCATAATGGGACAACTCACTCAGGTTATGAATAATAACCTTACCCATAGGGAGCACCCTGATCCGCTGCATGAAGGATCAATGTTATATCGCTTCATGAGGTAGCAACCACCAACATTCAATGGGAGTACAAATCCATTAGCAGCTGACCAATGGATAAGTTCCCTAGAGAAAATATTTCAAGCTTTTGGGAGTAGTGAAAGGGAAAAAGTTATCATGGCAGTTTACCGCCTCACTGGAGATGCTGATAAATGGTGGTCATTGATTCAAAAAACGAAGGAAGATGATGAAGTATAAAATATGGAATGGAGGGAGTTCAAAGATCTATTTTTAGAAAAATAATTCCCTCGCGACCATCGAGCAGATATGGAAAGGCAATTTCTGAGTCTAAGACAAAAGGATGATGAGAATGTCTCCAAGTATGAGGCTAACATTACAAGGATAGAAAGGTATGTTGGAGATTATATACGTAACCCAATAAGTAAGATTGATCATTTCTTTGATCGGTTAAAACCATTTCTTCGTCGAGAATTAGTCTCACAATCCTTCTCTTCGTATGAAGACATTGTCTCATGTGCTATCAAGACAGAGAAAGAATTCTCAAAGTATTATGAATTTAAATCAATGCAAGAGAAGAAGAGATCTGATGATCAATCTAGGAATGGAAATAAGGGGAAGAAGGGAAAGGTTGAATATCCATCCTGTGGTAAATGTGGGAAGAAACACCTTGGTACTTGCTTGAAGGGAATGGGTGTATGTTACAAGTGTGGTGAAAAAGGCAACCAAACTCGTGATTGCAAAAGGAAGAAGGAAGCTACCAATGTTTAATGCTACAATTGCAGGGAGATGGGACATTATATAAATGAATGTCCTAACTGTCAGGGGAACTTACCTCAGAAAAGGCCAAGGGATCAAGGCCAAGCTTTTTCTATCACTACTGCTGAGGTAGAAGCTCCGAAAGATGTGGTGGTAGGTAATTTAATGGTTTCCTCAAGTTTAGAAAATGCATTATTTGATTATGGATCATCGCATTGATTCATATCATTTCAGTTTTCTAAGAAAATTAGATATTTCCAATTTGATTTATCAAGGGAGTTGTCAGTTAAAACTCTGAAGGGAAGTATCATTGCAACAAATTTTTGTAAATCAGTCCCCATTAGAGCACATAAATGTTCTTTATCTACTGATCTCATTATCATACCTATGATTGAGTTTGATATAATCCTAGGTATGGATTGGCTTTCGGACTATGATGTGAAGATTTATTATAAGAAGAAGGAGGTTATGATTTTTGATGATGATGATAAGGAACACCTTATCTTTTTAGCAGAATCATCACCACCTAATTCTTATCTAGATCCACCCCCAGTAGCTCAACTAAATTCAATTATTGGGGAGGAAGAAAATGAAATGACTATGGGTGATGAAAGGAATGTTCAAATAGAGGATGTACCTATTGTGAAAGAATATTTAGATGTATTTCCAGAAGAGTTACCTGGAAATCCTCCATAATGAGAAGTTGAGTTTTCCATTGATTTAATTCCTGGATCAAGGCCTATATCGCAGAAATCTTATAGAATTTCCACTGTAGAATTAGTGTAAATAAATAAACAACTAGTGGAATTGAGTAATAAGGTATTTATTCTCCCTAGTTTTTCTCCATGGGGAGTCCATGTTCTTTTTGTTAAAAATAAAGATAGATCTATGAGGTTAGGTATCGACTACAGGGAGATCAATGCTATAACAATAAAGAACAAGTATCCCCTACCTCGCATTGATGATTTATTTGACCAACTTCATGGAGCTCAACACTTTTCAAAGATTGACCTTCGATCTGGATACCATCAGTTGTGTGTGAAGAAGGAAGACATTCCAAAGACAGCATTTCGAACCCGTTACAGGCATTACGAGTTTACAGTAATGCCTTTTGGATTGACTAATGAACCCTTTGTATTCATGGATCTGATGAATAGAGTTTTCAAGGAGTATCTTGATGAATTTGTGGTGGTATTTATTGATGATATCTTGGTATACTCCAAAAAGATACTAAGATCATGAAAATCACTTGCGCATTATCCTGGAGACTCTGAGAAGACATGAATTATATGGGAAGTTTAGCAAGTGTGAATTCTGGCTTCAGGAGATTTCTTTTCTTGGCCATATTGTCTCTAAAGATGGAATCTCGGTTGATCCTTCTAAGACCAAGTCAATCCAAGAATGGATATCACCTACAAGTATAACTGAGGTACATAGTTTTATTGGTTTGGCAGGTTATTATCAACGTTTCATCCAGAATTTTTCCCGATTGGCTAACCCATTAACGAAGCTCACACGTAATGGCGTTAAATTTGTTTCAAAAAAAGAGTGTGAAGAATGATTCAATGAACTGAAGAGAATATTAGTCAATGCTCCTATATTGACTCTTCCATCAGGGAATGATGGGTTCATTATTTATAGTGATGCATCGAAGAAAGGACTTGGTTGTGTCCTTATGCAGAATGATAGGGTCATTTCCTATGCATCACGACAGTTGAAAATTCATGAGCAAAACTATCCTACTCATGATATCGAGTTAGCAGTTGTGATCTTTGCTTTGAAGATATGGAGGCACTACCTCTATGGTAAAAATTGTGAGATTTATACTTATCATAAGAGTTTGAAGTATATTTTCTCACAAAAAGAACTCAACATGAGGCAAAGGAGATAGCTTGAATTACTCAAGGATTATGATTGCACGATAAATTACCACCTGGGTAAAGCAAACAAGGTGGAATATGCTTTGAGCAGAAAAGATCATGGAGTTTTGAACAATATGAGAATTGAAAGGGATCCAATTTTCATGGATCTAGTGAAGATGGAAAAGGGTATAACCAGGGAAGGCGAAACATCAATTATTTTTCAAATGGTTTCCAAACCATCTTTACTAGAAATGATTAAGAGTTCTCAGACCGATGATGAATAATTTCAGAAGAATATTAAAGCTATGAATGATGGGAGACTGAGAAGCTTTGTGTATGAAGAAGGAATTTTGAAATTCGGGAAGAGACTTTGTGTTCCCGATATACCTGATCTAAAATTGAATTTCTGGATGATGCTCATAGTTCCAATTTCTCTATACACACTTGGAGCACCAAAATGTATAGAGATTTGAAGGAACGTTTTTGGTGGGACAACATGAAGAGGGAGATTGCTGATTTTGTGTCAAGATGTATAGTTTTTCAACAAGTGAAAGCTGGAAGGAAACAACATGGAAGAGTCATGCAACCTCTTCCTATACCGGAGTGGAAATGCGACAATATTACGATGGACATTGTCATGGGGCTACCAAAGACTCTTAGAAGGAACGATGCAATATGGGTTATTGTTGATCATCATACCAAGTCATCACATTTTCTTGCTATAAGAGAAGATCTACCACTGGAACGTCTAGCAAGACTATATATTGATGACGTTTTGAGACTTCATAGAGTACCCCTATCAATTGTTTCTAATCGTGATCCCCATTTTACTTCAAGATTCTGGAAAAGTCTTCATAAATCCCTGGATACTGAACTTCATTTAAGCACTGCCTACCACCCACAAATGTATGGACAATCAGAATGGACTATTCAAACCTTAGAAGACATGTTTAGATCCTGCTCACTTGAATTTCAGGGTATGTGGGATCAATATTTACCTCTAGTAGAATTTTCCTATAACAATAGCTTCCATTCGAGTATTCAGATGGCACCTTATGAAGCGTTATATGGAATGAGATGTTGTACACCAACCTGTTGGGATGAGGTTGGTGAAAGGAAACTTGTAGTCCCAGAACTGGTGGAGGAAATGATGGAAAAGGTGAAGGTAATCCAAAATCACATCAAATCAGCTCAAAGTAGGCAGAAGAGCTATGCTGATAATCGAAGGAAGGATTTGGAATTTCAAGTCGGGGATCATGTTTTCCTAAAGGTATCTCCATGGAAGGAAGTTATACCTTTTGGTAAGAAAGTTAAATTGAGTCACAGGTACATCGTACCTTTTGAAATTCTAGAATGAATTGGGGTTGTAGCTTACTGATTGGAAATGCTGCAAAGTCTCTCCAAAGTTCACGATGTGTTCCACGTATCTCTATTGAGGAAATACATGCCTGAACCAACACATGTACTCACCTATGAGGAATTAATACTGGAACCCGATCTGCCTTATTGCGAAGCGCCCGTCAAGATTCTTGATATGAGAGAACAAGTACTGAGAAACCGGACGACATGCCTGGTAAAAGTTTTTTCGAGAAACCATAAGATGGAAGAGGCAATTTGGGAACCCGAGGAACTTATGATGAAGAACCACTCGAGTCTTTTCATGCAGTAGTATTCTAGAAATTTCGAGGATGAAATTATTTGAAGGAGGGGAGAATGTAACACCCCAAGCTTCTACAGTACGCTTCTCTTTGAATAATTCAATAGCGTGTGTTGTACGCAACATCAAGTTCTAACACACACCACAACCGATCAAACTAGCCATTATGAATAGTAATACCAACTTTTTAAAATTATATAAATGTTATCTCTCAAAATGGACTTCATTTTTGGATTCAGAGTATTGAATTTAGCCTAAGGTGAAATTTTGGTACTTTTCGGATAACTTTAATATTTTGATGAATAGTGAAAATTACAAAATTTTAATTAAAAACAACTTTTTTAATCAAAATAATTAATAGTGATAAATTATGAATTTGAGTGGTTTTAAAGTATATTTAGAATATATTTTTACCATTTAATACAATTTTGGTCATTGGACATAATTTCACAACTAAACCGAACATAAACAAGTATCAATCTTTTGATAGTTATTATATCTTAATAACACGCTTTTTGTTTTGACAGCGGGAATTAATTTTAAATTAATTTCTGCCACTTCTGTGTTTTGAATTTGTAAAAATGGATTTCATATTTGGAATCAGGATGTTCAAATTGTGTAAATATGTAACTTTTATTTTTAGACATTTTGAATAATTACTTTGGTAAATATTTTATTTACCATGGTTAAAGGGTAAATCCAGTAAATGAGGGTTAAAAAAATATTATAATAATAAAAAATTACCCTAAAATGTGTTCTATACTTATTTGTTGATACATGTCCGACCATGGGTATCGTTGGGTCGATTTTGGGACCCCATGGTGCCACTTTTAAGTGATAGGGACACTTTATTTTAATTAAGTAAAAATGAATACAAAAATGACTCAAGAATATATCTTTTAGAAAATAAATTTTTACATAAGGTTTTGTATGTCTGATTTTCGACTATAAATATTCATTAGAAATATAAAACGATTTCCTACATAATGGAATTTTATTTATAATTTTTATACATTAATTAATTTAATTTATTTATGACACAATGATGATGCAATAATTATCATAATAGTGAAGAATTAAAATGATTGATATTGCAGATACCCAAATAAATATAATTTGAGACTTTTTATGAATTAAAAAAAAATTCTAGGTTAATATGACATGTTATGGATGGTTTAATTAACTTTTTTAGAATTAATCATTCTGTTATAAGTTTTACACAAATAAATTATTGAATAGTTTCAAAATTGACATAAAAGAGTTTTTAAAACAAATAGTATATTATTAATTGATATTAAATTCCTAAAAATCTAAGGTTTGTCCAAGATACTTATATAATGATAGGTGTATCATTAAAGGTCCACTTGGGGTCTATTGGATGTATATAGTAAGTTTATTAACCATATAATATAAAAATAAAAAGAGGCATTGTAAAAGTGAAACTAATTAACTAAGAGTTAATACTTAAAGATAAGGTTAGTATAATGACCCAAACCAGTCTAAATTCTATTGGTTGAGTGTTTTTCGACCTATACCCACCCCTAAAATTTAAATAATACACTTTCTAGCCATTAGAAACCGAATATGAATTTATTATAAAATAATATTTCTAGCTTCTCCAAAGGTGCACCTCACCCCTCTTATCAATGGGAACTCTCTCTTCTCATTAACTCACACCTTCAAAGCCTTTTTGTTAGGCCAAAATCTGACCAAATACTCTCTTGACATCCCTAAAATCATCCTAGAGTCCTTACTTTAGTCATAAATCCAACTTAAGGATCCCTTTTGATCAAATCAAAAGGAAGAACCCAAAGAAGAGGTAATGATTTCACCACCCTTTTTCAAGTTCCTTTCTTCTTCCACTTCTTATTTCTTTGTTATTCCCATTCTAAAATAAGTAATACAGTATATACTATATATTTAAATATTATTATAATTATGGAACAACCATATTCCGTATTATATCCATCCTTTGAATGACATGTCACCATACGTGCGTACGTACGGCTTACCGTCTCCACGTCGTGGTGTAATTGTTATTCAATATATTATTATTTCGATGGGTATAATAATGATGTGTAATTCATTTAAATAATAAATATAACATGATAATTATTCTGTATATATGTATACTATCCAATTATATATTATTTTAATATCAAAATAATGGTATTGTCGCTCGTGCGTACGTACGGACTACCGTCTCCACGAACGTGATAAGATTCATTCTACATCGTATCCATTCAAGTATAATTCTCATTTGATGATTAATAATAGTATCTAAGAACTTGATATCATTCTGTATATGATTAAGATACAACCTATCCATGACAAACACAGCTTACGTAACAAAACATATAAAAGAAAATGAGTAAGGTAACACCCGAAACAACGATAATACTAAGATATTATTAACAAATCAATGTTAAAAGATCATATATGATATCATATTAATATATATTATTCTTTTATAATTTAATAAAAATTATTTCACCATTATACAGGAGGTTAACCTACCCACAACCAAGGAAAATTACAAGGTAAGGGGTTTTCATCTCACTCCTTATTCCCATGAGATTCATGCCATATTGCCACTATTACCTTTTGTGTGGTGTATGTACTGCCCATAATTATATTCCTTGTTTAATACACTTTACTTTATGTGTATTTACATATTCATTGTATGATACCTCTTTCATGGGTTGTATGTTTCGTAAGTTACCAAATTGGTTAGGGTTTATTTCGCAATCTCTTCATTATTCGAGGTTGTTTATACGTAATAATCTACTGGGACTTCTATATCATCCACATCCATGTTTCTTAAAAATGTATTTCAAAACAGTTTAACTATTTACTAGAATATGGGTAAAAGTCATTTATACCATTGTTTGACTTTTTATAAGAGGTTTATAAAGTAATCTTTCCATCGTTTTCCAAAATGTTTTATTTTATAAATGTATGACTCTTAAATGATTTCAAAATAGAAAGATATATTTCTATAAAAAGAGTTTTGATTTCATCTATGTCAACATCCTTTGATAAAATTTACACTTATTTGAAGTTGATTTATTATGATACAAAACTTCTATATTGTATTGAAGGTTTTGTGATATGTTTGACTGTGGATGTGTTTTTTTATACCATTCGTGGTTTATGGATGAAGTATTTGCATTTTGTATTCTAGTTTTAATACGAATGTTTATGTTATGTTTAAAACTTTTCATATGGGAATGCATTGGACTTAATATGTGATAGGTGGATCCCGCTATAGCTCCTCGATGCATCGGTAGGTCTCATGAGACAAACTAGTGTATTGGCATAAGGCCTTGGAAAAATCTTATTTGTACTCTTGGCACGAGGCCTTGGCTATGTGGTTATGATAGTCTGGCATTATGCATTCCATCATTATGAAAGTGGTTATTGATATTTCATGTGATTATTCGATTAGTAGAATATCCATGTGAATAATTAAATGGAATTATTTGATTTTATTTTTTCCATACTATGTTGAAGTTCAAGTTTAAAAGGCTTTTGTTTTAGTTATGAACTGCCTTAAATGTTTATTCTTATTTATGAAAGTTTCTGCTATATTGTTATCCTAACTGGGCATTTGAGCTCACCCCTTTTCTATGTTTTATTTTTCCCAGGATGTGAAGAAGTAAATTATGAATGACCTGCAGGGATATTATGAGGGGATAATAGTGTGGACTATGGAGACAATATGTTTTTGTAGTTTGTTTTTACATTATGATGTAATGTAAAACTTTATGAATATATCTAGTGTTTCTAAGGCTACTAAACCAATCGGTCTTTCGAGATTTGATCTTTCATGTGATCATTCCAATGTTATGTAATAATGCACCGACTCTAGTTAACTGGGGTCGGGGCGTTACAGTTGGTATCATAGGAAGTTTAGTACAAACCTTGGAAGCTAGATTTAGATAATCTCTGATTAGAGCACGTAGACCTAAGATGAACTTTAAGGATTAGTATAGAAGAACTTCCTAGAATTTTGGTATTGTAGAGATTTTTTGAGTTTTCTGAGCAATACATCCCAGTCTGGATACGAGCAGGTATAGGCGGATCTAGCACAGATGTACCTAGGGGTAAAACCTAAAAACACCGCTTTGAGCTAGACTCGAATGGGAACTGGTGCACGACAACGGGCCTTGCTGCACTCTTGGTTATGACACTCCTGGGGGATTTTCTTAGGATAACTCTCATTTTCTTTACAAATAATTATAAAGGGTTTATGAGTATATACTTACTCAAAGAAAACATTTTTATGATTATGGATTATATCCAT
Organism: Viscum album; assembly: GCA_963277665.1. Taxonomy (NCBI): domain Eukaryota; kingdom Viridiplantae; phylum Streptophyta; class Magnoliopsida; order Santalales; family Viscaceae; genus Viscum; species Viscum album. Next base: position 478,605,469 of record OY728140.1, read on the forward strand.
AAATAGTTCAATTTATGTTCATTGTTTTATAAGTATGGGATTATGTATTTTGATTCATTAACTGATCTAGTTTAGTCCATTGTTTAGAAATGGATCCTAGTAGAAGAAATGGAAACTGTATCAATGCACGCACTCCATTTAGGGATTTCCCTCCTACTCAAGATAATTATAGTGGAGCTGGTGATGAAACTGGTGCCGATCAGCTAATCACCATAATGGGACAACTCACTCAGGTTATGAATAATAACCTTACCCGTAGGGAGCACCCTGATCCGCTGCATGGAGGATCAATGTTATATCGCTTCATGAGGCAGCAACCACCAACATTCAATGGGAGTACAAATCCATTAGTAGCTGACCAATGGATAAGTTCCCTAGAGAAAATATTTCAAGCTTTTGGGAGTAGTGAAAGGGAAAAAGTTATCATGGCAGTTTACCGCCTCACTGGAGATGCTGATAAATGGTGGTCATTGATTCAAAAAATGAAGGAAGATGATGAAGTATAAAATATATAATGGAGGGAGTTCAAAGATCTATTTTTAGAAAAATAATTTCCTCGCGACCATCGAGCAGATATGGAAAGGCAATTTTTGAGTCTAAGACAAAAGGATGATGAGAATGTCGCCAAGTATGAGGCTAACATTACAAGGATAGAAAGGTATGTTGGAGATTATATACGTAACCCAATAAGTAAGATTGATCATTTCTTTGATCGGTTAAAACCATTTCTTCGTCGAGAATTAGTCTCACAATCCTTCTCTTCGTATGAAGACATTGTCTCATGTGCTATCAAGACAGAGAAAGAATTCTCACAGTATTATAAATTTAAATCAATGCAAGAGAAGAAGAGATCTGATGATCAATCTAGGAATGGAAATAAGGGGAAGAAGGGAAATGTTGAATATCCATCCTGTGGTAAATGTGGGAAGAAACACCTTGGTACTTGCTTGAAGGGAATGGGTGTCTGTTACAAGTGTGGTGAAAAAGGCCACCAAACTCGTGATTGCAAAAGGAAGAAGGAAGCTACCACTGTTTAATGCTACAATTGCAGGGAGATGGGACATTATATAAATGAATGTCCTAACTGTCAGGGGAACTTACCTCAGAAAAGGCCAAGGGATCAAGGCCAAGATTTTTCTATCACTACTGCTGAGGTAGAAGCTCCGAAAGACGTGGTGGTAGGTAATTTAATGGTTTCCTCAAGTTTAGAAAATGCATTATTTGATTATGGATCATCGCATTGATTCATATCATTCCAGTTTTCTAAGAAAATTAGATATTTCCAATTTGATTTATCAAGGGAGTTGTCAGTTAAAACTCTGAAGGGAAGTATCATTGCAAAAAAAATTTGTAAATCAGTCCCCATTAGAGCACATAAATGTTCTTTATCTACTGATCTCATCATCATACCTATGATTGAGTTTGATATAATCCTAGGTATGGATTGGCTTTCGGACTATGATGTGAAGATTTATTATAAGAAGAAGGAGGTTATGATTTTTGATGATGATGATAAGGAACACCTTATCTTTATAGCAGAATCATCACCACCTAATTCTTATCTAGATCCACCCCCAGTAGCTCAACTAAATTCAATTATTGGGGCGGAAGAAAATTAAATGACTATGGGTGATGAAAGGAATGTTCAAATAGAGGATGTACCTATTGTGAAAGAATATTTAGATGTATTTCCAGAAGAGTTACCTGGAAGTCCTCCATAATGAGAAGTTGAGTTTTACATTGATTTAATTCCTGGATCAAGGCCTATATCACAGAAATCTTATATAATGTCCACTGTAGAATTAGTGTAAATAAAGACACAACTAGTGGAATTGAGTAATAAGGTATTTATTCTCCCTAGTTTTTCTCCATGGGGAGTCCATGTTCTTTTTGTTAAAAATAAAGATAGATCTATGAGGTTATGTATCGACTACAGGGAGATCAATGCTATAACAATAAAGAACAAGTATCCCCTACCTCGCATTGATGATTTATTTGACCAACTTCATGGAGCTCAACACTTTTCAAAGATTGACCTTCGATCTGGATACCATCAGTTGTGTGTGAAGAAGGAAGACATTCCAAAGACAGCATTTCGAACCCGTTACAGGCATTACGAGTTTACAGTAATGCCTTTTGGATTGACTAATGAACCCTTTGTATTCATGGATCTGATGAATAGAGTTTTCAAGGAGTATCTTGATGAATTTGTGGTGGTATTTATTGATGATATCTTGGTATACTCCAAAAAGCTACTAAGATCATGAAAATCACTTGCGCATTATCCAGGAGACTCTGAGAAGACATGAATTATATGGGAAGTTTAGCAAGTGTGAATTCTGGCTTCAGGAGATTTCTTTTCTTGGCCATATTGTCTCTAAAGATGGAATCTCGGTTGATCCTTCTAAGACCAAGGCAATCCAAGAATGGATATCACCTACAAGTATAACTGAGGTACATAGTTTTATTGGTTTGGCATGTTATTATCAACGTTTCATCCAGAATTTTTCCCGATTGGCTAACCCATTAACGAAGCTCACACGTAATGGCATTAAATTTGTTTCGAAAAAAGTGTGTGAAGAATGATTCAAAGAACTGAAGAGAATATTAGTCAATGCTCCTATATTGACTCTTCCATCAGGGAATGATGGGTTCATTATTTATAGTGATGCATCGAAGAAAGGACTTGGTTGTGTCCTTATGCAGAATGATAGGGTCATTTCCTATGCATCACGACAGTTGAAAATTCATGAGAAAAACTATCCTACTCATGATCTCGAGTTAGCAGTTGTGATCTTTGCTTTGAAGATATGGAGGCACTACCTCTATGGTAAAAATTGTGAGATTTATACTTATCATAAGAGTTTGAAGTATATTTTCTCACAAAAAGAACTCAACATGAGGCAAAGGAGATAGCTTGAATTACTCAAGGATTATGATTGCACGATACATTACCACCTGGGTAAAGCAAACAAGGTGGAAGATGCTTTGAGAAGAAAAGATCATGGAGTTTTGAACAATATGAGAATTGAAAGGGATCCAATTTTCATGGATCTAGTAAAGATGGACAAGGGTATAACCAGGGAAGGCGAAACATCAATTATTTTTCAAGTGGTTTCCAAACCATCTTTACTAGAAATGATTAAGAGTTCTCAGACCGATGATGAATAATTTCAGAAGAATATTAAAGCTATGAATGATGGGAGACTGAGAGGCTTTGTGTATGAAGAAGGAATTTTGAAATTCGGGAAGAGACTTTGTGTTCCCGATATACCTAATCTAAAATTGAATTTCTGGATGATGCTCATAGTTCCAATTTCTCTATACACACTTGGAGCACCAAAATGTATAGAGATTTGAAGGAACGTTTTTGGTGGGACAACATGAAGAGGGAGATTGCTGATTTTGTGTCAATATGTATAGTTTTTCAACAAGTGAAAGCTGGAAGGAAACAACATGGAAGAGTCATGCAACCTCTTCCTATACCGGAGTGGAAATGCGACAATATTACGATGGACATTGTCATGGGGCTACCAAAGACTCTTAGAAGGAACGATGCAATATGGGTTATTGTTGATCGTCATACTAAGTCAGCACATTTTCTTGCTATAAGAGAAGATCTACCACTGGAACATCTAGCAAGACTATATATTGATGAAGTTTTGAGACTTCATAGAGTACCCCTATCAATTGATTCTAATCGTGATCCCCATTTTACTTCAAGATTCTGGAAAAGTCTTCATAAATCCCTGGATACTGAACTTCATTTAAGCACTGCCTACCACCCACAAATGTATGGACAATCAGAATGGACTATTCAAACCTTAGAAGACATGTTTAGTTCCTGCTCACTTGACTTTCAGGGTATGTGGGATCAATATTTACCTCTAGTAGAATTTTCCTATAACAATAGCTTCCATTCGAGTATTCAGATGGCACCATATGAAGCGTTATATGGAATGAGATGTCGTACACCAACCTGTTGGGATGAGGTTGGTGAAAGGAAACTTGTAGTCCCAGAACTGGTGGAGGAAATGATGGAAAAGGTGAAGGTAATCCAAAATCACATCAAATCAGCTCAAAGTAGGCAGAAGAGCTATGCTGATAATAGAAGGAAGGATTTGGAATTTCAAGTCAGGGATCATGTTTTCCTAAAGGTATCTCCATGGAAGGAAGTCATACCTTTTGGTAAGAAAGTTAAATTGAGTCACAGGTACATCGTACCTTTTGAAATTCTAGAATGAATTGGGGTTGTAGCTTACCGATTGGAAATGCTGCAAAGTCTCTCCAAAGTTCACGATGTGTTCCACGTATCTCTATTGAGGAAATACATGCCTGACCCAACACATGTACTCACCTATGAGGAATTAATACTGGCACCCGATCTGCCTTATTGCGAAACGCCCGTCAAGATTCTTGATATGAGAGAACAAGTACTGAGAAACCGGACGACATGCCTGGTAAAAGTTTTGTGGAGAAACCATAAGATGGAAGAGGCAATTTGGGAACCCGAGGAACTTATGATGAAGAACCACTCGAGTCTTTTCATGAGGTAGTATTCTAGAAATTTCGAGGATGAAATTATTTGAAGGAGGGGAGAATGTAACACCCCAAGCTTCTACGGTACAGTTCTCTTTGAATAATTCAATAGCGTGTGTTGTACGCAACATCAAGTTCTAACACACACCACAACCGATCAAACTAGCCATTATGAATAGTAATACCAACTTTTTAAAATTATATAAATGGTATCTCTCAAAATGGACTTCATTTTTGGATTCGGAGTATTGAATTTAGCCTAAGGTGAAATTTTGGTACTTTTCGGATAACTTTAATATTTTGATGAATAGTGAAAATTACTAAATTTTAATTAAAAACAACTTTTTTAATCAAAATAATTAATAGTGATAAATTATGAATTTGAGTGGTTTTAAAGTATATTTAGAATATATTTTTACCATTTAATACAATTTTGGTCATTGGACATAATTTCACAACTAAACCGAATATAAACAAGTATCAATCTTTTGATAGTTATTATATCTTAATAACACGCTTTTTGTTTTGACAGCGGGAATTAATTTTAAATTAATTTCTGCCACTTCTGTGTTTTGAATTTGTAAAAATGGATTTCATATTTGGAATCAGGATGTTCAAATTGTGTAAATATGTAACTTTTATTTTTAGACATTTTGAATAATTACTTTGGTAAATATTTTATTTACCATGGTTAAAGGGTAAATCCAGTAAATGAGGGTTAAAAAATAATATTATAATAATAACAAATTACCCTAAAATGTGTTCTATACATATTTGTTGATACATGTCCGACCATGGGCATCTTTGGGTCGATTTTGGGACCCCATGGTGCCACTTTTAAGTGATAGGGACACTTTATTTTAATTAAGTAAAAATGAATACAAAAATGACTCAAGAATATATCCTTTAGAAAATAAATTTTTACATAAGGTTTTGTATGTCTGATTTTCGACTATAAATATTCATTAGAAATATAAAACGATTTCCTACATAATGGAATTTTATTTATAATTTTTATACATTAATTAATTTAATTTATTTATGACACAATGATGATGCAATAATTATCATAATAGTGAAGAATTAAAATGATTGATATTGCAGATACCCAAATAAATATAATTTGAGACTTTTTATGAATTAAAAAAACTTTATAGGTTAATATGACATGTTATGGATGGTTTAATTAACTTTTTTAGAATTAATCATTCTGTTATAAGTTTTACAAAAATAAATTATTGAATATTTTCAAAATTGACATAAAAGAGTTTTTAAAACAAATAGTATATTATTAATTGATATTAAATTCCTAAAAATCTAAGGTTTGTCCAAGAGACTTATATAATGATAGGTGTATCATTAAAGGTCCACTTGGGGTCTATTGGATGTATATAGTAAGTTTATTAACCATATAATATAAAAATAAAAAGAGGCATTGTAAAAGTGAAACTAATTAACTAAGAGTTAATACTTAAAGATAAGGTTAGTATAATGACCCAAACCAGTCTAAATTCTATTGGTTGTGTTGTTTTCGACCTATACCCACCTTAAAATTTAAATAATACACTTTTTAGCCATTAGAAACCGAATATGAATTTATTATAAAATAATATTTCTAGCTTTTCCAAAGGTGCACCTCACCCCTCTTATCAATGGGAACTCTCTCTTCTCATTAACTCACACCTTCAAAGCCTTTTTGTTAGGCCAAAATCTGACCAAATACTCTCTTGACTTCCCTAAAATCATCCTAGAGTCCTTACTTTAGTTAGAAATCCAACTGAAGGATCCCTTTTGATCCAATCAAAAGGAAGAACCCAAAGAAGAGGTAATGATTTCACCACCCTTTTTCAAGTTCCTTTCTTCTTCCACTTCTTATTTCTTTGTTATTCCCATTCTAAAATAAGTAATACAGTATATCCTATATATTTAAATATTATTATAATTATGGAACAACCATATTCCGTATTATATCCATCCTTTGAATGACATGTCACCATACGTGCGTACGTACGGCTTACCGTCTCCACGTCGTGGTGTAATTGTTATTCAATATATTATTATTTCGATGGGTATAATAATGATATGTAATTCATTTAAATAATAAATATAACATGATAATTATTCTGTATATATGTAGGCTATCCAATTATATATTATTTTAATATCAAAATAATGATATTGTCGCTCGTGCGTACGTACGGACTACCGTCTCCACGAACGTGATAAGATTCATTCTACATCGTATCCATTCAAGTATAATTCTCATTTGATGATTAATAATAGTATCTAAGGACTTGATATCATTCTGTATATAATTAAGATACAACCTATCCATGAAAAACACGGCTTACGTACCAAAACATATAAAATAAAATGAGTAAGTTAACACCCGAAACAACGATAATACTAAGATATTATTAAAAAATCAATGTTAAAAGATCATGTATGATATCATATTAATATATATTATTCTTTTATAATTTAATAACAATTATTTCACAATTATACAGGAGGTTAACCTACCCCCAACCAAGGAAAAGTACATGGTAAGGGGTTTTCATCTCACTCCTTATTCCCGTGAGATTCATGTCATATTGCCACTATTACCTTTTGGGTAGTGTATGTACTGCCCATAATTATATTCTTTGTGTAATAAACTTTAATTTATGTGTATTTACGTATTCATTGTATGATACCTCTTTCATGGGTTGTATGTTTTGTATGTTACCAAATTGGTTAGGGTTTATTTCACAATCTCTTCATTATTCGAGGTTGTTTATACGTAATAATCTATTTGGAATTCTTTATCATCCACATACATGTTTCTTAAAAATGTATTTCAAAATATTTTTACTATTTAGTAGGATATGGGTTAAATTCATTTATACCTTTTTTTGACTTTTTATAAGAGTTTTATATAGGAATCTTTCCGTCATTTTCCAAACAAGGGGATTTTTAACCTTTTAGACAAAATTAAGGTAAGAATGTTTTTCTAACTTATACGGCGGGTGAGGCTATTTTCCGTCAAAGCTTACCTTAAATGCTTATAAGAATATTTTCAAAGAAAATGTTTTATTTTATAAATGTATGACTCTTAAATGATTTCAAAATAAAAAGATATATTTCTCTAAAAAGAGTTTTGATTTCATCTATGTAAACATCCTTTGATGGAATTTACACTTATTTGTATTTGATTTATTATGATACAAAACTTATATATTGTATTGAAGGGTTTCTGATATGTTTGACTATGGATGTGTTATTTTTATACCATTCATGGTTTATGGATGAAGTATTAACATTTCATATACTAGTTTTAATAGGAATTTTTATGTTATGTTTAAACCTTTTAAAATGGGAATGCATTGGACTAATATGTGACGGGTGGAGCCCGCTATAGCTCCTTGATGCATCGGTAGGTCTCATGAGACAAACTAGTGTCTTGGCACAAGGCCTTGGAAAAATATTATTTTTATTCTTGGAAAGAGACCTTGGCTATGTGGTTATGATAGTCTAGAATTATGCATTCCATCATTATGAAAGTGGTTATTGATATTTCATGTGATTATTCGATTAGTAGAATATCCATGTGAATAAGTAAATGGCATTATTTCATTTTATTTTTTCCATACCCTGTTGAATTTAAATTTTAAAAGGATTTTGTTTTAGTTATACACTACCTTAAATGTTTATTCTTATTTATGAAAGTTTCCTCTATATTGTTATCCTTACTGGGCATTTGATCTCACCCCTTTTCTATGTTTTATTTTTCCCATGATGTGAAGAAGTACATTATGAATGACCTGCTGGTATATTATGAGGGGATAATAGTGTGGACTATGGATACAATATGTTTTTGTAGTAGTTTTTCACTTTATAATGTAATGTAAAACATTATGAATATATCTAGTGTTTCTAAGGATAATAAACCAATCGGTCTTTCTAGATTTGATCTTTCTTGTGATCATACCAATGTTATGTAATAAGGCACCGAATCTAGGTAACTGGGGTCGGGGCGTTACATTCCAATTGATTTTATTTCAATGAAAATGATGATCATGCACTAGTTTCTCGATAAAATTCCATAATAATTCTAAATTGTCTATTCTACTTTAAACAATAATTGATACTCAAGATTAAGGATATAAATTTACAATATATAATAACCACCATATTGATGCAGGCTGGTGATGATCAACTGTAGACTTTGTTATTTGATGATGTCTTTGAGATAGGGTGTTGCTGGTGATTTGAAACTTATGTTGTCTAATGATGATTGTAACTGAGTTTCGATGAGGAACCTTGAACCGAAAGAAGATAAATATTTCAATGTTTTTGTATATATTTAGTGAATTCAAGGATATACAATATGTATGATCTATAGGGGAACTCAATGGGATATTGAGTCAAAGAGTTCAATATATTCAAAGTAGATTGAGACCTATTCTAAAATGGTATGGTCTATTGAATCAAGACCACACCAAAAGAATGAATGAATTATTTTAGATATTATTTTCATAATGTGTTATAGAAATTAAGGATGAACAAGTTGATTTCATGATGAGGTAAATTCAATCTTATGATATTATGTTCATATTCCATTGGAAAAGAATTGGTTTTGAGTTCTGCTAAATCTATAGGGAAAGTAACATAAGTGCAATCGAGAAACCCAAATTTATTTCCTTTAAAACTAAGACACAAAATGTTATGTGTTGTTTTATTAGAAATCAAATGAATTTATGGAGAAATTTATTCAAAAATTAATTTAGTATAAATATGGATATCATAAACTAATTTAGAGGAGTCACTAACATTATTTATCAAATGGCTGATTTAGAGTATGAGATATAAGGAAAGCATAAGGTAGAGATCAAGGGAGGGAAAATCTCAAACACATATGGGTGAAAATATAGATGAAATATTAATAGAGAATAACTTCTTTTATCATTGAATTTTTCTTCTTACAAATTTCAATTATATTTTTTCCATACAAGCCTTATTTAGTTTAAAAAAATAATTATAGTGAAAATTCTATGAGGATATTTGAAAATATTTTTTTTTGTTTATATATTCATGTTATTATCTTATTTATTCAATGATGTAAATAATTATTTATTACTATTTCAAATTTTATAAATTTAATGTCTTTTTCAAGTATTAATATATGAAAATAGATTTCATGACCACATTAAATAATTTACCCTTCTATAAAATATTGATAGATTATGAAATTGTGAGTATAAAGAATGAAATATTTTGTGTAAACAATAGTGTATCTAGTAAATAACACCAATCACTTAATTTTCTCACTATTAAATGTCATTTTTTTTAAAAAAATATGTTTAAAATGTTTTTAGTATTTTTATTATTGAGGGAGATTAAAATCATTTTTTCTGGTCTAGTTTTCTAGTTGAGTAAAACCATTCCTAAAGATCGTCATTTTTCACACAAGTAGGTCCAATCAGATCTCCCCCCCCCACACACACTATATTTTTTCACACCTACTACTCTTTAAACCTCTTCTTAAACCCACATACACACACATATTCTTTTTAATAATGTACACATAATTATTAAATCATTTTATAATTTCATTAATTAGAAAAAAATAAGCCTATAGACCACTCACCTACTTTCCCTTGGCTGTAACTCTTCACTAATATCCCAGTGTAGAGGATATAAAGCAAAATAGTGTATCCATAATGACCTATGATGTTATAATGATTTGGAACCATTATTGATTAATTTGGGAGTTTTGTTTCATTAGTTTTAAAAAAAATAAAAATACATAAAACATAATAAAAATAAATTTTTTAAACTATTTTATCATGGTTGAAAATTCAAAAACAACTATATTTTGTGTGTGTTTGACAAGGAAATATATATAAATTTTTTTATTGAAATTATAAATATATTTATGACATAATATGATTAATTTTTTAATTTTTATATATATTTTTAATATAATGACCCAATTCACTTAGAACCAATGGAAATTTTATTATAATGGTATAAAATACATAGATCACATTACTCATGATCCAACATTTTAGAAGTCTTATGAAACTAGATACATAAATAATTTTTATATTACATATAAAACTAAAAATAAATCAATTTAATACATAAAAACATTAATATTTCTCCTTGATGTTATATACATAATATATAGTAGTCTTTATGAGTTCCATAAGAAATAGGAATTAATAAAGAAAAAGGTGAGATCAGACACTCAGTAAGGTGTATCATATAGAGGAATGTATCATATCCTAAGTATGGCATAAATAATATAGCAATAATAAGTAAATTTATTGATTCCATAAAAATTAAAAATATATCCATGGATAAAATTGTAAATTAAATAATCATATGGAAAAGAATAATAGATTTCATAGTGATCGAATATATAATGTCAGGTATATTTATCTTCCTGTTAATGTCTCATAAAAAGACATATTTTTTACCCTCAAGGCCTTGTGAAATGATGTTATATTTAAACAATCATTTTGTACACAAAATTAATCAAACTATTTTTTCTCATGAGTCCCACATAAGCATCAACGAGATATATAATTACAACCCCAAGTCATCAAATAACAAGTCTAATGAATATATCAAATAAAAATAATTATAAAAAAAATAAAAATTATAATGATCCATAAAGAATATCATACCTATATCATGTATTAGTACATAATTTTTTCTCATATAAGATCATGGATATATGGAATTTACATGTTTCCCTATTAATTGGAATAATATATCTTTCTAGGTGAATATACTGTAATCAACATAGAAACAATAGGATATTCAAAATGTAATGGAAATAAACCTTATCAAAGGAATGATAACAAGTAACTTTTCAAGTATATATCATTGATTAAGGGATAAAAATTGAAAGAGTCGATCGTTATTGTTCATAAGGATCTCATGATTCACCAAAATTACATGCTTAAAGAGAATCAAATAAGATTTACAATTACACTCACTAGTTGTGAACCAAATGAAGGTCAATCTAATACCCATAAAGAGATTTTAGGGTAATTACACATAAGTATATATGTGTAAAATATTTTATCCACTTGTATTTATATAGAAAATTATTTCATCTCTAAGAAACTACAAGCTCTTTACTTTAACAAAATCATAGACTATTTTATGGAAACAAGAGTGTTTGAGAATTATTAAAAATTATAAAGGTCATATAATATTATTAAATTTTGATCTAAAATAAATGATATGATAAATAATGTTTATAATTACATATTAATGACACTTACCCTTTAAAATAAATGGATATATATCCAAAATAAAGAAAATAAATGGTTAGGAATCCTTACATCAACATAATAACAACTTAATAAAAGTATATAATGAGAGATAATAAGTAATATATCATTAAAAACATATTTTATTGATGATAATACCGTGGTATTAAAATAATTTAAATATATTTTAATTATTATAATTTACATTATAACAAAATAAATGAAACTAAAAAGGAAAGGGTGGATGGAATCCCTTACTTCCAAGGTAGATTTATAAACCTTTATAAGAACACCTTGGAACTTTATAAAACAAATGGAGATGATGTTGAGTGGAAACATAATAGATACTTCATTCTAAATACATTTTAATGGATAGGGAAGATAGAATATATGGAGATGTCGTCCTTTTATTGGTGAAAATGATGGGTATTTCCTTGAAAACTAAATCTAGGTTATGGGTAAAGATGGAATCACATAGAAGCTAGGTAAGATTGGTAAATGGATGCTTCATAGGCATGTGGAAATGAATTTACTGGCTAAAAGTTTTCTTATATAATTTTTTTATCATTTTAATACTCAAAATATTAAGGAAATTTAATTTACCTCTTTTTTCCCTTAACAGTGATTAAATATTTATAATTATTATTATTATTTTTCTAAAAATATTAGAGGGACCCTATTACCAAATTATGATGTTATAATTTTTAAATAGGACCAATTAAATATAATTTAATTTTAAAAAATGTGAAACTTTACTTAAAAATTAAAACATAATATACATGGAAAAATAGTTTTTGTTGAAAATTTTACTTTTCTATTATTAACTATTATTATTATTTCTTATCTAATACTAATTAAATTGGTGTTATTATGTTTTTTAGTACTATAAAACATTAAATTATAATATATATTCAATTGACTTCAATTTTATCAATTTAGATAAAATTAAACAATGGTTATAACAACACTTATTTGAAAATAATTGGTTAACCTTTACTGTTCAAGCTATCTTATCCAAAAATAAAATTTCCCTTACTGCATAATTTGGATATGATGATTCAAAATTTAATTTCCTTTATGAGAAAATGATTCATGGTAATACTTGAGTGGGGGGTTATTTGTAGTGAGGGATAGACCTACGGTTCAGTTGTCATCGCACCACTGCTAAGCCCAGAGATCTTCCTAGTATATGATGGTTGGGATACCACTATACTTCCTCTCCCTCTCCTATTATCTTCACTTCATTATCATAAATCCATAAAAATTATCCTTATTCATCAGTAATTTCATAGATATTCCTCGACCATGATGGATTATCTCATCTAAGATCTGGATCTATTAAGAGTGACTTATCCTTTTCTGGTTGGATGTATGTGTTTCTTGGGTATCAACTGTGGGGGATTTCCAAGGATTATTAAACAATCCTCTTTTCTAAGCTTATGTCTCACTAGTTTGAACCCACGATGTAAACATAATATTGATTTTGGGTCTTCAATATCATGGGTTCATGATGGTGCCTTCACCTTCCTTCGTTCTCCTATCACACATCCCAATGCAGTAATATTGGGGGATCCCTCAATTTTTTCAAGAGATGGTGGAATGATGTTTTAGATCAACCCCTTAGAGGGAAAATATACTCTTTTTTATTTTTTGATCTCTTATTTCATAATTGTGTGTTGAAAATTTATATTGGGTCATTATTTTTTCCATGAATTGTTTCTTTTTTCCTCCCAATGCCTTGTTTATATAGTGTTCATGGAATTCCCCATCATGATGGGTTTATGGTGTGGTCTATTGTAGTCAGAAGCTTGTCTAGATATGGTTTTTAGCATATATTGTTGGAGAGATATTGTGAGAGTTATAGTGAGGTGATTGTGAGGCTACAAAAGAATAAATACTAAAATGAAAAGTTGTGTATACAGGCTCACAAGGGCTCACTCTGGATTTCCTTAATATTTGATGGTATTTTTCCCTCACATCAGTATGGGGTTAGGGTAGGCACACTAGTGAGACATAAAAGGTTATCTTGATACAGGTTAACCATGATTTATATATGTACATAAAGGCATGTGTGGGAAAACTCAATTCATCCTTAGCTGATAGTGATGACCTCTCCCTTCCATGGATGGGGTAGGTCATGAATAGTCCCTCGTTACAATAGGGGCTTCTTTATATTATCTCATGCCACTATCCCTTCCTAACCTAAAATTTATGTTTTGAAAAATAAAATAAAAAATAGATTTTTGGGACTGGTAAAATGAAATTAATTCTCCATCTATGTGAAGCATAAATATTAAATAAAAATATTTCTCTATTTCATAATCACACATTTAGCACTTAAAATTAAAAACTATTCTTCTACTAAATATTATTTCATTCTCAGAAATATGTGTGTAATTATATTACTATTCACTGGTTAATTAGTATCAATTATAACATTATTGACTATTTCTATTCAGTTTATTGGGACACATTTATAAATAATGCTTATATTTCTTTATTTGAATATTGGGTCGTAAATTATTCCCCAAAAAAAATAATTTCTTCCTCAAAATTGAGGGTTTCTATCAATACATGAAAAAAATCAGGTAATTAATAATTTTTTCATCATTATGTTCCATGTTGCCTCAAATATCTATTTAATTCTTCAAAGTAAATTTAGTACCTAGGATTCCAAATTTTTTAACCATTTCTCTCTTATATCAAGAATATTGATAGGCACTTCATTAAATTAAGAGTCAGATTCTAGATCTATTTCAGCAGTGATGATTATGTGAATTGGGTATGGCATGTAATTATTTAACATTGGGACATGAAATACATCATTGAATTTAGAGTGGTTTATGGTAAATTATGAATTATAACCCATATCTCTAAATCCCTCTAAAATATAAAAAGGTTTTCTGTACCTCTCACATAAATTTCCCTTCTTACCAAACCTTAACCCCCCTTCTACTATGAAAATTAATAGAAGAGATGATCCCTTACTTGGAATTCCAAGTATTTCCTATGATTATAATAATAGAATTTTTTCCTATTCTGAAAAGCATTGATATGATTTTGGATAGCTTTGACCTTCTCTATTATCTACTCATTTAGTTTTAAACCAATTAACATCCATTATGAACACCTATCCAAATAATTTGTGCACAAATCCTCATAATATTATTTTTTTTACTCTAAGGGAATCTATTTTTTTCTGAAAAAATCATTAGAGGTACGTAATAGCCACATGTTCCTTATAAGTCAAGTGATAATAACCTTAGCCTATCCGCTAATGTTTTGATAGTTCTCTCAAACCACCCATCTATTTAGGAATGGTATGTGGTGCTACATTTTATCTCTATTTTAAAATCCTTTTGAATAATCCTTTAAAACATTTATGTGAAATGAGGTTTATAATCAAATATAACAGAAAAAGATTCAGCATTGAGTCTCACAACATCATCGATATAGATCCATACAAGATGTTCAAGAGAATGATCCTATTTTATTATTGATAAGTTCGTAGACACTACTACAAATATAGCCTTTATCAGCACTAGAAAAGGGCATTAACAATTATAAAAAAAGCGTTGTTAATCGAGGTGAAGATAAAGGGGGTTCTGTTTTATCATTGCTCAGAAAAGCGCCTCCACCTTTACTACTAAGATATTTAGTTTTTTTCTCTATTTAATGATATATCTATATATATATATAGTTAGGTTTATTCATATATTAATATAGATTCATATTAATATCAATATATTTAGTTATATTAATACATATATATTTATTCAATTATTAATATATATATTTATCCATATATTAATATATATATTTATATTTATTTATATATATAGTGATATTTATTCATATATTAGTATATAAATATATATTTATTCATATATTAATTTATATTTATATTTATTTATATATATTTCTAGTTATAGTTTTTTATCTGTGTATTTATTTGAATATTAATATATATTTGTATGATTAGTTTTAAATAAAATTATAAAATAGGATTTTCTATGTGTGTTTATAAAAAATACATACATACATACATACATACATATATACAACACACACACACAGACACACACACACACACAAATATATATATATATATATATATATATATATTTACGAGTAAATACATATATTTGTGTATTTGAAAAGCCGTAGAATGTTAAAAAGACCATAACTTCTAATCCAGAAGTCTGTTTCACCTCCACAACCAGTAAAATCTATGAAAATGAAAAAATATTTGATATAATATGTGGTATAGGCCAAGAGGACATCTGTATCAGAAGTTATACCTGTCTGAATTTTAAAACATCAGGGTATCCCGACTAATAACTCAGTTTTGGAGGCCTTATTGACCTTTTTTGGCCTCAAAAAATGTGACCCAAGGTTTCCTTCGATCATTAGAGCATAGATCTCATTGCAAGATTCAACTTGATATACTATAGAGCTCAAACGGACACCTGGATCAAAAGTTATGGATGTTTGAAGTTTGAGTTACATTTTCATCTTATTTTAGATCTTTTATTAATTTTTATGGTTTTTTATGCCTTCAAATTATTATTAAATGATTATTAATCTATGATAATTATAATATTTTTAATTAATAATATTTTTTAAAATATTTCAAATCCATTTTCACATAATTTCATATATATTAAATGTAATAGTTTAATTATACATTTCTAAAACATATTTAAAAAATATATATTATATGTATATCAATATAAATATACATATATAAAAATAAATTATTTTTCATTAATTTTTTTTCAAATATAAACTTTATCAGCGATGGTAAAAAGCACTGATAGAGCCCCCCCCCCTTATAATCGCTACTAAAAAAGTGTTGATAAAGGGGTCCCCTTTAACAATACTAAAAAACACTGATAAAGGGTCACTTTTAACAGTGCTTTCTTATCTCTATTAAAAGTTCCCTTTATCATTGCTTTTTTAGCGCTGATAAAGGACCCCCTTTATCAGTGCTTTTTTAGTGCCGATAAAGGTTGGTGCTGTAGAAACCCAGTTTTATGGTAGTGAGACTTGGTAAGACAATCCGCAATAATAAAAATAGCATCATTCATCTTATATGTATTAAGTAGTAGATTAACGTAGTCTATTATAATATTATCCAATTACAAAATTGATATAGGTTGGGGTTCCATTACACTCTTTGGGAGTCACCTCCCTAATTTTACTTGTTTAAATTCTAAGTATCTTGACACATAGAAAAAACATCAATTTATACTTTCCCACTATATGTGATCCCTTAGATACATATACATATTTTTTATATAATTTTTTTATAGAAAAATACTAGTTGAGATATTTATCCAGTAATTACCTCTTTATCTCAGGTACAAAGGGTACCAAAATTGTTTTTCAAAACTTCGACACACCATCTTCATAGATAAATTATGTCAATCACCAATATTCCATAGATTTAATCTTCTTTTTGAAGAATTTTTCATCTTTTTAACATTTAATTATATTCTAAAGTAAATATTCAAGGAAAATTACAGGAAAAGGAATGAGTTTTCTCCTTCCTCAATAATTTATATTTCCATTTTTACAAAATCCATGAATATTGGATCCTTGTATATTATCAATATCAATAGGACTCCATGATCCTTTTAAATTAATACTTATGCCACCTTATTTTCCTTCCCAGGGTGGTATTGTATCCCATAGTCATACACCATGAGCTATTTTATCCATCTCATTTGTATCATGTTGATATATCTCTATATAAATATCTACATTAGGATTTTTTATACATATATACTAAAAAGGATTACAACTATCAACATAATATCATGATTTGGATAGTTTTCTCATTGGCATTCAATTTTCTTGATGCACGAGTAACAACTCTATTATTATGTATGATCAAAAACCATATACTTTTTTATGATCCATCATTATATATAAAAAATATTTATAATAGGATAGTAAGTTTAATAATAGTGAATTTATTAATCTCTTATTTAATTATTCAAATATTCTATCACATTATTTCAACCATGTAAATTTGACTCTGTTATGTGTGAAATTTGTAAATAAATTATCTAATTAGGAAATATTTGCAACAAATCCTATATTGTAACCAGATTGATCAAGGATCCTATGTATCTCGTTCATTTTTTTTCATATACTATTATTTCAAAACCATTATCTTTTCAATGTAATGTAATATTATATACTTGGAGAAAATATATCAAAGAAAATAAACTTATTTGTGCCAAAATTCACAATTACTGGATTTATTATGTAGATATTTCTCCCTTTGAGTGTCAAGGATGATTCATAAATGGTCTTCATGCTAATCATATCACTTATATTACATCAATATTACTTCAATAAAAACTAAAAAAAATCAAGCTATTGTTTGAATACTCTATTCATTAAATGCAAGGACACCAAGGGTGCATTGGGTAACAAAAAAGGCATCACAATTAACTCCTAATGCCTTTGAATTATTTCAATTTCTATCATTGTCATATCAACCTTCTTGAATTTAAATATAAGCTAACCATAACAGAGATCAATATTTGGGAAGTATTGTTCCATTTTTAGTTTTTTATACATATTGTTAATGTGAGGTATTATATAATTTTTCTTTATATTAATTTCATTTATTTCTATATCATCGATGCATAACCTCAGATAAATCCTTCTTTTTCACAAAAAAATATAGGTTCTCCCAAGGGTGGATAATTTGGTTATATAAATACCCTACCATACAATTATTTCTTTTTTTTATTAAATCCAATAATTATACAATACAAATTCTACAAGGTGGCTTAAAATGAGATTCACACCGAGGATGAGATTAATATATAATCTATTTCCAAAATCAAGTGAATATATAGGTATTTTATAAATAATTACATCAATATAATCAATTAAAATTGATATATCCTAAATTATAAGGATATCCTTCCCATTAATTTATTTATATTCCCAATAATTTCATTAAGATGATACAATGGAGGTGGTTCCAAACATAAATATAGAAATAAAGTATCTCCTTTAAAAACAAGGTATTATATTTGAACCTCTGATATTGTAATCCCCTAATCAAGAAAAAAGATTATCACATTATACATTGAAAAAAACATATCTCAATGATTATATCAAATTCAACCATTGTTATAACAACCTAGTTTGAAACTAATAAACCTCATTTTATTTTAATATACAATGAAAAATATTATATCATTATTATGATACTTCCGTTAAGAGTTTTAAATAAAAACTCATTCCATAATGTATCCATAAATTACTCAATTTTCTTATCAAACATGAAAGATATGTATTCATGCACAGATTTGGAATCAAATTATTTATTATCAAGTATTGATTTTATGATCAAAGTGCCTACTATGAAATCACTTGGGACCTCAAATTCTGTTGTTATGATTCCATATGGTCAACATTCCACATTTTCCTTCTACAGGGGGGTATTCCCTTAATACTTGGGGAACTGATTTTAATAGTGATCAACATCCAATAAATTTATAAATTAGAAATTTTTGGTTCTTCCCTTTCCCTTGAACTCGTGATCTTGGTGGTCTTTATCTCAACACTTTGAGAAAACACTCATTCCCTTCAATAAATCCCCAAGTTGTTTCCTTCAATATATATTTCATAATGATAATTCTTTTAAATTCATCATCCCTTGTATCCTAGATATAATAGTTAATTTATTTTGTTTTTACAATATACAAGTGATTATATCCAAAAAGTATGAATAGTTTAGTATTGTTATAAAAATAGATAAATTATTAAGTCTCACATTACATTTTAAAACATAAAACAAAACATAGTATTTTTATTTAGAACACCTTTATTCCCTCTAGCATATCCCTACATAGAAATAATAATGTACTTCATATCACCTTGGATAATAGAAACATAAGAAAGGGGTGATCTTAGATGCTCAACAGGGGAATTCATATAGTGGAATTCAAATAAGTAATGAATAATATAGAAGGAATAAATGATAGTCAAATAAATCATTATAAATAATCACATGAGCTTGAAACATATCCATGGATATCAAACTATTTAAGTAACCACATGGACATCAATGAATTATTTCATAATGATGGAATGCATGATGCAATAAATCTTAATCATACCATTGAGGTAAAGTGCAAAGATATCTATATAAATGGGTAATGCTTCAGCTAAATACACAACATGTTTTGTATTACAATATCTACTGATTCATCTAGGGGCTTTGAAATGTTGGGCCTTACCCTTCAATTAATATTCCCAATGAATTCATCATATTAATAGATAATAAAACATAATCAATATGCCATAAAAAACAATGTTTTCTAATATTGGAAGAACTAGAATATAGAATGTTAATACTTTCCCCAGTCAAAATGCACATAAAAACACATACAGAAAAATGGTTGATGAACTTATTATATTCCATCCTCATTAAAAAATAGTATTTAATAAAACAAATTGATATAGAAGAAAATAAATCCAAAATATCACTAGAAAACCTTTTTAGGATAATAACATTTTCACTTAGAAATATCTTATTTAAAATATAAAAATTTATAACATTTTCCTTTGAAATTAATTGTGTAAAATTATAAATTAAACTTTAAAGTGTCGAGCTTTCATGATGGAGGGAAATTCCATTCATGTTTTATGCGTTAAGACAATGATTCTTTTCACATTTTAATTTAAAATTCAAAAGGAACTTGATCAGAAAATAAATAAATATAATTTTAAATAATTTTTTAAAATTTAAAACATGGGTATAAATGTTTTTAATAAATCATTTGATAATTTTTCCAAAAAAAATATTTAAAAATTTTCATTGTAAATATGGATATAGAATAAAAGGATTATATAAAGAGTAGAAAAAATCTATTTTTCCAAAAAAAACTATTTCAATATCTTTACTACTTAAAGAGTGGGAAAATAAATGAAAATTGAATTATCAAGAATTAAATAGAGGATAAGAATATAAATTGGTTTAAATATAAAAATATAAAATATTTCCACCATCGGAGGCTTAAACATAAACAATCTTGGATAATTATAAGATTGTGAAATTAACTCGTACCTTAGGCCCAAATTCCTTCAAATTTGTTCAAAAATAATTTAATATAAATTATTATTTATTACTAATATCTTTAATATCTATACTCATAAATAACATACCATTTATTATTCACTTATAACCTTTTATCACCCGTTTATTTACAATTCATTATTAAAACCATTGTTCAATGGGG
Organism: Viscum album; assembly: GCA_963277665.1. Lineage (NCBI taxonomy): Eukaryota > Viridiplantae > Streptophyta > Magnoliopsida > Santalales > Viscaceae > Viscum > Viscum album. The sequence goes on from OY728140.1 coordinate 478,626,548, forward strand.
TAACTAATTTGTTTTTAATGTATGTTCTCGATTGGTAGTTTTGGTCCATGTACTTTTATCATGTTCCCATCATAACCAAAATATTAATATATATATATATATATATATATAATCATCCATAAAATATAGATGTATAAAAATTATTTACATCATTCATGGAGATGGTAGGCATTATGTACACATGAATGTTGTTTTCACTTTTTGATAGATTGAATGATAGAAAGGTAAATAGTGATTCATATTTAAATAATAATACCATATTTATCATACATATTTATTAAATCTAACTTTATTACCATCCATTTAAAGGGGAATCAAAAAAATAGTCACATCACTTTGAACAGGTTGTAGTCCACACATACACACGAGCGATGTTATCATTTTTCATTTTATTGAAAAGAATGTGGATAATTGTGGTTTCATAATCATCTAAAAATTTAAAAATATTTTGGATAGTTAATTTATTATTTTATGATAAATTCTATTGACATAGAGGATGAAAAATTAAAAATAAAAAAATAATGCAATCGGTTGATGAGATTGCATATACGTTGGAAGAACATCATTAGATATCCTCCTAAGGAAACTATGATTTTTATTTTAAGAAGAAAAACGCATATATAAAGTATATAATGATTATGGCGAGGTATTTTGGTAGGTTTTGATCAATATATATGACTCAAAGAGGAGTTATCAAAATATAGAAGGGTTTACCTTTTACAATAAAGGGAAGTGACCCACTTCAAATATCCAAAAAGATTAAAATATAATAAAATTCTCAAGGAAACACATGTAAAAGGGTATAGATTTAAATAAAAAAGGGATACGTCTATAATATAATCATTTAATGAAATTTTGATAGTTTTTTGTGTCATTTTTATATATAAGGATTGGTTCAACCCTTGGTAAAAAAAATTTAATATTAATTGTTCTCATGAATTTCTTAATATTAAAGGGATATAATTTAAGTTATATGATGAAAATTCGATCATAAATTGAAAATTGATGAAATTGTCGATGATATCTTATAAACCTTATTCTATGTAATTATTTTTTGATTTTTAAATAATTTATTAAGTATTATTTTTATAAAATATAATTAATATCATTTTTTATACAATTCATTTAATTTTACTTAAAATATGTCAAGATAAAGATCAATTTTAAATATAAAATTTTCATACATCACTAATATGGTATGTTAATCTAAATATTTCTTGGAATGCAATAATTCATTCAAATTGTATTCTGTTTATTGTTTATTAAATAAATTTTTATTTCTCTTTTAATAGAATAAATATTGTGTTGGGGTTTCATAATAATTTAAAGTAATTATCCAATCACTAAAATATAAAAAATAATTTAATATGAAGAAAACACTTAAATTAAATTTTAATTTATAATTTGGAACTGAATATAACCTTCTTATATCCTTATCAAAAAAATTAGATATAAAATTCGAGAGTGTGACATCTTGTTTTTCTTATTTTCCTAAAGTAATATAAAGTTCATAATAAAATAAAAATAACACATAGTGGACATATATTCGAGAAATCTTTTCCATTTACAAACAATGATCACCCAATAGGATAATGAAAAGTGTTAGATAAGTTTTTAAGGCTTATCCAAAAAAATTTACTCTATTTTACTCATTTTACCCTTAACATGGTGACATAAAATTACAAAGGTTACTATTAATAATGACCAAATATAAAAGGGACCTATTTGAAAAATTTGAAGCTCTAGATTCTAATTAAGGAATAATGTTTTCATGATTCAGTTTCTATAAGTGGTGGAATCTAATTTCAAAATAAGTGTGTAAACTATGATGAAAACTATTTTCTTTTGAAAAAATATATTTTGAGGAATAAGACAAGATTTATTCCTATCACATACCTGGTAAAATCATTAGAATAATGTAAAAAATGATTTAATATAATATATATCATTAAAATAATTCATCAATAAGGATTTATTTAATTTTTTGATATAAATAACACCATACATGTATAAATATCAATTTTCTGAAAAGCATATCTTGTAATTTAAAATGACTTTTATTTTAATTTATAATAAATTTTTAACTATTTATTTCATTTAATACATGATTAATACATAAATGTTTCATAATTTAGTTAGTTCTATTTTGACTCACCAATCAAATGGTGAGGTGATAACTATCAGATTAAATAAAAATATTTTAATAGTATGTTTTGGTTCTGTTCAACTCAATTTTTCATGTAAAGAAAAATATCAAAGTAAAAAAGTTAATTAATAGAACAATGTTATAAAATATTGGGGTGTTTCATTATTCTTCCATAAAAATAAATATCACCCTTGAAATTTGGTCACACGGATAAAATCCACTGAGGATACTTCTACCAAATCACATACTGATGTTCCCATGTATATTCCTCAAATTTGTGGTTTCTGAAAAAAAAAATATTGACCAGGAGAGTGGTCTTGTTTCATATAACTTTATCCATATCATCCAGAATATTAGAAATTTTTTCTTTATATGATAGATCTTTATACAATTGTATCACCACTGAGTTCATAACAGGTGAAGGGTCGGGCATGTACTTCCTCATGATAGATACATGGAATACATTTTGAACATGATAGATATTCAGTTGAAGTGTTAGGGAATAAGTTTTAGCCCTGATACGATTAAGAATCTCAAAGGGGCTACGATACCTAGGGATTGGCATTTACTTCTTTCCAAATATCATTACCTTCTTCCAATGGAAATATTCATAGTAATACCTTGTCACCAACTCCAAACTCTAGATCTCGTAACATATTTTCAACATAACGTTTTCTCAATTCTGAGATTACATTGTATGTTATTGAATAGATCTACTATTATCTTTCATTTCCTCTGCTATATCAAGTCCCAATAGCTTTCATTGTCTAAATTCATTCCAAAATGTAAGAGTTATACACTTTATTCCAAATAGGTATTTGTAAGGATATATCTAAATACTTGAGTGAAAGATATTATTGTAAGAAAATTCCAACAAAGGACGGTGTTGATACCAACCCACATTGAAATCCAAATAGAAATATATAAACATGACTTTTATAGTTTTAATGGTCCTCCCAAACCGATCATCTATCTATGAATGATATGAAGTGTTGAAACTGGGGAGCTCCTCTCTCTCAGGGAAACACCATCTAGTGTTTTTCCCTTAACATATATGTTCTTCACTATGACCTAGTTCCTCCAGGATGTCTTTTTGTTTCTTCTTGAAGTTGTATGTCTCACCCTCCATTGATGGATCTAGAGAATCTGGAGTAAGACAGTGCACTATGTGGTCGTTCCCTTCTACATTCCCACTAATTATTATTGTCTTTGACTTTCTCTAATCCTGTAGTCCAGTTTTAGTATAGGGATAAATACATTGGGTTTGGGGTGCTGTGGTGACAGGTTTGATGATGGTCTCCATATGGATTGCAGATCTGTATCATCATCTAGAGAGTCGATGTGGTAGGCTAATCTCATTTACATAGTGAATTGGTGACTGATATGCTCAATTTCAGTGGTCGTTGTATGTACAGTTAAATTCAATGACCTAAGGATGGGGATCCTTCATGGAAACATTCTTGGTTAGTAATGGTGGAAGAAAGTGTTAGAGTTTGCATCAATTGTGATTACAATGATTTCTTCTTGGCTTTATAGGGGAAGTGGATGAGGAAAGTGGTGGAATCATTGGTGATGGATATGTTGTTATAGGGGATTCACAGTGTCGACAGTCGAGGTTGATATCACATTGCAATAAAGCTGGTTGAGCCATTTAGTCTCATCTTTAGCAATGGGAGAAATGGTTTATTCCCTAAGGTACTACTTCCCTTGGTTTTGGGCTATGTTCGTTTTGTTTGAGGCCTTTTGGCCATCTCGCATTGGGCCTATGGGTCTCAAGGTCTTTTGATCATGTTAGGGTTACCTCTCAACCTTGTTTAAAATAGGATTTTATTTTTTTTCTGAGAAAAGGGGCCTCAATCCCAGCCTATTAAAAAATGAGTAGGGTTGAAAATCAACTCTATATCAAAATATTTCTGAAGAATATTCTAGAACATCAAGGTAAGAATCAAATATCAATCAGGAATATTAGAATTTAGTACTCCATGCAACATTACCACTTAGTTAATTAATATTTTGGAAGATTGATAAAGAGGGAAATATTCTAAGATAGTAATGAAATTTTATCACTTTTTAAGGATTTCTACTAAAACCTAAATAGCATTAATTCCTTTTGATGTTTTGGGGAGTCTGATGAAGAAATCCATGGTGATGTTTTCCCATTTCCATTATTGAATGGGTAATGGTTGTTACATCCCATTAGTCATCATACTATCATCCTTAACTTTTTGACATGATAAGAACTGAGATACAAACTCTACAATATCCATTTTCTTATTATCCACCTATAAATACTCTTTCAGACCTCTATACATCTTATTACTTCTAGGATAAATATAGAATGGTGAACTATGAGCTTTATCCAATAACTCCTTCTTAAAATATTATATTTATGGGACACATATGAGGATCATGAACAATATTATTTTAGTTTGATCACAGTTGAACTTAGGAACATACATCACTATATTATATAATTCCACATCTATATTTTTCACCTTATTAATCATTTAGTGTATGGATGGTTGAACATTCATCTAATAATGATAAAAATATTCCTCTTTCCCCATGATTTCAATATCTATCTTCTAAAAATACCTAAAAATTGGATCTCCTTCAAACCTCATTATGGACATACATTCTTTGTATTTATAAATTAGAGCATCATCCACCTTTTTTTACTTCATATGGTGTTAATGTAATGAGAAATCATAATATTTTATCAACTACAACCATATAATTTAGTGCATATTTAACTCCCACCACGTAAATATATTTTTTAAAATTTTATGATCAGTATATACATCACATCATTCACCATTTAGATAATTCCTCCAAATATTAAAAACAAAAAATATCACTTCCAATTCCAAGTCAAAAGTCTGTAAATTTTCACAATAATTTTTAATTGGTGATGGTCATATGTTTTCACTTCCTCATTCTACATAAGTACCTATCATATTATTTTATTTGATGCATCACTGTAGATCACAATCCCTTCTTCACTATACAGTTTTGTACGCATTTTCACATTTAAAAACCTTCTCTTTGGTTATTTAAAACTATCTTAATAATCATGTTTCTATAAGAACGTAATCCAATTTTGTGTAAACTTCATTTATGAGATAGATAGCCATGAGAAATATCACACAAAGTATCAATAGTATCCAAACAGTCCTAAAACCATATATTTTGGTTAATGTGCTTGGTCTTGGTCATTTCTCAATAAATATTATCTTTAAAGGATCCACCATTATACCCTCACTTCACATTATTTTACCCAAGAAAGAAACATTTCAAAGCCATAATTCACACATGGAAAATTTATCATACAACTTATCCTTCTTTAGGGTCTTTAGCATAATTCCAAAATGTTCTTTATTCTCTTCCTTTACCATTAAATATATAAGATTATATTCTATAAATAATAACAAAAAAAGATTAATGTAATGTGCAAAGATTCTATTCATTAAATCAAAAAAGGTAAAAGGATCATTGGTAAGTACAAATGGTATTACTATAAATTCATAATGACCATACCTCATATAGAATGTTGTATTGGATATATCTTCCTTATTGATCATTATATGATGATATCTAGATCAAAGATCAATCATTGAAAAATATATATCTTTTTTTAATTGATCAAACAGATCATCAATACGAAGTATATGATACATGTTCTTAATAGTGATCATTTTAAGTTACTAGTAATCAAGGAAATGATACATTAACCCATATTTATTCTAAATAAAAAGAACTAGTGAACCCCATGGTGAAAAACTAGTCTAAATTAATCCTTCATCGAGATTCTGCAGGAGTTTCTTCTTTAATACAAGCAACTCAATCGAGGTCATTCAATATATATTCTCTCAAATAATCATTCAAGTATGAGTTATATTGAAATCTCAACATCATGATTTGTAGAAGACTGGTAATTTTTTATAGAAATAAATCATAATACTTTTTAACAATAAAAACAATATCAATTTTGTGTTTCTCTTATTCCATTTGAGATAAATATCCCTTGTGAATAGGTAAAAAATCTTAAGATTGATATAATTTATATTGGGTGGAAGGTTCATCCTCACACTGATAGACGATAGATGGTTGATTTAGGATATCGAATGTAGCTTCCCTTCCCAAAAAACTATGGGGTATATATTGATAGAGACAATACATACCCAAAATTACATCAAATTAAATAGGAGAATGAATAACAAGATTCACAGGAAGAACATCCCCAAAAACTTTTATTAGAGAGGAGAAATAGACTTCAGGTGTGTAAATCCTACCATTGGATGTTTTCAACACAAACTCAATATCTATTCATTGAGGTGGTCATGTGATACCCTTGTAAAGTTCATAAAATATTAAATATTTTGTAGAACCAAAATCAAATAAAAAATTTACAATTCTTGAATGTATGATAAGCTTTCCTTTTACCATATCTCTAGGTACTTCCACTTCAGCTTTAGAAATTGAATGAGCTTGGACTTCTCCCCTTGTATTATTTTATGATAACTTCCCATGACATTTGTGTCATTAGTTAGAATAGTACCTCATCTCCTTAAAGTTAAATCATTTTAATTTGATGGATTCTCTATTGCCTTTTATTTAATAAGTATGATGGTATTTTTCTCCATACTCAAAGAAAACATATTTTACTTTTAAGAAAGTACCATAGTGATTCGTTTTATAATTATCACGTGTTGGAAAATTACTCTATCTTCTTCCCCTTATCCATTTTTTCCTCTATCTTCCTCTGATTATCATTCATTCCTTTGAATCCATGAGACTTTCAAAATTCATTATCTATCTTGATATCATATGATACTATTTTCACATATGATGAGATTATTTGGGATATTAGTTCCCTTGAAGTATTAGCTTAATAAGATCAATTAAATGACCAATTGTATTCTTTGTATTATATATATAGTCTGAAACATATTTTTATAACCTTATAATTATTGCTTCATACTTACCTATTCCTTTTTTCTAAGACTCAAGAATTGTCTCTCTTTATCTGCTCATCGTTCACGAGGAAAATACCTATCCAAAAATGTACCTTAAAATTATTCCACTCAATTCTAACTATTTTATATTAATCCTTAATGTTTTGAATCAATGAACAAAATTGACCCACATCCCCAGTATAACTACCATTACAACCTTCTCTCTTCCACTACATTCCAAAATGAGAAATATATTTTTTATGGAACTTATCCATTTCTTAGATACAAATGGATTTTTAGTTCCATTTAATGATAGAGGTTATTGTCGTATGAAATGGTCTTCCATTGTTACACTATGTTTTAGATTATTATATTTCTCGATTCAGTAAATTATATTAGTCATAACCTGAGTCTCATTCCTCAATAGAGTTATAATTTGTTAGGTTTGAGGTCTAACTCCAGCTTCATTATCTTTCCCATGATAGAAATACCTACGTAGGTTACTTGAATTTATCTGGATTGTATAAGTTTTTCTATAATCCATTTAAAAAAATTCATACACTATATTAGATCATAACATTATAAATCTTAAGGTATAATTTTTAAACTACTGAAACACTTAACATCAATTGAAAATTTAATCAAAACTAATCCCAGACTCATAAACATGGTGTCCTTGGGAATATTCTCAAATCATAAAAATAATTTCAAATTTTACATAATGGTTTGTAAATAAAATTTTTTATTAACCTAAGAACATATTTTAGGGTGTCAAACTAGGTGTATAGTAAGGTCACACTCACCATGCACCTGAATGATGGTTGAGATATACTCAACCAACACTTTTTTGGGTTATTTTCCCTCAGAGAATCTATTTAAAACCCATTACAACTTGTATTATTAAGAAATAGATGTATTTATAGGGAAAATACATAATCTATACGTTCCAAAAACATTAGGATCTAATCATAAACATAGAATTATCCTCAAATTTAGTCTTATGGTTATGTTCTCTAATCTATGTTTACGTAAATATTGTTTTATGGGTTTTTACTAAACTTCCTCAGATACCAAATGTAAGGACCCCAACCCTAGTAACCCAGATCCAATGGTAACTTTGTTTCATTAGTAAAAGATGCAAGGTTTTTAATCCCAAAGGACTGAATAGTATAGTAGGCTTAACAAACTAGATACACTTGAATCTCACATTATATTTGAAAACATAAAATTCAGCATAGTATTTTTTTTATAACACCGTATTCCCTCTAGGATATCATTGTATATCAATCATAATACACTTTCTATAATCATGGGGAAAGGTAAAATAAGAATGATGGTCTTTTTCTCCATACTCAAAGAAAACATCCTAAACATACCATCGAATCATAACTACTAAAAAATCACATGGACATCAATAAATTATTTCATAGTGATGGAATGCATAATTTTAATCATCTTAAACATACCATCAAATCATAATTCCAAGACATCGCATAAATGGATAAGGTATCAATGAAATACCTAACCTATTTATTCATATAAGGACAACCGATAAATCTAGGGGATTTTCAATTTTATTCCACACCCATCACTTAATACTTCCAATGCATTCATAATATGAATAAACAATATAACTTAATCAATAATCCTAATAAATCAATAACTGTCATTATTTGAAGAACTAGCATAGATAATGTCAATACATACCCAAGTTAAACTAGTCATAAAATCATCTATTAAAATATGGTGGATGATATCATTAGGTTTTATCCTTAGTAAAGTTAAATATTCAGCAATGGATTCTAACATAAATCAAAATACTTTAAAATGATTGTTAGAAAATTTATTGAGAAAAATACAATTTTCACTTTGAAATCACTTATTTAGAATATGAAAATTTCTAAAATATGATGGAAAAAATTCATTAAAAATTACCATGAAAATTTATAAAGGAATATTTAAATCATTAAGATTTTATGATGGTGGGAAATTCTATTCATTCTGTATACATTAAAAAATATTATTTTCATATTTTTAGTAAAAAGTCAAAAATACCTTATTTGAAAAATGACAAGAGGATTAATTATAAACCATTATGTAAAAATTTAGTAATGTGTAAAAATTCTTTTAATAAATCATTGTTGAATAGTAAAAAATTAATTAAAACATTTTAAGGAGAAAATTGACAAATAAAAAAATATTCCGAACCGAGTAGAAAAACAAAGTCGGTATTCCATAAAAATATTATAATAATATATTTAGTACATAAAGAGATAAAAATTATAGGAAAAAGTTATATATATATATTAGAGGATAATAAAATATATATTTTTTAAGATATAAATATAAAATATTTCCCTTAGTGGAGACTTAAACATAAATAATTCTGAATAATAATGAGATTGTGAAATATAAAATTACCTCAAGTCCAACTTCCTTTATATGTGTTCAAACCTCATGTATAATAAATATTGATCTATTTTTACATAAACTATAGAGAAATTATCATGTGTATTATAACATATAAGATTTACTTATAACCTTTTATCACACTTTTATCAACAATTCTTTATTAAAATCAACATTCCAGGTGATAACTGATTCATTTTTATGTTCTGGATTGGTAGTTTTGTCATTATACATTGACCATGGTTACATCATATCCATAATTTTAATATATATATATATATATATATATATAATAATCAATAAAATTTTGAGATATAAAAATGAATTACATTTTTCATGAAGACAGTAGGTCATACGTATGCGTGAACTCTGTTTTAATTTCTTGGGAAATGAGATAAAAGAAAGATAAATAATAATTCATCATTCTGGAATCATTATTATTTAATATGTTTATTATATAATTATTAAATATACACCTATTACCATCCATTTATATAATAAATGAAAAATCAATCACGTCGCTTCAAGGAAGTGGTCGGTCGTGAGGCCTAGGTCATCACTAGTTCTAAGAAAAAGTAATTATTTATAAACCCTACTTATAAATAGTGTAGTGGTCAGTAGGGATAAATATAGAAGGAAGTAATTCTGTAGAAAGTGTGTTGTGTGTGACCAAATAAAGAAACAAAAATATAAAAAAACAATAAAGTATTAATGGTTGTTTCAATGGTTATGGTGAAGCTGATGGAATAGAGATTGGGGAACATGAAACAGAAAAAGGTCCACTAACAGTGGGAAAGTAAATAGAACTAAGAAATTTATAGAACTTCAAGATCTATAAAAATAGATTTTGGTTTTCTAGCGTTCTTATTTTTATAGGTTTTTCTTTTTTATCTCATTTTGGGTTCTTCACCATATGACCTAGAAAATTCATTGACCAGTTCTCTCATGTGGCCAATCTATAGGTGAAATGAGCATTCAGCTTCTCAACTAAAGACCTATTTACCCACTTATTAAGGAAACCTGGAAACCAGAACTTGTGCATCATTTCCTCTACAAAAATTTACATCCATATGAGAATTTATTAATGATAACAACCACTGATAAAGATATCTCTAAATTATTATAGTTAAAGTTCATAAATTACTCGAACAGTGAGAAAAGAGTAGACTCTTACAATTGTTAACATCTGAGTGAGGCAAATATGCCTACTAGATCAACCTCATTCCCCAATTAGAACTTACCCAACCATCAAAAAAATATATATTTAATATATTAAATTTGTTTTTAATAAATATTTTACTAATATAAAATAGAAATCACCAACAATCCCTTAACAAGGGATTTTATAACAACAACAAAATAGAACAGATTTATCTACTTCCACCAATCATATCTCTCTTTTTCTCATCCTCATTATGCCTTTGTCCCATACGATCATTATTCCATCATATACTACCCTTTTTTCTCTCTCTTTATTGTTTATTTATACCAACTCCATGATTTATAATAGCAAATGCTTCCTAAAAAAGTTACACTGACTCTAACATACCCCATCGAAATTGTTTTTGGCTTACATATGTATGTATTAATAGAAAACATTCCCTCCATCAATCATATAGGACCCCAATCTCCATGAATGTTGTATCCATTTTATTGAATCATTTCATATTTATCTATATAGGTGATTGGGATAACATTTCTGAATTTATCATTTATATGATTCCACATGTAGTAATTTTGATCTAAGTATGTGTTTATCCACATATTAATTTCCTTGAAATTCACGATTCTTCATGTAGCCAATTTTCCTTACATATATGTTTAGTCCCATGTATCTAAATATCAATAAATAAAATTATCCACATATCTGATTCCCTCAATCATTGCAATTGGGTTTTCATAGTTGAATTTATCACTTATATGATTTTGACATAGCCAAATCCCTTTATGTAACCATTTGAGCCAACATAGCCGATTCTTGATATAAGTGTTTGAGATTCACCTAGATTATTTGGGTGACGTATAAAATTATCAATGTATGTGATTTCCCATGTATTCTATTTTACATCATATCTGGTTATCCTGTATAGCCAATTATGTTGATGTATCTGAATCGTAACATAGCAAACTGACTCACATAGCCCATTATGTTATCATCACCCTAGATTGAAAAATTCTCATCTAGATACTTAATTCGAAGTGTTGAGTGTTAGAGGCACTGTAAGACTGATCATGATGATCTCTTACCCACTCTTACTTACATCAGGCTTGGATATCATGCCTTGTGCAATCTATTATAAAATTAACACCCTCAAATCATCAATATTAGAGTACTCCACATCTGTGGGAGGAAGAGCATCAATATTTCTCAAGAGATGTTCATGTTGTTCCTTTATCCATGGATAATCTTGATTTTTATTACATTTAATTGTATAATTTGTAATTCCATGTAGGATATGACAACCAAGGATTCATATTATGGGGATGGTGTTGGCTTCAACTCTATAGGACTCTACTCAAAACAAATTCCTCTTCAAATGGGGAATCTTGTGTAGGTGGTGGTGGAAACAGTTTCACCCTCCGTAGAAATGGTGGTTTACACACCATTTTATATAGTAATAGAATGAAATCCATCATGGTGATCGTCAATAAATATGGAGTATAGATACTTTTCATTCCTTTTCACATTATTAAATATGGGTTGTTATAGATCCTAAATTTGTTTACAAGAAAAATAGTTATTTGGTATTATTAAAACTCTCATTCAAGAACACCATTTGTTCATCGATAAAATATACATGACCAAGATTTAAAAAACACTAGAAAATATAAAATATAGTAAATTTAGAATTATGTAACAAAGTGGAAGAGAAATATCATATTTTTCACATATTAAACAATTATTCATTATAATATTAATTAACTAATATAAAAAAACTATTAATTAATAAAAATCATTGTGTCAAATTGAGATAAAATGTGTCCATATGAAACTCTCCCATGCGTAAATCATTGCACTCCTAGGAAATTTTAAAATTTAAATGGTTCTTTAACAAAGGTACCAGGGTCAGTGAATTTTATCCTATCATATTAAAATAAAAAATCAACCATTATAAGAGATTTTCATTCCTCCTATGTAAGTATTATAAATATTCCCACTATAATAAAATCTAAAATACTACTTCAATAAGAAAATACCTGAGATACCTAAGTGTAATTAGATCTATAAAAAAAGTGAAAAAACATTCACCCTCCCCTAGGTTCATCTGTCTAAGAATTCACTTCCAAATTTGTTTATACATATTAAAAGGTTTTGTTGTAAATCAATTTTCCCCTTGTTAATTTTGGTTCAAAATTCCCCTCATTTTAATGAGACCATTTTTTGAAAAGTTCACTTCGTATTAATTTTTCCTAGTCATGAATTTGTGAAAAGAACAGTGTAGAGAATTTGTTGATTAATATTTATTTACATAAATTAACCAAGTTCCTCATCTCAGATAATCACCATGGGATACCAATTTCCTAATGTACTTTAGATTTAAATGATTTATTATACTTATATCTTGGATTTTATCCCTATGTTTTTTCATGTTACTTGGGCTAAGTAGGAAAATTAAAGTTCATGTTCAAGATTCCTCAAGTGATAGCTCCAATTTAACAATATTCTAACCTATAAAACTTTATTTCCATAGTTTTCAATAAATATTTCCATACATAAAGTGGATAAAAACCCACATAAATCACTGAATACTTATAAATTTTACTGACTAAAATCCCAAAATAATGTCACAAAATATTCCCCTAAACTGAAAACTTTGAGTTTTTATTTTTTTAACAAAGGAATTCCAGAAAAATTTATTTACATAGACCTAAAACTATCTATAATTCTTAAAATTTGAGGCATTTTGAAAAAAATGGGGTTATTTTTATGTTTAAGATTTGAATCATAGATGAGGCATAGAATAAAGTCCCCTATCTCCCACACTTAAAACCCAACATTGTACCCAATGTTTATTCTTAAAGTGATAGGAATTTAGGATAAAAAGTGATATAACTATTTAGTAGTGAAAATAATAAAAAGATGGTTTGGAACTGAAGGCTGAATGTGATTCATATTCTGTTGTATGAATTGGTGTTTTTGATTGCATCACCTGAAGTTTTGTTTGACAAATTGGATATTGGTGGATTTGCGAGTATTGGATTCTTCCTCATTGCATTTGGCAGACGTTGTTGCATCCTATAGTTTGACGTCGGGTGGGAATCCTCGAAAGAGGGATGGGTGTGCTAACACTCATCATCAGCCATTTGTATATTTGGATGGATGGGAACTTTTTCAGATCATCTGCACTGTGTTTCTGTCTGGTTTTGTCTTGCATCAGGTTGATAGTGTTGTGTTTTTTTGCATGCACTGTCGGGTGGGCGGCTCAAAAGAGAGATAGGTGTGCTGGCACCTATCATTCAGTCTTCCATCTGCATCTCGGTGTGGATTGGAAGAGTGTTATGCCATGTTGTGTGGCCAGTATGACACAAATTTTTGGCAGGGGGTGAGGCATCTCCTTCGACGGATCTCACCATGCATGGTCTGATAGAGGTGGTGATGAGGTTCTTGCTGATGCTTGTTTTTTATTCTACTTCCTTTTTGTCTTCAATGTTTCTTGTAAACCTTTGGGCATTGCTTTATAGGCATCTATGCCCTTGTCATGTAATGGTTTGCCTCATCTCCTAGTCTATTTAAGAGGTTGTTTTCTTTCTGCTTCAATAATGAGGGATTACCCAAAACCTTTTATAAAAAAAATAATTCAATTTTTTTTCAAAAAACATTTTTTTATATATTTCATGCCTTTCATTATTATAAGTCAATCAAAATAATTTCTCATTATAACTCAAAAAATATAATTATAAACAATTATGTAGAAGAAATTGCTTACAAAAGCCAGTGGAATTCTCCCACACTTAGTTTCTAGCAGCAAGATTGAATAAAAGGGAATAATTATAACTAAAACGTCCGGTAGATGAGGTTGGATTACCAAATCTTCGCTAAGGAAAACATCCAACCTCTACAAGGTATGAGGACCTCAAGATAAAAGGTTCACTCTTGTAAAAATATGAGACAAAAAATATCATAATTCAATAGAAAATATGAGAACACATTTATCAAAAATAAATAAAAGAAATAAAAATAAACCATTGGTTGACTCTCATAAAGTATTAATTTTAGATTCAGAAGTTAGAAATCAAAAATGACTCAATCATGAAGATATAAAATGACAACCATGCCCTTTGGTTTTCGATCGTAGTATTGCTTCACTCTTTTTATATTCGCTAAAAATGAATGTATATCATGTTTAACTAATTTCACTACCACATGTACTATCACTCTTAAACTTTTGAATGGGAATGACCACTTTAATGGGAGCTTACCAAGAAATAACTTCATCCTATAATAGAAAATAAGAACCTTATACCCAAATTAAAATTTATTATTTTGGATTAGTTATTGAGGAAAATATACTTTCCATTCTTTATAGATCCTATTATTTTCATAAAATTATCTATAGATTTCATCCAACTAACTTAATTCCAGCATTTTTCTTTCCCCATAAGATTTAAAGCCAAAAATTTTAGCTTTTATTTCCCAAAAGGATTGATATTAGAGATCCATAGGCAAGTGATAAGCCTTCACACAGAGCAGTCAATATGGAGATATACTTATTGGTGTTCTGAAAGTATTCTGATAAACCCATAATGCATCATCTAACATTAAGGATCAATCCTACCCTGACCTATTAACAGTATTATCTATGATTTTTTTCAACACCCTATTATAGAGTTTATCTTGGAAACAAGATTATAGAGGATGGGCCATACCAATATTATGTGAACAACGAAAAGTTTTCTTTAAATATTTGAACTTATATTTCTTAAACTGAGTTACATTGTCAAAAATGTAATCCTTTTAAACTCCAAACCTATAAAATATGTTCTTTTTAACAAACTTGATCACACTTATATCATTTTTCTCAAGAATATCAAATTACTAAACTCACATAATCAATCACAACCAAAAATATATTCATTACCATAGGAGGAAATATAAGTAAATTCCCCAAAAATTAAGCATTTTGACTTCTAGAATCTCCTTTTGGGGAAGAACTTTCTTCTAGTCCATGTTACCAAGTATTTTTTTATATAACACATTTTCCAACTAGACACCGAGCATATTTGAATGGTGTAGGATAGTAGACATAATATTATAGAACCTTTAGAGAATATATCTCACTAATATGGGGTCCTCCACATGATGATGAATCACAGCTCTCCAGAATGGTTATCATTTCATCTTCATGAACACATCTTCACAGTATTCCATCATAAAACATTATAAAAAAGAGAGGATCCTCCAAAAAAAGTGTGTATTCTCTGAGATAATATTTTTTCTATGGATATGTAAAATTTATTCAGGTATAATTCTAATAGTAAAAAGATAAAAGAGTCATCAAACCATGGAGCACTGTGTTGAGAAACTGTGAAAAAATTCTCATCTGGAAATGAAGAGTTTATCTCCCTTGGTTCATCACTTTCGGTATTGGGCAGCATAGAAAAATGACCAGCCAAAAAAATTTCAGCCCCATGTTTATCCTTGATGACTAAATAAAATTATTGAATAAATAAAACCCATATCGTTATTATAGTTTTAGTTTATTTCTGAGAATATATATACTTAAAATTTTAATGATCGATAAAAATAATTACTTTGTATAAAACAGATACAGCCTAAACATTTCTTAGAAAAAACCGTCACTAAAAGTATATTCTCTATAGTGTTATAAAACCTCTGAGCCTCATTAAGAAATATTCTATAATTTTTTATAATATAAAACTAATTCTCTTTTCTTTGGCCTATGACATCTCCCACTATAATTTCACTATCATCACACATGATTTCAAAAGGAATCCCCTAGTTTACGATAGTTATAATGGGTAATGTTATAAGATTTTCCTTACAAATATTAAAGGAATGTAAACAATTATTATTAAATTTAAATTTAATATTCTTAATAATTATGGAATAAAGTGACTTAGTTATTTGAGAGAAGTCTTTGATGAATCTCATATAAAATCTATAATGTACTAAAAAAATTTGGAAACTATTGACATTTTCATTTCGATGCAATGTTTGATTGATATCAATTTTAGTATTATAAACCTCTAGAACATTATTTTAGACATTGTGACATAATAGAATTCCATTAGTTACCATGAAATAACATTTTTTACAATTTAATAATGTTTTTTCTCCTCGCACCATTACAAAGAAGATTTTATATTTTACAAATAGTTTCCAATGTCAGAGCCCACAATAAAGATATCATAAATGAACACTTTGAAGGATCTTTAAGTTAAATTAGAAAAAATATCCATCATTCAATATTTAAAAGTATCTATAGAACCAGAGAAAATAAAAGTGATCCATATATAAGAAAATTTCTTAAATAGATAGGTGAATGTGGTTTTCTATTGATCCCTCAGGGAAATAAGAGTATAATTATATACACAAAAAGCATCCAAAAATAAGAAAAAGTGATTCACATAAATCCTCTCTATCATTTTATCTAAAAATGGAAATGGAAATTAATATTTTTATTATATTAAAATTATTTTTTTTATAGTCTGTAAAGACTCTCAATTTTTTCATATCAAATTTGAATATGTTCATTCTTCTCATTAGTGTTCATAATGAATCCACACTTATGGACTACCTGAACTCGACTTACCCATGAGATTTATAAAATAGGAAATATTATTCCGTCATCAAGTAGTCTATTCACTTCTTCTCAAACTACCGGTTTCATGTTTAGGTCGAGTATTCTCTAATATTCCTCCCTTGGGGGATAGTCATATTCCATGGGAATTTTTCATGTAGAATTATGACCTTATACCATTGATGTCAAAAATAGATGAACCAATAACATAATTAAACATTATTATAAGATCAAAAAGTTTATCCACTTTAAATCACTCTAGTGTAGAAGAAATGATGACTGGTATAGTTGAGTCTTCCCTTTAAAAAAGAATACCTCACATGAATCAATAAAGGTTTTAGCACCATGGTGGGAGGTACTAGGTTTGAAGGAAGACACTTGGGTTCGAGGGATCTAATATCCTTATGTTTTATCCTAAAAATGAAGTGTAAAAAATATTCTTCTTCATCACTATTGGTGTAAGTAATCATTCTCCAAATGGAGTTTTCTTGAGTGAAGTAAAAATATGATATAGAAAAAATTCCTCCTAGTGACCATGGAATTTCCTTTCCAATTCATCTAAGATATCCTGATGCTATGTTGAACTAACTCCCATTCAAGTTTCTATTGGTGACTATCATTGATTTATTCAATCACCCTTAAAAAAGAATCTTCCACCAAATCCATAAATTCACCATCATTTAAAAACTCATATCTTGTAATAATATGGTCCTAGGGTGTTTCTCTAGTCTTTATAAAAAAATTAAGTTCCTCCATATGTTCAGTAATGCTGAAAATAATTTTTCCCATTAAAATTTCAATGAAATCCCCCCCCTATAGAAAGAAAAGGCCTTCCTATAATAATAGGGATTTCATGGTCACATTTCATATTCAAATTTACAAAATCAATGAGAAAAACATGATAAAACACTATGACAATCAATACATATACCCTACCAACTTGGTGGGTAATATATAAATATACAAGATGAAAAAAACTGTATTGGGTTTCAGATATCCTAGTATCATTTTCTTGAATAAGTATTAGGGAATTAAATTGATACTTACACCAAGATCACATAGTTAGTTAAACTGGGAAACCCTATCACTAAAAGTACAAGGATTAACAAAACTCCTTGTATCTTGTTGTTTGGGAGGTATCCTTTTCTGAAGTACTACACTACATTTCATTTTAAGGTTATAGGTATCAAAATCATCCAATTTTTTCTTATTTGAAAAACATTTATTTAGAAATTTTAGATAATAAAGATAATTTAATGGGAACTTCAAGAAAAGGGATATCGATATTCAGTTTCATAACAACTTTCTTAAATTTGAACAATTCAGAATGTTAATGTTTCTTCTTCATCCTTCAAGGGAAGTTATTGGTTGGTAAAAAAATTCCTCACTACTGTAGGAATTCTCTAAACAAACTCTTAAATATTATTCTTTCCTTTGGTGTCCATGGTTTTCATTTCTTCCTCCTAAAATTTTTTAGATGGTATAACTGGTCATGACTAAATTTTGGTAGCGCTATATAAACTTCCAAATTCATTAGCTTACAAAGAGTATTAATTTGGTTCAAAAATATTTTTATTGGGATCATATTTGGGATATATTTTGAAATCCTTATGATTTTGGTGACATCTCCGAGTAATTAATATCATGGAATTTTATTCAGGGTTTGACTCAGTGGTGTTGGGAAGTTTCCCTTTGTCTCCAACATCCACATTTCTAACAAATTTCCCAAAAATATACTCTATTTTTTTTAAAATATCTTCTTATTGTGACTTATCAAAATCACTCTTCTCTTTTTTCTCATCAAAATTACCCATTAGTTGTTGGAATATCTTTTTGACTTCTTCTTGTGAACTCGAAGGCTTATCCCTTCATTGATGTTGAACTATTGTCTATTCTACTGGAATCCAGAGGGTATAGGAGGTATCACCACACCATTTTATATATAATATTTATTGGTATGGTTTTATTAGACTTTTTTATAGTTTTTTGAGAATGGATCATCTCTAGAATGAATCCTAGGAACACACCTGGCATAGTTATCATTTTCTGGGACTTGGTCTGGCATATCAATGTTTGGGTTGATGGACTGTAAAGGGAAAAAATCTCACATTAAATACATTGTCCCCTAATAGTATATTGATCATTTTAATTGTAAGAACAAGTGAATTTTACTTCATTTTTGTTAGTGTGTGTGGGTTCCTTCTTAAAAATATTCCCCCTTCATGAACATTTTTTTTCGGAATAATCTATCAAATTGTTAATAATATGCTTGATCTCCTCATGTATTTTTGTTAGAAAAGTATATTTTAGATGACTGGCCCACTAAGGTCTGGTGATACATACTATGAATATTATAGAATATATCCATGATAAATTTGGGAGTAAATAATCTTGGGTAAAATTATTTATTTATCAACCCTAACAAGTGCTATGGTGAGTAGGGGTTGAATCATATGGAAGGAATTTCATAGAAGGTGTATTGTGGGTGACCAAATAAAGAAACAAAAAAACAAGTAACATGGGGGGGAATGGTGGGTTTGAAGGTTGTAAATAATTTTATGGAATGAAGATTCTATAATATGAAACAGCAAGAGGGTCAAGGACAAAGGGAAATAAAAGATAACTAAGCAATTTTGATAACATCAAGGGCTAGAACAATGGAAGTTTGTTGTCCATGTGGCTTATGTTGATGGGTGTTTCTTTTTATTTCATTTCTTTCATTTATTTTTAATCATTATATGACCTAGAAAAGTGGACAACTAGTTCTCTGGAGTGGATAGCATATCGGTGAAAGGAGCCTTCGGCTTCTCAACTAAAGACATAGTTACCAACTCTTTAAGGAAACATGGTGACCCACACTTATGTGGAAATTACTATTTTATTATGAGCTTCTAGATTAAAATTTATTAATGAAAAAGTCTCCAAAAAATCACTCACCATGTTCAAACAGTTGAAGGTCATAAATTACTTTACCTGCAATAAAATGGTGGACAATGGTTATTCGTAACACCTAAGTGGGGTAAAAAGGGCTTCCAGCTAAACCTCAGTCTCAAATTGCAACATAGATAACCATTACAAAAAAGATATTTAATCTATTAAAAAGGTTTTTCATAAATAGGTTAATAATTGAAAAAAAAACACCTAGAATCCCCCATAAAGGGATTTATAGAAAAAACAAAAAATTAACATCTATGTCTTTTTTCTCTAGTTGTCTCTCTCTTTGTTACCTCCTCCTTGAACAAGTGTCTTTTACCATCTTTGTTCCCTCATATCCTCCCCTTTTCTACCCCTATCTTTCACTATTTTTATTCCAACTCCATTAATTCTAACAGCAACTACATCCTAATAAAGGTACACTAACTCTCACCTACCACATCGAAATTTCTATTGGCTGCCATATGTATTTCAAAACAAAAGGCGCTCCCTCTAGCCAGTGTACAAGACCTTCATATACATTAATCACATAGCCATTTTGGTTCTGCACAGCATATTGAATTACATAAGGGATTGAGCTGACTTAGCCAAATTTATCATTTATATGATTCCCCACACAGCTATTTTGATTGACGTACATGTTTATCCATGGAGGAATTTCCTTGACATATGTGATTTTCCATGTAGCTAATTTTACTTTCATAACTTTTTGGTCCCACATAGCCCAATATCGACATATCCAATTAACCATCTATCCAATTCCATTTATGTAAGAGATTGAGCTAACATAGACAAATTTAACATGTATATGATTCTAACATATCCAAATACCTTCATGTTGCCCATTCAGCCCACATAGTCAATTCTTGATATAATCATTTTAAATTAACATAGTTGATTTGACTGATGTATTTAATTATCACCGTTAATAATTTCCCACATACATGATTTTCATATGTGTCTCTTATTCTTGTGTCAAAGATCATTCTGATGTATCTAAATTACAACATAGTTGACTGACCCACAAAGATCATTGGGTCTTCATCACTTTTGATTCATCCAGTCCAACCTGGTCCCTGATTTCAAAGTAACAAGTGTCATGGGCATGGTAAGGCTAAGCATGATGATCTCCTACAAACTCATACCCACCTCAGTCTCTGATGTCCCACCCCACATGATCTATTATAAAACCAATGCAGTAAAATCTTCTATATCATTGTACTTCGTAACCATGGGAAGAGAAACATTAATCTTTTTCAAGATATGTTCATGCTTATTCATTACCCATGGCTCGTCTCAGATTTTATTACATTTAAGTGTAGACTTTGCAATTCCATACTGGAGACTTCGTCCAAGGCATCAGATGCTAGGGATGGTATTGGATTCAAATCACAAGGAATCTACAAAAATTGAAATCCTCTTGAAAAGGGGAATCTTGGGGAAGTGGGTGTATAAATGGATTCTCCCTCCTTAGCAATTGTGCATTTCACACCATTGGCTATGGAAACGGCATGGATTTCATCCTGGTGATCATCTGTAAACAAATTGACCAAATGCTTTTAGATCCTTTTGGCATTTTTGATAAATTTTTACTATAGATACATAATTTTTAAACAGAAAATATATATATTTTATGTTATAAAAACTCTCAGTAAAGAACACCTTGTATGTAATAGATAAAATAGGCATGATCTATATTTTAAAAACACTAGAATATTGAAAGAATATTAAATTTAGTAGTAATTAATAAAGGGCACCAAAAATAGTAGATTTATTCCATATTAGACAATTCTCCATTTTAATCTTAATTAAACAATTGAAAAAAAAATAATTAATCAAAATAGATGTTTCAAAGAGTGATTAAATGGTGCCATGTCAGTTAAGGTGATTACCTCTCCTCTAAAATAACTCCACTAGATTTTATCTTCAGGACACTAGTGTTGGTCTTTTGGGAATACTAGAACCTATAGAATGTGGATATGGATTTTTGGGAGGTATTTTGGTAGGGTCAGGTAAAGAAATATGGCTCAATGTAGTGTGAAGAAAATATATAAGGTGTTCACATTTATATGTAAGGGAAAGGACACAATTGAAATTACCAAAAATATTAAAATACAACGAAGTAATTTTCAATAAAAAAGCTCCATATGGCCAGATATTTAACGAAAAGGGGTTAAGGTTGATATACCAATATCCAATGAAATTTATATTCATTTTAAATTCATTTTAAACATTATCGTATATTTGATACCCTTGGATAACTATTTTAAATCTTAACCACTGTAAATACTTTTTTAATATTAAAGGGTTATAATTTTACTTATAAGGTGAAAATTTTCTCATAAAGGGCCAAGGGATGAAATTTAAGACAATATATTATTCCCATTGTCTCCATTTATGTTTTTTATGTTTTTAAAAAAATTATTAAAAAATTATTTTTTATAAAATATCATTAATGTGATTTTTACATGATTTATTTAATCTAACATCAAATACCTGAAGATAAAATTGTAAATAAAAATATAAACCATTAACAAATACCAAATAAGTAATATATAACTAAAATATTCATGGATCATAATAATTCATCCAAATTTTATTACTTTAAATATTTTTAAAATCAAGTATTTCATTTTTCTATTAATTGAATAAATATTGTGTCGGTGTTGCATAATAATTTAAAGTAATTATTAAATCACTAAAAATTTAAAATAAACTAGCATGATAGAGAAATTAGTATTTATTTTAAATAAAAATTTATAACTAAACATAATATTTTTTTTCTTTATTGAAAAATATTATTCGTAATAAAGTCATGAATTTGACATTTTGTTTTCATTCTTTTCCTAAAGTAGTATAAAGGTAATTATAAAAGAAAAATGGAACCAATTGGCCATATATTCATGAAGCATATGTTCTTCCTTGACCTCCACTCATCCAATAAGATAAAGAGATGTTTTAAATGAATTTTAAAGGCTCATCCCAAAGTTTTTACCATATTTTACCTATTTTACCCTTACTGAGATGAAAAAAATTGCTAATGTTACTATTCATAAAGATCAAAAAGGGGTTATATTTACCAAAATATATAATATTATTTCCAAATATGGAATATATATTTCAATATAGAATTAATATTATTTTAAGACATTAATTTTAGTATAAGTGTGCAAAACATGATGAAAATAATTTGTTAATACAATTATTAGCATTAAACTGGATTTATTCTTATCCAATTCCTAGTAAAATCATTATATGCAATATAAAACATTTTATTTAATATTTATATATATATATATATTATTAATATAATTCACCAGTAGTGATAAACTTAATTTATAAAGATAAAAAATCAAATTGTGTGCATAAAAATAGTTTTTCAGAAAAAATATCTTTTGAACTTTCAAATGATTTTTATTTTCATTTATAAATAAATGATAACTGATGATTTTTTATACATGTGAAAATGGTAAATTATTAATAATTTATTTATGCATATTCATACCTTCCCCTCCAATAGATAGGTGATAATTATCACTTTAAATAATAATATTTTCATTAGTATGCCACTATTCATTTAAAATTGTTGTTGCATGTAAAATAAGATATTAAAGAAATAAAATTTAATTATATAACCATATTATCAAATATTGGGGTGTTACAATTCTACCATTTCTATATTTTCCTTTTCCAAATTATTTTTTATATGACACTCATCCACCCTTTTGTTCTCTGGCATCCCTTTGATAGTAAATGATTTGGAGAACTCGTTCTCAATCTTGACGTCACTTGTCTGAATATCTTAATCAGAATAAATGATTAAGAGAAAATTCACTTTTAAAACATGTAATTAATCCATAAAATATTTATTGGTCATTGTATTAGGTTTTTATACATATTATGTATCATTTATTTCTAAACATGTAAATTTACCCTTATATTCGTAAATTATTTCCTCTTTGTTTAGTTTTAAATTAAGCAATTGTCTATCTATGATAGCACATTTATCCTTAGTAAAATATTTCTACAATATAATAACATTAATTTATTTACAATACATGATTTTTATCTCTTCTTAATTCATTATACCATTAATTAAATACCACTATTGATTATTATTGTAAAGATATGTGTTTTTCTCATAAGTGAGATTCTTGAGGAATTTGATTTTTTATGTTGGAAAGGGTTAATTTTGTGAAAAAGAATTTTCCTAAATATTTAAAGTTTTAAAATATATTTATTATATGTTTTTTAATGTGATATTATTCCCTTAAAGTGATTTAGGTGTTGAAAGGGGATATAAAGTAGGTTCAGAAAGTGAAAGGGGCACCTAGAGGCCCGCCACGGCATAGGATATGTCATGATGCCCCTATTCTGACCATTTTGTTAGACCCCAAGGTGGTTTATGACATACATATACTCATGTTGAGAGACTATATTTACCCATACTTTTCATAAATATATATTACATATTATTTGATAAATATTAATTTTATAGCATCATGATCCATATCAGAACAACAAAGGTATTGTGTCTTTAGAAATATGGATACATAAACTAATTTTACATAAAAGTTCCTCATCATCTCACACTTAGTTCTTCACAACTATCACCCATTTATAAAAATCCTAGTTAAAATATATCTTCATATCATGATAAAAAATAAACATTTTAAAGGGTGATCATAGATGCTCAGTATTGGAAAAAAGGGAGATACCAATGATCACTTAAGAACAAAATTAGCTTAAGGGTTTCAAAACATGAGCTTAACATTTTAATACAACACCCACTATACCATATATCATACTATGGATCCGTCACATAAATATTTATAGTTCCTAAGAAATTAATCACAATGTAATCAAATAACATGAGTGATGAGAGCATAAAATTCGCATAATATGAAGTTTTTGGCACACACATAAGAATATAAAATAATTTCCTTACTCAAGGATCACTTCCAAGACCATAATTTTGGATTTTGTATCTCCTTATTCCATCATATCCTTATACAATATTTACTCCCATAACTATCAAAGTGGAAAAATTCTATTATTAAACATAGTTCAATCCTATTCTAGTTTATATTATCTCATGATATATCCATATTTACCCAAAAAAATGGAGGGATACATAATCTTGATCCCACAAACAACAAAATAAAAATCTATTCAAATTTGTTCAACAAGATCATAAAATATTCATTATATATCATAATATATGGAAAGAAATAGGTTTCATAATCATTTCATAATTTCATCATAGTATAAACCATGTAAAAGTAATGGGTTTCATAAATATCCCATCATTATAATGATAAAACATACAGTGAAAAATGAGTATGATATAATTGGATAATATCCCTTTTAATGTATAATTAATATCAAAGGATTTCACATTAGATTTAATTCATTTAAAATATCACTTTGAATATTTTTTTAGGAAAATACCCTTTTCATTTTGAAATCGCATATTTATAATCTAGAAATTAAAAAAATACTAAAGAAAACATTTTCTTTGAAAATAAACTTATAAACATTTAAAGTAATATTGAAATTATTATGTTTTCATTATGGTGGAAAATTTCATTCATGTGGTGTATGTCAAACAAAGATTCCCTTCATATTTTCAGTAAATAATCAGATGTACCTGCATTGGAAAGAAATAAGAATATTCCATTTTAAACCTTTCATAGAAATAAAATCATCAATAAAAATTAATTTAATTAATCTCATAATAATAATAATAACATTTTAAATAAAATCTATACATTGAAGAAAATTATTCTCGACCAAAGAAGAAACAATTTTCTTTTTCTTTAAAATATTTTTTACTAATAAATTTAAGAACTAGATAGAAAAAACAACACTATTACATGAAATTTACATGAATAAATAGGGGGTAATGAAAAAAATGGTTTATTAAATAAGTATCATATAGTTTCCATCAATTTAAATTCAAGCATAAACAATCCTGAATAAAATGAGATTGAAACATAAATCCCTTATTTCTTTGGTAACTTTTGATTCTCAATCACCATGAAATAGTATATACAAATGAAACATTAAATATCATGAAAAACATTATATTCATGATATAAAATTTAGAAGTTTAATTATGTACACCTCGTAATAGAATATAGGGTCATAATTTAACATATATCTCAAATAAGACAATTTGAGATGATAAACACTTAAAACTTTGGTATTTTCTAAATCAAAAAATCATGAAAAAAATATATATATATTTATTTGTAAATCACCATAATTTTCATGAGAAGCATCATAAAATACATTCATGTGAATCATATACACTACACAATGGAAATAAGTGGGGAATATGTCATATATTTCAAAAAATTAATATAAGATAGAAAATCCTCTTACACAAAGATTGAGGTGCTTTGAAAGTGGCTTATCCTCATGTATAAAAAAATTATAATTTATTGTAATTTATTAAAATAATCATATAAATACTTATAATATCATATTTTATCCACTTATAACATTTAGAAATCCATTTTCCAATAATTATTTATTAAAATCATTATTTTTGGATGTTAATGGTTTCTTTCTTTTATGGAAGTTTCAGTTCAAAAGATTGAATTATTATACTTTGATTATGGTTAACTCATCTTCATAATGATGATTTTTAATATATATATATATATATATATCATATAAATTCATTAAATAAATATAAATAATCACCCATAAAATTTCGAGATATAATTATTATTTACGCCATTCATGGAGATGAAAGGTTGTATGTAAGCATGAACACTGTATTTATTTTCTAATGAAAATAAGGAAAGAAAGATAAATATTATTGGATAATAATAGAAACTAAATTATATGATTAGTAACATATATGTATAAATTAAAAAAATCCTTATTACCATCCATGTAATGTGTAAACGAAAAAATATTTTCATCACTTCATAGAGTTTTTAGTCCACATGTATACATGAGCAACGTTATCGTTTTCAAATTGATAAGATTGTAATAAGGTAGATATGATATTATAATTCCATAATTATAATTATGACAAAAATTATAAATATAAACATTAAACCCTTCATAATAACCATCCATTAAAGTTGGTGATGGAAAAAAGATTTGTACATCTATTAGGAGGTGGTAGTCCACGAGCACAAATGAGTGATACTTTAATGTCCCAATTGATGGAAAAGTGAATGAATAATATTGGTTCCATATTAAAGATAAAATTTTAGTACAATTTGAATATGTAAATTACTAATTTATGATGAATACCACAGATTTAAAGGGTGTATAAGAAGAAATAAATTGAATGAAGTAGGGTATGATGATTACCTCTTCTTTGGTAGGCCTCATTTAGATCATTTATTAAGGACTGATATAATAGTATTTTATGAAAAATGGAACTTATAAATCCTATAAGTAGAAATTTGGATAATAATTTTATAGGTTTTTTCCAATCTAGGTGGCTCAATGTGGTGTAGGTAAGAGAAATGATGGGTGTCCTTTTATAAATGTGGGAGAGGACACTGTTAGAATTTCTTAAAATAGTAAAGAAAAATAAATCCATTATTAAGAATAATGATTCCAAATAGATATGAATTCAAAGGTATAATATTATATGGTCAAAATATGTTCATACAATAGGAAATAAATCAGTTTTTAGGACATTTTAGCTCTTATATTATTATTTTAACACCTATTAATCCCTTTTAACCATTACTGTATTAATGAATTTTTAACGAAGTTGCTATTCATAAAGAAAAAAAACTAAGTTGAACTTATTGTATAATGATATTTACGATGATTAAAAATATTTAATTCTTTCTATCAAATTAAATTAATATAATTAAAATAATTAAATATAAATTTAAACAGAAAAATGCAACAAAAATATGTTTTCTATAAAGACCCTGAAATTTCATATAATTTTTTTAAAATTATTTGGGATTAATACGAATCTGTAAATATTGATGGCGCTTGATTATAAGGCCTGGTGTGCCCGAGACTGTTTTTTAAACTTTTTTTAGGGTACGTTCAGTAAATTTTCATTCAGTGTTTTCTATCTTTGGAACCGGTACATGGATAAAAAATCATATGGCATCGTTGAATCCATAGTGTCAGAATTTGTTTAAAAGAGGCTTAACTTCGACCACAATAGGTTAGGAGAAAAATTTAGTTTTTGGACTTTTTTAAAAATAATAAAATGACATTAAATTTTTACTTTATTATTTTACCAACGATTGAGTAGTGGTGGCAGGACCGCAAAGTTTTCAAGCCATTTAATGGCATGACCCTCTTGTTTTGTAACCACATCGTTGGGAATTAATAGATCCGTTCATTAATGAACCTCATTAATTTCTTGTGGTGTTAATCACCTTTCCACCTCTATTTAAATGAGGATCAGGTTTGGGTTTTGACATAGCTGTGAAGAACCTCTGGTAAGTACCGTGGCATATTCCACCAATGAAGAATGGAGACGAAAATGTTGGAGGATTCAATACGGGATCAATGAACATCGGTGGCTTCATCAAACATGAATTATTCTTCCGCAGGCCCCGACGACTCCACCAATTTCGGGGTAGGGGTTTTATTTTAATTCAAGTGAATTTTTTTATTTTCCTTGATCCTTAAAAGAATGATGAATTTCATATGTATCATTTTATCTATGTTCAATTATTTTCTACCCTCTTGTTATGATGCTAACGGGAAGGGCATAGGCCAAATGAAAAAGGATTGGACCCTCTACCGCATCATTTTCTTGCATTCTTTATGGGAGAAGTTTTAAATCGATAGCAATTCGAATATGGGTGACATGTGGTGACAGTAGCATCCTAGGAGGCCCGTAGGTGCGTTTGGAAGGGAAAACATACCAACGGAGCTCACCTGGTGGCTAGAAAAAGATTTGCCAGTGCGGCACCATCATAGTGGCCAATTCATTTACTAATGGTTCAAAATATCATTTGAAACAATTCCTTGAAACTTTAACATTTTAAATCAATTTCTAAACACGTTTTTAAAACAAAATACTAAAATTAATTTTAAAACACTTTAAATGAATAAATTCACTATTTTTATATTCTCTAAAGGTCCAAAATGAATCTTTTCAATTTATCTCTTGACCAAAATAAGGTTAACACATTTTTGTCTCATGCATTATATTTAAATAAATCTATAAATGTTTCAAATATATTTTTAATTTCATGTACCACATGAAATGAAAATTAAAACAATTAAATTTTAATTTTAAAATGGAAAAAACATTTTTGTAATTCTGATTTAATTCATAAAATTCCAATTAGTAAATTTCTAAAATATAAAGTGTGTAAAATTTATTAAATCTGAATTCTAAAAAACTCTTTACAAAATGAAAAGTCATTTCTTTCTAGGGAAACAAATCTAACACCATGATTTCCATTTTTCAATTCAATAATCTCAATTTATAACAATAATAAACAATTAAAATATAAATTTAAACACCATGAAATAAACAGTTCATTAATTAAATACATGGAAATGAGAAAACATTAATATAATCAGTGATGATTAATTATAAATTCATTTCCTTCATTTGATTTGGATTAAACTAGAAAGATAATGACCCTAAAATCACTAGAATCAAGAAAACAAAAAAACATATATCAAAACCAATAGCCCAAGGGTTTAAATGAATCCCAATAGTGATGGGGAAAAGGGAGGTCATGAGGAAACTAGAAAAAGGTGGAAGTGGAAACCATTACTAGGAAAGATGAACCTAAACTATAAATATTGTACCAAAAATTAATAATAATGGAATAGATCAAACAGAGGGAGGGGCGGCTGAGAGGGGAGTTTGATCTGGGGGTGTCGTGTATAAGAAAGGGAGAGAGGGAGATAGAGGTTAAAGAAAGAAATTCATGCATGTAAGGGGTTCGGCTGGCGGGGAGGTGTGACAAAATGGTGGGTGAGAAATGGAGAGAGGAGGAAAAAAGATAGAATAAAAAAATAAATAAATTTTTTAAAATTAGGTAAACTGGTATAGTTTACCTACACTATTTGGAAAACTGAGTGGTGATTTTGAAGAACATGTTATTATGAAAAATGGGGCCTCACATGGAAACTCTTAAAGAACCACATAGTTTAACTTACTGTGTGCTAACTATTCCAAACAACATAGTCCAAATTAAACCACAATCACATTGTAATTATAAGGTTTACTAACATTGCGGGCTAACCAATCTCCCCGCTCAACTATTAAAATTTTTTATTTTTTGGACAAAAAATTAGCAAAAAATAAAATAACACAAAAAAAAATTAAATTAATAAAATAATTATAAAATATAATTTCATGGCATTATAATTATAGGAATTATAGATCATGGGTTTTATGAGAATAAGGAGTGTCTCCTATTTGATGTAATGACAAAACTATAGATGGATAGTGTCAGTATTGAAAAGATAGATGAGTATAACTTGAGAGGAGTGACAAACACATAAGTATTGAACCTAATGTGGTTTTAATTGAGTTGTGGTGTATGTAAATCCATATGGTGGGGACTGTAAAATTGGTTGTTCAAGGTTATGACCCTTATTATGAATATTATTTTATTAGATGTCATGGATGATGTTCCTGGTGAATTTGGAATAGAAAACATTGGACATTTCACATTACTATTCTAGTATGAGTGAGGTGGATGGGTCTAGACACTATGTGTGGTAATGGATAGAGTGTGAACTATAAAGGTATAACTCTCATCTTGAAAGGGTCATGGGTGTATTCTGAAAAGTCATCGGATAGTTGAGGTGGAATTAAGTTTTTGATGAGTATAAGGATCAAGTTTTATCTAGAACCTTAGTTAATAACATATATTATATTATGATGTTAATTTGGAAGTATTACATGCATTATAATTGAGATTAGTATTTTTTAGATGAGATCTAAAAGTATATAAAATCGGAGGTGTGTCAGTACTTATAAGAGGTGTGTAAAAACTAGTTTGTTGTGATGTACCAGTACAGATTCTACTCAAAGGTTCCCTAAATCCAGTTGGCCACATGGCCTCAAGGGTGTCTTTTTGTATGACAGAGGCTTCCTATTAGTAGTGAGAGACTAGGGTCTGCCTATGGGGATACTATTCCCTCATTACCAGAGTGTAACATAGAATATTTAATAACAAGGTAAAGTATTTGAATCATAATAATGGATAAACTAATGGGAATCAGAAATAAGGATATACATTCAAGAACTAAATAATAATAGAAAGAAGGAAGTTGAGTCATATACAAAATGATGTCATGTATCTTGAAAATTGTAAAATAGTTATACATTGAAGCAGGAAATAAATTATATACAAAAGAAGAAAAAAGTGTCCAAAAATTATCCAATATATTAAGTATTAGCCTGGTCATCTGCTTCCAAGATCCATCCTAAGAAAGTAATCAATATCATGTGTCCAAAGTGGGATGCTTCCCCTTTTCAAAACCATTATACATATAATCTTCATGAGTGCCAGTGGAAAACTGTATAGGCTGTCTGATAAATATTAGTAATTCACCACCAACAACATTTATTCCATTTACTCTAAGAAATATTATCTGAATCTATGCAAGTATATATATAAATTTAAAATAAGTACAGTATTGTAAATACCATGATACCTACTTCAGCCTCAATTGGTGTATGAACTTGTAATCAATTAATTAATTAAGTTCCATTTTATAATAAGTGAATTGGGAGGATACAAAGTGTGACCAAAGAATCCTATAATAATAATAGAGGATCCAATGTGATAACCCAGGCATCATTTATGATTTTAATAGTGAATAGGATCCCTGTTAATAACCAAGGAATCCTATGACATTGGGGCTTGATCCAACTCAGTAATAACTTGCATTCTGGATATAAGAGGTTTTTGTGTAATCTAAGGGGCATTTCCTAAGTCATTACACTATAATATGATTTGAACTGAGTTCAAGGATCTCATATAAGGTTAAAAGGGATAAGTAATGACTGGTCCTAATGGTTGTATCCATGGCACCACATGTCCTAAGATGTCAAGATGGATCCAAGGATTGAATATAAGGAATCATAATATCTGAATGATAATATAGGTATCCTATTGTGTCAACTGAAGAATCCACTAGTAGATAAGGACTAGGTTCCAAGGTGGGTATATCCTATGGAAACCGGATTCCTTGAATCAAAATGGTGTCCACAAGTGTTCAAGGAATTCCCTTGGGAATACAAGGATTTCTTGAGTCTAAACACTCTTGTAAATAAGACAATGTCCATATAAAATGGGAACCTTATACTTAATTCATTATCTATTTTATTCTATGTAATACTAATTCCATTTAATAAGTCAATTAGTTTATTCCTCACCTCTCATTAGAGTGAAAAGGGGTAATAATGGCATGAAACCATTTATTAGTTTAATTAATTAATAATTAATTTGGTTCACTCCTTTACCTTTTATAAACATGAAAATGTGTTCTAATGATAAGTATCCATGTGAAATTTCATTATAATTACAAATCCAAGAAATATTTTTAAGTATAAATTCAATTTAACATTAAAGATTCATTCAATTGATTTAAACACTTACTATATAAGGGTCAAGAGAAATCATACAATTGCAATCCATTTGAAAATTCATTCATTTAATTAGAACACTTACCTTTAATGATTTCAAGTTAAGAACACTCGAATGGTGGATCAAAAATTCATAACAAGACACTTTAGGCATAACTATGTATAACACCCTACATGAGGTGGTCTACGTTTAAGTTATAGACTCTGATGAAGGATAAAATATATATATATATATATATATATTTATATAATGGGATCTCGAATACAAGTGTGATTATTATAATCCTGACATTTAAATTAAATAGGTAATTCCATATGGAATCATCATGTACAAAAAAGTGTAAGTTTATAAAATGGTGAGACATGCGGGATGAGTCGTAGACCTCCAAACTTAGCCCTGTAAAACTCTACTCATCCAGTATTAGCCTCTAGTTTAGCCTCAATAGAAAGAAATATGAATAACATATCAACGCCCTAAAAATAGTTCATATAGCCCTAGATAATTATAGAATATTTTATAGGAAGAATAATGGTGAACTGAGCTAATGGATAGAAGAGATTACTATGAAGAATCAACGAGACCAATAGAGATTTTATCAGACACTAGATGAAGTAATGGGATTAAAAACATTGAATAGGAAACATTGGGAGCTTCAACATGAGGGATTAGAGATTCATCTGCTAGAAATAGAAGAATAAGAGAGTGGGTTATGTTTAATTAGATTTGAGGTAAAATTGTAATTTTACCCAAAATATGTAGGTCACACTATTTGGAAAATTTGTGATCCCTTCTTGTCCCTCTGAAAATCCCCATGTGGTTTGGGGTAACTATGTGGAATATCCTGTATGTTTTATCCTAACCATGCATTCAGTCTATTGTTTTCCAAGAAGTTGGGCTTCGGGCTCCTAACAGGCCAAGAACACCCTTGAAACATTTGTGACCTCTTCTGGATTCCATATTAGGTCAAAACTAATGAATTAGAATAAATTTAAAAGGTTCCATACCTATTTTAAAAATGGGTTCTTAAATTTTTTCCCCCATAGAGGAACTCATCCATGAGTTCACCTTCTTTGGGTAGTGAAAAAATGTCATAAAAATAACTCCAACCACTAAGCACATATGTCATATTCCCACTCCAAAGTCTTATCCTACACCAGGTCATGCTTCTATAACATTAATAAAAAAGGGACAAACTATCCTCAGAGAGCGTTCATGCTCCAGCCAAAGATTCATATTGGATACTCCTCAAAAGAAGCATTATAATATAACTCAACCTCTTTGGGATCAAAAGTATGTTATGGGTTATTATGATAAGGGTGAATATGTGAAATGTGGAAGACTTCATGCATGTCATGGTACATCTAAGGTAATAGAAACCCATAGTCTGTTGTCTTGACTATCTCTAAGATTTAAAATGGCCCGAAAAATCAATGAGATGGATTCCCTTTCCTATGTATCCATCTATGCCCAAGCATGGGTGATACTCGATGAAAAACATGATCCCCATCCTCGAACTCCAAAGGTCGTCTGTGGAAGTTGACATAATATTTCCTTCTAGAAGGATCAGTAGTCATACACTTCCTTATCTACTAAACCTTTTCTAAAGTCTCCTAAATGAGATAAGGACCCAATATCGTAGGCTCTCCTGCCTCTAACCAACATAGAGATGAATAGTATGTCCTACCATACAATCCCTCAAAATGATCCATCTAAATCATTTCTTGATACCTATTATTATAGGGAAACTCTATGAGAGGGTTATTCTTAACCCAAGAACAATCGAAATCAATTTCGAATTCTTGGAGCATTTCCTCTAAAACATGTATCATCAGTTCTAACTGGACATTAGTCAATGGGTTAAAAGCTATTCTATGAAGTAGCATTGTACAAATAGCTCTTTGTAACCCCTACCAAAACAATGACATGAAATAATAATACCTATCTAAAATGATAGTATGAAGAACCTCATGTAGTTATATGATCTCACAAACATATAGTTTTCCAAGGTCATCAACTAACAAAGTATTTCAGACTGGAAGGAAGTTGGATAATTTAGTCAGTTGATCCATGAATACACAAACCATGTTTCTTTCTAGAGGCAACATCAGTAAGCCAACTAAAAAGTACATGGAAACATATTCCCATTTTCATATCAAGACTGTTAATGGAAGTAACAATCCAGTAGGACACTGGTTTTCTTCCCCAACCTAAAGATATGTGGAATATCTAGTGATAAAATTTTTATATGATGTTTCATCCTAGGACACCAATACTAGTGTATCATATATTGATACATATTGGAGATTCCTAGATGAACATACCACTAATAGAATCAGACTCTCACATCAGTTCCTCTATCATATCTATATGAACCTATAAATGGCCATGTATATATAGGATGTAATCTCTATCCATAGTCCAATCAATGGTGGTTCATCTCCTAAGATAATCCCCTAGAGAACCAATCATTCAGGATCTGAAAATGACCATTTATTCACCTTGTCAATGAGAGAAGATGTAACTATCAAGGATAAGTGATGATACTAACCATGAATCTCATGAAACTTTATATGTAGATCAAAAAAGAGGGTCATCATTTTCCATTCATCAATGTATTCTAGTATGGCTTATGCCTATGTTTTCTGACTCAGTGCATCCACTACCATGTTTCCCTTTCCAGTCATATTGGCAAGATCAAAGTCAAAATACTGATGGTATTCAGACCATATTGATTTTTTTAGATTCAAATAATGATATGAAAATATATATTTCAGGCTATTGTGATTTTTATACACCATAGTGATCTCACCAATTAGATAGTGTCTCCGGTAACATAAGACATTAACAACTACTGTTAGATCGAGGTCATGTGTTGGGTAATTTCTATCATGAGACCAAACTTTTTGAGATCTGTACACTAAAAATATGTCCTCCTTCATCAACACTACTCACATTTCAATGCATGATGCATCCCATAATACTATATACCCTTTACCAAGATTTGGAAGAATCAGAATCGGAGCGAAAAAAATTTCCTTCCATCTCTTAAAAGGCTCTCTTGAGCTCTATTAACCATAGGAGCTTGACACCCTTCTTTAAAAGACAAGTAATAGATAAATAAATGTGTGATAAGTCTTGTATGAAATTCCTCTAATATCCATCCATCTCTAAGAAACTCTTTATATCAAACATTTTCTTGGTATTCTCACAGGACAGGATAACACTCACCTTATCTAAGTCAATAATACTCTTAATTCTAATTCCCAAGAGGTTAACTTTTTTGATCTAGAAGTTTAAATTTTCAACATCAGTATAAGGATGATATTCTCTTATTCTATTAAAAACTATCTCAACATGTTTATCATAGTCACTCTGAGTATGAAAATATAGAAAAATATCTTCCATAATGACCATGAAAAAATACTTCAGATGGAGGTGGAAAAACCTATTCATCAAGGACATGAAAATGGTGGATTAATTTTTAAGATCAAATGGAATAATGGTATACTCATATAGACCATACATTATATGAAAAATTTTATGTTCTATTTATAAATACTTGACTCTCTTTTGATAATATCCCAATATCAGTACAATCATTGAGAATACCCTAGATCCTTGATTATAATCAAAGAGATCATATATATGAGGCAGTGGATACTAGTTCTTGACTATAAAATAGATCAATTATTTTCATTCCATGAAAATCCAAGGGTCTCATCTTCTTTCTTGGATAAAATCATGGGTGAACCCCATGAGGAAGTACTAGTTCATATAAAAACTTTGTCCTCTAAGTCTTCCAACTATCTCTTGATCTCTTGGAGATCAATAGGTTTCATCCCGTATAAAAGAATAGACAATAGAGCTGCTCCTAGAGTAATCTAAATCAAAAACTCTACATATCTATTAGGAGGTAATTCATAAAAATCATCGGAAAATACATCCCTGAAATGATTTACTATGGACAGATAATCATCCTAATGTAAACAGTGATCCTCCATGAAGAGACTAGCAATCTTGGAACTCACTCCGCCTTTCACATGATGCTCTAGTCCAACTTTACTAGATTGTATATCCCACTCACCCTTGTGGATATAATTTCTTCCATCAGGGGAGGTAAACGACACCCTGTGGTGATGCATTCCACATAGGAGTGATATGGAACCATCCAATCTATCTCAATAATAACATTGAAGCTCATAATCTAAAGAACAAATTGGTCCCATGGGAAGGGATAACTTCCAACCTCATGGGTAATTCCTTTCATTGGCATATTCCATAATATCTTACTCCCTACGATGTGTGCAGGTTCATAAAACCATAGAAATACTAAATTTCATAACCAAGAATTTCCATGGTATATATCTAGATAAATGAGTGTGAATCGCTTATATCAAATGAAGAATTCACAATAGTGGAGACTACTAGAATATTACCTCATAATATGGATGGTCATACACTCTAATTCTCAGGTGACAAGTATAATTCATACACCTGGATTGATCCACATCCATACGCCACATTGGACTAGCTTGATCATGACTACTCTATTACCACTAAAATACATAAGTATGGCTACCATGGCCACAACCACTTCCTCAAACAGTCCTTCTTATGCTACTTCAACTCCCCATTTAATGCTGCATATAATATCTTTCCCTTGAATATGGAGGCTATGCAGATCCTGTTCAACTAGAAGTAGATAAAAATGTCCAAAAGATTCTCTGAAGATTCCCTATATAGTCGTCATCCCTTCACTCTAGAGGGTATCTTTTACACTTAGTTTTCACCTTCCCCTATCGTCCACACTAATGGT
Source organism: Viscum album (assembly GCA_963277665.1). Lineage (NCBI taxonomy): Eukaryota > Viridiplantae > Streptophyta > Magnoliopsida > Santalales > Viscaceae > Viscum > Viscum album. Next base: position 478,664,143 of record OY728140.1, read on the forward strand.
ATGTAATATAGTTGTCGATGTGGCCACTCTGACCACCACTGATCTGATGAGAAACCTCAAGGGAACTTTTCCTGTTATTGGAAGAATTACAGGTTTGTCATGGAACAAAACCTTTATTCCCATAACTATCATATTCCATCAGGTTGTTCTTAGTGATAAGATACAAATTCATGATCTTATAAAAAATAGGTAGGCGAAATATATTCACCTGAGTATAGATGGCATACATGTTCCCATCCTCGAATCATCTAGCACACGACATCTCATCACCAACAATAAATGGTGAAAAGAGTTTTTTATCAGTAAAACACACTAAATAGTCAATGAATGACATAACACCTTGATGAAGATACATAAACTCTCTGATTAAGTCAACCCTCAGCATCTTAGGAAAGAAGTGGTTATAAAAGGCAATCAAAAAGTCCGCCCAAACCATGCACTGATGCTGACCAGCCTGGGTAACCACATCTCATCACCACATGGCCGAATCATCCAGCATATAGGTGGAAATATTGACCATCTACTCTATAGGATTCTCAAGATGCTAAAATATAGATATGGTGGCCCCTATCTAAGACTCAACATCATATGGACTTCCATACCTCAAAAATGTGGTAGGATGCTACTACTGGAACTCAGATATCATATCATCCATCATAGGTGCAAGTCATGAAGAACCCTACATTAAAAACATTTGATATTGGAAATCCACATGAAGTTGAGTGGTATTGCCCATCTCAGGTATAATAGGAAGTTCCTCATGTGGATCTTCTGGCAGTAAGACTAGAAGCTCATGGACCACCACATCTAGATCATGATCATCACCATCCTCATGGTTCATGTCATGATGATTTCATGATGTAATAGCTCTAATAATTCCAAGAACATACCTCAAAATAATATTTAAGAGAAGATAGAAGCACTAAAAAAATATATCATAAGGTTAAGGTCTCACTAACTAAGGTGTAATACCCCAACTACCCACTTAGGAGGCCAGGTAATTGAATTATTTTTAGTTTAACTTATAGTGGTTCCAGTATGTGAAATTTTAGTTACATTGTGCCTCTTCATCTACTAGAAACCATTTCATTTTATAATACAATATTCACATATTGAAATTTCATTATCTTATATAAATATATCAAGGTTTTATTAAAATTGATCTACATTCCTAGATAATAAGGTCTGATACACCTTATCACTAAAATTGACATCCATTTAATTTGTATTTAACTCTCTCTACTTTACATCTTAGAGAATAATAGGTAATAAATGGTGGATTGACATGATAAACTATTCATTCCAATCAATTAGGGAACATAAACATCATGAATTTAAACTATTAATCACTTAGTTGCAACCAAAAATAATCTCATGAAACTATAGGTACATAGATGTCATGGGTAGAAACGAGAAAATTTAGTTTCCACCATCAACCTATACAAGAAAAAACTATTTATCTTGATATTGACACTTTAAATTACTAACTCCCTACCCTATTGAATATGTTAGTAGCATAGGAATATATATAAATAACTATGTATCACTGAACAATCATAGGAAAATCAAGCAATACAAGTAATGAAATTCACCTATATTTCATGGAATATGAATGACATGTGAATAATAGGTTCCTACAATGATGCATATAAATATTATTCATTTCTCTCATCTCATCGGTCCAAGGATAAATATCAATAAGTCATGTTAAATACCATAACTCATTTGAACCACCTAATAGTGAAAATATATCAACTGTAGTAAGAGAAATATAGAAAAAAATATTCCCATTCCCATGAAACTTGGTATTTACCCCTTCAAATTGGTTAGCTACTCCCATACATAGCTTATAACAAAGTTCCACATGTTCCTGACCATTTTTATAAATTCCTAATCAATAATATAAAATAAAATAAAACTCGTTTTGATTCCACTTTCTAACATCTCAACCCAGGTGTCACTCAAGGGTGCTCCGAAGATAGTTGGCCACATGGCCTCAAGAATGCATCCATGTATGCCATTGGTTGTTGACTAGCATCTAGGGTCTAGGGTGTGTTTATGGGGAGACTATTTCCTCATTACCAAAGTATAGAATAATATATGTAAAAATAAGGTAAAATAGCGTAATCGTAATAATGGATAAACTAATCAGTAGTGTAAATAAGGATAGACTTCCAAACACTAAATACTACACAAAATATAGAAACTGAATCATATAAAAAATTATGATGATACATGTCATATATCTAGAAAACTAGAAAAAAATATCTACTTTGAATCAGGAAATACACTCTATAAAAGAGAAGAAGAAAAATCTGGAAACCATCTACCATCCTGATCATTAGCCTAGTCATCTACTACTAACCTCTATCGTAAGAAATTAATCAAGATCAGGTTTCCAAAGTGATATTATTCCCCTTCTCAACACATGAAAACATATAATCTACTTGGGTCCCAATGGGGTCCCTGATAGGGTGTGAGATAAATCTTAGTAGTCCACTTTCAACAGTGTCTATACCATCCAATCTAATAAATATAAACTGATAGTGTGTATGTGTATATATATATATATGTTAAGTTTTATAGTAATTTAAATGCCCTAATACCTACTTCGGCCTCAGATGGTGTCTGAACATGTAATCATTTAATTAATTATGTTAAGGTTTATAATAAGTGAAGTGGGATGATTTGAGGTGTGAAAAAAGGAATCCTGTAATAATAATAATAATAGTGGATAAAAGTTAATAACCAAGGAATCCTTTATGATGACAAATTTGAAGAGGATCCAAGGTAATAACGAAGACATCATATGACCATAGGGGTTAAGCCAACTCAGTAATAACCTATATCCCAACTATAAAAAGTTTGTGTGTAATTAAAGGGGAATATCTTAATTAAGTCCACTATTATATGATTCTAACTATGTCCAAGGATCTCATCCAAGGTAAAGCCAGATATGAAATGACTAGGACCAATGGGTGTATCCATGGCACCTCATGTCCTTATATGTCAATCTAGACCCAATGATTGAATACAAGGAATCCTAATATTTGAATAATATTAGAGGGATCTTAACTAATACATCCTTTTGGGTATCCAATGGTATACAAGGATCGTGTTCTAAGGTGTGTATCTCCCTTAGTGACTATCATCCTTTAATCAGAATGGAATCCTTGAGTTCTCAGGGTATTCCCTTGGGAATACATGGCTGGATTTATTCTAACCACTTCTATAAAGATGACAAGGTTCATATTCAATAGTAAACATATACTTAATTCATTATTTAATTTAGTCCATGTAATGAAAATTCTATTTAATAAGTCAGTTGGTTCATTGCTCATCTTTCATTAGAGTGGCAAGGTGTAACAATGACATGAAACCATTTATTAGTTTAATTACTTAATCATTAATTTGTTTTGATCCTTTAACTTTAATAAACAAGACATGGTGGGATAAGTAAGAGAATACATATGCAATTCAATTATAATTACTAGGCCAAGTGATATCCATAAGTATACATTCCATTTAAAATTTAAAGATTCATTCAATTAATTTAAACAGTTACTTTAGAAGGGTCAAGTGAAATCTTACATGTGTAATCCATTTAACAATTCATTCATTTAATTAGAACATATACCTTAAATTGGTCCAATACAAGCTCACCTGAATGGTGGTTAGAAAATCATAACAAGCCACTTTAGGAATAACTATGTATAACACCCTATTTGGGGTAGTTGAAATTGAGGTTATAAACTCTAATGAAGGAAAACATATATATATATAAGGGGGAATATGATATGATCATGATGATTATAAGTATAACATGTTAATTAAATAGGCAGCACCTCACTAAATCGATGTAAACACAATGTTGGTAGTTTATAAAATAGTGATACTTTATGGTTGAGCCATAGACAACCTATCTTAGCCTTGTAACACTCTCCTAATCCAGTATTATCCTCTAGTATGTATTGGATTGGATGAAATCAGAATAAAGGATCAACTCCATGAAAATTGGGCATATGATCCTACATCAAAATATCATCATTTATAGGAATAAGAAAGATGAGCTAAGATAAAGGATCGAAGAGATTTTCAAGATAAATACAAAGATTTGAACATAGATTTAATCGGACACTAGATGAAGGAACGAGATCAAAAACATTGAAGAGGTAACCTTGAGAGCTCTAGTATGAGGAAGGATAGTTTCATCTGCTGGAAATAGAAGAATAAGTGGTTGGGGGAAGTTTAATTCAATTTAAGGTTAAAATGGTAATTTTACCCAAAATATCTGGGTCACTTGGTTTGGGATACTCATGCAGCCCACATTTCCCAATGGAAATCCCTATATAGTTTAGGGTAACCATGCATCTTGTCTGGTATGGTTTCATCTAACAGTGAAGCTAGTCTATTTTTTCCAAACATTTGGGATCTGGGCTCTAAACAATACATCGAAACCCCTAAAATATATGTGAGCTTATTTTGAATCCATATTAGGTCCAAAATAAATAATAACATTGAATTTAAAATTATCTATACATGATATATGAACTGGGTTCTTATAATTGGTTTTTTGAGAATCCATCCATAGAATTACATAGGGATTCTAGTTCGAACTTCGGTATGGTTTTTGTGATAATCTCATGACTCCATCGATCATTAAATCATCATGAAAATTTGGTTCTCTAATAGCATCTTGATGAGTGAAGATGATTATATTCAAGAATATTAATCTATATGAGGACCCAAAAATGTTTTCATATACATTTTGGTGTGGTGAGATGGAAACCCCATCAAGTGTGTCATTGGACCACTTTGAAATTCACTTTGATTGGAAATTATGATGTGGTAAAGCATAGTTTCTTGGAATTGTCCCATAAGAGTTGAGTCTTATGGTGGGGAGAACTATAGGCTAATGGATGAATTTTGTTTTTGACACCTTGGTGTATCAAAATTGACAGATGTTGGTAGACACCATTTAAGTATTTTGGTAGTGGTAAAGAGTAGTGTCTTGGACTTTTATTAATAATATTCCTTGTGTTTTGTTATTACCAAGTGGAATATTGTTCAAAATTTAGGTATATAACACTAAGAAATGTGTGTGATTTGGAGACATAAAAAATTGGGTTAATGATTGGTGATCCAAAGACTCTTCACATGGATAAGAATTACTATGGTGGGAATGTTCTAAAGTCTTTTGTTTTTTTGAGTTGTGAAATTATGAATGGTTTTTTATTTTTAATTTTGGTCAGGGGTTTTTTTTAGAATATAAATTCTGAGAAAGTGTAACATCCCACCCTGTCTGATCATTAATCTAATAACTGGACCGGTTACCACATCGTATCATGCACGCCTCCATGTATACCAAAGGCTGGTGAATAGAGGCAAGGGTCTAAGGAGGTGATAGTGGGGAGACTGTACCCTCATGATTGGAGTATCACAATGATAATTTAAGAAATAAATAACAAAAACTAGTGGATGCAGTAATATATGAAAGATAGAGTAGCGGTAATAGCAACTGAATTAAAATAGCCAACACCAATATACAACAATGCATGCATGTCTAGTTAAAGATACATAAACTGAAAATAGTAGACATACAGTAGGAAAAAAAATACATTGCAGTGCATGAATAAGGAAAAGAAATAAAAATTTATGAAGGATAACTCCTTGAGAAACCTAATCCCTAGCCCAGTCCTGTGCTCTTAAATCCTAAGTAAAAGCCTGAGAAAACAAGCAATAATCCATGGTTCTGCAAACATGAGATCATCTTGGGTACCCCAGTTCAATGGTAGCCCGGGCATGGTGTGAGATAAAATCCTATTATGTCACCAATGATGGGTTATAAAGCTAAAACCATCCCATGAATGTAAATTAAAGGAGTGTGCATGTATAATGAATAATAAACAATGTTGAACAAGTAAATACCAGCCTTCACAGGTTCCTGAAGGCACCTAGTGGCTCCACCTACTTTAGCTCATGGAAGAAATAGGCATCTGATAATTAACAATATATATATATATATATATGTTAGCTATATATTTCATCCACCTATTTGGATCAAGAGTGTATGGATGTAAGATATACCTTGAATATTAAGTTCTAACTAGATCAAGGTGTAACTCAGTCATCCATTTCCAGTCTAAATGAGCCTATAAGCTTCAATAGATGGTGCATTCACTATATATCATAATTATGGGAGACTGTATTCACTTTACTCAAGAATATGAGTGTTATATCATTTCAAAACGTGAAAAAAAGGATGTGGTGCATTAATCCCACCATCCAACTAGTGTCAATGGTTTGAGATGCCATGCTCAACACCTGATGTAAGATAGCATGATTCAGTCATGATAAATAGGACGCATACCATCATGCCATAACATATATCAAGGATTAGTCATATTTATAATAATATCCATGAGTCATTAGCTCTCATGCTTTATATTAATCAATACCCAAATAACCAAGGGAATTTCAATTAATATTAAATTAAAAAATATTATAGTTGTGGACTTTACACCCATACCATTTAATAAAATTCATTTAATCCATGCTTAATTTTACTATAGAAATAGGAGTGTTTATACCACCCAATACTATTTCATTAAATTTAATATATTAAATTTGAATAAGCGATTTCATTTATAAAGGTAAGACTTTTTATGTTCAATCCATTCCAACCCACTTAGATGGGGGTTAATCTTTTAAACCATTGGTTATAAGGAAGTTAACACACTATAATTTCGTAGATCAGTCATTAACATAAATCCATAAGAAAACATCAATGTAATAAGTACAAGCATGAATTAAGACACTAATTAGTACTTTTTGGTTTAGAATACAACGCACCTCATCCAAGGGGTTTTATTATAAAACATGAAATTATTTAACAAATTGTTAATTTAGCACACCAAACGTCAAATTCAAGATTTATAACTCAATTTATAAAAAAAATCATTTCAGAGAGCTACCACACATGTAAAAACAATTAAAATTTGAAATAAGGAACTTATCAACGTGCTATCATTAATTGGTAAATTTCCCACATGGGGGAAATTCCATTTATAAAGTAGACCAAGAACCTAGGATGTTCTGGTGTTCTTTAAACGTCTATATAGAAGTTTTAAAATTCAATTTCAACCTAATACTAACTCTAAGAAGGCATTCTAGAAATTCAATTAATAAATTAATAAGAGTAAGTTCAAGTTGTCACACCCAAGGGGTGTCTATGATTCAGGTTTACATCCTCAAATTTCTCACAATGATCAATAGGATTATATCAAGGTGTGTGTACCAATTTATAATGAAAAAAATCTATTTTAAGGTGATGCATAGAAAAGGTTGGTGTATGGTACAATGAAAATATTTATAAAATGATAGAAAATTAGGGAAAAGGATATAGAACACTTAACTCATGATTATGATGCTTTACTCGTCCAATATTGAGGTTTGATTCACTCTGGTTTGGAAGAAATCAAAGAAATGAACATCCACCCTAAGAATAGGGAAAATGACGTCACAACAAAATAGTGCAGTAGATAAAAAGAAAAAATTTAAATAGGAATTAAGAGATATCTATATCCTACTGATGTGGATCTAGTGTGATCAACAACATTTCAATCGGACTTCGGATGAAGGAGATATCATCATCCGTAGGGGGGACCTTGAGAGCTTCAAAGAAGGATGGCGAGACTCACACCGTTGGAGGGAGAATAATGAAAGAAGAAAAAAATAATGTTTAATTAATGGGAAAAGGGTAATTTTACCTTCAAAACTAGGTCACGCGGTTTGGCCACATGGTTATCAAAACCATGCAAAAACCATGTGGATCCCACTACAAAGGAACCCAACCTCGCATGGTTTTCCCATCTAGTTTTCCATAAACATGTGCCAACCATGAATTGAATAGTTCACACCCACTACCTATATGGAACTAAGTGTGTAGGCTAGGTTCATGGTTTTGGAAACTATGCACAACATGTGTGAGTAAATTCTACTCACCTACAAGTGTCGTATGGTTTTCACTAGTGGGATGCATGTTTTTAGAAAAACTATGCATCCTTACCAGTCCACCCAAAACATGAAATTTAGGGGTTTGGTGCTCCCAAAACTCAAAAACAAACACCCAAGAAACCATTCAAAGCTGTAACCATATCTAAAAACAACACTTTCAAGTGTTCCAACTCATAGAATTACATTCTAATGCTTGGTTTAAAGAATAGATCATCCACTAAATGCCAAAATTAAAATTCTCTTGGAATTCTACCTTGTCACAAAACATGGGTCATTAAAACCTATCCACCTTAAAACATATCATACCCAAGAAGCATTGGGGAAATAACGAAAACATCACCAAACATACTTGGTTCATGAAGTTTCATTCAAACTGCCGTGTTACGTTACCGAACGCTCAATGCACCTCCACGCATTACTTAAGAATATGAAACATAAGCCCTAAAACCCCAATAAAATTATTATTTTCTAATTCAAAGATCATAAAGGTGCTTAATCGATCCTATTTATCTAGAATCACTGTTGTTTCATCATCTATTTAAACATTTGGATGATGGTTATCCCCACCATATGATTTTAACATTAAAAGGGCCCAATTCTAAGACATGTTTCCTACACCATCATAATTTCCTAAATACATTACCGTAAGAATTAAAATGATGATCCTTATGTGATTTATTTAACTAGAAAATCCTGATTACATATGAGGTCATAACATGGACCTCACTTTAATGAATCTATGGAATCCCGATTGATCAATCTAAAACTAGTCATGTAAAATTTCCATGGAAGACACGTCCAAAATTTTACCACTCACACTATAATGTGACGATGTTCTTTTAAACAGTTCATCACTAACCATAAACATCGAATAAGAATGATAATTCGAACCACTCTGGTCAACTATTCTCAAGACACTCGTCTTAGACTTCTAGTTTAATAATAACTAAACCTAAAATCCTTATTCAAAAGAATCTCTCTTTTACCATGAGTGTTTTAACCAAACCACATACCTAACATCCGATGATTCTACCTGGTCAAACCATCACTTTATAGACCCAAATCTTGACGTACATAGACATTACATTACTTTTGTGGAATACTTAATATATAACAAAACCAGAGACCAAAGGACCATAATAGTTTACTATCTTTGGAAACTCGGAACGTAATCTTTGTATCATAGTGAAAGATCTTCAACATCTCCCATAAAGATCTTCCCCTTTTGGTTTTCTTACCTAAAACATTTCTTGAAATCTTGGGGAAAAGAAAACATATAAATGGTGAGCTCAAATGCTCATTAAGGGTAATCATGGAGAAAATAAAACAAACCATATACATTTGAACGTAAAAACATGAACATAATGTTTAAACATCAAAATCTTGAGCAAAGACATAAATCATGGAAGTACGTAAGGCATGTATCATAATGGAACATCAATCTTGATAAAATAGCATGGGAATAAATCGTGTAATTGTGTTAACCATTCATCACTTGTTATGATTTCCATAGTAGCCACGACATTTCTGCCAAGACCATCTTACTGGACAAAGTCCCTTTCTGAATCGAGTTCACTCCTCGTTCTAGTCCTATATCACTGAACCGGATTAACTTACCATTCCATCCATGTATATCTCATGATATATAAATCATTACCTAATGAATTTGAGGGAGATATAGGTCCCACCCATCTCATATTGAAATCATTCTTACGTGTGCCACTAAACAATCATAAATCATTCATCATAACCCAAAGAATAAATTGGGTTTCATAAACATCATTCCATCATAACATAATCCATATAAAACAAATGGATATCATTTCATCATATGAAAATTGAAACCATATAAATCATAGACACATTATATGTGAAACATACACATATTAAATAATGTCATCTTCTATAGAAAATGGTTTTGATAAAGCAGTTGAAATGAATTCTTGAAGAAAATATCCTTTCTTCTTGAAAATCATTTTATTTTCACAAAATTCCATTCAATTTTAAAAGAAAAGGATTTTTTTGAAAATAGTCATGAAATCTTGTAGAGTAAGTTTCATGAAAATAAGGTGTTATGAAACCGTAAAAATCCGTTCATGCCGTATAAGTTAAAAAAACATTCTTCTCGTACTTTTGCCGAAAAAGTCAAAAAGTACCTCGTATGGTAAACAAAAAAATATTCCTTAAATACCATGTTGTAAAAGTCAAAAATGGGTAGAAAGGACTTTAAACATACATGAAAACATTTTTTTAAAACATGGACATGGATGATAAATATAACCCCAGTAAATACTTATGTATAAGCAATCTCGGATAGAAAACAATTGAGATTGAAACACTATCCCTTACCTTATGTATGATATGCTTCGTATGTTTCTATACCTCTTGTATAATGATTTAAATAATGTCATTGACTTATTATAGAATCATATTCATTGTTATGATATCATATATGGTTCACTTATTACTTTATATTAACCGTTCTTTTGTACATTCCATGTTAGAGCACCGTTTTGGGTAAAATCGTTTCATTTATCGTACGAGTTTAGACTTGTTGTTCTTGATATTATTACATATATCCTGATTTACATAATTCCAGAATGTAAAAAATTATTTATATATAATATATATTCATCATATAAATATATATGATAGATCGATAAATGGAATGAAATACATCGTTCATGGAGACGGTAGGTCGTATGTACGCATGAACGTTGTTTTCGTTTCCTTATTGAATTGAATGAAATTAAGTACAGGACATACAAATATATATATACATAAATCCAGTATCATTATTATGTCATCTATTTCATTATTATTTATTATATATACTTTATAATCATTCATGAATGGTTAAAATGGAGAATGAATCGCATTGCGTCGTGGGGACGGTAGTCCGTACGTACGCACGAGCGATGATATCATTCCCATGATTGTGGAATTGTATTGAAGTGTATGTATAATATTTCAGAATCAATATCACATTAAAATAATCATATATAGTTATTTATTTACAGCATTATACCCATCCAAGTAAGGTGGTGGTCGAAAACAGATTACACCACAGCGTCGAGATGGTATTCTGTACGTACGCATGCGCGGTGATTTCATTTTCTGTAGGGTGGATAGAAGGTGAAATAGGGTTGTTTCATATTTATAATAACATATCAGTATATAATTAATATGTTTGTTATTACTTTATAATGAGACAACTAAAGAAGAAGAAGTAGAAGAAGAAAGAAACATGAGAGAATCGGAAGAAGATATTACCTCTTCTTCAACGCACCTTCTTTAAGCTTCCTCTTAAGGAAGTAGAGTTGGTCTTTTGAGAATACAAGAACATCCATAATGTTTCTAGGGAAGTGTAGAAAAGAAATGGTTAGGGTTTGGCCGAGCTTCAAGGCTCAAAAGGGTGTGAATAGAAGAGGGAAGTGGTGCCCTTTTTATAAGGTAGGAGAGGGGCACCTTTGGAAAAACTTAAAATATTATTTTATAATAAAGACATATTCGGTTTTTAATAGCTCCAAATTGATTTATTTATAATTTAAGGTGTTTATGGGTCTAATCCTCTTAAACAATAGATTTTAGATAGTTTTGGGTCATTATATTAACCTTATCTTTTAGTTTTAACTCTTAGTTAATTAGATTGACATTTTCCTTGTCACTTTGTATTTTTTATATTATATAGTTAATAAACATACAATATACATCCAAGCGACCCCCAAGTGGTCCATTAATGATACACCTATCATGATATAAGTGTCTTGGACAAACCTTATATTTTTAGGAATATAATAACGATTAATAAAATAATATTACTTTTAAAAACTATTTTATGTCAATTTTGACACTATTTGGTAATTGAATATTGTGAAACTAATAAAAGCATGATTAGTTCGAAAAAAGGTTAATTAATTCAATAAAAACATGTCATATTAACCTATAAAATTAGTGTAATTCATAAAAAGTCTCAAATTACATTTATTTGGGTATTTATAACATCAATCATTTTAATATTTAATTATTTAGGTAATTACTGCATCACCATTGTGTCATAAATAACTTAAATTATATAATGTCTAAAAATTGTAAATAAAATACCATTAGGTAGGAAATCTTTTTAGATTTCTAATTAATATTTATAGTCGAATTTATCTTATGTATAACCCTATATTAAAAACTATTTAGTTATTAAACTTTGATTTTAACTATTTTAACCCTTCTTTAAATAAATTAATAATAAATGTCCTAATCTAATCCAAGTGGACCTAAATCGTCATATTTTATTCCTAAGGTTGTTTTTGGTCGAGTTACACTTATCCAATAGAATTAGGACATGTGTTAGGGTAATAATAATATCATTTTTACCCTTAATTACCCTATTTACTTTTAACTGTGGTAAATAGAAGTAAAAAAGTTACTATTCACCAAAAAATTATTTTCAACTCATTAAACCACATTTTAGTCCTTGATATTAACCGTATATCTTGGATTTTCGAAATTCTACTCACAGAAGCGGTAAAATTATGTTTTATGTGAATTTCCAAATTCTCCTAGGAGGTGGGTAAGAGATAGTGAAAAGTTCAATAAAATTTTTATGTCTAAAATTATTATAAAATGACTCCAATGAATTTCATTGAACATATATAGGTATTATTTATCAATTTTGACCTAAAATAAATTTTAATAATATAAATAATTATTTAAATAAAAAGTCGGTTTTAAAATAGTAACCCAATATTTTCACTATTCATCAAAAATTTAAAGTTTTCAAAAAAATACCAAAAATTCACCCTAGGCTAATTTCGATATTCCAAATCCAAAAATGAAGTCCATTTTGAAAGATAAAATTTATAAAATTCTAAAAGGTGGGTATTAATATTCATAATGGCTAGTTTATATAATATTTTAATAGCATATCTTTGTTTTGTGAAACTCGGTATTGTGTATTACGTACAACACACGCTATCGTGGAAGGTCGTGATTGAGCGTAATGTAAGCCAAGGAAGGGTTTCATGTTGTGAAAGACTCATTCGTTGTTTTTTGTAACAGAATCCAACCATATTTCATTTATACATTGAATATATATATATACACTCAATGTTGCGTAGAATGACTATTATCAAACGAACGTGAAATTGTGTGTCACACAATCCAAGAATAGTGTTGTGTATACTGTAAGCTAATACGGTGTTGCGTATAGCGCAAGATAATCTTGGTGTAGCGTACAACACAAGACATCAATTAAAATGAATAATCCTCATAAAATCTCGGGTTGTTACGTTCTACCCCCCTTAAAATGAATTTCTCCCTCGAAATTTGTCAGGGTTATAAATGGTTTAATACTTGAAAGTTTCTTTCATAGAAACCCACATCATAAAAAGAAATACTAAAACTTCATTTTAAAAAGGGATGTTAGAATCATAACGGACACCCAAAGTAACTCGGCATTGGGTTTCCACATAGGAAAACATATGTGAAAATATGGATATGGAAGAGAAATCTAACCATCATGTTCTGATGGAGAGTGGTAGAGAACATGGCTACGAAAAATTCATCAATCACAAAGCCATAAATTTGTGATGATTTAAGGTACCATCTAATTCATCGGATATGAGTACATTTGGACAACATTTTTGGTTTTTAAGATCATTCCCCTAAAGTTGAAGAATAATTAAAAGAAATACTTACTTGATTTTGGTATAATCTCACTGTTGTTTGTGCCTTGAACAATTTCCACATCATCTCTTAAAGAAATGAAGTTGAATTTTTCTTCTGTGAAGTGTTAGCATATCATGCGATAGAATGATGGGTCATTTCATCTATCTTAAACCAAAAGTTAGCAAAATTTATCAGATATACATAAGTTCATATATGGTGAGGTTAATCGTATTAGATTCCAAAAATGGACTTATAATTTATCTATCATACCGCTTAATATAATAAAACTAGTTTATAATAACTAGGGACTTCCAGTTGGCCAGTGGTAGGCGATAAAGGCCTATCGCACTTTGGTTGTGGGTTCGATTCCAAAGAATTTTCCGATGTGACAAGTTGTCTCCCATCTTGTAGGTTGTCCTTTTTCTAAAATTACATAATTATGACATTCCATCAATAATATTGAAAACAGTTCTAGCCTTAAACAATACTATCTTATGTCCAACATAATCCATTTCAATACTTCTGTCCAAGCTTATAGTATAAAAAAATAATTACTAGAAATTTCATATACCGAGCATGTGAATACCATCATTTATCCCCGATATATCTTGTTGATCACATTCCAAACATTTGAATACCTTAATCTTGTATTCTCTTGCAAAATGAATTACCATAAAACCATAGTGAAAACATGAATACTGTCAAAAGGTAACTCCTTCCACATACCAAAATCCCAAAATTTCAATATACTCAAACCATGATATCACTTTGTCCTTATATCTGTCATGATCTCATGAATACTAACAAAATTTCATTTTCTCTTTATCCCTTCATTATGCACATATAATCTTCTTTCCAAAAATATCTGAATAACCTTTCATGGTTACTAGTACCATTCAACATATACTTTCAAATAATTTAGGAAAAACAATAGTGTAACAATCCTTAGAGGTTTCTTTATTCTATAGTACCATTAAATTACCTATACAACATAACTCTAGATAAACATACAATCATTCCACCACCTTCTTAAACCATTGACCAAGCTTCAAAACTTCTTTCATCTCATATATCAATTGTAGTCTCCTCATCATCATCCACATAAATACTACCCATATGACCATGTTGATTCTCTTTATGATATTTTTCCTTAGGGCATTGGTTTGCATAATTCCCATACATTCCACATTTAAAACATCTAATCATTGTTCATGTCATAGCAATACCATTATCCTTCTCCATGGTGTTAACTGAACCTTTTCCTTTGCACTTACTGTATTTGTGTCCTTCTTTTCCGCACCCAAAGCATCTTCCAATTCCTTTGAAATATTCTCCTTGATGCCTCTTCCCACATGAAATACATGAGGGAAATTGAACTCTCTTTCCTCTATGATTGTCATGAAACTCTATCTTTCTCTTATTAGCTGAGTCGAGAAACTTACCAAAGTTGAGATTATTGATCATATTATGATATTTCTGATTAGGCATAAAAATGATATGTGGACTTCCAGATCCAATTTCATTTGGTTGATCATTGAGAATATCATTCCATTGTCCATCATATCCTCCATTATCGTGAATCTCCCTATTTCCAACCATATTCTAAAACCCAAAAAAGAATAGTGTGAGAGGCCAAAATCATATTCAATGGGGAGTAACTTCAATATCTAACATCTTAGGTTTAATTATAATATCGTTACCATAATTCTAGGACTATAACCTATACTTATACTTAACCTTAGGGACATCCCTAGACATACCTTAGAAATATCTCTAGGGATCTCACTAAAGTTATCGCATCCTAGTTTCCAAAGGTTGACTAAACCTTTCCTCTGATACCAACTGTAGAGACCCAAAGCATGACATACATAGACATTACATTTCTTTTGTGGAATACTTCATACATAACTAAAACAGACACCAAAGGACCGTAATAGTTTAGTGTCTTTGGAAACTCGGAACGTAATCTTCTAATCATGGTGAAAGATATTCAACATCTCCCATAAAGATCTTCCCCTTTTGGTTTTCTTACCTAAAACCTTTCTTGAAATCATGGGGAAAAGAAAACATATAAAGGGTGAGCTCAAATTCTCAGTAAGGGTAAACATGGAGAAAATAAAACAAACAATATAAATTTGAACTTAAAAACATGAACATAATGTTTAAACATCAAAATCTTGAGCAAAGACATAAATCTTGGAAGTACGTAAGGCATGTATCATAATGGAACATCAATATTGATAAAATAGCATGGGAATATATCATGTAATTGTGGCAACCATTCAGCACTTGTTATGATTTCCATAGTAGCCACGACATTGCTTCCAAGACCATCTTAGTGGACAAAGTCCCTTTCTGAATCAAGTTCACTCCTCGTTCGAGTCTTGTATCACTGAACTGGATTGACTTACCATTCCAGCCATGTCTATCTCATGAGATATAAATCATTACCCAATGAATTGGAGGGATATATAGGTCCCACCCATCTCATATTGAAATCATTCTTACGTGTGCCACAAAACAATCATAATTCATTTATCATAACCCAATGAATAAATTGGGTTTCATAAACATCATTCCATCATAACATAATCCATATAAAAAAATGGATATCATTTCATCATAAGAAAAGTGAAACCATATAAATCATAGATACATTATACGTGAAATGTACACATATGAAATAATTTCATCTTATATAGAAAATGGTTTTGATAAAGCACTTGAAATGAATTCTTGAGGAAAATATCCTTTCTTCTTGAAAATTATTTTCTTTTCACAAAATTCCATTCAATTTTAAGAGAAAAATATTCTTTTGAAAATATTCATGAAATCTTGTAGATTAAGCTTCACGAAAATAAGGTGTTATGAAACCGTAAAAATATGTTCATGCTGTATAAGTTAAAAAAACATTCTTCTCGTACTTTTGTCGGAAAAGTCAAAAAGTACCTTGTATGGTAAAAAAAAGATTCCGTACATACCATGTAGTAAAAGTAAAAAATGGGTAAAAAGGACTTTAAACATACATGAAAACATTTTTATAAAACTTGGACATGGATGATAAATATAACCCCAATAAATACTTACATATAAGCAATCTCTAATAGAAAACAATTGAGATTGCAACATTATCCATTACCTTATGTCTGATATGCTTCATATGTTTCCGAACCTCCTGTATAATGATTTAAATAATGTCATTGGCTTATTATAGAATCATATTCATTGTTATGATATCATATATGGTTCACTTATTACTTTATATTACCCGTTCTTTTGTAAATTCCATGTTAAAGCACCATTTTGGGTAAAATCGTTTCATTTATCGTACGAGTTTCGACTTGTTGTTCTTAATATTATTACTTATATCCTTATTTAAATAATTATATAATGTAAAACATGATTTATATATAATATATATTCAGCATATAAATATATATGATAGGTCGATAAATGGAATTAAATACACCGTTCAAGGAGACGGTAGGTCATACGTACGCACGAACGCTGTTTTCGTTTCCTTATTGAATTGAATGGAATTAAGTAGATGACATACATATATATATATAAATAAATCCAATTTCATTATTATTTCATATATTTAATTATTATTCATTATATATACTTTATAATCATTCATTAATGTTTAACATGGAGAATGAATCTCATCGCGTCGTGGAGACGGTAGTCCGTACATACGCACGAGCGATGATATCATTTCCATGATCGTGGAATTGTATTGAAGTGTATGTATAATATTTTAGAATCAATATAACTTTACAATAATCATATATAGTTATTTATTTACACCATTATACCCATCCAAGTAAGGTGGTGGTCGAAAACTGATTACACCACGGCGTGGAGACGGTATTCCGTATGTACGCAAGCGCGGTGATTTCGTTTTCCATAGAATGGATAGAAGGTGAAATAGGGATGTTTCATATTTATAATAACGTATCTATATATAATTAATATATATGTTATTACTTTATAATGAGACAATTAAAGAAGAAGATGTAGAAGATGAAAGAAACTTGAGAGAATCGGAAGAAGAGATTACCTCTTCTTCGACGCACCTCCTTTATGCTTCCTCTTAAGGAAGTAAAGTTGGTCTTTTGAGAAGACCAGAACCTCCAGAATGCTTTTAGGGAAGTGTATAAGATAAATGGTCAGGGTTTGTCCATGCTTCAAGGTTCAAAATGGTGTGAAGAGAAGAGGGAATGGGTTCCCTTTTTATAAGGGAGGAGAGGGGCACCTTTGGAAAAACTTAAAATATTATTTTATAATAAAGTCATATTCAGTTTATAATAGCTTGAAATTGATTTATTTAGAAGCTAAGGTGGGTATGGTTCGAAATCCTCTCAACCAATAGAATTATATAGGTTTGGGTCATTATATTAACCTTATCTTTTAGTTTTAACTCTTAGTTAATTAGATTGACATTTACCATGTCACTTTGTATTTTTATATTATATAGTTAATAAACTTTCCATATACATCCAAGAGACCCCACAGTGGTCCATTAATGATACACCTATCATGATATAAGTATCATGGCCGAACCATATATTTTTCGGAATATAATAACAATTAATAATATAATATTTGTTTTATAAACGATTTAATGTCAATTTTGACACTATTTGGTAATGGATTTTTGTGAAAATAATAACAGCATGATTAGTTCAAAAAAAGTTTATTAATTCAATAATAACATGTCATATTATCCTATAAAATTATTGTAATTCATAAAAAGTCTCAAATTACAAATATTTGGGTATTTATAACATCAATTATTTTAATATTTCATTATTTATGTAATTACTGCATCACCATTATGTCATAAATAAATCAAATAATTTAATGTCTAAAAATTATAAATAAATAAACCATTAGTTAGGAAATATTTTTAGTTTTCTAATGAATATTTATAGTTGAATTTATCATATGTATAAACTTATATTAAAAATGATTTTGTTATTAAACATTGATTTTAACTATTTTAACCCTTCTTTAAATAAATTAATAATAAATGTCCTAATCTAATCCAAGTGGACCTAAATGGTCCTATTTTATTCCTAATGTTGGTTTTGGTCGAATTACACTTATCCAATAGAATTTGGACATGTGTTAGGGTAATAATAATATCATTTTTACCCTTAATTGCCCTATTTACTTTTAACCGTTGTAAATAAAAGTAAAAAGTTACTATTCACCAAAAATTATTTCCATCTCATTAAACCACATTTTAGTCCTTGATATTAACCATGTCTCTAGTATTTTCGAAATTCTACTCACAAAAGCGGTAAAATTAAGTTTTATGTGAATTTCCAAATTCTCCTAGGAGGTGGGTAAAAGACGGTGAAAAGTTCAATAAAATTTTTATATATCTAAAATTCTTATAAAATGACTCCGATGAATTTCATTGAACATATATAAGTATTATGTATCAATTTTGACCTAAAATAAATATAAATAAAATAAATAATTATTTAAATAAAAAGATATTTTTTAAATAGTAACCTAGTGTTTTCACTATTCATCAAAAAATTGAAAGTTTTCAGAAAAATTCCAAAAATTCACCCTAGGCTAATTTCGATATTCTAAATCCAAAAATGATGTCAATTTTGAAAGATAAAATTTATAAAAAACCAAAAATTCAGTATTACTATTCATAACGGCTAGTTTATATAATATTTTAATAGCATATCTTTGTTTTGTGAAACTCGGTATTGCGTACAACACACGCTATCGTAGAAGGTCGTGATTGCGTGTAATGTAAGCCAAGTCAGGGTTTTAGGTTGTGAAATAATCCTTTGGTGTTTTTTATAACAGAATCCAACCATATTTCATTTATACATTGAATATATATATATATATATACACTCAATGTTTCGTAGAATGACTATTATCAAACGAACTTGAAATTGTGTGTAACACAATGAAAGAATAGTGTTGCGTATACTGCAAGCTAATATGGTGTTGTGTATAGCGCAAGATAATCTTGGTGTAGAGTAAAACACAAGACATCAATTAAAAAGAATAATCCTCATAAAATCTCGGTTTGTTACAATCACCTTACCATTTAATATGTCATGCCTTAGCATGAACAAGGGTGTAACTTAGATCCATATCACTGGAATCATCACCCATTAAACATCACTTCTGATCCCAAAAAAAAAATTTGAGATTACCTGAGATTCATTAAACTAGATTCCAAGGTACTAACCCAAGGAAAATACATATTCCATGTTTACAAGAAAGATGTAGGTACAAGGCCTAGACTTCCACATCAAATCATTTATTGTTCCCAGAGAGGCATCCTCCTAGAATTCAATTCAGAGGAAAATGATTGGGGTCCAAGAGTCTATCCAAGGCATTCCTACATTGGAACATAGGTATCAGTTAGTAATAACCATGCCTCAGTAAATACCATGTACCCAACATGTCAATCATATTAAGCCTATTTATTGAATCATAAGGTCATTTGAGACTTTTATCTTGGTGTATAACTGATGATATCTTAACTTATCAAAGACAATATCAAGATAGGTAGAATTGTCATCTCTAAAGAATAATTCACTAAGAGGTTTTAAATGGTCTCTAAAAAGGATCAAAGACACTCCTCATACATCAATACAAAGTCCTCAGTATGGTTCTAAACCAACCGCAAACCATCCTCAAAAAGGAAGAGTAGTCGAGCCATCATTGGGTGACTTAATTTATAGAAGGCTCATCTTCAAGTTCTGATGCATCATCATTAACCAATCACAAATCCTTTACAAACCAAGGCATCCTATGATCGTTCAAAATTTACTACTAGATTCCATCCATGACCAATGGTTTTTCTCAAGGGTTGCATACACATACAACAACATCAACACCATTATTATGAGTAAGTACCAACAAGATTTTAAACATCCTAGCATCAAGGAAATTCAAGGACTTTCAATTTTCCATGATCCTCCTTGGTTGTGTTCCTTCTACTAGGAAGGACCCATATTCACTAGAACTGATGTGATTCTCCCCACCTTAGGAGTGTCTAACTCAATGAAATAATAGATACACTAGTATATCATAATATTTTTAGTTCAGATTCACTTTAAAAACAAGAGTAAAACTTCTTCAAGTCACCCTCACAAATGTCATAGAATTTGGAATAAAAACAAAAACCAATATGGCCAACATATCAAAACTCCTTATCCTCTTGGAACATCTTCATGAGAATTATGATGAATTTTATTCTTTAAAATCAATGTTCACTCTACTGTGGAGATGACCCATATATGTACTCAATAGCTCAAGGATAAAATATTTCACTAAACTCAAATTTTTTATTAAACAACTTAATAACTCGATAGGTACCACGTACATACATGCACACTACCCCAAGGTTTTAAAAGAAAGATGAAAAATCCTTCATATTATCCATAGTTTGTGTTCTTTATGAATCTAAGTATCTGGTGGTCTGTAAAAAATATTTAATGTAGATTTGTATTGGCCCATAAGACCACTAACTTTGATGATGATGTAAAATTCAACCATAGCCAAGGACTAAAAGAGGGTCATATGACCTTCTAAGTTACTGACTATTCCCTATGAATGGCTAACAAGCTAAAACCAAGCATTAACCAAAGTTCACACCCATAAAAAGGTTCAAGTATACCATGACCCCCATCCAAATAAGGGTTTTATTTAGAAGCTAAGTGCCCTACTAAGGACAACGACACTCAAATGGAACCATATGATAGAAAACTCTTAGAATTTAGTGAGACATTGAATATATAATGGTGACACCTACCTCGGGATAGCCCTTTACAAAATAATAATCATTGACACTATCACTAGGTCATACAAAAAATATTTTACTAGGCTCTACAACTAACA
Organism: Viscum album; assembly: GCA_963277665.1. NCBI lineage: Eukaryota > Viridiplantae > Streptophyta > Magnoliopsida > Santalales > Viscaceae > Viscum > Viscum album. The sequence continues at coordinate 478,685,713 of OY728140.1, forward strand.
TTTAAGCACTTTATAAAAGGAAAAAATTCCTCCAAAAATTGGTTACGCTTCCGTTCCAAGATAACTCTATGTGATATTTAACCTATCCTTACAAGAGGGTTTTAAAATAAGGAAACCACCTAAGGTTCCATTTTAATTCATTACATTGGATCACACTAAACCTTTAAACATTTAAAATATTTAACTCATAACATCATGTACCAATTATAAGAAAAAATAAGTTGGTATCTGATTTATCTAATGACTGGTGTTAAACAGGTAAGTCTTATCAAACTTAATTTTATAAACATTAAACATTTTTTGAAATCCCATAATAACTAGGAAATTTATCATACATATTCCTTTTAATATATAAGGAAACCTATGATGGTCTTGTTAAGATAACCTGGGTTCATCAGAATGTAACTCAATAACAGTTTCTTAATTTTTAATATTTCAAACTCCCATAAGAGGTTTTATTTTAAGGAATACTCCCCAACTAACCTTCTTGGGTCTAGTTGTGTATTTTAGAATTTAATAATATAGATCACCATGCTTTTGTGACAGAGTCTCAATACTTTATAGAGGAGACCATCAACAGTTTAGTTTTTTATAACTACCCTTAATGTGTAGTACCCCTAGTTTGAGGTTTATAACCCCTTTGTATGTCTTTTTATGTTTGTAAAGGGGTTGGGTAACGTTTGAGAGAGTTTGGAAAGGTTTTCGAATGGTTTTGAGGAATTTCTAGGGGTGCACGATTTGAGTATGGTTAATGGAAACCATGCAGAACCTCCAGGTAATTGTACATAGTTATATAGAGGCAAAGGGGTGAGTGCACCGTTATGGCGCATGATTTTCAAAAAATGTGGCCATCCTAGGTAAATTGTGATTCTTTAAAAGTGGAATTTTACATGGTTGTCGCATAGTTTTTCTACTCATGAAATAAAACCATTTGGGGTTCCTCATGAGTCAGTAGCGAGAACACAGTTAGCACATGGTTTGTCTAACCATGTGAACTAATTGTGCACAACTTTAAAAGGGTGTTTTAAAAAATGAGGGGGATTTAGATTTACCCAAAACACCCCATTTCTCCTCCCATACTAACCCAAAATGGGATTTATTATTTTAAAGGGTTATTAGGCCTCTCTCACTCGTTTTTTTGAAGCAATTTGAAGGGTTTCCTTGGTGGTTTGAAGGTGGTTATTCCTTGGTAAGTCTCTCTCCTTGGTTGTTTTGTGGTTTTCCTTAGATATAGTTCTCTATCTCTCAGTTTTTAAGATATACATATTTATCATGTAGATCTAGGTTTTTTGTTGCATAAAATGATGAGATTTGGGTTTTTTTATGTTAGGAAAATAGATATAAGGTTGTTTTTGGTCGAGAGTTCACCCAGATTTGTGGCGCAGTTGTGTGTTCGTTGATTTTTCCGAAACCCTAAGGTAGGTGGCTTCAATATCATTTCCCATTTGATATAAATAGAAGTATTTAATTTCAAATTAATTGTTTTTCTTGAAATTTGTTGTGATTATTGTGTGAGAATATTTTTTGGAACCAATTTTGTCATGCTTTGTGGATTTTATGAAAAATGGGGTTTGTTGTGTGATGTTCTTTGTGTGTGATTTTAAAATGGTGATTTTAAAATAGGTGTTTTGGTTGTTTTATAGAAAATATAGTATGTAAATGGGTTTCAATAAAATTGGTATTTTATTTAAATGATGTTGTTAATGGATGTGGAACAATGGGGTTTTCGATAAATGTCATTTTATTGAATGGTTTCGTCTTAAAGGGTTAGTTGGTTGGAAATTTTTTTCTTGGAATGTTTGTTGAGAAATGTTGGATTACATGATGTGGTAATTATTGGATGGAATTTTTTTATGGTTTGGAAATTATAAATTGGCATGTTGTTGTGAATTTATTGATGTTGTTGTAATGGGGGTTGGCTTATGGAGTTAATCATGATTGGGAAGGGATGGATGGTGGGTGTGAAGGACCACCATCAATGGTAATTGGGTGTGGAGTACCACTATAAAAGTAGATGGGTTTTTATTTTGATTTCCACAATCAATGGTAACACCAAACTCGGGTGTGTGAGAAACATGGGTATATGGTTGGGACATGTGTACGACCACACTATTTGAAATGGTTTATGACATTGTGAAAGGGTTTTTCAGTTAATGACATGTTTGGTTGTGTTGGTTGGTTTTTTTCCTTGGTATTTTTCTGATTTGGGTAAAATGGTTTGGTAAGGGCGGGGTTGGATTGCTGAAAATTGTTGCAATGATTATTGATTTTATGTTAATTATTTTATATAAATCTTCTAATGAATTTATCCTAGTGGCGTGTGTAGGGAAGTCATTTGGGGAAAACCTACTGAATATTATTAATCACCCCCTTCTTTGGAACTTTGGTGATTCTGTAGATGTTGTATTCCGAGAAATGGAAAAAGGTAAAGCATCTAATTTCCTTAATGGTTCATCATGATGCTTGGGAAGTCTTGTGATGCATGGGGCATGAAGCTTGGGGTGGAGTTGTTGAGTTTCATCACAACTTCATTGGGTTTTTGTTGTTCAGTCTTCCACTGGGTACAGTAATTATAAATTTTTTTCATTTGGTTGTATTGGCCTTTTAGTATTTTTTTAATTGTAAAACATTCTGACATGCATCATGTAGTGGTGGTTGGGTATGTATTGTTTGGTTGGTTGATTTTATTCTAAGGGTAAATCATTCCACAATTTTTCTTGAGGATCTTGGAATTTATTTCCAACCTTTGGCACCTTGGGAACATCTCCTAAGGCCAAAAAGTGCCTCTGTCTTAAATCATGTCAATGAGGAGGGGTGGGATGTTACAAGTGGTATCAGTTTGTATGGTCTTTAACTTTCAAGTGAAAGTTTTTTTTAGGTTATTTAGCAGTTATTGTGGGTCTTGGAGTTGGTACTTGTTCTTTGTTTAATCCTTGAGTTGGGATGGTATCAAGGACTAGTATTGTCAGAACTTGAATCGTATAGAATAAAAGGATTTATTTAACCCTTTTGTGTTGAACTTCAAGTTACAAACAGGTTGGGTATATAAGTGTTTTGGAAACACTTATAGGAGTGTAATATCATTGTCATGGGTGTAACCAATGAGATTAGAATGACATGCATGGTAGAAATGACTTCCAACTATGATTGAATATTTCATTATGAATAATGATTTATATAGAGATATGAATGTATTGAGTTTCTGGAAAATCTATAAATTGTTTTCAAAAGTGTAGTTTTGAAAAGTGAATGACTATGGTATTTTGAAAATGGGTCGATTTTCAAAAAAAGGTGGATTTGTAAAATGTGGGGTGAACATGGTAAAATGGTAATTTGGAAAGCATAGTTATGATTGTGTAATGTGATTGAATTTGAAATTGTAAGCCTTCATTTTTTAGAGAGTGAACTTTTTGGTTATTCTTCTATTGATAGAAACAAAACTGTAATTGGAGGATTCTATGGAAAATGTTGTTTCACCTGATCCCTAGGTGAACAAGCAGCTAGTTCATAGCATAGTACTATATTTACAAGCTATGGAAAGTGTAGATAGAAGCGATGATCTGAGGCATGTGGATCACTAATTTCAGTTTCAAAAGAAGAATCCACCCATTTTTCTGGGTGATTTGGAGCCTTAAAGGGTAGAAGCATGGTATAATAGGATGAATTGGATATTAAATTTCCTAGGAACACCAACAGAGTTGAAAGTAAAGTTAGAGATGTAGATGTTGGAAGATTAGTGGTGGGGCTTGGTAGTCCAGGCTGGAACTGACCAAGGTATGACATTGGAGGGTTAAAGAATTGTTTAAAAAACAATTCTACCCTCATACATTAAAAATTAAGAGCATAATGGATTTCTTCATCTTGAAGTAAGAGAACATGTTGTTGACAGAATATGTTGATAAGTTTATTAACATTGTGTGGTTTTCACCTAAGGTGGTGGCTACTGTATCTGTGAATGTGTGGATCATTGAATTGGGTTTGAGGTAAGAAACTTTTTTCAAAATTGTGGTCCTATATATAAGTGATTATAAGAAAATTGTGAATAGACAATCAGTGGTTGAGAGGGATATCATGGGGGATATATGAGAAAGAAACATGTTGGTACCCAAGGGAAATAGTGGGAACTCTAACACAGGGATCAAGTGGAATATGAACACTTATTTATATGGTGGGAATATGGTTATGGTAGGATCTGTGAATCTTCCTCTGAATCTTCATAGTAAGCAAGGATATATTTAGGGTGGTTATATAGTCCAAAAGAATCCGGATTGTATTGAAAAACGTCAAGCATGTCGTAACTACAAGAATATGGGTCATCTTTAGCATTATTGTCCTAATGCTCTAAGGTTAAGTATTCATGAAACTCCTCAGCAGTCACAAGCATCATATTCCTCTATGGGATGGGGGCAGCAGCGTACTCCTTGCCAATAGATTTGGGTTAGTCATGGTGATTTTTGGAATACCAAGACTCCTCAGTAGGGTAAGTTTCAATAGGGTAATAAAGAGTAGAGTTTGGAAATCAAGAAGCTGCTTGGTGGTGATTAGGTTGTGGTGGATGATCATTCAGGACCATCCACAGTGTGAGGTACGATTATTTTGATTTATACCTTTATTCAATTGTTGTTTGATATGGTTTTGTCCCATTCATTTATTTCTTCTCATGTGATTTATTTTGTATGTTTTAAGTGTGGAAATGATGACTTATGTTTTAAAACATAAAACCCCTCTGGGTCAAAGAGAGTGTCGAGACTTTCTGTGTAAAGTATGATGGATAGTTGTTGATGAGGTTGAGGTGATGTGGGATTTATTAATGCTTAAGATGTATGTGTATGATATAATCCTGGGTATGGGTTGCTCAAAAAAATTTAAATCCCACGTCAATTGTTATGAATGAATGGTTAGCCTCGCGATGAGTGATGGTGTCGATTATCTCTTTAGTGGGGAGAAAAATGTGAAAGTGGGTGAAATAGTATTGTTTTCACCACTAGTTGGGACAATATCATATTAGTTGGTGAATTTTTATTTGTAATCAATGGAAGAGGTTGGGATAAGTAGTTTTCCACCAGTGGTTGATCAGTTTATGGATGTATTTATTCAATAATTCGCAGGGTTTCCATCTATAAGAGAAGTGTATTTTTCTATTGATCTCCTATTAGTGATCGGTCCTATCTCACTTCCATCTTACTAAATGGAACATGTTGAATTAATGGAATTGAAATTCAACTTGGAGGAGATAGAACAAAAGGGTTCATCCAGACTAGCATGTCTCCATTGGAAATACCGTTTTTTTGTTAAAAAGGAAGATGGAACTCTTCGGTTGTGTGTTGATTATCGTAAGATTAACTGATATCTCTATTTTTTATACATATTTTGATTTGTATCTATATATGAATTGATTTCATATTAATTGTTTTTATTTAATTTATGTTCCGGATATTAATGTTTTTCAAATTCTTATTCGAAATTGACTTCTATAGAAAAATAAGAAAAACATGGAAAATGTGGAACAAAGAGACACTTCGCACTGCTTCTCTTTTCTCGGGGTGCGACACCAGATTTTGAAGAAGCAGGAAACTAGAAATTCTGGAGAAGAACTGGTACACATCGTGTACTAATAGTACACAACGTGTAGTTTATGACATGTTGCAGACCACATAGAATAAATCATGATGACAGAACACACTGTGAACTTCAAGTACACATCATGTACCTAAGCTACATGACATGACCAAAGTCATAATAAGTGTACAAAGTTTCTACGGATTCAATGTGGTAGAGGATAAATCGGATCTGAAGTACATGATGTGTAGCTCAAGTACATATCGTGGTGAAGGCGATACGTTGAAAAAAAAATGTGATGTGGGCCGTAGGTTTTGGAAAAACACCTATAAATACCACCCTTGTACTCTCTTCCAAGATATTTTGGAACTCTCTGGACCTAAGGAAGAAATCACAACCACCAAGATCTTATATAGGATTCCACCTCAGATAGGTTTTGTTTATATTTTTCTTTACTTTATTTTATGTAATCATTCAATTATTTATATTTTAATTCAAATAATTTTGTTTTCTTTATTCTTGTCTCTTTCATTCATTCTTAATCTCTCTCTTTGGTATTTGGGATTAATCTTCCTTGGTGATCACCCAAGGATGGTTGGATAAACCCAGAGGCGAGAGTGAAATCAGTCAAAGGGGGTTTGTACCATCATAGTTCAATTTATCTTTACTTGTAATTACAAGATTATGCAATAGTATCATGTTGTGCCTACATGTCTATTTTTATTCTTCATTGATTCATTGACCAAATGACTTCAATAATGAATGAACCCCAAAATGGTTGAGATAATTTATTCATGAAGATTTTATTTAATTACTCTTTTTTGAATAGAAATATGGAAAGAAATGCACTTTATTTATATTGATTCATCTGACAATGATGAATTGGTGTTATAGGGTAGTTTGATAGGGAATGAACATTTCTTCAATAAATGAAACTGTTTGGTTGTGAATCTATTTAATATGATTATTTTTCAAGTAAGGATAAATTAATTTAGTAAAAACACCCTTGGAAACTGAATCCCATGTCTTCTGTTTCTCTTTTTAAATTCATTTATTTTAATTACACAATTAGATTAATAAAATCAAACTAAAATTGGATCGACCCAACCATTAGTTAAGAGTTATTATCACTGTGTTCCCCGCTCTCTATGGGTACAACCCCATACTTCTTTTACACTAATCTTTTGTAGATTGTATGGTTTAGGAAATTATAAATTTCTAATTTGACCCATGCCCAGAGGAACTAACAATTCCTTTCGGGTGCATCATTAACCAAGTTATGAAAAAGAATCGATTTCCACTTACTCGCATTAATGCCAGTTTGATCAGTTGAGTGGATCTCATTAGTTCTCCAAAATTGACTTGTGATCAGGATATAATTAGTTATGGGAGTGAAGGAGGATATTTCCAAAAAATCCTTTAGAGGTATATTTGGCCATTATGAATATGTGGCTATTCCCTTTGATCTTACGAATGCATTAGCAATGTTCTGGGCATTGATGAATCACATATTTTAGTGATATCAACATTATTTTCTTGTGGTATTCACGGATGATATACTAGTGTATTCAGCGATAAGCGTGGAGCATGAGAAACACTTGGTAGTTGTGTTGGAGATCTTGAGAGATCATCAATTTTATGACAAATTTTCAAAGTGTGCCTTTTGGATACAAGAGGTTCATTTCCTTGTCCATGTTATTTCTGAGAGAGGTGTTTCAGTGGATCTGGAGAAGATATAGGTCTTTAACTCTAGGAAACTTCCAAATAATGTCTTTGAGATATAAAGCTTCCTTGGTCTATCTGGGTATTATCGATATTTTTTCATGACATATCATGAATAGATTTTCCTATGATAGCTTCTAAAAGAAAGAATGTTCCATTTCAATGGAATGAGTTGTGACAGAAATATTTTGAATAACTTAAGGGTTTTCTTACATCAGCACCAATAATGGTTTTTCTAGAACTAGGGAAAGGGTATGTGGTGTATTGTGATGCATAAAGATCAATATATGGGTGTGTTATCAAGAAATGGGATCATGTTGTTGTGTAGGGATCATGGTAGTTGAGGTTTCATGAGAATAACTACCCAACACATGATTTGGAGTTAGCCGTTATGTTTCATGATTTGGAAATGTGGCGTCATTATCTCTTTAGTGATAAATTAATGGTGTATACCAATCATAATAGATTTAAGAATATTTTCTCACAGATATATTTGAATTTGAGGAAAAGGAGATGTATGGAGTATCTCTAAATGTTTTAATTTGACATGATATACGCACCGAGTAAAAGAAATTTGGTGGCATATGAATTAAGTAGGAAGTCATATGCTCAAGTGGTGAAATGGGAATTGAATAAGTAACAATATATGTCATTTATAGCTGAAAATAGGTTCAAATGTGAAGACTGTGGTGACATAGACATTTTATTTCTAATATCATTGGCTCCGGACTTGGTAGGTTTGGTTAAATAGGAGCAGATATCTGATTCGGAGTGTGTAGCTATGATGTCAAAACTCAATAGTGGGGAAACCATTGAGGGATAAAAATTTGACATAAATTACATTTTGTAATTTTAGAATAATATGGTTCTAGAAATGGATCCTCAAGATAAATTTCTTGGTGATTATCATCATTACATATGGGTTGTCCATCCTGAAATTCATAAAATGTATAAAGCATTAAAGGTGATGATCTAGTGGGTGGGTACGAAAAGAAAGGTGGATGAGTTTTTTTCGAGATTCTTTACTTGTCAACAAGTCAAGTTAGAGAATCTATGACCATCAGGTATGTTGTATTATTTACATATCTTAGTGTGTAAATGGGAGCATATAGTGATGTATTTTCTTACAGATCCCCCAGGAATGGTTAGGAAGCACGATGCCATATGGGTGATAGTGGATCGACTCACAATGTTGTCCCATTTCATACCTATTTTTGAATCTCATATGGTGGATTACCTTTCCAAAATCTATATCCATGAGGTGGTAAAGAGGCATGGTGTACTTGCTTCGATTGAATTAGATATAGATTTGATGTTCACATCTTGATTTTTGAAATCCTTGCAACAAGCCCTTGGTACAAAGCTGACGATGATCATGGTGTATCATCCTCAGATGAATGGGAACTCTGAGAGGATGATACAAAGGGTAGAATATATGTTGTGGTATTTTGTGATCGATTTTGGTAGATCGTGGGAGGAGCACTTATCATTGGTAAAATTCTCCTATAATAACAGTTATCATGCCTCTATACATATGGCTCTATTTTAGTTATTGTATTGGCATCAGCTTCATTCTCCACTATGTTGGGTGAAAATAGGTGAGAATTTTTTAGTGGGGTTGATCCTTGTTCAAGAAACAATGTAGAATATTAATTTTAACAGGAAAATAATGGATATAGCACAAATTCGTCAGAAATTTTATGTGGACCATCATCGATGACCATTTTTCATTTGAGGTGGGTAATCATGTGTTCTTAAGAATCTCTTTGAGGTTGGCACACTATTAGTTTGGGAAGTAGGAATTGTTATCTCTAAGGTATATTTGGACTTTTGAGATACTTGAGTAGGTTAGAGAGTTGGCATATCTGTAGGCCTTTCCACCATAGTTCAATGCACTACACAATTTTTTTCATGTGTCTCAGTTGAAAAACTATTAGTCTGATCATGACTATGTGATTTGTTGGGATCATGTTGAGGTAGAGAAGGATTCTTCCTTGGTGCATGTGCCAGTGTAGATTATGGATAGGCAAGATAACGTCTTTTATGGTAAAATAATTGTTCTAGTCCGGGTTTTGTGAAATCATGGTCAAATTCAGAAGGATACATGGGAGTGGGAGAAATAGATGGTCGAGCAATGGCCTAAACTCTTTCATAAAAGCAATAGTTCTCTACATTATAAGGACTGAATGTCCAATGGTGGGGAGAATTTAGTGCCCCCAGTTTGAGGTATGTAACCCTTGTTTATGTATTTTTATGTATGTAAAGGGGTTGGGTAACGTTTGGGAGTGTTTAGAATGGTTTTGGGAAGGTTGGGAGGCATTTCTAAGGGTTAATGATTTGAGCACGGTTTGTGGAAACCGTGAAGAACCTCCAGGTAACTGCGCATAGTGAGATAGAGATAAAGGGGTGGTCACATGGTTAAAGAGCACGATTTCAAAACTATGCTACCAGCCCAGGTAAACCATGCTTCTTAAGACAGTGGTCTTCTTCCTAGTTTTCATGGGGTTTTCTAGTCATTCTAGGAAAATGGGTGGGGTCCCTCTTGAGGAAGTATTAGGAACACAGTTAGCGCACGATTTTTATAATCATGTGAGCTAACCATGTGCGGCTTTAAAAATGGATTTTAAAAAATGAGGGGGATCAATATTTACCCTAAACACCCTATTTCTTATCCCATACGAACCCAATGTGGGATTTATTGTTCTCAACGGTTAGAGGGTCTCTCCCACTAATTTTGGAAGCTATTTTACGGGTTTTATTGGTGGTTTGAAGGTGGTTCTTCCTTGGTAAGTCTCTCTCCTTGGTTATTTTGGGGTTTTCCTTAGATATAGTTCTCCCTCTCTCTCATTTTTCTAGATAAACATACATTGCATGTAGATATAAGGGTTTTTTTGCCTAAAATGATGAGATTAGGGATTGTTGATATTTGGAAAAGAGACCTAAGGTATTTTTTGTGGGGTTTTCACCTAGATTTGTGTTGTAGTTGTGAGTTGGTTGATTTCTCCGGGACCCTAAGATAGGTGGCTTCACTCTCATTTACAATTTTTTAGTACCGGAAGGATTTAATTTATAATTAATTAATTTTCATGAAATTGGTAGTGATTATGATGTGAAAAGATTATTTAGAACCCATTTTTTGATTCTTTGTGAATTTTGGAAAAAATTGGGTTTATTGTGTGATGTGCTTTGTGTGTGATTTTAAAATAGTGATTTTTAAGTTGGTGGGTTAGTTGTTTTATGTAAAATGAGGTGTGAAAATGGTTTTCAATAAAATTAGGGTTTTATTGAAATGATGTTGGTCATGGATTTTTCACAATGGGGTTTTTAATAGATGTGATTTTATTGAATGGTTTTGTCTTCAATGGTTATTTGGTTGGAAATTTTCAGAATGCCATGATTGTTGAGAAATGTTGGTTTACCTGATGTGGTGATTGTTGGATAGAATGTTGTTATGTTTTGGAAATTGTAAATTGGAACGTTTTTGGGACTTGATTGATGTTGTTGGAATGGGGGTTGGCTTACAGAGTTAAGCATTGTTGGGAAAGAATGGATAGTGGTCATGAAGAACCACCATCAAAGGGAAGTGAGCATGATAGGTTTGGATGTGAAGTTACACCGTCAATGGTAACACCAAGATTAGGTGTGTGTGTGTGTGTGTGAAACTTGGGAATTTGATTAGGACATGGGTCCAGCCACTCTAGTTGGAATGGGTTATGACATTGTGAAAGGATTTTTAGGTCAATGATGTGTTTAGCTGCATTGGTTGTCATTTTTCCTTTATATTGTGTTGATTTGGATAAAATGGTTTGGTAAGGGTGTGGTTAGCTTGCTGAAAATTGTTTCATTGGTTATTAATTTTATATAAATTGTTTTATATAAATTTTCTAACAAATCAATCCTAGTGGCGTGTGTAGGGAATTAATTTTCAAAAAACCTACCGAGTATTATTATTCACAGCCTTATTTGGAACCTTGGTGCTTTTGCAGATGTTGTATTTCGGGACACGGGAAAAGATAAAGCATCTCATTTCCTTAGTGGGTCATTGTGATGATTGTGTGGTATTGTAATGATTAGGGCATAGAGTTTGGTGTGGAGCTATGGAGTTATGTCATATCTTCTTTGGGGTTTTATTATTTAGTCTTTTACTTGGTACTCTAATTATAGATTATTTTGGTTTTTTGGTATTAGCCCTTTTTTATTATTAAATTGTAAAATATTTTTACATTAATCATGTAGTGGTGGTTCGGTATATCTTGTTTGGTTGGTTTCTTTTATTCTAAGAGAAAATCAATCCCCAATTGTTCTTGAGGCCCCTAGAATTTATTGCTAGCCTTTGGTTCCATGGGAACATTGTTGTTTCCCTCAGATTTCGGGGATGACCTCCTTTTGATGGGAGGATCAAACGTTTCGATCGATTTCTAACCAGTTTTTTCGTAGAACCGGAAACATCCAATGATTCCACATCCATTCGCACAAACTTTCTAAAGGTAGGTGCTCATTAGTTTATGGACTGATGAGGTTTAGGAATTTGCATTGGTCGAGAGGATGTGAGGTCGGACTCATCACACCTTTTTTAGGGGAATTATTGTCTACTCAGGGACTCTCTTTATAGATTTAAGTTATGTTTGTGAATCCTTGTTACATTACCAAATATAAAATGAGTTTTCCTTTAGACCTGACAATCAATTATCGATATGTAGGAAATTTAGAGAATCTTTTATATGTATTCGAGGTTCTTCATCGATAGAGAATCATGTATATTATTAGATATTCTTGGTCAATGGTACCCTTCGACACATTTATATAGAAGTCTCTTGGTCATTATGATGACCACGCTGGTTTTAAATCCACTCAGTGGGGCAGTTGAAGTTTATTGTCATTCAGAAAGACATGGATTATTTTAGAGTGGGGATCGAACCCGCAGACGGGCTACCTACAAATCCTTTGTTTAGAAAAGGAATAAGAACCCACGTAGTTCGAGTAAGGGAGTATAATGTTTATGATTTATGGCTCAAAGAAGGATTCCATAATTACTTTTACACTCTAAGCTCACGTGAGTCATGCTCGATGTGAGAAACAAGAGGTATTGCTAAAAAATTAGACAATTGTGCCATGAAAGATTCAATCATAAGAAATAATGTGGGGATTATGTATGTATGACTGCCTAGATAAATGAAGGTTAGGATTTACTTTAGGGAAGAAATCCAGGAACAGGGTCCATAAAGGTATATGTGCTTCATAAAGATTTTGAATACTCTAATTTGGGGCTTACTCTTGAAAAGGAGGCCCTAATTAGGACAGGACTTATGATTGGGTTTTACTTCTGAAAAGGAATCCCAGATCAAAGGTAAATTAGTAATGGTTAAGAGAAATTAATACTAGGGATTAATCTTGAAAAGGAGGCCCAGGTTAAGAGATTTGAAAAATTAAGGGACTTGGGGCTTACTCCTAAGGAGGATTCCCATGTTTGAGACTAGGGCTTACTCCTGAAAAGAAAGCTCAGGTTAAGAGAATTATGGTTGGGGCTAACTCCTAAGGAGGATGCCCAGATTTTAGAATTATGACTGGGGCTTATTCCGAAAAAGGAGGCCCATGTTTGAGAATGGGGCTTACTCCTGAAAGGGAAGCCCAGGTTAAGAGAATTGTGGTTGGGGATTACTCCTAAGGAGGATGCCCAGATTTGAGAATTATGATTGGGGCTTATTCCTGGAAAGGAGGCCCATCATTGTGACTGGGGATTACTCCTAAAAAGGAAGCCCATGTTAAGATAATTATGGTTGGGGCTTACTCCTAAGGAGGATGCCCAGATTTGAGAATTATGACTGGGGATTATTCCTGAAAAGGCGGACCATGTTTGAGACTGGGGCTTACTCCTGAAAATGAAGCCATGGTTAAGAGAATTATGGTTGGGGCTTACTCCTAAGGAGGATGCCCAGATTTGAGAATTATGACTGGGGCTTATTCTTGAAAATGAGGCCCATGTTTGAGACTGGGGCTTACTCCTAAAAAGGAAGAACGGGTTAAGAGAATTATGGGTGGGGCTTACTCTTAAGGAGGATGCTCAGATTTTAGAATTATGACTAGGCCTTATTCCTGAAAAGGAGGCCCAGGTTAAGGAGATCTCTCATCTTAAAGGATGAGGTTGAATGAATGAAATCTCAATTTTTTAGTGACATAAAGATGTATAAATCACTATGTTTTGATAGATATTCCACAGAGTTCCTTTCAGATAAGTAATCCAAATCAAGAAATCATGACATAAATGGCATTGAAGAGTGTCTTGAAGATTGAATTTTGAATAAGAGAGGTGGAATGGCTTAAGAGGGGTGAAATGGGAAAAAATGGCACCCAAAAAGGCAGGGGCACGCATGTCCTGGTAGGCACGTAGGTACTGCGTGGGCACGCAAGTCCTGGTCACGCAGGTATGCATGTGCGACATATAGGGTACTTGCGCGACGGTTAACCCAAAGGGTAATACTTGAGTGACTCTTGATTAAAGCCTTTAGAATCCTCTTGAGGTTCTTCCAGAAGAGGGGTGCACAAGTTCTATTGAAGGAGCAAGGCGGAGCGCATGTGTGGCCTTTTCCCTTAAGGGTTGGCCACTCAGGCGCACAAGTGTCGATGAGTTTGAACACTTTGGCCTTCCTCCCCCTCTTTATATCTTCCGTTCTAGGTAAGAAATTACCTTAGAATTTCTTCGGAAGCTTTGAGAAGAGGCTACGGTGCCGGGAGCTCAAATATGAGTTTCTAGAATAAATCCTACCAGAATGGGGGGCCATAGGGTCTATTTATAAGCAGTAGAAGACCCTGGATGGTTATCACTTAGGTCGTGCAAGTCACTTGCGCGACCATCATGTGTCGTGCAAGTAGACTTGCGCGACAGTGATAGAACTTGTGCGGCACATGTGCTCTTGAACCCGTGTTCATGCCTTTGTTGATTTTTGATTTTTTCTTCAAAGGATGAATCAATTTGTGCTAAGTCATCTCCCTTTCCATTATTTTTGACAATGTGATGAAAAGGAGCGTCAAAAAATGTCCCCCCTCAGAGTTGGATCCAAAAGAAATGTGGATTTGACTCTGAGGAAAAGAAGAAAACCAATGGAAATGTGGCGCGCAAGTTTGGGCGCACAAATGAGCTTTGGGCGCGCAGAGTCCAGCACGCAGGGGACGGCCTTTAGTCACCCAGGTTATAGCATGCAGGGTTCTGGACGTGTCTATAAATAGAGGGCCTCACTTCCGTACAAAGAATCCGGATTTCCGGACATCAAACCTTTGAGCTCTGGCCGCGCAGTTCCCCTTTTCCACGCAGGTTGTTCTATTTTCCGGTGTTTCCTTGATGGCACGCTACTGTCAAAGTATCTTGACTTGCGCGGTGGTATTTGCGTGCCAACTACTTGCGCGGCACCTCCATACTTGCGCACCAAGTTTTAGACTTGCGTGCCTTAATGCCTTTTCAATTTTTTCGAATTCTTTCACAAATTTTATGAAAAATCAACTTACTTAAGAGTTAATTATTCATCCTTTGTGCAGATTCGATGGTTCCTAAGGGAATTGGAATGGCTGATTAACTGGCTAGAAAGCGGATTGATGACATGATGAACTTCATTGGCCATGATTACTATGATATCTGTAACAGCACTCTCCCATATTTGGCTAAGTACTTGAAGAAATATCATCTTAATTTCCCATAGAGAATCTATCTTCCTCTGTGTGGTCATGGTCATCTGCAAGTAATCAATGTTCCAGATACAAAGAACTTTATGCCTAAAATACAGCTGCACTTCTACTCCTCCATTTCGGTTATGTTTTGGATTAAGATAAACAACAATGGTGTGAACTTTCAAATTCTCCTTCCATGCCTTTTCCATGAAGATATGAAAATGGAAAACCCATGGGCTGAAATGTTTTCCACTACCGGTTGGTGGAGAGAAGACAAACATGGAATTAGAGCAATATCTGAAAAGAGTACTCTCTCCAAATGGATCTTTATTTCCAATGCTCCATTCTCAAATCCATGTATCCATCTTCCAAGTCTCTTGGACAGAAACAGAGTCACTGTTTGATCGGCAGAAAATTTTCTCAAACTACACTCAAGAACATTCTTTTACAATTGTTCCAAGAAGAGCCGGTATCACTGCATCTCTTATGGTATCCAATTTAATGAATGAATTCCATTTGGTTGTTGATGAATCACATGATGTTGTAAATCAAATGAAGAGTTATGTTGAAAGCCTCTAGTAATTCTGGAAAAAGAGAAGAGACTCCAGTCAGTGGATGTCCTTCTAACTCTTGTGCATCAATGAAAAACACTTTCACTTTCACTCATTTGTACCTACATTCTCTTTTATTAAATGCTTTAGATTTTACCTATGCCAATGGGACTAGTAAGCATAGTTTGATTTTTTCTAGGATTAATGTAAATAACCCTACAAACATCAAACCTTTTAATTGCTCAATGTTACCTAAATAATACAAAATGTATGTTTAGTAAGCTGGGAACTTTACTTTTATTCAGAGTTCCCTTGTCCTTTGTGGGCAGTTTAAAGTCATGCACGTTGGACATAAAAAGGGTAATGTTTAAGGTCAAAATATCTTTGACCGAAATGGATTAGAATTAACTCAATTCCTTGAAAATTCATCTGAAAACATATTACCATACTCAAGTATGAGGGAAAAAAATCTAAACTATAGCTTAAGAATATTTGAATATGAGGAATGATAAGAAAAAGAGATAAAAGGCATCAAAAGAAGTTGTTTCCAATAATGATGTTACTATTATTTAACAAACCTGTTAGGGGGTTGAATTATGCAGGGCCACCTAAGGGAATTGGCTGCATATTCAAATAAAATAGTATCTTTTGGCTAACAAGTTTGTTATGTAGACTGTTTATGCAAGGCCTCCTATGGGCACGTGCTGCATAGTCAGGAAAAAGAACTCTCAGAAATTTACTTTCCTAGTGCTAAAATCCATTGAATGTTTATGGAGATTCAAATATTCCAAAGTATAGAGTTTTCTGTATGGAAAGAGGTACTTGAATATGGAGAAGATATTTCTAAACAAAATTATCGAAGAACTGGATGAATATCACCCCTACGAAGGTCTGACCCAAACTTAGGGAAGGAGAATATAAACCATAGACTTGAATACTTTTAGATCATTAAAAAGGTTATGGGAAAAATATGTTAAGGATGGATATTTTTTCGGATCCCTACATACTGTCATTTAAGACAAATACTGAAAAAAGAGGCATTGTTCCCAAGAATGAAGTTACCACTATCTGACAAACCCGTTAGGGGGTTGAATTATACAGGTCCACCTAAGGGAATTGGCTGCATAGTCAAATAATAGTATCTTTTGGCTAACAAGTCCGTTATGTAGACTGTTTATGCAAGGCCTCCTATAGGCACGTGCTGCATAGTCAGACAAAAGAAATCTCAGAAGTTTGAAATTTTTGTGACTATAAGTCATGAAAAGGGTTAGGAGGATCTGAAAATATTTATGGTTGGGATTATGACACATAAAGATGGATATTGTTCAATGTATAC
This sequence comes from Viscum album, assembly GCA_963277665.1. NCBI lineage: Eukaryota > Viridiplantae > Streptophyta > Magnoliopsida > Santalales > Viscaceae > Viscum > Viscum album. The sequence goes on from OY728140.1 coordinate 478,702,540, forward strand.
AGAGATACACAGATCAATGCTAACCATAATCATGTTGTGGCTGGGTCCTAAATTGAAATGTTGGACTTCACTACATATCCCATAAGGATGAGAATCAAGCCATACGTAGTTCTTAAACTACAGTTTAACATTATGTGGGACAAAAGGATTAGAGATCTTAGTTTAGGGTCATAGAGCTTGGACCATTGTAAGAAATACACAGTGTGTGTTTTCATGGGGACTTTTCAGCCAAGGGACTGAAAGTGGAATTTGGGGTTAGGCCCAAAGACTTGGGGCTGGATTCGAGGGACACTCGAATGTTCCTACGTATCCCATAAGGATGGGAATCAAGCCCATGTAGTTCTATAAATACCCTTTGTACAAATTTTGTTCGTACATATGAAGGGTGAAAGGGGACATCAGTACAATGATGGTTTAACCCAAGATAAAAGGTTTGGGAGTTTCCATGTATGCATGTTGTCTTTGAAATGAAACATGATTGAAAAATCAATGTAAATAATGGTTCCCTCTCCGGTGAGGGTATCAAAGAATATTGTAGTTTATTGTCATACTGGACAAAAATGTTGTATAGTTTAACGTCGTATAACAAGGACAAAAGTGAACCAATGTAAAGATATTCATTCTTGGGGAGGTTTCACGAATCAACATCGTATGAGATGGAGGTGAATCGATGTGAAGAGATTGGTTTTGGGCTTGAACCTTGGGAGGTTGCCTACATACCCAGCCTAGAAGGCATAGATCAAAGTCCGTGTAGTTCAATTAAAGAATGAATTAATGATCAAGTTGTTCTTGGGGACAATGACCTAAAAAAATGTTGTTTTGACTTACACATGGTTAGCGGCCCAAAGAGAGTGTTATGGTTGAGGTTTTCTCTAAGCTCACATGTGTCATGCTCGATGTGAGAAACAAGAGGTAACAACAACCTTAACGATGCATAGTTTAATGTCATGTAGGACTTATAAAGGGACTATGCAGTTTAAAGTCTTGTAGTTAGGAATATTGGTGTTGCACAGCTTAGTGTCATGTATCATGGAAAAAGTACAGTTTAATGTCATGTAGGACGTATCAAGGACTTTCTGTACAGTTTAGCGTCATGTAGTTAGGACGATGGGGAAAATAGAGTTTAACGTCATGTTGGACGAAAGGGGGACTGTGCAGTTTAATGTCATGCAGTGAGGACAAAAGAGTACACCATTTAACGTCATGTTGGATGCATTGGGGATTTTTTCCACAGTTTAGCGTTATGTTGGATGAAAGTGCGAGCAGTTTAAGGTCATACAGGACCTTTGATGATTATGTAGTTTAACTTTTTTTTGGACGTAAGGTACTTTTACACAGTTTAGCATCATGTAGTTAGGACATCATAGTTTAATGTCTTTCTGGACGTAAGGGACTTGCAAATAGTTTAGGGTCATATGCATGGACCGTTGATGATGCAGTTTAAAGTCATACTGGACCATTGATGTATTTTAAGGTCATACTGGACCATTTAGGAAACTTTTTCACAGTTTAACATCATGTGGGAAGAAGTTGTAGTTTACGATCATACTGGACCATTGCTGTATAGTTTAACGTCATATAGCAAGGGCAAGAAAGGTACTTTGCAGTTTATACAAAATACTTCTTCAAAAATCTGGCATTGGTTGGAGTAGTGATGAGTTCTCCATCTATTGAGATTAATGAATAAGCTCCATTGGAGTAGACCCTATGTATTAAATAAGTTCCTTCCCATTTTGGCTCAAGTTTGGGAGGTTTCTTTCCAAGTATAATTAGAGTTCTGAGAGCTAATACCAATTGTCCCTGAGTGAATGAATGAAGACGAACTTTTTTGTTAAAAGATCGTGCTATTCGATTCTGATAGACTTCCAAGTGGTGAAAAGTGCACAATATTTTCTCATCTAACTGTTCCAATTCATTCAATCTCTTTTGAGATTGTTCATCTGTAGATGATTGATCACAAATGGCAACTTTGAGCGAGGGTAGTTGAACTTCAATGGGCAAGACGGCTTCCATTCCATATACCAATGAATATGGAGTTGACCGAGTTGCAGTGCGGGTGGTAGTCCGATAAGCCCATAAAGCATGAAAGAGTTTATCAGGCCATGAACTCTTATCTTTATCCACCATCTTTTTCATTATATTTGAAAGAGTCTTGTTAAAGTCATATATCTGGTCATTGGCTCTTGCATGATACCGAGATGAATGGTTGGATTTGATGTTGTATTCTTCATACAACTTCTTCACCTCGGATGAACATAAATTGGTGCCATTGTCCGTTAATATGGTATGAGGGGCACCAAATCTGGTAATGATGTCAGACTTGATGAAGCTAAAAATGCATTTAGAACTGACTTCCTTGAGAGGTATTGCCTCTGCCCATTTGGAAAAAAGAAGTCAGTAGCAGTAAGAATGTACTTAAACTGCTTGGCCGTAGCCGAAGGGTAAGGTCCCACCACATCCATTCCCCATGTGGAAAATGGACATGAGTATTTAGCTATATGAAGCATCTTTGGAGGTTGATGAATGAATTTGGCATGTAATTGAAATGAATGACACTTCTTTGTGAAATTGACACAATCTCATATCATTGAAGGCCAAAAGTATCCAAGCCTTCGAATCTGATCAGACAGTCTATGTCCAGACTGGTGGGCACCACAGACTCCTACATGCACTTCTTTCATGACATCCATTGTCTCTTCACCATCAATGCATCTGAAGAGAACTCCATCAAAACAACCTTTGTAGAGAATTTTTTCTAGGTGATCTTGGCTATCATAAAGAGTAAAATTAACCACACATCTCCAGATTTGTTCTTTCTCAGCTCTATCAGATGGAAGTGTTCCATTTTGACGGTATTCCCTGATAGGTGACATCCATCCTGTAGTATGACCATACGGTTCAGGAATGGGACAAATTTCATTAATTTCCTCTGTTCTGATTCTAACATAAGGTGAAATTGCACGACGGTGGGCAATACTGATGGTTGTCTAGTCCCGATTTGGATCTTCCAGAGCTGTGGCTATATTAGCCAATGCATCAGCTTGTGCATTTTGTGATCTTGGGACATAAGAAAATGTCAGTTCCAAAGGGAATTCTTCCATTAACTCTCTGACGTAATCAAACAAAGGGATTAGTTCTTCTTTTCTGATGGCATAATCCCCATTGACTTGTTTGATTACCAGGTCTGAATCACCTTTCACCTTTAAGTGATTCACTTGTGCTTGAAGTGCTAATTCCAAGCCTACGATGAGAGCTTCGTATTATGCTTCATTATTGGTACCACCTTACCACAATAAGAAGGAATAAGGTAACATTGCCTTTTCTGGAGAAATGAGCACAATTCCTAAGCCAACTTTGTTGAATTCAGGATTTTCCATTTTCATCCCTGTTGGACTTCTGGAAGCACCATCAAAATACATTTCCCATGCCTAAGGACTTTCTTGAATAGATAATTCTTCCTCATCAGGGAGTTCAATATCTGAAGATGTGTCTTCCACTGAAGGGTGTTTAGCTAGGAAATCCGCCAGATCTTGGCCCTTTATCGCTTTTTGAGACACATACTTAATGTCGAATTGTTGCAAAATAACTGCCCACCTTGCCAGACGTCCTGTAAGCATTGGACGAATATGGATAAATTTAAGCGGGTTATTGCGAGATACCAATTGGACCTTGTGATGTTGCAGGTAGTGTCTCAACTTCTGAACTGCAAAGATTAATTCCAGGAAGCACTTCTCAATACTTGAATATCGGGTTTCTTCTTCAATCATGGTTTGACTGAGATAGTAGAGACTGTTTTCATTCCCATCATCATTATTTTGAGCAAGAAAGGCACCCAATGATCGCTCTAGAGCTGTCACGTAGAGGATAATTGGTCTTCCTTCAACAGGTGGCATGAGTACCAATGGACTCAAGAGGTATTTCTTGAGAATATCGAATGATTCTTGACATTCTTCAGTCCACTAGTAAGTGACTCCCTTCTTCATCAATTTGGAAAAGGGTAAACTTTTGCCTACCAAATTGGAGATGAAACGCCGAATATAGGCTAAGTGTCCTTGAAGTCCTCTTAATTCTTTCAAATTTTTAGGAGGTGACATACCAAGGATTGACTTGGTCTTCTCAGGAACGACATCAATACCCGATGGCATACATCAAAGTTGAGAAATTTTCCTGAGGTTACCCCAAAAGCACATTTTAAGGGGTTCATCTTCAAATTATGTTGTCAAAGATTGCAGAATATGACTTCCAAATCATCCAAGTGATTAGAATGTTGTTTGTATTTAACTACAAAATCATTTACATAGTATTCAACAAAATTCCCTAAGAAGGGTTTGAAGATACAATGCATGACACTCTGATAAGTTCCACCTGCATTCTTTAAGCCAAAGGGCATTACCCGGTAGCAAAACACACCCTGAGGGGATCTGAAGGCTGTAGATTCCTCATCTTCTGGGGCCATTCGGATCTGATTATATCTGGAATATCCATCCATGAATGAAAGTGCTTCATAGCCAGTTGTTGCATCAATTATAAGTTCTGTAATCGGAACTGGGAAATCATCCTTAGGACAATGCCGATTAAGATCCCTGAAATCGATGCAAACTCTAATTTGTCCGTTATTTTTCTTTACAGAGACAATATTATCCAACCATTTGGGATATTTAACTTCTCTGATGAAGTTATCTTTGATAAGATTATCCACTTCAGCTTCAATTTTGGAAGCAAAAGTTGGGTGCGTTCTTCTCGCGGCTTTCTTAAATCCTCGATGTTCTTCTGGTAAACCCAAATGATGAGTAGCAACATCAGGATTGAGCCCGGGCATTTCCGTATAGTTCCAGGAAAATATATCTCTATTTTTCTTTAGAAAATAATTATACATATATTGCTCTTCAAGAGTCATGGCCGCACTGATTAAAGTGGGGTGTGGATCTTCTTCTGTACCCAGATTTATTTCTCTGAGTTCATCCACAGTGGTAAGGATAACCTCTTCAAATGCTGGAGGATCATCTCTGAGATCTTCCTCTTCTTCTTCATCATGTGTTATTTCTTCCTTTTCTACTTTCATAGTATATGATAAAGTAGAATTCTCATGATCTGAAGAGATGTCAAAATTTGCATATCTTGAAGAAGAAGCTTCCATTTCCGACCTGATTGATGATGAAGGGTCTTCTTTGGGTAATAAAGAGGATATGATGGATTGAGAATCGACATCATTGTTCACCTCTGATGTTGCTATAACTTCTTCTGGCCAAATTGAAGAAGTATATACCTGTTGGATTTCAACAGATGAAATGAAGACGTCACCATTTGTGCTTTCATCACTGCTTGGTAGATTACCAATTTCTCTCATGTTGTCTGGCTCGATTGCCGTAATTGACATTATGGATCATTCCATAAGAGTATTTTTATTTGGGTCTATCTTGTCAATTTGACTGATAAGAAACACATAATCTTGACTCACATGTGTAAATGGATTTACTGGAATTTTTTCCAAACCATAAGGAGCATTAACTTTGGTAATCTCCTTTGTTATGGATTTCTTCCTTTGCTTCATGTGATAAAATTCTGCCTCAATGTATTGAGACTCACATGTCTTGAACGGGGCCTTATCACCATAAAATTTCCCAAATTGACCATCGAAACAATATTTGAGGCATTGATGGTATGATGAAGGGATAGTCGCATGTTGATGTAGCCAGGGTCTTCCAAGCAAGATGTTGAAGGCTGAGTCTTGATCAACAAGCATGAAATCTGAATTGGATACAAGATCTCCAAACTAAGTTCTGAGTGTAACTTCACCCAGTGGTTCTTGTTCATTTTTATCAGATCCGTGTAAAATCATGGTAAAAGGAGATAAATCAGATTCTGTGAGGCCCAATCGACGAAGTGTACGAATGGGCATGAGGTTGACTCCTGAACCATTGTCAATGAAAGCTCTTCGAACATCTACTCTATTGACCTTTCTAGACAAGTAAAATGGTCTAATATGTCTATGCACAACATCATCTTCATCTCCATCAGTAAAAGATATTATTTCATGGCATTTTGTAGGATTATTCTCTATGTGATAGACTTTAGCTGCAGTAATTTCAGTTTCAAACTCCTGAGGACTTGACAAAGCCTCGATGAGTGCTTCCCGAAGATCTTTTGACTGATTCAGAGCATCCAGAATTGATGACATGGCTGGTACTTGGGCCAAGTGTTTCAATATATCATACTTTTGATCCAGAGGTCTGCGTTTCCCAATAGTAATATGTAGTTTAGCAGGTACCTTGTAAGTATATGCTTTGGAAGTTGATGCATCTTGTATTGGGATAGGATTTGGCAATATTCCTGGTTTTGGAAGATTAGACCGATTAGATCCACTTAATTTATGAGAGGAAGAAGGTGGAACCTTCAACCGGTCTTCCAAAATAACTGTGCCAGGACTGAATTTACTATTGCTAGAAGAACTTTCTTGTTCTTGCTGAGCTCACTGATGGGCTCTACCACGATTTTCTGCTACGTATACAGTTCTAACAGGGGTTGAATTGGAATAGTGGCTTCTAAAAGATCAATGTCTTCCCCTATATCCTGAGCCCCTAGAACTTCCTCTGATTCCTCTGTTTGATACTGGGAATTCAGGCTCATTGAAATTGAAACTGTGACTGGCATATGGACTTGTTAATTGAATCGTATTAACAAAACCAAAGATTAACTCTTCGTCTGATGAAGACACTGCCTGATTAGCCTGTTTAGATTGTGCTGTTTGGTGGGGCGGTGCCCGTGGATTTGAAGTAGATGGCATGAAGTCCGCCAAATTCAAATACAACATAGGTTTTGACACATAATCATCTTCTTCTGATTCTTTTTCCATCTTTGAATCATATCGTTTCTTTGAGGACTTTCCCTCTGACGAAGAGGGTTTTGCCGCAACATTCATGGAAGAAGACACAATTGGTTTCTTTAATTGTGTTCGCAAAATAGCATGAGTTCGATTGATTGTCTTTCTGACCATCCAATCATCTTACTTTTGTTCATTTTTGCTTTTGACTTCTTTCCATTCACCTTCCTCCTCTGGAACTGTAGCAGTGACACATGATACCTGGGCTGATGAGCCTATCAATGTGACTTGTCCCAAGTCGACCATATTTTGAAGGAGGTCTTTGAAGACAAAAGACTCCTGGATGGGATGCCCCTACATTTGATGAAAAGGGAAATAATTGGGATGTTATTCATCTCCTTTCTTGTTTGGCCTCTTGGGAAATGGAAATTGAACCAAATTGTTTTGTAGAGCCGAAATGAAATAACCAGGAACTTGTTCATTTCAGAAAGAGTATGTTTTCCTCTTTAGATCCTCAAATTGTTTTCGTCTTTGATCTATTTGATCGTATGGACGAAAATGCCTTTGTTGTTGGCGCTCAGAAGGTGGAGCCCTTCGAGAAGATGAAGGTTTTGAGGTAGAAACAGGTACAGGTGCTTGTTTAAGCATAACTGTAGCAGTTTCTTCTTTACTCATTATCCTTCCTGGAGCTGATGGAATTACATGAGATTTAGCCTTAGCCTGTATAAGGGAATCTTCAATCTACTGAGAGATTGAAGTAATGTCTCTAATGTAACGCCCTTACCCCAGTTACCTAGAGTCGGTGCATTATTACATAACATTTTCATGATCACAAGAAAGATCAAATCTCGAAAGACCGATTGATTTAGTATCCTTGGAAACACTAGATATATTTATAAAGTTTTTCATTACATCATAAAGAGAAAAACTACTACAACATAGTTCACACTATTATCCTCTTATAATATCCCTGTAGGTCATTCATAATTTACTTCTTCACATCCTGGGAAAACTAAAACATAGAAAAGGGGTGAGCTCAAATTCCCAGTAAGGATAACAATATAGCAGAAACTTTCATAAATAAGAATAAACATTTAAGGCAATGTATAACTTAAAACAAAATCATTTTAAACTTTAACTTCAACATAGTATGGCAAAGATAAAATGAAATAATTCCATTTACTTATTCACATGGATATTCTACTAATCGAATAATCACATGCAATATCAATAACCACTTTCATAACGATGGAATGCATAATGCCAGACTATCATAACCACATATCCAAGGCCTCGTTCCAAGACTACAAATAATATTTTGCCAAGGCCTTGTGCCAAGACACTAGTTTGTCTCATGAGACCTACCGATGCATCGAGGAGCTATAGCGGGATCCACCCGTCACATATTAAGTCGAATGCATTCCCATATGAAAAGGATTAAACATAACATAAACATTCATATTAAAACTAGCATATGAAGTTTCAATACTTTCACCATAAACAATGAATGGTATAAAAATATCACATCTACAGTCAAACATATCACAAAACCTTCAATACATTATAGAAGTTTTGTATCATAATAAATCAACTTCAAACAAGCGTAAAATCCATCAAAGGATGTTGACATAGATGAAATCAAAACTCTTTTTAGAGAAATATCTATTTCTATTTTGAAATCATTTAAGAGTCATATATTTATAAAATAAAACATTTTCTTTGAAAATATTCTTATAAGCTTATAAGGGAAGCTTCGACGATTTTATAACGGCGGAAAATAACCGCACCCGCCGTATAAGCTAAAAAACATTCTTACCTTAATTCTGTCGAAAAGGTTAAAAAGCACCTTGTTTGGAAAACGACGGAAATATTCCTTTATAAAACTCTTATAAAAAGTCAATCAAGGGTATAAATTACTTTAAACCATATTCTTTTCAATAGTAAAAATATTTTGAAATACATTTTTAAGAAACACGGATGTGGATGATAATGAGATCCCAGTAGATTATTACGTATAAACAACCTCGGATAATGGAGAGATTGCAAAATAAACCCTTAACTTGTACTTTTCCTTGATTGAGGGTAGGTTAACCTCCTGTATAATGGTTAAATAATTTTTATTAAATTATACAATAATCATATACATTCATATGATATCATATATGATCTTTAAACATTGCTTTGTTAAAAATATCTTAGAATTATCGTTGTTTTAAGTGTTAACTTACTCGTTTTATTTTATATGTTTTATTATGTAAGCCATGTTTGTCATGTATAGGTTGTATATTATTCATATCAAGAATGATATCAAGTCCTTAGATACTATTATTAATCATCAAATGAGAATTATACTTGAATGGATACGATGGAGAATGAATCCCATCGCGTTCGTGGAGATGGTAGTCCGTACGTACGCATGAGCGACAATATCATTCTTTTGATATTAAAATAATATATAATTGGATGGTATATAATATATAAAGAATCATTATCATGTTACATTTATTATTTACATGAATTACACATCATTATTATACCCATCCAAATAATAATTTATTGAATAACAATTACACCACAACGTGGACACGGTATGCCGTACGTACGCACATATGGTGACATGTTATTCAAAGGATGGATAGAATACTGAATATGGTTGTACCATATTTATAATAACATCACAGTATATATATGATACTGGAGTTATTATTTTAGAATGGTAATAACAAAGGAAGAAGAAGTGGAAGAACAAAGGAACTTGGAAAAGGGTGGTGAAATCATTACATCTTCTTCGGGTTCTTCCTTTTGATTTGATCAAAAGGGCTCCTTAGGTTGGATTTCTGATCAAACTAAGGCATCTAGGTTGTATTGAGGGAAGTTGGAAGAGTATTTGGGCAGATTTTGGCCGAACCAACAGGCTTTTAAGGTGTGAAGTAATGATAAGGGGGAGTGCCCTTTTATAAGAGGGGTGAGGGGCACCTTTGGAAAAGCTAGAAATATTAATTTATAATAAATTCATATTCAGTTTCTAATGGATCCAAAGTTTATTATTTAAAGTTTAAGGTGGATATGGGTCGAAAACCACTTAACCAATAGAATTTAGACAGGTTTGGGTTACTATATTAACCTTATCGTTAAGTATTAACTCTAAGTTAATTAGTTTCACTTTTACAATGTCTCTTTGTATTTTTATATTATATGGTTAATAAACATACCATATACATCCAAGAGACCCCCAAGTGGTCCATTAATGATACACCTATCATGATATAAGTCTCTTGGCCGAACAATAGATTTTTAGAAATTTAATATCAATTAATAATATAATATGTTTTTTAAAACTCTTTTATGTCAATTTTGACACTATTCAATAGTTGATTTTTGTGAAACTCATAAAATAATGATTACTTCTAAAAAAGTTAATTAAATAATTCCTAATATGTCATATTAACCTATAAAATTAGTGTAATTCAATAAAACTCTCATATTATATTTATTTGGGTATTTATAATATAAATTATTTTAATTTTTCACTATTATGGTAGTTACTGCATCATCATTGTGTCATAAATAAATTAAAATATTTAATGTTTAAAAATTATAAATAAAATATCATTATGTAGTAAATATTATTAGATTTCTAATGAATATTTAAAATAGAATTTATCTTATATATAACCCTATATTAAAAATGTTTTAGTAAATAAACTTTTATTTTAACTCTTTTAACTCTTCTTTGAACTAAATAATAATAAATGTCCTAATCTAATCCAAGTGGACCTAAATGATAATATTTTATTCCTAAGGTTGTTTTTGGTCGAGATACACTTGTCCAATAGAATTAGGACATATGTTAGGGTAATATTAATATCATTTTTACCCTTAATTACCCTATTTACTTTTAACCGTGGTATATAAAAGTAAATAGTTACTATTCAAAAAAATTTATTTTCATCTCATTGAACCACATTTTACTTCTTGATATTAACTGTGTCTCTCGGATTTTCGAAATTCCATTCACAGAAGCGGTAAAATTAAGTTTTATGAAAAAATTCAGTTTTTTAACTACCACTTAGTAGTTTCACTATTCATCAAAAATTGATGTTTTTCAGAACAATGCCAAAATTACACCCTAAGATATAATTGATACTCCGTATTCAAAAATGATTTCTATTTTAAAAAATTCCAAACATATAAGTTGCATTAATTAATTTTATAATTAATTCCCACTGTCACAACAAATAGCGTGTTTTTAGGAAACAATATATATCAAAAGATTGACAATTGTTTATGTCCAATTTCAAAGTGAAATTACTTCTGATTAACACAATTGGATAAAATGGTACAAATATATTCTAATTATACTTTAAAACCACTCAATAATATAATTTATCACTATAAATTATTTTGATTAAAAAATTTGTTTTCAAATATTTTTCACTATTCATAAAAATTGGAAGTTGTCAGAAAAATACCAAAAAATCAACTTATGATAATTTTGATATTCTGTATCCAATAATGAAGTCCATTTTGAAATATAATATACATATAATTTCCAAAAGTAGTTATTACTATCCATAACGGCTAGTTTTATTGGTTGTGGTGTGTGTTAGAACTCGAAGTTGCGTACAACACATGATACTATATTATTCAAAGGAAAGTGTACCGTGGAAGCTTGGGATGTTTCATTGTAAATTTTTGATGTCCCCATTCTAAAAAGTAAATTTTTTAGTCAAATTTAATATATTAAAGTTTAAAATATTGGATTTAAAAATGGTTCACTATTAAAAGTTGGTAAAAGTGCAATACTGAAAATTAATTTGTTCTTACATTATGTCTAAGAAACTCATAATATGGATTCTAAAATTATAAGTATTATATAAAGTTTAACATTTAGTTAATACTATTAATAACCTCTTTTGAACGGCTTGTTTGGTAAGTCATGGTGTACTTGAACTCGGTGTGGTGTGTAGTGCAAGTTATTGAATTATTTTGAAGAAATAACACACTATGAAATCTTGGGGTGTTACATTCTACCCTCCTTCAATAAATTGTGTCCTCGCAATTTGAAATTGTTCTTCGAAAATAAAAGGTTGAATATAGAAAATATCTTTGTGGGAAAACCCAAATCAGAAATTGGGTTGATAAAGTTTAGTCTTAATATGAGGAAAAGAGAAATGAAAGGGTCACCACCAAATTATGATCTCTATTCGGAGAACATTGGTGGTAATTAGAGACATATAATTGGAGGAAAAACGTAAATATTTATAGGTAGTGATTGAGGTCATCAATCACAAACAAGTGTAAAATTTAGGGCCTTAAATTCATCAGTCTATGATGATTTAAAATACCATTGGTTCAGTAAAACATATGGTATTAAGATAACACATTTTTTTAAGATCCCTTCACTAAAGTATAAGAATTGATTTCTTCATTGAATAAGAGAAGAAGAAAAATATATACTTGACAAGTAGAGTCTCAACCTTTAACTAAGTTCTACCACAAACTCATCTTTTACTCTAAAAGATAATAGAACTTAAAAATAATATTCTATTTATCCTATTCGTATAGGGTTAAAAAATGAATTTATAATTCATCTAGAAGAACAATTAAAAAACGACATTATTCAAACCAGGAAATCATGTGGGTCAGTGGTAGGTGATACACCCTTGTCACCCTTCGGTTGTGGGTTCAAGTCTCGTGGCCTTGCCAGACGCGATGGGTTGCCGCCCGACCTCTGGGTTGTCCTTTTATGGAAATCCAAAATAATCCAAACTAGAACTATCCAAAATACTTCAGTCCAAAATTTATAAGGAAGGTAAACACAATGAAGATCCTTTTTTTTTCGCATAATAACATGTGATCACCTACATCATGTATTCTTTTAAAACACTGCAACATCCTGAATTATCATAAAACCATATTGATTACATTCATGATCCCTTATTCCTTATAGAATAATATATATACTTCTTCAATCGAAAATTTTTGTAAACCTCAACAATGATGGAATATACAAATCATTATTCAGTTTCAAGGTAGTCAAGAATATCCAATATAATTTATCCAAAACAATCATGTATTATTCTAAAATCACTACCTCGGTATCAGAACCATATTATGGTTTATCTTTCTCTCAACCATATATTTTCAAAAAATTTAACCTTCTATTGAGTCACTTTTCTTTGTTCCACACAATCTCAAGTCCATAATGAAATAGTAATACAGTACAATCCTTATATACTCCATAATTATTATAACAAGTACATTGTTGATACAACACTCAAATGACATAATCAATATAAGAACTCTAATCATTCCTCTTCATCTGTGGTAGTATCATAACTTGATTATTATCCAATAGAATCATTTGCGGCATAGTCTGATGACTGAGACATAGGTTCACGTAGTGTCCAAACTCCTTGAAAATGAAGCATTTTACATTTTAAACCATTTTCTTACCCTTACAGTCACTTACTTTGTGCCCTTTTCCTCCACACTTATAACAAACTCCCATTCCTTTCAGGAAAGTTCCAGGGTGTTTCTTTCCACAGTTATCACATATGGAAAAATTCTTCTTTTCCCTTTTCCCATTATCCATCTTTCTCTCTTCCATCCTTTTCTTCTCTTGCTTCCCTTAAAAGCCATAGGACTCAGTAAACTCTTTACTTATCTTAACAACACATGATATTATTTCTTCATATGATGATAATACATGCAAGACTATTTCTCTTATAAATTCTGGATAAAGACCATGAAATATATGATTCTTCTTTCTCTTTGTATCATGTGCATTGTTGGAGTTCTCATTCCTTCTACTGGGCACCATTTCTAAACATTGGCATACACTAGATTAGTTTATGAATAACAGTACCTAATCCCAAACTTGTAAAACACATAACATAAATTAAATAGTTTATGGATATAATCCATAGTCATAAAAATGTCTCCTTTGAGGAATTATATACTCATAAACCCTTCATAATGGTTTGTAAAGAAAATGAGAATTATCCTAAGCATATCCCCCGAAAGTGTCGTAACCAAGAGTGCAGCAAGGCCCGTTGTCGTGCACCAGTTCCTGTTCGAGTCTAGCTCAAAGCGGTGTTTTTGGGTTTTACCCCTAGGTACATATGTGCTAGAGCCGCCTCTACCTGCTTGTATCCAGACAGGTATGTATTGCTCTGAAAACTCACAAAATCTCTACAATACCAAAATTCTAGGAAGTTCTTCTATACTAATCCTCAAAGTTCATCTTAGGTCTACATGCTCTAATCAGAGTTTATCTAAATCTAGCTTCCAAGGTTTGTACTAAACTTCCTCTGATACCAACTGTAATGCCCCGACCCCAGTTACCTAGAGTCGGTGCATTATTACATAACATTGGCATGATCACAAGAAAGATCAAATCTCGAAAGACCGATTGGTTTAGTATCCTTGGAAACACTAGATATATTCATAAAGTTTTTCATTACATGATAAAGAGAAAAACTACTAAAACAACATATTGTCTTCATATTTCACACTATTATCCTCTTATAATATCCCTCCAGGTCATTCATAATTTACTTCTTCACATCCTGGGAAAACTAAAACATAGAAAAGGGGTGAGCTCAAATGCCCAGTAAGGATAACAATATAGCGGAAACTTTCATAAATAAGAATAAACATTTAAGGCAATGTATAACTTAAAACAAAATCCTTTTAAACTTGAACTTAAACATAGTATGGAAAAGATAAAATGAAATAATGCCATTTACTTATTCATGTGGATATTCTACTAATCGAATAATCACATGCAATATCAATAACCACTTTCATAATGATGGAATGCATAATGCCAGACTATCATAACCACATAGCCAAGGCCTCGTGCCAAGACTACAAATAATATTTTGCCAAGGCCTTGTTCCAAGACACTAGTTTGTCTCATGAGACCTACTGATGCATCAAGGAGCTATAGCGGGCTCCACCTATCACATATTAAGTCCAATACATTCCCATATGAAAAGGTTTAAAAATAACATAAACATTCGTATTAAAACTAGCATACAAAATGTCAATACTTTCACCATAAATTATGAATGGTATAAAAATATCACATCCACAATAAAACATATCACAAAACCTTCAATACATTATAGAAGTTTTGTATCATAACAAATCAACTTCAAATAAGTGTAAAATCCATCAAAGGATGTTGACATAGATGAAATCAAAACTCTTTTTAGAGAAATATCTCTTTTATTTTGAAATTATTTAAGAGTAATATATTTATAAAATAAAACATTTTCTTTGAAAATATTCATATAAGCTTGTAAGGTATGATTCGACAATTTTATAACAGCGGAAAATAACCGCACCCTCCGTATAAGATAAAAAAACATTCTTACCTTAATTCTGTCGAAAAGGTTAAAAATCACCTTGTTTGGAAAACGACAGAAAGATTCCTTTATAAAACTCTTATAAAAATTCAATCAATGGAATAAATTAATTTAACCCATATTCTTTTCAATAGTAAAAATGTTTTGAAATAAATTTTTAAGAAACATGGATGTGGATGATAAAGAGATCCCAGTAGATTATTACGTATAAACAACCTCGGATAATGGAGAGATTGCAAAATAAACCCTTACCTTGTACTTTTTCTTGATTGAGGGTAGGTTAAACTCCTGTATAATGGTGAAATAATTGTTATTGAATTATACATTAATCATATACATTCATATGATATCATATATGATCCTTTAACATTGCTTTGTTAATAATATCTTAGAATTATCATTGTTTCGGGTGTTAACTTACTCGTTTTATTTTATATGTTTTGTTACGTAAGCCATGTTTGTCATGTATAGGTTGTATCTTATTCATATCCAGAATTATATCAAGTCATTAGATACTATTATTAATCATCAAATGAGAATTATACTTGAATGGATACGATGGAGAATGAATCTCATCGCGTTCGTTGAGACGGTAGTCCGTACGTACGCACGAGCGACAATATCATACTTTTGATATTAAAATAATATATAATTTGATGGTATATAATATATAAAGAATAATTATCATGTTATATTTATTTTTTACATGAATTACACATCATTATTATACACATCCAAATAATAATTTATTGAATAACAATTACACCACGACGTGGAGACGGTAAGCCGTACATACGCACGTATGGTGACATGTTATTCAAAGGATGGATAGAATACTGAATATGGTTGTACCATATTTATAATAACATCACATTATATATATGATACTAGAGTTATTATTTTAGAATGGTAATAACAAAGGAAGAAGAAGTGGAAGAACAAAGGAACTTGGAAAAGGGTGGTGAAATCATTACCTCTTCTTCGGGTTCTTCCTTTTGATTTGATCAAAAGGGCTCCTTAGGTTGGATTTATGATCAAAATAAGGCCTCTAGATTGTAGTGAGGGATGTTGGGAGAGTATTTGGGCAGATTTTGGAACAACCAAAAGGCTTTGAAGGTGTGAAGTAATGAGAAGGGGGAGTGCCCTTTTATAAGAGGGGTGATGGGCACCTTTGGAAAAGCTAGAAATATTAATTTATAATAAATTCATATTCGGTTTATAATGGCTCAAAAGTTGATTATTTAAATTTTAATGTGGGTATGGGTCAAAAAAAACTTAACCAATAGAATTCAGACAGGTTTGGGTTACTATATTAACCTTATCTTTATGTATTAACTCTAAGTTAATTTGTTTCACTTTTACAATGTCTCTTTGTATTGTTATATTATATGGTTAATAAACATACCATATACATCCAAGATACCCCAAAGTGGTCCATTAATTATTCAAATATCATGGTATAAGTCTCTGGGCCGAACATTAGATTTTTAGGAATTTGATATCAATTAATAATATAATATTTGTTTTAAAAACTCTTTTATGTCAATTTTGACACTATTCAATAGTTGTTTTTTGTGAAACTCATAACAGAATGATTACTTCGAAAAAAGTTAATTAAATCATTCCTAATATGTCATATTAACCCAAAAAATTAGTGTAATTCAATTAAAGTCTCATATTATATTTATTTGGGTATTTATAATATCAATTAAGTTAATTTTTTACTATTATGGTAATTACTGCATCATCATTGTGTCATAAATAAATTAAATTATTTAATGTATAAAAATTATAAATAAAATATTATTATGTAGGAAATCTTATTATATTTCTAATGAATATTTACAATCGATTTTATCTTATATATAACCTTATATTAAAAAAAAATTAGTAAATAAACTTTGATTTTAACTCTTTTAACTCTTCTTTGAATTAAATAATAATAAATGTCCTAATCTAATCCAAGTGGACCTAAATGATAATATTTTATTCCTAAGGTTATTTTTGGTCGATATACACTTATCCAATAGAATTAGGACATGTTTTAGGGAAATATTAATATTATTTTTACCCTTAATTACCCTATTTACTTTTAACCGTGGTATATAAAGTAAAAAGTTACTATTCACCAAAAATTATTTTTATCTCATTGAACCACATTTTACTTCTTGATATTAACCATGTCTCTTGGATTTTCTAAATTCCATTCACAGAAGCGGTAAAATTAGGTTTTATGAAAAAATTCAGTTTTTTAACTACCACTTAGTAGTTTCACTATTCATCAAAAATTGAAGTTTTTCAGAACAATGCCAAAATTCCACCCTAATATATAATTGATATTCTGAATTCAAAAATGATGTCTATTTTACAACATTACAAACATATAGTTTGCATTAATTAATTTTATAATTAATTCCCGTTGTTACAACAAATAGCGTGTTTTTAAGAAACAATATATATCAAAAGATTGACAATTGTTTAGGTCCAATTTCAAAGTGAAATTAATTCTAATGAACACCATTGGATAAAACGGTACAAATATATTCTAATTATACTTTAAAATCACTCAATAATATAAATTATCACTATAAATTATTTTTATTAAAAAAAAATTAAATATTTTTCACTATTCATAAAAATTGGAAGTTGTCAGAAAAATACCAAAAAATAAACTTATGATAATTTCGATATTCCATATCCAAAAATGAAGTCCATTTTGAAATATAATATATATATAATTTCAAAACTTAGGTATTACTATTCATAACGGCTAGTTTGATTGGTTGTGGTGTTTGTTAGAACTCGAAGTTGCATACAACACACGCTACTATATTATTCAAAGGAAAGCGTACTGTGGAAGCTTGGGATGTTTCATTGTAAATTTTTGATGTCCCTATTCTAAAAAGTAAATTTTTTAGTCAAATTGAATATATAAAAGTTTAAAATATTGGATTTAAAAAGGGTTCACTATTAAAAGTTTGTAAAAGTGTAATACTGAAAATGAATTTGTTCTTACATTATGTCTAAGAAACTCATAATATGGATTCTAAAATTATAAGGATTATATAAAGTTTAAAATTTAGTTACTACTATTCATAAACTCTTTTGAACGGCTTGTTTGGTAAGTCATGGTGTGCTTGAACTCGGTGTGGTGTGTAGTGCAAGTTATTGAATTATTTTGAAGAAATAACACACTATGAAATCTTGGGGTGTTACATAGAAACCCTCTTGTGTATTTCACAGGGATTAACGGCGTGCGTAATTCGTCACATGGATTTGCCACACAGATTGGCAACAATTCTTCTTGAGGGAGTGCTAAACTCAGGGAATATGTTAATCCCTTCCATCGAGCAATGAAATTAGAGACCCTTTCGTTCTCCCATTGCTTACAGTTTGTAAGATCAAAAACTGTTGTCTTTGGCAAAGTTGAGCTGAACTGAAGGAGGAATTTTTGGCGAATATCCTCCAATCCAGTAATTGAATGGGATTGCAAGCTTATATACCAAACAAAATCTGGTCCTTGCAAGGTTCGCACGAAGCATCTGAGTTTCACTGCTTCTTTCTGCTCCGGAGTTACCATCATAGGATCGCAACAAGACACGTAATGCATCAAATGCTATTCAGGATCGCCTGATCCATTGAAAATAGGTAATACAGGGTTCTAAAAACTGGATGGAGGAGAAATTGAATCTACCCATTCAGGGTAAACTTTCTTTTCTGGTTGAACTTGCGCACGTTTCCCTTCCATAGTTTCTAACCGAGCTGTTAATGACTCAATAGTAGTTATTAACTTTTGAGAAACATCTGGTTGAACTTGGACTTGGGTAGGTGCAATGACTGGAGCTTAGACAGATGTGGTGATTGGTTCTGCAACTGATGGTAATACTGCCAACTTTTGTTGCACTTGACCCGTAGGATTAGACCTATGAGGGTGTACTGATAGAGGAGGATATTCTTGATCCATCTCAGTAGCTGAAAAAAATTCCTTTGGCTGACTGACTCTAGCATGCTTAAGAAGAAGACTACTCTGAATTATTTCTACATTCAACCTTCTTAATTCCTTCATTTCTTCCTCCTGTTGTGAAAAAATTTTCTCTAGTGAGAGCGATTGACCTTCTCCAGAAAAAGGATATGTAACCTGGTTCTTTCCCTTCCCTTTGTTGGATCCTTTTCGGAGAAGGGGAAGTGGGTTACTCGAAGGATTACCTTGGTTCTGTGTAATCCTTTGACTTCGTGTACGCACACCTTCTTCATTTGTGTCGGTGCGTACATCTTCTTGAGCAGGAACCTCTTCATCTGAGTCCCCTGAGTGAACCTCATCTTGTGGATCAGCAACAACAGCATTGATGACATTGATTGATGAATAACTCATCGCATAACTTCTATCAGCATTTCTGTGATATTGTCTTCTTCCATGTCTTTGATGAGACATTGCCTTTTTTTGATTCGATCCCTCGGGAACTTCTTGATGAACCGTAATCTGGAAGGAATCTCCTGATAATTTGTCTCTTCGTTCCTCTTGAGGTTTCTTCCCCAATCGTGAAAAGACTGACTTTCTCTGAGGAGGGGATTGATGATTTGAAAAAGTCCCCAGTCCAGTGGACTGGGGCTGTTCCTGCTATTCTCACTCAACTCCTCGAATCCTATTTGTTGATTCTGAGGGTTGGTTTAAAAGATTCCCCAGTCTGGAAAGATGGGGTGGTTCTTGATATGCTATGTCGGAGACTTTCTTGAAAGTCCTCCTGATCTTGTGAACCTTAGTTCGGAAATTAGCTGGATGCATTAACCTGTATCCGCTTTTATCCCCCAGTTCCAAAGACTGTTGGATGATTTCTAACACTTCTTCCACTTGGTGACATGCTTGCTCCAAATGAGAGGCCTTTTTAATATTCTCGTTTGCTTGATGCAAGATTAATTCAATAACTTGTTCTCTGTATTCTTGATTTTGAGAGGAACTTGTTGAATCTTGTTCTTGGGAAAGATTTTGATTACAAACAAAGCCCATTGACGGTGGTCGGTCATGGGCAATAACATTGCATGAGAATATTTTCGGCGGGCTTTGCTGACTGGAGAGCACCATGAAATGTAGTGCTCCATGAACACCCCATCCTCTGACACGAATACCAGATGGGGCATTGGAAATTAACTGACGCAATATTCTTAGTGCGCCAAGGCATGAACATTGAAGGGATCTCTGCTGCTTTTCAGTATTCGGATATCGAGAGACTGATAGAGATTCCAAATCAATATGACGTTGTAACCCTTCTATTATCTTAATATGATTTTTATATTCATCATAAGATAATAATTTCTTTTTCAACTGATAAAGATTTTTCCATATGTTGAGATGAATACCATGAATTTCATCTTCTGTCAACATTTCTAGAATATTATACTAAGAGTCAGCCAGAGGCCAAAACATGACGGGCACTTCACCTTTCGCCAGTTGTTTTCTCATGTTCATCATTTCCTCTTTTTCATTAGATGAAGATTCTTCTACCTGATTTGACCAGAGTTGGTGTTTCCTCGTTGCTTCATTGGATTCAACAATATTGGTAGAGAAATCATTAATCAAACTAGAAGATGCATGACTTAGGGGTGGTTCGGAGAATGACCTACACCCTGGGATATCTTCTGATTGAGAAAGTATTTTACATGCTAGCGATGAAGCTTCAAACATGACTGGTTTCTCATTTGCAAGTGCCTCAAGATAAGAGGGATTTCTTGGCACTACATTTTCCACTGGAGCATTTTTCGGGCAATGTGCATCACCACTGTGGAGAGGACTTTCGCAGCGAAATTCATCATCATGGGGAGGACCACCATAATGGGTTACAGCAAAAGATGAGATCTCTTGCTCCATGGTCTTCTGACCACACAGAGGGTTCCTGTGGCCCTCATCTGAAGATGAAACTTTGAGATTGACCGAATGGTCATGAAGAAAGACTTCATGAATAAGTGTATGTTGAAGACCTTCGAAATTAATGTTCCCACTATTGCGAAATGAGGGAGTAGAATCTTGAATCTCAACAGACAATTGTCTGAGGGCTTCTAGAACTCCAGCATCGAGCAAGGTCTTGTAACAGATTGGCTCTTGATCTCCTGACTGTGTTGGGCGGGTCTTTTTCTTAGACGCCTTCTTACTTGCCTTGGAAACCACTTGTTGATGAAAGTGGCTACTCTGAGCAGGTGTATATGCCTGATCAGGAAAGATAACCAGGTTAGGCTAACGATCTCTACTCAAATCAGGTGTATGTTTCTGACTTGGTTGTCCGTATGATATGGAGGAGTATGCTCCACAACCCTCTTAGACTGGAACAGATGTGTGTGTCTGTTCCGGAGTGAATTGTTGACGTGTCACTCCACTAGTAGGGATAGATTTATATGTGTTTCCCTGAGATGCCGCTGAAGTTGTTATAATATCCTGGCAGGCATCCAGAATATGAGCAGGGATTTGCTTCTCCTCTTTCACCATTGATAGAATATGCTTGCTGACTTCATCTACCGGAACGGGAATATACGTCCATTCTGGGCTTGGAGTAGGTGTCTGTGCCTACTCCTATCCTCCTTTTCCTGTCAGTGAATCCTGACAGTACTCAAGTGTGGGGTCTGAGAGTTGAGTCTGCCTCCTATTTGTTGTCGGGGCTTTCCGACTAACTTCTCTGAATGCTACCAAGCGAGACTATTGGTAGGATTGATTAATACTAGCTGGTGTATGTGCCTGCTGATTGTAATTCACCAAACATGGTTGACTAGATCCATCATATGTAGTCAGACGATCCTGGTGACTAGCTGATGATGTATAAATAGGTGTATGTTCCTGCCTATAGTACTCTTCCAGAATTGCCTGGCGGGATTGGTGTGATGCTTCCAGACGAGTCTGTTGGACAGCGGAATTAAAACTGGTAGGTGTATGTGCCCGCTTGTTTCTTTCCACCAAGTTAGGTTGGTGGAATTCTCTGGAGATGGTAGAGATGAGAACTTGCTCACTGTTGACCAGATTCCGCCTCTGGTGGTTCGTCTTTCTTTCTCGGGTTCGAGGAACCTGAGCCGAATGCCTGGAGTCGGTACCCTCATCATGTTGAGGGCACACTGCCGCACGAGTCTGGCGGCGATTGTTGGTGGGAGCCCTCAGGAAAGACTCTTGTCTGTTTGAATTAAGGCCCTGAGGGACCTGCTCATTCACCTCCCCAGAATAAGGGATCGAATGTTGATTGTGTTCTGGGGATAATGACCCGAAATGGTTGGAGACGGTAGTCAGAACCTCCTGCTTCTTGATCACTAGTCGTCGTTGTCCGAACGACCGATGTGAGTTGTTTACATGGAGGTCTTGTCGGGCAGCCTCCAGAGTTGGGATGGTACCGTGTTGACGGTACACCTTAACCAGCGCGTTTGATACCCCGCGTTGAAGACGCAGAGTAGGTGATATCTTCCTTAGAACGGATGATGATCCAGCAGGAGTAGCAGTAGTGGCATTTGCAGCAGCAGTATTCACAGGTGTGAACTTGAGAGCAGCCATTCTAGAAATGCAGAAGATCTTGTAAAAGAGTTCCTATTTGATATAACAGACGTAATCAAGAAAAATTCAACCACTACATCTTTTGGATGAGAACATTTTTCAATGATTGTTTTTGTTGGCCCTCTCATTGAGTTTTAAATAGGGGCCTAACAAACGGGTAAAACATTATTTTAACTTGGTTAAGGATTCACGTCGGGTTCACCATTTTTGTTTCCCTCGTATATCGGGGATGACCTCCTTTTGATGGGAGGATCAAACGTTCCAATCGGTTTCTAACGGGTTTGTTCATAGAACCGGAAACATCCAATGATTCCACATCCATTCAAACCTAGTTTCCAAAGGTACATGCTCATTAGTTTATGGAATGATGAGGTTTAGTAATTTTCATTGGTCGAGAGGATGGGAGGTCAGACTCATCACACATTTTTTAGGGGAATTATTGTCTACATCGGGACTCTCTTTATATATTTAAGTTATCTTCATGAATCCTTATTACATTACCAAATATAAAATAAGTTTTCCTTTTGATCTGACAATCAACGATCAATATGTAGGAAATATAGAGAATCATTTATATGTATTTGAGGTTCTTCATCGATAGAGAATCATCTGTATTATTATAGATTCTTGGTCAATGGTACTATTTGGCACATTTATATAGAATTTTCTTGGTCATTATGATGACCATGCTAGTTTTAAAGCCACTTAGTGGGGCACTGGAAGTTTATTGTCATTCAGAAGGACATGGATTATTTCAGAGTTCGGATCGAACCCGCAGATGGGCTACCTACGTATCCTTTTTTTAGAAAAGGAATCAAAACCCACGTAGTTCGAGTAAGGGAGTATGATGTTTATGATTGATGGATCAAAGAAGGATTTCATAATTACTTTTACACTCTAATCTCATGTGAGTCATGCTCGATGTGAGAAACAAGAGTTATTGGTAAAAAATTAGACAATTGTGCCATGAAAGATGCAATCATAAGAAATAATGTGGGGCTTATGTATGTATGACTGCCCAGATAAATGAATGTTAGGATTTACATTAGGGAAGAAATCCAGGAAAAGGGTGCATAAAGGTATATGTGCTTCATGGAGATTTTGAATACTCTAATTTGGGGCTTACTCCTAAAAAGGAGTCCCAAATTAGGAGAGGAATTATGATTGGGTTTTACTCCTGAAAAGGAATCCCAGATCAAAGGTAATTTAGGGCTGGTTAAGAGAAATTAAGACTGGGGCTTACTCTTGAAATGGAGGCCCGTGTTAAGAGATTTGAAAAATTAAGGGACTTGGGGCTTACTCTTAAGGAGGATTACCATGTTTGAGACTGGGTCTTACTCCTGAAAATGAAGCCCAGGTTAATAGAATTATGGTTGGGGATTACTCCTAAGAAGGATGCCCAGATTTGAGAATTATGACTGGGTCTTATTCTTGAAAAGGAGTCCCGTGTTTGAGACTAGGGCTTACTCCTAAAAAGGAAGCCCAGGTTAAGAGAATTATGGTTGGGGATTACTCCTAAGGAGGATGCCCAGATTTGAGAATTATGACTGGGGCTTATTCCTGAAAAGGAGGCCCATGTTTGAGACAGGGGCTTACTCTTGAAAAGGAAGCCCAGGTTAAGAGAATTATGGTTGGGGCTTACTCCTAAGGAGAATGCCCAGATTTGAGAATTATGACTGGGGCTTATTCCTGAAAAGGGGGGCCCATGTTTGAGACTGGGGCTTACTCCTGAAAAGGAAGCCCAGGTTAAGAGAATTATGGTTGGGTCTTACTCCTAAGGAGGATGCCTAGATTTGAGAATTATGACTGGGGCTTATTCCTGAAAAGGAGGCCCATGTTTGAGACCGGGGCTTACTCCTGAAAAGAAAGCCTAGGTTAAGAGAATTATGGTTGGGGATTACTCCTAAGGAGGATGCCCAGATTTGAGAATTATGACTGGGGCTTATTCCTGAAAAGGAGGCCCAGGTTAAGGGGTTATCTCATCTAAAAGGATGAGGTTGAATGAATGAAATCTCAATTTTTTAGTGACATAAAGATGTATAAATCACTAGGTTTTGAGAGATATTCCACAGAGTTCCTTTTAGATAAGGAATCCAAATCAAGAAATCTTGCCATAAATGGCTTTGAAGAGTGTCTTAAAGATTTAATTTTGAATAGGAGAGGTGGAATGGCTTAAGAGGGGTGAAATGGGAAAGAAGGGCACCCAAAAAGGCAGGGGCGCGCAAGTCTTGGTAGGCGCATAGGTACTGCGTGGGCGCGCAAGTCCTGGTCGCGCAGGTATGCCTGCGCGATATATGGGGTACTTGTGTGACGGTTAACCAGCAGGGTAATACTTGAGCGAATCTTGATTAAAGCCTTTACAATCCTCTTGAGGTTCTTCCAGAAGAGGGGCGTGCAAGTTCTATTGAAGGAGCAAGGCGGCGCGCAAGTGTGGCCTTTTCCATTTAGGGTTGGCCACTCAGGCGCTCAAGTGTTGATGAGTTTCAACACTTAGGCCTTCCTACCCCTCTTTAGATATTCCATTCAAGGTAAGAAATTACCTTAGAAGTTCCTCAGAAGCTTTGAGAAGAGACTAGGGCGCCGGGAGCTCAAATCTGAGTTTCTCGAAAAAATACTCCTCGAATGGGGGGGGGCCACAGGGTCTATTTATAGGCAAGAGAATTCCCCGGGTGGTTTTCACTTAGGTTGCGCAAGTCACTTGCACGACCATCATGTGTCGTTCAAGTAGACTTGCGTGACAATGATAGAACTTGCGCGGCACATGTGCTCTTGATCCCTTGTTCATGCCTTTGTCGATTTTTGATGTTTTCTTCAAAGGATGAATCAATTTGTGCTAAGTCATCTCCCTTTCCATTCTTTTAGACAATGTGACGAAAAGGAGTGTCAACAATTGCCTAAGGCTGAGTACAACATCGACCTCAACTCATGCCAATGAGGAGGGGCAGGATATCACATAATGGGTTTTATCTTATAAGCTTAAATACCATGACAAACCTACTAGGGTCAAGTCACATAAGAGGTCCATAAGTAACCAATTTATCTTAGATAAAAATTGAACATATTTTACATTTATAACCATTTCAAAATATATCATGGTCATATTTAATGGTTAGATTATATGGGTTTCTATATTCAAATATATATATAGCGCTTTTACACTTTATAGACCACATACTAGCTCCCATTTAACTGAAACCAGTTTACTTTGTAACATTAACTTTAGAATCCTTTCATTTTAACAATGTTCTATAGATATATACAAGGTAAATAGATGGTCTGAATACAAGGTTTACCTTTCTTGAATTTATAAGGTCCTCATACACCTTATAACAGAGAACTAGAACCCATTTAATCAAAACCAGTATATCCAACCCATGAAACCAATTATATATCAAAATCATAACTAGGAATTTTATCACAAATAATTAACACAAGGGAACTTTCTAATAATCACAGAATTATGATACACAGGCAGGACATGCTAAGTAATCAGGAAGAATGGCATATAATCACCTAATCAGAACAATATATTAACATGCTAAATTAATCACCCAAGCATGTTATATAAACACACATACTCAAGAAACAGGAAAATAGGTACAAGACTAAGAATGTCAATAAAATACCTAACATGATATATAATAGCTAGGATCATAATTACATATGTCACATCATCACAACTAGAAGGAATTCAACAAATTAAACTACATGGAATGGCATATTCATGGCATGTGAAACTCTATGTTCCTATAAGGATGTGTGTAATGCTACTTCAAATCCATACCGAGACAAGCAAAAACCACCATAAATTTTTATAAATCAATATGTAGTGGAAGGTACGCCATTCACTAAATTTCAAATAATAATCCACTATAATAGAAAACAACATGAACAATAGTCCCATCCCTAGCCACATGGACTTTTCCCGATGGGTAAGGTGATAAATCCCAGAAATGGATATTTACAAAGTGCCAAAACATTCTTAGTATCCACTTTATCAGATCCAAATAGAAAGACAACAAAAAAAGAGTCGCTTAACCCAAATAACCATTAAGCCAGTAGCTGGACCAGTCTCTATATAGCCTCAAAATTCTATCCCATAATCCAAAGGCTATCGACCAACCGTGAGGGTCTATAAAGGTGATAGTGGGGAGACTATACCCTAATGATCAGAGTACCACAATGGTAAATTATAAAATAAATAATAGACAATAGATGAAGTAGTAATATATGAATTTTAGGGTGATGGAAAAATAATAACAAAAACTGAATCATAATGGAAAATTATAATATACAATAATTCATGCATTTTTATAAGAAGATGCATAAAAAAATAGTATACATATAGAAGGCAAAACAAAATAGTGCAATATAGGAATAAGGAAAAGAAATGATAATCCTTGAGGGAAAACTCCTCTGGAATCTTGAAATCCATATTAGCCCTATGATCCTAACTCCCATGTATAATATTGAGAGTGAAAGCAATAATCCATGGTCTTGTGAACATGATATCTTCTTGGGTACCCCAGTGCAATGGAGGCCTGATTAGGGTGTGAGATAAAATCCAAGTAAGTCACCACCAATGGTGTCTACAGATAAATCCAGTCTTCATAGGTTGTTAAAGGACACCTGGTGGTATAACCACATGACTTTCTATAGTTAAATTAAACATAGAAAGCAGTGTGTTTATACCACCCAATTTAAATTCATTCAATTTAAACAAGCCATTTCCTTTATCAAGTAAATACTTTCTATGGTTAATTAATCCCAACCCACGTAGGTGGTGGTTGGTCCTTTGAAACACTATTCATAAGAAAGTTCATGTGATATCATTCCATATATCAAGCATTAACATGATGGAAAAATAAAACACTAATGAAATAAGGCCAATCATGATTTAATTCACTAATCATTCCTCTTCAATTTAGAATACATCACACCTCATTTGATTTGTTTTATTATAAAACATGAAATTTTTTAACAAACAATTAATTCAGCACACAAAACATCACATTTAATAGTTATAACTCAATTTATAAAAATGAATCATTTTATTGAGAATCCACACATGGAAAAAAATTCATAGGGTCAACATGGAACATAGGATCTACTATCATCAATTGGGAAATTTCCCACAAGGGGGGGTTCCATTTATAAGGTAGTCCAGGAACCTAAGAGGTGGTTGGATCCATTAAACATATATATAGAAGAGTTAAAGTTCAATTTCTGCCCAATATCAATGCTTAAGAGGCTTTACAGACATTAAATTAATAAATTAATATGGTACGGTTCAAGCCGGCAAACCCAAGGGGTGCCCATGATAGAGGTTCACATCATCAAATTTCTATAAATGTTCAACGAGAGTATATCAATGTGTTTGTAAAAAATTATAATGAAGAAATATATTTTAAGGTGATGTGTGGAAAAGTCGGGCATGAAGTACAATGTAAATATTTATAAAACAATGAAAAAATGGGGGAAGATATATAGACCACCTACCTCATTCATATGATGCTCTACTCATCGAATATCGAGGTTTTATTCGGTATGATTTGGATGAAATCAAATAAATGTACATACACTATGAAAATATTGAAAATAATCTCACACCAAAATATAATATTAGATTGGAATAGAAAGTTAGATTGGATTTAAGAGGAATTGAGAGCTTATCGATGCAGATCTATCTGACTGGTGGTGTTTGAATCAAAATTCGAATGAAGGAGATATCATTATTCTTGGGAGGATGAGCTTAAAAGATCCATAAAAGGAGGAAATAGATTCATGCAGATGGAGGAAGAAGAATGAAACAAGAAAAAAAGTATAAAGTTTTATTAATGGAAAAAGTTATCTTCTCCATCAAAAATGGGTCGCTTGGTTTTGCCGATGATTGCACAAACTGTACACCAACCGTGCGGATCATACTTCTTAGGAACCCTACCTCGCATGGATTTACCACAATATTTTTCCTAAACATGATCCAACCAGGAACTGAATAGTGCACAACCACTGCTTAAGTGGAACTAAGCATGTGGGATAGGTGAACGGTCTGGTAAACCATGCACTACCAGTGTGAGCCGCTTCTTCTCACCTGCATGTGTCGCACAGTTTTCATGAGTGGGACACATAGTTTCATACAAATAATTCTCCCTTACCAATCCACCCAAAACATGAACTTTTAGGGTCTCTTTCTCTTCACACTCAACAAAAAACTCAGTGAACCCTTCAGGACATTAACCAAGTCTAAAACCATCACTTTTAAGTATTCCAACTCTCAAAATTACATTTTGAAGATTAGTTTAAATAATGGATTTTCAACTAAATTCCAAAATTTAAATTCCTTTGGAATTATATCTTAGATCAAAACCCATATTGGTACATAAATATTTGGAACTACTCAAGAATTTTTTTTCTATGTTGGACATCACCATGGAGGTGTTCAAGGTGTTTAAAGGGGCTAAAAAGTAGGTTTGGGAGGCTCAAGAGGTGCATTGGGTGATAGGATTCCCACAAAAGTTTGGGATATGTCGTGGTGCCTTTGATCTAGATATTTTGGCTCAAAATAGGGACCTCAATCTCACAGTTCTACCTATCATTCTAGGGGATAGTTCTGACGAAAAACAAGGAAACCAAAATTCCCAAGGTTGGTCGATTGGTCAGTCATGGTGTTGGCCTGAAACTCCAAGGAGTGAAATATAGACCGACTTCATAGAGGTCCCCTCTCTCTATGAATTTCAGTTGGATGGATATATGTTTTAAACAGTGATTAGATAGTGGTTTTTGATATGTTCTTGGGTATATTAGATGCTTTGAGGGTTGGATAGAGCATACCATCAAATAGAACAAGATGTGGTTCCCCTATGAGTTTTCAGAATTAAAGATAGTTTTACTTTCCCACATTTTTTTATAAAGGGATTGGGCCCCTCTTTGTCTTCCTACCTTATGAATGGATGGCATATATAGATCTCTCTCATACTCCCATTGATTCCCTATTTTTTAGGGTGGTTTATTTATATGACTTCATCAGTGAATCAAGGTGAGACTCTCCTATTTTACTCTCTATTATTCTTATCTTATTTTCCCAAAAAATTTAAAGGGACCCAACAATGGGTATCAAAGTTATTTCCACCATAAAATGGTGTAAATAATATCATTTGAAGGGAATTTTCTATCCAATGTATATGGGGTGTCCCGATATTATGATCACCTATCATATCATTTTGTTGCAATGAAGGTAAGTAATCATATGAATTTATTAATGATATTTTAATAAATTATATTATATTATATATTTAGAGGGTGAATATAGTTAGGATTTTATATCATGATGATGTCAAGAGTATAATATTGGCTTTAGTGAGTGTTCATTCTCTCTTTCATTGTAACGAGTTTGACCGGTGAGTTTTTGGAAATTACACAATATTGATGTAAATTGTAAATTTAGATATAAATTGGTAAATTAATTATAAGTTATTATAATTAATTTAAATTGGTTTTATGGTGTTAGTTAAGTTCCCTTGATGTTAATTCAGGTTTGGATGTGAGTTGTATGAGCTCATGTGAGTTTTTTCCAATTGATATCAAAAGCATGGAAGCTCTGATTTAAGATAGGTGGTCTCTTAATCTTTTCCCCATCGTTTATGAATATATTTGTGGCATGTGGTGTGTAAGGTCTTGTAACCAATTTCCATTTACCTATTAAATTAGATAAATTGACTAATTAATGGTTAATTCATAAGTATGAGTCAAAAAAATACCAATTGATAAAATGGACCCTTTTGAATAAGCATGATACCCCGACCGCTGATAGTAAATGATGTGATTATAAATGAAATCATTTAGATATATCAACCGTTGTTGTGTGAATTAAATTAAATAAATGATATGAATGATATGTAGTATCCCTAGTGATAGGTTCCTTTAGTATCCTCTTAGTAATGGTGAGTAATGACTCTATATTTATGGCCTATTAATTATCTCTGTGTAAAACTTGAGATGCCTTACTGCCTTCAGGATAGTTTAGATGAGCATGGGGTGAGTGTTCCTCGCCTATTGAAATGTTAATAACTAAGTGGGTATACCCTAGTTAGACTATGGGTAGGTTCAGTGAGAGTACCGACCTATGACCACCTAGGAAGAGAGACAGTCATCGTGTCTTGTCTTGAGACCGATTCTAGTGATTCTTATATTTTTATGTTATTGAGGTCATGATTTGATTATGGTAGTGTTTATGGATGTTATATCCTCAGATTAAAGGGCTAGAACCAAGTGATCACACTGAGATATAGGTACCCTTGTAGAGTTTTTATTCTATGGTGAGACCTCAGGGACTATAATGACTTCCTTAGTGTTATGTGGACCCTATATTAGGTATGAGTAGGTAATGGGTGGCTATGATTGTGGATATATCCATTGATCTTAAAAAATTGATTTTTGATAGTTATGGATGCATCATTGATCGATCACAAACCATATAGGTTGAACAAAATTATATAATATGAGTATGGATGTTGTCAAACACTTATGAGATGTGTATTATGAGATGATTCGAGTGCGAAACAATTCCCTCCAAGATACATTAAGACACATGGGATTATTTAGATGTACTCCTTGGAACCATATTCCATGCCTAATATACGATATATATGGGAGGTATGAACTAACCCCTTTGTGATATGTGAGATGTTTTGGGAGGGATGAAATACACTTAATGTGATATATGAGAAGTTATGAAAGGGATGCACTACCCCCCCCCCTCGGATGTGATATATGAAATGGATGAGATGGGTACATTACCCCTCAATGTGATACCATGAGATGTTTTGGGATCAACCCACTCCCCCCTAGAAAATTCATATTCATGATATGATCTAGGAGGGACGCACTTCTACCAAAGTGATCTGTATACTATTAGATGCATATGAATTTCTCATAGGATTCTTAAGTTGATCCTAATAGTATTATATTTTCTAGGAATTTATTTTAAGAATCATCCATTGACCTAATATTGGTTTGAAAAATTACATTACATGTTCAGATACACTCATGCACTGGATAAAGTCATATTGGGTCAATTATGGGTGTTGTGTTAGAACTAGATGATCGATAGTGGTTATTTATTTATGTATCTTCACTATTTAATTTTTTTATTGATCATATCATATATATATATATACCCTTTATTTACTGGTTATATATGGGACCATGTTTTTAGTTACCTAATTACTTATAATAACACCGTTCATTAGTATCCTTGGAATTTGGTTAGCCGATAATATCTTCATTTTTTACTTGTTCATTTTTGGTAGAGGTTTGGAGTTTCATGATTGAGTGGGATAACTAAGCTGGAGTGGGAGACCAAGTTTGATGCATATCTTAGGAATGGTAGTTGATCCCAACAGAAAATTATTTATTTTATTTTATTAGTGTATTCTAGTCATCCTTGTGGGGGAATAGTCATTGTTTTCCAATTAGACCATTAGTTTGTAGTACTTATTTCTTTCATATTCATTATTCATTATTCTTTATTCTTTATTTTTTTAATTATTCATGTGAGATTTGATTATTTATAGTCGATCATACTTGGAAACTTCCATTATTATTATGAACTATGATATGGGGTATAGTCTCACCATTGTATTACCCAAAATTCACACTACTATTTGAAAACCTTTAGCTTATGGGGAGGCCTTCTTGTGGTCATGTAGTTACCTTTTTTGGTTACTATTCAGAGATAACTAGGGAATGGACATCACAAAAAATCCCCCCTTTGATGATTTTAACCATGTTAACCTTCTATCATTCACTATATCCCAAAGTGAGAAATTTATTTTCTAAAAATATGATCTATTACTCTAACACTAATGGGTTATTGGTCTCATTGAAAGTTGTAGGTTGTTTCCACATGAAGTGATCTAATATTGTTACAACATTATGGGGTGTAAAAGGTTTCTCCATATGGATCAATTTATTTTTCAAAACATTAGTTACTTACCTAGTATATTCAAAATTTTCTCAACTCAAAACTAGATTCATTGAATTGATTGGGAGGGGAATCACTACACTAATTATGGGTGGTGACACTATTTTGGTTCCTTCAATTAGAGGTATTTTCTAAATAATGGAATATAATTAATTAGTTCATGAATAAATTATGAATTATAATTCAAAGTATATAATTCTTGTATATTTATTATAAATTCATGTCAGGTAATATAGGAATATTTTTAGAATATTATAAGGTTTTTCTATAAGGATTTGTTCCCTTAATATTCTCCTTTATATCTAGTTTCTAATGTTTCTACTAAACATTCTCTGATACCATCAATAACATGTCGACTCTAGTAACCCAGTTATTATGGTAATTTTTATACAATGGTATAAAATAAATATATTATATTAATCAGGATCCTAAAATTTAGAAGTCTTAAGAAACTAGATACAAACATGAAAATTAAATTATTTTGAATGCTAAAAATACATTATATGAAAAAATAAAAACATTATTATTTATCATATAAACACTATAAGTCTTGAATATTAGACTTTGTATTTTCCTAGAGAAATGGGAAATAATAATGAAAAGGGTGAACTCATATTCTTAGTTAGGGATAATATATAGTGGAAGTTATCATGCATAAGCACACTATAAATAATATCATAGAAATAAATATGTTTAATGATTTCATAAACCAGAATAATATATCCATATATATAATAAAAATATAAATAATCATGTTGGGAGTAAAAAGTGATTACATAATATATCTATAAAGGCCTCCTGATAATAATTTATACTTAAATAGGTAAGTCATAAACAAAATTACCCAAACTAGTTTGTCTCATAAGACCTACTAATGCATCAAGGGGATATATAATTATGGGGATCTCTTATCACATTAAAATTCCAATGAATCCATCTTATGAAGAGAATTACTAAAAAATACATATTATAATGTTCATTGAGGTACCTCATACATAAATTATGGCTATGTAATCAACATTTCGAAATATAGGAACACTGATATATGGCATTTCAATATTTCACATTTCAATAGAATAATATGGATATCTAGATGAATATTGAACAATCAACATAGAAATAATAGGATATTAAAAATCTAACGGAAATAATCCATATAAAATTAATGATAAAAAAGGAAGTAATTAAGAGTAATTTCATGTTCAAGGGATATGAATAGGAAATAATCTGTCAGTATTGTTCATAAAGAGATGAAGAGTAATCTAAATCATAAACCCTAGGAGGGTTAATCCAGTTGTGCACTTAGGTTCACTAGTTGTGAACCAAGTGAAATATTATTTAATACCAAACTAACAATTTTCAAGAATATTACCCCTAGTTTCATCTATTCTAATTTCAGTATCCACATTTTTGTACGCAAACATGGATTTTATTATTAGGAAAATACATGCTCTTTACTTTTTTAAAAATTTTAATTTTTAAGTGGATATGGGAGTGTTTGAGAATTATAATAGCTTATAATGGTACTGTAATAATAAAAATTAGTGATAATTAATTGATGATATGATAATTAATTTGTTTAAATGATTCCTAATCACATTTATCATTGAATATAAATGTAATGATTTCTAAACTAAAGGTACCGAAGTGCTTTGGAATCCTTATGTCAACATAACAATGACATATGAAAATTATATAATGATAGAGAATATTTAATTTTTGATTGAAAACATATTTAATGGATGATAATACCATTTAATTAAAATAATTTAAATATATGAATACAATTCTAAATGTCATTATTTCAAAATATATACAATTGAAACGGAAAAAAGGGTGACTAGAAACCCTTACTTCAATAAAAGCTTTTTAAAGATTGAGAATAAATATTTATAACTATATAAAATAATTGGAGAGACTTTGGTTTTGGAAAATGAGAGGTAATTTGTTCTTAATAGCCTTAGAGTGTAGAGAGACAGGAAAATGAGTAAAAGTCAAATCCTTTTATAAGTTTAAAAGAGGAACATTTCTTTCGAAACTAGAGTTTGGTAAAGGCTAAAGAAGGAATCACATGGTTCTTACGTTAGTTAGGTAAGTATGTGTTGGTGATACATTTGGTATTAACTTATCTACCTAAAATATTTTCTATAGAATGTTTTTGTATCATTTAAGTCCTCAAAATTTTAGGCCCATTTAATTTACCTATTTTACCCCCATTAATCTTGATTATATATTTACCATAGTAATTATCCTTTTAATAAAAATAAAATTTGAACCCTTATACAAAATTTTTATGTGATTATATTTAATTTTTTATCAATTTAATTATATTAAATATTTAAATATGGGAAATTTAATATTCGAATCAACAAATAATATATATTGAAAAACTATTTTTGTAGAGAAATAATTTTTTAATTGTTACAAATTATTATTCTTATTTACTATAAATTACTTATTAAATGACTATAAATATGTTATTTATACTTACAAACAATAAATTAAAGTAATTATTTAATATATATCAATTTAATATATTTATATAAAAACTACACAATGTTTATAAGAAGAAAAATTTGAAAAAAAAAACCTTTTACCTTTTCCATGGTAACTAATTTTTTCCTAAAATCATATTTACCTTATTAAAAAATTTATAAATAATGATATAAAATTTCAATTAAATTCAATGAAAATAATTTATTATCCACGTGGTTTTATATTATTAAATTAAAATTCTTTTTTCTTTCAAAATAGTGAATTTGGTGATTAAAATTTGAAACCCTTCTCCTAGTATATCTAAATTCATTTCGAGACATATGTATATATTTATATTATTTTAAATTGATAAATAATTATCAATTATGTTATTAAAAAAACTTTATGAATTTTATTGTTAAAAATAATAAATAATGGTTTGGAAAACTTTTTTTAATTTCAGGTCTTACGCTTCTTCTTATTGATGATAGGTTGGATTGGGGTTGTTCTTGGGCCTTTTTGATGTTTTGAATTTGTTTTTTAAAGTAAATAAATATTTATATGAAAATTAATTGAATTTATGAAAATAAATTAGATATTTTTGAAAATATTTGTGTTTGTTAAGGTCATAATTTTTGGTAGTGTACCTATAACTAGTCCTAGAAGACTCTATAAAGATAATAAAACCGAAACTTTTATAAGACCAAATATGAAGATGAACCAAAAATAATATATATATATATATATATATTAACAAATAATAGTTATATTCTTAACCAATTCTATGATCTTTGAATAAAAAGTTTTTGAGAATTGGTGATTCAACTTCAAAGGTTAGAAAACAAGTTTTTTGAATTATGAGAGAGGTTTAAAAATTGTGAATTAATTGAAATGAGTGATGAATAAAATAAACTGAGAATTTTTTTGAGTGGGAATACAGTGTAATATGTGATATAAATTAAGTAAAAAGAAAGTGGAAGATTTTGAAATTTAGGAAGAAAAATTCATCACTATAATCAACTTAATCAATGGAAAATATAGTTTTCATGGATTTTTGGAGACCATAAATGGGGTGAAGCATATCATTATGAGAGTGAACAAGAACTATAAGAGTAATTATACATTTTTTTATTAACTAAACCTAACAAGACATTTAGATATAGGATTTTTTGGGGTCTAATGACTTGGGTTATGAAAAAATATAAAAAAGAGGATTTGACAACTAGAAACCCTTCAACCTATTTTCCAAAAAAAAATCGAAGCAATATAACGTTAATATTTGATAATATTTTGGAAGAAGACAAGAAATTAGAAAATATTAATTCTGAAATTACAGTATTCCTTATTTTTAAATGATAATAAATTACTATTTTGTTTGTAAATTATGAGTATTTTTATGAGAAAGTGTAATTTTCCAATAAAAATAAATTTTAAATGTTTTAAAATTATTACATAAGGGTAGAGGGACAGATTATGTAGTGGATCTATTTTTTTCTTAAAAACACTTTTGAAATATTATGTATAATATTTTAAGAGTTAATAGAGGATTAATCATGAGATTTAGAGGTTTATAGAGCCTCTTAATTGATATAAAAATGATAATAAATATGTTATACCATACATCAATAGTTATTTTTAAATAATTTAATATATTATGAATAAAGTCACTGCTGGGAAATCAGAGATCTATATTAGATCCAAAACAAGGGTTTTTCACTCTATGTTGTATGACCATTGTTCATCTCAAGAGTTTACTTTAATCGCACATAAGGTTAAATATATTATATCATGTGTGCATGATTATGCTGAAATAATGAAATATATCTTGAATGGTATATCTAATGGGAAATCTAATAACCACATTATTTATTTAATGTGTTTTTAACCTAGGTATGACAAATCCTTTGGTCATGTTGGGTATTTGGTTAAATTGCACGTCAGTGCATAAGGGAAATTTTTGTATGCCCTTTTTCTTTTATTTGTTTTTCTTATTAGTTTCATTTCTCATTTCCCTATATTATCCCTTATACTCATGTCATACACCCTATTTTTCACATGGCCACTAATCTAAAACCTTGGTAAATCAATTGTTTTTACTTGTTAACTATAGAAACACCTTAACGGGGTTAAAAAACTCTCTAAATTCAAGCTTTGAATTAACACACAAATTAAATTGGGATTTTAATTTGGGTTTTTATGAGTGTCATGCATGGTTAGTCAAACCATTTGGGATTTGGGCTTGTTTTATACCATTGAGTATGAGAAATTTGGAACTCTTTTTTACACAATTAGTGAAGCTCCATAAATATGGTTTGATCCCCTTACCTAGACCAAGGAATGCACAGTGGTCTCCTTATTCCTTCTAAGAACTGTAACTAAGGTATTTTTGGGGTTGGTTTTTTTTATTATTTATTTTCATTTTTTATTCACCTTATTCATAAATTATACAAAAGTAATTGTTTAAATTTAAATAAAACAATAAGTCCCAAATTTATCAAGGTATAATTCCATATGCCTTCATGGATAATTTAATAAAATTATCCAAGGATAATTTTTAAAAAAAATTCAGAAGATAATTATAAAGAATTATAAAAAGATAATTCCACAAATTATTAGAGGATAATTTATAAAAAATAATTATATGATGAATATTGTGACTTATCAAAATATAATTAACAAAAATTATCAAATGATAATTGCAATAAATTATTAAAGGATAATTGTGAGATATTATCAGAATAAAATAATATATAATTATCGATGGATAATTTTAAGAAATTACTATTAGATAATTATAAATGGATAATTTATGAAATTATCAAATGATAATTATTTATATTATTAAAGAATAGTTATACTGAACTACCACACATTTTCTATAATTAATTTAAAATATTTATAATGAGAAATGTGTGTTTATAATTATTCTTGAGGAACAGACCGCTTATTCATGTGTCGTCTAAAATGATAATTTTTAAATTATCTAAGAGAGAAAAAGTATCATCACATGTGATATTGTATTTATTTTTGGAATAAAATTATTTATTTTGATTCTAATAACCTTGAAAAACTTCAAACATTAACATCTCAATGACTGTGATAATAATTCCAAGAGAACATGTTCTGGATTATTGAGGTTTTCTATTTATCTTTAAAACCACACAAGGTGTCTTATACTTTTTATTGATATCAATAACTTTTAGGCAGGAAGTTTCTTACCTTTTGGGTTTTGTTTCACATGTTGTTTTAATATAATTTATGTGTTATCATAATTGATAATCATTCTCGACTTCGATCAAAAATGTGCATGTGTAGCTTATGATAACTCTTGTGATATTTTATTACATGGGTATTTTTGGAGTATCATGTTTCCATTATGATGACATGTATTTGTTTTTATACTATATTATCATGATTATGCACTATGTCTTCCTTGTATGCTTTATTTTTTATATGTGTTACCAAGCCTTAGAAGTTATTATTGGTACTTGAGATGGGTGGATGATAGGAATTGTTTATCCCTTAGAGGGGGAGTGTATATGGATTGTGATGAATTCAATAGTGGACCTAAGTACAGTGTAGGGGAATGATGGTCTGGAGGCCTAACCCAAGGAAATGCATCAAGGGCATGATGGTCTAGGGGCCTACCCCATGACACAGATGGGGTATGATGGTCTGAGGGACAGACCAATAATGGATTTGAGATGCAATGGTCTAGGTGACTATTCAAACCTGATTCATTGAGACTTATGAGATATAGGATTTTGAGTATAGTGGATGATCCTTATATTTTTATGGAGTTTCATTATTATACTTCAAGTGTGGAGTCGAAGTAGGTACAGTCGGTTGTCCGTGGGAGATTGGTTACCACATTATCACTCGATTTTTCATTGTATGTTTATTTACTTAGTACACATTTATTATTGTTATGGTATAAACTTGTTCTAATTTAGCAGACTAGGTTTATAATATATTTTGGTTTCATACTGTGTTTTTTACTCACACTATACTCAGAAATTTTAGTGTTCTTGAAGATTTCATGACAAGATATCTGAAGAATGGAAAGGTCCCTTGGGTGGATGGTTGAGAAGTTGAGAATGATGATGGTAGTAGATAGGGATGTATTTCGGAGAACCTTTCGGTTTATTTATTTATTATTTTATCTACTATAATATATAATATATAAGATTGAAATATTTGGAGATACTTCTTATTATATTTCATGTGCCCCATTATTTAGTATTCATATTTCACTTTGGTTATTTATTTCATTTTTGTGACTATTATTTGTCTATGAACTAATAGTGAGGGTATAGTCTACCCACTGATGGAATCAAACCCTCACTGCTAGTCAGTAGCCACTTGCATACTAGGATACACACAGGAGGTCATTTGAAATTTATTATCAGACTCGGTGTTTCATGTTGGGGTGTTACAAAATAGTATTATAGTTCTGGGGTTCACTAACTTATATCTTCTCTTTCATTGAATGGGTATAAGGTAGATTGGATATTTTATTGTTGATATTTGGGTAGGGGAACTATGAAAATCCATTCCTATCATTGTATAGTAGACCTATGAGTTTCCATATTGTGAGGGAAATTATTATTTTTTCCCATTGATTGAACTCACCTGGATTAATTCACGTGATGTTGATACATGATTTATGATATTTTAGGTTTGTTCATGCATCCTGACTAGGAACATAGGGTCACATTATATGTATATACCTATTAGTATGATGTATATTAGTTCTATAATTAAATATCTTGACATGTTATATTTATTTTAGATAGTATATATGTTGGGTGATATAACTATTCTTCCAAGATGTTGTGATATATCTCCGATGGAATTAATTATTTAACCAAGAATGTTGTTATGCTTTTCTATATATATGATTATTGTATCTAATGTGCAAGGATGAGTCCAATGGTAAGAACTTGGAGGTTTATACCATAGTTTAAGGGTAGAATCATGGTTGGACTTTATGTGATCCCATATACTGATTAGGGTATATCATAATGACTCTGGTTTTCCTAAATTACTTTCTTTGTATTATAGAAGATGTCACATTATCATATTTTTATGGGACTACATGGGAAGTAGGATGGAAAACTCCTGTAAGGGGGTAATTTTTTCTTTACCACTATATTTATATGAGAATAAAATTGAACATGCTTCTTCCTTGATCTATTATTTATGAAGCAAGGCCACTTCAATAAGAAATCATTTACTTAGTTCCTTTATTAGGTGTAGGTATTTAGATAAATATTAAAATATTTCATGACTTTCAACTCTAAGACTTTTCAGCCTTTCAAGGCATTGGGGTCCCTTAGGATGTTGAGGAATGGGTTAAAATATTTATTGGAATCTTTTACCTAGTATAAATTTTGATAAATTAAAAAGTTAAGCTAATATTGAGCTTGTGTTTGGTGTAACCCCCATTTTGATACCCCCCCTTACCATATGGATTAGATAAATTGAAGTAGATCAAGTAGGAGGTTTATAACTTGGAGAAGAAGGGATTTTTTCGGACAAGTAATTTATGGTGGGAGGAACCTATTTTGTTTTCCATGAATGCGGAAGGTACTATTAGACCATGCATTAATTACTGAAAGGTAAACCGAGTGATGATGAAGAACAGATATCCCTTTCTTAGGATCAATGATATTTTTATCAGTTATGATGAGCCTATTAGTTCTTAAAGATTGATATTTGATCGAGCTATTAGCAGTTATCAGTTATAGCAGATTATATTATAAAGATGGTGTTTCATAGAAGGTATGGTTTATATTAGTACATACTGATGTTGTTTAGAAAGAAAAAACTTCTGGCAATGTTCACAATCCTCATGAACAAGATCTTCCACCCAATCCAAGACGTGTTCATCATTTTTTTCATCAATGACGTCCTTATATACTCACTAACACTTGATAATAATGCTAGGAACCTCAAAATAGTCTTGAGTATGCTTCAATAACATCAACTTTACGCCAAGATATCAATGTATTAAATATATATTTGGTATTTTAAGTTCCTAGTAAATGTGGTGTTTGAGATAGTTATATCCATAGATCAAGATAAAGTAGAGGTAATCAATTCCTAGACACAGCCCCATAACTTTTTTAGATTAGGATATTTTTAGGTTTAATAGGATATTTTATACATTTTATCCATGAATTCTCTTGACTATAAGCTCCCATGATAGTGTTTATATAGAAATCAGTAAAGTTACATTGGATATACATGCGTGAAGAGTCATTTCATGAGATGAATAGAAGTTTGAATTCATCTCAAGTGCTGATACTACCAAAGATAGAGATCAGATACATCGTATGTTGTGTTGTATTTGACATTGATTTAGGAGTAGTACTGATGAAATGGGAACAAGTAGTATCTTATAGGTTAAATCATCTAGTACCCCATGAATGGTAAACCCCTAATCATAAATATAAGTGGGATTCTATAGTAGATGTTCAAAACTTTTGGAAACATTATCTCTTTAGTGATTGGTTTTTTGTCTTCATAGACCACAATAGCCTTCGTTATATCTTCAAGAAGTAGAACCTGGATCTGAAATAGATTTTCTAGATTGAGTATCTATATACATTTAACTTTGATATGTATTATAAAATAGGTAAATGTTATTTCATTGTAGATTTTCTTATTCATATGATGTATACCAAGTAGGAGCTTGGTCAGAGGCCATTAGAGAAGCAGTGTCACTTGATATGCTTGTCGGATGATTGGTGGATGGATGCTTCCAAGGGTTAGAGATAGATTAATTTTTCTCCCTTGGTGTTCACATATTATTTAGAATAATTGGTAAAGGAATGTTAGTATTTAGACCTTGATTTTATTGTGAGGTGAGAATAGCAAGTAGGAGATGATATGATACCTGTGTGGAGATTGAGTGATGATGATGTGATCCTTGTGCTTGGGGGAGTGGTAGTATATGTTTCCATCATAGAGGATCTGGTTAAAGGATTACATAGCATAATATGGGTGGTACAATATGGTGTATAAATATGTACCATGACTTCAGGTGATAGTTCTGGTGAGTGAGGATGACGATTGACATCATAGGGTATATGTCCTAATGCCTTTCCTGCCATAGGGTAAATGTTGAGCACTAGAATCTTAGTGGTTTTCTCTTGCTATTTACTATTCTTATATGGAAGTGGTAGGATGTCATAATAGAATTTTTTTTATTGGGATACCTAGGATATTGAGTATTCGTGACATTTTCTATGTTATTTTCCATGGGATTATGAAAATTGCCCATGTTTTTCTGATCCTAGAGAATAACTTAGTGGATGGGATAGGAAATTATTATATACATGATGTCATAAACTTACATGGAATTAAATTTAGAATTGTATTAGATAGAGACATATTTTTCACGTAGCTCTTTTGGTAGGGGATTCGGAAAGTATTAGTTATACAAAAAAGATTGAGCACAACATACCACCCTCAGAAAAATGAATAGTCTAGGAGGATAATATGGATACATAAGGATATGATTAAATATTGTGTTCTAGACTTTGGTGGAAAACTACTTGATCATATATCCTTGGTTGAGTTTTCATAAAATAATGGTTAAAGTTAGTACTATGTTTTGTTGGACACTTTTAAATCATTAAATGGGTTGAGACAGTGGTGTACTATCTGGACCTTCCCCTTCATTATCGATACATCCATGATATGTTACATGTTTCTTAACTTCAGAGTTACATGCCTGATCATGCATATGTAACAGACTATGAGGATGTTGATTTGGATCCTGATGCATCTTACAAAGATAATCCTATGTAGATTATACATCGGAGTGAGAAATACCTTTGAGGGAAGAGGGTACAACTTATTTGGATTTGGTGGTAGCATGGATGGATCCAGGAGGATACATGGGGGAGGACGAATAATGTTTGAGCTCAGTGGCCTGAGTTGTTTGAGAAAAACCACTATAGTTATTTCTCAAGAATGATAAGTTGGTAGAGGGGGCTAACTGTAATTTTTATATTTTTAATGATAATAAATATTTTTATTGTTTTTAAATTATGATTATTTTTATGTGATAAATTAATTTTCCAAAAAAATCACTTATAAATGTTTGGAGGATGTGAAAAAAGGTTGGAAGACTAGATGATGTAGTGACTCAATTTATTCCCAAAAAAAATTGGAATATTCAATAAAATATTTTTGGGGGTTTTATCATAGTTAGCACAAGATTATGAGGTCTGTAGAGCCTCATTATTGATATAATAAAAATATTAAATATTGTATATAACATGTGCGTAGTTTTTAAGAAGTAATAGAATATCATTCAAATGGAATCTTTGATGGGAAATCTGATACTTCCATTAAATATAGAATGTGGGTTTTACCCTAGGTGCATTAGAACCATTTTGTGTGCTGGGTGTTTGGTTAGATCACAAGTAAGGGTAAATATATTACATCATATGCATGTGATTTTTCTAAAATAATAAAATTTCTCCTGAAAGGTATCTTATATGGGATATTTGATGCATCCATTAGGTACAAAATTTAGGTTTTAACTTATGGGAAACCTAGCCTTTGTGTCCAACATTTATTTGGTTATATCACAGGACGGTGGTAAGGGTAATTTTTTATACCCTTTTTCTTTTATTTATTTTTCTTTTTATTTTATTTTTTATCTTCATTTCATTTTCTACTTCTTCATACATATGGCGCACACTCTCTATTCTTACACATCCACTGACCCAAAATCTTGATAAATCAATCATTTTGACCCATTAAAGATTGCAATACCATAATGGGGAGGAAATAAACTATCTAAAATCAAATTTAGGATTAAAAGGGAATTAAATTGATATTTTGATTTAAAGTTTTATAATTTTCATGCATAGCTATCCAAACCATTTGGTATTGGGTGTTAGTTTATTCCATAAATTCTAATAAACCTATAGCTCGTTCGTATATGATTGGTGAATCTCTGGCAGTTTAGTTTGATCCATTTACCTTGTTCCAGGTGCGCATGGTAGTCTCCTTATTCCATTATTTTTTTCATTTTCTTCTATTATTTTCCTTTTGCATAAATTATGGAAAATGAATTGGATGAATTTAAATAAAATAATAATACATAAAATTATAAAGGGATAATTCCACAATTTATCATGGGAAATTTGAAAAAAAATATATCATGGGATAATTTATTAGAAATTATTAGATAATAATTATGAAGAATTATCCAAATATAATTCCATAAA
This sequence comes from Viscum album, assembly GCA_963277665.1. Classification (NCBI taxonomy): domain Eukaryota; kingdom Viridiplantae; phylum Streptophyta; class Magnoliopsida; order Santalales; family Viscaceae; genus Viscum; species Viscum album. The sequence goes on from OY728140.1 coordinate 478,746,965, forward strand.
ATTATCAAAGGATACTCTATAAAATTATCAAAATATAAATATTGAAAATTATCAAAAAATAATTGTTTTCAATTATCAAATGATAATTTCACTAGTTATTAAATGAAAATTGTGTAATATTATAAAAAGATAATAAAATAGAATTATAAATGTATAATTTATAAGAAATTATTATAAGATAATTTTCAATAGATGTTTTATGGAAATTATCAATGGATAATTTATTCAAATTATAAAAAGAAAAATATTTATATTATCAATGAATAATTATAAATTACTACCACATGTGCTCTCAAATTAATTTAAAGATATTTATAATATAAAATATGGTTTTATGATTATTCTTGAGGAAAGGACCACTAACGCATGTGTTGGACTAAAATGATAATTTGGTAATTATTCAAGAGATATAAAGTATCATCACATGTGATATTTTATTTTAGTTTATTATAAAATTGTAACGTCCCGACCCGGAAGCCACTAAATCGGTGCTCCGATCTGGTAGATCACAAGGCCTCAAGCGCGCCTCCCTATATGCCAGAGGATGCGGACTAGCAGCGAGGGACTAGGGTGTGATATTGGGAAGACTATTCCCTCATATCAGAGTAAGAAAACAGTGGAAATAACTAAGTAACATACACAGCAGAAAGTAAACAGAGTGCGGAATAAGTAAAAAACTGAAATAGAATAGGGTGTAATAGTAAAATGATTTAAATCCCGAACAGCTATACAATACAATAGAACACTGGTCACCCACCGGGACAACCATACAAGTACAAGTACAAAAGAAAATGAAAGTAAAAGTTTAGGGCTATGCTACTAACTCTGAGCCAATCCACATACCTAATCTCCAAACAATGTCGAACTACAACAGTCTATTCCGTAGAACCACTCGAGCAGCTCTTCTCGATCATGAATCACTGGGCCTCAGCCCTAACCACCATACAACTCGTGCTCAACCTAAAAAGCATACATAAGGTCTACACGTACACCGAGGTGAACGTGCAGGGGTGAGAAATAATCTCAGTAGGGCACCCCGACAAGCAACCTATAATTGTGCTGTTAAAAGTGTATACAACAGCAATGTGCTCAGCCTAGCTAGAAAACAACAAAAATATGTAAACCAAACGTGAAACCATAGTTAAACTCAGGGTATGTAATCCCTGTCAATTGGGAAAGTGCCACCATGGATGTCCATATCTATATCCGTTCACATGTATAGTCCCATACCTATTCGCATATACATAAATATTAAAATTCATGATTATATGGAGAAAATTACAAGAACAACATCAGTAGTTGATCCTTGGGACTGTAATCCCGATCTCCTGGACATCTTGTACAAGGTAATTGAGTTGGACATCGTGCCACTCAAGCCGTGTATCATTAAGTCAATCTCTAGGTCCGTAATCCCATCGACATATACCTGCTTCATCCAACGCCGAAAATATATCTTTGAACAAGTTAACCAAAAACAAGTAACCAGTTCAAAATAATTCAATTCTAAGTATCTCTGAGACTCGGCCTCGACCGACCATCTCCTATACCAATGCGATAGTAGAAACCACAACAGGCTATCAGCAAGTAAAAGAAAACAACAATGTCAATCCTGCTATGTTGCTAGGCAGGTTCAATAGAAGAAATCGCCACAATGAATATTCAAGTAAACACTGTCCTCAGAAATGTATATCCTAGCCCATAGGCAAACTGAAACAAAAACCATCAGGTGCCTGCCCTTAGGCATAATGAATATTTCCCTCAGGTAAATGAGATTTCACCCATAGGAACAGAGGCTACTTCCCACAAGCATAATAAATGTTACCCTTAGGCTAACTAACACTGCCCTCCGGCTAAACAAAATACTGCCCTCAGGCATTCCATAGGAAAATCAAGTAATCGGGACGAGGCCGACATACAAACAAGCATTAATATATGTTTCCTCTCAAGAAAACTCAATGCACAATGTAATCATGGCATACCCTCGGGTATCCTGGCCAAATGGCTAAACAGAGTAACGCACCCCTAGGGTGGTCCTAGATTCAAGCAGTGATCCCAAACAATAGTTAAAACTTATCATTAGATTATCTACACAATTTTAGATATCTTTTCAGCAAAGGCCCCGGCCATACGACACCCCAATCATGGGTTCGTAGCACAACCGTACACAAAAAAAAACACAGTAGTTGGAATTTAAAGACTATATCACCTACTACTCAGGAACACAAGGAAAAGTAGGCATCCCAACAAACAATAATGTGCTTCGTGTCAGGCTCAATAGACACCAACCAGAAAGCAGCTCTGGTAACCACTATAGCATCAACAACCCAAGTCAGATATAAACAAACAATTGAGGGTGGTCGAACGCCCAACCCAACACTATAAACAAAACCCCACAGGATTACTAGTTTGGCATGGGTTCCAGATGACACCCGAACACCTTCTCCACCCAAACCCAACGTAACAACTCTGGTCGTTCAAACAACGGGCACCCACTGAGTCCCACAAGTCAAACACCAAGGAGTCATCCTACTCGGGATCCTCCAGATAACTAGAGAGAAAGAATCATACATGGGATACTTAGAAAAGAGGATTCCTACATGAGATCCATGAATGAAGAACAAATGAGGCAACCCATAATAGAGTTCCTCTCAAACAAAACATGAGAGAGTTTCTACAAGGACTCCCTAGTTCATCACACAAGCAAGGAATCCCTCAGGGGACCCTTGAAAGCATCTGGTCTCCCGGCCTCTTAGGACAGAAGGACACATCTCATTAGGGAAACTTCCTCAAAAGAATAGGTTATGGAAGATATCTCACAGTTCATCTTCAATTGAAGGTCTCAACTAAGTTGGTCTGAACATCCAACTTATCATACACGCCAAGTCTCACTCTCAGGTGACAACTGAACTCGATAACTAGAGGAAGAACCCCTCCATTTAGATAAAAACCACCAAAACCCCATTTAGATTACCTATGATTGTAAAAAGGATTCTACAATCGATATCTACGTGGAAAAACACTTAGAATCGACTACTCACACGCCAAATTCTGACTTCCAGAGCATAAGATATCCCAAAATTACCAAAGTAATGCAGTACATGGCCAGAGTACATGGCCAAAGCACCTTGGGCCTACCTATGTAATAGTACAGGGTGTGTATTTTACTGTACATGGCATGTATTGTTCACAAAAAGTCACACCGTGGGCGTTTTCACTAAAACACAATCCCAAGTACCACTACACGGCGTGTACTTTACTGTAAATGGCATGTATTTTTTTTAAAAAAAACCATTATACCATGTTCTATTCTACACGGCCAGCCACACGCCCACAAACTACATGGCGTGTACTTAAGAAAACTTCGTCTTCCCCAAATGGTAAGAACACATGGTGTGTTCCCTTGGAACACACGCTGTGTATACTGGGTTTTCTGACGGGAAATCCCTAAAAACGCTTGATTCGCCCGTTTTCACCCCCGAAACAACAAATCGAGCCCCATGGGAATAAAAGCAAGAAATATAAGGCTTTAAATACTCAAAAAAACTTTTTTAAAGGGGATCTCTGGAAAAATCACAAATGGCCCTACCTTTGGGTGGAAACGGCCGAATCCTCGGTTGATTTCACGGTCCACGGATGTCACATGCCGACTTAGCGCGTCGAGGGCTTCGAGTCGGTACCCCTCTCGCATCAAAAATATCCATCTTTATCAGTACCCAAATCCTTCAAAATGACACGGCCAAGGAAGAGGTGTATGAGACATGCCCAAGAAGGAGGGAGGAAGAGAAAAGAAAGAAAGGAAAAGAACAAAAGAAAAGGAAGAAAAAGGGGCCCAGGCCAGCCCCGACGCCCAACATCAGTTTATGACTTCCCTAGGCTAAACTCTCCATTACAGACTCAACAGCGCAGACGGAATTACAATATGACGCTCTGTTTAAAATTTATTTCCAAACTAACCTATGCGAATAATTTAATATTTAATTTAATAATATTAAATATTAAATATTCCTCCAAAATTAGAACATCTTAGATTTCCTCCAAACTCTTATCCTAGGATAAAAACCCTATTCCAGGACAAACCGAGCTTTCAAAAAAATTATCCGAGATCAGCTGGTAGGGTAAAATGACCATTTTACCCCTCACGATCATCCAACAGCAAAAATTCAAATTTCTGCTCAAAACGATTGTCTGGAAAAACACAATTTCTTACAAACTCTCCACTATAAACCTTCTTATCCCTGAGAATCCCAGTGAAAGGGCCAGCGACCATGCTCCCAAACCGAGCATCTTCACAACCAATCTATCTGGATTATCCAACGACCATTCTTAAAGCATTAACAGCCACCTTTTACACAGAATATATTCAACTATGACCAAACTGGTACTCCCCATCATCGAAATACCCTTGTCGTTATCTTAAAGGAGACTCTGAGCTTAAAATATTTTGGAAAACACCGAAGTTTAACCTAAAAAAAGAGAACCACCCTCAAAACGCCAATGGTGCACTCCACACCATAGGGATTTCCTTAAACTGCTTCGAGAGCACAACCAGAACACATTCCATCCTCAAAAGGGATGAACATTGAGAAATAAAAAGAAGCTCGATGTAGGGTCAAAGCTCTCTCAACATACTCAAGATGAATCAAGATAGTTCATGATCATCACTAATAGTAGTACACTAAGATTTAACCGAAGGCGTGTCCATGTCCTTCTGAGAAACACTAGCATCCTGCCATAACCCGGCTAGGATTCCAACACGGGTCAACCATTTTCACACAGGTTTCCCTAGAACAGAAGAGACATCGACCTACAAAGGTTTGAGTCAATACCAAGGGTCTCTAGGTCTTCACCTAGCCCTACAGAAAAAGCCTCACAACTGGGTCACAAGTTCTAACCACCTACCCCAAAAGATCCACAACCTCTCAGAAGATGGTAAAGATCACAACGAACAAGGAAAACAAAACCAAAACACAACCTACAAGGGCCCTAATCCTCTCCGAGCGTCCTCAAAAGGCACTACTCCCTAGAGTTTACAACCCAATAAGAGGAGAAACTGAACTAACGCTCATTGGGTATCTTTATATAGCAATACCATAAGGAGGTCATGTTCATAAGAAAAGCCTTAGTATCTATAGACATTGTTCTCAACAATCCGACAAGATAACCACAGACCTAATAATCAACACCCGATAAGGGCTGAACAGAAAGGCATCACGTGCCACATAGACCAACTAGGGTAACTGCACCACCAGTGCACAAGGACTGAGTCATCATCCTCCATAAAACGCCTCGACGTAGATCCATGTAACCTACCATCAGAGTGAAAAGTATGTGTAAGCAGACCAAAAGGTCTCATTCGTCAGTAAAAACACACACTAGTAGGCCTATATGATCTGAATCCTACGTGCCTAGTATGATGCATGAGACGCCCCTTTCCTTTGCTGGCTAAGAGTCAAAATCCATCCCTGGCATCTTACCAATGGCAAAGATCCAGAGATATATAGTAAATAAAAACATCACAAAACATGTTCATCGCTCAAGGTGAAAATCATATACCATTGTAACATCGCAAAATCAGAATAGCAATCCCAAACCCTGGTAACCAGGACTTCTTACAAAAACAAGTGTTCTCAATGCACCAGCCCGATATCCATCACAGGTTCCGACACATTTCTAATAATCCTGTCTACCATATCCCAAATAGTAAAGACCAGGAAAGAAAACACCTCTGATACCACTTTGTAACGTCCTGACCCAAAAGCCAATAAACTGGTGCTCTTATCCGGTTTGTCACAAGGCCTCAAGCATGTCTCCCCGTACGCTAGAGGATGCTGACTAGCAGCGAGGGCCTAGGGTGTGATAGTGGGATAACTATGCCCTCATATTAGAGTAAGAAAAAAGCAGAAATAACTAAGTATCATACATAGTAGAAATTAAACATAGTGTAGAATAAGTAAACAACTGAAATAGAAGAAGTTGTAATAGTAAAATGTTGTAAAATCCCAAATAGGTATGCAATACAACACAACACTAGTCACCCACCAGGCTGACCATATAGATAAAAGTATAAAATAAACTAAAAGTAATAGTACAGGGCTCTGTTACTAACTCTGAGCCAATCCACATACTTGATCTCCAAACACTGTCGAACTGCAGCAGTCTGATCCATAGAACCACTCGAGCAGCTCCACTCGATCATGAAACACTAGGCCTCAGCCCTACCCACCATGCAACTCATTCTCAAGATGAAAAGAATACATAAGTTCTACACGTACACCGAGGTGCATGTGAAGGGGTGAGAAATAATCTAAGTAGGGCACCCCGACAAGAAATCTATAACTGTGCTGCAAAAAGTGTATACAACAGCAATGTGATCAGCCAAACTGGAACACAACAAAAGAAAGTAAACCAAATGTGAAACCACAGTTGAAATCAGGGTATGTAATCCCTATCAACTGGGAAAGTTCCACCATGGATGTCCATATCTATATATGTACACATGTATAGTCCCATACCTATACAGATAAACATAAATATGAATATTCATGATTGTGTGGAGAAAATAACAAGAACAACATCAGTAGTCGATCATTGGGACTGTAATCCCGATATCTTGGACATCCTATGCAAGGGCATTGAGCTGGACATCGTTCCACTCAAGTCGTGTATCATTAAGTCAATCTCTGGGTCCGTAATCCCATCGACATATACTTTTTTCAGACAACACCAGAAATATATCTCTGAACAAGTTAACCAAAAACAAGTAACCAGTTCAAAATAATTCAATTATGAGTTTCTCGGAGACTCGGCCTCGACTGACCATCTCCTATACCAATGCCACAACAGAAACCACAACATTCTATCAGAAAGTAAAAGATAACAACAATGTCAAGCCTGTGATGTAGCTTGACAGCTTCAATAGAAGAAATCACCACAGTGAATATTCAACTAAACGCTTTCCTCAGACATGTATATCCTTGCCCATAGGCAAACTGAAATGAAAACCCTCAGGTGCCTTCCCTCAGGCATAATGAATATTTCCCTCAGTCATACGAGATGTCTCCCATAGGCACAGAAGCTACTGCCCACAGGCATAAGAAATGTTACCCCCAGGCTAACAAACACTGCCCTCAGGCTAAACAGAATACCTCCCATAGTCATTCCATAGAAAAATCAAGTAACCGGGCAAAGAACAACATACAAACAAGAATTAATATATGTTTCCTCTCAATAAAACTCAATGCACAAAGTAATCATGGCATACCCTCGGGTATCCTGGCCAAACAGCTAAATAGAGGAACACACCCCCAGGGTGGTGCTGGATTCAAGTAGTGATTCCAAACAGCAGTTAAACCTTATCATTATATTATCTACACAATTTTAGATATCTTTTCATCAAAGGCCTCAGCCATACGACTCCCCAATCATGGTTTCGTAGCACAACGGTTCACAAAAACACACAATAGTTGGAATTTAAACACTAGACCACCTACTAATCAGGTTCACCAGGAAAAGTAGGCATCCCAACAAACAAGAAGGTGCTTCGCGTCAGGCTCAACAGCCACCAACCAGGAAGCACCTCTGGTAACCACTACAGCATCAACAACCCAAGTAAGATATAAAAAAACAAGTGAGGGTGGAAGAATTCCCAAACCAACACTAAAAACAAAACCCCACAGGATTACTAGTTTTCCACAGGTTCTAGATGACACCCGAACACCTTCTCTACCCAAAACCAACGTAACAACTCAGGTCGGTCAAACAACGGGCACCAGTCGGGTCCCACAAGTCAAACACCGAGGAGTCATCCTACTCGGGATCCTCCAGATAACTAGAGAGAAGGAATCCTACACGGGATCCTTAGCAAAGAGGAATTCTACATGGGATCCTTGAATAAAGAACAAAAGGGGAAACCCATAACAGTGGTCCTCTCAAAGAAAACATGAGATAGTTCCTACAAGGACTCCCTAGTTTAGCACCCAAGCAAGGAATCCCTCAGGGGACCCTTAGAAGCATCCGGTCTCACGGCCTCTTAGTCTAGAAGGGCACGTATCACTAGGGAAACGTCCTCTAAATAATAGGTTACAGAAGATAGCTCATAGATCATCTCCTATTAAAGTTCTCAACTAAGTTGGTCCGAACATCCATCTTATCATACACGCCAAGTCTCACTCTCAGGTGACAACTGAACTTGATAACTAGAGGAAGAACCCATAAATTTAGATAGAAACCACAAACCCCACCCCACCCCACCCCCCATTTATATGACCTCTATATGTAAAAAGGATTCCACCATCACAATATACATGGAAAAACGCTCTAAATTGACTACTCACATGCCCATTTCTGACTTCCAGAGCATAATATATCCCCAAATTACCAAACTAAAGCAATACCTGGCCAGAGCACCTTGGGCCTGCCTATGTAATATTACACGGCCTGTAATTTACTGTACACAGCGTGTACTATTCACAAAAAGTCACACCATATGTGTTTTCACTAAAACACACGACCAAGTACCACTACACGGCATGTACTTTTTTGTACAGGGTGTGTACTTTTATTAAAAAACCATTATTTTGTGTTCTATTCCACACGGACAGCCACACGGCCACCAACTACACGGTGTGTACTAAAAGTACATGGCATGTAATTAAGAAAACATTTTCTTCCCCGAATGGGAAGAACACATGGTGTGTTCCCCTGGAGCACACGCCGTGTATACTAGGTTTTCCAACGGGAAATCCCTAAAAACGCTTGATTCACCCGTTTTCGCCCTCAAAACAACAGATCGATCCCCATGGGCTTACAAGAAAGAAATATAAGGCTTTAAAAACTTAAAACAATTTTTTTAAAGGGTATCTATGGAGAAAACACAAATTTCCCTACCTTTGGGCGGAAACCGCCGAAGCCTCGGTTGATTTCACGGTCCACGGATGTCGCACGCCGACTCAGCGTGTCAAGGGCTTCGAATCGGTACCCCTCTTGCATCCCAACTCTCCATCTTTCTTAATACCCAAATCCTTCAAAAATACATGGCCAATGAGGAGGCGTACGATACACACACATGGAGGAGGGAGGAAGAGAAAAGACAGAAAGGAAAAGAAGAAAAGAAAAGGAAGAAAAAGGGGCCCGGGCCAGCCCTAATGCCCGACATGAGTTTATGCCTTCCCTAGGAAAAACTCTACATTCCGGACTTAACGACGCAGAAGGGATCTCAATCTGACGCTCTATTTAAAATTTATTTCCAAACAACCCTACACGAATAATTTAATATTTAATTTAATAATATTAAATATTAAATATTCTGCCAAAATTCAAACATCTCATATTTTCTCTAAACTCTTATCCTAGGATAAACACCCTTTTCCAGGACCAACGAAGCTGTCAAAAAAATTATCTGAGATCATATGGTAGGTTAAATGACCATTTTACCCCTCACGAGAATCCAACAGCAAAAATTCAAATTTATGCTCAAAATGACTGTCCAGAAAAACATAGTTTATTACAAAAATAGTTTATTTGGTTCTATGAATCCTTTATGAACCTCAATTATTAACATGTTAATGACTCCGATAATAAAGCCAATAGTTAATGTTCATGACTATTGAGGCTTCCACTTCGGTTTCCAAACCACGTAGGTAAGTTCATTATTACTATTTCTATTGATGAGTTTTTGTTAGGAATTTATTTACCTCTTGGTATGTTTTTACACATGTTTCATATATATAATTTTTGTTTTGGCATAATTGATAATTGTTATTTACTTTAATAGAATATCTCTCTATGTGTGTGTAGATCAAGAGATCTAATGTGATATTTGATTCTATGAGTATTGATAGAGTATAATGTTTCCAATATGATCACATTTTGTTGTGTTGATACGATATTTTCATGATGATATATTTTCCCTGATGTGTAATCTTTACCATGTGCATGTGTTATCATGACATGTATGTTATTACAAGAATTTGAGACAAGTGGATGTTCTTTTATGTTTACACCTTAGAGGGGGGGTGTGGATGACTTGATAAAATATTTAAAATATCCCCAATTATAGGGTAGTAAATAATGTTCTAGGGGCTTGACTAGAGGAAATGTGTCATGGGAACCCAAGGCACTAATGGGGTATGATAGTTTGGGGGCCTGATGCATAATAGTCCCGAGATAAGATGGTCTAGGATCTTAATCCGAATTGATGACTTAACACCACTAATAGATTTGATTTTGAACTTATAGGATGGTTCTTTTTCTTTTATGACATTCTATTATTATCCTTTTGGTTTAGAGCTGAAGAAGGTACATTCAGGGTCTGTCACAACTTGGATAGTAAACAACCACACTTTTTTTTATTGTTTGTTTATTTTATTATTAAAAATTTATTATTTTTATTATTATTTAAGAAATTTTTTATACATTATTTCACTATGGTAAGGACACATTGATGGTTTCCCACTGATTCTGGTACTCACACTCTACTCAGGAATTTCAGTGTGCTTTTAGATTTCCTCGCTAGAGATCTGGTGAAGGGAAAGCGTCATGTGGTAAACGGTTTAGAAGAGGATTGTGGAGTTTATAATATATTAGGATAGACTCTATATAACCCTGATGTATATTTATTTATTTATCTATTATATTATATACTAGATATGATTTCTACTTTGGGAGATTCTTATTACTATATGATATGCATTCTATTCTTTAGAATCTATATGTTTACTCTAGTTATTTGTTATATTTTAATGATTTATTAATGATATATGACATGATACTAAGGGTATAGTCTCCAGACTGATGGAATAATACCATCACTATTATCCAAAAGCATCATGTGTATAGGTAGGAACACATGAGGTCAAGTGGAATTTGTGGTTAGACCATGTGGTTTGAGTCGTGGTGTTACACATAACATTGAGCCATATTTGAACCCTGATCTTTCTATATGTGATATCACCTAATAAATTTTATCTTGGTTCCTGATGAATTAGTTTAGAGTGTGAAATTTCAATAATGGTTTCTTTTTGAAAAATTTCCTACTATTTCTCCCACCTGTGATTTATCCAAATCACTTGTCAAAAACATAGAAATTTTTTCTGATCATTTAGTCGAATTATGCTTAGTTTGAAATTCCCTTATTATGATCTTCGTAAAAACTTTATTAAAAAATTCCCCATGAATTTTATTTTGAACACTAAATTAATATTACTCTTTATTTAAATTTTGATGTTTTTTATTTTTATATTGAACCAGTGATTGATCATACAGTTTTTTATAAAAACAACCTACATTTCTGAGGGAGTCAACACTGAGAATGATTTGATAGCTAAGATTTATGATGGAGAAAATTTTAATATATACCAATTATGTTTAAATGTATTTGAAAGTAATCTACTAAAAAATTATCTGTGTTTTTATTTGAAATAAGTTATTTTTACCTCAATTGTTTATTAATTTTACTAGAATTTTTTTAAAAATAATTCTTAAGGTTGAAACTCTTACTTGCTGAAATTCAGACAAGGTTGGATAAGTAAAATTTTGAATCTATGAAAAATGTGGAATTTGGTTTAGAATTTGTTTCAAATTAACTAAAATATTTTCAGAATTGAATTGAAAACCCTCTTTTTTAACCTAGTTCTTAAAATCCAACTAATTTCACAGTTATTTTTAAAAATGATAAAATTTTGCATGAGAAAAGATATAAAATATTGTTTTGAAAATTTTAGTTCCATTTAACCTTATACAAACTCAAAATAAAATTAAATAGGGAAGTATTTATTAAAATTCAAAGTGGTTATCAGATATAATTTTAGTGGAAAACTAGATAACTTTTTGTTCTTTTTTTCAAAGGACTGTTCTTAGAGTATGTTTTGGATTCTAGGGAAAAAGGTTATTCCACTACAAGGTTGAGATCCCATCTAACTACTTTTTATCTTTGAAATAAATCAATAACCTATATTTAGTGGTTCCTAACTCAGATTCGACACCCTCTATTATAATTTTTGTAAAAAAATTAGGGAATTCTAGCTGAAGATTATAAATCTAGCACTGTATGGGAGGAAACCAATGATTTTCTTGATTTGAATAATAATTTTTCTATTTTATCTATTATTGTTCATTCTATTTGTTTGAGATGAATTATTTTCAACCCTCTTTAAAACTTGTTAAACACATGGTGCAGTGAAGAGATTATCTGTTATCCACACAGTGGGAGATTTAATTCATTTAATCCTCCTTTTTTATTTTGATCGTGGAATAATTTTTAAGGGTATTTCATTTTTATATTCTAATATTTCATTAAATGTCACATTTTAGGCGCTTCATGGATAAAATCTTCATGGTTTACATAGATATTAAATTTAATATCCTAGAATTTGTCATTTTAAAAATCTATACATCTAAAGAGTAATTTTCTATATTAGCATCCATTTTCCCCTTTAAATTCTAAAATATTGTTGCTACTATTTATGGAAATTAAATGGTAAAAAAAATTTATTTAAAAATGTTGATTCATGATAAAAACATTAAAAAAATGTTTTTATTTATTTATAATTTTTTGTGTCTTTATATTCATAAATTATGATGTTCCCAGATTTTTTCCCTTTTGAGAATCATTTTTGGTCATCATGTTTAAGCATGCACATTTCTAAAAATTCAGTTTTTGTATTGATATTTATTTGTAGTAACTAGATATGAAATATATTTGCATGATTTTATATATTTCATTACTATTATATATGGAAAATATGATTTTTTAACTTCTTGGTTACTTTTTAACATTGTTGATCTACATAAAATTCAAATACTTTTTGAACTTAAATTATTTTATTTTTTTCCTCCTCCATGAATTTCAACATTAGGTATAATGTTGAGTTTTAAGTGTGTGGGGTCACTTGTATGGTTGAATTTATATAATTAATTTCAATTAAAAATACCTCAAAACAACTCAAATTGAATTTTTCAGATATTTAGTTTTAAATTTCAAAAGTTAAACATTTTTTTTTGAATTCAAGCCTTTTTATACTTTGAGTGTTTTAGTTTTTTATACTCATCCTTATATTTATTTGACAACCATATTTTATTTTTCCATAATTAAAATTAATTATTTTAGTGAATATTTTGGATCATATTTAACAATTATTTTTTAATTATACTTTATTTATTTGCTTTAGACTGCTATTATTTTCATTCAAATGAACTAATAATGAACTCCTAATATTTTTTGGGCTTTTTAATTATTGTCTAAAATATTTAATGAGTTAACTATGCCACGTAGTAAATTAATAATCGCACTCATTCATAAGTTGTTCTTAATTATTTTGACCAAAAAAATATGTATTTTTATTCACCGTGGATTAAAATAGAAATTTGAATAATAACTAAATACAAAGTTACATTTGTTCAGAACCATTCAAAATTTTCAAATTCATTCATATATGAAAAAAATGAAAACCATATTTTTCCTGAACCATTTATTTTTTAGAGAAAAATTATATATATTTATTTAATATTCCTTTTTATACTTTTTAAAATTTCAAAAAACAATTAAATTTGAGTTCCCATATACGATATATGGGTTAAATAATGCTGCTATATAAGAATAATCACACTCCTTTATCAAATTTCACAAACCATCAACATATGGTTCAAATGATGTAGTGTATGAGTCATCACTGATGTTGTGTATGGTTTTTTGTGAGTGAAATTAAACTTCGTATTAGTAAATAGGAAAAATATATCAATAAGAATCTACATAAAAGTAAAAATATGTGTGTGAGTGGAATTATACCTAAGCTCCTTTGCAGAAAATACTTTTCATAGTCTTGATTTGATGAATTTTCCTAAGATAAAACCAATTACTAAATATCAATTGAGTATTTTTTTCCAAAAAATCATCAAAACAGAAACTAATAATGATAGTCTCATCATTACATATAGAGTTGGTCTAATGATTCTTTGAAGACTGAATGTTGACAATTGTGTGATCTTTATGAAACCAAGTGGAATTTTTTTATCAAGTTGGGGATGATAAATAATGAGTGGATGAAATAGATAAAATTCTGTTTTGATATTTTTATAAATAATATAAACTAGTTATAAAGTGAATAAAGAAGATTTTATGATCTTAGTTGATATCCGACTAAAGTAAATAAAAGACGACTCAAAGGGGAAGAAATTTTTTTTGTTAATTTTTTATATAATTGAGGTTGAATTTTAAATCCATCATTTCCCATCCCTTAACATCACTCTAATTGTGGGGATAAAGTAAAACACACACCATTTTTTTAATAAAATGACCCAATAAAGCTCAGTTAACATTGTTACATGAAAAACTAGTGGATAATTTGTCTTGATAACATGATTTTACACTAAATAAGGACCACCATTATTATGTAATATAATGATGATGAACTATATATATCATTCTCATATACTGTTAATAATATCTAGAATGGATGAAGATTTGATCTAAATCAGTTTTGAGATAGTTGTAACTGCGTTCAAATGAGGAATATTAAATGAAATCAAGATGAATATTTATTTAGTTCCATAACACTTGGGTGTTCTTAAGTATATTATATAGGGATCAAATTTAGAGAATATTGATTAGTTGATGTTCCTAAGAGCTCAGAATATTCAAAGAAGATAGATACCTATAAAAATAAGGATGATCTATTGAAGTGGTACTACACTTGAAGGAAGTCTTAATTTTTGGATATTAAGTTTGTGCAATGGATTTTAGACATCAAGTAATAACCAGATGATGTCATATCAAGGTAAGTGTCAATTGACATAATTAAGTTCTTAAGAATGTGTCTTGAAATAGTTGGGGATGTTATACTAAAGCTACATGTATAGTGATAGAAGTTCCGAGGAACTAATGGAATGTATTTGTTGTAATACCTGGAGATAAAATGGTTTCAAAAGAGGTAGTATAAATTAAAATGAGGTAATGGATAACTATATTCAAAATATAATCATAAAATCTTTTGGGCATCATCAACTAATTCAGGGGAGGCACCAGCTTGAATTCTAGAAAGGAAGATTGAGATCTAAAGATATAGGTAAAGCATGAGTATGATATTCATAAAGCGATAAATTTGAAGAAAAATGGGGGGAATGGATATGTGATATAAAAAAATATAGACTTCTTCTCTCCCTCTATTTATCTTATTTTTTTCAATTTTATTTTTATAGTGTTAGACTTATCTAGTTTAAAAAATGTTCACTATAATTAAATTCATTAAGGGGGTTTGAATATTGACATCACATGTTTATTTATTCATGTTATTATCTTATTTCATCAATTGTGTGACTTTTTATTCTTGTAAATTTCATATTATATTCATTTATTTATTTTTTTATGTATCCATATATGTAAATAAATTTCAAGAATATTTGAAATCATTTACCCCATAGTGAAATATCGATAGATTATGAAATTAGGACTAAAATTAATGAACACATTTGGGTAGTCAATAGTTTATACCATTAATAACAATAAATCACTTTATTTTCTAGCTATTTAATGAAATTTCTTTATTAAATATTTGTTTTCCAATTATTAAGTTGTTTAATTCATGATAGAGATTAAAACAATTTTCAACGATCATGTTTTCTAGTCGAGTGAAACAATTTCTCTAAATAATCACACATTCCAAAAATTAGGATCAATAAATCACCCCCCACTATATTTTCACATTCCACATACTTCATAACCCTATTTTTAACACTCACACACACAAATTTATTCATTCAAATTTTGTATACATGATCATCAACTCATTTTTTATTTTCCTTAGTTAGAAAAAAATGAGCCCTTAGAATACTCACCCACATTCTCTTGAGTTTGAATCATCACTAATATAATGTCTTAAAATATATATAAATGTAATTTTAATCTTTTTTATTTATTAATTACATAATAATTACATAATTTTAGCTATTATTGATCATTAATTTTTATAGTTTTAACTGTTCCTTTTCTGTTACGGTTTAACGGTGTCGGTTATCATTATATGGTCATAATTTTATCACCTATAGAGATATATAGTTATTTATTTTTTATTATTATATTACAAAAAAATTATACCACTCAATAGATTGTCCAATGTAGTTTTAAATTATGAAAGATATCTCACCATGATAGTTTTCTATAGTTAAAATCACTATGATCACTAATTTTCTATATCGTTTATATAATAGTAAATATATTTTCCAAGGATATTATTCATGTTATAAAAATAATATTTATTTATTAACTCCATTTTTATAACATTTCATGTAATGTAGTGATGAAAAATGAAATATTTTATCCCTAGTGGTGGAGAATTAACCATAATATTGGTGAAATTTTCATTTTACAAACTGATCGGAGGAATGTAAATAATTTTTATTCCATATACATAATAAAATTTGAGTATAAAAGTTTATTTATTAGATTATATTAGTATTGGTATAATATATTTGGAAGATATTTAATAATAAAAAATGGAATATGATTGAAAATGTGTGATTAGGAGTTCTTACCTTAATCATTGGGATGAATCCTTTTGTAATTGGACTAAGCCTTTCAAAGGTGGTTTTTGATGAGAATATAACCTCAAAGATGGGTATACGTGTTTTGGGAAAAAATTTTGGTAGGTATTTTCCAAACTAAGTGGATTTAGTTGTGAGGATAATTGGGGTGGTGAAGGGATACTTTTATAAATGAGAGGGGTGACATTTTTTGAAAGTATGAATTTCTTAATATAAAAAGATATGTCATACTCATGGAAAGTAAACCCAAAATTAATAATTATTTAGAATAATTTAAATTATTGTAATGGAATCCCAAATCCACTAATTTAGATATGAAATTATTTTATAATTTTTACTTTACCTCTTACCACTTTTACCTAATTTTAACATTAAGTATGATGACTACTTTTTACCTTAGTAAATTATTTTTATACTGAAAAATTAAAATACTATTATTACCTAATATTAAATGTGTTTATTAAAAAATTTAAATACATATTATTTTATACAATTTATAAAAGTGATAATAATTCATTTTAATATAATTATTCGTAACATAACCAAAACAGTATTTAGAAAACTTGTAGCTTTAAGTATAAAAATGAATTTATATTTATTTAGGCTATTAATTATGAATATTATTGATTCCTATAAAATATATTCGGTTGTGATTAAATAACGGATTATTATTTTATTTTTTAAACTAATAAAACTGAATGGAATCATTTGGGTACTTAATTAAAGGAAAATCCCCAAAAAATACTTTTTTGTCAGAATAAAATACAATAAATATTCCAAAATTTAAAACATAGGTTTCTAAATTAAAAATGTAATATTTAAATTATTTAATTTCCATCATAAAGAAATCATTGGTTAAAAAATTTCATAAAATTTTAAGCCAAGATTATGTCATATGGATTTCATAAAAGTTAAGGTTTTTATAAAAAACTGTATTTGTTATCATTCACTAAAAAAGTCAAAAAAATTGGAAAAATTCATAAAGTTACCAGATCATATTGGATCACTGAGAGTGGTGTGGGTGAATTACTGAACAATTTTATTATTTATTAGTTAATCCCTTTCCACTAAGACTCTATTAAAAGTTAAGTACTTTATCCATTCTCAAATAATTATCTCTCCCTTACTTTTATACATGAATATGAAAGAACAAAAAAGGTACATGGTGATTTATAAGGTCTTCCCATAAATAAAAACTCTTTACTATGATTTTTAGATGCTTAAATCATATATTAACCACTATAGATGTAATAGGTTACACTATGAACATCCTTAGTTCGATCTACATAGAGTTCCATTGTTTTCCACCTATAAAATACTGGTTATATGCCCCAATAGAAGTTCCTTCGCCATGTGGTTGGTTATACACCCCAATCACAAAAACATTATTGATCTATAATTATAAATACATTCTTTTTATTCAGGTTTCTTCTACAAAAATTGATATGATATTCATCTATCAGGTCACTAGATCTGGTACACTTGTGTGTACATTTATGTATGTACACCTAGGTCTCCTTCAGAACATGGAAATTCTGATTTTTCAACTCTCTTAGATCTTCATGTTATTTAACTTTTTCACAGTATTCACAAAAAATTTGGTTAAACAATTCTTCCTCCTCCAATATATCTCCGAGATTAAATATCCTAATTTTAGTCTCTTATTAATGATATCACCTTATGTGGGGGTGGATTAGGGGAACATGGATTTTTAAAATTTTAAATCCTTGACTATGATATTATTATATTAATGTGAGGAATGA
The DNA here is from genome assembly GCA_963277665.1 of Viscum album. NCBI lineage: Eukaryota > Viridiplantae > Streptophyta > Magnoliopsida > Santalales > Viscaceae > Viscum > Viscum album. The sequence continues at coordinate 478,765,261 of OY728140.1, forward strand.
TCATTTATCTCCCTCAAGTTATCTCTATAACTGATGAAATTAATAAAGAACAACTAGGTTTTTACTACGTTTAACATAACCAAGATAGTCAATGGAGTATGAAAAGTTGGTGTACTGATGCATGAAAAATAATAGAGAACACTATTTATTTTAATATACATAATGGATTAGTCTCACTAACCCCCCTAACACACTATTAAAAAAATGATAAATCCCATTTACTCTCATCACAAAGTGGAACTCACTTATTATCCAATGACTACATTGATCTTATTCAAGATATAAATAAGTGAATGTACACTGCAAATAGGGTTTCATTTCTATGAAACATAAAGATTAACTAGAAAGATCAATCCTATATAATTCCCCCTCCATGTTCATTTTTTACCTTTCCATCTATCCTAGAACCCCCCTGTGACTCGTTTTTCATGAGCCTCTCTCCTTTATCCTCTTCTTCAAATTTTTTTTATATAACTATTTAATATTAGGTAATCAAGAGTATTAAAATCATAAATTTTAATGCCATAAGTATTATTCAAAAACACTTCAAGATTATCCCTGATTTTTATGCATTCAATCAAAACAATAACTACTTTATAGACCATATTCTCTCTCACTTTGAAATATGGATTTAATCTCATTTAATAGACTATTTGAATCAATAAAAACTCAATTTGATATTTTCTAGTGTCATGGCTTAAAACTATGGTATATGATATGTGAATAATTTAAAAAACCTTCCATCATTTTTTGAGTTATAACTCTAAATTTTTCACATCTCTAATAGAAACACTCAGTTAAATGATAAAAACATTTTATACCATGGAATAGAGGCTTCCTACTACATTTTAATCATGAATCATGGATATCATTTTTTTTCAATGATTTTTAAACATTAAATAATATATCATTCATTAAATAGATTCATATAATTATTAGTCAATATTCTTAGAAAATCATATAGGAAATCCCCCTATATCACTGAGAAATCCCCTATGTTGGTGTACTCAGTGAATTCAGTCTCCAAATTCAAAATTATGTATGTGAAAATAATTACATAGAGGTTTAAATACCTAAAATACACTACATTGATAGAATTGTATATGTGAATCCTTGTATTTCTATATTCACCATTGTTTTTATTCTCATTTGTGGCTTGATTCACCTAAATTGACCAAATTTCAAATTTGAATATAAAAACTATAACATCCTGGCCTTTTATTACATTATTGTTACTTAATTTTAATGATAAATCACATAATATAATTACACATAGAGAATCCAAAGGTTTAGTGTCTTGGGAAAACTAGGACAGTACATAACAATTACAACATCAAGCATAAACATTTATTTAATTTATTCTTCTCTAGCTTCTTATTGGCAGTTTTCCTCTCCTTAGTAAATGTAGCCACCTAAGGATATACATAAATAGGGGTGGGCTAAAATCCCAGTAAGAGGATAGATAAGAATAATATATCATGGGGTGAGCATAATCATGACATAAGAAAAATATCATGAACATGAGAGGAGCATAAATAGAATACCTGAAATGTGGCAATGCCAAAAAAAAATGAAACATCATGTCTTAGTGGTTAACTACCACACATACTTGTGAAGATAGCTATAATATTGTTCACACATCATTTCACATTTACTCATGAGATTCATCACTTTACCCAATCCATTAGAACGCTTTATAATTCTGGGAGCACCCGTCACTTTGAAACATTCATATTGTGCTATATATTTCTGGGTGCACCCGTCACATCATAACATTATCATTATAATGCTTGCCACATGGAACATAAATCAAAAGTGAACATAACTAACCCATGGTAAGGAATGGGTTTCATCTCATAATAATACATTCATAAGATTTCGGTTCCCAAAAGAAAGAGGGAACAACATACTTGATACAAGAACCATCAACCATGAATAAGAGGTAAAAGAATATTTTTTTGGAAAACATTTGGATTGATATAAACTTCATTAGAAAACATTTATATACCATAAAAGGTAATATAATGATGAAAAAATTATTTTTATGAAGTGACCATACCAAAATGGAGTGAAAGAGGGAGAAACCGAAGAAAGAAAATTGGGTTCGAGATTTGCCCCTTACCTTGTATCTGAATGCTTCCTTCTCTTTAATGTCCTTTATAATGACATTATATTCATTAATTAGAAATCCAGAACCCTTTGTAAATTAATATGCTTCATTATGGTTTCATTAATTTATTTTATGTTCCTTTGGATGAGTTATAGAGTTTAAAAACATTATTCAGGAATGTTTGTTTTTATGGTTTTCTTGAGTGCTTCAATTGTATTCTTAAATTGAAGTTCGGGTAGAACATGGGTAAACATCCAGAACTAATATTACATGTTAGTAATTAAATTCAATAATTTAAAATGATCTTATCATCAGATATATTATATACCATGTTGATGAATCCTTAAATAAAAATTAAATGAAGATTGTTTGGGTAAATTTGGGCGGTTTTTGGATCACAATGAACTTGTTTTAATTTATCACATAGAAATATGTCCATAAGATAGTTACAGAACTTTAAATAGGAGATAATACATATAACATATTCTAGTATAACAATAAAAAAAATTTCATGACCAAATCTAAAGGTAGAAATGGAATAAGAAAGCATGTCGTTCTTGAAGGTGATAAATTAACACCTCGCGAACAACGTTCTCTTTAATAAAATAAAAGGAAGAGGGAAAGGGGGTTGGATGATATAATATCCCATTATCATAATAAAATTATAGAAAATGTATAATAATAGAGTTAAAATACCAATTGGATGAATATGGGTGGGGAGTGATCAAGAAATGAACATAAACTTGAAAGAAAAAATAACGGAGAAGAGGGAGAGAAATTACCTCTTAAATCCTCCTCTTGAGATCCTCCTTAAGAAAGATAGACATATTCTTTTGATGAGACCATAAGATCTTGTAAGTGGGAGAGGGGCTAGGGAAGATGTTTGGGAAGAGTTTAGATAATTCTTGTAGCTTGATATGTGTGAGGAAATGAGGGTGTGAAGGGTGGTATTTATAGTGGAGGGGAGAGGGGTTTCCTTAATATAAAATTAATTAGATTATTAATTTCCCCTAATACAAGGAATAGTAATTCTTGAATGACCAAGAATAGTAATTTTATCATTTGATCCCAAACCAGGTGGGCTTACATCAGTAGAACATCACACATGACTCTCTAATTAGCTTATTTAGCTTATTTTTGAAAATTGCAGTATTTCACTTTTCATCAAAAATTCAAGTATTTGAGAAAAATCCCAAACATTTTTCTATGTGTAGAATCCAAAAAAGTAGTCCATTTTTTAAAAATAATTTTCCAAATATTATTAATTTGATATTTACTTAAAATCATAATATACTTAAAAACAGTTTTTAAAAGTTAAAACTGATTTTATAGTGCTTTCAAAAATTACATAGGGTCTTATAAATTTATCTAAAAACAATAAGACATTGTTTCAATAATTTATGAACACGTTTTAGGAAAATAATTTTTTTTAAATTAATTAATTAATTATAATTAATTATTTATGACTTACAAAATACCAAAACATTTACTAAGGTCGAATTGTCACTTTCTAAGATGTCTAAATTTTATTTAATTATTCATGGGTAAGGTTACTCTTATGTTGGATTATTTAATATTAATAAGGGTCATAATACTATTCATAAGGGTATTTTACTATTCACAAGGGTACATTACTATTCACTGAAAATTATTTTTGTTTCAATAGACTCCAAAAATCATCTTGAACACAACCGTGTATGTCGGATTTTCGAAATTCAAATCATAAAAGTGACAAACATATGTTTAAAGGTCACTTAACACTTAGTAGTTCATTATGTTGTGTTTTCATGTCATTTTATGACAAAATTATAAGAAGGGAATTTCGATTGAAAAACATTGGGTCGTTACATTCTTCCCCCCTTAAGAAATTTTGCCCCCAAAATTTCACTTTACACAAACAAGTGAGGGTGTTTCTCCTTCATGGCCTCTTCTGGTTCCCAAGTTGCTTCCTCAAACTTATGGTTCCTCCAAAACACTTTGACAATATGGGTTGTCTTGTTGCGTAGAACCTTATCCCTCCAATCCAGAATCTTTACTGGCTTCTCCTCATATGAGAGATCATCTTGCAGCTGCATCACCTCTGAGTTTAGTACATGTGAGTGGTCTGGTATGTACTTCCTCAGTAATGATACATGAAACACATCATAAACCTGATCCATATTCTGTGGAAGTGCAAGACGATAGGCCACAGCTCCTATGCATTCAAAGATCTCAAAGGGGCCAATATACCTTGGTCTTAGCTTCCCTTTCTTCCCGAATCGCATGACTCTCTTCCATGGAGATATTAAAACAAAGACTTTATCTCCAACGTCGAACTCCAAGTCCCTTCGACAGTTGTTAGCATAGCTCTTTTGCCGAATTTGAGCAGCTTTGATGTGTTTCTGGATGACTTGAACCTTCTCTGTCATCTCTTGAACAAGATCGGGTCCAAGTAGCTTTCTTTCTCCAACTTCATCCCAACAGGTTGGTGTTCTACATCACTTCCCATAAAGAGCTTCATACGGAGCCATCTGAATACTCGAGTGGAAGCTATTGTTGTTTGAGAACTCAAACAATGGGAGATTCTTATCCCAACCACCTTTGAATTCAAGTGATCAAGATCTTATCATATCTTCAAGCATCTGAATAGTTCTTTCAGACTGGACATCAGTTTGGGGGTGATAGGCCACGCTGAAATTTAATTCAGTACTCAAATAATGTTGAAGACTCCTCCAGAATTTAGATGTGAACCTTGGATCACTGTCAAAGGAAATCGAGATTAGAACACCGTGCAGTCTCACCACTTCCTTCACATAAATATTTACAAGTTGTTCAAGCGAGAGATCTTCCCGAATAGCAATAAAATGGGAAGTCTTAGTAAGTCAGTCAACCACAACCCATATCGCATTATTTCCCTTCGACGTCGTCGGGAGACCCGTGACAAAGTCCATAGTAACATTTTCCCATTTCCACATGGGTATAGGCAATTTTTGTATCATACCTTTGGAATTTTGTCACTCAGCTTTAACTTGCTGATATACCAAACACCTTTATCTATATTCCGCAATCTTCTTCTTTATGTTATACCACCAGAAGTGTTCTTGAAGATCACGGTACATTTTGGTACTCCCAGGATGGATTGAGAATGTTGAGCTATGTGCATTATCCAATAGCTCCTTCTTTATCCCAGGTGATAAAGGCACACAAAGTCGCATTCCAAACCGAATCACAACATCATCGTCGATATGGAACTCTTGAAGCTTTTCTTCCTTTACTGCATTCACCCTATTTTGTATCTGTACATCATACATTTGTGCTTCCTTAATCTTCTCTTGGATGGATGGTTGCGCAATCATTTGGTCAAGGTAGGATGTATCCCCTACCCTTATGATTTCCAAATCCATTCTTTTCATATCCAAGAAGATAGGTTCTTTCTCAATCCGCAACATGGATATAATAGTAGGTTCTTTTTTTCTTAGAGAATTAGCTACCTTGTTCACCTTTTCAGGATGATAGTGAATAGAGAAATAGTAATCCTTGATTATCTCTAACCATCTCCTTTGATGCATGTTGAGATATTTTTGTGTGAATATATACTTTAGGCTCTTGTTTTCGGTGTATATGTCACACTTCTCACCTTAAAGGTAGTGCATCCATATTTGCAAGGAAAAAATCACAGCTGCCAGCTCTAGATCATGCGTCGGGTAGTTCTGCTCATAGATCTTCAACTGTCGTGAGGCATAGGCTATCACATTGTAATTTTTCATGAGTACACAACCCAAGCCTTTCTTTGAAGCATCACTTTATATCACAAAACTTTCTCCACTTTTCAGTAGTGTGAGTACAGGTGCAGTGATCAGCCTTATCTTTAGCTCCTTGAAGCTTCACTCACATTCTTCCATCCAGACAAACTTTAACCCTTTCCTTGTTAACTTATTTAGCGGGCTTGACAATCGTGAGACGTTTCTCACAAAACGTCGGTAGTACCCAGCTAATCCAAGAAAACTACGGATTTTTGTGGCACTAGAGGGCCTGGTCCATTACTCAATCGCCTTTGTTTTTGAAGGATCCAGAGAAATTCTCTCACTTGTGATCACATGTCCCAAGAACGTGACTTGTTTCATCCAAAAGTTACACTTTCTGAACTTGGCATAAAACTTCTCCTTTCTTAATGTCGCCAACACAAGTCTTATATGTTCTCCATGTTCCTCCTTTTTATTGGAGTATATGAGAATATCATCGATGAACACTATGATAAATTTGTCGAGGTAATGTATAATGACTATATTCATCAAATCCATGAAGATTGCAGGGGCATTAGTAAGTCCAAAGGGCATCACCAAAAACTCATAGTTCCCATACCTTGTTTGGAAGGTAGTCTTCTGAATATCTTCATTTTTCACCTTTACCTGATGATATCCAGAATAAAGATCCACCTTTGAGAATTATAGAGCACCTCTTAACTGATCGAACAAGTCATCAATCCTTGGGAGAGGATACTTGTTCTTTATGGTGATCTTGTTGAGTTCCCGATAATCGATACACAGTTGCATTGTTCCATCCTTATTCTTAACAAGGAGAACTATTCACCCCAAGGTGATGCACTAGGTTGTATGAACCCTTTTTCTAGGTCCTCTTTCAGCTACTTCTTTAACTCCTCGAGTTCGATAGGAACCATCCAATAGGGACACTTCGAGATAGGATTAGCTTTGGGCATGAGTTCAATTGAGAACTCTACCTCACGATCTGGGGGAATTCCGAGTAACTCTTCCGGAAATATATCGTCATATTCCCTCATGATGGGAATTTCCTCAAGGTTGTCACTTTCCTTTGACTAAACCATTTGGGTGAGGTATTCTTCTTCATAGGGAATCAGCACCCACACCATAGAAGTATTTTTCAAAGTAGATTCATGATCTTCCTTGCATTTGTTGAGGAGCATGTGATGGTTTGGAATATGAACAGATATTTCCTTTTCTCGACAGTTGATATTTTCTCTATATAACGAGAGAAAATCCATTCCCATTATAGCATTGAATTCCACCAAGGGAAGTATTACGAGATTTTCTGAAAGAATCTTCCCACATATTCCAATAGGAGAAGAGTCAAACACTTGGGTTGCAATGATTGCACCACTTGGTGTTTTTATAGATATCTCTACTTCAAGGCTTCGGGGATTCGATTCTATAGTTCTATAAAACTTTCAATATATAAAGAAATGTGTAGAACTAGAATCAAATAAGACTTTTTCCATTCTTAAGTGTATAGGAAGGGTACCTTGTACAAATTCATTATCATGCTCCACCTCCACGGTAGTGATGGCATAAGCCTTCCCTTGTTCCTTTGGCTTTTGTGGCTACTGATGCTGATTACCCTCGAGAACTTGAGGTTTAGTGCAATGGTTTTCATAGTGCCCTAGCTCCCTACAGTTGTAGCATTGAACCATAAGGGGTTATCTACTTTCATCATCTACATTCTCCTTCTTTTTTGCATCTTTTTCGACACTCTTGAGCATGGTGTCCTTTTTTACCACAATTGAAGAACTTCCTCATCCCTTTGAGGCAGTTCACATGATGCAACTTTCCACATATTTTCATGTGGGTCGTTGATTTTTCTTCTCACTTTTTTCATTAGATCCTCCATCTTGAAACTCCAACTTTCATTTCTTATCCCCATAGCCATGGGACCGTTCTCCAAACTCCATATCCACTTTGAGAGAACATCGAACAAATTCTTCATAACTCCCAAAGTCTCTAATTGAAAGATCCTTTTGAAGGTGTGGTTTTAATCCACTAAATAATTTATCAATTTTTCTATCATTTTTTATAACAAAACCCGAAGCGTACCTTGCAAGCCTTGTGAAATTCACTTCATAGGTTGTGACAGATTCTCCTTCTTTTTTCTTGAGCTCTATGAATTCACTCTCCATCTTCGTACTAAGAGTTTGTGGGAAATACTTATTAAGAAACATTATCTTAAAGTATTCCCATTCCATATCTTCAATTCCCTCCCTTGTATTGGTGTTCTTAATCAAATCCCACAATTGATTGGCTTCTCTATCTAGAAGATAAACAGCTAGGGTCACCTTCTCCATCTCAGAACAGTGAAGCACAGAAAAGATCTTCTCCATGGAGTTTACCCACTGTTCCACAACTAGTGGATTGGAAGATCCACTAAACGTCGGTGGTCGTTTCCACATAAAACATTCGATAGCCAGTTTCTCCCTCTTTGGTGAAGGAGGATGTTCCCCATTATTATAGTTATTGTTAATAACCTGATATAATTGGGTAAGAATTGCCATGTGGTTTTTAACTCCACCTCCAAAATCATTGGGGAAGTTATTCGGGCAATCATTGCATTGGCCCTCGCATGAGTTGTTGGCATTATTTCTCCTAGTTCCCACCGTTTTCTAAAATAGATAAGGTTATAATAAAACAAATGCAAAAAATTCATGAATAACTTATTCATTTAATCAATTTATACCAAAACATAACATATGGGATCCCTATGTAAATATTATTGTGTTCATATTTTTACTTAGTCTCATGCTATAGGTTTTCTCTAGGGTTCACAAATCCTAATTCCCAAATTAACTAAACCTTTCCTCTGGTACCAACTGTAACAACCCGGCATTTTCTTACATTAATATTACATCATTTTAATGATAAAAAACATAATATTATTACACATAGAGGATCCAAATGATTAGTGTCTTCGGAAAACTAAGACCGTACATAATAATTATAACATCAAGCATAAACATTTATTTAATTTATTCTTCTCTAGCTTATTATTGGAACTTTTCCTCTCCTTAGTACATGTATCCACCAGAGGATATACATAAATAGGGGTGAGATAAAATCCCATTAATGGGATATATGAGAAGAATATATAATGTGGTGAGCATAATCATGACATAGTCAAAATAGCATGAACATGAGGGGAGCATAAATAAATGACTTGAAATGTGGCAATGCATAAAAAATAAAACATCATGTTTTAGTGGTTAACTACCAAACATACTTGAGAACCAATCTAGAATCCTTTTCACACATCATTTCACATTTACTCATGAGATTCATCACTTTACCCAATGCATTAGAGCGCTGTATAATTCTGGGCGCACCCATCACTTTGAAACATTCATATTGGGCTATATAATTCTGGGCGCACCCGTCACATATAACATTTTCATTATCATGCTTGCCACATGGAACATAAATCAAAGGGAAAATAACTAACCCATGGTAAGGAATGGGTTTCATCTCATAAGAATACATTCATAAGATTTGGGTTCCCAAAAGAAATAGGGAACAACATACTTAATACAAGAACCATCAACCATGAATGAGAGGTAAAAGAATAGTTATTTTGGAAAACATTTGGATTGACATATACTTCATTAGAAAACATTTATATCCCAGAAAAGGCAATATAATGATGAACAAATGATTTTTAAGAAGTGACCATACCAAATTGGGGTGAAAGAGGGAGAACCCGAAGAAAGAAAATCGGGTTTGAGATTTTCCCCTTACCTTGTATCTGAATGCTTCCTTCTCTTTAATGTCATGTATAATGAAATCATGTTCATTAATTATAAATAAAGAACCTTTTTTAAATTAATATGGTTCTTTATGGTTTCATTAAGTGATTTTATAATACTTTGTATTAGTTATAGAGTTTAAAAACATTATTCGGGAATGTTTGTTTTTATGGTTTTCTTGAGTGGTTCACTTGTATTCTTAAGTTGAAGTTCGGGTAGAACATGGGTAAAAATATAGAACTAATATTACATGTTATTAATGAAATTACATAATTTAAAATTATCTTATAATTAGATATATAATATACCATGGGGATGAATCATTAGATAAAAATTAAATGAAGATTGTTTGGGTTAATTTGGGCGGTTTTTGGATCACAATGAACTTGTTTTAATTTATCACTTGGAAATATGGCCATAAGTTAGTTATAGAACATTAAATAGGCTATAATACATATAAAATATTATTTTTCAACAATAAAAATATTTTCATGACCAGATATAAAGGTAGAAATGGAAGAAGAAAGCATGTCGTTCTTGAAGGTGATAAATTAACACCTCACGAACAACGTTCTCTTTAATAAAATAAAAGGAAGAGGGAAAGGGGGATGGATGATATAATATACCATTAGCAGAATATAATTAAATTAAATTTGTAATACCCAAATTACAATAATATTTGGATGAAGATAGGTGGGTAGAGATTAAAAAATGAACTTGAACTTGAAAGAAAAAATAAAGGAGAAGAGGGAGAGAAATTACCTCTTAAATCCTCCTCTTGAGATCCTCCTTAAGGAAGCTAGGATTGGTATTTTGATGATCCCAGAAGCTCTTGGACGTGGGAGAGGGGATGGGGAAGATTTTTGGGCATATTTTAGAGAAGTCTTGGTGCTTGAGAGGTGTGAAGAAATGAGGGTATGAAGGGAGGTATTTATAGTGGAGGGGAGAGGGGTTTCCTTAATATAAAATTTATTAGTTTATTAACTTCCCCTAAGACAAGGAATAGTGAGTCTTGAATGACCAATAATAGTAATTTTATCATTTGATCCCGAACCAAAGCTTTACCCCAACCATTTTTTGACATGTAGAATTCAAAAATTAATTCCATTTTTCAAAAATAATTTTCTAAATATTATTAATTTTATATTTAATTAAAATCATAATTTACTTAAAAACAATTTTTAAAAGTTAAAACTGATTTTAAAGTGCTTTCAAAAATTACATAGGGTCTTATAAAATTATCTAAAAACTATAAGAAATTGTTTAGATAATTTATGAACACATTTTCGGAAAATAAATTTTATTTTAAATTAATTAATTAATTTTAATTAATTATTTATGACTTACAAAATACCAAAACGTTTTCTAAGGTAAAATTGTCACTTTCTAAGATGTCTAAATTTTATTTAATTATTCATGGGTAAGTTTACTATTATGTTGGATGATTTAATATTCCTAAGGGACATAATACTATTCATAAGGGTATGTTACTATTCACAAGGGTACGTTACCATTCACTGAAAATTATTTTTGTTTCAATAGACTCCAAAAATCATCTTGAACACAACCTTGTATATCGGATTTTTGAAATTCAAAACATAGAAGTGACAGACTTATGTTTAAATATCACTTAGCACTTAGTAGTTAATTATGTTCTGTTTTCATGTGATTTTATGACATAATTATAAGAAGGGAATTTCCATTGAAAAACTTTGGGTCGTTACAAAAACATATCCTAATTTCCTTTTTTTCTAGTTTTTGATCTGTAAACTCCATCACATAGCCAAATTTTATTATGTCATTCCTTTTATAAATTTACATATGTTGACCCTAATAAAATAGTTTTTGTGGGAAATCCCATATGTGGTTACATGGATATTTTTCAATTTTCTTTTATCTCATAAAAATTTGATCCAAAATGATTTTGGTTCTGTTTCCCATAATCTTAGACTTAAATGATGATTTAATTTAATCCTAGAGAATTAACACATAGACTTCATCAAAAATATGATCAATATATTGATTAATACTCATTAAATTTTTTTAAAGAAAATAAATCAAATATTTCTCAATGATATTTCACATGAAATATCCTTCTTCGGGTTTCTTGAAAATTCTATAGTGACCTCACTTATACTACTTTCTTCTTTTATGACTTCAAATAGTGCATCAATGATCCATCAATCATAAAATCTATGCTCTTGAGTGTTCAGGCTCAATGTGAGAAACCAATGTATAATGGTCTAATTATCTTTATAATACATCATTGAACAAAATTATTGAAACACACCTATAATAGTTCAAACCCAAAGTCTATAAGAAACACTCTCCCCCCAAGTGGTTACACCCACTTGATCAATATAGAGCATCACTATCCAGCTTCATCAACATGAATAATTAACCACCAAAATTTCTAAAATTTATAAAATTATGTCTCTTTAATTTCCAAGGAACCCAAAGATTCCTTCCTTTATGATTCACATAACAGGGTTATAAAGTGTGTAATTGAAGTGAGGATGTAAAAATAACCTTAAACTAAAGGAAATGTTCATAGGGATTTTGGGGCCTCCAATCAAGATGATCAAAACAGATATATTCAGCTAGAATCCAAGATCCAACCTATAACATTCAAAATCCACCTTGTGTAGATCCATTTCCATGATGTTATCAATTTGATTTTTGGTAGACATATACTATATAATTACTAATTAGTTTTTCAACCTTTTCTTTTATGAAAGGATGATTAATCTCAATGTGCTTTCTCATCATGTTTTTAATGGTATTTTTTCTGATTTTTATCCAACTTCAGTTTTCTCGCATGATTTTAATATCATATACCACTTAAATTTTAATATATTATGACTTTTATTGTATCTATATCAACTAGGTACATGCTCGAGTTTCTACAATATATTCCTCCTCTACAATACTTAATGATATGCAATCCTAATTTTTGCATTTCTAAGAAATGAAACCACTAAAAAGGTAGATCACACCACTATAAGTATATTTTCTTCAATAAACTAAACCTGGCCAATCCAAAGTTTTATATCTTGTCAATTACTATTATGAATTAATGCAAAAATAAATCCCAAAATACACTGTTTGGTTGATATGTCAAAGCATACACCTCAAAAACTTCATGTGACTTTATTTTGGAAAACATTGACTGAGATAGGGTTTAAATGTGTCAAATGTAATGTTGGGTCAATTGGATATAAATTAGAGTAAACAGATAATAAGCTACTTTTACAGTGTAACATCAACCTCATCACATTTATTTGGAGTCTTCCATGTAAAATTGTTTCATAAATTTCATAGTTCATTTAGTTTGGGAGATAAATGTACCATTCATCCTTTGAATGACCTATAGACTAAGGAAAATTTCTATTTCACTATTTAGATACATCTTGAGTTTAAACCTCATTAATTCTAAAAACATCTTGCATTGGGTTTCATCTGAGCATTTATAAATGATGTCATCAATATATATATTCACCTTCATTAAATCCTCATTCTCCTTATTAATGTATAGGTTGTGATCAAACCCTCCTCTATATTAACTGATTTAATTTAGATATTAGTCTATAAATGAGTATTGGGGTCTCGATGCTTATTTCAACCAATACAAAAATTCCTTCAATTGGAATGACTTTCTCTTATTATCATAAATGATAAATCCATTAAGTTTCACAATTTAGGCTTTCACTTCAATGACACCACTCAAGAAAACTAATTTGAAATATATTTGGTAAACGTTAAAGACTTTTTGAATGATTGTATCAATGAATAATGTTATAGTTTCAAGCCTATCCACCATTGTTAATGTTTCATCAAAGTCAATGTCATTAATATGAGAATACCCATGCACTCAAGACATGCCTTATTCCATGTAACAATGAAATATTCATTGAGTTTATTTGAAAATAACCCATTTATTCTTGATCAAATTATTGTTTTCTTTCCTCAAGAGAACTTCCCAAGTATTTTTCTTCTTAAAATAGCCATGCTCGTATACAATTTTTTGGCCCAAATTTCATTTTTTGAATCTTTATCGAATGACATGGGCTCCACCTAATATAATAATGAACGTTTTTCTTCATCCTTCTTGTTTGAAGAGGATTTATCTAGTCAAAAATGATATTTTTATCAGTTATTTCCAATATATTATAATTTATATTTATACTTGTTATTCCTATTATATTTCCTTCATCATTAGAGATACCATCAAAGTTCATTTATTCCCTTTAAAATTAACTTGACTCAAACACCTCATCATCATATTATTTATCGATAAAAAGGCCATTTTTTTGAAAATTATTCTCATTTGAATATGAGAACTACTTTCCTTGTAATAACCCCAAATTCAGTACCTTGGAATTATTATTTATTTTAATAAATTTATAGAGAATATATAGATCGCATAACTGGGGATACAATAACAAGGTAGTATCAAGAAATAAGAAATATAAATTAGTTTTTCATTATAATGAAACTAAAAATAAATCATCTGAATGGATTAAAACATTATCATTCTCTTTGAAATCCATTTTTTACATGTATTACTCTTCTTGGTTTCCTAGAGAAATGATAAATAATATAAAATGTGGGTTTATATACTCAGTAAGGGGTAGTGTACTACATAAGCTATAATGGAATGAACATGGAATAATCAACATGGTGGGAATAAATATTTAGAATAATTTCATAGTGTATTTAATCCATGAATAATAAATAAATCCATGGATAACTAATCATCTAGTAAAGGGAAAACATAATGTCAAAAATCTTAAACATACCATGAAGGCCTTGTGTCAATAAATCCTACATAAAAGGTAAGGATACTCTCATTACATTATCTCAAGTGTCTCATGAGACCTACCAATACACTTATTGGGATATATAATTCTATGGCCCATCCATTTCATAAAAATTCCAATGTATTCGGTCACATAATAATTGAGTACATTGTGTAATATTCACGCAATAAACAATATAAATACATAGTATAATTCCTAAATGATTTGTATCTTATAATAATTTCTCATATAAACCAAATAATTATATGTTTTGAAAATATTTTCCCTAATAAAATAATTAATTACAATATGTATGTGAATTCATTAATGAAAAAGTATAGATTTACTATATTCAAATATAAAACATTAACAAGTGAAGAATAAAAGATTATAGTAGTTTGGTGTACATAAATACTAAGATGATTAAGGTGTATAGTTAGTTGAATACATGTATTTATAAAGGTAATAGACCAATACAATCATAGATAAATCCTTCATAATTTCTGTAAAAGTGAATTTAAATCATCCAAATCACATCCCTTAGGATTTTCAAACTAGGTGCATAGTAAGGGGTCATTCAATGTGCACCAGAATGATGATTATGATATATTCGATCAGAAATTTTTTGGGAAATTTCAAATATATAAATTTTTACCAAAACTACATGCACTTCTTCAAATCTAGATATGGATTTATTTTCCTAGAAAACTACACACATTTTACTTCAATAAAATTTTATAATGGTTTTGTTGATAGATAATAGTTTGAAAATTATAATGGATTATGTAGGTGGAATAATTAGAGAGAATGTTCATTTTTCCTTGATATAACAATAAGGAATTTTTAACAATGATTCATAATAATATTCCTCATTAAAAATAAAATGAATTGAATGGTATTTAAAAAATAATGAGAAAAGATTAAGAACCCTTAGTTGTGAGAGAGTTTCGTAAATATTTGGAAGGGTTTAATAGAAGTATAGAAACACCTTGTAAATATTATAGAGAGAAAAAATTAGAATTGATATGTGATCACAAATTTTGGAGTGGAGATGTATTGGATAATGTGGTTTATTTATAGAAAATGTAGAGGTATTTTGTATCAATTTATAAACATATACCTTGTAAATCTAGGTTATAGAAAATGAACAACCATTGGATTACCAAAGATCATGACCCATGGTTTTTGAATTAAAGACATTACATTTAATATTATAATGAGTTTTGAACTTAAAACCATTATTTAATATTCTTTTTTCAATGTAAATTAAATTTTCCAGCAAAATATTATTTTCAATCATAAATTTATATTTTTGAATTTGTAAAGAGTATTATAGGTTTACAAAAAAAATTATTTATTAAAATATATAAAAATAATAAAATAACATAAATTTGGTCAAGGAATAAATTTTGTTAATTATTTTATCATTTTAAAATCATTATGATTTCATAATGATTATAATATATTTATATTATATATCATTGTACAGCTGAAAATTTTTTTGTGGTGGAAAATTATAAAAAAAAAGCGTCATTGGAAAGTGTTGAAGTACAGATTTTAAATTTAATGTCCTTTTTATGAAAATAACTCTCTCTCTATGAGAAATTTATTTATGAAAAAAAATTATTATGTATTTTAATATCAGGCATTCAGTACCAAAAACAAAAAACAAATATTTTTGTCTCCTTTTATTATTTTTGTCTAATATATATTTGTATAATATCATTACTATTTATTATTCAATTGTTAATTTTTTTTATTTATATTAATTTCATTTGGTTTTATCCATTTAATTAAGAACTTATTTTTATCACTGGAATATTACAATTACAACAGTCGGATTTATAATGGTCTGATTCAAATGGTCTGATTCTCAATGCTTTATTCCAATGGTCATATTCCAACTATTAGATTCCTAATGGTCATATTACTCCTTGTATATACTTCCTTTTTAATACATCATTCATATTCTTCTCATATATTCTACACAATGTCTATTTATATATTTTTTTCATTCTAATAGAAATGTATCTCGTATACTTTCAATTCTTCCTTGAGTATGATCCTCTAGAGTTAAAGCTAATTATAGAACCGCGGATTTTCACTTGTTTTATAATATTTATTTTATATGTTATAATATATTTAATTACCTATTTTTCTATAGTATTTATTTTTTTATTACATTATTATGAAATAATAAAATATAACTTATGCAACAAATTTTTTACATGGTGTATTTATTTATAACGGTTAAATCTCAGCTGTTACATTCTCCCCCCACCCCAAGTAGTTTTATCTATGAAATTTAGGGTGTGCATCAATACATTAAAAATTGGAGTGATAATTATAAGTCCCCAGCCTTAAACCTTACTTAATCTTGAGTTATTAGAAGATTACACATTGAGGATTTATTCAGGTTTAGAGTTTTAGAGAATTAGATCATGAAACTTGCATTACATTCAACATTTAAACAAAGTGGTTACATAAAAGACAATATTCATTCTTCCCATCAACGGAAATATATTGAAAATAAAACATATATTCTTTCTTGACACATCCTTGACACTATCATTACATCTTGTACCTTTCCCTTGACCTATGAAAACATTTCAAAAACTTGGGATGAGCATAAAAAGCTTAGTAAGGTTTATAAAATATGGAAAGGAAACATGAGTTCATATATACATAAGAATGAAATCATACTTTACCCATAAAACATAGGCACTTTAACATACCTCATCAAACCATGAATAAATCAAAGAAATCATAAGACATAACGGTAACTTGAGGCATTCATAACATTATTACATAGGGAGTAACCCTCTTGGTTACATTTGGAATACCCATCACAGTATATTCCCAAAATCCCTTCGGAGAAACCTTAACGTTTCACTCCTTCGCGTTACCCAATGCATTGGAGAGCTATATCGGGCTCACCCACCCTTAGTTTATCACGGAACCACCTGTTTTCATAACAATGCCCAAGAACCATAACATAAATTTATCACATAAAACATGCATAAAGGAAATATAACATTTCCACATTTTAATCACAATATAACATTTTAGGATATTGAAATAATGAATCCATAAAAACCCATTTTCAAAACCATTTAAAACATTTAATAAAGAGATTTTTGAATAAAAGTGTCCCATACCACCTTGAAGATTTTAACATTTTAAACCATTAATATCCATATAAATAAATACTTAAAACCATTTTGAAAACATGGATATTAATAAGAACAAATCATTAAAACATTTAAAGCGATATTTTGGTTAAAGGGTTTTTAACAAAATTAGAGACACTTGAATACAACAATTGAGGGATAACATTTAATCAGAACTTTATAATATCATGAGAATAAATGGATTCATGATATAATATTCCAAAGGACAGTATATACACCATATAAGAATGAATTGGTGTGTATCAACAATGAAGTCTCAATAGAGATGTAAAATGTGATGAAATCCCTTATAAAGAAGGTATCCTTAAATTAAGGATAAATCGATCTCAAAGTTATGTGTGAAAAATATAAATACACCCAATATAATTGGATATTAAGTGTAAAACAATAAAAGTTCATTCACACATATTCAAAGGATGACATATTCAATAACAACATGTTGAACCCAAAGAAATCGAAATTGGGTTAAAAAGTTCCCTTGGTAAAATTCGACAGCCTAACGGCGTCACATCAAAAATTCAGAAAATGAGTTGATGAGAGATAAAAAGGAAATCTAATAACTTGGACATAAAATTTCCATCAATCAGGATATAGAATAACATATCCCAACATAATAGAATGTTAATTAAAATACATAACAAACGAAGTCTTTTAAAAAGAGGAGGGTGAAAGGTTCCCTTACCGACTTGGGTAACTTTCGAAAAGTACACCCCATTGAAGAAGTGTCATACAATGAATATGTAAATACACATAAATGGAATTATATTATAAAATTAGTGTAATAATGTGAAGTACATAAACCACTCAAAGGAAATTGTGGCAAATGTAGCATAAATATCACGGGAATAAAAGTGAGATGAAAAATCTATTACGAAAACTCGGCAGCCTAACGGCGCCACTTAAAACTTCCAAAATGGATTGATGAGAGAGAATAGGGTCTCTCATAATATAAAAATTACATTAAGAGTAATATAAAAGAACATCCCAATAACAATAAAGTTGAGCTTTAAAAGGAATGACATAAAAGAGCGTACTTAAAAAGAAAGAGAGGAGTAGGATCCCTTACCTCGGGTCCGACTTGACTCGATCGTTCTTTAACGTCCTGAATAATAAACTTGAGTTAATCTCTACTTTATTAAGAACTTTTTTCAATTTCATTATTCCTTTTATACCATGTTATGAACATCATGTAATCATTTAAGTTAATAATGTTCATTTTTTCGGTATTTGGTTCTTGAGTCAAAAATAGACTTCTTACACTTACATGTTGTTAATTTGGTCAAATGTTCGTTATATCCAGAATGATATTAATGATTTGGATAACATATATATCATATATATTCATCATATACATGTATTTATAATATTATGTCACATTTAGAGGTAAGAAATGAAATGCACCGTTCATGGAGACGGTAAGCCGTACGTACGCATGAACGCTACTTCCATTTCTATTTCGTATTTTCAGGAATGGAATCATAATGATATAAGAGTATAATATAATTCCAGTATAATAACATATATAATATCATTAACTTTATCCTTTACACATCCCACATATGGTATTAACGAATCAAATTACTTTCAAGGGGCGGTAGTCTGCACTTCCTAAAATGAAGATATCGTGTTTACCCGTAATGGAAACAATAATGGTATGCCATAAATGAAAAAATACATAATATTAAGGAAATAATAAACATATTATATATCATATTTAAAAATAGTGACATCATAATGTCCACCTTTGAAGGTGTTAAATGAGTATTGAACAATCATCGTTTCGGGAGGCAGAATTTCGCCATCCACGGAAACCGTATGTTCTTTAACCATTTGATGTAGTTGTGTGAGAGTGTAGATAGAATAAATCTTATAACAACATCCTAGTATATTTAAGATACTTTTTTTGTTACAAAAGAAGTAAATAAAAAGAGTTTAGGGGGTTGGAGAAGAAAAATAAAACAAATGACCATGAGAGAATGAATTACCTTTAAAAGTGTAACTCCTTTTGATTTGAGCCTAAAGGCTTCCATTGAAAGGATTCTGCCCAAAGGGAATCCTCTAGGATGAGGAGAGGGATGTTGAGAGAGTAAATGGGCAGGGGATGGCCGATCCAAAGGCTTGAGGATTGTGTTAAATGAGGTAGAGGTGGGGGGCTTTTATAAGAGGATAGGAGGTGCACTTTTGGAAATCATGAAACTATTATTTTATTTTCAAAAGTGTTTCGAATTTCTAAGGTCCCACATTGATATATTTAGAAGATAAGATGATAAGGCTTTTAAATATTTCCATCCAATATTTTTTGGAAAAGTGTAGGTCTTAGATTTTATATTATCGTTTCATTTTATTTAAACTGTTCATTAATGAGGTCATCGTTGCATCATCATGATGTCATAATTAAATTAATTTATTTAATGTTTAAAAATTATAAAAAACTATCCTGATGTAGGAAATCGTTTTATCTTTCCAAAGAGTATTTATAGACAAAATTATGATTAGTATAACCCCTTCTAAAAAATTATTTAGTAAAACAATTTATGTTAGTGTCATTTTCACCTTTATTTTAAAAAAAAGGCATTAAAGTCATTATCTCACCCAAGAGGCTCCATATAGTCCCCTAAATCGACCCATGAGTTTTCTTGGTCGGCCATGACTCATCCAATAGGGGTAGGACAAGTGTCATGGTGTTTTCACATTTTTATAATATCATTTTTACCTTAAATTACACTAACTACCTCTAATCGCGATTAATGAAAAAAAAGTTACTATTCGCCAAAAAATTATTTTCATCCCATTGAACCACATTTTACATAATAATGACAACCATGTATGTAGGATTTTCAAAATTCAATACACATTAGTGGTAAACTTTCATTTAACTGAAAAATCAGTTTGCTTGATTACCACTTAGTGGTTTCACTATTCATCAAAAATTGGAGTTTTTCAGAAAATTACCAAAAATTCACCCTAAGCTATATTTGATATTAAGAATTCAAAAATGAAGTCTATTTTACAAAATTCAAAACATATAAGTCATATTAATTAATTTAATAATTAATTCCCGCTGTCAGAGCAAATAGCGTGTTTTTATAAAACAATAAGTATCAAAAGATTGGCACCAGTTTAAGTCTAATTTCAAAGTGAAATTGATTCCAATGACCACCATTGGATTAAATGGTAAAAATATATTCAGATTACACATTAATACCAATTCAAAAGATAATCTATTCATATAAATAAATTAGATTAAAAGGAGGTTTTGAATTTAAAATATAACATTTTACACTATTCATTAAAAAAATGAACTTTATCAGAAAGATACCAAAAATTTACACAAAGTAAATTTTGATGTCCCGATTCTCAATAAGAGTTTTATTTGGTCCAATAGAATGTATAAGAGTGAACAAAACTATATTTAATGACGGTTCGCCATCAAAAGGAGATAAGTGAACCATTAGTGAAAACTAGGTCATATACGCCTAAAATTGAATTCTTTCTGTATTTTAAGCCTTTATCTTTTATTGGATAAATGTAAAAACATTTAAAAACATATATAATCATATTTTAGTTATTTCTATCCATTCCTGCCAATACAATGGCTACATGTTAACTACCATTTAAAATAATATTATTTTATTATTAGAGTGCAACGTAAGATTCCCAAGAAACTCATTGTTGTGTGTTGGGTATGCCATCGAGCATAGAGTCCCCTTTAAAGACATATTAATATTTTATTCACAAATATGGATAAATATGAAAATGTCATATTCTTTATTTACCTGGGGTGTTACATCCTTCCCCCCTTTTGGGAATTGCGTCCTCACAATTTTTAAAATTGAGCTTGGAAACATCCTTGAAAGTCCCACATCGGAACAAGAGTTAGTAAAACAATCACTTTAAAAGAATGGGATAGAAGTGCAAATGTCACCCGAGTTAACCCATATGTATAAAAACATGGACATGGAAGAAAAAGAAAAGGGTCATGTTCTTGAGGGAGAGTGATAGTAAACATGTCTAGGAGAAAGTTAACCATGAGAAAATCACAAACTTCTGATGGGTTAAACGGTATTCGATTCCCCAGTAGGAAAAGTTAATAGACAACACTTTTTTTTAAGTTACTTTTTATTGAGGAATTTATTCATAAGGAAACATAATCACTTATCATGTTGACTTTCATCTTTTACTAGATTCCTTAATCGAACTCATATATTTTTTTCCAAAAGATGAATTTTTAGTGAGACTTGTTCGCATTAAGAGTACTATAATCAACTTATAGAGAATCAACTAATCCACCAAAGAGAACTATATACTTCTCATGTCATTAGGCTTTAACCAAAACCAAAACCAAAAAGGTTAGTACAAGGTCAGATAATCCAGAAAAGGATAACCCTTTAAAAAGAAAATCTATTCTTAATCTCCAAAATTTGTCCAACAAAACCCAAAGTTCAATGAGGACCATTCGATAAACAATTTGTCCATAAAATCCTTCAAAGTAAACCAAACTAATATTGAAACCCAAATATTTGAAGGTTTTAGTCACATAGAATTCCAAGTTAAATCGTAACATTTATCTCCAAACAACATTAGTTGCTTCTAAAGTCTCGTATTGAAAAGTAATTAACCTAATCACATATCCTCTATGATAGATTAATCATTTTCAATAAATAACCCAAAATCAACTTACTCTTAATTCATAAAATCATATAACTGAAAAGAATCAGTCAATCTAACCAGGGACTTCACGTAGTCCAGTGGTAGGCGATAAATACCAGTTGCACTTTGGTTGTGGGTTTGATTCCTGCAGCTTTGCCTGACGCGACGGGTTGTCACGCGGTCTGCGTGTTGTCTTTTTCCAAAACTATATAATTCTAAAATCATTCCCCAAAAAGGGATAAAATCATAAAAAATAAAAATAACATAATTTAACCTCAATTTTATCTCATGCCTTTCACTTCAATCATAACATATAGTCACCCATAATTACCTCAAAAGTAAGGAACACATAAACCCAAATGGTTCTTTATAACTATGTCCACAAAAGAAAAGATAACTATTCCTTGAATAAAATCTGCCTATATTAAACATCAGGGTTACACATAATATGAAAAGTCTCCTAATGTAACCCCATCATCAAAAGAGACTTAAT
The DNA here is from genome assembly GCA_963277665.1 of Viscum album. Taxonomy (NCBI): domain Eukaryota; kingdom Viridiplantae; phylum Streptophyta; class Magnoliopsida; order Santalales; family Viscaceae; genus Viscum; species Viscum album. The sequence continues at coordinate 478,788,026 of OY728140.1, forward strand.
ACTCTTAAGAATTTCACCATGACTCTTGAAGCCCTTATATGTTGACATCTTACTCATTCAACATTCTTCATGGTCCATTAACCATTCATTTCCAACTTATTCCGAAATACCTCTTTCCTACAAACAAAATCATGAATCATATCCTAAGATTCTAAAATAGGAAAACAATAGTCATGAAATAATACATACCTTTGATTGGTCATTGTCAGTTTCTTCATCCTCAATCGGAATGGCATTAGGTATTGGTAAACGAACATTTGTACGCTCTTGGTGACCCCGTTCATGAAACTTCTTCATAGGATATGTGTTTTCATATTGACCATGCACACCACATTTAAAACATTCAATTGATCCCTCAGAAAGAACTTCTTTCCCTTTCCTCGAGTCAACTGGATGCTTCCTTTTTCCATGGCAGGTTCTTGCTTTATGACCTTCATTTCCACATCTATAGCATATTTCTATCCCTTTGAAACATTTTCCTAGGTGTTTCTTTCCACATCTTTGACACATAGATTTTTGAACACACTTACCTTTATGATTATTACTTGTACTTCCGTAGGGATTTGTTTCTCGCATATATGATGCCTTAGAGAAATCACCATGGTTTAGGTGGTCAATCATGACTCCAGATAGTTGGTTGAGGATAATCACAAGAGTTCTCATTACAGCTCCCATATCATTCAGTTTCTTGCTCAAAAAACTGTCACAGTTTCCTTCTCATCCACTGTTACTTTGGTGCCTGCTAGATCCATCCATTTACTAAAACCAAAAATTTCAGTGTGAGTATATCAAAAAAAACCATCATGTACTCATGAGGAAGATAAACACTAAGATATACTTACTCATTCACTTTATCTAAAACTAGGACTCTTTCTGAAATCCTAACCTTATGGTAATGCCACTTATGCTTAAAGAATACCCTAACCTCTAAAGTTATCTAAACTGACCTTTGATACCAACTATAAGGCCCCATCCTTAAACCTTACTTAATATTGAGTTATTACAAGATTACACATTGAGGATCTTTTCAGGTTTAGAGTTTTAGAGAATTAGATCATGAAACTTGCATTACATTCCACATTTAAACAAAGTGGTTACATAAAAGACAATATTCATTCTTCCCATCAATGGAAATATATTGAAAATAAAACATGGATTCTTTCTTGACACATCCTTGACACTATCATCACATCTTGTACCTTTCCCTTGACCTGTGAAAACATTTCAAAAACTTGGGATGAGCATAAAAATCTCAGTAAGGGTTATAAAATATGGAAAGGAAACATGAGTTCATATATACATAAGAATGAAATCATACTTTACCCATAAAACATAGGCATTTTAACATACCTCATCAAACCATGAATAAATCAAATAAATCATAAGAATAAAGGTAACTTGAGGCATTCAAAACATTCTTACGTAGGGAGTAACCCTCTTGGTTACGTTTGGAATACCCATCACAGTATATTCCCAAAATCTCTTCGGAGAAACCTTAACGTTTCACTCCTTCGTGTTACCCAATGCATTGGAGAGCTATATCGGGCTCACCCGCCCTTAGTTTATCACGGAACCACCCGTTTTCATAACAATGCCCAAGAACCATAACATAAATGTATCACATAAAACATGCATAAAGGAAATATAACATTTCCACATTTCAATCACAATATAACATTTTAGGACATTGAAATAATGAATCCATAAAAAACCATTTTCAAAACCATTTAAAACATTTAATAAAGAGATTTTTGAATCAAAGTGTCCCATACCACCTTGAATATTTTAACATTTTAAACCATCAATATCCATATAAATAAATCCTTAAAACCATTTTGAAAACATGGATATTAATAAGAACAAATCATTAAATCATTTAAATCTATATTTTGGTTAAAGGGTTTTTACCAAAATTAGAGACACTTGAATACAACAATTGAGGAATAACATTTAATCAAAACTTTATAATATCATGAGAATAAATGGATTCATGATATAATATTCTAAAGGATAGTATATACACCATATAAGAGTGAATTGGTGCATATCAACAATGAAGTCTCAATAGAGATGTAAAATGTGACGAAATCCCTTATAAAGAAGGTATCCTTAAATTAAGGATAAATCAATCTCAAAGTTATGTGTGACAAATATAAATACACCCAATATAATTGGATATTAAGTGTAAAACAATAAAATTTCATTCACACATATTCAAAGGATGACATATTCAATAACAACATGTTGAACCCAAAGAAATCGAAATTGGGTTAAAAAGGTCCCTTGGTAAAATTCGACAGCCTAACGGCGTCACATCAAAAATTCAGAAAATGAGTTGATCAGAGATAAAAAGGGAATCTCATAACTTGGACATAAAATTTACATCAATCAGGATATAGAAGAACATATCCCAACATAATAGTATGTGAATTAAAAGACATAACAAACGAAGTCTTTTAAAAAGAGGAGGGTGAAAGGTTCCCTTACCGACTTGGGTAACTTTCGAAAAGTACTCCCCATTGAAGAAGTGTCATACAATGAATATGTAAATACCCATAAATGGAATTATATTACAAAAGTAGTTTAATAATGGTCAGTACATAAACCACTCAAAGGAAATTGTGGCAAATGTAGCATAAATCTCACAGGAATAAAAGTGAGATGAAAAATCTCTTACGAAAACTCGGCAGCCTAACGGCGCCACTTAAAACTTCCAAAATGGATTGATGAGAGAGAATAGGGTCTCTCATCATATAAAAATTACAGTAAGAGTAATATAAAAGAACATCCCAATAACAATAAATTTGAGCTTTAAAAGGAATGACATAAAAGAGCATACTTAAAAAGAAAGAGAGGAGTAGGATCCCTTACCTCGGGTCCGACTTGACTCGATCATTCTTTAACGTCCTAAATAATAAACTTGATTTAATATATACTTGCTTAAGAACCTTTTTCAAGTTCATTATTCCTTTTATACCATGTTATGAACATCATGTAATCATTTAAGTTAATAATGTTCATTTTGTCGGTATTTGGTTCTTGAGTCAAAAATAGACTTCTTACACTTACATGTTGTCAATTTGGTCAAAGGTTCGTTATATCCAGAATGATATTAATGATTTGGATAACATATATATCATATATTTCATCATATACATGTATTTATAATATTACATCACATTTAGAGGTAATAAATGAAATGCACCGTTCATGGAGACGGTAAGCCGTACGTACGCATGAACGCTACTTCCATTTATATTTCGTATTTTCTGGAATGGAATCATACTGATATAAGAGTATATTATAATTCAAGTATAATAACATATATAATATCATTAACTTTATCCTTTACACATCCCACATATGGTATTAACGAATCAAATCACTTTCAGGGGGCGGTAGTCCGCACTTCCTAAAATGAAATATCGTGTTTACCCGTAATGGAAACAATAATGGTTTTCCATAAATGAAAAAATACATAAGCTTATGGAAAGAATAAACATATTATATATCATATATAAAAATATTTACATCATAATGGCCACCTTTGAAGGTGTTAAATGAGTATTGAACAATCATCATTTCGGGAGGCAGAATTTTTCCATCCACGGAAACCGTATGTTTTTTAACCATTTGATGTAGTTGTGTGAGAGTTTAGCTCGAATAAATCTTATAAAAACATCCTCGTATATTGAAGATACTGGTGTTGTTACAAAAGAAGTAAATAAAAAGAGTTTAGGGGGTTGGAGAAGCAAAATAAAACAAATGAACATGAGAGAATGAATTACCTTTAAAAGTGTAACTCCTTTTGATTTGAGCCTAAAGGCTTATTTTGAAAGTATTATGCCCAAATGGAATCATATAGGATGAGGAAAGGGATGTGGAGAGAGTAAATGGGTAGGGGATGTCCGAACCAAAGGCTTGAGGAGTGTGTTAAATTAGGTAGAGGTGGGGGCCTTTTATAAGAGGAGAGGAGGAGCACTTTTGGAAATCATGAAACTATTATTTTATTTTCAAAAGTGTTTAGAATTTCTAAGGTCCCGAATTGATATATTTCTAAGATAAGATTATAAGGCTTTGAAATATTCCCATCCAATAGTTTTTGGACAAGTGTAGGTCTTAGATTTTATATTATCGTTTCATTTTATTTAAACTGTTCATTAATGAGGTCATTGTTCCATCATCATGATGTCATAATTACATTAATTTATTTAATGTCTAAAAATTATAAAAAAAATATCCTGATGTAGTAAATCTTTTTAGCTTTATAAAGAGTATTTATAGACAAAATTATGATTAGTATAACCCCTTATAAAAATTGTTTTAGTAAAACAATTTATGTTAGTGTCATTTTCACCTTTATTTTAAAAAAAGGCATTAAAGTCATTATCTCACCCAAGAGGCTCCATAGGGTCACTAAATAGACCCATGGGTTTTCTTGGTAGTCCATGACTCATCAAATAGGGGTAGGACAAGTTTCATGGTGTTTTCACATTTTTATAATATCATTTTTACCTTAAATTACACTAATTACCTCTAATCGCGATTAATGAAAAAAAAGTTACAATTCACCAAAAAATTATTTTCATCCCATTGAACCACATTTTACATACTAATGACAACCATGTATGTCGGAATTTCAAAATTCAATACACATTAGTGGTAAACTTTCATTTAACTGAAAAATCAGTTTTCTTGATTACCACTTAGTGGTTTCACTATTCATCAAAAATTGGAGTTTTTCAGAAAATTACCAAAAATTCACCCTAAGCTATATTTGATATTCCGAATTCAAAAATGAAGTCTATTTTACTAAATTTAAAAAATATAAGTCACATTAATTAATTTAATAATTAATTCCCGCTGTCAGAGCAAATAGCGTGTTTTTATAAAATAATAAGTATCAAAAGATTGGCACCAGTTTAAGTCTAATTTCAAAGTGAAATTGATTCCAATGACCACCATTGGATTAAATGGTAAAAATATATTCAGATTACACATTAAGACCAATTCAAAAGATAATCTAATCATATAAATAAATTAGATTAAAAAGAGGTTTTTAATTAAAAATACAACATTTTACACTATTCATTAAAAAAATGAACTTTATCAGAAAGATACCAAAAATTTACACAAAGTAAATTTTGATGTCCCGATTCTCAAGAAGAGTTTTATTTGGTCCAATAGAATGTATAAGAGTGAAAAAAACTATATTTAATGACGGTTCTCCATCAAAAGGAGATAAGTGAACCATTAGTGAAAACTAGGTCATATACGCCTGAAATTGAATTCTTTCTGTATTTTAAGCCTTTATCTTTTATTGGATAAATGTAAAAACATTTAAAAACATATATAATCATATTGTAGTTATTTCTATCCATTCCCGCCAATACAAGGGCTACATGTTAACTACCATTTAAAATAATATTATTTTATTATTAGAGTGCAACGTAAGATTCCCAAGAAACTCGTTGTTGCGTGTTGGGTACGTCATCGAGCATAGAATCCCCTTTAAAGACATATTAATATTTTATTCACAAATACGGATAAATATGAAAATGTCATATTCTTTATTTACCTAGGGTGTTACAATAAATCCTTATTAATTCCTTAGGATCCAATATTTCTTCCTCCAAATTTCCATTTATCCAAAGTACATTTACAGGATGGGTTTTCCGATTCATTAACACTTTCTCTCTAGTGTCAAGAATCTTGAAAGACTCTTCATTATAATAAAAATATGATTTGATATCAATATCATCTGTGGATATTATATGTAAAGGGTTTGGGATATACTTACTTAGCATTGAGACATGGAACAATCCGTAAAATTTAGAGAGATTTAGTGGGAAAGACAAATGATAATTCATGGATCAAATTATATCTAAGATCTCAAATGGGATAATAAACCTCAAACATAATTTTCCCATCTTCCCAAACAATATAACTCTATTCCATGGTGATAATTTAAAGAATACATGATCACCTACTTGGAATTATAATTCCTTTTATTATCAGCATTTTTTTTGTTATTTATCTTCTATATTAATATTATTATATATATCTCACACCTTTTAAGTTGTCTCCTCAATGAGTTCTGGACCAATAAGAATCATATCTATAACTTCATCCCAATATATTGAAGCATGTCATATCTTCCTCTATAAGGAATTAAATGGTTCCATTTTTATACCTTAGTGGAAACTATTGTTTTCTAAAAATTCCACTAGAGGTTAGTAATGGTCCCAAGTTCCTTTTATATCGAGTGAACATGACCTTATCGTATCCACTAATGTTTGTATGTTCCTTTCATACTTTATATTTTTTTAGGACAATAGGTGGTGCTCAAAAGTAATTCAATTTTAAAATCCTTTTAAAGGTTCCAAAAAACTTTATATGTGATGTAAGGGTCATAATCAGATATAATAGATAATGGTGCACCATGAAGTCTCACAATTTCATTAAAATATAGACATAAAATATGGTCAAGGAGTTGATCCTCCATTATTAATATGAAATGTTTAGACTTGGTATGGCAGTTCAAAATAACCAAAATAACATCATTTCTCTTCGATATCATAGGTAGCTGGTTAACAATATCGATTGTTATATTATACCACCTCTACATAGGTATAAGAAGAGGTTTCATTACACACTTTGGATGTTTCCTCTCATCCATTACCTATTTGTATACCATAGATCTAGAAAAATAGTTTTTAATTTCCCGCTTCATGTTACCCACCAGAATTTTTCTATTAGTTCCTTATACATCTTGGTACTACCATGGTGTATATAGAAGTTTATGAAATTATATTCATCTAGTAAGTCCCTTCTCAGCTTGGGTACTAATGGTAAACATATTCTCATTAAAAATTTCAACAAACCATCTTTATAAATGAACTCTTCCAATTTCCCATCATATATGGATTTGATTTACTTTTGAATACATTTTTCATCTTGCAGAGATTTCTTCATCTACACTTGCAAATACTTTTGGGAGATTGCTAGGAAAATGGATGATTTGTTCCCTTACTTAATAATTTACACATCAGGCATTACCATATACCTATATATATGATATTTTTCCATCCTCATCAGGGATATAACCCCAAGATACTTTCTACTCAATGAATATGCCACCTTGTTTATCTTCCCATTGTGGTAGAGTATTAAAAAATTATAGTTTAGTGTTTTCATATCTTTGATGCATGAGTCTTAGGTAGATTTATATCCCCAAGGATCTTGGATTTGAAGGTGGTCAAGAGCTCTCCCTCATTGCCTATAAAAAGAGGTTATTGCCTCATTTCCAAGGATATTCTGCCTTCCGTGGAGGGAAGCCACCATAGAGAGCTGATGCCATTATTTCACTTCTTCTTTTTGTTTTTTTGTTTTTTTTTTATTTTTGTTTTTGTTTTTTTTTTAATGTAATTTAATTTATTTTTTATTTTAATAAATATATTATAAAATTTAAGGTGTTTTTCATCCATCCCTTTTCTTACTCTTCTCTTATTATTCATCTTCTTATTTTAATTTTCTTCTTTCAGTTATTATTATTATTATTTTAAAATTATTAATATTTTTTTATTTCCATATTTTATTCTTATCTTCTTCTCCTTATTCTATTTTATTTTATTTCTCTCTCCTTCTCTCTCTATCATCTCAATTATTTTTATTTTCTTCTTTCTATTTTATTTTCCTCATCCACCAATCTTTATTTTTTTTTTATTCTCATTATCCTTCTTTTTATTTTATTATATTTTATTTTCTTCTCCTCTCTTCTATATTTCTGCTAAGTGATATCTTACCCTTGGAAATGAGGGGTTGACCACGGGGATTGGAATAGGGGGAGGTCAAGGTGTTCTTGAATTTATCTTAAAGTTTATTTTCTGTTTTTAGAAGATTTGAGTAGTATGCATGGGTGTGGAAAATATCACTGATGTGGTGACTGGACCACAATGAAATCAACTAAATATATTTCTATTCATTTGTTTAAACTATTTTCCATATCTTCATTTGATAACTCTTCACATGATGGATTTGAGTGAGTAATTGGATGAAATGGATTCAATAAAACTGGGTCCTGGAATGGTTCTTTTCATAAAGAAATTGGGGATTCGTTGGGAAGTTTCTTATGTGCTGATGATTGGACTTCTCGCTTGGCGGAGTCTTCTGTTGTTTGGATTTGTGTTGAGTTGGATATTTCTCGTCTGCTCTAGGATCATCTCTTGATCTGTATTGAAGGAATGGAGGATCTTCATCAGCATCTATTCTATCCAGTTTTTCCTAGGTTTTGTTCTATTTTCCATATCTATAGTCATACCCTACAGGTTTACCACAAATCTCATTGGGATACTTTCAACTCTGGGGGGGTTCTAAGGTCCTTTCCTCAGAATTATCGCACGAGGGTCCCCTTAGGGCCAAAGGTCCGTGATCGAGGAAAATGGACTGCTTTGATTCCCTCTGTTCAGACGTCGGAGGCTTCCTCTTCCAGGCCTTTTGTCTTCGGTGATGGGTGGCTCCCCCCTTCTCGCGATTTGATTCATGTTTACGGTGGAAGGGGAGATGCCTCCTGGGTTTAGTTTCTTGAGAATGATCTCTATCCTTTAGGGTTGACTCTCAGTAATTTAGTTTTTCTGTGATCTCTGTCTGTGGGGGATTGGGTTCCATCTCATAGTTGTATATCTAAGATCACCATGATGGAAGACTCGACTGTCTTTGAAGACTCCTCGCTCTCCCTACATAGGAAGCTTCCTCTTCTGGCCTGGAGCCATTCTCCAGTGGTGTCCTCTCCTCCATCTTTCACAACACCGATTCTTCTTCCATCCTCACCTTGCTCTCCTTCATCGCCTCTGGTGTTGGGTGACGTCTCATTGGATGGGAAGGCCTTTATTTCTCAAAAAGTTACTAGCAAGGTGTCTTACGGGGGAGCGTCCTCTTCAGGGGCATTTTACTCGTAAGTGCATGTCGGTGTTCGACCAATATCTAAATCAAAATCCAGTGCGAGGGTATGTGATTTATCGCTTCATTCTGCAGAGGGTCGGGAGTCTAGGGACAAAGCTAGAAATGCTCAACTCAATGTCTAAAGTCTTAATTTGGAATGTGCATGGCCTCGGGGCCAGGGCGAAGTTTGACTTCATCTCTAATGAAATTTGGAAAAATCAGGTTTCTATGGTCGCTATCCTGGCACCAAAACAGGTTTCCAGCTAGATAAATAAGTATGCACAGAGGCTTAAGGTTCGAGGATTTTTGCACGGGGATCTTCCTAACTCACATATTTTTCCATTTTTGAAGGATAATGTAAGTGTTGATATATTGAGTGCGTCGGATCAATCTTTGACCACCAGGATCACAATTGGGAATCAAGTGATTATTTTTTCATTCATCTATGACAAGTGTGATGCCCAGGCCAGAGAAACCTTGTTGCGTGAGTTAGATATCGTTAACCCAGATTATGATCCTTGTATTTTCGAGCGATATTTCAATATTATCGCTAGTCCATAGGGGAAGAAAGGGGGTGGTGATTTTCCCAGGAATTCCAGTCATGCATTCGTTTCCTTCGTGGCTAGGAATAGCCTTATGGATACCATATTTGAGGGAAGAATATATACATGGTTTAATAACTAATTTAGAGTGATACATACCTATTATCATCTTGATCAATGCCTGATGAACGAGGTTTCTATTTCAACTTCTCAGAACTCCAGAGTTGTTCATCTGGTTCGATGTTTATCAGATCACTCTTCGCTTTTTGTATCTTTGGGTGTAGGAACGAGTAGTGAAGGTGGTGTTGTTTTTTCTAGAATGTGGATAGAGGAATCTGGTTTCTCAGATGTGGTTAGCGAAGCTTGGAAATTTCATCCCAGGTGGAACCCAAGGATCACTCTTCATAACAAGGTGAGACGGCTTAAAAATCTTCTTCTCTCCTAAACAAAGAAGATACCTACTCGTGATCACGACTTGGTCGACATCAGTAAATAGGTGGAACTTTTGGAGAATCACCTAAAGTGGGCCTGGGATGAGTCTCTTTTTATCGAACTGAGAATAAAAAAGGATTTTCTTACTAATAGTCTTATGATATAGGATCGGTTGTCCAGAGAGCATGCCATAGTCAGATGGATTTGGGAGGGAGATATGAACTCTGGATATTTTCACGCGTACATTAGAGAATGCCGCCATGTTCAGCGGCCCAATATTTGTAGAGAAGATTGTTCCTTCCCTAGTGATCATGATAAGGTATGGGCCATGGTTAATGGGGCACTCAAATATTTATTGACTGCACCCAATCCAAATATGGTAGGGGATATCTGAGTGGGGGTGCTGGAATTTTTTAGGTCATTCCAAGATGTGTTTCGGAGGTCATTGATGAGGGCCTGAGAAGGACTCTAGATGAGGTTCAAGTTTGTGAGGTGATTTGGTCTTTGAACCCGGATAGTGCACTAGGTCCTGATGGCTTCCCTGGATCTTTTTATAGGGTGATGTGGGACCTTGTTAAAGGGGACCTGGTGAGAGATGTCCAGGATTTCTTCCAGGGTGGGGATTTTCCATGTATTTCTTGCGCAACCAAGATGGTTTTTATTCCTAAGGTGGGTAATCCTTAGTCTATTGATTAGTCTCAGCCCATTAATATGTGCAATATATTGTACAAGACCTTGGCCAGCATTCTGAATAGAAGGCTCGCTATTCACCTGGATTCTTGGATGAACCCTGAACAACATTGGTTTATTAAAGGGAGGTCTATTCAGGGTGCAATAGGTGTGGATTTGGAAATGGTTAGTGGCTTCAAAAACATGTCCTTTCGGTGTAATTTTGTGGTGAAGCTAGATATGAGAAAGGCATATGAAAATATGGAATGGGGTTTTGTTCTCAGAGTCTTGACAAGAGTGGGGTTCTCTATTTGGACTAGTGATCTGTTGTTCCGTTGTTTCATATCGACGTGGATTTCAACCTCTTTTATGGGTAAAAATTTTTTCTTTTTCAAGACGTGTCAGGCTCTCCTATAAAGAGATCCTATATCCCCCACTCTTTTCATTATCTCTCAAAATTCTTTTAGCTTCTTTATTAATCAAGGCCAGAACATGGGTAAAATTCTCCCTTACCATAATAGGAATTCCACAAGGGGTATCTCACACTTGATTTTTGGAGATAACACAATTTTTTTATCAATGGAAGTATACATTATGGGTAGGGGTTGAATGGAATTCTAGGGGAATATTGTAAGTGGAGTGGGCAAGTGCTGAACAAAGAGAAAAGTTCCTTTTATATAACCAGGAATTTCTCTGATGGGAGGGTGAGGGATGTGGGGATAACATTGAATATGAAGAGAGGCACTTTTCCCATGGAGTATCTTAGGGCCGCGGTTAGTCCCTCCTCTATTAGGTTCCACCATTTAGATAAATATATCATCAAGATCTCTGGGCATAGTCATAACTGGAAAAATAGATTTCTTTCCTTCTACGGCCATATAACTTTAGTGAATAGTGTCCTGCTCTCCATTACCATGCATATTTTCTATACTCTAAAGGTTCCTAAAAGTGTAATTTCCAAATTGGATAAGAGTATGGTTTCCTTTATATGGTATGGGAAGATGGAGGGAAGACATCATTGAGCTTCCAGGAAACGTCTTGAAAGATCTCTCTCCGAAGGTGGGATTAATTTAAGGAGTATCTCCTCATCCATGGAGGGGATTTATTCAAAGCTTGTGTGGGAAGTGTTGGAAGGTTGAACCCTTTGGGGCAGGACTATGCAAGACATATACGCTCAGAATATGTGGGAGTAGAGATCCAATTCTTCTTGGATGTGGAACCTGATTTATCCTTTCATGGAGGTTTTATATCATCACTCTCAGTGGCTAGTGGGAACAGGGAACATCAACTTCTGGAAACATGATTGTGGGTGGGCAGGTTGTATTTCCTAGGTTGCCCCATCCTGGACATATCTTTTAGTGAGGCCTGTAGATATCCCCAATTTCTTCAGGCCATCCTTGAGGAGAATAAACATGTTGCTTTTAATAGAATTTTTATCAGTGAAGTTCCTGATAAACTTATTTTTATAGGTTCGACATCGGGTATTTTTTCTATTAAGGATTACATTCATGTGACAAGGGATTTGTCAAATGGAGACCTGTAGGGAGTGACTTTGTGGTGAAAAGAGATTCCATCTAAATTTAATTTTATGGTGTGCCATGTGAGGAACAGAGTCTTGCCTACTGATGAAAATCTACAGCATAAAGGTGTGAATATGGCCTCTAAGTGCTGGTTTTGCAGGGCTTCAAATCATGAAATAGTGGGACATCTTTTCTATGACAGTGAATGGGCTAGGGGGATTTGGAAGACCTTTGGGGGGGGGGGTTGGTTGGGAGGCATCTGGAGGGGTGCAGGAGGATTTTCTAAGTTCATGGTTCAGGGGTACAGATTCTTATGGGGCTGAGAGGAAGGCTAGGACCATCATTCTTGTTGCTGGTTGCTAGATTATATGGAAGGTCTAAAATGATATTCACCATAATCATGCCTTGAGGTCTCACATTAGTCTTATTTTCTAAATGAAGAACATACTGCTAGATCTATTGTGCATGTGTCCAGATTGCCACTCAGTTCCCTCAGTGCATCATTCATTCATGAATCTCGCAAATGTCAACCAGGTGGATTCTTCAAGGCAGGGAAGGTGGGTTCGATGGCATCAGCCAGGTGAGGGTTTTAAGCTTAACACAGATGGGTCACTTTTCATGGGGTAGATGCGAGGGGGTGGAGTCGTGAGAAACCAGACGGGATCAGTCATTGCAGCGTTTGCTGCTTCCTATGGAAGAGGCGATGTTTTGCAGGTGGAGGCAAGGGCCATGGAGATCAGGCTAGAGGTATGTAAAAAAAGGAAAATCGGTCTTAGAATAGTGGAGACGGACTCCATGTTTTTGTAAAATGCTTTGATGGGTAAGGAAAATATACCATGGAGTGTCGTATATACTATAAGAAAGTCAAAATTTCTCATGGGTAACCGCACTGTGGTCTCTCATACATGGCGGGAGGGTAACATGGTTGCAGACTTCTCGGCATCTCTAGCATTATCAAATCAAAGTATGCTTTCTTTATTTTTATTGGGTTATTTTCCAAAGGAGGGGGTGAATTTGGTTGTCAATGATGCTTTGGATTTACAATACTTTAGACCACCATGAGGTTTCTCCTTTTGGGGTTTTCTGTATGGTGTTTTTTTTCAAAATAAATAAAACTGTTAATTGTCAGATGACCTTGGTTAGCCACTGTGTTATACTAGGAAAATAATGTCTCTTTCTCTACAATCATGATAGGTTTTCATACAAAAATAGATAAAGGTTAAGGAGTATAACATTATAAAGACTACATTTCAAATAATTTATGGGCACTATGAGTTTTTGGTTATGCCGTTTGGGTTTTCAAATGAAAATTTTGTATTGATGGACATTATGAATAGTGTTTGACCAAGTTCATGGATAAGTTTGTTTTTGTGTTTATTGAAACATTTTTTATATTATAAAATTCAAGAGGAACATGGAAATAATTGGAGGATTTTTTTCAAACCATAAAAGAAAATAAAATATATGGGAGATTTATTGAGTGTGAATTTTGGTTGCAAAATTTTTTTTATTAAGACATATTGTTTCTATATATGGAATAACTATTGACCTTACTAAAAAAAGTTGTTAAAAAATATCCAAGACCCAAAAATATCATTGATATTCTTAATTTTCCTAGATTACCATGTTACCACCAAATGTTTGTTGAAAACATTGCTAATTTTTCTAGCCCACTGACTATGTTTACTTAAGAATAGTTAGATTCACCTAGAAAAAATAATTTTATGATTCTTTACATGAATAAAAATAAATATTAGTGACTAATTAAACTTTGTACCAACCCTCCAGAAATGGATAATTCATTATCCATAGTAAATCTTCGTTGAAGGGACTTGGTTGTGTCCCGATGTGGAATGATCAGGTAATTACTTATGCTTCATAGAACTAGAAAAATCTTCAGTTAAATTACCATACACATGATTTGGAATTAGATGTTGTTGTTTTTTCATTAAAATTTTTGAGGCATCATTTATATGGAGTAAATTGTGAAATATATACTATTGAAAAAAATTGAATTATATATTCACTCATAATGAATTGAACATGAGACAGAGAAGATGGATAGAACTGATCAAGAATTATGATTTCATGGTCAATTTTCATCCTAGAAAAGAAAATAAGGTGGAAGATTCATTGAGTAAGAAAAATAATTCTACCCTAATCATGTAACATTTGTAACATGACCCTTTTCTTATTTATTTGATGAATTTTTTCCAAGATGTTATATATTTAGGGATATCCTCTATTTTTTTAGGTTTTAGTTCAATAAACTTTGTGAGAAATAATTAAGCAATCTCTAAAGGAGGATTAGAATTTGTAATAAAAGGTAGAATTCATTATGAAGGGTAAGTTTTAAAATTTTAATATTGATGAAGAAAGTTTTTATAATTTGGAAAAATATTATGTGTACCTTGTGATTCTCAATTAGAGAAATAGATTTAACCTCATAGTTATTTTTTTTCCATTCATCCAGATAGCACTAAGATATACCAAGACCATCATGATTATTATTGGTGGGACGGTATGAAAATAGATATTGATAACATTGCCATGAATTTTTTGAATTATAAAAAGGTTAAATAAAAATAAAAAATATTAAAGGGAATTCTTAAACCTTCTTCAATGATGGAATAGAAATGGAAAAAATATCCATGGATTTTGGGGTGGGATTACGAAACACTTCTTGAGATAACAATGTGATTTGGGTTAATATTGATCAAGTAACTAAATCTGTGTATTTCCTTCCCATTTGTGATATTATGTCTGTTGATAAACTTTATCAACTATATATAAAGGAGATATTCAGGTTATATGTATTTCCTCTCTCCATTATATCATATTGTGATCCCAGGTTCACATATAATTGTTTACATGTACCTCAGAAGTCATTAGGTACTTGATTAAATTTTAGTAAAACAGTTCATCCTCAATATGATGGATAGTCTGAGCAAAACAATCAGACCTTAGAAGATAATCTTATTCATGTTCAATATATTAACATGTTATTTGGGATCACCATATTTCTTTGGTTGAGTTTTCTTATAACAATAGTTTTCATTCCAGTATATAGATGGAACCTTTTTGATGCATTATATGGAAAGAGGTTTTGAATGCCAACTTTTTAGGTTGACGTATCTGAAATGATGTTAATTGGACCAATGTTATTAGAGGAAATGGTAGATAAGGTTAATTTGATATATCAATATATGATGATGGATCAGAGCATGTAGAAATTTTATGTATATGACCAGAGGAAGGATCATTCTTTTGAGGTGGGTGGTCATGTTTTTCTCAATGTATCTCAAAAAAAAGTGTTATTAATTTTGGTAGAGGGGAATATAAGTTTACCATTCATTAGATCGTAATAAATCATGGGGAAAGTTGTAAAAATTTCTTATCGAGTGGATTTCCCCTAAATTTTATCCCATGTACACAACATTTTTCATGTCTTGATCTTAATAAAATATGTTCTAGGTTTATCTTATGTTTTTAACCCTAATATAGTTCCATTGGAAGTGAATAATTCTTATGAGTAATATCCTATTCATATTATTGAACATAGTGATAAATGTCTGCATAATAAGGTGATTCACCAGGTTAAGGTTTTATGGAAAAACCATATGGTTGAAGAGGCAATATGGGAATCCAAAGATGTTATGATGGAAAGATATCCCCCCTTGTTTAATAAGTGAATAAAATTGTGAGGAATAAAATTTAAAAAGGGACAAGAATTTAACAATGAAGTTAATGATAGAATAAATAACTTTCATTTTTATAAATATATTAATATTCATTATGAAAAATATTCATTAATTTTTTAAATTAAAAAGGAAATGGTTTTAATTAAGCATTTTGGTTATAATGTTTTATTTAAAAGTTTAATTTATAAATTTTATAATTTTGATTTTATAAAAATGAATATATATTTTTAAATAATTATATCAAAATTTACTTATGGTGAAATTTTGGGATTTTTCAGAAAATATTGATTTTTCAGTAAATAGTGTAAAATAGTGATTTTTGTAAAAAAAAGCATTTCTTTTCAATTAATTAAGTAGTTTAAAATTATAATTATGTTTTGAATATTATTTAAAGTAGAATAAGTATAATTTAATAATATTTAATACACTTAATTACTTTTTAATCAAATTTATATTGTATTTTGGTATAATTTTATTTTTGAGTTTAAAAATGGGTTTTTCTGAAAACTGTTTTAAAGTGCATAATGTTTCTCCATTTTAATTACTTAAAACAATAAATAATGATAAATATTTTAAATTTTATTTATATATTATATAAAAACAAATATTAATTGATATTCATGCAATTATAATTATTTATTGTATAGTTAATATAATATCATCTTTTTCTTGAAAATACACTTTTTGAAAACCCATTTTTTCATCGTGTCTACGGATTTAAATTTAAATTAAATTTTTTCCATTTTACAGTCTGAATTTTTTAAAATTTATTCCATATTTTTAATCATAATAATTTATATATTCTAATAATATCTAATTAATTTTTTACTATAATAAATAGTGAAAAGAGTAAAAACTAATTATCATGGTTAAGGTAAAAATGAATTTACTTTGGGTTATACTAAAATGATAAGGTTTTAAATGTTCTTCAACATTATCATAAATATTTTTAATGTAAATATTTAGAACTTATCACTCTTATAAATAAATAATGATCTATTTTGGATCCTTTTGGCATGTGAAAAAAGTGGGTACACCTTTTTCTTTTCAAAAATTTCAAGTTTTCCACTCACCTCACTTATAAAAGCCCACCCCCTCTCCTCTCATATTCAAACCTTTGAAATAAATTTGTATCAAACAATACCTACCCAAATACCTTCCCAAGTTTCCTAACCATAACTTATAACCCTTAGTCTTATCATAAATCCATCCTAATAATCTTTTTGGTGCTTACCTAAAGAGGTTGTCTGAAGAAGAGGTGTCATGCTTTACCGAGTGTCTTTATTTTATTTCTTCTTCCATATCCATAAAATCTTATTAAATTATAATTATATAAAAACTATTAAATATCATATAATTTTATATTATTATATTAATTTCATAACAAAAATTAATCTCCTCTTCCATCAAATGAAATACAAAATCATCATTTGTGTGAACGGCAGACTGCCACCTCACGAACTGATGTCATTCGTTTTCCATCGTAGACTCTCATATATTATTTTAATGATGGATTTAAATTATATATATTATATTTGAAACATATTTATATTTTTTTTTGTTATATTACATATACTATCTTACTTTACATTCCATGGAGGATATGATAACGTCACTCGTGTGTACGGACAACTACCGCCTCGTGAAGCGATGTGATTCGTTTTTCACTAGCAATGTACATGGAAGGTACTAAGGATGAATTTAATGAATATATGTGATATAAATGAAATAATAAATATAAAAATTACATATTTATCATTATGAAAAGATAATATATCATTTTGTTTCTTACACTAAAAAATGATAACATCGTTCGTTTATGTGTAGAATACCACCTCCATAAAGTGATGTGGTTCTTTTTTTCATAACCATATAACTATAATGATATATATAAGTATATTTAGTTAAATAATATGGTATATATGATTAAATTATCATTATTTAAGGATAAAATATTACTTACCTTCTTTCCAAATTGATCATTGAAAAACAGAAAATTTAATCATGTGTACGTACTGCCTATCATCTCCATGATCATAACATAGTTCATTTCTCATAACCATAATTCATGATTAGTTTTATTAGTATAATTAAGGTGTAAATATTATAAATATTTCATTATTTTTATTTTTTATATGTTTAACTAATGACATCTTTTACCAATATTCAACTTACCGAAGTCATTTTTAACACATAAGTCAAATATCTTCAAAAAACACAATGTAAACTTAATTGATTAAGTAATTATATATAACATAGTAACAAGTGAAATAAAAGTAATAATAAACTTGAAAAGGGTTATTAAAAAATAATATAAATTTTTTATTCCGGAAGATAGAAAATGAATATGATGAATCAAACTTGAGGTAAAGGATATCATCTCAATTTCTTGTTATTAAGGCATATTTTGATGTTATGAACCAATATTATTTAATAAGGTGTGTATAAAACCCATTTGAAATGTTATAACATGATTTTTCATATTATAATATAATTTAAATTTCTGTTTAATTTTATTTATTCATGGGTCTTATGATTCAAATATTTTCAAACTGATAAGGGACTTTTCTTTAAAAAAATATCCACTAATGTTTTTATTGTAAATATCTATATATTCCATGTCCATGTTTATAAAATGATTTTATTATGGACATGATATTTCTAAAATGTGATTTTTTTTATTTATTTAATTTTTTTAAAGAATCCTTGTATGGAATGTGTGACTTTCTTTACAAATGAAAAAAGGAATGTTCTATTTTAACTATATGATGACAATGACTTTTCCACCGCCATAACCATTATTTGAAGTTGTGATTTCTTTAAAATATTTCATGTTTTATTTAACTAAACACCATATTCCCCTTTTTATAGGTATTTTGGTATTTAAAATGGTTTTTAAAAGAAAATTTGATTTTGGTATTGAAAATGGGTTCTTAAAAGAAAAGGTTATTTTAATATCTGAAAGTGATTTTCATATGAGTTTAAAATAGTTTTTAAAATGTTTTATGATGAAAAAAACATAAATTTTTTTATGAATTATATAGTACGTGTACATTATATGATAAATGGGTACACTCAGATGGCGTTAGTGATCTCGATATAGCTTTTATGATGGGTGCACCTAGATAGCATCGGGTGAGCATGTTATAGCTTATACGATGGGTGTGCCTAGAAAACTCTGTGTGAGCATGATATAGCTTATACAATGGGTACTCCCAAATAGCACTCTAATGGATTGTTTAATGTTCATTATTTTAATAGGAATGTAAGAGGAATTTACCTAACGTTTTCTCTTATGGATTTAACTATACTCTGGTTAATTCTTTCATAGATTTAAAATGGGTTATGAATGTGATTCTATAAGTTACCAAAAAGGTTTTTGATTTGCATGATTTGGGATTTAATTATTTTATTTGAGAAAAAAGTTTGTGTTTTTAATGTGAAAATGATTTATTTATTTCACTTAATGAACATTGAGATAATGTTAAAACATTTCCTGGGGTTCTGTGTTTTTCCCTGGACTAATGGTTTTCTTTATTTTATGTACCCTACTAAGATTTTTGTGTCCATACCATGTTTTAAAATGTTTTTCATAGGGTATAATGATGGACAAGTGAAAATAAGAAGTCAATTATATAGTCCTAAAGATTTTTCATGAAAATAAATAATATTTTATTTTAAAAGTTTCATATTATTATAAAAATGGATACTAACTGAAAGTGTCTAATTTTTATTATATGGTTTTTTATGTATGCGTTGTGGGATAATTATATATAACTATAAACCTGAAAATATCCTCAAATATAAGAGAATGAATTCGTAACATAAAACTCAATATTATATAATGTTTAATGCTGGAGCCCTATAGTTATAGATGGTTATAAATAGTTATATTGAATATATAGAGAATATATTTATCATAGTAATTTATTTTTAATCTTTAGTGATGGTGTAATTATCTATAATGATTATGAAACATTGATCCATTACCTGTAAAAATTAGTAGAAAATTGAGTAAATGATTCTAAAAAACATTAAAAATAATATGTTTTGGATTAATTATGGTCTTCCATGAATTTATAAATAATTATAAAGTATTAATAGTAGAGAAATTATCTATATTCTAATTTCATTATTATCTTGATGCCTTTAAAGACAAATTTTTCCCTTAGTCCTACAAATGACCTTAAATGGAATTTAATTTTTATTTTTATTTTAAATAATTAGATAAAAAATATTATATTATATAAAATAGGTGGGAAAATTTTTAACCTATCATGAATGATCCATGTGAATTCCATTTTTAAATTTTAAAATTACTTTCATTCCCATTATGTATTGAAATATTAAGGTTAAATTGGGTTAATGAAGGGGTTATACCAAATGAAAAGGTATAAAATGCCACTTAAACTTATCTAAATTTGGTTTTATAAATTTATTTTACCCTTAGGATTATTATATTCAATTATATGTCACTTTGGATCCATTTTACATAAGATATAAACATATTATATATTAATATTTTACCTGTTCACAAGATTTCCACCCACCTCACTTATAAAAGGGAACTACCTCTCATCTCTTCCTCACACTTCATGAGACATTTAGTTTAAAAAATATCTAACCAAATACCTTCCATTATTCCATATCCACTTCATAGGGATTCTGGTATTCCAATAATACCATCCTATAAAGGAATAAGGTTAAATATAATGGAGGATTTTCAAATAATATGAGGTTAAGAGTACATACAAAGCTAGTTGTACATGAGGTAAGGGTAATTTTGTCTCATTTTTTCTTGAATGAGACATGATTTACATTATGCACCTAATTTTTTTACATGGTGTATATGTTATCCTCTTTATATTTTATATCTAGAATTACTCTTGATTCATGGTATTCATGGTTTTTAATTAATATTTTCTCTTTTAAGGTTTTTTTATTCAAAAGTTACCAAATATGTAAGGATTTATTTAACAATGTAATTTTCCATTGGCATTATTTATGTATCAATTTTTTTGAAATAATTTTATGAAATATCCCCCTTAAAACCTATCTATTTTCATCTATCCTAGTTATTTATGGGTTTTACATGTCTTCATCAAATTTCTACACTCTTTGGTATTTAAAACAATCAAGAAAAAATTATGAAAAGTCAAGCATATTTCCTCTTTGGTGGATGAACTTTTTATTCCATGTCAATGTTCTATAAAATAATTGCAAGAATGTTCTTTTATATGATAAAATTATTATTTAAAGATATTTTCATCCATATTTTTATTTCTTTTCAAAGTTGTAAAAGTAATATTCTTGCATTTTTTCAAATGAGTTACTTTTGAACTTTTTGCAAAAAAAGTATGAAAGTAATATTTATTTTTAACATTTAAAGAATGAATGGATTTTACCAAACTCATGATAATTCTTTAATTTTTAAATTTTTTTACAATTTTATGAGGTTATTTTAAAATAAAATATTTTTCTTAAGATTATATGTTTTTTATTTTTTATTGATATGAAAAGAAATGGATATTTTCTATGTTTTCAAAGAAATGTTGAAATATTTATTTAATGGTATTTTTCATATATATCAACACTATTTGATTTTTCTTTTCTTTACTAGGGATAACATATAATTATACAATCCATGTTATTTATCTTTATGGTTTATGGTTATGTGACTCTGAAACATTTTTGAGACACATTTCTTTTTTGTGGGTTGTGCTATGATAAATTAATACTCTTATTTCATACATTAATGATTGATGGTTTTGTGGTCATTACAATTCTCATGATCATATTCCATAAAAATATCCATCATTTCATAGGTAATTATTTTCTCCTCCATGTCTACAATATAAGTATCATTTATTTATAAAGTATCATTTTCTCTACATTGTTGTTGTCTTAATCGTGTACCATTACTATATATGTTGTCAATTGAAGTAAGCTTATTGAGAATGTTATTTCATTTACTAAGGAAATATTGGTGTTCCATATTCTTAAATAAATATAGATATTTATTTACTAGTAAGTAATTTTTATTATTTTTCATATTTTTGATTCAATATATGAGAAATACATTGGACATATGTAAGTGATGGGTAGTTCTTGGTTATAGATATCTCCTCTATGCATCGACAAGAATCATGAGAGAAAAATAGTTGAAATTATGTATAGGTAGAGGATGTAAGATAATGTTATTTATTAAATGAAATATGTATTGATTATTTAATCTAAAATAATTTTTGTTTCTTATTTACTCAGGATAGCTTTCATTGTATGCTTTCCCTTACTGAGCATTAGATCTAACCCTTCATTTTTTTCCCATTATATAAAGAATGAATATTTGAATGAAATTCAATGATGTAGGAAAGTTTTTTTCATTATATTTATAATGTAATATGAGAATCATTTATATACCTAATTTTCCAAGACTGCTAAACTAACTGATCATGTGTGTTGTAATCCTTTAAATGTTTTCCCAATATAATAAGTAACCACCAGCTCTGGAGAACTATAGTTGGGTTTCTTTATTTGCTATAAATGAAGGTTTATTAGGACCATTGAGGATTATATTTTATAATAACATAACTAACATGAGAATTATTATAATCCCTAAGAGTATTTGAGAACATTTTAGGGATTTTTATTCCATGTCTCAAAATTCAAAATGAATTTGAGCTAGCTAAGTGCATGTCATTGTTTAGGGATGGAGAATAGAGGAATAAAGGAAATAAATTACCATTTTCAATGTAGGGATTACCATACCATTAATTTTAATATAGAATGTTTTATAGATACAAATATAATATAAATTTTAGGGAAACTAACTCAAGTTATGATTAATATCATTTATAGTGTGGAGAAACCAAACCGGAGATAATCTAGAGTACATGATTATATAATTTAGCTTTAATAGATATTTAGAGATATAAAAAATATAAACCTAAATAAACATATCAGTTCATGAAATAAGAGAAAACAAAGTAAGTTATGGTCATAAAAACCATGGAAGGAAAAATATTTAACATTTTACTAATCAATAATGTGGGAATAATCACATGGGTAAATGATTAAAGGAAATGGTAGTTTGTTACATGTGTGGTAAAAAATTAAATCATGCCCATATTTGAAAAGGAAATAAAGAATATACTAATTTTCAATGCTTTGACTATAAGGAGATAAGGGATTATGTAAACCAATACCCCAATTATCAAGGATAGCCCTAATAATTTTGATTTAGTATTTATTAATGATATCTTAAAATACTCCAAGGATTGTGAAGAGAAAGAGAATCACATAAGAATCATTCTTGAGTAAAATTTGTTATATTAGAAATTTATAAATCATTTATATTAATTTTAGGATGTTTCATATCTTGTAAATATTATCTCTATTGATGTAATATCAGTTCATATTTCTATGACAAAAAGAAATAAAATAATAACCCTCGTAGATAAATGTAACCTTTAAGGATTTTAATTATAGGTAATTATGTTTAATTAGATAATATATGATTATGATATATTAGTATTTATCAATGGTATATTAGTATGAGGATTAAGAGGAAACATCCATGTATTGATCAAATAAAATATAGTTATATGGAAAATTTAGAAAATGTAAATTTTAGAAATATATGTTAAATGGTATAAATCACCATGAAAAATTATTTTTATAACAATGTGTTATTTTTGGAAGATTTTATAGATGGACTATAAATTTATAGTGTGATACAACAATCCATGCTGAATTGTACTATATTTTTTGTATTTTATATCATGGTAATTCAAGTTATTTAGGAAAAATATATTTTATTAATATGTGATTATGTAATATGTGTATTTGAGTTTGTGACTATATAAGTGATAAAACAATTTGGATAAAATTAATAATAAGATAGTGAAAATTTCTGGTACTTCGGTTCAAAATTTAATAAATCAAATGTGGGGAGTTTTTTATTGATCACTGGTTATTATTTTAACTTTTGTTAACCATTTTAGTTTTACATATGAGAAATAACTTTTCATCATTTTTGTGGATCTTATGGCCATTTAAATGTTGATTTTAGTCCAACAGACATGAAAAATTCATCATGATCATGATGAAGCACATCAATGTATGAAATCATGTTTATAAAATTGGAGTAAATAATGTATGTAAATATTAACATATTTTTTTACCCAAATGGTAAATGAATTTATCAAACTAAAGAAAACTGGAGATAAATTTTTTGAGCCTTATTAGGAAATTAGAAAACATCTAAAAAGGTATATTTTCAAAAACTCATTTGAATGTATGGGTCTTATAGAGATACAATCATAATAATCTTCTTATTAATCACCTAGAAATTAATGTTCATGATAAAATATATATCATATTTGTTTATTAGGTTATGATATTTATAGTTTAGAAGAGAATAATTAAAATTAAGGATATAATTTATGTATAAAGTGGAGAATGTAAAAAAACTGATATTTTGTTTTATATTTTATTTTAAAAAAACACTATATTCAATACCATACACCACATGAAACCCTGATCTTAAATGAACCGTGAAATAATATTATTTAAATATGACTTTTATAACCTAGTTATTGGGTTTGAGAGTATCAATAAGAATAAACACATTATAAAGTTTATGTAAGAAAATATTTACTTAATAAAAATAATAAATTCAATCAATAATGTTAAAATTCATTTAATTTATATTATTAGATAAAGAATAATAATAAATGTATTATATGTGTTAAAAATACTTTTCTACTAAAAATAGTTTTTATGAATTTTATATGAAGGTAATTTGAATTAATTTTTAATACTTTCAGAAATTTTATTTTTAAAAAATTAAAAATATTTTTTAAATTATCATGTCAAAATTATCTTATAGGGAATTTAAATAATTTTCCGGAAAGGATTGATTTTTAGGTGAATAATAAATAATATTGATTTTGGTGAAACATTCCATTTATTTTCTTTTAATTGAAAAATTAAATTTTATATTAGATTGGATTTTAAGTAAAATTAGTCTCATTTTTCTTACAAATAATCCATTTATTCCCATGGGATTCGGCATTATACTTGGTTTTTTAATAAAATCAATTTTATGATTAAAAATGTTATTTTTCTTAAACTAATTTTCAATGAGTTTTGTGTGCTACTATTAAAATTAATTTATAAAAATTATATGAATTTTATATTTATAAATTAGTTTCATATTTATAATATTGTGGTTAAAAAATTTTAAATATGACACTTTACTTTTTTCCACAATGAATAGTAAATATTGTAAAAATTAGTCATTGTGATAAAGGGTAAATTGGGTAAGAGGGGTTGAAATTATGGGATAATGATTCAATTTCACCTTAACACTTGAATTTATTTTATTGGATAAGTATATTTCTACACACTTCATCCTATGTTCTAATGGTTTTCATTTTGGAACTATTTTCCATTGATAATGACATTTAGATTTAATTAAGTAAAGAATAAATATAAAATGTCACTCTCATTATTTTAATATCTATAATAACTTTTCATTATGTATGAAAGAATTTATGGATGTTTATAAATAGTTATATTGAATATGAAAACATTATTTTTATCATAGTAATTTATTTTTGATTTTTAGCTATGGTATAATTACTTATAATGCTCACGTAACATGAATGCAGTGCATGTGAAAAGTAGTAGAAAGTCAAGAAAATTATTTTAAAAACATTAGAACTGTTATTTTTGGATTAATTATGGTGTTAAATATATTCAATGATTAAATATAATTTTTTATTAGTGTTTAATGTATTTATATTCAAATTTAATTATAATCTCAATTCCTCTAGAGAAATAATTTGTGAATAGTCTTGAAAATGACCTTAAATGGTGTTTAATATTCAAATATATTTTTATATCATTAAAAACTAATAAATTCTTATAATAACTCAAATGGACTTGAAAATGTAGAATCTATCATTAATGATCAATTAATTTTTCATTTGGAATTATTAAATTTACTTTCATAAACTTTGTGTGATGAAAACATTTTTACCATGGTTGATGTTAAATTTGGTTAAAAAGGTGTTAAGAACAATGATTTGTTTTAAAATTCCATATAAAACTGATTAAATTTTATTTTTTGAATTTAGTTTGACATTATACTTCATATATTAGAATATATGGACCTTTGGATCAATTTTACATAAGTTAGACACATATTATATACAAATATTTCATATATTTACAAGATCCCCCCCCCCCACGTAACTTATCAAAGGAAACAACATCTCCTATCATCCTCACACTTCATGAGCCATTTAGTTCAGTTAATCTCTACTACAATACCTTATTAGATTACATCTCCACTTTGAAGAGCTTTTTTATTCCCCTAAGAAAATACTTATAAGTATTAAGGTGTAATCCAAGGAGCATTTCAAAAAGGGGATATTAAGAGTGCATACAATGCACGTTAGACTTGAGGTAAGTGTAATTATATATCATTTCCACATTAATGAGACATATCTTACATTATGAACCTAATTTATTTTAAATGATTTATATACTACCTCATTGATATTTTATATCATGAATTTCTTTTTATTCATGGTATTCAAGATTTTTTAATCATGTTTTCTCTTTTAAGGGTTTTTAATTCTAAACATACCAAAGAAGAAAGGATATATTTCAAAATATAATTTTTAATTTACATACTTTACATTTTTTTTAATAAATTTTATGATTTATTCTTCTCAATTACCATTTATGTTTCATATATTATGGTTACTTATGTAGTTTCCATGTTTTCATTAATTGTTTCTTCTATTTAGTACTTTAAATGATCATTTTTTTTTCAGAAAAGTCGAACATATTTCCACTTTGGTCAAAAAAACATATTCTAACATTTCTATGTTCTTTATAATTTTTGAAATAATATTATTTTATAGGTTGATATGATTGTTTAATTTCATTTTTAACCATATTTTAATTTCCTTTCAAATTGTTAAAAGGAATATTATTATCTTATTCCAGATAAGGTACTTTTAGACTTTTTACCAAATGTGTGAAAGAAATCATTATTTTTAATGTTTATTGAATGAATGGATTTTCTCACTATCATGATCATTATTTTCTTTGAATATTACTTTACATGTTTCCAAGTTTATTTTAAAATAAAATCATTTTCTCAATGTTCTATAAAGTTTTACTTTTTTATGATACTGAAAGAAAAATTTATTTTTCCAGTTTTTATAGAAATGTTTCAATACTCTTTTAAAGGTGTCTTTCATATTTTTCAACATCCTTTTATGTTTCATATACTTATTTGGGTATAAGATATAATAATACCATAAATTTTGTTTCTCAATGTAACGCCCCGACCCCAGCTACCCAGAGCCGGTGCATTACTTCGTAACATTGGCATGATCATAAAAGATCAAGTCTCGAAATACCGATTAGTTTAGTAGCCTTGGAAACACTAGATACATTCATAAATGTTACATTACATCACAAATTGAAATACTATAATAACATAGTCTCCATAGTCCACACTTCTATCCTCTTCGGACTATCCCTGCAGGTCATTCATAAAATACTTCTTCACAACCTGGAAAATATTAAAACATTGAAAGGGGTGAGCTCAGTTGCTCAGTAAGGTTAACAATATAGCGGAATCTTTCATAAATAAGCATTAACATTTAAGGCAATGTATAACTAAAACAAAATCCTTTTAAACATTAACTTCAACATAATATGGAAAAAGTAAAATGAGATAATGGCATTCACTTCTTCACATGGATATTCTACTGGTCGAATAATCACATGCAATATAAATAACCACTTTCATAATGATGGAATGCATAATGCCAGACTATCAAAACCACGTAGTCAAGGCCTCGTGCCAAGACCACAAATAAGATTTTGTCAAGGCCTCGTGCCAAGACACTAGTTTGTCTCATGAGACCTGTCGATGCATCTAGGAGCTATAGCGGGCTCCACCCATCACTTATTAAGTCCAATTCATTCCTCATATGAATAGGTTTAAACATATCATAAACCATAACACAATCGTATCACATAAAACATGCATAAAGGAAACATAACATTTCCACATTTCAATCACAAGATATAAATACAACACATTGATATAATAAAAACGCTTTCAAAACCATTTTAAATAAAATAAATGAAAGTTAAAACTTTGTATTTATTTTTCATTAAAAAAATGATGGCTTGTAGAGGAAGCCGAAACTCAAATAATGGTCACGGCGGCGGAGAAGTCGTTGTCGCCGCATAAGTACGGAAAGAAAAACATTCCCTTTTTGTCGTTTAGTAAAATTCTTCATATAAAAAAGATTCCTTTTGAATAAACGTAAAAGTCAAATGGGTTTATACACCTTATAAAAGAAAGTTTTGTATAAAACCAAATATGCCTCAATGAAAGGGGATTGAGACGAAGTCCTTAAAAAGATCATTTTTTTAAATAAAGTACATATATAATGTGTATTAACTATAAGTACACATAAATAATGTACAAATACAATATAGGACATAATAATATCATGACATAATTTGAAAGTAGGAGATTAACCCAAAGAATGAAAATTGGGTTAAGAAATTCCCTTACCTTACGTCTTGTCCTAACTCGACCGTTCTTTAACCTCCTGAATAATAAACTAGAGATAATTTCTATTTACTTAAGAACCTTTTTCATGTTCATTATTCCTTTTATATCCCTTATTACCATGTTATGAACATTATTTAATTATTTAATTTAATAACGGTCGTTTTGTCGATCTTTGGTACTAGAGTCAAAAATAAACTTCTTATAATTACAAGTTGTTCATGTGGTGAAATATCCCTTATATCCAGAATTATATTCATGATGTAGATATCATATATATCATATATACAGTATATACATTCATTCATAATGTCACGTAACATTTAGAGGAAAGAAATGAAATGCACCGTTCATGGAGACGGTAAGCCGTACGTACGCATGAACGCTACTTTCATTTCTATTTCATATTTAATGGAATGAAATCATAATGATATAAATTTATAATATAATTACAGTATAATATAGTGTATAATACCATTTAATCCATCCTTTATACATCCCACATATGGCATTAACGATTCAAATCACTTTGAGGGGGCGGTAGTCCTCACTTCCTAAAATGAAATTATCGCGTTTTACCCATAATGGAAATCATAAAGTATGCAATAAATGAGAAATACGAAAGCATAAGTAAAACATAAACACATTATATATCATATATAAATATAGTGACATCTTAATGGCCACCTTTGAAGCTGTTATATGAGTGTTGAACAATCATCGTTTCGTGAGGCAGAAATTCACCATCCACAGAAACCGTATGTTCTTTAACCATTAGATGTAGGTGTGTGTAAGTGTAGCTAGAATACTTATTATAACAACATCCAAGTATATTGAGGATACTGGTTTTGTTACAAAAGAAATGAATAAAAAGAATTTAGGGGGTTGGAGAAGAAAAATAAAACAAAACAACATTAGAGAAGACATTACCTCAAAATCGGGTAACTCTTTTTGATTTGAGCCAAAGGCTTCCTTGAGAATAGTTCTGCCCAAAGTTAGGATCCTAGGAGTAAGAGGGGGAAGTTGGGAGAGTATTTGGGTAGAGTTTGGCAGATCCAAATGGCTTTAAGGTGTGAATAATGTGGGAGAGGTGGGGGCCTTTTATAAGTGGAGAGGAGGGGCTTTTTTGGAAAGATTGAAATGTTACATTATTACACAATGCTTTTCGGATTCTAAAGGTCCCAAACTTATATAATTCGTGTATAAGGTGATAAGGGTTCTAAATCTACCCATACAATAGTCTTTGGACAATTGTAAGCCTTGGATTTTGCATTATCCTTTCATTTTATTAAAATCGTTAAATAATGAGGTCATCACTGCATCATAATGATGTCATAAATAATTTAATTTATTTAATGTCTAAAAATTATAAAAAAATACTATGATGTAGGAAATCTTTTTATATTTCTAATGAATATTTATAGTCAAAATTTGGACTTGTGTAGCCCCACTTAAAAACTGTTTTGGTAAAATAACTCATGTTTGTGTCAATTTAATTTTAACATTAAATAAATATATATATTAATGTCATTTTCCAACTAAAGTGGCTCCACGGGGTCCCCAAGTTGACCCATGGGTTGTCTTGGTCGGCCATGACTCATCCAATAGGAGTAGGACAAGTGTCATGCTCATCTCATATTATTAAAACATTATTTGTACCTTAAACTACACTAATTACCTCTAATCGCGATTAAGAACTTAAAAGTTACTATTCACCAAAACTTTATTTTAATCTCATTGAACCACATTTTACTTCTTAATGACAACCATGTATGTCGGATTTTTGAAAATCAAATCACAGAAGTGGTAATATTTCATTTAAATGTAAAATCAGTTATTTAACTACCACTTAGTGGTTTCACTATTCATCAAAAATTGAAGTTTTTCAGAACAAAGCCAAAATTTCACCCTAAGCTATAATTGATATTCCGAATTCAAAAATGATGTCTATTTTAAAAAATTCTAAACATATAAGTTGCATTAATTAATTTTATAATTAATTCCCACTGTTACAAAAAATGGCGTGTTTCTAAGAAACAATTTATATCAAAAGATGGGCAATTGTTTATGTCCGATTTCAATGTTAAATTAATTCTAATGACCACCATTGGATAAAATGGTAAAAATATATTCTAATTATAATTTAAAACAACTAAATAGTATAATTTTTCACTATAAATTATTTTGATTTAAAAAGTTGTTTTTAAGTATTTTTCACTATTCATAAAAAATTAGAAGTTCTCAGAAAAATACCAAAAATTCAACATAGGATAATTTCGATATTCCGAATCCAAAAATGAAGTCAATTTTGATAAATAAAATTTATAAAATTTCAAAAAGTAGTTATTACTATTCACAACGGCTAGTTTAATTAGTTGTGGTGTTTTAGAACACGAAGTTGGGTACAATGCAAGCTATTGAATTATTGAATGAGAAGCGTATCGTGTAAGCTCGGGGTGTTACATTCTCCCCTCCTTCAATAAATTGCGTCCTCGCAATTTGAAATTTTTCTTTGAAAATAAAAGGTTGAAAAGAGAAAATACCTTTGAGGAAAACCCACATCGGAAATAAGGTTAATAAATATATAACATTAAAAGAAAGCAAGATAAGTACAAAGGTCACCCGATATGGCCCATTCTAGGATTCTATGAAAATATGGATATGGAGGAGAAAAAAACCATCAAGGTCTGATGGAGAGTTATAGAAAACAGGATTAGGAGAAAGTTTAACCTCAAGAAAATCACAAACTTGTGATTGATTAAACGGTCATTGAATCACCAGTTGGAAAAGTTAACCGACAACATTTTTGTTTTAATTTACCTTTTATAATGTTGAGGAATCTTTTTAGGATATTTACTAAGAAAGTAAGGGAATATACATACTTGTTATGTATAATTTCATTCGTTAATAAATTTTTACCACAAACCCAACTTTTACTCCAAATGGTAACAGAACTCAAAAATATTCTATTTATCCTAATTGTATAAGGTTCCAAATGTTAACACATACCATTTAGATTAGTAAAACTATTTTGTAATAACTAGGGACTTCCTGTAGGCTAGTGGTAGGAAATAAAGGCTTGTCACACTATGGTTGTGGGTTCGATTCCTGCAGCTTTGTCCGACGCGACGGGTTATTCCCCCCCTGCAGGTTGTCCTTTTCCTAAAACTATAGTATCATAATATTCCAAATATAATCTTCATAAATTTTTTAACCTTAAACAATACTATCCAAAGATCAACTTAATCCACTCCAACCATTATAGTTATCCAAAATACCTCTATCCAGACTTTCTCTAAAAGGTCTCTTAATTCCAAAATCAATTTATCAGATTCCCCAAACAAAGTAAAGTTTCTCTTATTGCAACATACTAAAAATATAATTACCTTCATCATATTAAAACCTTACTGAAATCAACAAGTACTGCAGTACAATCCTTATATATATATATCACATTATTCTAATAACCAAAATATAATCCATGAGTCCAAAAGCACCAATACATTAGTTATTCTGCTTCAACTGTAGTAACAACAAAAGATTGTCCTTGATCCCTTGGCCTTTTCTGAGGTAAGTTTCCCTGACGCTTAGGACATTCATTTGCATAATGACCCATTTCTCTACAATTATAGCATTAAACTTTGATAGCCTCTTTCATTCCCTTGTAATCACGAGCCTGGTGACCCTTTTCTCCACATTTATAACAAACTCCCATTCCTTTTAGACAAGTACCAGGGTGATTCTTCCCACAATTATCACATAATGGAAAATCCTTCTTTCCCTTTTTCCCTTTATCTGTCTCTTGTTCCACCGTTCTCTTCTTCTCTTGCTTTACTTTGTTGTCATAAGACTTAGATAATTCCTTTTCTGTCTTGATAGAACACGAGACAATATCTCGTATGATGAGAAGGATTGTGATACTAAAGCTCGACGGAGAAATGGTTTTAACCCATCAAAGAAACGATCAATATTAATCCTTGGGTTACGTATATAATTGGCAGCATGCCTCGCTAACCTTGTAAAGTTAGCCTCATACTTTGCGACATTCTCATCCTCCTTCTACCTCAGACTCAGAAATTGCCTTTCCATATCTGCTCGATGGTCACGAGGAAAGTATTTTTCTAAGAAAATCTCTTTGAACTCCCTCCATTCCATATTCGATAAGTCATCATCTTCCTTTGTGTTTTGAATCAGTGACCACCACTGATCGGCATCTCCAGTGAGGCGGTAAACTGCCATGACAACCTTCTCCCTTTCACTACTCCCCAAGGCATGGAATATTTTCTCTAAGGAATTTATCCATTGCTCAGCTACTATAGGATTTGTACTCCCATTGAAGGTTGGTGGTTGTTGCCTCATGAAGCGGTCTAACATTGATCCTCCACATTGCGGATCAGGGTGCTCCATACGAGTAAGGTTATTATTCATAACCTGCGTGAGTTGTCCCAGTACAGTGAAAAGCTGATCAGCACCAGTTGTATCACTAGCTCCACCATAATTATCTTAAGCAGGAGGGAAATCCCTACACGGAGTGCGTGCATTGATATGGTTTCCATTCCTTCCACTAGGCGCCATTTCTAAACAATGGCATAAACTAGATTAGTTTATGAATCAAAATACATAATTCCATACTTATAAAATACTTAACATAAATTGAACTATTTATGGATATAATCCATAAAAATGTTTTCTGTGAGGAATTATATACTCATAACCCTTCATAATGGTTTATAAAGAAAATGAGAATTATCCAAAGCATATCCCCCGGGAGTGTCGTAACCAAGAGTGCAGCAAGGCCCGTTGGCGTTCACTAGTTCCCGTTCGAGTCTAGATCAAGCGGTGTTTTCGGGTTTTACCCCTAGGTACATCTGTGCCAGAGTCGCCTCTACTTGCTCGTATCCAGACAGGGATGTATTGCTCGGAAAACTCACAAAATCTCTACAATAACAAAATTCTAGGAAGTTCTTCTATACTAATCCTCAAAGTCTATCTTTGGGCTATGTGCTCTAATCAGTGTTTATCTAAATCTAGCTTCCAAGTTTAGTACTAAACTGCCTCTGATACCAACTGTAACGCCCCGACCCCAGCTACCCAGAGCCGGTGAATTACTTCATAACATTGGCATGATCACAAAAGATCAAGTCTCGAAAGACCGATTAGTTTAGTAGGCTTGGAAACACTAGATACATTCATAAATGTTACATTACATCACAAAGTGAAAAACTATAATAACATAGTCTCCATAGTCCACACTTCTATCCTCTTCGGACTATCCCTGCAGGTCATTCATAAAATACTTCTTCACATCCTGGAAAATATTAAAACATTTAAAGGGGTGAGCTCAGTTGCTCAGTAAGGATAACAATATAGCGGAATCTTTCATAAATAAGCATTAACATTTAAGGCAATGTATAACTAAAACAAAAGCCTTTTAAACTTGAACTTCAACATAATAAGGAAAAAGTAAAATGAGATAATGCCATTCACTTCTTCACATGGATATTCTACTAGTTGAATAATCACATGCAATATCAATAACCACTTTCATAATGATGGAATGCATAATGCCAGACTATCATAACCACGTAGTCAAGGCCTCTTGCCAAGACCACAAATAAGATTTTTTCAAGGCCTCGTGCCAAGACACTAGTTCGTATCATGAGACCTGCCGATGCATCGAGGAGCTATAGCGGGCTCCACTCGTCACTTATTAAGTCCAATTCATTCCTCATATGAATAGGTTTAAACATATCATAAACCATAACATAATCGTATCACATAAAACATGCATAAAGGAAACATAACATTTCCACATTTTAGTCACAAGATATAAATACAACACATTGATATAATAAAAATTCTTTCAAAACCATTTTCAATAAAATAAATAAAAGTTAAAACTTTGTATTTATTTTTCATTAAAAAAATGATGGCTTGTAGAGGAAGCCGAAACTCAAATAATGGTCACGGCGGCGGAGAAGTCGTTGTCGCCGCATAAGTACGGAATGAAAAACATTACTTTTT
Organism: Viscum album; assembly: GCA_963277665.1. Lineage (NCBI taxonomy): Eukaryota > Viridiplantae > Streptophyta > Magnoliopsida > Santalales > Viscaceae > Viscum > Viscum album. The sequence continues at coordinate 478,822,467 of OY728140.1, forward strand.
TGTCGTTTAGTAAAACGCTTCGTATAAAAAATATTCCTTTTGAATAAACGTAAAAGTCAAATGGGTTTATACACCGTATAAAAGAAAGTTTTGTATAAAACCAAATATGCCTCAATGAAAGGGGATTGAGACGAAGTCCTTAAAAATATCATTTTTTTAAATAAAGTACATCTATAATGTGTATTCACTATAAGTACACATAAATAATGTACAAATACAATATAGGACATAATAATATCATGACATAATTTGAAAGTAGGAGATTAACCAAAAGAATGAAAATTGGGTTAAGAAATTCCCTTACCTTGCGTCTTGTCCTAACTCGACCGTTCTTTAACCTCCTGAATAATAAACTAGAGTAAATTTCTATTTACTTAAGAACATTTTCATGTTAATTATTCCTTTTATATCCCTTATTACCATGTTATGAACATTATTTAATTATTTAAGTTAATAACGGTCGTTTTGTCGATCTTTGGTACTAGAGTCAAAAATAAACTTCTTATAATTACAAGTTGTTCATGTGGTGAAATATCCATTATATCCATAATTATATTCATGATTTAGATATCATATATATCATATATACAGTATATACATTCATTCATAATGTCACGTAACATTTAGAGGTAAGAAATGAAATGCACCGTTCATGGAGACGGTAAGCCGTACGTACGCATGAACGCTACTTTCATTTCTATTTCGTATTTAATGGAATGAAATCATAATGATATAAATTTATAATATAATTACAGTATAATATAGTGTATAATACCATTTAATACATCCTTTATACATCCCACATATGGCATTAACGATTCAAATCACTTTGAGGGGGCGGTAGTCCGCACTTCCTAAAATGAAATTATCGCATTTTACCCATAATGGAAATCATAAAGTATGCCATAAATGAGAAATACAGAAGAATAAGTAAAACATAAACACATTATATATCATATATAAATATAGTGACATCTTAATGGCCACCTTTGAAGGTGTTATATGAGTGTTGAACAATCATCATTTCGTGAGGCAGAAATTTACCATCCACAGAAACCGTATGTTCTTTAACCATTAGATGTAGGTGTGTGTAAGTGTAGCTCGAATACTTATTATAACAACATCCTAGTATATTGAGGATACTGTTTTGGTTACAAAAGAAATGAATAATAATATTTTAGGGGGTTGGAGAGGAAAAATAAAACAAAACAACATTAGAGAAGACATTACCTCAAAATCGGGTAACTCTTTTTGATTTGAGCCAAAGGCTTCCTTGAGAAAAGTTCTGCCCAAAGTGAGGATTCTAGGAGTAAGAGGGGGAATTTGGGAGAGTATTTGGGCAGAGTTTGGCCGAGCCAAAGGGATTGAAGGTGTGAATAAGTTGGGAGAGGTGGAGGCCTTTTATAAGTGGAGAGGAGGGGCTTTTTTGGAAAGATTGAAATGTTACATTATTACACAATGCTTTTCGGATTCAAAAGGTCTCACACTTATATAATTCGTGTCTAAGGAGATAAGGGTTCTAAATCTACCCATCCAATAGTCTTTGGACAAATTTAAGCCTTGTATTTTGCATTATCCTTTCATTTTATTAAAATTGTTAAATAATGAGGTCATCGCTGCATCATAATGATGTCATAAATAATTTAATTTATTTAATGTCTAAAAATTATAAAAAAAAATACTATGATTTAGGAAATCTTTTTATCTTTCTAATTAATATTTATAGTCAAAATTTGGACTTGTTTAACCCCACTTAAAAACTGTTTTAGTAAAATATCTCATGTTTGTGTCAATTTAATTTTAACATTAGATAAATATATATTAATGTCCTTTTCAAACTAAAGTGGCTCCATGGGGTCCCCAAGTTGACCCATGGGTTTTCTTGGTCCGCCATGACTCATCCAATAGGAGTAGGACAAGTTTCATGCTCATCTCATATTATTAAAACATTATTTGTACCTTAAACTACACTAATTACCTCTAATCGCGATTAAGAACTTAAAAGTTACTATTCAACAAAAATTTATTTTAATCTCATTGAACCACATTTTACTTCTTAATGACAACCATGCATGTCGTATTTTTGAAAATAAAATCACAGAAGTGGTAATATTTCATTTAAATGAAAAATCAGTTATTTAACTACCACTTAGTGGTTTCACTATTCATCAAAAATTGAAGTTTTTCAGAACAAAGCCAAAATTTCACCCTAAGCTATAATTGATATTCCGAATTCAAAAATGATGTCTATTTTAAAAAATTCCAAACATATAAGTTGCATTAATTAATTTTATAATTAATTCCCGCTGTTACAAAAAATGGCGTGTTTCTAAGAAACAATTTATATCAAAAGATTGGCAAATGTTTATGTTCGATTTCAATGTTAAATTAATTCTAATGACCACCATTGGATAAAATGGTAAAAATATATTCTAATTATACTTTAAAACCACTAAAAAGTATAATTTTTCACTATAAATTATTTTTATTTAAAAAGTTGTTTTTAAGTATTTATCACTATTCATAAAAATTAGTTCTCAGAAAAATACCAAAAATTCAACATAGGCTAATTTCGATATTCCGAATCCAAAAATGAAGTCCATTTTGATAAATAAAATTTATAAAATTTCAAAAATTAGGTATTACTATTCACAACGGCTAGTTTAATTAGTTGTGGTGTTTTAGAACTCGAAGTTGCGTAAAGTGCAAGCTATTGCATTATTGAATGAGAAGCGTATCGTGGAAGCTCGGGGTGTTACACTCAAGATGGATTATGATTATGGTGTGTTGAAATCATTATGAATATGTTTCTTTTAAATGGGTTATTTTATGATGATAACATCCATGTTCTTTCTGTAATTCATGTTTGTGTGGTCATTATCTTTCTCACAATCACATTCCCTAATACTCTCTATATTTTCATTGGACATTATTTTCTCCTCCATTCATGTATTTTAAGTATAATGTATTTATATATTATTGTTTCATCTACTTTGATGTTGTCTTTAAAGTATATTATTACTATATATAGTATCAATTAAAGGTATCTTATTAAGAAAGTTATTTCATTTAATGAGGAAATATTTATATTTCTTATTCTTAATTTAATATGGATATTTATTGATTGGTAAGGCATTTTGATTATGTTTTATATTATTGATTCAATATAAATTGAATGAATTGTACATATATAAGTGGTGGGTGGGGCTCTATTTTATATAGATCTTCAATGTATTGACAAGCCTCATGAGGACCAATAAGTTAGGATGGTGTATAAACTAAGGTTTTAAGATCATATAATAGTTGGGAAATTGGTGTATACCTACCTCTATATTGAAAGTGTCTTGTCCAAGGGTATGACTGTAATATTCATAATGTCTTAGCGAGGCCTTAATAGAATGATCATGAATATCTGATATTATACATTTTCTTTATTAAAATATTAGTTATTATTATGCATGTGATAATTTTATTTTCCTTGGAAATATTTTAAAGATCAAGTTATTAATTTAATGGAATGTGTATTGATTTTTTACTCTTCCATATTACTTATGACTGATTTACTTCTAATTGATTCTTTAATATTCTTTCCCTTACTAAGAATTTGATCCCACTGTTTATTTTGTTTCATTTCCCCATGATATGAAGAAGGGATCTTTAAATTAAATTCTAGGATGTATGAAATATATTTTCAAGTTATTTATGATTTAATATATGAATCATATATGTATCTAATTTTACAAGACTACTAAATCGATTGATCCTCCATGGTTTCATCCCTTTTAACTTTTATCAATATAATAATTAAGCACCGACTCTAGGGAAATAGAGTTGGGATACTTCAAAATAAGTATAAAAAATATTATGGAAAAAATACATCATGTATAACTCTTTATATACATGATATGGTATTCATAAATTACTGATCAAGATGGGACTAGGGGACCCACATTTACAATAGTTCCTATTAAATTGAAAATTGGATTGATATCATCTACATTGACTTGTTGTACCTCAACTTCATTGCCTAAAGGATGACTTCGTAGTCTCGATCGTGTAATTTTAGATTGACGCTATAAAAGGTTTCCATGCCCTCTTCATTATGGATAGAAATTATTGATACAATGAAATATAGATGGCCCCTAGATATGGAGAAGAAAAATATTTCTATACACCCTAAGGGGTGTACAATTACCAAGTGATACTTTTTCCTTAAAAACAATTGAGGCCACTTATCAATGGGTGATAAATCAAATCATTTATCCCCACCTTGGGAAAACTATGGAATTATATATGCATGATTTGATGGTTAATTCTTCCAATACAATGACCAATTTTCTAACCATGAAGTGGTATTCACTAGATTTAGATGGCACAACTTAAAGATGACCAGCTAAGATGTTTATTTAGTGTTACCTCTTGGTAATTCCTCATGTCCTCCATATGTTAATGAGGCATCAAAGTAGATCCTCTAAGGATCATAACCATTATTGACACACCTCTTCCTCAAAACCTAAAGGATTGAAGAGGCCTTGAAGGTAACCTCTCATGTATTAGGAACTTCATTGTGAACCAAGCTAGAAGATGTCTACCTTTATCATAATTTATGAATAAAGGTGTGACCTATCAATGGATGAATAATACCAATGTCCATCTGATAACCTAAATCAATATCTCACTCTTCCTTTGGTTTTGATGATTCAAATAGGTAAACTTTGTTAGATTTGGTGTCTTAGGACAAAATAATTGTATTTTTATTATTATTATTATTATATATATATTTGATTTATTAAATAATAATTAAACATATTATTACATATTTTTCATTGTCCCACAAGGATTTAATATAATAATGTTCTAGAGTTTTCCACGCTGATAAGTTCATCAAAGTTCCCCATTAGGATGAGAACCTTAAAGTGTTATGGAAATATTCTTAATATAGTTTTGGAGTTTGATAATTCACTATGATGAGATAGATAGTTTTTATACCATTAGGTGTGTATACTCATAAGAAGATGATCCTTCTTCTCATGAAGTTTATACTTGGTAATCTCCAAGATGGATGAATATGATAACATACCTGCTAGTATAAATTCTGCATGTTTTAGTGTCAACAGATATTTCTATTTTTAATTGTGTGTAATGGTCCTTAGAATTTAAAATTATCATTAACACATGTCATGACTCAAACACCTATATTTAATAACAAAAACCATCATGAAATATGTTGGTGGGAAGTCGGGTATGTTGGGTGTATCATGATTGAAATTTCATTAATTGATAAGTCAGGGAAGGATTTGTACATTCAATATTTATTAGAGTTGATATCTCAACTCTTTGATCAGAATATAACTTTCACCTAAATTCTATATACATGATGTAATGACATGTTTATTTCAGATATTCAAATAAAGATGTATCAATAAAATAGGTTTTTTACACTGTCGTGCAACCTCTTGATGAGATATTGTGAAAAATGGATTATATTACATAGTGAGTGTTCATATGTGGTTGTCATCATTGAAAAATTAAATTATTTATCTTGGGTTCCTTGAGCCATTGTTATATAGTAATTTTGGACTTTAGTAAATCTCACATAATTCCAATGAAAAATAATCTTATAGGGTCACACACTAAGTGTTTATGTTAATCATGATTAAATCTGTTTGAATTTAATTAATGGAATAAATATTATTCTCAAGAGTGAGGAATAATTTTATTAAATTTATATTTATTTCATAAATTAAAAAAAAAATCGGTATGTGAATAAAAATATATTTTTTTATTTTATTGAATTTTTAATAAATACGTATTCACCAGTATGTGAATGAAATATTTATTTAGGAATAAAATATTTGTTTTTTTATTCAATAAATACCAAGGAGTTTGAATGGACCAAGACTGCATCCAATGATAAAATAATTATTTACATACTGGTAAATATTATTTATCAATTTTCACAAGTTGGCATGCCAAAAAATAATATTATTATTGTTATGTGGAATGGGTTTATTAAATATTTTAAATGTTATTTAATCGATAGAATGAAATTATATAAAATTTTAACTTAAACCCTAACTCTATAAATATACGGTTATGTCTATTGTGTATTGTATCCAAAAATTGAGAATAGAGAATTGTTTTACAAAAAGAATTCTCTCTCAAATCCTCCTTCTCACTCCTTCTAAATAATGATAAACACAATTAATATTTTTTAAACACTGAATGATGGGAGATCAAGAACAAACAACATAATATATTCAATTTTTCATGATTTCACCCACAAATCAAGTGGTTTTACTTAGATAATATTAGATCACATATGGATCACTACTATAGGGATTATATCCTTTGATCTTCAAAGTGCAACAAAGGCAATCCAAAAGCATATTTTCGAATGATCGACATTCATCAATGAATAAATTTCCTAAGCCTGGGTATTTATTTATTTAGATATTAAATAAATTATTTATAAATTTGATGTGTAAGATCCTCACTCATGGTTTCAGGCAAAAATTATTAAAATAAATTTTAATTTATCTCCCACCAATGTTTTCTTCCATTACGCCCAGAACCAACAAGTGGTATCAGATTGGTCACATTTAAATTTAAACTTATTTATTTGATTGTTGATCTATGATCAGTTGTAGTTATATTCTCATTTATTATTATTTTTTCTTTAAATCTGATTTTAACTAAAATTATTTGATATAATATTCATAATTTTTTAAGTTCTTTAATTTTTCTTGATGGTTAATAATAAATAAAGAATGAATGGAGATGAAATTTGGAAACTGTCAATTTTTTATCAGTAAGATGGGGTTACATGACGTGTACTCAAAAGTAGACATTGTGCACCCCAGTCCCCTATATCAAGATACACCCAAGGATACACAACGCACCACATAGTAATTATATGTGGTATACACTACGTGTTGACCGGATAGGGTGGAATGTGGGTTGTTATATTACATGTTGTGAATCATTGTACACGTCGTGTTGTCTATATGGGTTAATGGTGTAAATCACGCAATCCATTTGGTCATTATATATGGTCAAAACTTCTTGTGACTAACAACCTAGATCATTTATGATATATGTGGCATGTATGTGTTGTACGCGGTGTGTATTTCACCAATTCTCGCATCTAAAGACCACACCGAGTGACTGTGTGAAAAAATGACACATGGATTGAAGAGATACATGGAATATAGTTGGCTTGTACACACTATGTGGTCCACTAAGTCATGTTAATGAGACTACATAGTATATCTTAGACACACAACAAGTGAAAAAAATGGTGTGTAGCTAGTCTATACATGTTGTGTAGTCCGTTCGAGGTACACAACACAAAACTGGGTGTGTGACCTGGATACATGAAAACTGAGATACACGTCATGTAGTCGGATTTAAATGTCATGTAGTCTCCCATTAATGGATAAAATTAAAAATTACATTAATTGGTAAAATTTAATCCTTAAAACCTTATTTAGTTGATTGGGACGTCAATTTGTGTTTGAAATTTTATTAATGGTTTTAAATATTTTTAAAATCTAAATTAATTTATTTTAATAAATATAGAATTATTGATTCTGTCATTTATTTTCCATGAATACATGATGGGTATATCTAATTATGTTTAGATGATCATTAAGTTGAAAGGTAATTAATTAAATCATTAATTAATTATGGAAAGTGTGTTCATATTAATAATAAACAATAAATAAATAAATAAATGTTATCCAATTACTTTTGTGTATTCATTGCATATATGGTCGTTCATGATCTATACTAACACCTGTGTATGTGTTTGATATTTTAATTTAATTTATTGCAAGGTTTTTCAATTATTTAATATTAAATTAAATGATGTTCTACGATTAATCTTGCCCTCTATTATTATGTGTGACTTATGTGTCCAAGGATATTTATGTAATAATCTTTTACCAATCCTTTAATTTCCCTCACCTGTATGTGAGTCATAAATATAATTAATTAATGTAGTATTTGAAGGCGTATAGAGGCAGTTCTAGATATAAACATTATAATTCCAAATTAGGTGATACAGAGGTGGACAAGTGGAATGTTGTAACTCATGGAAATACGGGAAATATGAGTTATTTTCCCTAAGTCAAAGGTTGATTTAATGTTCTCTCATTAAATCAACCATTGGATAAATATCATGAATGGGTCATTTAATTAATTATTTAGTTTTTTCTATGAAATTATTTGTTTTATGGATGCATGGTCTTGATCACATAAATAAATGAATTAATGTGAAAAGAAAGAAATTAAATAAATGAATTATATGTAAATATTTTATCCAAAATGGTTAATTTTTTAAGTAACATACACTTAATATTAAAAATTCATATAAAGGATAAAAAAGTTTAAATTTATGCATAATAAATTAAAAATTCCTCAATTAAATTTTATGTTGGACTTGGCCTTCCATTACTTGATTAGGAATGAAAATCAAAAGAACTAAGTCTTTTACCAACTGTTATCGAGACATATACTATTATAAGGGGAGTTCTTATGAAGGTTTTGGGTTGAATTAACCATTTTAAATCAATAAAAGTATCCCTTTATAGAATTAGTGTAGTTTTGAGTCAATTATTGAGTAAATCCAAGTGAGGATTTTAGGATAGGGGTGTCCACTCAATGGATCAAGAAGCTACAAGCTCGTAGTTGGAAAAGACCTTCCTACCTAAATACCTTTAATTAGATTTACCAACCCTTGTTTGGGTCATGTGAAGAGGAATATGGATCCTTGACACTATAATTTTATATTAACTAGACACTCCATCATAAATGGTGAGGGATATTTAAACATGATAAAATAGTGGGAGATTTAATAAAATCAATTAGTTTATTATATGTCACCCAATTTGTAATCACGAAAACTACTCATAATATGCTTTTTAACTGCATAATAAAATGAAAATATCATCATCCACATTATACCTATGATCAATATTTGATAAAGGAGACCTTCTAACTAGTAGTAATTTCTAGTAATGGTACAGACATATTTTGGTTGCGCTACACCATCAACGGAAATCATACATGATAGAATCCCCAATGCCTAATCCACCTGCTAAAGTGGCGAGTAATGAAGAGTTCTTGGTCTATGAAAAAAATTGAATGAAATGGTCTACATTCAATGTTTGATGCTTTTTTCTATGTCTACTGAACTCATGAAGTCTCATGAAAACATATATGTGTATAGTAATCTTTAACACCTCTATAGTCTTTACTATAAGAGATCTTGATATGTGACCTTTCCAAGCAAGCTTAGAGAGGGTTCCCCATATGGGCCTCAGGTATTAAAGATCATTTATTACATTAATAACTTAGAAGTTATAGGGTTTAATATATATAAATAACTGGACATTGACCTTATTCTAACATCATTCCCTTAGACCATCTCTAGCTTTGTTTCAATTTTTAATATGAACAACACCGAGAAGTCTCTCCCATATCTTCTTACTCTTATTCTCCATGTAGATAAATATACAAAGTTAAAAATCATTTCTTCCTTATGTTAAACAAATAGAAAGGGAAAGAAAAGATTTTAATCCCAAAGCTTCTTCATGACCTTATAAGAAGAGGAAGATCAAGAGGTGAGCAAGGGATCAGGATTATATCTATTATGCATGAGGCAAGAAGGGACACTAGAAGAAAAACTACACCCAACCAAACAATCAAGGGTAATCTTTAGGTTCATTTTTTATAGAGTTAAATTTATCTATTTCAAAAAATTGGGTATTAGATATATCTTTTGTTGCTCATATGTGTATTCAAATACAGGAACTAAGTGGATCCATAAATACTGACTAAGGGGAGGTAGATCTATGAGTATCCAACAGAGCTAAAATTATTGTTGTAGAAATCGAGGACTACCACCTCATATTGCAAACCAAAATTATCTCAGTTTTTAGAGGTATTTATTATGTGTCATATGTTACCAAAAACATTATTTTTTTATCCGGACATGATATCGATGGATTTATCTTCAAATTTGGGAATAAATGTTGCTTGTTTTATTAAGATAAAAATTTTATGTTAAGGTACATTTAAATAACTATCTTTATGAGTTGGATTACACATACCAAGTAATGGAAATCAATAATGAAGTTAATCTACATGACTCATACGACACCCAAATTTTGAATCACTGGATAGGACATGTAAATTAATAGAGAGTCACTAAATTACATCAAGATAGATATTTAGATTCTTTTGAACTAAAACCACTTGGTGAATATCATGCATGTTTACAAGGAAAAATGACCAATTCCCCATTTAGTGGGTAAGGTGAAAAGGCTGAATAGATTCTTGAATTAGTTCATACCTATGTGTGTGGACCATTTCCTATTGAAGCAAGGGGAGGGTACTCATACTTCATAACTTTTAATGATTATTTTAGTATATGTGGATATGTTTAATTAATGAGGATCAATTCAGATCCTTTTAATAAATTTAAGGAATACAATAATGAAGTTAAGAACTAGCTTGGTAAGAAGATTGAGAAACTTCACTCGAACCATGGTGGAGAATATCTTAATCTAGAATTCATTGATTACTTATGGGAGTTTGGGATCCTATTCCAACCCACTCCTCCTTACACCCCTTAGTCGAATGGTGTAAGTGAAAGGAGGAACCGCACCTTGTTGGGCATAGTGAGATCATTGATGATCCATGTGAGTCTTCCATTATCCTTCCGGGGATACACATTACAAACAGTAGCACATATACCAAACTAAGTACTAACTAAATCAATAAATGTTATTCCATGTGAATTTTGAAGTGGAAATAAAACCATATTATCAAATTTACATGTGTGGTGATGTGAAGCTTTTGTTAAGGCAGCTTCAGGTAACAACCATGCACCCCAAGGCACAAAGTGTACCTTTTTACGACCCCTCAAAAAATGTTATATTTGAAATGAATTCCATATTCCGTGATAGGGATCACATCTGTAAAAGTGATAGTGGGAGCGATATAAACATTAATGAATTTGAGGTTCAAAGCACACAAGAGTCGGTACAAGAATAGATTCCACAAATCCCAATGAAAGAATATATTGTTTTAGAGACACATGTATTGTGTAGTAGTATAATAGAGGTTAGATAACTAGAGCATTGTAATTTTCTAGTAACTAGGGATGGTGACTCATTATTAGTTGATAATAATGATCCTATAACCTACAAGGAAGTAGTAAGTAGCATAGATGTTTCCAAGTGGAAATAATCCATGAATTATGAAATGGATTCCATTACCAAAATCAAGTCTATATTTTGGTAAACCCTATAGTATATGTAAATACTATTGGTTACAAATTTATATTCAAGAATAAACTGGACATGGAAGGAAACTTTGGTACCTATAAAGTGTAACTAGTTGCAAAAGGGTTTAAAAAACATCAAGGAATTGAAAATGTTGAAACGGTTTCACCAGTTAAAATGATGAAATCCATCATAATTCTACTTACCAATACGGCCTTCCATGATTATGATTTTTGGAAAATGGATTTCAAAACAACATTACTTAATGTGAACCATTAGGAAGATACCTACATGACACAACCTGAAGGGTTCCTAACTCCAAAGGATGCCAACAATGCATGAAATTTTAAAATATCCAATTATGGATTAAATCAGGCATCTATGTCATGGAACATTCATTTTGATGAGGCCAAAATGGAATATGGTTTCATAAAGAATGAATGTGAGTCGTCAGTCTATAAATAGTTTAGTGTAAGTGTGGTCATTTTCTTAATACTATATTTTGATTACATATTACTGATAGGAAATGAAATAAAATTATTACTTTCTATTAAGGCATGGTTGAATAAATTCTTTGCTATGAAGGACTTAGGCGAGGAAGAATATATTATTAGGATAAAGATCTATTGAGAGGTTTCTCGGCCTATGTCAAAGTGCATAAATTTACAAGATATTGAAGAGATTTAGTATTGAACAGTCCAAGACGAGATTGTTTCCATCATCACATGGTATTCATATTTCTAATAAAATGTTTCCTCAGACACATGAGGAAAGAAAAAAAATAGAATATATTCCGCATGAATCAGTGATTGGGTTAGTCATGTATGTTATCCTATAAACTAGGCAAGATGTTGCCTATGCATTGAGTGTGGTATTCAGATATAAAGTAGATCCAGGTGAATACTATTGGATGGAATTCAATATTATAATTAAATATTTAAGTTTTATAAATGATATGTTCTTGGTTTATCGAGGAGATAAGGAAATAGTTATTAGAGGATATGTAGATACTATTTTCCAAACTGATCAAGATTACATGAAGTGACAAACATAATACATATTCACATTGAATGGGGTGATATGAGATGGAAGAACTCAAAATAGGTTATGATCATAGATTCTATAGTGGATTCTGAGTATATTTTGAATTCTGAGGTTGTTAAGGAAGCGGTATGGATGTGAAACTTCATTAAATATCTTGACATGGTACGTAGTAGTAAAGATCATATCACACTCTATTGTGACAATACATTATCAATGGATCTTGAAAAAGATATAAGGTCACAACAGTGGATGAAAAACATACTTTAGGGGTATCATCTCTTGAGGGGGTTCTTTTAGAGAGGTAAGGACGTAGTGAGTAGTATTTCTATGGGAAACAACATGGAGGACCCCTTGACTAAAACCATGAATTAGCAAAAACATGGTTATCATGTGAGTTGTAGAGGATAGAAAGTCATAGAATGATGGATCTAATCCAAGTGAGAGTCTTTTAGAGTTCATCTCCTAGGACCAAATGATTATATTTTGGTTAAATGTATATTCAATGTATTTAATATTAATTAAACATATTATTACATATTGTTCATTTTTTCTACATGGATTTAATGTATTAATGTCTAAGAGTATTTTTCACATTCATAAGGTCATTCCAGTTCCTCACTATGATGAAAAACTTGAAGTTTTATTATAGTATTCTTAATATAGTTCTTCATTTTGATAACATACTAAAATCTAGCATGTCGTATTTAGATCATTAGGTGTGAGTACTCATAAGAGAATGAGGATTCTTCTCGGGAGGTTCATAGGTTCTCACATGGTAATCTATAAGATAGAAGATTATGAGAACAGACCCGCTAATAGGAATTCATCATGTTTTGGTGTCATCAGATATTCCTATCTTCGACTATGTATAATGGTCTTTGTACTTTAGGATTATCATTAATACTTGTCATTCCTCGCACTCTTAGATTTGTAAAAAATATTTCCCTGCTATATTTTTGTAGGATATAGGGTATGTTGGGTGCATCACGATTGACATGTCATTAATGGCTAATTTGAGGAATGATTTGTTTATTATATCTTTTATGAGACTTGATATCTTGGTCCTTTTTTTAGAATACAAATGTCATGTAAGTTCTATTGTCATGGTGTAATGATGTGTTTATTTCAGATATTCAAATAAAGATGTATCAGTCAAATATGTTGATGACATTGTCGTACAACCTTCTTGATTAGATATTGTGACAAATAGATTATATTATATAGTGAGCATTCATATGTGGTTATCATTGTTACAATATTAAGTTATTTCTATTGGGTGCATTGACCTGTTGCTATACAGTAATCTTGTACATTAGGAAAAACTGACTAATGCCAATGAGAAAAAATCCTAAAGGTTTCATACTAAGTTTTTTAGTTGGTATCGATTAAATTATATTTGAATTTAATTAATGGAATAAATTTTATTTTCAAGAGTGAGGAATAATTTTATTCATGTTATATTTATCATATAAATTAAATAAATATTTATTCACCGACATGTGAATAAAAATATATTTGTTTATTTTTTTTGAATATTTAATAAATATATATTAATTTTTATGTAAATAAAATATTTATTTATGATTAAAATATTTACTTGGGAATTAAATAAATAATAATGAGTTCGAACGGACCGAGACCATGCCTAGTGATATAATAATTATTTAAAATACGAAAAATGTTATTTAGCAATTTATGCAAGTTGGTGAACCAAAAAACAGTATTACTATTATTATTATTATAAAGAATGAGTTTTATTAAAGGTTTTAAATTTTATATAATAGATGACATGCAATTAAATAATATTTTAAGCTAAACCTTAACTCTATAAATATACGGCTATTTCTATAAAAATAAAGGCCTTCAGGCCATTCGGGCTATTGTGTATTGTATCAAAAAATTGATTATAGAGAATTGTTGCACATAATGAATTCTCTCTGGACTCCTCCTTATCTCTCACTATCAAGAATTAGAAATGAAAGGGAGGTTTATTTAAGACCAAATAATAAATGATCAATAATGAAGAATGTAAGATTTTCAATTAGTCGCGCTAACACCCGTAGATCGAGTGGTGTTTTTCAAGGATCATTAGAGCACATGTGGATAACCATTAGAGGGATTATATTCTTGTATCCTCATAGTGAAATAAATTATATCTAAAATGGTCTTTTTGGATGATCAAAATTCATCAATGAAGAAAGTTTCAAATCCTGGGTATTTATTTCTTCAGATATTAAATAAATTCATTATAAATTTGACATTCAAGGTCATCTCTTATGGTTTCGAGCATTGATTATTAAAAGAAATTTTAATATATCTTCGACCACTGCATGGTTCCTTTGTGCTTGTAACCAACAAACCTCTCATACTTTATATTTTAATGTTGTATATATACCTTGGTTCAATATTCAAACATCATAATGATGAAAGAAAAGAATAAATTTTTTATTACCTCAATCACATTATCATGGACACTAAAAGTATATAAAACATAGTTAAAGAAAAACATCTTGCCTTGATCTATGTAGTATAGAAGTTACACCATTAATTCAAGCATTATGAAGTCTCTCTGATCTCCCCATAGATATTCTAAAATTTATCATCAATTGTATGATGTTAAGTGGGTGTCTAGTAGGGTGTGTATTAATTCTTCTATAGTTCAATATCGGGTTTTTCTCTGAGAAGGAAAATAAGGGGAGGAAACTTATATATTTTCTAGCTGTTATGAACCAACAATGAGGCCAATTACTGTGCTATAATTATACATCTAAATCATACCTCATAGTTTTTTCTTACCCACATTAATGAAAAATGTGACTCAAAGATGGTTATTAAACAAGTAAACATAAAATATTATATAAAGAGGAAATACAGTGGGGGATATTGGCTACTACTTGAGGCAGTTACAAACATATACCATTGTGATCACCTTTAGTGGCCACCATATCTTTTTTCAAATAAAAAATTTGAGTAAAGATACTAACCCTAATTCCCCCCACCCTCCCCTCATTGGTTCCCCCCACACTACTCTCCCACACCGCTCACTCTATTCCCCCCTCATGTTGTCTATCATCTTCCCTCGATCCATCACCGCCCACTACCCAACACCCCAATGTCGCACGCCCTATCCTTACTCCTTAACCCCACTGCCTAATTTCCCCAAATACCCATGATGCATCATCACCCAGCCCATGGTTTGTAAAATCCTTAATCTCCCACTATTGTAGTGGCCTCCCACAATAGTGGTTCACCGCCCGTCCCTCGCTCCACTGGATATTAGATGTACAAATTCCCTACTTGTTTCATGTTATAATAGATTTTTCAGTATGTGAAATTTATTTAGTATCCTTAAAATTTTAAGTAGTTTTTATATAGTATATAATTGATATTATTTGATTAATATTCTCTAGGTGTTATCACCTCCCATATAAATGTTATTTTTCAATAAATTTTAGTTATGTTTATCAAAGTTGTTATACAATTAGTCCATAGTTGGTTTTCAATTTTTCCTTAATTGGTTTATAATTTGTTCTTAGTTGTTTATCAAATTCTCAAAATAGTTATTTTTAAATTTTTTTACAATTATATTTTATTTTACATGTTCAATTCATTATTAAATTTTTTATTTTTAAATGTATTTTTAAATTTTATATTAATATTAGTACATAAATTTATTATAATTTTTTATGAAATTGTTTTTTATCTTAGATTGTTGGTTCATTCTATAGTTGTTTTTATTTTACATTGTTTGTTAACAATATTTGACTATCACTATGTTATTAGGAAAATTGATTATTTTTATTGCATTGTGGTTATTTATTTGCATCATGTTTAAATTTCTTACTGTAATTAATTATTTATCTATGTTCATGTATCCATTACAAGTTGAGGACTAGATACAAGTGATTATTTAACTGATGGGGTGAGAAATGATTGTTAGTTTCTCACATAGGATTTATGCATTCACATTTGATTTCATTTTTTCTTTTAATAATTTTTCTCATGGGCTGTGTTGTTTTGAAGAGACTCCAACCAACAATGTTATTGAAAGCAGGTAACCAATTTTTGTGTGTTTACATTACCCCTTTACTATTGGTTATGTTTATTGATGTATTAGTAATTTTTTCCCTTTTATAACTAACATGTGACATGGATGCCTCAAATTCATTATAGTTTTGTTGAGATCCAATAAAGTATGATAAATTGGCATTTGTGAACTTCAATCACATTTTTGTAGTGGAAATAATGAGTTTTGTTATGGCTAAAAAATCGTGTATTTTCCTCATTAACATAATTTATTGTATTACTTTAATTTAACCTATATCACTAAATGTAGGTAAATGAAATTTTTGATAATGTTGGTGTGTTATACTATGATTTTTATTTAAAGTAGTTTTTCATTGATTAGATTTCCATGATTTCTTTTGTGATTGTTATTTTTCATCATCTAAGTAAAATTATTTTCACTTCCACATGTACTCTAAAATAGGCAGAAGCTTGATATCAATTATCCACATTGCTTCTAACTTTCACTACATTCATCCAAAAAACACTTTCATTTAAAAATTAGTTGTATTTTTTCTCAATTTCATTGTCAGATGTTATTATAATTTTGAAAATCAATTTGAAATAATATGTCATTTTTGTTTTCTTTCTAAAAAAATACTTCTCTTGTTTTTCATTTGAATGCTATTATCAATTGGTTATTCTACTCAATAACTAGTATCTTAATGAAAATTATTAATGGAATAATGGTAAAACTCTTAAGTTTTTTTACAGTTTAGAACCAAACATGATACTTTTATTTTTTCATTGGAGTATGTTATATTTTTTCCAAATTTAATATTTTACTTTTCTTTGATCATTATTATTGCAGGGGTGTTTTTAAAAATTTTGTGGATGACAATAGTTAAATACTTGAAAGGTAATATTGTGTCTATTTTAAAATTCTAAAAATGAATGGAAACTATTCTGAATTATATTATATTTTCGATTCTATATCGGGTCATTATACAATGATTTTTTTTTAAAATTATATTAGAATTATAATTTTCATCTATTTATTATAAATTTATTTTTTTAGAGTTATTTATTTTCAATGGTATAAAATTATTTAAGAAAAACATGATGTGTTCATTGATCTTGGATCATAATTAAAGTTAAACTTGATTTTGAGATTATTTAATTAATTAAGTAAAATATTTTTACACTGTAAAAATTTTCACGGATTGATTTAAGATATAATATAACCATTATGATCTCGAAGAGCATGTTTGATAAAGAAAAAACACCAGAAACTTGTTTGATAGAAGAGAAGAAACATAATTACATGTATAAGGGGAGTAGGAATAACATTGGGAGTGACCCCACCAAGTCCTAACAATCGATCTTCTCAAAAGATCCCACCTGATTTTATCATTTCTGGATCCCCCTTATCTCAACATAATCCATTAATTTATAAATAAACCCCTCACATAACAAAAAATAATATTCCTTGGATATTCCATGGGGCCCAAAAAAATATTCCATGTATTCTCCCAAAATGTTTTTCTCTCTTTTAACTGATCTAGGTGCCTAGCATGGTATCTATCATTGCTACCATCCTGAAAAACCACCTTCTCCTTAAGGTGGTGGATTACACAGGCATGCCAAGTGATCTCCCGTACTAGCCATTATCTAGGGAACTGAGGTCAAGGGGTGATAGTCAAACATTTTTGTTATGAAATCCTACATATTCTTCTCCCTATTCTAGTGCATCAGGTGGAACCAAGCAACATCATTTTCTAAGGACCAAACCGATGTGGTCCTATATAAAGCACCTATGTTACAGGTGCACACCATGAAATCTCCCAAATGCATCTTCCATTGTAATGGATCAATCTTGGATAGATGGATGGGAGAGTACCTCTCGTTGTAATGTTGCCATGCCTTCCAAAGGGAAGGCCCTTGGTGTGCTGTTGGGAGCCGGGTCGTAGGTGTGGATGGTTACACCTGGATTTTGTGCTATAAAAAATTTTTGATCCTCCTTTATAAACCCAAGGACCTCATCCTGACACTGCATGAATGAACTGTGCAATTGGTCATAAAATAACAAAATCCCATGGTTGAGTCGGCTCAGTCTGATGTGGCTTGTGCTCCATCATGCTGAACTATGAAGTGTCTGACTTCTCCTTGAGTGGTAGATCTATCACACATGGACCATAGGTAGTTCCATCATGATTTTCAGGCATCCCCATGCTCCAACATTGTGTTTTAGGGTTATTAAGACCATAGAGGGTGAAGAAAATAGCTACATTACTATCATTGGGAACTTAGATGTAGTTGCATGAGGTACCCTAACGAAGCTTCCAAAATCCTCAAAGAATTATTCATTGAGATGAGACCAAGTGAATATATTCATGGGTCCTTTTTCCACTAAAAACCAAAATACATATATACTTGACATGAGGAGGCGTACCATTTGAAAATTCATCTAATACGGAATTTGATTTTGTGAGAAAAATTCCCCAGCCATCAAGATCTGCATCTCTGCATGTGTGGCCAAAACTTCTGGTAGAATATATTCTTCTAAATTGTTTTTCCTAATTTCTAGTCTCCCAAGTCGGGGAAGCCAAGATTTTCGGCATGTGAGTCACCATAGCCTACCTCTGAGACTGAACAACTGAGCGTTCCCTATGTATGTTTGAGGAGGGGCTAGGTATTGTACAGTTTTCCATTTCCCGGTCAGTTATCCCCTCTATAGGTTCTTTTTTTATATACAGAAATTCGGTCACGTACTATGTTGATGTTACATATTTCATGATTAGCTAAGTTCCTTAGGTCTCAAGCTGATATCACACACCTCCTCTGAAGAAAAAACTATTCATAAGTCTGTACGAGAAGAAAATGATTGTCTGACACAGTGTGCGTCCAACCTATTCGAGTGCACCGTTTTAAAACATGTGATGATAGTGTGTGTATCCTATGGTAGACTACAAGTGATGTGACACTCATAGCTGTAGGGATTTTTCCAATGGTGTGTGTGACGGAATGATGCACCTGTCTGTGTGCCTACTTCTACTACGGAAGGCTCTGACAGCATCAAGAGGTTATGAGTATGGAAAAAGTGGATGTGGATTTAAGCTCCCTAGGAAATGTGATTCATCAGAAAGTGAGGGGATGTTGGATGCAGAAATGTGTGTCACATATCTGAGTATAAGCAAGTTGGACATGGGTAGTCTGTTGTATCCCCTGATGAAGAAATGGACGGATTCAGTGGATGAGGATCAGAACGACAACCTTGTGTGTGCACTAATGCAAACAGATGGTGTGCATTGGTAGGGCCATCATAGGTGTAACATCCCAAGTGATTAAATAATTATAGATTTTCATATCTATGTCTATTTATGAATTATAAACTGTTTTAAAGTCTTAAAATGAGAATAAATCCAATCTTAAGCATAGAATTATCTAATATTTTTAAAAGATTGTTTTACCGCCTTTTGATGGCGAACCATTTTTAAATATATCTTTTGAAAATTTTATAATCTATATTTGTCAAAATAAACTTATTAATTATTATTGGGACATTTAAATTTACTTTGGATTAATTTTTCGTATTTTTCGGACAATGTTCATTTTTTAATGAATAGTGAAAAATACTGCATTTTACATCAAAACTGCTTTTTCATAAAATTTATTTATATGGATAGATTATCTTTTTAATTGGTTTTAAAGTGTAATTAGAATATATTTTTACCATTTAATCGAATGGTGGTCATTGTAATTAATTTCACTTTGGAATAGGGAATAAACAAGTGCCAAACTTTTCATAGATACTGTTTAAAAAAACCCGCTATTTGTTTTGACAACGGGAATTATTTTTCAATTAATTATTGCAATTTATATGTTTAGAATTTGGTAAAATGGATTCAATATTTGGAATAATAAGGTCCAAATTATGTAATTAATACTCTTTTGTTTCTGGATATTATGAATAGTAACAACGGTAATTATCTTTAATTATCGTGATTAATTAGTAATCGGGTGGTTAAGGATAATAAAATAATAACATAATAATAACAAATGACCCCAAAATATTTTCTAATGCTACTGGGTGTGTCATGGACGACCATGGGATGACTTGTTCCAAACTTTAGGACACCATGGAATCACTTTTGGGTGAAAGTGACACTTTATCATTTTATTTTTAAAGAAAGGAGAATATCACTAAAGAATGTATTACCCGAGTAAAACATTTTTAGTTTTTTCTGTGTAAATTATCTCTTAGACTATAAATATTCATTGGAAATCTAAAACTATTTCCTATATCATAGTATTTTTTTATAATTTTTATACCTTAAATAAATTAACTTATTTATGACATCATGATAATGCAGCGATTATCTCATTAATGAACGATTTCAATAAAATGAAACGATAATGTAAAATATAAGACTTACACTTTTCAAAAACCTATTGGATGAGTATATTTCGAACCCTTATCACCTTATCCTCGAAATATACCAATGTGGGACCTTTTAAATCCTAAACGCATTTTAAAATAAAATAACATTTCTTGGCTTTCCAAGAGTGCCCCTCCTCCCTCTTATAAAAGGCTCTCACCTATACCTCCTTACCCACACTTCTCAAGCCATTGTCTCGGCCAAACTCTGCTCATTTTATCTCTCCACATCCCTATCTTCATCCTAGAAGCCTTACCTTAAGCAGAAATCTCTTCAAGAAACCCTTTTGGTTCAAACCAAGAGGAGTTACCCGATATAAAGGTAAAGTCTTATCCAATGTTCTTTTGTTTTATTTTGCTTCTCAAACCCCCTAAACTCTTTTTATTCATTTATTTTGTAACAACACCAGTATATTAAATATACTAGGTTTTTTTTATAAGAAGTATTCGAGCTACACTTACACACACCTACATCTAATGGTTAAAGAACATACTGTTTCCGTGGATGGAGAATTTCTGCCTCACGAAACGATGATTATTCAATATTCTTATAACACATTAAAAGGTGGACATTAAGTTGTTATATAAGATATATAATATGTTTATGTTTTCCTTAAGATTATTTATTTTTCATTTATGGAATACCTTTATGGTTTACATTATGGGTAAACGCGATATCTTCATTTTAGGAAGTGCGGACTACCGCCCCCTCAAAGTGATTTGATTCATTAATGTCATATGTGGGACGTATAAAGGATGGAGTTAATGATATTATATATGATATTATACTGGAATTATAATATACCTTTATATCATTATGATTCCATTCCATAAAATACGAAATAGAAATGAAAGTAGTGTTCATGCGTACGTTCGGCTTACCGTCTCCATGAACAGTGCATTTCATTTATTACTTCTAAATGTTATGTAATATTATAAATGAATGTATATACTGGATATATATGATATATATAATATCTACATCATGAATATAATTCTATATATAATGGATATTTTACCACATGAACAACTTGTAATTATAAAGAGTTTATTTTTTACTCAAGTACCAATGATCGACAAAACGACCATTATTAACTTAAATAATTACATAGTGTTCATAACATGGTAAAAAGTGATATAAAAGAAATAATTAACTTGAAAAAGGTTCTTAAGAAATTATAAATTAACTCATGTTTATTATTCATGAGATTAAAGAACAATCGAGTCAAGTCGGACCCGAGGTAAGGGACTTCATCTCAATCTGCTCTCATTGAGGCATATTTTGTTTTATACACAACTTTCTTTTATACGATGTAAAAACACCCATTGACTTTTACATCTATTCAAAAGGAATATTTTTTTATACGAATCATTTTACTGAACGACAAAAGGAATGTTTTTTTTTGTACGTATGTGGCGACAACGACTTCTCCGCCTTCATGACCATTATTTGAGTTTCGGCTTCCTCTACAAGACATAACTTTTTTTAAAATGAAAAATAAATAGCATGTTTTACTTTTATTTTATTTTGGTATTGAAAATGGTTTTCTTAATGTTTTTATTATATCAATCTGTTGTATTGATATCTTGTGATTGAAATGTGGAAATTTTATGTTTCCTTTATGCATGTTTTATGTGATACGATTATGTTATGGTTCTTGTGAATTGTTATGAAGACAGGTGGTTCCATGATAAAATAAGGGTGGGTGAGCCTGATATAGATCTATAATGCATTGGGTAATGAGAAGGGGTTAAACATTAAGGTTTCTTCGAAGAGATTTAGGGAATATATTGTCATGGGTATTCCAAACGTAACCATGAGGGTTACTCCCTAAGTAAGAATGTTATGAATGCCTCATGTTACCTTTATGTCTTATGATTTCAATGATTTATTCATGATTTGATGAGACATGTTAAAATGATTATATTTTATGAGTAAAGTATGATTTCATACATGGACTAATGTTTTCATTTCGTACTTTTATATCCCTTACTGAGCTTTTTATGCTCATCCCAAGTTTTTTAAATGTTTTTCATAGGTCAAGGGAAAGGTACATGATGTGATGATAGTGTCAAGGAAGTGTCAAGAAATAATCCATGTGTTATTTTAAATATGTTCCCTTTGATGGGAAAAATGGGTACTATCTTTTATGTAACCACTTTGTTTAAATTTGGAATGTAATGCATGATTTATGATCTAATTCTCTAAAACTCTAAAACTGAAAAGATCTTCAATGTGTATTCTTGAAATAACTCAAGATTATGTAATGTTTATGGTTGGGGCCTTATAGTTGGTATCAAAGGTCGGTTTAGATAACCTTAGGATTTAGAATTATATTAAATTATTATCCAAAAATATATTTTTTATGGTCAAATTTAAATGATATAGTATTTTAAGATTACCATGTTGCTTCATCTAAGACATGTTTGTTCAGAATGATTTTCCACAGAGTAAATAGGGAAGCAGTGCTAGGAAGGAATACATAAGGAAATGACCTTCCGAATCAGCGTCCTAAGATGGTCAGAATTGGAATTGAATAGTTTGTTGTAGTAATGGAACAGTTTACTCAAGCGATAAATGGTGGCGGTATCCATGCACGAGATCAGCCAGATCAATCGTAGAGGAACATGTCAGTGGTGGAACATTTCATGAGGCAACATCCCCCATCATTCAGAGGATCATCGTACCATATTCTAGCTGAAGGGTGGATTAAAGCACTAGAGAAGATTTTCGATGTCATGGGGTGTTCAGACAATCAAAAGTTTTGTCTTTCAATTTACCGTTTGGAGGGTGAAGCAGATCAGTGGTGGTCGATGGTTAAAAATATCAGGGATGCTGATGAGATTGATGCTCTCGACTGGGATTAATTCAAAGGTATGTTTCTTGAGAAGTATTTTTCTACGGTTGTTCGACTTATGATGGAAAAACAATTCTTGGAATTGAGGCAAGAGGAAGACTTAGTGGCTTCTTATAAAAAAAGGTTCACTTGATTGGAAAGGTATGCTCCAAATTTTGTCTGATACATTGATAGTAAAATCAATCATTTTTACTCAGGATTAAAGCCAAAATATCGAAGGGAATTGGCTTCTCGTGAGTTCAAAAGTTATGAAATGCTTGTTCGATGTGCTGAGAAGGTGGAAATGGATTTTTCTGATGATCAAGTGTTCTATAACAACCAACAGAAGAAGAGACCGAGGTGGCAGGAGAAAGGGAAGAATTCTTCAAAAAGGTATGATGGTAAGAAAACTAAGTTTCTAGTTTGTGATAAATGTGGTAAAAAGCATGATGGGGAATGTCTTTTGAATTCTGGAAAGTGCTACCGATGTGGTAATATGGGAAATAAGGCTTTTGATTGCACTGGAAAAGATCAAGGTGATGGTAAGACCAAATTTTATTTATGGTTAGTGAAATGTTTCAAGTGCAATGAGATGGGTCACTATGCAAATGAGTGTCCGACAAAGAGCTCGAGTGATGGGAAGCAGTTAGACTACAAGTAGAAAGGGGTGGTGAAATCATTTGAAACTACTTCAGCAGATGTTGGGCCATCAAATGAAGTGGTATCAGGTAATTTGTTTGTTTTTTCAGATTATTCTAGCGTGTTTTTTGATTCATAGTCTACACATTCTTTTATCTCTGAAAACGTTTCTAGTAAAATGGGAATACCATCTCAAGAAATGACTCCAAAACTTGTGGTAAAAACACCTGGGGGAAATGTTGAGGAAAAAAGAATTTATAATAATCTTCCTATCCTTATTCGTGGAAATAACCTACTTGAAAACCTTATTATCTTACCTCTAGTAGAGTTTGATGTTATCCTGGGTATGGATTGGCTCTCTGTTTACCATGCTAAGATTTATTGTAGAGATAAAGAATTTATTTTCAGAAATACTTTTAGTTTTTGTACAAGAATGAACCCTTACTGTTGATAACATATCAAGAGGCTGAGAAACTTGTAAAAGATGGAAATGAATGTTACCTTGCACATATTGTTGAAAAAAAAGAACTGTTTAGATTAATGATGTGCCAGTGGTAAATGAGTATCCTGATGTTTTTCCTGATGAGTTTCCTGAAATAATACTAGATCGGGAAGTTGAATTTACTGTTGACTTAGTTCCTGATGCTAAGCCAATTTTAAAACCCCCTTATCGAATGGCTCAAATTGAACTTTTAAAATTGAATGAGCAATTGAAAGATTTATTAGAGAAAGGTTTCATTCAACCTAGCACATCACCATGGGGTGCTCCTGTTTTATTTGTTAAAAAGAAATATGGTTCAATGAGACTTTTCATTGATTATAGATCTTTGAATAACATCACTATTAAGAACAAATATCCTTTTCCTCATATCGATGATTTGTTTGATCAGCTCCATGGAGCTCAGTTTTTTTCAAAGATTGACCTGAGATCGGGGTACCATCAGTTGAAGGTAAAGGAAGCAGATATTCTGAAGACTGTGTTTCATACAAGACATGGCCATTATGAATTTACAGTTATGCCTTTTGGGATAACCAATTCACCTGCTATATTCATGGACCTTATGAATAGAATTTTCCATGAGTTCTTGGATAAGATTGTGGTTGTTTTCATTGATGATATTTTGGTGTTTTCTAAAAGTAAAGAGGAGCATGAAATACATTTAAGGGTTATTTTTTAAAACTTAAAAGAAAAAAAATTGTATGTGAAATCCAAAAAGTGTGAGTTTTGGTTGCAACAAATTTCTTTCCTTGGTCACATTGCTTCTAAAGAAGGGATAAATGTTGATCCTGCAAAAAAAATGTTATTGAAGAATGGCCAAGACCCACAAATGTAACTGAGATTCGTATCTTCCTTGGTTTGGCAGGCTATTACCAAAGGTTTGTTAGAAATTTTTCCCGGTTATCTAGTCCAATGACTAAGCTAACTCGGAAGGTTTTTAAGTTTATCTGGACAAAAGAATCTGATGATTGTTTTCAGGAATTGAAAAGAAGATCGGTGAATGATCTGATTTTGACACTACCTTCCAGGAATGGTGAGTTTGTTATCTACAGTGATGCTTCATTGAAAGGACTTGGTTGTGTCCTAATGAATAATGATTTGGTAATTTCTTATGCTTCACTTCAGTTGAAAACTCATGAGGTAAATTACCCTACACATGATTTGGAATTAGCTGCTATTGTTTTCGCTTTAAAATTTTGGAGGCATCATTTGTATGGTGTAAAGTGTGAAATATATATTGATCAAAAAAGTTTAAAGTATATATTCACTCAGAAATAATTGAACATGAGACAGAGGAGATGGCTATAATTAATCAAGGATTATGATTTTACAATTCATTACCATTCGGGAAAATCAAATAAAGTGGTGGATGCTTTGAGTCAAAAGAGTAATGCTTCATTAACAATGTTGTGTTAGGAATGTGATCTTTTGGTTAATTATTTGATGAACTTTGGCATAGAATTTGTTGGTGCAGGATGTCCTTCTTTTCTGTTTCAAGTATCAGTGAAATATTCTCTATCAGACAGAATTAAGCAAGCATAGAAGCAAGACAGTGAGTTGCAGAAAATGGTAGAGCTGGTTCAGAAGGGTATGTTGCCTGAATTCAACATTTATAATGATTGTGTTTTGAGGTTTGGGAAGAGATTATGTGTGCCTTGTGATTCACAGTTGAAGATAGAGTTGTTATGTGAAGCTCATATTTCTCTGTTTTCAGTTCATCCAGGAAGTACTAAGATGTATAGAGATCTTCGGGAGTATTACTTATGGGACGGAATGAAAAGAGATATTGCTAATTTTACTGTGAAGTGTTTGAATTGTCAACAGGTTAAAGCAGAGTGGCAGTTACTGAAAGGGATGTTTCATCCTTTACTAGTGCCAGAGTGGAAATGGGAGAATATATCCATGGACTTCGTTGTGGGATTGTCGAAGACACCTCGAGGTAAAAATGCAATCTGGGTTATTGTTGACTGCTTGACTAAATCTGCTCATTTATTTGCTATATGAGATACTTCTTCCCTAGATCAACTTTCTCATTTGTATCTTAAATATATAGTTAGGTTACATGGAGTTCCCCTCTCCATTGTATCTAATCATGATCCCAGGTTTACTTCTAACTTTTAGAAAGGCCTTCAGAAGTCATTGGGTACTGAATTAAATTTTAGTATAGCTTTTCATCCTCAATCATATGGGAAGTCAGAACGAGCAATTCAGACTTTGGAGGATATGCTATGTGCTTGTTCGATGGATTATCAGGGAAGTTGGTACCAACATCTTTCTTTGGTTGAGTTTTCTTATAATAACAGTTTTCATTCCATTATATAGATGGAACCTTCTGAGGCATTATATGGGAAGCGATGTCCAACTCCAGCTTTTTGGGATGAAGTAGGTGAAAGGAAGTTGATGGGACCAGAATTGGTAGAAGAGCTGGTAGAAAAAGTTAAGCTGATACAGAAACACATGAGAACAGATCAGAGTAGGCAAAAACTTTATGCATACAACAGGAGGAAGGATCTCTCTTTTGAGGTAGGTGATCATGTTTTTCTCAAAGTATCACCATGGGAAACTGTGATGCAATTTGGTAAGAAAGGAAAGTTGAGTCTAAGGTTCATTGGACCATATGAAATTCTAGAGAGAGTTGGATCAGTTGCATACCGAGTGTCTTTACCTCCGAGTTTATCTCAGGTACACAATGTTTTTCATGTTTCAATGTTAAGGAAGTACATGCCAAATCCATCTCATGTTTTGAGTCCAGAGGTAGTTCAGCTGGAAGAGAATCTATCTTATGAGGAACTTCCAGTCCAGATTCTTGACCACGGGGAGCAATTGTTTCGGAATAAGGTGATTCATCAAGTAAAAGTTTTGTGGAAAAACCACATGAGTGAAGAGGCAACATGGGAATCTGAAAATGCAATGAATGATAAATACCCCCACTTATTCAATAAGTAAATAAATTATGGGGACACAATTTTCAAAAGGGGGGAAGGATGTAACATCCCAAGTAAGTAAAGAATTATGGATTTTCATATCTATGTCTATTAATGAATTATAAAGTGTTTTAAAGTCTTAAAATGAGAATAAATCCAATCTTAAGCGTAGAATTCTCTAATATTTTTAAAAGATTGTTTTACCGCCTTTTGATGACGAACCATTTTTAGATCTATATTTTGATAATTTTATAAGCTCTATTTGTAAAAATAAACTTATTATTTATGATTGGGACATTGAAATTTACTTTGGATTAATTTTTGGTATTTTTCTGACAATGTTCATTTTTTTAATGAATAGTGAAAAATACTGCATTTTACATCAAAACTGCTTTTTCATCTAATTTAATTATATGGTTAGATTATATTTTTAATTTGTTTTAAAGTATAATTAAAATATATATTTACCATTTATTTCAATGGTGGTCATTATAATTTATTTCACTTTGGAATTGGGCATAAACAAGTGCCAAACTTTTCGTATATATTGTTTCAAAAAAAACCCGCTATTTGTTTTGACAACAGGAATTATTTTTAAATTAATTATTTCAATTTCTATTTTTGTAATTTGGTAAAATGGACTCCATATTTTGAATCATAAGTTCCAAATTATGTAATTAAGACTCTTTTGTTTCTGGACATTATGAATAGTAACGACGGTAATTATCTTTAATTATTGTGATTAATTAGTAATCAGGTAGTTAGGGATAAGAAAATAATATCATAATAATAAAAAATGACCCCAAAATGTTTCATAATGCTACTGGTTGTGTCATGTATGAACATGGGATTCCTTGTTCCAAACTTTGGGACCCCATGGTATCACTTTTGGGTGAAAGTGACACTTTATCATTTTATTTTTAAAGAAAGGAGAATATCACTAAAGACTGTATCACCCGAGTAAAAAATATTAGTTTTGTCTGTGTAAATGATATCTTAGACTATAAATATTAATTGGAAATCTAAAAAGATTTACTACATCATAGTATTTTTTTATAGTTTTTATACATTAAATAAATTAATTTATTTATGACATCATGATGATGCAGTGATTATCTCATTATGAACGATTTAAATAAAATGAAAAGATAATGTAAAATATAAGACTCAAACTTTTCAAAAACCTATTGGATGAGTATATTTAGAACCCTTATCACCTTATCCTAGAAATATATAAATTCGGGACCTTTTAAATCCGAAACTCATTTTAAAATAAAGTATCATTTCTTGGCTATCCAAGAGTGCCCCTCCTCCCTCTTATAAAAGGCCCCCACCTATACCTCCTTACCCACACTTCTCAAGACATTTTCTCGGCCAAACTCTTCTCATTTTATCTCTCCACATCCCTCTCTTCATCCTATAATCCTAACCTTAGGAAAAAATCTCTTCAAGAAGCCCTTTTGGTTCAAACCAAGAGGAGTTACCTGATATAAAGGTAAAGTCTTCTCTAATGTTCTTTTGTTTTATTTTGCTTCTCCAACCCCATAAACTCTTTTTATTCATTTATTTTGTAAAAACACCAGTATATTCAATATACTAGGATGTTTTTATAAGAATTATTTGGGCTACACTTACACACACATACATCTAATGGTTAAAGAACATACTGTTTCCGTGGATGGCGAATTTCTGCCTCACGAAACGATGATTGTTCAATATTCTTATAACACCTTCAAAGGTGGCCATTAATATGTCACTATATTTATATATGATATATAATATGTTTATTTTTTCCCTTAAGATTCTGTATTGTTCATTTATGGCATACCTTTATGGTTTCCATTATGGGTAAATGCGATATCTTCATTTTTGGAAGTGATGACTACCGCCCCCTCAAAGTGATTTGATTCGTTAATGCCATTTTTGGGATGTATAAAGGATGGATTTAATGATATTATATATGATATTATACTGGAATTATAATATACCTTTATATCATTATGATTCCATTCCATAAAATACGAAATAGAAATGAAAGTAGCATTCATGCGTACGTACGGCTTACCGTCTCCATGAACGGTGCATTTCATTTCTTACCTCTAAATGTTATGTAATATTATAAATGCATGTATATAATGGATATATATGATATATATGATATCTACGTCATGAATATAATTATGGATAAAATGGATATATTACCACATGAACAACTTGTAATTATAAAGAGTTTATTTTTGACTCAAGTACCAATGATCGACAAAACGACCATTATTAACTTAAATAATTAAATAGTGTTCATAACATGGTAATAAGTGATATAAAATAAATAATGAACTTGAAAAAGGTTCTTAAGAAAGTATAAATTAACTCAAGTTTATTATTCAGGAGATTAAAGAACGATCGAGTCAAGTTGGACCCGAGGTAAGGGAATTCGTCTCAATCTCCTTTCATTGAGGCATATTTTGTTTTATACACAAATTTCTTTTATACGGTGTATAAACCCCTTTGACTTTTACGTCTATTAAAAAGGAATATTTTTTTATACGGAGCATTTTACTAAACAAAAAAATGAATGTTTTTTTGTCGTATGTATGCAGCGACAACAACTTCTCTGCCGTTGTGACCATTATTTGAGTTTCGGCTTCCTCTACAAGCCATAACTTTTTAAAAAAATGAAAAATAAATACCATGTTTTACTTTTCTTTTATTTTTGTATTGAAAATGGTTTTTATAATGTTTTTATTATATCAATGTATTGTATTGATATCTTGTGATTGAAATGTGGAAATGTTATGCTTCCGTTATGCATGTTTTATGTGGTACGATTATGTTATGGTTCTTGGGAATTGTTATGAAGATGGGTGGTTCTGTGATAAACTAAGGGTGGGTGAGCCCAATATATCTCTCCAATGAATTGGTTAATGCAAAGGGGTTAAATTTTAAGGTTTCTCTGAATATATTTAGGGAATATACTGCGATGGGTTTTCCAAATGTAACCATGAGGGTTACTCCCTACGTAAGAATGTTACGAATGCCTCAAGTTACCTTTATGTCTTATGATTTCTATGATGTATTCATGATTTGATGAGGTATGTTAAAATGATTATGTTTTATGAGTAAAGTATTATTTCATACATGGACTAATGTTTTCATTTCGTACTTTTATACCCCTTACTGAGATTTTTATGCTCATCCCAAGTTTTTGAAATGTTATTCACAGGTCAAGGGAAAGGTACATGATGTGATGATAGTGTCAAGGAATTGTCAAGAAATAATCCATGTTTTATTTTAAATATGTTTCTGTTGATGGAAAAAATGATTACTATGTTTTATGTAACCACTTTGTTTAAATGTGGAATGTAATGCATGATTTATGATCTAATTCTCTAAAACTCTAAACATGAAAAGATCCTCAACGTGTATTCTTGAAATAACTCAAGATTAAGTAATGTTTAAGGATAGGGCATTATAATAGGTGGAATAAGAGTAGTTGTGTTTCATGTGGATGAGGGAGTGGAAGATTTTCTGGTTGTGGGAGGCTTTCAGGCATGCACGACCAATGAAGTAAGATCGAACATAGAGTGCATGTTGCTACTGGATGGGAGTGGGCAGTGTGCGTCTCATTTGGGAACACCTATAATTGATGAAGTGTTGTGAGGCTAGTTCATTGCACAGAAAATGGATGGAAATGGATGTGGTGTTGTGGAATTGGACGTGATAGAGGAAGAAAACAACGGGGGTGCTTCAAGAGAAAGGAGCAATGGATGACTAGAATGTAGGTTTCGAGCGCAGCAGAAGAACGTTGGTGGGTGTACCCAACATTAATTTTAGAATAAAAAACAATCAATTTGAGATCCTTCGGGATAATAAAATATCGGACCTTCATAATAGAATGAAGAACGAAAAGAAAGAGGGGAGTCTTGGAACCATAGATACGATCATCATATATTAGTTATAATTAATTTAATTAATTGAAAATAATTACCTTGATAGAATTATCCGATGTGATCCATCATTGAATCATAGAATCTAAGTGTAGGATTCCTCTAGAAGTGATCCACATGTGCTCCACGTATCTCTGGACGATGTCGAAGGGATCTCCGATTTCTAGAATGGAAGAGCCTTCGCTTGAGATGTCCACCTTCTATCGCCTTAATCCGGTGGAGGTGGATCTCTCTCTTGTAGCTTGAGAGTGTTCTTGGTGGAAAAGGAATTATCTCTTGGGTTGAGAGCTTTTTCAAATACATTGTGCATAACCAAAAAAATTTATAGGCTAATGAGAATTATATAATTGGGATTTTAATTACATAGAATAATGAAATGAATAAATTACCTGAGATCATTTATTCAATTCATTTAATTCTTAGTAATACCCCATGTCTAATAATAACAGTTGACTATTATTATTACTTTACATTTTCCTAGTGAATTACACCTAATATTATTAAATTAAATAAATAATATTATTTCTCATAAGTTCCCAGAAAAAAATAAATGGGGTGTATATTTAATATACACGGCATCTACTTTAGTTTTTCCATTTTTCATTATTTACTCCACCACATTTATTATACCTTGAATAATGGTTCTTTATTTCTCAAATAAATATCCTTGCATTACTCGCTAATAAATATATTTTTTCGCCCACAATAAAGTCTCTCAAATAACTAGTGCTGAAATAAATTTGATCTAGCATCCTTGAATAATTATTAAAACAAAATCGGGAATAATCTTTATTTAACTAGTTAAATTAATATTTTACTGAGATACTTGGACACACTTAGTGTGTGACCCTCTAGGCCTCTTTCTTAGTGTCATTAGGCAGATCTTACCTAAATTCCAAGGTTAGTGTCTAGAAGCACACCAAGGCACCCATATAGAAAGAAGTTAATGTCGCAATGACGTGTCACGTCCTACGAATGCTTACCATGTAATATAATACCTTTGTCCCAATATCTTGAATAAAGCAGGTTTCATGCCAGTGCCATCAACCCATATACTCTATCATTCTTTCTTTGACTTTCCAGAATTGAACTTTACCATTCCTCACCATGTCCAAGGATGTATTTAGTCTATATCAATTCTATAAAAGGGCTTGAGATATCTACTTCCGTTATGGAATAGAATGGAGAAATCTTTTCTCGCATTATCTATTAATGCAATATCACTCATGACGCACCCAACATATCTTACCTCACTATGAACAGTGTGTCGTCACAGTTTTCATCAATACATCTAAGTGCATGAGTTGTAATACCCATTAATAATAATCTTAAAGTCTAAGAACCAATACACACATCCACAGATAAGAACATCCAATGACACTATGAAATGTGGATTTCCTACTGGCGGGTCTCGTTCTCATAATATCCCCCTGGATATTACCAAGGGTGAACACCATGAGAAGGTCCCTCAAAGTTTTATGATTCTTCACCCCTAATGGCCTATATTATTTGTGTCCCTCAAATAACATCGTATGGCCAGAGAACATGTATTCAAGAACAGTGTTATGGCACTTTCAGGTTCTCATCATAGCAGGGATCCACTATGACCCTTTAATGTAATATTTATCCTTAGGACATTATCATATGAATTGTCATGCAGAAGAACAATCAAGATGTGATAAGGTATTTATTAATTAATAAAGTACAAAGTAGTTGGTTATAGGCCACCAACTCCAATACAGAACAATTTGATAAATACCAAACACCAAAAAAAAATTTATAGAAGAGAAGAAACATAATTACATGTATAAAGGGAGCAAGAATAATATTGGGAGTGAACCTATCTAAGCCAAATGGTCAATATGATCGAAGAATCCCAACAGATTCCCTCTTTTCTGGATACTCCTTATCTCATCCTCATCTATTAATTAATAACAAAACCCCTCCCCTAACAACTAATAATATTCCTAGGAAATTTTGTGGGGCCCAATGGAATATTCCATATATTCTCCTAGTATATTATCCTCTCTTCTAACTTCTCCACGTGTCCATCATGGAATATATCATTGTTTAAATGAAAATTTAACATATTCATAGTTTTTAAAATATATTTGTTGCTTTTTTGTCTTGTTTGGTGTCTGATTTTATGTATACAAGGTTTATCTTTTCATTGAAGTGAAAGTTCAAAACTTCTTGCATGCAGTATTAAGATTATGAGGATTTTAGAGACATGAAAGTTTGAAAGAATAATATATCTTCATTTCAGAGACTCAAAGGTGTTGGAAGATGTGACGTATTTGATTATATGTATGAATTTTATTTGGTGGTTGATTTTCTACTAGATTTAGGATTAGTTTCCAATTATGAGTATGTTTTTTATATTGTAATTACTTATATTAATATGTGTTAGGCTATAATATAATATAAAATGTTGTTTTATTTTTTTGAACTAATGTGTATAATATTAGTTGTATTAAATTTGATATATAAATAAATAAAAATTTGAAATTTAATAGAAAAAAATAAATATTGTTGATTCAATTGTTTACCCACTAGAATAAGTTTATATGGTGTATATACACTAGTCTGTTGGAGTTGGGGTTCTAAAACCAACTATTTGTACTATGAATTACATGTTTATTAGAATATTTGAATACTAATGAAACATCTTATCACATATTGTTCATTGTTCTACATGAATTTGATGTAATAATGTTCATGAATTTTTTTCATGTTACTAAGGCTATAATAGTCTCCCTCTATGATGAAAACCATGAAATATCATGATGATATTTTTAAATATTGTTCTACAATTGGATAACATACTATGATGGGACATATTGAATGTTGACTATCATATATGAGTACTGGTAAGAAGGGGAAATTTATTTTCATTAAGCTTCCACTTTGTACTCTCCAAAACGATAGATTTTGTGAACAGGCCTACCTGATAGAATTATACATGTTTATGTTTCATCGTATATTCCTTTCTTCGAGTGTGTGTAATGTCACCTGAAGATTAATAATTTTATAAATTCATGTCGTGACTCCCACACTTATGATTATTTTGTAAACCTTGATGATAGAGTTAATGGCGATGTTTAATATGTTAGGTGTGTCATGAGTGATGTATTATTAATTAATAAGTCATAGAAGTATTTATCTCTTCTATCTTTGTGGAATATTATATCTCAACCTTTTGATTGAAATGGAACTGTATCATTAAATTTCATGTTCATAGTGTAATGATTAGTTTATTTCAAATAATAAAAGAAATATATATCAAGAATATAAGTTGATAATAAGGATGTGTTTCCTTATTGATGATATATTATGAAAAATGGATTATATTACAAAGTAAGTATTCGTGTGTGGTTGTCGATGTTGGGACATTAACTTCTTTATCTTTGGTTTATTGACCTATTGCTAGATAATAATCTTGAACTTTGGGAAATTCCATTTAATAGCAATGAGAAAGAATCCTAGCACACTAATTATTTCTATTAATCTCAATTAAACTCTATTTGAATTTAATTATTGTAATTATTATTATCCCCAAACCTAAGGAATAATTTTATTCTTGTTTTATTGTTCTTATAGACTAAATAAATATATATTTTCTGGATTGTGAATGAAATTTTTATTTATTTATTCAATATTTAATAAATATATTTATTTATCAAGGTGTGAATAAAATATTTATTTATGAATAAATATTTAACAAATATTTATTTTTGTATTTTATAAATACTGAGGATGAGTGAAACAATATCATTTCTGATGATAATTATTAATTTATAAGATAGTAAAATAATATTTATTATTATTCTAGTTAGAATGTTCTCTAAACTAATATTATTATTATTATACAGAATGAGGTAAGATAAGTCTTATTATATTATATAAATTTCATTGTGTAATTAAATAATATTTTAACATAATCACTTACATAAAAAACCATATATTACAAATTAAACATTTTTATTCATAATCTATTTTTCCCACATATCAAAACTTTTAAAAATAAATGTGTTTTCTTTTCATGAAAAATTTTAATGACTTTCAACTTGACTTCTTCTTTGTTCTTAAACATCATTAAACCCTATGAAAAAACATTTTAAAATGTGGTATGAGATCAAAAAATTAAAATGGGATAAAAATATTTAAGAAACATGTTATTCCGTTTAAAAACAATGAGATTAAAAATGTATTTTCTTCCTTTAACATAATAAACCATGAGCTAAAATAATCATTTACAAATAAATGAAAAAAAAAATTTGCCCAATGTTTTTCATAATATGAATTATAAAAAAACCATAATGGAAAAATCATAATCATGAAAGTTTCTTAGAAAACATGAGAACCTATGAAAAACATTTTATTAAAAATATACCTTGTTACCATAAAAGGTCATAATCATTCCTTTAAAGAAATAATTTTTATCTTACCTTTTTAAATGAAATTATATAAAAAATCATTAGAAAGCATAGAAGATTCATACAGGTTCCTTAGGAAATAATATTCATAGAACCCTTACATAACCCATACAACTAGAATAACTATACGGTTGGCTTCCAACATAATTCTCCAGATAACATAATAATTACCTAATGTATGATAGAACTATCTGGGCCCACCCATTATATAATATATATCAGGCTCACCCATCATCATAAGTGATATTGGGATCATACAATATCATAACTAATTTTCAAGGACCGTATTATAAATAAAAAATTTTAATCTTGCAACTTTTCATCAAACCATTTAAAAATATTTTAAACCCATGCACAAAACACTTTTTGATATTGAAATACCTTTTATTTTTAAAAACTCGTTTTTTAAAATAAAATACTAAGATAAAAAGTTAAAGAAATGTTTTATTTAAAGAAAACATGAAATCTTGTAAATTAATCCAAAAATAAAATAATATTTATGGTGGTGGGAAAGGTTTTTGGCATCGTATACATTAAAATATAACACCCCTTTTGTCTTTTGTAAATAATGTCAAAACATTCCGTTATAGATTTTATTTTGAAAACATTTTAATGAAAGTTAGAGGATATATAAAATATCCTTTATAATTTTTCTATGTCTTTATAAATACATTAATGGTTTTTTTAAATATGTAAATGGAATTAAAAGATACAGGATGGAGACTTTAAAAGAGGATTTTTTAAAGAAAGTTCATTACCTTGAGTTTGACTCATCATGTATTTTCTTTATCATCACGAATAACAAACTTCTGTTAATTATTTAATTTATTAATAACATTTTTAAATTATTTAATTATTTAATACCATTTAATACCATTTTATATACAATTATATAATTAATTAGGTTTGCATCTAAAGTTTTGATGATATTCAACTCATGTGTCAAACATGACTTCGGTATGTTGACTATGGTCAAAGAGGTCATTATTCTATCATATCCAAAATAATTATCATAAAATAACTATCATTTTTATACATAAATTATAATTTTAAAACCAACCATGAAATATGGTTATGAAAAATGTACTACACTACAATCATAGAGACGGTAGGTCACACATACACAGGAGTAACGTTTTCATTTTACAACGATCATTATAGAGAGAAGGTAAGTATTATTTATCATTATAGAATTATAATTATATCATAAATATCATATTATTTTTTAAAAAATACTTATATATATCATTCATGTGATGTGATGAGGAAAAATTAATCACATCGCTTCATGTAGGTGGTAGTCCACATGTACTCACAGAAGGTGGTATCCTTTTTTAGTTAATGGAAGGGTAAGAAAATGGATGATATATTACTTTTGTAGAATGATAAATATTCAATTAATATAATATACATATATGCACATTATATCCATCATTATAATAATCCATGAGAGGTGGTGCTGGAAAACAAATTACATTAGTTGGTGTGGTGATAGTCTGACGTATAGATGAACGACATTTTTGTTACCCATTTGATGGAATAGAAGATGGATGTGGGTGATGAAATTAATAAAATAACATATCATTATATGGATGAAACTAGTGTTATTATTTTGAAATGTTTGAGGAAAATTTGAAGGTGGTATAATAATAAATAAAATTAAAGACTTCATTAAGAACAATACATCTTCTTCAGACAACCTCTCATGGTTTTCACCAAAAGGTTTCCTAGGTTGGTTTTCTGACCAAATAAAGAACTTAAGGATATGGGTAGGGATTTAAGGAATATATTTGGGAAGGGATTAACCAAACAAAAAGGCTTTTTAATTGTGAATAAAATAGGATAATAGGTTCCCATTTATAATATATGATACACTTTGAACTTCTTAAAATATTAAATTAATATCAATTAATTTTAGTGTTTAATGTAACACCCCATTATGATTTTTAGTTACTCCCTTGTTTATACTTTTTTATCATTGTTTGTGTGTTTCTTTGAGCTTGTCAGGGATAGATATCCTTTTATAGGTAAAATGTACTAAATTTTAGGGTTGTATATTTAATTTAACGAATTCTGGTTATAAACTTATTAATGGATTTGAGGGGTTCTCCCCAAGTTTAGAGGACTTCTTAGGTGATTTGGTATTTTTCTACTATAAACTAGGTTTTTACTATCAGTTGGGTGATTACATGTTGTGTAAATGGATTACATAACATGTAATGGTCACTGAATAGATGTTGTGAGACAGGTTCAGGGTGTGAAAGGTTTACACACCGTGTAATAGGATCACATCATATAATGGAAAAAACAGGTTTTTAATAAAAAGGTGGTATGTTTTTCATTGATTCCAAAATTTTTGGAATATATGTCCTGTAATGGGATTACATGCCATTAGTTGGTGTGGTGATAGTCTGCATTTTTTGTTCTATTTTTTGAATGGATAGCCTTTTCTATTGATCCTTTCCAGTTTCATATCATCCCTTGACTTTTGAAGGTCGATCTCTTAGTTTCCTTTCATTTTTGTCAAAGATATATATGTTTATACCATTTTGAGGTAGTTGTTTCTATAAAATGGGTTTATTTGATGAATTACTTATCATTATTGATAAATTTCTTCAGGTTTTTCATTTATTTAAAGTGATAAGTGGTTTCAAGTTATTTCTTGGAAAGGAAATTGTTTTTAAAGAGGTTTTTCTTTTAAAATAGATTTTCTTTACTTGGAAATGGGTTTTCAAAAACTGAAGTAAATTGTATTGGCTTTAAAAATGTTTTTTCAAATTGGGAGCATGACTTTTGAAATTTAATTTTACAATATTAGGACTTTGGGAACTTTTGGTGAGTTAGGAAATAGATATGGGTAGCCTTAGTGTTTATGGAACCACTAGGAGGTAGCCTTTGGGATATCGATGGACTGTCACAAGACTCGATATTGGATGGATATAAGGTTTTCATGGTTTAGTATCCTTTATTTCTAGTACGTATTTTTTGATAGGCTAGATCTCAAATGATAGTGTGCTTTGTAATTTACATATTTTTATTACATGAAGGTTTTTATCATGGTTTTTTGCTCACAGAATTTTAAATGAGGTTATATCATATGGCATCGCATGATGGTATTTCATGGATATGTGTTTACTTACTTACCTTATGATGCATGGATTTTCTTTCCTGATTTATCAAATCTATACGTAATATTTCTAATATAACAATATTAATTAATTTTATTAAAAACCAAATGGAAAATGGTTTATAAGTGGATTTGGGATTTATGAAAATTTCTTTCTAAGATAGTTTTTTAATCTATAATTGTTGTAATCCTAATATTAGACCTTGTATAAACTCTATGGTGGTATCTTACTGGGGTTTTGTGTCAAACGCTATTTTTCCATTGGGAGGATGTAGATGTTATATTACAAGACAAAGGTAAAGAGAAAAGAATTTTGTAGCATGTCAACTTCTCCTTTAGTCTTTTCCATTGAACAGGGGTGGTTTGGAGATGATTATTGGTCACATTTAGTTTTTTCAAACTTTCTATTTTAGTCAGATTTGGATTAAATTGTATGGATTTGGTTGTATATTTTTCTTCCGTAATGTACTGTGGTTTTATGTCTTGTTTTGTTATATTCACTATTTGTTATGTTTTCTTGATTCACCTCACTAAGTGACGTCCATCTTGGGTGTATGGTTTGGTTTACCTAGGTTAGTTTGTTAAAAATTGGTATTAAAGGGAATGCTCAGCCTAAATTATGTTAACATTACCTTAGTTTGGTTTTGTGTCTTTGGTAGATAGGAGTTAAGACTGTCAAAATTCAGATAATAAGTACAGAAAAGGGTCCAGACCATCTCACATCTGTGACTGAATTCAAGTTACCATGGGTGGTCAAGGATATTTTTTATGTTTGAGAGTTGGGTTTTGAGATCATTTGAATGAACTGTATGAAAATTTTATTTAAATGGACATGTTCCTTCTTAAAATGTTGTCTTTTTATTCTTATAGTTCATAATTTATTTAGATTATGGTTGTTCTAAAGCATTGGTTTGAATTCTTGAAAGTGGTACAAAGATTTTGTAATGTGATCATGATCTAATTGGTTATTGTCTTATATTTATTAGACAATGCATCCGATAAGAGATATTCCAAATTTGAGAGATGAAGTTATGAGATAGGTTTCGCTGGAAAATCATCTAGTGAACCCTTCCTTAATTGAAGCAGTAATTCACACTATTCAGACTCTGGATCAAGTGGGTGTGGGAAACCGAGGATATGTGGTGGATCATCTCTTTGAGTTTCCTAACCGCATCCACCCATCATTCATGGTGACAAGGTACTATAGAAGTCTAAGGAGTGGATTGAGAATATTGAGTCAATCATCAACTTATTGAAGACTCTTGAAGACTCAATGGTTGGTTTTTCCATGTATGTGCTCGAGGGACTGAGAAGGTTGTGGCAGGACTATATTGAACAAGATAAGTTTCACGAGGACCTTACCAGGGATTCTTTCAATAAAATATTTAATCAATAGTTTTACCTTAAGACATTACATCTGGAAAATACCTAAGAGTTTCTAACCATGGAGCAGGGGGATCAAACCATTCTAGAGTATTCTACCCATTTTTCTAAGTTGGTTCATCTGGCACTAGAGTTTGTCACTAATGAGTACCTAAAGGTTGGGATGTTGGATTAGGACTGAGGCATGATATTAGGTCAATGTTCATTCTCATGTTCCTTATAAACTTTTTAGAGTTAGTTGACAAAGAAGATTTTGTTGAGGCAGACATAGTTGGGAAGAAAGGTTTGGGTGTAGCTTCAATTGGTGCAGTTATTAGCCAAAGTGTATCTTCTGACCAAAAAATAAAGTAAAAAGGTAGATAATTTCCTTCAACCCATGTTTTGGGAGCTTCGTCAGGATAGAAATAGATTGTTTTCTATCAGTGTGGTCGGCATGGTCATACCCAGCTGAATTTTAGGGAGGCTCCCAATACTTTTCATCTTTATGGAATATATGGAATCTGAAATCATTTTTTGATAGGATATCCCCAGGAAGTAAGGCATGATCCACATTCACCAAGGGTTCTCGTGTTCAGGAAGATTCTTCCAAGGGTGGTGGGTCTTATCCTTAATCTATGGGTAAAGAGGATATGAGACCATATTTCTTTATTTAATGGAGTATGCACCAATGGAATTTGAAGTAGGTTCATCTACTATTTGAGTTATAGTGTTTATTTTGTCTTCTATGCTGCTAGATTTTTTTTGATACAGGTGTTAATCATTATTTTATATCATCATAGTTTGTTGATGTGTTGTTATTTCATTCATAACTTATGTCATACTTATTGGATCTTTCCAAACCTTTAGTAAAGAGTTCCGAACAAGGTTTCAAGTGTATCGCATGTTTGGTGACGATAGCTACCTTTGAGCTGGTCTAAGACTTTTCAGTTCTTTATATTGACATCGTCAACTTGATTATCGATATGGATTGGATGATCATTTTTATGGACCATATAGATGGTTATCACCATATAATATAGTCATTATCTATCGATGGGTTCACTCATGTCTTTCAGGGTGAGTGGGACACTAGGTTGGGAAGGGTAGAGATTGTTGTTTCTTATGATGGGTTAATATTATGCCAATTGTTCGAGATGTTTATAGATGCATTTGATACTTGTATGGGTGGTTGAATTCATACAGTGGTGTGTGAATACCCCATAGTATTTTTGGATGATTTTTCTGATTTACTGCCATAGAGAGAGGTTGATTTTACTACTAACCCACTCTCTGGTATGATAACCATTTCTATGTCGTCTTATTGAATAACTCCTACTGAGTTTGTGGAATTTAAGGTCCATCTTGAGAACCTAGAGTCTTAAGGATTTATTATTAATATCATGTCACCATGGGCTTAACCTAAACTCTTGGTAAAAAATTCATATAAGAGTCTCAGACTTTATAGTGACTATCAGAAGTTGAATTGGGTGACCATTAAAAAAATATCATTTTCCTAGGATTTATGACCTTTTGACCAGTTTTGAGGGGCATGTTAGTTTTCAAATATTGATCATCAGATAGGGTACCCCTACATGATGGTCTAAGAAGAGGATATACCTAAGACATCATTTAGAAGCTGATATTGGCATTCTGAGTTTTTTGTTATGTCATTGAGTATAATTAACACTCCAATGATGTTTATGGATTTGATGAATCAGATATTTCATTAGTTATTAGACTCTTTTTTTGTGTTCATGGATGATATTTTGGTGTACTCCAATATAGAGGAGGATCACAGTGACTATTTGGATATCATTCTTCTAACCTTGAGAGAACATTTTATGGATGGTAATATTTCTAAATATTATTTGTGGATCCATGAAGTGAAATTTTTAGGACATGTGATATTTGAGAGGGGAATCTCAAAGGATCCTAAAACGGTACAGATAGTTGTGTCCTAGGAGAATCCTAGAAATGTGTTTAAGATCTAAAGATTCTTGGGTTTGATTGGTTACTATATGTGGTTTATTTATTATTTATCCATGCTCACATCTTTGATGATTGATTTAACCTATAAGAGTGTAAAGTTTGAATGGAATGAAAATTGTTATAGATCTTTTGAGGAGATGAATGTTATTTTTACATCAGTAAAAGTTTTTATTCTTCCAGAACTAGGTTTGGGTTATGATGTTTTCTGGGATGGTTATGGTTTGGGTTTGGATGTGTCTTGATTCAGGGCAAATAGGTTGTGGCCTATGACCCACACCAGTTACACCCTCATGAGAATAACTACCCCAAACATGATATTGAGTTATCAGCAGTTATATATACACTAAAAATGTAGTGACGCAATCTATTTCAGGAATGGTTTAAAATCTATTCTATTCATAAGAGCCTGGAATATATTTTTACTTAGAGGGATCTAAACTTGTGATAGACATGCTACATGAAATACCTTCAAAATTTTCATTTTGATATTGTGTACACTCCTAGAAAAGAAAATGTGGATTCTGATATGTTTAGCATAAAATTATCAATACAGTCCATGAATAAATCTATTAAGGAGTGGTCTTCGATTATCATTTTTAATGATATGATCCTGAGAGAAAAAGTGTTTGGTGGAAAGGTGGTCTTGGATTTTATAAAAGCTAACTCATCATTAGATGAGGTATTTTGGCTTAAGAAGTTGATATACACCAAGTTCCAATGCTTTTGTAAAAGCCATTACGGTGGGAAGATCTCGATTGTGTGCTCTCAATCTATCAAAGGTACTTTATAATTTTGTGGTTGGTTGGTTGTTCCATTTTACCTAAGGTGAGAGTTGATGGATAGTGGACACTAGTCTTGTTGTTCTTTTCACACAAGGGATACCAAGATGTATCACAATTCGAGACCTCATTATTGGTGGTAGGGGATGAGTCGGTTGATTGTAGATTCTGAATCACGATTCCATGCTTGTTAGAGAATTAAGGTGGAACACCATAGACCTATGGGTTTTTTTCAACCCTTACTCATTTTCATATGAAAGTGGGGTGATATTTTCATATATTTCATTGTTGGTTTTCCACAGACTCCTATTAGGGTGGATGTGATATGAGTGATGATTGATCAACTTGTGAAATCACCGCACTTCCTCCCTATCAAGGAGATGATGAAGTTGGAACAACTTAGGACTTGTATGTCTAAGAGATTGTGAGACTTCATGGAGTTCACTATGTTGTTCTTTCTGATAGGGACCCAAGGTTCATGTCTACATTTTGGAAATTTTTGTTAGAGGTGATGGGTTCCCAGATTAGAATGAGCATGACATATCATTTAAAGATGGATGGAATGGTAGAGAGGGTTATCCAGGTTCTTAAGTATATGCTTCGAGGGTGCGTTCTGGATTTTAGTAGATCTTGGAAAAATCATTTTCCTCTGATTGATGTTTCCTATAAAAATAGTTATTCGACCTCAATTAAGATAGATCCCTTCGAGGCTTTGTATGGGTGTCCATGTAGATCTCCCTTGTGATGGGTAGAGTTGGGAGAATGATACTTGGTTGGGATGAATCTTGTTCAGGAGACAACAAAGAGACTATTGTTAATATGGAGGAGATTGATCACCACACAGAGTTATCATAAATCTTATATGGACCATGGGCGGTGGCCCCTGGAGTTTGGGGTTGGTGATCATGTTTTTATAAGATGTTTACCTCACTTGGGACATCATCGATTTAGTAAATATGGTATGTTGGCAC
The DNA here is from genome assembly GCA_963277665.1 of Viscum album. Lineage (NCBI taxonomy): Eukaryota > Viridiplantae > Streptophyta > Magnoliopsida > Santalales > Viscaceae > Viscum > Viscum album. The sequence goes on from OY728140.1 coordinate 478,866,755, forward strand.
TAATGTTTGTTCAATCTTTGAGATAATTGGACAACTGTGAAGGGTGGCCTATCAGTTGGATATTCTATATGGTTTGACTTCTATCCATGATGTGTTTCATGATTCCAAGTTGATGAGGTATGTACCAAATCCTTACCATGTGATTACATGAGAGGGTGTTGACCTTGAGAGTGACACCACTTTGGTTGAGAATCTAGTTCAAATTATGGATCACCAAGATAAGGTATTAAGGGGTAAAATGATTCCTCTGGTCTGAGTATTGTGGCAGTGCAGAAGCGATAGACATGAGATGTGGGAGAGGGAATTATTAATGAGTCTTCACTGGACTTCACTTTCTGTGAGTCTAGGAATATGAGGGCTTTCTGTGGGTATAAATCGTTTAGGGTGGAGATATTATAATAGATCTTTATTATTTTCAAGTACTACCTTGTTTATAATTTATTTATTATCTTTGTTCAGGTAGATTTGTGGGATTATTAGGGATGGAGAGAATTTCATGGAAAAATAACCTAAATTTATTGGATGTATGTGTATCTGAATTAATGGTTCTAGGTATAAATATGTTAATGGATTTGAGGGTCTCTCCCCAAGTTTAGAGGACATATCGGGTGCTTTGGTGTTTTTCTACTGAAAATGGTTTTGTTTTCTATCTGATGTATTGTATTCTATCTGCTGGTTTCAAATGATTACTTGGAAGGGAAATATTTTTTAAAGGGGTTTTGATTTTAAAATAGATTTCCGTTATTTATAAATGGGTTTTCAAACACCAAAGAAGATTTTATTTTCTTTGAAAATGTTTTGTAAAATTTTAAGCATAGTTTTTTTAATGTAATTTTACAATAATAAAACTTTGGGAACATTTGGTGCATCAGGAAATCGAAATGGGTAGTCGTAGTGTGTATAACACTACTAAGAGGTAGCCTTTGGGATATCAATAAACTATTTAAGGACTCAATATTGGTTGGATCCAACATTTTTCCTAGTTTACGCTATTTTATGTTTAGTATTTATTGTCCCATAGGATAGAGCCCAAATGATAGTGTACTTAGTCATTTTTATATTTTTATCACATTGTTGATTTTATCATGGATTTATACTCATAGGTTTTTATATGAGGTTATATCACATGACATCACATGATGGTATTTCATGGATATGTGTTTACTTTCTTACCTTATTATGCATGGATATTATTTCCTACTTTATAAATTATACTTGTCATATTCTTTCTCTTATAATATGAAAGGATTTTATGAGAAAATAAATGGGAAAATGATTTATAAATTTATTTGGGATTTATGAAAAATTATATGTAAAACTGTTTTGTTTTAAAAGATATATTTGTTGCATTCTTGATATTAGACCTTGTATAGGCTTGGTGGGCTAGAAACTGAGAAACATTTTCAACAAACTACTAGAAGTAACTCGCTAATCCAAGAAAACTATGAATCTATATGACATTTTTATGTCTTGTATACTCTTCAAAAACTTTAGTTTTATTATTTTAACAATTAATCCATCTTTAGAAACAGTATGACTAAAAACATTATTTCAATAAAAATTCACATTTGATAAATTTTCCATATAAATTCTTTTCTTTTAAGGTTCGAAAAACAATACTTAGGTGTTTTATATGATCCCCAATAATTTTAGAATATTAAAATATATCATCAATAAACATGACCAAAAACCTATGTAAATAGTCATGAAAAAATTTATTCATAAGATCCATAAATATAGCTGGTGCAGTAGACAACCCAAAGGGAATAACTAAAAACTCATAATTCCCATATCTAGTCTAAAATTTCATATTCATAATATCTTACCCTTTCACCCAAAACAAATGATACCCCAACCTGAGATCAATCTTTGAAAAATACTATGCTCCATAGAGTTAATAAATCAAATTTACAATAAGAGGAAAAATTTACTTGTCCTTGATAGTGATATGATTCAAGGATTTATAATCAATATAAAGTCTCATAAAACCATCTTTCTTTTTAACAAATAAAATTGGAGCACCCCATGGTGAAGTAATAGAGTGAATAAAACCTCTATCTAGAAACTCATAAAACTAATTTTTCAATTCCTAAAGTTCTACTTGATCCATTAGATGAGGGGGTTTTGAAATAAAATTAACATCAAGTACTAAGTCAATATTAAATTCAACAACCCGATCAGGAATGATGCCAAAAAAATAATTAGAAAATATATACACATATTCATTTACTACTAGGATATCACTAATATTAACAATTTATTTCTTTTCAACAACATGAACTAGAGAACTTTCACTACCATCCTGAATCAATTCCTCAGCTTCATGGTAGGTTATCAAAGGTATTAAATAATTTAATAAAACATTATTGGCTCTAAAATCTATCCGATCATGATAAATTAAAATCCAATCCATTCCCAAAATGATCTCAAACTCTATTATGGGTAGTTCAATATGATTTGAAGGAAATACCATTATATTGATAATAATATGAATATTCCTATAAATCTTAGTTGCTTAAATTTTTCCACCCAAAGCCTTCCCCAAAAGTTATATCTTCTTTTCATGAGGTGATATTCCCATTTTACTTGAAATTTTTTCATAAATAAATGAATGTGAAGATCATGAGTCAAATAGAGAATTATTATAATTTGAATAAACAAGTAATGTATCTATTACCACTTGATTAGATGTCCCAAATTTAACCATTGTAGTACCAAATAATTTTTTCACACCTTTTTTCTTTCGGTATTGATTATTCCAACCTTGAGTAACTAAATTAAGACATGCATTGGCATAATTATCCAAATATTTTCAATTAAAACATCTCATCAATAGATTCTAATTATTATTTTGATCAATTTCCTTATAGTCACGAGCCACACGTCTAAACTTCTCACATCAAAAACACTTCCTGGGTTTTATAAGAAATTCTCCAGGATTTTTTTACAACACTTATCACAATATGAGAAAGTGATTTTATTACCTCTATATTTATTTGACGGATGCTTCCCCATTCCCTGACATATATACCTTTTATTGTTCTTGTTTTCATGGGATACATGGCCATCGGTAAACTGAATTTCTACCTTCTCAACATATTGAACAAGTTTCTCATGACTTATGAATTAACAGGAATTCAATGCCCTTCAATATCTTGGTTTCAATCCTAAGTAAAAGCAATTAATTTTACTACCAATATACTGGATAAAATTTTGAATGTACCATGCCAATCTGGTAAAGTTTGCTTCATATCATGCCACATAATCTTCCTATTTTTGTTTCAATTCCAAGAATTTTTTTATGTTCTAATTTGATCATCTTTAGGAAAATATTTCTAATGGAAAATATAATTACATTCATCCCATTATGTTCCATCAATCTCTTCTCTTTCTATGAAAATATTAATCATTGACCACTACTAGTTGAATTCATAATCAAAATGATAAATATAAAGGGTTATCATTTGATGCTACAAACAACCAATGACTTCAAATATCTTCTCCAAGGCTTTAACCCACCCTTCCTCTTTCATAAGGTTAGATGACCCACTGGATATTGGAGGGTGTTGTTTCATTAAATTATCTACTAAAGACATATTCCTCTATGGTGAACATGATGTCCCAATTGCATGGATACCACCACCATTTATATCATTTGTAAACTGATTCATCACTGCAATAGACTATTCTATCCCAATTCCTACTATTTCAGGGTACTGATTTGGAAGTATATATTCTCTTCACTGCCTTCCTAATTCAGCTTGCCTATTTCTTCTATAGAAAAAAATTATTAATAGACATAGTTTAAACAAAGAGACATAGTAATATTAAAATTCTATATCATTTTAGCTTAACCATAAAGTAAAATCTTTTTCAGTTAATTCAATTAAAATTATTATATCCCCTAAATTATCTAAAACTTGATCTGATACCAAATATAAGGACTCGACCTTAAATGTTACATACTCCAATGTCTTTGGAGTAGAATTTTCCTTCTTTTAATCCTAGATATATTTATGGTTTATAGTTTTAAAGTGTTTTTTCAGAACCATTACATAACATACCCATATATTATAATTTGGACAGTTCTGTTTAGTATCCATTTTTTCAAAAAAATAAAACATAAAAAAACACGTTTTATTTTCATGTAAAATCAATATGACTTTTAACATGGCATTTTGTTTGTTCTTTTTCATCCTTAAACCCTATGAAAAATATTTTAAAATTTGGCATGATAAAGAAAATTATATTAAATGACATAAAAAATATGTAACAAACTTGTTAGTCAATTTTAAAACCAAGAGATCAAAAATGAGAGTTTTTACATTAACGAAATAAACCTTGAGCTCAAATGATCGTTTACTTACAAATGAAAATAGCATATTTTTCCCAAATTTTCTCATAAATTTATTTATAAGAAAACAAAATAGTAATATCATAATCATGAGGGTTTCTAAGAAAACATGATAACCCATGAAAACATTTTCCTAAAAACATAACTTTTTACCCTAAAAGTTCACAATCATTTCTTTAAAGAAATTATTATTATCTTACCTTTTTAAATCAAAACAAATACATAAAAACTCATTAGAAATCATAGAAAAATAATGTAGGTTACTTGGTACATCATCTTCATAGAAAACTTATAAAACCCATACAATTGGAATAACCATACGGTCAACATCCAATATAATTCTCTAGAGAACATAATCATTACCCAATACACTAGAGTGATATATGAGTACACCCATTGTATTAGCTATATTAGGATCATCTGTATTTATGATCTATATTAGGCACACCCATTATCATATAAAATTTCCAAAGAATATATCGAGAAAAAAACATTTTATAATTTTGGATTTTCATTATAAAACCCTTGAAAAAGTCCATTGAACCCTTATGTAAAACACTTTCGGATATCAAAATACCATTTCATTTTAAAAAACAATTATTACAAATAAAATACCTATAGATAAATCAAAATAGGGTTTTTATTTGAGGAAAATATAAAATCTTATAAAGTAATCCCAAAATCAAATAACGGTTATAGAGGTAGGAAAATTCATTATTGTCGTATACATTAAAATAGAATATTTATTTTTGTCTTTTGTAAGAAAGTAAAAACATTTCATAAAAATATTAATTTTGATAACCTTTTAGAGAATGTAAAAAAGATATATAAAATCTCCTTTATAATTATTTTTTTCCATATAAATATATTAACAAAATATATTTTTTTAAATATGGACATGGAATAAAATGAGTTTGAAGGAGACTTTAAAAGAGTATTTTTAAATGAAAGTCTCTTATATTGAGTCTGACTCATTACGTATGTTCTTTATCTTCTAGAATAACAAACTTATTTTAATTATTTAATTGCTTAAGAAGCATTTTCAATTATATTATTCTTTTATTTTATTTATTATTATGTTATATACAATTACTTATTCAATTAAGTTCGCATCTGATGTTTTGATCATATTCAGATCATATTTCAAAAATGACTTTGTTAGGTTGAATGTAACACCTTGAGTTTTATGAATTGAATTTTTTGAATAAATTAAAATTATTTGATGGTTTTCATTTCACTCTAAACCAAGTTAAGATTACTTTATATGAAACACTGAGTTAAGCTTGCACTACACGCAACACAAAGTTTAACTTGCAGTATACATAACACTGAGTTTGGTTTGTGTTACACATAATACCAAGTTTTGATTGTGTTACAAAAAACACTAAACTTAGCTTTCATTAAACACAACACTAAATTTAAACGAAATCTTACAAATTATAAAAATATTATTATAGTTATCTCCTATCCATTAGAATGTTGGGTATTAAAAAAACTAACTAAATTATGAAAATATGATTTATGAATGTTTAAAAAATGAATTCTTTGGTAACAAATTAATTATAAATGAAAGTATGAACTATTTCAAAATAAAGAAATTCCTTTTTCTGAAAAACTATTTTTCTATGCACAAACACATTTTATATCATTAAATTAAACCAACATAATATAATAAATTATTTTAATGAAATTTAAATATTATATATTCAATAAACTATTTAAACATTCATCTTATGTGTTCTATAAACAAGAGATAAGAATAAATATAATTTATGGATAAAAAGATGTATTTTTGTAAAAGACAGTTTTACAACTTTTAATAACCAACTTATTTTAAAACTAATTTTTTAAACCATTATAAATAATATTTAAAAAAATAAGATTAATTTTTTTAATAGAAATTTCAAAATTATCTTAGGGTGATTTTTTTATTTTTCTGAAGGAAAAAAAATCATTTTTTGATGAATAGTGAAAAATACTGAATTTTAATTAAAAACTACCTTTTGTCTGAATCATATATATAGATAAATTATATTTTAAATTTGTTTTAAAGTAAAATTAGATCAATTATATATCTAATAATTCAATTTACGTCATTGGAATCAATTTCATACTGAAATTGAATATAAAAAATTTTAAAACTCTTCATCTTTTCCACTTCAAAAAAACATGTTTACTCATCACGTTTGCAGGATTAATTTTAGATTATATTATGACACTTATATGAATTTAATTTGAAAAAATTGATTCCATATTTGGAATAATAATAATTTATATTATCTAATAAGGTCGAATAATTGTTTACCAAAAAGATTAGTGAAAATAGTTAAATTAATCTCTGCAATTAAGAGAAAAGTGAGTTTACCAAGAGACTAAACTTTAAACATAAGGTAAAATGGAATAAAAACTTATCCAATACTCATTGTATGACCCTATATTAACCTTATACCTTCTATTATATAGTTTTTTTCATTATTCATGCCTTTTGGCAGGTAAAAATGTGGTCTCACCTAACGTTCTTTTGAAAAATACATAGTGTGCCCCCTCCCCCACTAATAAATGGTCACCCACTATCCCCATATCTTTATAACATTAAAACCAATTTGTTCAACAAATACCTACCCAAATCACTTCTCCACTTCCCTCCTCTCAACATAGAAGACTTTTTTGGTCAGAAATCTAACTAAAGAAGGTCTTTGGTGCAAACCAAAAGAAGTTACCCGAAGAAGAGGTAACATTCATCAATGAGAGTTTTAGTTATATTTCTTCCTCAAAACCCTTCAATTATTTTAATATCATATGACATCAGTATCTTCAATATATTTATATAGTGTTATGATAAGGATAAGATGTACAACCAGACACACTTTCATCAAATGGGTTATAAAATCGTCGTTCGTGTGTATGGAAGACTACCACCTCACAGACCAATGTCGTTCGTTCTTCCATTACCACCTATAAAGTTTGGTCGTAATGATATGCTTATGTGGTTGAATTTTGATATGTTATTTCCACATTAATTATTTAAATTAATTATATTTTTTTGTTATAATAATTTTTTAACTAATTTATTTATTTTAATGATAATTTAATGTTAAAATAATATAACTTTTAAAATAATGTTTTTATGTTGTTATTTAATATTATGTTCTTCTAGTTCAATTAATCTTTTCCTTTGTTTTTATATTTAATTTGTTTATTTTATTATATAATTTAATCTCTTTTATTTAAATAATTAAATAACTGGTTACTTGTAATTGTGATCTAACCCTTTTAATTATTTTTAAATTTCTTTATCAATTAATTATTTTAAAACAAATATTTTTATTATAATTTATTTTATTATTTAAATAATGATTATATTAGTTTTTATTTTATATTATTTTCAATAATATTTAATTAATAAAGAAATTTTTACTTTTGAATTGCTTATTTTTATTTTTGCTGATCTGCTGAGCCGATCCCGCAAGAAGAAGATAACACCTAATTTCTGGTCAGTCCCCATCTTTGATGAAGATGAATAAGTACCCATTAAACCCTGTTATGAACTCACTGACACTAGAGAAGGATACATGGCCACCACTATCGCTTTTGAAAGACGAAATCCAAGTCGTCGAAGATGGACGCCATTCAATTCGTCACTGGTATGAATTCTGAGCTACCACCTTTGTTTCATTTGATCTTTCCCCGTGGTTTCTTTCCATGCTATCATTGACTGAGTTGAAACTGAGTGTTGAGATCCGCTGTAAAGAAATGTGATTTTTAGATGAATAACTGATAAATCTAAAGTTTCCTGAACATGAAGGAAATTAATTTCCCAATACAAACCCTGCAGGATAAAGATGACCAATGAATTGTGCCTATACAAATCCTTCCAAGAAAATGAATTTAAAACTATTATAGGAGAACTTTAATAATATATGAATTCAAAGGTACTAAAAGCCTTAGTTGGGGAACTTCATGAATTTTTACACTTCTTCCCTAAGTTCCTTGTAGGAGAGCTTTATTTTTCCAAATTTTTATAAAGATATCCAAGAGGGTGATGCTGAACTTTAGGGTATTAAATTATAATATTGATTGATATTTCCATGACCATAGAAGAAGAACTAGATCTACCAAATGGTTTTCTTTAGGGATATTCTAACAATTTTGATTCATTATGTTTTGATCTTTCTCAATCTGAATTGATAACTAAATCCCCCTATTTTCATAATTTAGAAACATAATCATATTCACTGGCCACATATGATTTAGAAGTGTTTGTGGAAGATAGTTTAGATTATATAGAATATAAGAATGGGATGGAAATAGGGATAAACTTTTTAGAAGAACATATGGAGCTAAAAATAGAGGAGAAGGTTATCTGATTGAGAGAAAAGAAAAATATATTTTTTTTCTTATGAGGATATCCGAGTAGGATTTATTGGGTCTTGGGAACAACATTCCCCTTGGAGAAGTTGAAGAGGGGTCCCATACATACCTTATCCATCCCTAATTGATAAATTGTACCATGCTACAAGGGGATGGAAGCACAATATTATTTCAAAGGGGACCCCCATAAAGAAGTACAACTTACCAGCTGTAGGAAAGTAAGGATGTGGTGGTTCTTACCACATAATCCCCATCCACCATTGGATTGAGGATGAACAACACATTTCCCAGATACAGAAAGTATAAATGTAGTACCTATTGGGGATTTAATCAAAGATTATCTCTCTTTTACTTTTTTTCTAGTTACTTTCAGTTTTATGTTTTTCAATTTCATTAAAATTTTGAATTCTACTTGATTTTATTATAGAAAATAAAGTGGACGACCGCTATATACATTTCCAAGTCTTTCCACCTTCTACTTAGTTCTATTGTTCACCAGTGAAATCCACTAGGGGCCACTCTCCATCATTTTGGAGAAGATTCTTTATAAATTACATTGATTAAAAGGATCTAAAAGCTGAAGAAACTTGGATCAACACCCTCAATTCTTGCACTCTAGTTACTTTTTAATTGAGCTAAATATTTATTAAGTATAATGTTAATTTGATTTCATTTTGTAGGAGATTGAAGTTGATTTTCCAGAGGAGATTCATCAAAGTAAATATGGGGTGTATTTGAATCTATGTAATGTATAATAAAGCTTCTAATTTATGGAGTTTTCAGTTTAAATTATGCTCATTTTTTATTCTTTCAAAATAAATTTTCCATTGCTACTTGGGTCTTTAATTGTTTTGGAAATGTTGGAATCTAAAATAATTTTTTCATGATGAATATTTTACTATAACTTGCTGGTTATTACTACTAAATAGATCTATTTTGATTTTGTATTAGTGCTAAAAATATTTTAACTTTTCTAAAAGACATTATATACATTTCATTAAACATGCACTAATATACAAGACTTTATTCTTGAGGAGAACTATTAAAGATTTGACTGGTCAGTGAACTTATGTCCATGTGGTGCTATGTGTTTTTAATTATTTTTTGTGGAAGAATACTACGTTGAGATTTCTTATTACCCTTTTCAAACATGATTTTAATCTACTAAATTTTCATATCTGTTTGATCTTTAAAAATCAATATACACGTTTTCTCCACATTGGATTCAACATTGAGGGAAATGTTGAGATATAGTGTGGGGGAGAAAGTATTTCAATTTTCTAATCTACACCACAATGTGAGCTATCAAAACACCTAAATTTTTTAAAACCTGAGTTTTTTTCAAGTTTTAATGAAACTTTTTCAGTATTTTTAGATTTTTATGAAGTTTTGAGTGTTGTCTAGACACTTTAAGGAGGTTAATTTTATATTACACCTTGGATATAGTCGAGTAATTCATTTTTCACAGCCCTATTGAAAAGCGGTTGATTTTGTTAAAGAATTGTGAGTATTTTTTATGATTATTATTTCCCTAAATATTTTAATTTTAATTCAAACTTGTAAGATGTGCATTCAAATGAATTATGAAATGAAAATATTAATCCAAGTTAAACCAATTATTTTATTCTTTAAGTTGTCGAATGAGTTATTTATATTCCTTTTAATTTATTAAGTACGTTAATCCAAATAGAGTGTCTAAATTATTTGATTGATAATTTATGTGAGTCAGTTCTCATGGAGGTAAAGAGAAGTTTGGAATTTCATTTGAATGAAAATTGAGATGAGTTTAATTTGAATTAAAAATTTTAAGGTCAGTTATTTTTTGTAAAATGGGGATTGATTTTTCACTTAAAGAAAACTTAATTTCTTAAATGTAAACATTTTCACTCCTTGATAAACTCCAAAAGGGAAAATCATTTTGAAAACCAGTTTTTCATGGAAACCCAGTATTTCAAACTAAATTTTTATTTGATTCCTTTGAATTTGATTAATTTTTTGATTGAGGACAAGAAAAACCTTAGCATGGGGTAATTGATGTGGTTTTATTTTGATACGTTTTTCCCAAATAACTTCTTTAAATTAATTAAATTTTGGTTGTTGAAATAATGTTTTAACTAATTAATTTATTTTCATGATAATATTATGTTAAAATAATATATTTGTTAAAACATTTTTTTATGTTATTTAATATTATGTTCTACTAATTCAAGTTATCTTTTAATTTGTTTTTATATTTAATTAATTGATTGAAATTTTTCGTTTAATCTCTTTTAATTAAATAATTAAATAATTGGTTACATGTTATTGTAATTTAACAATTTTAATTATTTTTATGTTCTACTAATTAAAGTAAATATATCTGGTAACCATTGTTGATGAAGATGAATTACTACTCTCTGAAACCAGTTTTGAACCTGCCGATGCCGAAAAAGGATATAGGATCGTCGTCGTCTCTATTGAAGAAAGAAATTCGAGCCATTGAAGATGGTATCCATTTGATTTGTCACCGCTGTAAAATCAGATCTATCACCTTTTTTACATCCGATTCATCCAAATGGTTTCATTCTATGTTTTCATTGACTAAGCTAAAACCAAGTGTCAAGATCCATTGTAAAGAACTAATATTTTGACCAGAATATCTAGATATTATAAATCCAAAGTTTCCCAAGCATGAAGAAACTCAATTTCCCATGATTAACCCTGAAGGATGAAGATGACTGATGAATTATGCCTATACCGAGCCTTTGTAAAGATAAGAGCTTAATCGAACCGGGTCATTTTGTTTGATTTGTTTGTTGATTTTATCTGATCTTGATATGGAACCATGGAAATGAATGTCTTAAGATGATAGGTTCGTTGAACTAAGCCACCTGATTTTGAGTAATCCATAGTTGAATTATAGACTAAGGCAATTTATCAATTTCAATAGAAGGTTTCATATGAAGCTTGATGATGAAGGCCAACTGAGCTGAGTTAAGAGATACTTTTGATTGGATTCCATAGTTGATCATAAGATTAAGATTATGAGTTTTTCTACTTATAAGATGTAATTTTCTGAATTTTAATGAAGACATATGGGAAATATTGACATGTGGCCATAAAAAATATGAATGTAAATAATAAATAATTGAAAAATGGAGAAATTAATTGCTAGTGCACATGGATTATGTTAGTTGGAAGTTTTTTTCTAAAGTAACTTGGATAGTGATTGAAGTTATAAATTTTACAAGGGTGCTAGTGATGATCGACAAGTGAGTTTATCAGATTCAGTTGGTGGATTCAGTGGGGAATATTAAGTATTCTCTAATAAAATGGAGAGACATTATGTGTATTTCGGAGTAGATTAATTCCAGACAGAGAGTTTTAAACAAGAGTGGCTAACAAGTAGAACATTTTCATCTCATCGGAGTGGAGCGACGGAGAACGAAGCCATGGGATCTTTTGGTAAACTTGAAGAAGACTTGATTCCAATCATGGAGATGAAAATTGAATACTGATAGAATTTTGAGGACATGATCAGCTATTTTTATTGCGGCTATATATTGTGGTTTTTATTGGTGACTTCATTGTGAATATTTATAATTTCTTTCAATCTATAACTTATTTTTATAATTTCAATTTTTGAATAATCAGTTGATTTTTTATATATATTTTTATGTCATTTCATTTTATTTCCTCTTCCATTCTTTGAGTGATACATAGCCAATCAGCATGTATTTTTCATTGGGTGTAGACCGTTAGGTTAGTCTGGTTATAAGTTTAACGATTGACTCTTGTCATTGAATTTCATCAATTCTTCATCGAGAGTTGTGAACACAATGGTTCAATTTTGTCAAAGTTTTCAATGACCATTTCTAATTTGACTGAATCTTGATGAAAGGAGGTCGATGAATGAGTTTTTAGTCATTGGCTTTAATTTGTCAACTTTAATGAGAAACAAAATTTAGAGATTTAGGACTATGTGTTGAGATATTTTATAGAGAGAAATAAATTTTTAAGCAATGAATAATCTAGTGGAATCACTTGATAAGTCCACTGGACATTTTTTACTTCTCTCAAGTTTTCTTTCACTACTACATGTTTTCTTCAGTTTTCTTTTGATTTCATGTATTTTAGTTTCAATGATTAGGATAGTTTCAATTATCATCCTAAAACCCCCCTAGAAATATAACAGTTAGTTAATAATTATGATAATAATGATAATAAGAACCTTAAATGAAGTCTTGATGGGAGAAACCCCTAGTTGATGCTATATTACAGTATTTTGGAGATAAAAATATTGAAAGAGGGTTAAACATGACAAAAACCCTTTTTTCATAGACATGATATTTATATATGATATATATGATATATATGATGTCTTTGTGTTTTTTGGAATTATTATATAACACATACCTTCATGCTTTCCATTTTGTAGGAATACAATAATGATGTTCGTATGTACGATGTATGACTGCATCACGAAATGATGTGATTTATTCACGCTTTACATGGAATATATTAAGGATGGGTTTAATAGACATAGGTGATATATATAATATAATAATTCCAATGGAATGATAATATATATATATATATATATATATCATTTACATTTCTTTCTTTCTATGTGATAAGAAAATGGAAACAGCATTCATGCATACGTACGACTTACCGTCTCCATGAACAGTGTATTTCATTTATTATTTATATAATTTATAGATTATTATAAATACATATATACTAAATATATAGGATATTTATATCGTGTTTTACATTTTTAAAATGAGTAAATAAAGATCAAGTTAAGAGGACCAAAAATAATAAGTCAAAACATATAAGAAAAACAAAGCGATTATTACACGAAACGTGCCTTTAACATGAAATTGTTAATAAAATGGTAATGTGAGTCATAATAAAATCATATATGGTATTATTTATATGAATATGGTTTTATGGTAGATTTATAATATACTTATATTTATTATATAGTAAGTTTGAATATGTAATAAGGAAGTCAAGACTTAAGGTAATATATTTTTGTCTCGCTTTTTACTCCCATGAGACACATGTCACATAACCACCTATTTATTTTCTATGGTATATATAATTCCCATGAATGTGTTTTATTATTATTATAATTAAAATTATTGGTATTTAAATATCCATTTGAGGATCTAACTTTCATGGGGTTTACAATTCAAAAGTTACCAAATCGGTAAAAGATTTTTCTTCCAATTTTATTTCTTTGAGACGTACATTATGTGATGCACCTATATTCCTCCATGTGGTTTATATAAAGCCATTATTACATGTAATATAATGAATTTATTCATACCCATTATATTTTATGTTTTATTTTATGTTATTCCTTCCTGGGGATTAGGATTCAAGGTCGCAAAGTGGTAAGAGTTTTATGCTACAATCTCATCATTTCCCAAGATAGTTTTTACTCAAGTCTCTAGTGTTGAAATATCATGATCTACCTATAAATAATTATCATGTATTTTATTTTCATTATTTTATTCATTATATCTCCAAGTAATGATACATTTTTCCGCTTTTTTTACTTAAGATAATTAATAAAATGTTTTTAGGAAAATATGACTTGTTTCTCTCTTCGGTCAGAAATCTATTTTCTTCCAAAACCATGCTTTCTAAAAATGATTTCGAAAAAAAGTTTAAATGGAATTTTAAGATAAAATTCAAGGAAAAGGATTTAATTTTATAATTCTTTTAAATTATTTTCAAATCTTCCTTTATACTTTTTAAGGTCACTTTCAAATAAAATGTTTTTCAAAATATTTTATGTTTTAAAAACAATTTTCAAAGAGGAAATGATATTTTCCTCAAGAAATGTTTTAAATGATCCTTTAAAAATTATTTTCTATCTAATATGACATATTTTGATGTTATATATTCCTTACAGAGATATGATCCATGGTTACCTTTCATATTATTTCTCTGAATGATTTATGTTTTAGTGGCATATTTTTTATGGAAATCGGTTTATTTTTCATGAGTTAATCTTCTTTCAAAGAGATTATTATGGGACATGTTTCTTTTCCATGGGTTAATCATGTTTAAAATAGATTTACATGAAATCCATTTCTTTATAATGGGTTAATCAAGTTATAAAGCCAATAATAGTTGTCTTTAGGAGTTTTGTGACGAAATGAAATCTCTTTGTACTTTATTCATGTTTTGGTTCTTGGACATTACATATAAAATAGGGTGACCCAGATAGTTTCAAGTAAGACAATTATAGATTATACAATGGGGTAGCCAATATTGCACTAGGTGAGCCCATTATATCTTACATGATGGGTGCTCCCAGATAGTTTTTCAATGCATTGGATAATGATAAATGTTATATGAGTTTAGAGGGTCACGGGTGATTATCCCAAACCCAAAGATGAGGGTACATGGTTGATTAATACAATCCTAAAGATGAGTTTACATTTTGGATTATATCAAGACTAAATATAAGGGTATATGGTTAATTATACCAATCCCAAAGATGAGGGTAAATAGGTGGTCATCCCAAGCCCAATGATGAGGGTATACGGGTGGTCAACACATCCCCAAAAAGGAGGTTATACAGGTGGTCAGCCCAATCCCAAATCAGGTACATAGGTGGTCAGTCAGATCCTAACATGTTATGAATTTATTGGTGAGTATCCTCTATATATTATTTTCTATGCTTGTGTGTATGCCACAAATCCATGTCATACGCCAATTTTATGCTCTCATGAATCATATTCTTTTATTATCTTATGATTCATGTCTTATGAACTACCAATCTTTATTTCATGACTAATTTATATGATCTTTGATATGTAGGGTATGGTTTTCAAATGTTATTCTAATTTTAACATCCCGACCCGAACAATCGGGTCTGAGCCGTAATGCTAAATGGCCTCATGCACACCTCCTGATGCGCAAGAGGATGCCAACTAGCAGTGAGGGTCTCAAGTTAAAATCTAGGGAGATTATACCATCTTTATCATTTCATAGGACTGATAATATTGAATAAACTAAATAATAAACAATCAGAGAAAATGTGAAAATAGAATAATGACATAAACATAAGATCTCCCACAGTTTAAAGCTAGTCCAGAGTATAAAGAAATAGACAAATACAAGATAAAAGTAAATAAACAACCATAGTGGGGTACTTCAATGTCTTTCCTGGTCCAGTATAACTCCATGTTCCATCACTCAACTGTCCTCCATAGAGACGTTTCACTTCATCGGATCTCAAGTCACAAAATCTACAAGTGCACCGAAATTACCTAGTAGGGTGTGAGTACAAGACTCAATAGGACACCACCAATGCATCCTTACTATAAGTGAAAAAATATATATGACAATTTATATCATGAAATAATTAAATTCTTAGTAAACACACATTTGTCGAGTCATCGTGCGCTGACCAAGCTACCACAAATCCCATCCCCACTAGCTTCAGCTCATTACCTGTAAGAAAGTAAAGAACACATGTACCTCTATCAAGGTCACAGAGATCACCCCACTCTCCTCGTGGTTGTTACAGGAACTTCATACAACCCGTCAGGTCTATCTTTAGTCTTCTTATCCTTTTAACCACCCATGACCCATGTTCATAGGACGCCATGACCAATATATGCCAACAATCCACCATGTTTTCCCCTCTACAGGGGTAGCAACATCCTCCTTTAAGAACGTTAAGACAACATTAGGATAGGTAATCAACCACTGGACCACGTAACTCCCACCCTCAAGGCTCCACCTGTGTATCTCAGTATCCGTTAGCTATCCACTGTGCTTTCCCCTCTACATGGGTACCCACACCCTCCTTTAAGGACGTTAGGATCACCTCAAGTTGGGTAACTGACCACTAGACCGTTTAACTCTCACCCTCAAGGCTCCACCTATGTATCTCAGTATTTTCTAGCTATCAACTATGCAATACATAAACAATACATGTCATAGTAAGGAGTGATAAACCACACCAAGATCAAATTCAGGATAATCACACACAAAAAGTACATCAATTGATACTCACACATCCACATGAAATTCATCACAATCATGAGTTAATGAAACATAAAAATTACATAATGAAAACATCATATATATATATACATATATATGGCCCAAAATGGGAAGGAACCTCCCACCTCAAAAGTCAGAAAACCCACTTCACCACTTCATTATTGTCAAAGGCAACACGTCAAAGTCTCAAGTTGTTAGTGCATCGATGCTTCTGGTATGTCAAGGGTCCCTAAAACCAAAACCACCTACTTTATTTCCAAAAGAAATAAAATATTACATGCGATGATACGTTCTCTCTCTTAAATAGTTTTAAAATAACCAATTAATGCATTACTTGAAATAATATTTTTTCTCTCATGGATAATTTCAAATTACCGATTAAAATATTAAATGTAATAATAGTTTAACTCTCCTGTATAATTTCAAACTATCATTTAAAATATTACATGAGATAATATTTTTATCTCTCATGGATAATTTCAAATTATAGATTAAAATATTATATGTGATAATATTTTATCTCTCATGTATAATTTTCATATTATCAATTAAAATATTACATGCAATAATATTTTATCTCTCTTAGATAATTTTCAAATTATCTTTTTATAATTATAATCATCATCCTTTTTCAATACACGTAATTATCCTATGATAATTTTGATAGTCTTTTTAATATGATAATTACCTTATAATTTTCCTTATATAATTTTCATAATTATATTATAATAATAATTCCATAAAAAGTTTCATTTTTAAGTTAACTGATGATGATTTATTTCCAAAAATTATAATTTGATAATTTTATGCAGTTATCCATTAATAAATTTAGATAATTATTTTTTATAGGATGTGTAATTATCCTTTAGTAATTCAAATAAATTATTTTATGAAAATTTTATAAATTATCACTCAATAAATCCATGTGATTGTCCTTTGATAATTTATTTTAACTATCCCATTTAAAAAAGAGAAAATTTTATTGAACAATACATTATTGCTTTCAAATAAAAAATATGATTTAGGTTCTTCTCATTGATACAAATCCAATGATACTGACGGTGTGTAATTTTCTACAATAACGTAGAAGATATTGAATTTAAAAGATTGGAAGAATAATAAAATAAAATGAAAAAATGAAAAAAAAAACATCAACCTAGACTCCTTCCCAGGCATAGTGAAAGGAATATCCAAAATGGAAGGTCACACACACCGGTTGGACCAGATCTTTGGAACTAGTCGTTGGATCGATCGACTACAAGGGAGGTCGGGATATTCCATCTCAACGAGAAATACCAACGGTGATAATGCTAGTGGTTTGGTTATATGATAGCCCCAAAAACACATCATAAACCCTTAAATTAAAACATATGTTTCAATCCTTGATTCAACCTAAAAATTAATTTGGAGTCAATAGAATTGTGATATGGAGTTATTTCAATTATTATACAGTCAAAATGGGTAAAGAAACAGAGCTTTAAAAATGCTCTATATGTGTTAATGTAGGTGTGCCGAAGGTTGAAGGTGGATGAATAGTGTTCCCTACATTTAATTAAATTAATAAATTAAACTATTTAATTCAATTATCAAAAACTTGATTGTTTTTATGGGAAATATAACTGAACGCCCATTGCATATAAAAATTATACCCTAACTAGGGTAAATCCCCTATTTCGGACCTAATGGGGGTCTCAGATTTCTCATAAAATACACTGTTCGGGAGATATTTAATTATTTTAAATAAAATAATATATTATATATTATTTAATAACTTTAAATCATGATTGAGGCATCCAAACATCTTATGCCTTCGAATGTTATACCCCTCATAGGGTAAACATCGTGTTTCGGACATAATGGTGGTCTCAAATTTCTCACATGATGCACTATTTTAGAGTTATTCAAATATTTTGAATAAATTACATGCCCTTAATATAATATAATTAATGTTTCTATTCTATTTTTTATAAGGATTTTCGGGCTTCATAATCTTTCACAAACTCAGTATCCAACTCTGAAAATATTTCATTGAATGTTTCCAAGTGTTATCTGGGATTTTACCCTTCCTCAAAACATTTAACAAATCTTATGTTATTTTCACTGAAAAATTATTCTTTTTCCTCATAAGGAATTTATAATTTATCAAAAGAGGACTTTTATTATCATTTTTAAAATTAGGATATTACAATTCTCCCCCTCTATCTACTTCTCATCCCCGAGAAGCAACTATTGCGGTCTTGCTCAAAAAACATCGACCACTAAGCTCGAACATCAAACTCATGTTTCCACATCTCTTCCTAGATCTGTCCATACAACCACTAAAACTAGACTAGTAGTATCATTTTCCCTTAATTTCATTCCTCACTACGATCTATAATCCACATAGGACACTCATTATAAGATGCACAATTTCAAACTTAACATCCTTGGAAATCTATAATATGCACAGGATCGGGCATGTACCTCTGAAGCTGAGAAACATGGAATGCAACATGCATATTTGGATAGTGAGAAGGGAGGTCCAGATGATATGCCACTTCCCATATTCAATAAGTGACTCCTTCCACATTCTCTCACTAGAAAAACACTGAATATCTCTCTCTCATATACAAGGGTTTCTTGTTATCATCCAATGATGTATTATATGAAGATAAGTTAGGGAAACATAACTCTTCCAGTAAGTCAAGTCTAGACATGGCTTGTAGATATTAGGAAAACAATTATATTAAAACAAGGAAGAAGATCAAATACATTCTCTAGCACATACCTTTTATAGTAAAAAAGTTCCTTATCATTATATATTGGTGCTAGATCCATTACATATACATGAACTTCCTTAGCTCCCTGATCATATTCGCGACTTTCATAAGTCATCATCATCTGGGGAATCTGTATCCTCTATTAGGTTTCTCTACTCCTAGCTTATCCTAACTTTCTAGAAATCCTCTGGGGAACCTTTGAGAAAGAATGTCAATGATGTTCAGCCTTTCCACACTAGCGACAGACCACTATTGTCTTCTTATAAGTTCTATTATAATTCCCCTATTGCCCCAATTGTAGTACCCACCTAAAAAAGTTATTTTCTGACCTGGCTATCCATCACTCTATTACTCCTGGTTTTCCTTTGTCTTCTTACCATTTGAAAGGAATCATATAGTATAAAGGGAAAACTTAGTCATTGGACCACTGTGAGTTAGAAGTAAGCATGCTTTCTTATCCTCCTCCATGCCCTTCTCAAAGGTCAGGTCCTTGGGAAGCATCTGAGAATATGTCATCAGGTAAAATCCCTTAAACATATGTCTGAGATCTATTCTTAAACCTATCTCAAACTTCTGAGCTTTCTATGCCTCATTCCCGGCTAACAAAAGAGTAAAGAAAATCAACTCTGTAAATGTGCAAAGTAAGCAGAGACAGTCATGGAACCTTGTTGTAATTCCCTGATCTCCTGGGCACGATCCAACTTCATCGTGTTATGGAATTATTGTTCTTAGAAAAACTCTTTAAAGTTCATCCATGTAATACCTTCTCATATACTAACTTTATTCAAATAAGTCAACCATCTCTTGGTAGGTCCTTAGAACATAAAGGTTTCTAGAATCACTCATCATTCCTCAAGGGTCTATACTAGCTCAAAAATGATTTCAATATAGTCTAGACAATCCTATGCATCCTATGGTCCACCAATACCCTGGAATATTAGAGGATGATGAATCTAGAAATACCTTGCATGGTCAGTTATTGTCCTCTGAATAACTCCACTGTGGATAGGAACCAACCAAAAAATTATTGATTGAGTAGGATTTGCAGCCTGGATTACGTGTGCTGTTACTGAATTATGTTGGGGTATTTCCTTATGTACCACAAGTGGTGGCATGGAAGCATCCTGGTTTGCTACAGCTGGTGGTTTCATCAAACGTCACCAAGGAGGAATCTATCCAACAAAAGGATAATTAGTAACACAACAAGTCCTAACAGCCTATGGGATTAAATAAGGTTTTCCTAGGATTCTACCCTTAACCCAAAGTATACCTTTCCTAGAACTAACTCATTTTTTCATCCCTGCACATCAGTCACAGTCATCATATTTATACTAATACAATGGAATGATCCGTTCAACTAATTAATTCCAATAAAGATATATCACACAACATGATAACACCAATATATCATATAGAGAAACTATCCTGAATAGATAACACAAATCAAGGAATTGAAATAATGAATGACTATGCAGTACAACAGCAGGTATACATATGGAATGGGAACCTACGTGCCTAGTCATGATGCATGCACATATGTGAAATCTCATAAATCACATAAAACATCCTGTGTGTCATCCAAGGTGAATAAATATTAACAACAGAACATAAATTCCCCACTTTATGGAAACTCATAGGTTAACTATTCAAGGATGGCTAGACACTATCGTAGTTTCCTTTCCCAAGTCCCAATTTTCTATCTCCTGCCTATCTTTCCCTGGACTAAGACAAAGATAAGAAAAAAGTTACCAAATCCTGAGCTCTGATACCATTTTGTAACATCCCGACCCGAACCACCTAGTCTAAGTAGTAATACTTTATGACCTCATGCATGCCTCCCCATACGCAAGAGGTTGTCTACTATTAGTGAGAGTATCAGGTAAAACCTTGGGGAGACTTTACCCTCGGTATCATTTTGTAATACTAATAATAATGAATAACCCAAATAATAAACAATCAGAGTAAATTTGGAAATATAATAATGACATACACATAATAGCTTCCCAAGTGGTAAGCCTGTCCATAATATAAAGCAATAGAAAAATACTAGATAAAAGTAAATAAACAACAATATGTGGGGTACTCTGGTGTCTGTCACGGTCTGACATACATCCATGCTCCAATGCTCAACTGTCTTCCATAGGGACCTTGCCTTCACCAGATCTCAAGTCGTAAAATCTACAAGCACGTCAAAATTCCTAAATAGGGTGTGATTAAAAGACTTAGTAGGAAACCATCAATGCATCCTTACCATAAGTGCAAAAAATATATATAATAGTGTATATCATGACATAAGTAAATTCTCAATAAAAAACATGTGTCGAGTCATCATGCGCTGACCAAGCCACCACAAATCCCTCCCCCACCTTCTTTGGCTCATTTTCGGTAAGAAAGTCAAGAACACACATACCTCCATTAAGGCCTTATAGCTCACTCCACCATTTTGGTGGTTTTTATAGGAACGTTGTATGTTCTGTCGGGCCTATCATTAGTCTTCTTATCCTTTTAATCCACCACAACCCAAGTTCATAGAAAGTGATGAACAGTATCAACCAAAAAGTCATTATTCTTTCCCCTCTATAGGGGTATCCACATTAGCCTTTAAGGATTTTAGGACTACGTTAGGATGTGTAACCAACCACCTATGTATCTCAGTATCTATCGACTAGCCACTAGGCTTTCTCCTGTATCGGGGTATCCATGCCTACCTTTAAGGATGTTAGGACCATGTTAGGTTGGGTAACTGGCCACTGGACCGCATAACTCCCACTCTCAAGGCTCCACCTGTGGATCTCAGTATTTTCCATCTATTCACTACACAATACACAAACAACACATCTCGTAGAAAGAAATGATAAGCCACACCAAGATCAAAGTTAGGATAATCACTCTAAAAAGTATGCTCATGGATACTCACACACTCATATACAATTCATCCCAAGAATGGATTAATCCAACCTAAAAATCACATCATAATAACTTAATATATATATATATATGGCCCAAAATGGGAAGGAACCTCCTACCTCAAAAGTTAGAAAAACTACTTCTTGGTTTTATTATTGTCAAAGGTCACACGTCAAAGTCTCAAGTTATCGGCATGTTGATGCTCAAGGTATGTCAAGGGTCCCTAAAACCAAAACCGACTACTTTATTTTAAAAAGAAATAAAATATCACATGCAATGATATGTTTTCTCTTCTGGAAAATTTTAAAATTATTGATTAAAATATTATTTTCGATAATATTCTCTCTATAGATAATTTCAAATTATTGATTAAAATATTACATGTGATAATATTTTAACTCTTCTGCATAATTTCAAACTATCATTTAAAATATTACATGTGATGATATTTTTATCTCTCATAGATAATTTCAAATAATCAATTAAAATATTACATGTGATAATATTTTATCTCTCTTGGATAATTTTCATATTATCGATTAAAATATTACATGAGATAATATTTTATCTCTCTTAGATAATTTTCAAATTATCTTTTTATAATTATAATATTTATAATTTGACAATAAATGAGATTAAACTATGATAATTTCAGCAGTCTTTGTCGCATGATAATTACCTTATAATTATCCTTAGATAATTTGAATAATTATATTCTATTAACTTTGTCATACAAATTTTCATTTTGAAGTTATCTTATGATGATATTTTTCCACAAATTATCATTTTATATTTTGATTCAATTTTCCATTAATAATTTTAGATAATTATTTTAAATAAGACATGTAATTTTCCTTTAATAATTCAATTCCATTATCGTATGAAAATTTTATAAATTATCACCTGATAAATCCATGCAATTATCCTTTGGTAATTTATTTTAATTAATCTACTTAAAAAAGTGAACAAGTAGATTGAAAAATATATTACTACCTTAAAATAAAAAAAAATTTATTTAGGTTCTTCTCATCGATACAAATCTAATGATATTAACGATGTGGAATTCCAATCAATAACATAAGAGATATTGAATTTAGAAGATTGGAAAAATAATAAAATTAAATTAAATAAAAAGAAAAAAACACCAGACAGGACTCCTTCCAAGGAATAGTGAAAAGAAGATCCAAAATGGCGGGTCATGCATGCCACTTGGATAAGATCTCCGAAACCTTTCGTTGGTTGGAACGACTGCAAGGGAGGTCGGGATATTCCGGCTCGACGAGTTCTAGCAACAGTGATAAAGCTAGTGGTTTAGCTATTTGATATCCCAACAAATGCATCATTTAAAACCTCAAATTAAAACATCTATTTTAATATGTGATTCAACCTAAAAATTAATGTGGATTCAATATATTTGTGATACAGAATTATTTCCATTTTTATACGGTCAAAATAGGTAAAGAAACAAAGCATTAAAAATCCTCTATAAGTGTTAATGGAGGTGACCTAAAGGTTGAAGACAAGAGAACAATGTTTTATGAATTTAATTAAATTAATTAATTTAATTTTTTAATTTAATTATCCAAAACATGATTGTTTTTAGATTCAAGATAACTGAATTCCCACCAAGTATAAAAATTATACCTTTCTTAGGGTAAACCCCCCATTCCAGACCCAAAAATTGTCTCATATTTCTCGTACAATGCACTATTTGGGATATATTTAATTATTTTCAATAAAATAATATATTAAATATTATGTAATAACTTTATATTAGGATCGAGACATCTAAACATCCAACGCCTTTGAATGTTATACCCCTCCTACGGTAAAAATCATGTTTCAGAAAAAAAAAATGGTGGTCTTAGATTTCTCATACAACACACTATTTTGGAGTTATTAAAATATTTTTAATAAATTTTGCGCAATTAATATAATATAATTAATATTTTTATTCAGTATTTTCTGAATCTTTTCAGGATTTGGAATCATTCACTAACTCAATGTCTGACTTTAAAAATATTCTGTTGAATATTTTGAAGTGTTATATGGGATTTTACTCTTCTGCAAAACATTTAACCCATTTTAAGTTATTTTCACCGATAAATTATTATTTTTCCTCATAAGGAATTTATAATTTATCAAAATAGTTATTTTATTATAATTTTGAAAATCAAGTTATTAAAATCATGTTATCATACCCTTATGTTTATTTTATGCTTATGTATCTCCCTTATTTTCTCTTACTGACCATCTAAGCTCACCCTTTGTTAGGTTTCCCTTCCCCAAGTTATAAAGATATGTATTATATATGATATGTCTAAGAAGATTTCTAGTTATGAAGAATGTAGTGGGGGATGAAGTAGCTCACTTATGGATCCATTTTAATGTTTATAAGTTTCCAAATACACTAAACTATTACGGTTCTCGAGCATGTATTTATGTAGTGAAATAAATATTCCGTAAAAATGATGTAATGTATATGTATGAAGAGCCTAGGTCATTATATTGACTATGGTTAAAGTGGACATTATTGCATCATCTTCATAATAATAATCATGACAAAATTATAATTTTTATACATCAATTATAATTTGAAAACCAAACATGATTGATGGTTATGAAAAATTGACTATGCTGCAATGAAGGAGATGTTAAACCATACATATGCATGAATAATGTTTCCATTTTTTGACGGTCACTATGGAAGGAAGGTAAGTGTTATTTTATATTTATAAAATTATAATTGTATAATAAATATATTATTATTTCTTTAAATGTACTTATATATATCATCCATGTGATGTGATGATGAAAATTGAATCACATCACTTCATGGAAGTGGTAGTCCACATGTACGATGTTATCATTTTTCAATGAATAGAGCGGTAAGAAAATAGATGATATATTAATGTTAGAGAATAATAAATATGTTATTAAAATCATATATATACATAAAATCTATCATTATAACCATCCATGATACGTGGTGATGGAAAAAATTTATATTGGTTCGCAAGGCGGTTGTTCATAGTACACATGGATGGTGTTTTCGTTCCCCATTTGATGGAATAAAAGATAAATGTAGACAATGTCATTAACATAGTAACATCTCAGTATATGTAAGATATTTCTCTTACTATTTCATCATGCTTGAAATATATTTTAAGGTGGTATATTAAAAAATAAAATGAAATGTCTTGGTTAAGAACTATACCTTTTATTCGGACAACATCTTAAGGTTTACACCAAAATATTTCCTAGGTTGGTTTTCTGATCAAACCAAGGAATATATGACATGGGGAGATATTTAAGGATAGTTTTAAAGAATTTTTTGGAAGAACTAAAATTATTTTTATGTGTGAATAAAAGAGGATATGAGGTGCCCTTTTATAAGAGAGGGGAGAGATACTCTTGGAATTTCTCAAAATATTAAATTAATATAAATTAATTTTCAAGTTCAAATGGATATAATTAGATATTATTTAAACTAAAGATGAGGATGAGTCTAAATCCTATAATCCAATAAAAAATTGATAAGTTTTTCTGAAATTTCCACCAATATCATTTTTTTTATCCCATGTTAATATTTTTTTATAATTACTATAGTATTAAAGATTTTATTACATAGGGGTAAAGAATATTACTATAAAAGGAAAATTGGAACATAAATGGAATTTTTTTAAATTTGAAACTATATACCAATCACTTTTCAAAACACAAGATTTTTTGGATTTTTAAATCAATTAATAAAATATTATTTATTATATAATAACATTAATGTCAATTTTAGAACTATTCATTTAATTCGAATTTTAAAAATAAAATAAAATAATGGAATTCAAATATAATTCATTAATACATATCTAATATTTCAAGTTTTTCTAAAAAATCACAAAACACAAAAAAAAATTAAAATGATATTACTTTTAACATTTTTAAACTGGTTTATTTTGTTTTTATGTTAATTGAATAAATATTATATCAGCACTATGTAAACATTTAAGATAATTATTTCATCACTAAAAATTATAAATAAATCAAAATTATATATAAAAAAATTAATCTTTTAAATTAGTATTTATAATTATAAATTCAGGCTTTTTATCTTTATTTAAATAAATGTAAATGTAATAAAACAAATAGAATTACATTTTTAATTTTCTTAACATAAAATATTATAAAGGTAAAAATCATGGCCAGATAGAAAAAAGTTCAAATATTTGAATTTATATGATTATGGATAAAATATAATCACCCAATAATATTAATCCAAGTGTTAGGGTTACTTTATATTCTTTATTGTGTTATTTTTTCCCTTAATTAACCCATTTTATATTTATCATGGTTTCAAAATTTATTATGATTACTATTCATAATGAATAAATATAAAAGTTAAATATGTACCAAATTTGGATCTTTTAATTCCAAATATTTAATCTATTTTTCATGATTCAATTCACAGAAGTAGTTGAATTTAATTTAAAATTCCACCATCAAAACGCGACGAAAAATAGTTTTTCAAAAAAATGACATTTAAAGTACAAAAAATGTTTTTATACTAAATTTAAGTATAAAATTCATTATAAAGACTATAATTGGATTGTGTTTAATCAAAATGAACTTATTAAATATTAAAACTAATCTGATATATGATTTTAATTTATAAATACTTTAAAATTAAATACAGTATTTAATAAAAATCAATATTTCTCACAATTCATTGAAAAATAAAACTTTTTAGAAAATTCAAAAAAAATACTAAATTTATCTTAAAATGATGAATATAAAAATGAAATTCATTTTTTCAAAACCAAATTCTATAATTTTGAAATCTAGAATTTAAATAAAACCATATAATGCATGAAAATCGAATTTAGTTAGAAATAAATCTTTTTTCTTTTTAATTGAAAATTACCTATTATTCTTATATTGAATATAACTCAATAAAAAAAATTGGTAAATATATAAAAATTATTTATCTTAGAATTACCTGAGTTTGTATAAATAGATTTTTATTTCTATTATGAAGGGTTAATTGAGAATTGAGAATTGTTGTGCATAATAGATTTCTCTCTAGTTTTATCCCTCTCTCGTCCTCTCAATAATGAGAAGAAAAAGATAGAATACTTCAAGCCCGATGGTTCATAAAGTGATCAGGATGAATGAAAAAAGATATTTATTCCACCATGCTAGCACCTGAAATTCCTTCGGTGTTGTTCAGAGACCAAAGGAACACATATAGATCACTGCTATTGGGGCTCTACTTTGGATCCTCCCTAAACAATTAAGGTAGTCCAAAAAGGGTTTTGGATGATCATAATACTCACAAAACAGAGTTTCTAGATAAGGTAATATTTATTTCGATCTAATATAAATTAATTAAAAATTTAACATGAAAAATATACTCTTTGGATTTCAATCATCATAAGTCAATATTTGACGGAAAAATTTCATTGGTCATGATGTTTATATCTTGAACAATTTTCTAATGATCCATCAAGTATGAAAATAACCTTTATCTTTATTTTACCAAACTTTCCTTCCACTACATACAAAAACATAAAGTTTTATAAGAGTGGTCACATTTTAAATTTATAATTATTTATTTGATTCTTGATTGATTATGTGCAATAGTAGTTATATCATTCATTTTAAATTATTTTTTTCTTAATCTGAAGTTTAATTTACACAATTTAAACAATTTAATTGTCATTATTAAGGATTCCTAGTTTTATAAAGTCTATAAATAGATATAGAATGACTTTATGTTCCATCTATAATGTCAAGAATGTTGGTTGGTAGACTGGGTTACATGGCGTGTAGCCACAGTAGATGTGGTGTACCCAAGTGTATTACACCTAGACATAATGGCATGTCTATCATCTCTCCCTCCATTATTATATAGGACCCACATGTCAAGATGATTTATTTAATTCCCCTTAACCAATATTTTCAATCCCATCACCTTTGTGTGGTTTATAAATTCAAGTAGTAAAATGAGTATCCCAAGGCGTATGGTGGAAATTCAAGACGAAATTGAGATGATACCAATCCTTGTTATACACAGATAGATTGGGGAATGTTGAAACTCATGTCAAGACTGATACAATGAGTTTTCCCTATATTATAGGTTGATTTATTATTAACTCAATAAATCAATTATTACATAATCTCATGATCATTCCATTTATTTATTTATTTCTTATTCATCATTTATTTTATGGATGCAAGACCATGATCACATTAATAAATGGACTAATATGAAAAGACTGAATTTTAATAAATGGTTTGTGCACAAATTTTTATCAAAACATGGTTAATAACATAAGTAAAATAAACTTAATATTAACAAGATATATAAATGATAAAACAAGATATCATTGAGCATAATAAAACCAAATATTTGCAGTTAATATTATTTTAATAATACTTACATCATCGGAATTAATATTAAGCCATTTTTAAAGTGTCAGTTCGATCTATGTCGGGAGGGGATATTAATTATGTGGAATACTTAAATAAGATAGTGGGTCATATTAACAAAATCTATATTGGATTTAATTTCCTACATCTACCAAATAAAAATTTGGATGCATGTGTTGAGGAAATCTTAGTTAGGAATTATAGATTAGGTAGTCCACTCAATAGATTAAGGAGCTTCTAGTTTTTAGTTGGAAATTACACTTACCTAAATAATTTATTATGATTTTTAAGTCCTATATATGTATTATAAGAAATTAATTATGGATCTTTTCTAAAATAATGTATTTGAGTGATGGTTGATTTTGAGTTCAAGGGTGATGGTCATTGAGACTTAATAAAATATTGGGAGCATAAATAATATTAAATTCATTATGTATCATATAAATTGTAATCAAGTGACGTACCAAAAATATATTATTTTATAATTGTATAATAAGGGAAGCTTTTTCATCCACATTATCCATGCAATCAATATTGGAGAAAGGATATCTCCTTACAAGTAGTATCTTCAAAGAATGGTTCAAATGCCTATGGGTTGTGTTGAACCATAAATGAAAATCTTATGTGCTAGAATCCTCCCTACCTGATCTTTCTGCAAAGGAGGTGATTGATGGATATATCATTTTCTATGATAAGAACTTGGGTGATGAGGTTTGAATTTAGTGCTTAATTCATTCATCTAAGTCTATTAAACTCATAAATTCTCATCATGGCATGGATACTTATAGTATTCTCTAACATATTCATGGTCTACATCAGGAAAGATCTAGATAGAAACAGTTTGATATATCCAAGGTGCTCTTTCATAGTATGTTTGGAGAAGGTGAACCACCCGGTCCTCACATAGTCAAGATCATTGGAAAAATTGAGTGCCTAGATGTTTTAGGGTTTAACTTAACTGATGAACTTCACACTGATATCATTCTTACATCACTCCCTCAGAGCTCCTCCAACCTTGTCATTTATTTTATCATTAATAACATAGAAATGTCTCTTTCATATCTTCTCGAAATACCTCAAAAAATTGATAAGGAGATGAAGCTCTAATCCCAAAGCATCTTTGTAATGACCTTTTAATATGAGAAATATCAATGGGTGTGCCAAGTGGAGAGATGGTATCAATTTCACATGTGGAAAGAAGGCCCACTTGAAAAAAACTACACCCACTAAAGAATCACAGGGAATCTTTAGGTGTGTTCATTATCAAGCGAAATTTATCAGTTTCTACAATTTGGGTATTAGATAAAACATGTGGGGCCCGCATATTTATTCACATATAAGAACCAATATATTCAAGAATATTTCATTAGGGGAGTTAGATTTATGAGTATCCAACAGAGATAGAATTTCTTATGTAGATATTAGAGACAAACACCTTATATTTCAAATAGGAATGATCCCGGTTTTAAAAAAATTGTTATTATATTTCATATATTACTAAACACAATATTCTTGTATCCTGAGTTGATATATATAGATTTATTTTAAAATTTTGGAATAAATGATTCTTCTTTTATAAGGATAACATTTTATATGGTAAATCATAATTAAAAAATGGTCTCTATATTTTGTATTACATGAACCAAGTAATGTAAATCAATAATGAACTCATTTCACATAAATCATACCACGCCATACTACGAAATCACTGTATAGGTCATGTAAATGAAAAAAACTTTAATAAATTACACAAAGATGGATATTTAGATTCATTTGAACTAAAACCACTTGGTGTATGTCATACATGTTTACAAGGAAACATGACCAAATCCCTATTTAGTGGAAAAGGTGGAAGGTACAAACTAATTCTTGAATTATTTTATACCAATGTGTGAAGAAAATTTCCAATTGAAGTAAGTGGTGGGTACTCATACTTTATAACATTCACCAATGATTTAAGTGGATATGTATATGTCCACTAATAGAGGTATAAGTTCGATTATTTTTAAAAATTCAAGGAATAGAATAATGAAGTTCAGCACCATCTTGGTAAGAAGTTAAGAAACTTCATTCATGATGTGGTAGGGAATATCTTAATCAAGACTTCATCAATTATTTACAAGATTTTGGGATTATTTCTCAACTCACTTATCCTTATAAACTAAAGTGGAATAGTATAATATAAAAGAATAACTGCAGCATTTTAGACATGGTGAGATTTATGATGAGTCGTGTGAGTCTTCTATTATCCTTTTGGGGATAGAGTTACAAATAATAGAATACATAATAAACTGAGTGACAACTAAAGTGGTAAATGGTATTCCATACCAATTTTGTAGGGTAATGAAACTTTTGTTGTTATACTTATATGTGTGGGGATGTATAACATTACTTAAGGCCTCTTCAGGTAACAATTTTCCTCCCTGATAAAAAAATTGTATCTTTAAAGGATATCTCATGGAAATAATGGGATACTACTTATAAAACCCTTGAAATAAAAAGGTTTTTATTGAAAGACCTGCCATATTTGATAAAAATGATTATATATCTAAAATTTATGGTGATAGTGAGAAATACATTGATGAAGTCCATGCTCAATATACACATGAGTTGGTACAGAAACAAATCCAAAAAGTGTTGTGGAAGAAGAAGTTCCAAAGTTAAAAGAACTATGTATGGGTACAAGAGAGGTTAGAGAACTAGAATGGTATGTTTTTTAGTCACAAATTATGGTTACACATTATTAGTAGAAAATAATGATCCTACAACATACAAGGAAGAATTAAGTTACACATATGTTGCTAAGTGGAAAGAAGATATAAATTATAAAATGATTTCCATGTACCAAAACCAAGTCTATATCTTGGTATTTCAACTAGTGGATGTAAAGACTATTGGTTATAAATAGGTATTTAAGAAAAAACTAGGCATGGACGGACAAGATATTTTTTATAAGGAACAACTATTTGTAAAATGGTTAAATTTTATTCAAGTAAAAGACTATGATGAAACATTTTCACCAGTTACAATATTGAAATCTATTATAATTATACTTTCAAGTATGAATAAACATGACTATGAGATTTGATAAATGGATGTAAAAATAGCCTTCTGTAATGGAACCTTTAGGAAGATGTCAATATGATACAACCTAAAAGCTTTGTGACTTCAAAGGATTACAATAATCTATAAAAAAGAAAATATCTATTTATGTATAACAGTAAAGATCTAAGTCAAAGAACATTTGATTTGATGATTCCTAGTTTCATATAGAATTCATTTGATCCTTGTATCTATAATATATTTAGTTGGAGTGCGGTCATTTTTTTAATATTATATATTAATGAAATAATACTTATTGGAAATGAAATACCAATCTTAGTGTTTGTTAAAGCCTGGTTGAATAAATTCTTCTCCATGAAGGACTTAGGAAAAACATAATATATTCTTGTGATCAAGATCTATTAAGATAGATCCAAGAAGTTTCTCAATATAATTCAAGGTACATATATTGACAAGATATTGAAAATATTTAGTATAGAGAAATAAAAGTGGTTATTGTTGTCAATGTCACATCAAATTCATTTTTCTTATAAAATATGTCCTAAAAATGAGGAAAATAAAAGAATGGAAAGTATTCCATACACGTTATTGATTGGGTTATTCATGTATGATATTCTATATAATTCGATAGATTTTTCATATTCCTTGAGTTTGGTAGGAATATACCATGTTTCCCTAGGTGACCGATATTTGATGGTAGTCAAGACTATACTTAAGTATCCAAGGCATACTAAGGATATATTTCTAGTCTATAAAGGGGATGATTAACTAGTTATTAGAGGATATAAAGATGATAGTTTCTAAAAAAATCAAGATTTTCTTGAATCATATAAGGGATATATCTACACTCCCAATGGAGGTTCTTTGAGCTAGAAGAGATCAAAACAATCCATGGTTGAAAATTATATATGGTATTCTGTGAATATTCTGGCTTATAAGGCATTTAAAGAATCAGTTTGGTTATAAAACTTTATCCAAGGGATTGATGTGTTACCTAGAAGTAAATATCATATCACACTCTCTTGTGAAAATACTATGGTGGTGGCCCTCCCAAAGTTGATAAGTTTACATCTATGGATGAATAACATACTTTAGAAGTATCATATCTTGAGGTATTTTTCTCAAAGAGGTGAATTCATGGTGAGAATAATAACCAAGGAAGAAAACATGGAAACCCCCATGAATATAGCCACAACTAATTATAAACATGATCATTATGTGGGGTATAGAGGATACAAAATCATAAACAGTTAGATCTAGTCCAAGTGGGAGTTTGTGGGAGTTAGTGTTATATAACCAACTATTTGTACTTTGGATTACATGTTCATTTTATGATTTGAATATTAATATAACATCTTGTTACATATTGATAATTTTTATTCATGACATGATGTAAAAATGTCATTGAATATTTTTCACATTGATAAGGTCATAGTAATTCCACGATGTGATGAGAACCTTGAAATTCCATGATGATATTCTTAAATATTGTTCTATGGTTAGTTAACATACTATGATGGGACATATAGAATGATGACTGTTAGGTGCGAGTACTCATAAACAGATGAAAATTATTCTCATGAATTTCACACTTTTTAATCTCTAATATGTGATATTATGAGAACATAACCACCAATAGTAATCTTGCATGTTTATATATCATCGAATATTCCTATCTATGAGCATGTGTAATGGTCCTTAGACTTTAAGATTACTATTAATTCATGTTAAAAATTTCACACAAAGATTTATTTTGTAAACCTTGACAATAAATTTCATGGAAAATTTGGATATGTTGGGTGTATCACGAGTGGTGATCTATTAATTAATAAGTCAAGGAAGGATTTTCCCTTCAATATTTATGGAAGGCGATATCTCAACCCTTTTATGAAAATGGAACTGTCGCATTAAATTCAAGATCCATAGTGTAATGTTGATTTTATTACATATATTCAAATAAATATGTATCAAACATACAGTTTGATGAAACATATGTATAACCTTTTTGATGATTTATTTTGACAAATAGATTATATTACATAGTAATCATTTTTGTTTGGTTGTCAACTTTTCGACATTAAATTCTTTCTCTTGGGTTCATTCACCCTTTTCAAGATTATAATCTTGGAAATTAGGAAATCCTACCCATTTACAATGAGAAATAATCCTAGAGTGTCACACAATAAGTGTTTCTTTTGGTCTCAATTTTTTTTTAATTTAATTATTTAAATAAATATTATTTTCAAGACCAAAGAATAATTTTATACATATTTTATTAATTTCATAAACTAAATAAATATTTATAAAAAAAAGTGTAAATAAAATATTTATTTTTTTATTGAATATTATATAAATATTTATTCACTAGTCCATTAATAAAATATTTATTTATGAATAAAAAAATTATAAATATTTATTTGGGTATTCAATAAATTTTGAGGATGATGAGTAGAACAAGATCGCGTCCAGTGATAAATATTAATTTACAAGATGATAGAGTAATAATTATTATTATTCCAGTTAATACAATCCATAAAATATTATTATTATTATACTAAATGTGGTAAGATAATGTTTACTATATTATTTAAGGGTCGTTATGCAATTAAATAATATTTTAACATAAACCCAGACTCTATAAATGGATTGTTATGTCTATTGTGTAGTGTTAATTGGAAATTGAGAATCATTGCACACAATATATTTATATATTTATTCATACCTCCCTCATCCTAATAAGAATTAGAAAACGAGCAAATACATCAAGCTTAAAGGATCTTGAAGCAATCAAGACAAACAACACAAGATAATTGATCTGTCATACTAGAACTTGACAATCCATTAGTGTTTTTCAGAGATCAAAAGATCATGTGTGGATCACTACTAGATGATATCTAATTTGGTACCTCTCTATGCAATGAAGGTAGTTTAAAAAAAGTTTTTGGATTTTCAATAACTTTACCAAATATAGATCTTAAAATGAGGTAATATTTCTTCATATGTAATCTAAATTAATTATATATTTTATGTGATAAAAGTCTTCTCTAGATTCTAAGAATTAAAAGTAAATATTCAATGGAAGAGTTTCATGGGTCATGGAATTTACTTCTTGTGAAATTGGTTAATTAACCATCAAATCAGACAATAAACTTTATGGTTATTCACCCAAAAGTTACTTTTGCTACCTTTGAAACTATTTTGACCTACCCGCATTGAGAACCATCCTATGGTTCATCCAAAAACTCTAAGAGAAATATATGCAAATAATATACAAACTAAATTCTTCTATAGCCTCATTAAAACCATAATCATGGTAATTCAACACAAAAATTTCCTTATTTTTATTTAAAATATAGAAATATTTTGATTAAAACTTTCCCTGGGATTTATTAATTTCCTTCTTTATAATTAATAAATGTTCTAGCCTTCATAATAAAGGGTAACTAAGGAGCACTTTAATTGATGGAAGATCCTATAGAAATCCCTCATACAATATAATATTGTTGAGAAGTGTGAAAATATAATAGAGGTAGTATTAGGATGGGAAAAAACATAAGCAATTCTGTTATGATGGATGGGGTATTGGTCATAGAATGATTTATTTTATTTATATAATAAAATATAATTTTTTATTTATTTTTTTATTGGGGTTTTTGGATTCTAAATTTTTATTTAAAAAAGAAACTAAATAAAAATAAAAAACATGTGTTTGAATTGTATTATAAAATAGATTCGCTAAAACAAATATTTACTTAAATAAAAAATGATTAATGATTATTACCATAAACAAAAAAAATCCAAATAAATTAATTATGGAATGATATGAAATGGGAGTACTATTTACACTTAACCAAAGGAGGTTTAAGGTGGTGGTACTAGATCGTTATAATTATGAAGTTAAGGGAAGATAAATCATGTGTGTAGTGAGGGGAACCTCTTTCATGGTCATGATGTGGGGAGGGAGATGAGTGTTAGACAAGTAAGGAAAGAGTTGAGTTGAAAACACCTCAACAGATGAAGAAATAGAGGAGGAATGTGTTTTAATTGTGACTATAGACATATGTAAATGATTAATTGAGGGTGTGGGGAGATGTAGTATGATCCTTTGAGGGGAGGTAAGGTGACAAGGAGGAAATTAAAGAAGATTTCCAGTGCCTTAGGTTACATATTAGGGTAGTTTCCTAAGTGTAAGAGTAGGGTGGGTTATAATCATGGTGAATAACATTTTGGATGGAAGTGGAGATGGATCTCGACTCTATGTGGGTTATTTCATCTCACAAAAAAATCAAAAATTCTATATATTCCTCTTCTTAAATTCCTTTGATCATATAGGATTTCATCTGTCTCATGGAGTCTTTTACTTAGGACTGAGAGTGCTTTATCAAGGATGTGGTGCATGAATACTCTGAAAGCATGATGAAATATATGTATAACTAAGATCTTTTGGGGAATTTTTAGAAGGTATATTATTAAAAATTAAATTTAATCTATTTTATGTAGGTTCTCCACGGAAAAATTCATTCAAATATGACGTTCTCAAGCATAATTCTTTTAAAAAGATGGAGGATGGTGGTTTTATGGTGACTGATGACCCTGAGGGCCTATATCAAAGAATAAAAATGTAAAAATTATCCAATATTGGGTGCATCATGTATTCAAAGGGTGAAAACCATTCATCTAATGTGGATCTGAAATCCAAAACTGGGGAAACAATAACTGGAAACTGGTCTTAATTGGAAGAGGCTTATTCAATATTATCCTGGAAAGAAATAAAGTTCTCAACTTAGCATGGAAGATTGGTAATTTACATTTGTAACCTGTAGTTCTAAGAATTTCATAATAGAAAATCCATTTCAATCCATTTAACCAAATTAAATCAATGGCACAAAAATGGGTCATGTTACATGTTTTAAGATGTGTTTTATGGCACCTGAAAAATTCTTAATGATATTGACTCTTATATAGGAACCCCTTGAAGATGGGTCATTAATAAGGAGATAGTTTTCTATACTAAGATCCCGGTTGATTCCAACCTAGAAAAAAACATCTGGATGTGATCAATTTTACTGCTAATGAATATTGATCTGTACTTAATGTGGTGTAAGAGTATACACCTCCTTTTTGTTATGTTTTTAGAATTGTTGGAGATTTTATTTTGAATTACAGGGTGATTCAAAAATAGGTTAAACCTGCTACTAAAAATAGTGCCTATAATGATTTCAATAGGAATAAAAATGGAAATTCCATTGCAATAGATAAGGTTGATCCCTTGAAAAATTAAAATGACTCTAGAAAATAGGTTAGATAAAAGTAATATATAATTATAGATTCAAATGTTGGATCCAAAAAATCTTGGGCTTTTCTGGTTGAGGAAGATGAGGAGGAGAAAAACCTCTTCTACACCACCTTACGACTTGAACAAATACACAGATTATATCTAAAAATTTTATGGAGATAATGAATCAAAGATCTGTAGAGATATCGGCATCTCTCTTGAACTTTCCCAAGAAATCAAGAACTTAGTCCTCTCTTTCCAAAACGAAACTGATGTCTAAACTCTTGAAATAAGAATATTTTATCTCCTATTGACCTGACTATAATGAATTTTATTTCCATCTAAGATGGTGTTCCATATGTCAGTCCATCAATAAAAGACCCTAAAAACTCAGTGAATAATGATGAGGTTACTCTCACCAAGTTACCTCTCTTCTATATGAATGGAATCTAACTTTATTCCAATATGGTTTGTACAAATTCACATGGTCCTAGTGATCCTGTTGGAAACTCCAATGATCAACTTTATTTTACAGATGATCAATGAACTGGTTATACCAATTCAACCTTAATTGAATCTGAAATTTGTAACAATGAGGAATGTATTGACACCATTTCTATAGATCCTACTATGAAGGATACTTATATTGCTATCATTTAGGATCACATATATGTTCATAGAGACTTAAAGATTAATGGGATTATAAGGGGTTATAAAACTATAAACCAGGGTCCTAATGTTGAGAATACTCCATCTCAAAATGAGGATAGGCATAAAAATATTCTCGATGATGTGTATAAGAAAAATGTTGACTCTATGGATACTAATGTGAAAAATATTGGTCTTACCTGGAAATTAAAATAAAACAAAGAACATAGTGGTCAATAAAAAAAGGGTCTCCAACCCCAAACAAAAGCATAAATGAGGATTCTCTTCTGGAACTGCTAGAGCCTGGCCAACCATGAAACAAAAAGCTCTCTTAAGATTTTTATTAATAAGAATAAGCCTAATCTTCTGGGAACAACTAACCTAAAGAAGATATTTTCTTCAAGGATTTATTATCTTGAAAATATGGTTTACCAACTTATAAAAACAAACTATCCTTGTAATGACATCAATAGACTTTGTGACTTATCTCATTCGAGTTTGGATGGGATCTCATCTATCAACTCCATGGAATAGATGTTAATTCTCAGCTAAAAATGTAAGGGAATGAAACAAATTTATTCCTTAATTTATGTATACAATGGATAACAAGAAAGAAAGGAATTATGGAAGATTATATATGTATTGAGTGGCTCAATCAATGGCTCAATAAATCTACTTGGAGACTTTAATTCCACCCTTAATCTAGATGAGAAGTTATGTGTGGTTGATTTTTCTACCATAAATAGATATTTCATGGTTTATATTGAAAGTAACATCCTTTATGATGTGAACTTGTTGGGTTCCAAATATACTTGGTATAGAAATCAAATAAATAAAATGGGGGCCAAAAAATTGGATATGGTCTTTGTAAATGATGCTTTCATTGATGTTTGGGCCTCTATTTAATGTACCACCCTTGCAATAATTAATTCATACCACCAACCATTATTGAATTTTTTCACTAGAGTGGTGAAACTATCCTTTCTATTCAGATTCAAAAATGCCTGAAATTTTCTTCCAGAATGTAAAAAACTGGTTCAAGATACCTAGAGATCTTTTAATTATAAAGATGACACTTTGTCTAGTTTTTTAAATCTTAAACCGCTAAAGAGAAAGCTGAAAGAATGTA
Source organism: Viscum album (assembly GCA_963277665.1). Taxonomy (NCBI): domain Eukaryota; kingdom Viridiplantae; phylum Streptophyta; class Magnoliopsida; order Santalales; family Viscaceae; genus Viscum; species Viscum album. Next base: position 478,905,703 of record OY728140.1, read on the forward strand.
GTATAAATTATTCCAGTCATATTATGGAGAACATTGTTCATCTTGAATCACCTCTTTACATCATTCAAGGGAATAACACCTATAGTGATTTTTTCATAGGTATTGAGAAGGAAAATTTGATCACTCATGATCTCAATATCCTATTATATATCAAAAAAATTATGTAGAGAGAATATTTTAAAGTTAAATGGATTAAGGATGGTGATAGGAATAAATTTATTTAACTCTCTTAAAAGAGATAGGAAAGTTAGAAGACCTTTGGATATTCTCAATGATACTCAGGAGTTTTTTTAAAATAGAAAAGATCTTCCAACCCATGTTGTCTCTTATTATAGGAACCACTTTAATGATACTAGCACCAATATTGGTTTAATGGAACACATTATTCCCACATTTTTAAATCATGAGGATAATGAATATCTTATTTCAATTCCCCTTGAATTTGAGATCAAATAAGTTATTTTTAGTATAAATTATGGTAGCTCCCTTTACCTAGTTGGTTTCACCAAATCTTTATTTCAAACCTTCTTAGAGGTTATTTATTGTGATTTTTCTAGTCTTTTCAATAATTTTTTAAAGGTTTTAGCTGAATCAAGGAATTGATTCTCAATTCCTTTCCCTCATTCCTAAATTGGATAATGTGAATGAGATTCATCTTTTTAGGCATGTGGTTCTATTAAACATAATCAAGAAAATTATTAGAAAGATTATTTCTAATATCCTTTTCAACATTACAAAAAATATTTTACCTCAAAATTAGTTTAGATTAACTAAAGGAAGAACTATTAAATATTTATTTATCAAAACTTTTGAATGTGTTAACATTACCAGGAACACTCAGCCAGAGGCAAGCCTCTGACCATTTATTAATAAAAGAAAATCAAAGCAAGTACAAGAAGTCCAGAACAACTACATATCATAGAAATCATACTCATAACCACCCCATTTAGAGATTCAGTCCTCTACTTTATCTATATTCCACTCTGAGCTTTCATAGTGTTTAAGAACCTTGGAATATTTCCTTCTAAGATCCGGCTTCTCCAACTGATCTCCTAAGGTAACATTTTTATGAAACTTAATGTTAAAAGATCCTTTGATAAGTCAGATAGAGGTTTCATTTTCAAGTTAATAATCATATTTCGGCTTGATGAGACCTTTATCAAATGGGTTAAAATTCTTTTGAGTTCATCCCATATTTCATTACTTATCAATGAATATTCTAAGGGTTACTTTACATGCTCAACATGTGTCAAACAACAGGATCCTCTCTCATCCATTATTTTCTCTATTTATGAAGATCATTTCACTATGATTCTTCTTAACATGGTAGATGAAAAAAACATAAAACCCATCAGAGCTACCAGAGTCCTAATATCTTCTACTCACTTACTATATACTGATGATATCATCATTTTCACTCAAGGAGATAAAAGAAACATAAATAACATCATAAATTCACTCCTTCATTCTAAAAAATTCTAATGTTAGGAGATCAGTTGGAAAAATCATTCTTATACTTTATAAAGAATATTCCTATAGCTAGAAGAGTAGATATTATAAATGAGTTATGAATCATATAAATTTTTCCCCCTTTCACTTATCATGGTGTCCTTATGTTATGAGTAAAACCTCATTCTTTTCATTTATCTCATATTGTGAGTCAGATAAGAAATCAGTTGGTTTTATAGAAAGGGAAAACACTTTAGATGACAGGCTGAGTTAGCCATTTAAAATATGTTATTATGTATAAATATTTCTACACATTTATGGTCTATAAATGGTTGGATACCCTTATTAATAATATCAACACTTTTATCAAAAACTTTTCTTTAGAGTGGAATCATCCTTAAAATAAGATTCATCACTTTCCTAAGGAAGAAAGATCATTAACCCCTTAATTATAGATGGATTGGAATTAAAAATCTATATAATTTTAACCAATATATGAAATATCATTTTATGTGGAGGATTATCAATGATAATTCAAAGATTATTTCCTTTATAAGAGCTATATTTATAAGTAGGTTCAAATCTGGGAATTTAAATTATTAGGATGCCTCTATATGGTATACCCCTAAGGCTTATTTTTCTAATATTTTAGTAAACTAAGAATGGATGGAAAATATTAATTCATCTCTCAACATCTATTTAGATAACTGTATAAGTACTCCACTACTTAATATCTAAAATTATCTTAACCCATCACTTGATACAAGTGTACCAATTAAGGAGAAAATAGAGAACTCCTTGGATGTTCTTTCTAATGAAATAAAGGTAGTGATCTTGAATTATAATTTTATCACGGGATATGGCATATTAATATGAGAACCTTACTTCAATGGTAGGCATAAATTTAAAATATTTTACCAAGTAGCTATAGAGGGGCATGAAAACAACTAGGCTGGATGCTTTAATAGAAGCTAAATCCTTCCATCTAGATTCACCCTTGTGTGGAGAGTGATGCACTAAAAGATCCCTACTAATGATAATCTAAAATAAATATGTATTATTATATAATCAAGATTTTTCATATGGAATAAACATAGGAATAACATCAACAATCTATTTCTAAGTTGTGTCATAGCTACAATTTCATGGCATTCAATATCAGATTTTTTTTTGAAGTTGAGATCCGCTGGATAGAAACCATATATGATCATCTATCAGTATGTATGAAGATTTCTCTTTCTCAATATCTTCTTAATATCTTTATTATAGCCATCATTGAATTGATTCATGTGATATGTATTAGATATAATAAACTAGTTCATGAAAATGCTACCTTCTATCTTCAATCATCTCTGGTTCAAATCATGGTTGTTGTGAAAAGCATGTACAAACTTCAACATTGATACTATAATAATTCTATTCATGATCTCATGGTGAATAATAATTTTGTAATTATAGGTAATTATCATCCTCCTTTTCGAACCTTTTAATTTATGTGGGTTCCTCCATTACCAGGTTAGATAAAATATAATATGGATGAAGCATCTAGAGGAAATACATGACCTTATGGATATATATATATCTTTAAAAACCCCAATTTCAATGCCATTGGATGACTTTATGGTTCATTTGGATTCACTATATCCCTTGATGATAAAATTATTGTCATAATTAACACAGTTGAAATCACAGGGAAATGTGTTTGGTGCAACTTGTGGCTTGAATACAACTCCACCACTATTGTGTGAGATATCAGAAATAGAACAATCCATTTTTCATGGAAACTGACTTCTAGATGGATCAAATGATTGGATTCACTTTTGACCATGAATTATATCATCATACATGCATATTTTTAAGTAAGTTATTTGGATGATGGGATTAAAAATAAATGGGTAACTTCTCCTGATCCGACTTGGCACAATGATGTACTTGATGATATTTTTTATTTCTTGTAGAGATATTATTGTAAAAATTCTTCAAACTTTTATAATTTTTCATTTATTCAATAAAGGATACATGTCCTTTTAGAAAATCTCTCACCCTTATAAAAAATAGAGATCACATTGAACATTACACCATGTCTCCTCACCAAGGTTAGCTCCAATTATTTATTCCTGAATGTTTTATAAATTTATAACAAACACTGATGGCCCTTAGATAAGGTCTCCATGCATCAATGAGTGGAAAAAATCATCCTTCCTGAAAATCTAGGTTCCTATAATACTTTTTTAGGATCCCACTTTCATACATCCATGGTGAGGATATTGAAAAATTAATAGATAAATTTCTTTGATGAATGTGTAGGGATCATATGATAAGGGATAAAATAAATCACCATGTTTAAAACATGGGTACTTCTAGCATTAAATTATGAAATATTATGTCATTTTTAAAAATAGATTCCACATATTCCAGATTAAATATAATTTCATATATCAAAACCAAGAGTAACAATATGTCACCTGGTACTCCTGGTTATTTTCCACATAGGGATATGGAGTACCCCTATAATAAAATTTCAGAAAATTCTTGATAATATTTATAAAATCCAACACAATCACCTAATTTCAATTCCCCCATGTTATCCTCATAGATAATTGCACAAACTTATAAAAGTAGGATTTGGAGAAATTATATGAAAAGTGCAACAATTGGTGCAAAAAACTATTCCCACTACCACATGGATGTTAACAGATAAATAGATGTGTTTATAATACCCCTATAAAACATCCGATAGATGTTGTTATAAAAGGATAATAAAGCATGATCAATGTAATTAAGTGATCTGGATCGACCCAACCTTTTACATATCCCAAATCATTATAAGGCATAATGTGTGTTCTTAATCTCCCTGTGTGGGACACTAGTTATAGGGAATCAAAAATGATCAATGGGAATGATTTCACCCTTAAAAAAATAAAAAAAAAATAGATTCCACCTAGAAATTTGTAATGAACCATCCCAACATCGGATGTGTGTGTTCAAAAACAAACCGTTTCCAAATAAGATAATTATCCATACTTATTATAAGTATTAGAATAATAACCAACCATAAATTTATAACAAAAATTAAAGTAAGAATGAAAATTTAAATATAATAAAAACCTTGTGATTACCTCTGAGTCACAAGTACGTATGATTTTTAGCTTTCTCTATCACTTTTTATGTTATAGAATATTTTAGGAGGTATGGCTGAAAATTTATAGTATTGGGAAAAATAAGCCAAGTACACGATTTAAGAGCATAGTTATTCAAACCATATGAAATGTATTTTTGGGTTTCAGTGGAAATTTTCATGGTTTAAGAAAATATTTTTGAACCATGTAACATTCATAAGGAAACTATGGTACTTGGTTCTCATGGGACAAAGGCTACCTCATAGTTAGAACAAAGTTTGTCTAATTATGTGGTATAATCATTCTCCCAAATTCAAATTTATTGAAATTGTAATTTACCATGAATCGATTGGTTATTTTATACTTTAATTGCCTATTAATCTTTTATTATATTGATAAATCTCCTCCATGACTCTCTAGAGGACCTATAATCAATTTCTTGGTGATCCTTGATTTTTTGGGGTGGATCTCATTGAGGAACATTTGATATTTCTCTCAATTTCTCTTCTTTTCTCTATACCTCCTATTGACCTTTCTTCCCCTTATCTAGATAGAACCCTAATGGGTTGTAATTTAAAAATATAGAGGTTTTGATGAGGATTTTATGATGTTTCTCTTGGATCTAGGTTTTTGAGAATTTTTCTCTTCATTCCCATCACTAGTTTTGAAGGCAATGATGTTTTAATCATTATTAAGGTGGGTATCTCTATCCTATAGTTTATACCATAGTGTGACTTATGTTTATGTGATTAACTATGGTTTTGAATTGTGAAATTGATGATTTGAATACATTGAGAGGTTATTTTATCTTTTATGGATATAGAAATGATTTCAAAAATGCATGTTTTAATGGTAACTGTTTTAATACACATGTTGTGTTAGATAAATTTAATTAAAGATGTTTTTGAAATGGAAATTGTTTCTCAAGATTGGAAGTAGTGTGGTATCACTAAATAATATGTTTTATGAAAATGCGGGAAAGAAATGAAATGTATATTCCCTTTTAAAAAAATATGAAACATGAATTGGTTTCTTGAATAGAATGAATATGTTCTAGCACAGCAGGAATACCTTGGGGTATAGAGGAAAACAATACATTTGCAATTCCTAGTGATTTTATATACCACTATGGGAGGTTACCATGATTCCATGAATTTATAGTGGATATAATTTTTGGGGAATCGAGGTTCCTAAAAATTACTAGTCACTTGTGTCGGCTAGTGGTCATGTCTGTTTGAGTTGTGTACACCCTTGAGTTATGATTGTCCCTTTTATACTTTGAGGATACATTATATGATTATTTATTCTCTATGCCTATTTTCTCACTTGATATGGATACCAATTCTTGAACACTATTTATTTCATTTATTTACGACTCATGGAAAGTTTTATGTTAAATTTCTTTTTTTATTTGAATATGGAATATTTTTTAAAATAAAACCAAAGGATGATTTTTTATAAGGAAATTTATTTCTTCTAGAAATGTTTTAGAAATCTATTTTAAACAATAACTAATTAATTCATATGGATAGAAATTGTATAGATTATTTAGTGGTATCCTACTAATATTTAGTGCTCACACTATAATTTTTCATTTGGGTGTTTTTATCCTTGGTATTTCAAGATACAGGTAAATAGAAGAGCAATATGTAGAGTATGGCTCTCCTATATCATGTTCCCTTCTGGTCAGTAGGGATGGAGGTGACCTATGGTCATGTGGTGGTGGACTAATGGGTTGCTTCAGTATCTATTCCTTTAGAATTTAGTTGTTCATTTAGACATTATTATCAATTGTAACACCTCAATATTTTAAAATAACACTATGCTTGTTAGCATATACAACACACAATACGGAGTTTAAACGAACTGTGATATACAATTAAAATATTATTATTTAAACAAGTTTGTTATAACCTATCCATTAAATTTAGAGATATAAATAGGAATAACCACAATTTTAAAATTAAGTATGAAGTATAAATGAAATATATTTATAAATAAGTAATTAATTTTATATAAAGCCTTTATAAGCTTTAAAAATATATTTTTCTAAAAAAATGATTTTTATTGAATTTTTGTTATCAAATATTGAAATAAATTTTTTCTAATTTTATAAAGATTATTTTAAAAAATTAGATTCATTTTTTAATCAACATTTAAAAATTATATTCTGATTAATTTTTCAAATTTTTATAATAGGTTTAATTTTTAAATAAATAGTGAAAAATACTTGTTTTTATTGAAAACTACTTTTTAATTTAAATCATTTAAAAAGTTGTATTTTATTTTAAAATGGTATAAAAGTTAAATTAGTTAAATAATTGTTTTATTAATCCAACTTAGGTCATTAGAATCAATTTCTTGTAAATTGTTTATATAAAAACTTTTTATACTTAAGAAAATATTTTCTTTAGAAGAACGTTTTTATCGCATTTTATACTTTAGTTTTAAATTAAATTAAACCAATTAATTTAATTGAATTTAGAAAAATAGATTCCATATTTTTAATCAGAATAATTAATATTATATAATAATTTCAACTTAATTTTTATTCCTAAATAATACTAAAAATAGTAAAAATTAATTATCACATATACTGTTAAAATGGGTTTACTAGGGTTTAAAATAAAAGGATAAGGGTTAAAATAACCTAATAATTGTCCAAATCCTATTTTACAAAAATATTTAGACATAATATCTATTAAGGTTAAATAATTATCCATTTTTGATCCTTGTGTCATGTTTAAAATGTGGTTATAACTTTTTCTTTTCAATAATTCTAAGCGTGTCCTATCCCCAGTTAAAAAGGTAACCCCTATCCTATCCAATTTACAATTAAAAATCCCCGTGAATCAGCCAATACTTTCCCAAATAACTTCCTTACTTCCATTAACTTGTCCTATAATCTATTTTTTTATCATAAATTCAATTTATGGAGGCTTTAGAAATAATCCTAAAGAGGTGGTCTGAAGAATAGGTATCGTTCTTAACCGAGCATTTTTGTTTTATTCATTATTCCACCTCTTTAAAATATTAGTAAATCATGTTGATATAATAAAATAAGTATATCCAATATAATAAGATTTTATTATATTAATTTCATAACTTAAATCCATCTCCTTTTCAATCAAATTGAAAACAAAATTGCCGCTCATCCGTATGGAGGACAACCGCCTCATGACGCAATATAATTTATTTTCCATAATTACCTCACATGAAACTTAATGATAATTTTTTTAATGTTTATATATGATATTTATGAAATATTAATAATTATTTAAAATTAATATATCATATAATTTCTTACCTTATCATCCATTTAAGAATGATAACGTCGTTCGTGTGTGCGGCGGACTATGATCTCACAGAGCGATGTGATTCATTTTTTTTACTACAACACATAGATGGTATATGTAAGTGTACATAAAGAAATAATATTATATTTATAATATTATTATCATTATGGAAATATAAAATAACACTTTCCTTCATTCCATAATAATCATTGAAAAATGGAAATGTTACACATGCGTACGTACGACCTACCGTCTCAATGATTGTAATGTAATTCATTTTTCATAACCATAATTAATAGTTATTTTTAAAAGTATAATTTATGTATAATAATTATAATTATTTCATGATTATTATTCTTAATATGATGTAATTTTTACCCCTTTGACCATGGTCAATACACTAATTCCATTTTAAAATTATGAACTGAGCATCCTCAAAAGACATGTTGTGGACATAACTGATTAGGTAATTAATTACATCATTAAAATAAATGAAGTAAGTTGTTCAGTTTTAAGGGTTTAAACCAAGTTATATTTTTAGGAAAACAAATAATTGATATAATTTTATTATATTAGAGATAAAATACATACACAACAAATTTTTTAGTCATGTTATGTGTTTCATCGCAAAACTTCCTTCTTTGAGACACACGTTATTTTATACACCCAATTAATCTTAATGGTGTATATATTGACCCTTTACATATTTTATCATGAATAATTTATACTTAATGATATTTTAAGTTACAATTAATTTACATCATTCATGGTAGTTATGATTCAAAAGTTACCAAAGCGGTAAGGGTTTATGTTTCAATCTCATTTTCATTAGGATTTTTTATGGTTAAATTTCCATTGTAAGAAATTATTTGATCACTGTATAATAAAACCCTCTAATTTTCTTATCCTATGTTTATTCATAAAATTTTCAAGTAATATTTCTATTTATATATCTTTGGTATATAAAAATATTGAGAAAATGTTTTAATGAAAATCCAATTCCATTTCTCCCTTCGGTTGAAAATCATATTTCTTCTAAATTGATGATTTATAAAAATATTTTCAAGAATATTTTTAACAATATTCAAATTATTTATTAACTAAATTTTTAACCATTTTTTAATTTTTATAATTTTTTTTGAAAGTAATATTATTTTCATTTTCTTAATGTGACTCTTTGTAACCATTTTAAAATAGTTTGAAAGAAATGTTTTTAACTTATACAACGTGTCTAGAATTACCCACCATCATTATCACTCAATTATTTGAAGATTACTTTATAAGTTTCCATGTTTATTTTTTTAAGAAAGTATTTTCTATAATATTTTGGAAATTTTTAGATTTTGAATAAGTGATTTAAAAGTGAAAAGGATATTTTCTTTAATAAATATACCATGTGATCTTTTAATGATATTTTCATCAAGTACAAAAAAATATTTTGTTATGGATTGCTTATAAATTATGTATATATGTCTCTCAGATATATACCCATATTTTTATCCCTTAATTTAATGGGGTAATACATTCCTTATGTTCATCTCTCAAATTCCATCATTATGAAATTTCCATTTATTATGATATGAGATAAGATTATGCAACCCATTTCTTTCCATTGGGAAATTATTTTGTTTATGTATCATGATTTATTTCCTTTTTATGGAATGCATAATCATGAACATGTTATAATGGGTTCACCCATATATCTATCCAATTCATTTGGAAAAGTTTTAAGCTCATGAGGTATCTTGTATGGGATTAGGGAGTAAACCAAATCCATTATGTGGCTTTGATCACCATGTGATATTTTCTAGGTGGTAAGACTTTACTTATGTTTATGTCATATTATATATTTCTTCCACATTTCCAACAATTACACAATATTATGATACCATGTTCTTTATGTTATCCTCGAATGTGATTACTCTTAAGCCTTATATTTTATGATATCATGTTATACCTTTATCTCACAAATTATGCTTCCTTACCATGTTTTTTTACCTTAATGGGATTTTTAGTTTTCCGGTTTTTTCTATATATTCCCTAGGTTATCCCATGTATTTTTATAATCTTGAAATGATTTATGAGGTAACTAAGGATAATTAAAATAAATATGCTTTGTTTTAGTCTCTTTTTATGTATTATGAACCTGTTATTCCAAATACACTAGGCCTCATGATCTTTTGGTTGTAATTAATATATGTTTTTGTTAAATTTGATGTTAAAATATGTGTAAAAGGATTGGGTCACTATAATTGGTATCAGAGAAAGATCTAGTAATTTATGGGGATTAGGATGAGAATAATTTTGTGAGAACCCTAGAGATAAATCTAAGCCTAGTAAAATACCCTGGAATTTTGGTGAAGGATAGAGTAAGTGGATTATAATAAGTTAAATCACTATCAAGATATTGCAAGTGGTTTTGGCTCTAGCATAGTTTTACCTAGGGGTAATAACTCTGAAAAGGGTGCATTGGGTTTTGACTTGATCTTCATCTGGTTCATGATAATGGGCCTTTTCACATATCTATATTGACACTCACAAGTTAAATGTTTTGGAAATTTAGATACTCTTCACAAACTATCCTGAAGGACTTTAATAGATGAAAATCATGGATGACCTAGGATAAAAATAAAGTTTCTTGGGTTTATAATTCTAATTTTGATTATAAGTTTAAAGGAATAAATACCCCTTTGAGATTTTATATTATGGAATCATTAGCTGATTAAGAGTATTTTGGGAGACATTGTGGTAATATAACCTAGGGTTTTAGTATGGGTTTTAGTAAAAATAATTATTTAAATAAGAATTACTTTATATTTTTTGTACATGAGTTTAATTGTATTGGTAACCTTTAGGGTTTATCTTATATTTGATTTTAAGTTAATAACATTTGTATAATATAATTTTATTTTGTGGGAAATATAATCTATATAGAAAAACTTATTGGTTATGAACTGATTTGTTGATTTTGAGGATGTTGATCATATTTTTTTGAATTTCATATGAATTTTATTAATATAATTTTAGAAAAAGTAAAACCTTCATTCCAGGATACAACTCATTGTATCTGGAAATACCATGGGGAATGAACTCACAACTGAATGGAGATATGGGTAAAATTTCTAACACTGGCCTAAGTGATGTCCTAGTTAGCATGAAATTTTTTTTAATTAAATTATTATGTGGATAAATATTAAGTTTATTTTTGGAAACATTTTAGAGGATCCATTTTTTTTAATTTTTAGTATTTTGAGTTGATTAATGATATTTTAGGAAATTTTTTATTAGGTTGAGATATATATAATACTTAGTTTTAACATAAATTAATATTTGGGAATAAATATATTATATTTTTTTAGATTTAATTTGAAGGGTATCAGATAACCTTTGCGGTTAAAACCATCTTTCATGTTGAGGTAATTAATGCAATTTTGGATACCGGTTTATATATTTAAGGAATGGTCTATGTTAAACTATTGGTTTTATTATTGAATTTTGGAGATTAATATATTCATATACATTTTGGGTATTATATTACTTTTTTCTAACTATTTTTTTTTAATATAGATATTAGGAATAAAAATTACTCTTTTATAGATCTTATGATCCATTAAAAGGTAATTTTAGTGCTTTAGGCATAAAAAAAGTTCATCTTCTATACTCATCATTTGGAGAAACAGATAAGACTTTGGATAAAAATTATTAATAGATGAAATAATACTTTTCAAGTAAGTATATTTCCTTAAGTTTTTATTCTATATGGCAAAAGGATCCCTCAACTTTAGGAAAAATATCTTGAAATAAAAAAAATTATTCATTAAATCGATGGTCTCTTCTCTTAAAAAAAGTGTAACATTATCCCCTAAATGAATCTTATTTCCAAATAAATGTTTTCACTTCCCACCAATTTTCTCCTTATATGTAAACCTAGTTTTTTGTTATTTCATATGAACTTTTTATTTCCCTTTCCCTCTTTTTAAGAGGATTTTTTATTAACCCTTTTTTACAATGTGGGTTTTATACAAATGAATTTTCGAATTTTAACCCCTTTATTACGGAGAAAAAGGTTCAAATTTCAAGTATAAACTTTATTTAATGGGGTTTAATGTAATACCCCATGATTTTAAAGGAAAATTATTCTCAATAGTGCATAAACACAAAACACTAGATTTAAACAAACCATGATATACTATTAAAATATTATTATTTTAACTTGAACCCAACCATTAAATTTGGTGGTATGAATAGGAATAGCCACATTTTTAAACTTAATTATGAATTTATAAGTAAATATATTGATAAATAATTACATAATTTTTGGTAAAGTCTTTATAGGGTTTAGAAATATTTTTTTCTCAAAAAACCGTTTCTTATTTATTTTTATGAACAAATAATATTATTATTATTTTAAAATTTTATAAAATTTATTTTAAAAAATGAGATTCATTTTTTTAATAAACATACCAAAATTATATTTGGATAATTTTTTTGTATTTTTATAAAAAAATTAATTTTTTAATGAATAGTGTGGAAAAACTGTTTTTAATGAAAACCGCCTTTCATTTAAATAATTTAAAAAGTTATATTTTTCTTTAAAATGTTTTTTAAGTAAAATTAGTTCAATTATGTCATTATTAATATAATTTATTTTATTGGAATCAGTTTCGTGTATAATTTTGATATAAAAAACTTTTAATACTTATAAAAACATTTTCTTTGGAAAATGATTTTTCGTCACATTTGTGGATTTAATTTAAAATAATATTATGAAACTTTTATGAATTTAATTTTTAAAAATGGATTCCATATTTGGAATCATAATAATTAATATTATAAAATAAGTTTAAATTAATTTTTTTTGTAATGAATAGTTGAAATGGGGAAAAGTAATTACCGCAGTTAAGGTTAGAAATATAATGACCCGAACATTTATGAATAAAATTGCCTTTATTATGAATAATTAAATTTATTATAGATATATAAAACACATGAAATTATTTTATTATATCCAATTATATTTTAAATGAATATTAAGTTTCTTTACAGTTGATAATATTACTGTTGAATAATGATCACATGACTAGTATAAATATGGGGTTTTAACAAATCTATATGGCACAGAAAAAGGAAGTGATGACCTCAACTAGTAGGATCATACCCTATTAATCCAATCTATCAGAGCTTTTGAGGGAGATATCATTTCTGGGATTTTTCCTAGACCAATACCCATACGAGATCCAACAACTTAAGCATGACAAAAACCATTTACAGGAGAAGTTCAAGATCATCGAGATCACAGTCTAAACCATGCTCACCGAACGGCCCCATAAAGGCCACACCCAAGAACACCTTATTCTTGGGGTGTATTCTGGTGTAATAAAGGGATGTGTATCAAGACCCTATCATTATGAATATATATATTATTTTTGGTATAGAATAAAGAATATATTTTCTTCCTATTATTATTACTTCGTAAATGATTTTTAAAGAACAATTAGTATTTCTGGTTAGTTTACAAATTCAATTAAGAAATCAATTTTAATGAATTAATTTATTTTTTAAATAAATAATATTTTAATAAAATATTATTATTAAATCAATTTTTTAAATTTAAATGATTTTATAATTGTTATGAAGTCAAATGTAATTTTTTTTAGGGATTAAAAACTCGCATTACCAAAAAAACTGTTAATTTTCAATAAATGTGCATTTTTATTTTAAAAGTGAAAATTCACATATTTAGAAAATTATTTATATAAAATTAATATATATTTTTTTGGAATCAAGACATCGAAATTATCCAATGGTTAATTTTTCCTAATTTTCTGAGAGGGTCGAATTTTTGGGTAAAAATTAAATATCGTATAAATATACAATGCATTTTATGACATCACAATTCAAAACTAATGATGTAATGAATACTATTAAATTTATAGTTGGAAAAGTTTATGTTTCCCTTTTAAAATAATGTGATTTTAAGTTTATTTAATTTATTTTATAAAGCCTTAGTGAATCCTCCAAGACTTATAATATATTTTAAGATTTTAAAATAATTTCTTTGAAAGTGTAACTCACATCCACATAATAATGAGAAATATCATATTATATTCCACACTTGGACTCATAATATAATTTATAACACTCCCCTTTTCCAGAAACCAGGGTATGGTTTGGGTTTTTTAATATTTTATTATATAGTGTCCAAAACCAAAAATAATAAATGAATCCCCCTCCTTTCATATATAAACCTACCCAAGATCCCATTTATCTTCACTAAAACTACTTGAAGCTCATACACCATCTACAATTTATATCCTATATTCTTCCAAAATCACCTCCAAGCTCCCAAGAAGCCTCTCCTAAGCCTTTGGAGTCACACATCCATGTAATGGATTTCTCTCCTCACCCTTGAATTCAAGAACCTTTTTTTATATTTGTTCTTTTAATTTCAATTTTTTTTATCTAAATTCATTTTTAATCATTACCTTATTATCCAATTGATGTTATTTTTATGAGTTATAATTTATCATACCTCATTTGGAACCTTACCTAAGTAGTTACTATGCCAAAATTCCGTAAGAGATTTCTCTCTTCTCATTTCCATTCAATCACTTATTTATATTATGATTCTTAAATTACATTTTCGTACATTGGGATATAATGTTCCATTATTATCTTACTATTTATTTGATTTTTAAATGATGATATATTATTTTCACTATCATTAATCCCCCCTATGATCCTTTATCTACACTAGTTACCATGTCAAAATTTCGTAAGGGTTCTTTTTCTTTCTCCTCTTACTTCAAGACTCTTTATTATGTTATGCCTTCCATTTACAATTACATATGTTATGGAATGTCCTTCCACGTCCCTATTAATATCAATTTCATTAGAGACCCCTTTTTCTCTCATCAACCCATTTTATGTAATTCTATATGATGTTGTTTTAATGCCAAACTTTCATCGCAATTTTCCATACCAAAATCATCATATATTGAATACCCTACCCATTTCTCTATTAAGGGTATTCACTTTTATGAGCATATAATTATTTATTGGAGACTTACATGTATGTATTCCACATTCCTTGATCATGGAATAAATTATTATGTTGAATGAATCCATGTTATATGATCTATTTGGCACACTTAAGCCTGAGAATGAAATGTTTATGAAGGGTGTGCCCTGATAGCACTCCAATGCATTGGGTAATGGTTAGTATCATGATAAATCGTGTTGGGATAGGGGTTTACTTGATTCATTTATGATAATTTTTTCCACCATAAAGTATTCGAGGTTTATTTTTAACTTATGTTCATGATGTAGTGTTTTAAGTTGTTGCCACAATTCCATGTTATGGTTATAATGATATATCATGCCTTATTATTCATGTTATTTTTATGCTCTATTGATATGGCTTCTATCTAAAATGTATTTTCTTCCTCATGTCATGCCATGTTTATTATCTTACCGGGCTTTATATCTCACCCATTTTTATGTAGGTCGTCAGGTTATCTCATGCAGTGTTCAGTATAAAGGAGTGTTGTGGTCATGTAAAATAATTTTTTAATAAAGATGTTGTTTTTCTTGTTTAATTTTGTTTTGTAATGTACATAATTTTTCAAAGACACTAGACCTCTCAATCTTCTGAGTTATATTATGTGCATTTATATGTAATAAATCATGTTTAAATTTGAAATGAAGAGCAAGGTTGTAATAGTCAGTATCATAGGATAGGTTTAGTTATTTTTAGGATTAGGATTAGAAACCCCTAATGAAAACCCTTAAGGATAAGACTAAGCTTAATAAAACATCCCCAAATTTTGATGAGTATAAAAAAAGTGGTTTATCAAGATAATAAATACCTATCTGGATACTACAAGTGAATATGGTTCTAGAAAAAATGTACCAAGGAGTAACAACTCCAACAAGGTGTTCCAGGACTGACTTGAGGTAACCTGGTACATGAAAATAGGCCTTACTATGCACCTGGTTTGACAATCCCAAGGGATATTCTTTGGTAAATTCATAAGCTCATTAAAAACCATTATTAAGGGAACAAAAAAAATCCCATATTAATATATGTTAGGAATTAGATCATGGACCGAAGCCTAGAAACTCATAAGTTAAAGAGATAAATGTAATTTATAAGTTTTCTAGTTAATTTCATTATATTCCTCTTTATGTGTTTAATATTCTAAGATACCCATCCCTAATTTCCCTTTTATTCAATAAAATGGCTCGAAATAAGAGGAATCGTGCTAACAACTAATGAGAAGGGTAGTGTGATGATTTCCCCAATGAGAGGCCCAACCTAATGGGAGTAGGAATTGAAAACTTTTTCATGATACTCTATTAGTTAACTCAATTTATGAATAGAAACCTAGATTGTAGGAGCACCCAACCCACCCTAAGAGAGAACAACCTACAATCAAGATCTTCATGCAACAAAGGCCTCCTACTTTCAGGGGATCATCTGATCCATTAGTCTTAGAGAAATGGATCAATTCTATTGAAAATATCTTCTCCATCCTTCAATGTTCCAAAAAAGAGAAAGTTTTTATGGATGTTTGTCTTATAGAAGGTGAAGCTGATCAGTGGTGGAAATTGATCAAGAATATAAAGCTTGAGAAAGAGATCGAAGCAATGGAGTTGAAGGAATTATACAAAAAAAAATTGATAAATATTTTCCCTAGACCCTCCATCTTAATATGGAAAGATATTTCCTTGTACTCTAGAAAAATGAAGAATAATCTTTTGGGGTGTATGAAGAAAACTTCACAATACTTTCAGGATATAACTATAATTTTGTCGTTAGCCCCAAATTCAAGGTTAACCACTTCTTTAGCAGCCTAAATTGTAGTCTATTAAAATCCTTGTAAATCTATGACTTTGATAGCTACAAATAAATTTTCTGATGTTCCCTCAAAGTAAATATTAAGGTCGGTGAATCTCAGGGGTATCATAGGGATAATAAGTGAAAAGTGTAGTTTAATTATGGAAGTCCGATGGATAAATCCAATGGTGCTAAGAAATCCCATCACCCCACCTTCTAAATGTGGTTAAGAAGCTCCTAAAAAATTCCCTAATGGGAACAAGGAAATGATTTAGGTGTTGAAGAGAAGGGAACATGGACAATGATTTCCAATAGAAGAAACCTACCAATGTGATAGAGGAAATGAATGCTCTGGTCGACCCTCAATGAATTGTTCATTTCCACAACCACAGGGAACCATGGAACTTTGTGAACTAGTTCCCTAAGCCAAGGGTTTTTAGAGGTAACCAACAACCTACAAGGTAGAAAGGTCAATCTTTATTACATCACTACTTCCTAAGTGAATCCCAACAATGAAGTGGTGATAGTTACACTAGTTATTCATTCAATAATAGTGAATGTAATTTTTTATTCTAGTTCTATGCATTCCTTTATATCATGAAAGTTTAGTAGATCTATTCAAACACAAACACAAATTATATAAGTAGAGATATCGATGAAGAAAGAAAATTGGGTAATTATTTAATCCCATGTATATAAATCCTCCCCTATCACAATTTTTGGATTCAACTTCCCGATGAACCTTTTCATACTTACCTTGGTTGAATTTGATGCAATTTTGGGCATGGATTGGATTTCTTTATATAGATCCAACATAAATTTCCACAAGAGGTAAATCACTCTCTAAATGGTTAATCGACTCTTGATTCTATACAAGTGCTAGGAGGAGGATAAATCTTCTTTAGCACCATCATCTCAATCATGGATATTTCTTCCCTATGAGCAAATGTATCTTACTAAATTAATTGATTATAAGGAAATGATCATCCTTGAATACATGCATATTGTGAGGGAATATGTTGATGTGTTTCCTGAGGAATTTATTATTCTTCCTCCTAGCCGAGAGGTCAAATTTTTTATTGAACTTATAAGTGGGGAATTGCCAATATCCAAGATTCTGTATATAATGGCTATTATGGAACTTGAGGAACTGAATAAAAAATTACAGGAGAATCTGGATAAAGGGTTTATACTCCCAATTGCTTCACCATGGGGTGCACTAGTTCTCTTTTTCAAGAAGAAGTATGGGTTAATGCGCCTGTTTATTGATTATCATGAGCTTAACAAAATCATGATAAAGAAAAAGTATCCTTTTCCATGAATTGATGACTTTTTTGATCAACTATGTGGAGAATAATACTTCTCTAAGGTGGATCTGTGGTCGAGATATTACCATGTAAGGGTGAAGAAGGAGGATATCCCCAAAACTGTTTTTCATACAAGGTACAGGCATTATGAGTTCATAGTGAGGCCATCTGGTCTCTCTAATTCTCCAGAAATCTTCATGGACTTAATGAATAGAAACTTTATAGATTACCTCAAAAAAATTATGGTATTATTTATAGAAGATAATATAATATACTAAAAACCCAAGGAAGAGTATGAGGAGTATCTGAGCACTATGTTAAAGACCTTTCAAAAGTAGAAGCTCTATGAAAAGTACAAAAAGTGTGAGTTCTGGTTTAAGGAAGTCTCATTATTTGGGAATAGCATCCCAAGAAATGGGATATCTATGGATCCTTACAAGAAAAAAGAAAATGTGGTATGGAAGAGGCCAACACTTGTGACAAATATCCATAGTTTCTTAGGGTTATCTTGATATTATCACCGATTAGTGAGAAATTTCACACAATTGTCAAACACCCTTACCAAGACAACTCAGAAGGGAGTAAAATTTTCTTGGAAATATTTATGTGAATAATGATTCTTGGAGTTGAAAAGGTGTCTTGTCACTACCCATGTGCTCACACTACCCAAAAGTGGTGATCTTTTCATACTTTGCAATGATGTTTCAAAGAAGGGATCAGGGTGTGCATTGATGAAAAATGACAAAGTCTGTATATGCCTCAAGGCAATTGAAAATTCATGAGAAAAACTATCCAATGCATGATATGGAGTTGTATCTATGATCTTTTCATTAATAATATGGCAGAATTATCTCTTTGTGATGAATTGTGAAATATATATGGATCACAAAAGTCTCAAATATATATTCACACATAAATATATGAATATGATCCAACAAATATGGTTAGATATCATCAAGGATTACGACTTCTCAATCCATTACCATCCTGGGAAAGAAAACAAGGTGGAGGATTATATAAGTAGAAAAGACCCAACAATTCCATCATTTATGAGAATTGAGAAGGATCTGATCTTCTTAGACTTGAAGAATATAAGTATGGGAATCATAAATAAAGGAACATCATTAGTCCTTTAATAAATTATTACTCAACTATCTATTTTGAAAAGGTTAAAGGATGATAAAAAAGATGATGTGGGAATTAAAAATAAATTGGAAACTATTATTAAAGGGAAATACTTAGAGTTCAATGTTAATGAAGAAGGAATTGTGAGATTTGGGTCAAGACTACGTGTTCCATAAAATCCTGAGTTAAAGAAAGAACTTTTAGATGATGCGCATAGTTCAAATTTCTCTATTCACCCAGGAAACAAAAAGATGTATCGAGATCTCTGAGAGAATATAAAGGAGGAGATCACTGAATATACATCAAAGTTCTTAGCATATCATCAATTGAAGGCTTAATGGTAAAATTATAAGGGGATGATTCATCCATTATCCATACCAACATGGAAGTGGGAAAACATCACCATGGACTTTGTAATTAAACTTCTAGAGAAATCCAAGGGAATCAATGCTATATGGGATTGTTGTAGACTATCTTACAAAGGTTTCACACTTCATTTTAATTCGATAAGATTTCTCAATGGATCAACTGATGTGGATATACATCAGATAAGTGGTAAGGTTGCATGCAGTACCACTATCGATTTTATCCGATTGAGATCCAAGATTTAACTCTATGTTTTGGAAAAGTCTCCAGTATGATCTAAACACTGAGATGAATTTCAATACAACTTATCACCCTCAAATAGATGTCAATATGAGTGGACTATACAAACACTTGAGGACGTGTTGAGATACTGCTCAATGGACTTCAAAGGTGGATGGGACCAATATCTTACTTTGGTGGAGTTATCTTACAACAAAAATTTCCACTCAAGAATCCAAATGGACCCTTATGAATCTCTTATGTGAAGAGGTGTAGAACACCTGCATTTTGGGATGAAGGTGGGGAACACAAACTTCTTGGTTTAGAAATGGTTGAAGAAATGGTGGATAAGGTTAAGATGATCCAATAGCACATCAAAGAATATCAGATTTGAAAAAAGAGAAATGATAACAATCGTCGACGTGACATAGAGTTCAATATTGGAGACATGATATTCCTCTTAATATCTACATGGAAGAGAGTGATGATATTTGAGAAGAAGGTAAATCTTAGTCTAAGGTACATCGGCCCTTTTGTGTTCCTTGATCACATCGGAGTAGTATCCTATCGACTAGCACTCCCACCAATTCTATGTCAAGTACTTGATGTATTCCATGTATCCATTATAAGGAATTACATCACAACCCCGTCACAATTACTCAATCTAGATGCAGTACCATTGGATAATGACCTCTCTTATGAGGAGAATCTAGTGAAGATCTTATATAATAGAGAAAAAGTTATTTGAAATAATAAAATTCCACTCATAAAGGTGTCGTGGTGAAACAAAATGTTTAAATAAGCAATGTGGGAACTATAGGAGGTGATGAAGCAGAGTAACCCTCATCTATTTTAGTGTGGAAAAAATTTGACGGTGAAATTTCATATGGGGGGAAGGGTGTAATAACCTGAATATTTATGAATAAAATTCCATTTATTTTGATTAATTATATGTCTTATGAATATAGAAAACACATGCACTTATTTTATTATATCAAATTTAATTTTAAATGACCATTAATTATCTTTACTTTTGATAATATAACTATTGAATAGTGATTACATGACTACTATAAATATGGGATTTTAACAAATATTTTTGGCATAAACAAAGGATGTGAAGGCCTCAACTAGTATAATTGTATCCTATGAATCCCATTTATTAGATCTTCCAAGGGAGATATAATTTCTAGACTTTTCCTTAGACTAATCCCAATTAGAGATCCAATAACTTAAGTATGATTGAAACTGTTTATGGGAGAAGTTCAGGCTCATCGAGATCACGACTCAAACCATGTTCACCGAACGGCCCCTTGAAAGCCCCACCATCGCACACCTTACTCTTTGGGAGTATTATGATGTAATAAAGTGATATGTATTGATACCCTAGCATTAATAATATGTACATTATTTTTGGTATATAATAATGAATATATTTTCTTCCTATTATTGTTACTTTGTAAATTAGTTTTAAAACACAAGTAGTATTTTTGGTTTCTATTCAAATTCAATTAAAAAATATATTTTAATGAATTAATGGATTTTTGAAATAAATAAAATATTAATAAAATATTATTATTAAATTATTTTTTAAAATTTAAATGATCATGTAATTTTTATGAAGTCAAATATAATTTTTATTAGGGTTCGAAAACTCGTATTGTCAAAAAAACCCATCCAATTTCAAAAAATGACCATTTTTATTTTAAAAGTAAAAGTTCAAATATTTAGAAAATTATTTAGATAAAATTAATATTATTTTTTGAATTGGGACATCAAAATTATCCAACATTGAATTTTTTATAATTTTCTGAGACAGTCGAATTTATGGGTAAAAATTAAATATCGTATAAATATACTATGAATTTTATGACCTCATAATGAAAAAATAATGATGTAATGAATACAATGAAATGTATATTTGGAAAAATTTGTGTTTCCCTTTTAAAATAATGTGATTTTAAGTTTATTTTATTTATTTTATAAAGCCTTAGTGAATCCTCCAAGACTTATAATATATTTTAAGATTCTAAAATCATTTCTTTGAAAGTATAACTCAACTCTACATAAGAAAGGGAAAACTTTTATTATAATCAGACCTTTTAATCATAAAATAATTTATACCACTCCCCTTTTCAATAAACCATGGGATGGGTTTTGGTTTTGAATATTTTATTTTTTTAGTGTCCAAAAGAAGAATAATAAAGAAATCCCCATCCTTTCCAATATAAACCCACCCAAGATCCCATTTATCTTCACTAAAACTCCTTAAAGATCATCCACCATATGAACTCTACTCCTTAGAGTCCTCCCAAGTTTCCCCCAAGCTCCCAAGAATCCTCTCTTAAGCCTTTGGAGTCACACATCAAAGTAAGGGATTTCTCTCCTCACCCTATAATTCAAGCACCTTTTCGGGATTAGTTCTTTTAATGTCAATTGATTTTATTTCCATTCATTTGTAATAATTACCTTAATTTACAATTGATTTTATTTTTTATTAGTTATCATTTATCTCCCCTCATTTTTACCCTTACCTAAGTCATTAATATACCAAAATTCTGTAAGGGGTTTCTCTATTCTCATTTCTATTCAAGCGCTTCTTTATATTATGATTCTTAAATTCCATTTTGGTATATTGGGATATGATGTTCCATGATTACATTACTATCCATTTGATTTATAAATTATTATATATTACTTTCACTCTCATTAATCCCCCCCCCCTATGATCCTTTATGTACACCTGTTACCATGATGAAATTTCGTAAGGGTTCTTTTGCTTTCTCCTCTTACTTTAAGACTCTTTATTATGTTATTCCTTATATTTACAATTACTTATATTAGGGAATGTCATTACATGTTCTGATTAATTTCCATTTCTTTATATACCCATTTCTCTATCATCAACCCATTTTATGGATTTCTACATGATGTTGTTATGTTGCCGAAATTACACTATAATTTTCCAAGCCAAAATCATCGTGTAGTGAATACCCTACTCATTTCTCTATCAAGGATATTCACCTTTATAAAAAAAATATTTATTGGGGAATTATATTTATTTATTACACATTCCTTGATCTTGGAATAAATTATGATTTTGAATGAATCCATGCTATATGATTTATGTGGCACACTTAAGCATGATATTGAAATGTTTATGATGGGTGTGCCCTGATAGAACTACAATGAATTGGGTTATGTTTAGTATCATGATACATAATTTTAGGATAGGGGTTTACCTGATTAATTTATGGGACTTTTATCCACCATAAATTCTTGGTTGTTTAGATTTGATTTATGTTTATGATGAAGTGTTTTAAGTTGTTGCCACATTTCCATGTTATGATTATCATGTTATATCATGCCTTATTATTCATGTTCTTTTTATGATCCATTGATATTAATATTGTCTAATATATATATTATTCTTCATGTTATTCCATTTTTATTCCCTTACTAGGCTTTATATCACACTATTTTCTTATGTATGTCCTCAGGTTATCCTATGCAGTGTTAAGTATGAAGGAATGTTATGGTTATGTAAAAGAATTTTTCAATAAAGATATTGTTTTTCATGTTTTATGTTGTTATAAAATACACCTAATAAAACAAAATACACTATACCTATTGATATTTTTATTTTTATTAAGTGTAATTTTTTGTAATAAATCATGTTTAAATATTTAATAAAGTGCAGATTTGTTATAAAAATTGGTTTACCAGAGGTTAAACTAAATATATAAGGTTTAAAATGGTCTAAAAACCTTTTAAAATCCTATTAAATGGACATAATTAGAACTTATATCATATAAATTTTTATAATGGTCTATTTCTTATCCCTCTATTATGTTTAAAACATAGTTATAACTTTTTATTTTAAGAAAGCAGCTTGTGTTTCCTCTCCCCCACTTATAAAAGGGCACCCCCTCCTCTCCTCTTTACACTTCAAAAGGCTTTTGTTTTATCCAATACCTGTATATATACCTCCCTTACTTCCCTCCCCATTTCCTAGAATCATTTTTGGAATATAAATTCAATCTATGGAGGCTTTAGGTATACTCCTAAAAGGTGGTCTAAAGAAGGGGTATGATTATTAACATAGAATTTTAGTTTTATTTTCTCTTCCACATAATTAAAATATTAATAAATCATAATGATATAATAAAATAGGTATCTAACATATACTAAGATTTTATTATGTTAATTTAATAACTTAAATCCATCACTTTTTTTCATAAAATGGGAAATGAAACCATCATTTGTGTATACGGCGGACTACCACCATGCGAAACGATGTAATCCATTTTCCATCATTACCTATCACATATGTTTGTGATGATGGATTTAACATTTATATATGATATTAACTACATATTAGTCATTTTGTAAAATTAATATATCATATACCTTCTTAAATTACCATCCATCGAAGAATGATAATGTCGTTCATCTATATAGAGGACTAATGCCTCGTGAAGTGATGTGATTCATTTTTTTACTGTATGACATTGATGGTATTTGTAAGTGTATTTAAATAAATAATATGATATTTATAATATTATTATAATTATATAAATATAAAATAACACCTACCTTCTTTACATTAATATCATTGAAAAATAAAAATATTACACATGCGTACATACGACCCACCATCTCCATGATTGTAATGTGGTTAATTTTTCATAAGAATAATTCATGGTAAAATTTTAAATTATAATTTGTATATATAATTTATAATTATTTTATGATTAATATTTTGTATAGGATGGTACAATGACCCATTTTTTCATGTTCAATACACCGATGTCATTTTGAAATTATGAACTGAGCATCCTCAAAACACCCGACTTTGATATAACTGATTAAGTAATTAAATATGTAATTAAAATAAATAAAGTAAATGGTATATGAAAAAGGTATTAATCCAATAAAAGTTTCTTAGTAAAAAATTATTTTATATAAGTTTATTATACAAGATGCAAAATACATACACGACAAAGTCTCAACTCGAGGTAATGGTTTCATCTCAAAACATCCTTCTCTAAGACACATGTTATTTTATGCACCTAATTTAATCTAATGGTGTATATAATTCCCCTTTACATATTATATCATAAATACTTCATAATTAAAGATATTTTAAGTTTTAATTCATTTATTCATGAGAGTTATGATTCAAAAGTTACCAAAGTGGTAAAGGTTTATGTTTCAATCTCATTTTAATCATATTTGTTTATGATTTTACAATGTAGGAAATTATTTATTCATTGAATAATAAAAGCTTTAATTTTATTCTCCTCTATTTATTCATGAAATTTTCAATTATAGTACCATTTTATTCTCTTGGTTACTTAAAATTATTGAGAAATGTTTTAAGGAAAAGCTGACTCCATTTATCTCTTCAGTCAAAAATTCTTTTTCTTTTATATCTATGTTTTCTAAAAATATTTTCAAGAATATTTTTAACATTCTCCAAATGATTTATTAAATAAATTTTTAACCATGTCTGAAATTTAATATTTTTTTAACAATAATCTTCTTGTCATTTTTTTAATGAGGTACCTTTTAACTTTTTTACAACATTGTGAAAGGAAGGTTTTTTTACTTATAAAAAATGTATGAAATTACCCAACTTCATAATCACTCAATTATTTAAATATTATTTTGTAATATTCCATGTTTTTTTTAATTAAGAAATTTTTTAAAATAAATTTTTTGTAAATATTTTTATGTTTAAGAATTGATTTTAAATTTAATAGGGTATTTTCCTAAAGAACTATTTCATATCATCTTTTAACGAAATTTTCATCAATGATGATAACCTTTGTTCTTGTGGATTTATTATAAATTATGTATATCTTACTCTAACATATATACCTAGATTGTTTTCCCTTAATTTCATGGGTTAATACATGAATTATTTTCACCTCTCAAATTACTTCATTACAAAATTTCATTTGATTATGATATGAGATAAGATTATGCAACCCATTTCTTTCCATGGGTAATTATAATTTTTATGCCTCATGATTTATTTCCTTTTTTTGGCACACATAATCCGGAACATGATATGATGGGTGAGCTCATATATCACTCTAACACATTGGGTAAAGCTTTAGTTTCATGAGGTGTTGTGTATGGGATTAGGGAGTAAACATAATCTTTTATAGGATTTTTTCCACCATGTGATATAGTATATACAGTCATCCTTGACTCATGATTATATCATGTTATATGTTACTACCACATTCCTATGATTCCAAGATTTTATGATACTATTTTCTTTATAATATTCTCCCATGTGATTACTCTTGAGCATTTTATTTTATGATATCATGGTATATATTTGACTCACAAGTTATGTTTCCCAACCATGTTTATTCCCTTAATAGGATTTTTAGCTCACTCCTTTTGTCTATATATTCCAACGGTTATCCCATGTAGTTTTAAGAGCTCAAAAGGATTTAGGATCTCACTAAAGAGAATAAAAATAAATATGTTATGTTTTAGTTTCTTTTTATGTATTATGAACCTAGTCTTCCAAGCACACTGGGCCTCACGATCTTTGGGTTGTAATTAATATATTTTTAGGTTAAAAATCATGTAATAAAACATGAAAAAGGCTTAATTCGCTATACATAGTATATTGGGTGTTCTTTTTTGGTTTTTTAACATATGTTGTAACATTAATATATATTATGATATTCTGGTTGACTCTATTATATAATATGTCTTTTGAAGGTGAAATATTTCCAATGTTTCTTTGTATGATACTATTGTTCCCATCACCAGCCCGTAGCGATTAGGAATGCACTTCGGTCCTTATGGATAGCTAATTTGGGTGACATTATTATTTGACTCAGGTTGGTCTATTATAAATGGGTACAAATGGTCCGATTACTATAAAATACTATGATCATGCTTTTATATAACCATCTTGTGTATAGGGTTATTGATAGATTAGAAGAACTTTCAAAACTCGATGGGTAGTGTGAGAGTGTGCCCGATGAGCTCACTTTCATGACAAGCCTCTAGTTACCATGGGAAGTCTAGGGTTTTCTACCATCATTTTCTGTAGTTTTATAATTTTGGGGTTTTCTACCATCCTTTCTAAATGGTTTATTTCCACTTATGTTATAACTTATGGATCCTTCAAGAAGAACGTCTCCAAATACTAGTGAGGAAGCAGTTGTACAATCCACATAAGTGAATCCTCCAATTGACTTAGTTGTGGTAGAAACTATAGTCTAAATGATCCATTCCATGGGATATATTTCCAATGTTGAACCAAAAAAGAGGGTGTTCCATGCTACAAAATTCTCAAAGAAGCATCCACCAATATTTTGAAGTAACAAGGTACCCCAAAAATTATAAGAATAGATTAAGAGGATTCAAATGATTTTACACTTCCTAAAAACACTGCAAGATTCTACGGTTGATTTTTTCCACCTATATGTGTCATGAACCAACTTGGGTTAACCCCAAACTATTCACCTAAGCTAGACGGAAACAAGGCCTTAGAGGCATTCCCAATCCTCCCATCCTGGAAACTAGTGTCAGGCATCAGATATGCTCAATTGGGAACAATTTAGCCCAAAAAAGATAGATAAGTAAACAGTAATAATATAAAATAAATTAAAAGTGGAAAAATAAATAAAATAAATGGCCAAACATACCTCCAAGTGACCTTGTGGTTCACCACCAACCACATGACCACACTCACTCCAAGAGTGATCCAGAATTGGAAGAACTTGAAACTGGAAAGATAGAGTAGGCATGAGCACCGAGATGCTTAGTAGTGATTCCAAAGATAAACAACACCCTATTTCCCACCTTTACAATAAAATCCATTATTTATCATTAGAAAATAGCATATATAAAAATAAGTTTTTCCAATCTTTTATCAAAATAAGTAACAAGATTCTATATTTAAGAAAAACCCCTTTTTGTTAATTTTTTTAAAATAATTTTCAAAACATGTAAATTTTTTTTTGAAAAGACAGAATAATTAATTTCAAAGATCAGCGGATGTACAAACGCCAATCCATGAAGGGAAATGATCCAACCAGAGCTGGTTAACATCATTGGGGCCTAAGGCCGCCAGCTGATGGGCAGCATTGTTTCCTTCCCTTTTAGTAAAGGAGAATGTGCAGAATGAGAAGCCTTGATGGAGAGAAATGATTCGTCTGATGAGGGATCCAAATGACTGGAGGTCGCTGTCATTGAAATTGATAGCATTGATAATGGTGAGATAGTCTGATTCTAAGTTGATTTTATCCCATCCGTGATCCTTGGCGAGCATCAAACCTACAAGGATGGAAGTAGCCTCGACCACCATAGGTTCCCAAAAGGCGTGGTGTGATTCATACCAAAACATATAATTCATTTCAATAAATTCCTTCAAAATAAAACTAGTGATGGAATATGGGTTTTAATATGAGAAGAAAAGTAAATATGTCATGAGATCAAGTGACCAAAAGTGCCACAAAAAAAGAAACAGGAACATACAAGTATGTAATCATGTTCATTTCCTAAACATCTTTATAAGAAATCACTAGACGTACTCAGTTCGGACTCACCAGTCGGTGTATAGTGTAGCTCCATATTCTATAACCAATTGGCCAATATAAACTAGCCAATCCAGTGGCACATTCATTCTGGACTCTCAACCAATCCAAGGAACACCAGCCCATCTAATCAGGGTCGATAAGTAACCATCTCTCAACCCTCTAAATGATGCCCAAGAATCCCATGATAATAATATGTAGTTAATGGGGATCTCCTCACATGCATTTATCAAATTGAAACCCAAAACCACTATTATTTCATATCCTAAACACGTACACCACTTGTGCATTGACCCTCTCCTCAGATGGCCCACCATAGAGGTGCCCGTCTCACTTCAAGTCATGCACAAGTGACAAACCGAGCCTTCTCAACACATGGGTTTCAAAAAACTTTCTAAAATTAATCAAGATACTAATCAGACCTTTATCATTTAAATCCAAATTGGTTTTAAAACCATTCAAAAAACCAAGTAAAAAATACACGACATACTAACAAGTTTCCAAATGGGAATACACATCATATCAGCTCAAAACATTTTTCCAAGAAATACTTAAAGGATCCAAATGAGCCTTAACTCTTTTAATGAAACACAATTTAGATACCAATAAAATATTGAGACTAATTTACTTTTTCTTTTAAAATATCAAAAACATATATTAACATGAAAGATTCATGTTGTAAGTTTAGGCAAATTATGTGAAATAAATTGATTTACCATTTATAAGGGGCCCAAGTAATTTACATAACATAAAATTTCTATATAATAATGAAATCACATTTTTAAAGCAATCAAGAAATTTATGGAATTAAAATAAAATGGGTTAGGAATATTGAAATTACCACAAGAAGAATAATACCAAGACAAAACATCTTGGCACTTGATTACTTTGATAATGTCAACCTGAATCCAGTCTTTACACTTACACACACATACATTTACACACACACACACACACACACACACACACACACACATATATATATATATATACCCCTAGATTCATTAAACATATTCCCCTCACAATGAGAGAATATGTAAAAATAGGTAATGTATATATATATATATGCCTCACCCATGCATTTACAAGTAGGTTCCCTTAACTTAAGAAGTTTTAAATTACATCAACGAGGTCCAAGACACACTAAAATAATATTAGGGACCCAAACATGACAAAGATCCTAATTAAAATTGAACCAAAAGAAAAGGCAGAAGAAAAACTACCTGAAATGTGGGTAGACCAAAATGTTCCAAAAAACTTCGCCTTCGGTGGAAGACACCAAAATATACATGATGCCGACCCGAGAGACCTTCCACATGCCCTATTGAGAATACAAACATCAAAAATTAGTTCAATATAAACCTTAGGGTTTTTTCGATCTAGGTAGGGTGATGGGGAAGAGGAAATATGCCGAATAAAGCGAGGATAAGGTAGGAGGAATGCTTAACTTGGATATTTGACCCTAAATTTAGATGAAATCAAGAGGATAAATGAGGAAGAGAGAGGCTCGCAAGGGGGTGGCATGAAACATGGAGAGGAAAGGGGAGGAGATCATGTGATGCAAAGAGGATAAGGGGAGTAAAAAATAAAGAAAAAGAAAAATAAATTAAAAACCTAACTTATTAATAATAATAATAAACTGAAGAATAATAATAATAATAATAATCATTATCATCGACATTATTATTATTAAAACACTTGTTTTAAATTTTATTTTATTTTTTTTATTTTATTTTTTTTATTTTATTTTTTTGAACACTGGAAAAGATACATGGTTTGGTCACACGGTCTATCAGACCATGCACCTACCATGTACACCCTAATAGAAAAAGGGGACACACGCACGAGTTGGCATCATGGTTCCCCAACCATGCACCAACCGTGTAACATGCCACTTCCCAAAACTAGAACCAGACTGCATGCTTTCTACACAGTTTCTCTAACTGCTCATTGATCGGTGATAAGACCCAGGCCCTCAAAACATTATCCACACAGTTACCTGGGTGAAGTTGCACGGTTTCCCGAACTATGCACCCAAACCGTGCATAGTCCAAAGACTCGCCCGAGACCTCCAAAATTCAAAAATTTTAAACTGAAGCTCAACTTGAACCTCAACCAAAAAGATCCAATGACAAGAAAAGAAACAAATAAAATAATTTCCAAAGTTGGGATGTGACAATTATATCCACCACAAACACTTTATTTCCCCAAATATTCACCCATCTAAAAGATAAAAAAATCAGTCCCAAATCTTGAATAAGCCAAACAAAATCAAGAACATCAAGGTGACCTTTCACTATACAAGTCACACACGGCCACTTCTATAGGAAACCAAAACACAAGGAACAATGTAGAATATGAGATGGTTCTCCCCACCACAAAATTATGACTAATACCACCAACATTAAAAATAAAATAACACCACCTTGGGGTGATGAATACGAGAATGAGGGAACTACCAACAAGGACCAACCCAAATTCTATGTACAAAATAAATAACACTGCCATTGGAACAGGTAATTATAAACAACACTATTATGGGTGAACCCACATGGGAGCTCTCAACATGGACTCAATACCTTTACCACTAAGGGAAATATCACAGAGGATGTTGAGACCAAACAAAAAACAAGACCACCATTAGTCATTTCTACAAACATGAACATATCCAAAACAAACATTGCCAAGAGCTAAAACCAACCCACCAAAAACAGGATGAGCACACACCACAGGGAACACAAGCCAGTGATTCACACATAAATAGGGACAAATATCCATATTACAATAAAATAAAACCACCAATCCTATCACAATGATGAAAAAATACAATAATAGGAAAAACTACAACAAAGAACTTAAACCATGTTCTTCCAATTCTGGAGACAAAGGATGGTATGATATTCTCTAAACCCCCAGTAATTCCTAACTACATGCGAACTTCACTCTAAGGTGTGGCTAGATTACTAATTACTGAATCATCCACTGCCTCATGGTTAGGCACTAGAATCCTCTATTCATGACTTTTTCTTTAGAATACACTTCTACAAAACCTCTACAGATAGCCCAAATGTTTACAATGATAATAAGTCTTTAGATGATTGAAAAAAGTTGGATTTGAATTCCCAAACTAACTGCATTGAAATCACACAAGTGATTGGTCCAATGAACGAGAAGTTGGAACCAACAAGAGAGACTTCTCTAGAACAGGTTCCTCTGGTACACGCCTCTCGCCAGATGGGGATCCTTCACAAGTAACAAGAGAATATGGTTCACCAATCACCATAGACTATACCCCAAGAACTAATTATTCAAATAATTCCTCATACACTAACTTCCCAAACTAATATTTTGACACTACCTGTAAAGAAAAATAAACCAAATCCTTTATCTGGTCAACATAGGCCCTCATTGTCGACTGACCTTACTGAATGCTCATGATCCCCTCCACTTTCCTCACCATCAATTCCTAGGTAAAAAATCACTAGATTAAATTGAACATAAAAAAACTTCTTAGGAAATCCAAACTTGAAATGATGATGGGATGACCTCTCTCCACCAGTCCAAAGTCGAACCTTAAAATAAACTCAAAATAGCTCAATCCCTTAAAACATTGGGAGTTCCTAATGTCTAAAAAAATCTCAAAATCCTCACGCCACTATAAATACTTTAACAAACCTTGATCACCGTAGAAAACATGTATCTATAGAGAGGAACCTGACTCCTTCATTACCCTAGGAGTATAGATAGTTCCAGTGAATGTAAGGGTCTCCATAGAAATTTTTTGGTCTTTCTGGGTGGAATACTATCAACAACATAAGGAACAAAAAAATCAACATCGAACCATAACTCGAGAAATTAACATATTCAACCAAACACCAAGATCATAAACCAAAACATCACAAAACAAAATCAAATATCAACCAAAACAAAACCAAAAAAACCTCACAAAACAAGTCAAATCTCTTTTTAGAAACCACCATTTCAAAATTCATTCATTTTCAAATTTAATTTTCTCTCTTTTTGAAATAAAAATCATCTTCCATTTCCAAAATATTTTCTACATATACGCCTTAAAATTCAAAACACCACCTTAATTTTTCCATTTAAAACCACAAATTTTGTTAGAAAAGTATCCTATTTTTATCAGAAACTATTTTCCTTTTCAAAAAAACTTTGGAAAACCAGGTCAATATTTGAATTTTATGTACTCACATGTGGTATCCTATGAACTATCGCATATGTGTCCATCCACACTTCCGCTTATATCATCCACTTATACATGCCAATATGCACTTTTCAAAAACATGTACATATATATGTGAGCACTAATAGGGAACAAAAAGGAAAATACTTACCATTTTTTCATCAAAACCAAGAATTTCCAATTTAATTATCATTTCAAAATTTATGACACCCTTCGAAATTCAAAACAATTTCCCTTCCATTTCAAAACAACTCAAGGTTCTTCATTTTATAAATCCAACTTTTTTAAATCATGCCTCATTTCATAACTCAAGGAAGCACCCCAAAACCAATTTAAGATCATAACAACCAAAATCATACCAAATCACAATCCATGCCAAAATAACTAAAATAGGGAACTAGTGGTCATGCATAACCTGGAGACATGGTTTAGAAAACCATGTACCAAGCATGCACCAACCACTTTAAGTAAATTTAACCATGCACATGAGCTCCACATGGTTCTCTACTCCATATAAGCTCACCATATAACACCATCTCACTTCCACTGTCATCCCCCAACATACACAATCTCATCGAACAAAAAAAATCTACCAACATAACTCACAACCAAAAATAAAGATTCAAAACCCGACTACCTTGGGTGACTCGAGTCTGATCATGAGTGGTGCTGATAGGGAATAGACCTATGACCTACCTCCTAAGTCCCGATAATCCTATCTCCATTCTACTGAATATCCCAAATAATAAAGGTTCTACTCTAATACAATTTTTTCATGAACCAACCTAGTATGACCCTAAAATAGTCACCAAAGCTAGTTCACTGCAAGGCCTGAGAGTCATTATCGATCCTCCCAGGCAATAAGCTAGTTTTAAGCATCATATGTACTCAATTGTGAATGATTTATCCCATAAAAGATAGATAAGTAATCAAGAATAAAATAAAACAAACTAGAAACCAAAAAAGAAATAAAAATAAACAGCCAAACGTACCTCCAAGTGACCTCATGGGTCACCACCAACCACAGGTTCACACTCACTCTGAGAGCGATCCAAAACTGGAAGAACTTGAAACTGAAAAGATAGAGTAGGTGTGAGCATTGAGATGCTCAGTAGGGATTCCAAAGATAAACAATTCCCTATGACCCACAATTAAAGTGAAATTGATTCTTGCTAATTTGAAAATAGGATATATAAAATAGGGTTTTCTGTTATTTTATAAAAACAAGTAACATGCTTCTATTTTTTTAGAACCCTTTCCATTATGTTTTCTAAAATAATTTCCAAAATATGTAATTAATTTAAATAGATTCCTTTAAAAGAAAACTAGTGTTGGCATAAGTGTTTTAATATAAGAAGAAAAGTAAATATGTCATAAGATAAAGTAACCAAAAGAACCACCAAAAGAAATAACAATATACAAGTACATAATTATGGGAGTTTCCAAAACATATCTAGAAGAAATCCATGTATGTACTCAGTTTTAACTCACCTTATAGTGTATGGTGTAACTCCATATTCTATAAACAACTTTCCACTCTAAAATATCTAATCCATTGGCACATCCCACCTAGCCTCTCAGATAATCTAGGGGGTACCAACCCATCTAATCAGGGTTGATAAGTAACCATAACTCGACCCTCTAGATAATGCCTAGAAATCCCATGATAATAATACATGGTGGATGGGGAGGTCCTCAAACGTGTGGATCAAACCAAATCTTATAGCCACCATGCTTGCATAGCCTAAACACTGAAACCACCTATGTGATGACCCTCTCCTAGGAGGTTCCTTCCACCATATAGGTACCTACCTCACATCAAGTCATGCACAAGTGCTAACCAGGCCTTCACATCACATGAGTTTCAAACCACATTCTATAACACATAAAGATACCAATTAGTCCTTTACCATTCAAATAAAAATAAATTTTTAAACAATTACCAAAACCAAGTCGAAATCATCTCGACACTCAATGACTTTGACAAGAAAACTTGAATCTAGTCTTTACACTTACACACACATGCATTTATATACACATATATATATAAATACCCCTAGCTACATTTTACATATTCCCCTTTCCATGATGTAATATGTACAAATAGGGTATATATGTATTTATATTTATTTCCCATGCATGTACAAGTAGGCTCCCTTGACTTTAGTGGCTCAAAATTACATCAACTAGGTCCAAGATGCACTGTAATAATATTAGGGACTCAAATATTACAATGACCCTAATTAAAATTGAACCAAAAGAAAAATGAAGAAGAAACCCTACCATAAATTGATGGTGGGCAGACCAAAATTGTCCAAAACACTCCAAATTCAGCGGTGGACACCAAAATATACATGAAGCAGACTTGAGAGACATTCTACACACCCTATTGAGAAGATAATCATCAAAATCAGTTTGCCAAAAACCCTAGGGTTTGGCCGAGATAGGTAGAAGATGTGGAAGAGGAAAGATTCTGAATCAAGGGAGGATAAGGGAGTAGGAACGATTACCTTGGATATTCAACCCTAAATACAAGATAAATTAAGAGGAGAGATGAGGAGGAAAGGGTCTCACAATTGGGGTGGGGTGTAGTATGGGAAGGAAGCGGGAGAACTCATGCGACATAGGGAGGAGAAGGGGAGAATGAAAAAAAGAAAGAAAATAAATAAAAATAAAGAAAATAGAAATCTAACTTCATAATAATAATAATAATAATAACAAGATTAATAATAATAAACTTGATAATAATAATTATCATCATCATCATCATCATCGTCATTATTATTATTATTAGTAAAACACTTTATTTAAATTTTATTTTATTTTCATTTTTTTAACACTGGGTAGGCCACACAAATTGGCCACATGGTTTGTCAGACTATACACTAACTATGTGCACCCCACTAGAAAGAAGGGGCACACGCACGGGTTGGATGCATGATTCCCCAACTATGCGCCAACCATGTAACATGCCATGGGCCAAAACCAGAACCAAATTGCACACTGTACACATAGTTTATCTAACCATTCATTGGTCATGTTATAAGCACCAGGCCCCCAAAATAAGAGCCACATGGTTACCTAGGAAAATTCGCATAGTTTCCCAAACCATGTGCTCAAACCATTCACATGCCAAAAACACACCCAAGACCTCCAAAATTCAAAAATTCAAACTGGGGATCAACCCAAATATCAACCAAAAACATCCAAATACAAGAAAAGAATAAAATAAAATAATTTCCTAGGTTAGGGTGTGAAATTATGTTTTAATGGTTAGGAAGGAAGTGATGGGAATATATTGTGAAATCCAAGTTACATGGAGAACTCACCTGGAACAATTTCATGAAAGACTTCAATCAATACTTCTATCTAGAGAAATTGAGATATAATAAGGCATGAGAGTTTTTTCATTAGATCATGGATATTGTTCTATCATGGATTATGCTACTTGGTTTTCCAAGTTGGTTTAGCTATCTTTAGATCTTGAGTCCAATGACTATCTCAAGGTGTGGAGGTTCAAGAAGGGATTGAGTAATGATATTTGGTATATGATAATTCATATGTTCCTACCCAACTTCACTGAGGTTGTAGAAAAGGATTATAAGTATAAATTAGATATAGATATAAAGATAGGAATATTTGGAGCTTCAGTGATAGAAGGAGGTAGCCAAGTTTTGTTTTTTGTCCAGACGTAGAAGTTGTGTGACCAGTACTAAGGTGGTGGAAGGATTACACAAAATATTTCAGGTTAGATTCAAGAGGTTTGTTACCAGTGTGGGATAAAGGGACACCTAAAACTTAATTATTTGAAATCACCCAGGGTGTGTCATGCGTGTGGTAAATCTGGTCATCTTTATCATTTTTGTGAGTGAAAATCCTAGGAAAGTAGATTTGGATGCACCTTCACCAAGGGATCTAAGTTTAGATATAATGAATAAAAAGGGGTGGTACTTAAACCTCATGCCAAGGGTGATAGTAAAGTACTGAAGAAAAGGTAGGATGGGGATGGATGTCTGTATACATTAGAGTGTGAACCAGAGGAATTAGAGTCAGGACCGACCACCCTAATATGTACTATTTTTATTGCATCTTTAATAGTTAGGTCATTTTTTGATACTAGAGAAACTCGTTCCCTTATCTCATCTAATATTATCAATTTTTTTATTTCAATTATATCTTATACCTTTTTTGATTACTCATTCCAAACCTTTGGGAAAGAATTCAGAATCCGGTTTTAAATGTCCCGAGTGTCAGGTGATGATTTTCAACCATGAAACCATTTGTGATTTTATAGTTATTAATCATGATATATTTGATATTATCATTACAATGGATGATATTATTTTCTATAATGCCTATATTAATTTATAAAATCATTAGGTTTAGTTTCTTTCTTTCAATGGAGTTACTCACATCTTTCAGAGTAAGTGGGATCCTAGGTCTAGGAGAGTAAGCTATGTTTCTCCTATTATTGATGTAATATCATTCCAAATATAAAATATGTGTCTTGATACTATTTATCTACATTTTAGTGACCTCAATTTTTATTGGTGAGTGAGTATACCACATTTTTTTCAGATGATTTTTCTAGGTTACCGCCTTAATAGGAATTTTAGTTCTCCATAGACTTTCTTTTGGGGATGATACCCATTTCTTTACCTTTGTACCATATAGTTCCCACTAAATTAAAATAATTTACGGTGTAGCTTGAGGATATTGAGGCTAATGTATTTATTATTCTTATAATTTCACCTTTGAAATCACCAGTTCTCTTTGCAATGAAGGAATATGAGAGTCTCTAGGTTTGTGTTTATTACCATAAACACAACCATGTGATATTTGAGAACAAATATCTCTTTCCTATGATTGGTGAACCTTTTCACTATATCAATGGAGACTAATGGTTTTGAAATTTTAACTAATATTAGGAAACATTAGTTGAGGTTTTGAGAGGAAGATGATCCTGAAACAATATTCAAGAGAAGGTATAGTAATTATGAGTATTTGGTTATTTCATTTGGCCTTAATAACATTCCTGTAGTGTTTATGAATTTAATTAATTGAATATTACATTGGTTCATGGGTTACTTCATAGTTTTTTGTGGGTGATATCCTTGTGTATTCTAGACCAAAATAGGATTATACTAAGCATTTCAATATTTTCCTTTGAATCTTGGATTAACATCATCTTTGTGGGAAGCTATCCAAATATTAGTTCTATATTCAAGAGGTGAAATTTTGGGGCCTTGTGATTTCTAATAAAG
Organism: Viscum album; assembly: GCA_963277665.1. NCBI lineage: Eukaryota > Viridiplantae > Streptophyta > Magnoliopsida > Santalales > Viscaceae > Viscum > Viscum album. The sequence continues at coordinate 478,943,464 of OY728140.1, forward strand.
TTTTATTAATAGATCTTAAAAAAATCATGTTGTGATGTCATGGGTAAAGCCCAAAAATGTGATTGAAATCTAGATTTATTATGATTAGCTGGATATTATAGATTCTTTGTTTGAGAATTATCCATGATTTCATCTCTTATTATATAGTTAAATCATAAGTTTGTGAAGTTAATTTGGAGTTATCAATTATATATATATTTTTTAGTAGTTTAAACTGGGATTGAATTCATATCCATTCTTGATTCTTCTAGAGTTTGGTTTAGGTTATGATGTTTACTATGTCACCTTAGGTAAAATATTGTGTTGTGTTCTATTCTAGGGGAGATAGGTAGTATGTTATGGCTCTAATTAGTTATTATTTAATGATAATAACTTCACCACACATAGTCTTGAGTTGGTTATAGTGATTCATTCTATTAAGGAATGGAACCACTAACTCATTAGGGAGCAGTTTATAGTGTATTCAAACCACACTATTGGAAATGGAGGATATACCAATGGTTCTAAACCATTGGTATAGGCTAGAAAATCGTTGGTATATTCTATACCAAAGGTTGTCCAAACCGTAGGGATGTAAGGCGTGGGGAAAGATCTATACCAACGGTTTGAACTAAACCGTTGGAATAACCCACTCTGTGTATTGATTTGCCAACAGTTCTTGTTGAACCGTTGGTATAGGTTTACCCAACGGTTTAGAACTGTTGTGAATTCTATGATTTTGATATTATACCAATGGTTCACAACCGTTGGTATAGTTTTTTTTTCCAACGGTTTCAATGAAACTATTGGCATATGTCCAATAAAAAATACTATACCAACAGTTTGTAACCATTGGGATAGTTTTTTTACCAACGGTTTATTGAAATGTTGGTATAATTCTTTCTCAAAATATACCAATGGTTGTAAACCGTTGGTATTGTGTATTTCCAGAATTGTTGCACAGCAGCCCCTCCAGTAGCCCCTCCAGTGCATACACCTGCATACAAAACAGCACTTAAAACAGTGACAAACTTAAAACAACAAAAAAAACACCACCTCTTTTATTAGAGACATGGTGAATAATTCCCCATTTGAATCTTCATATGAAAACAATCATCTAGTATAGTTGAATAAGAGTTTCAATATCTCAAATATATATTATTTACACCCATTTCAATCTTCATATGACAACCACTTTTCTAATATATGGTGAAAAGGTATTTTCTTAGGAGTCTCATCACTTGTGACTCCATAAGTGCCACACTGGGCCTTGGATTGAGGCGGGGTTGACTGGTACACTTCACATATGATCCATGAATCATTTTCCTAAAGTTTCAACACAATCAGAATCTGTTTGATCAGTTTGGCGTATGTACATAAAATATTGTCCATTTTAAACAAAAGAGAGGCAGTTTGGGTGGTCCCAGCCCCACGGTGACTCGAATTGAGTTGGGGTTGACTCGTACACGTCACATATGACCCATGGATCGTTTTACTAATGTTTCAACAGAATCCGAAGGCATTTGGTCTGTTTCTCGTATGTCAGTTGTTGATATCACTTACAATTTAGTCCATTTTGAAAAAAAGAGAGACATTTTGAGTGGTCCCGGTCACACCGTGTCTCGGATTGAGGAAGAGTTGACTCTTATACGTCAAATATGACCCATGGATCATTTTCCTAAAGTTTCAATAGAATCCGAAGGTGTTTGGTTGGTTTGGCGTATGTCAGTTGTTGTTTTCACTTAATATTAAGTCCATTTTAAACAAAAGAGAGACACTTTGAGTGGTGACGGCCACACCGGGACTCGTATTGAGGCAGGGTTGACTCGTACACATCACATATTATCCATGGATCGTTTTCCTAATGTTTCAACACAATCAGAATCTGTTTGATCAGTTTGGCGTATGTACATAAAATATTGTCCATTTTTAACATAAGAGAGACAGTTTGGGTGGTTTCGGCCACACCGCGCCTCATATTGAGGCGGGATTGACTTTTACACATCACCTATGACCCATGGATCATTGTCCTAAAGTTTCAATAGAATCGGAAGGCATTTGGTCAGTTTCCCGTATGACAGTTGTTGATTTCACTTACAATTTAGTCCATTTTCAACAAAAGAGAGATATTTGTAGTGCTTCCAGCCACACCGCGGCTCGGATTGAGGAGAGGTTGACTCATAAACGACACATATGAACCATGGATCGTTTTCCTAATGTTTCAACAGAATCCGTAGGTGTTTGGTTAGTTTTCCGTATGACAGTTGTTGTTTTCACTTTAAATTAAGTACATTTTTAAAAAAAAGAGGCACTTTGAGTGGTGTCGGCGACACTGGGCCTCGGATTGAGGAGGGGTTGAATCTTAAACGTCACATATTATCCATGGATCATTTTCCTAATGTTTCAACACAATTAGAATTCGTTTGATCGGTTTGGCGTATATACATAAAATATTGTCCATTTGGAACAAAAGAGGGGCATTTTGGGTGGTCCGAGCCCCATGGTATCTCGGATTGAGGCGGGGTTGACTCGTACACGTCTCATATGACCCATGGATCGTTTTCCTAAAGTTTCAACAGAATATGAAGGCGTTTGGTTAGTTTCTCATATGTTAGTTGTTGATTTCACTTACAATTTAGTCCATTTTAAACAAAAGAGAGACAGTCTGAGTGGTCCCAGTCACACCGTGGCTTGTATTGAGGCGGGGTTGACTCATACACGTCACATATGACCCATGGATTGTTTTCATAAAGTTTCAATATAATCCGTAGGTGTTTGGTTGGGTTGGCGTATGTCAGATGTTGTTTTCACTTAAAATTAAGTCCATTTTAAACAAAACAGAGGCACTTTGAGTGGTGTCGACCACACCGGTCCTCGGATTGAGGTGGGTTTGACTCATACACGTCACATATGATCCATGAATAATTTTCATAAAGTTTCAACACAATCAGAATCCATTTGATCGGTTTGGCGTATGTACGTAAAATATTGTCCATTATGAACAAAAGAGAGGCACTTTGGGTGGTCCCGGCCACACGGCGTCTCGGATTGAGGTGGGGTTGAATCTTAAACATCACATATGACCCATGGATAATTTTCCTAAAGTGTCAATAGAATATGAAGGTGTTTGGTCGGTTTCCCATATGTCAGTTGTTGATTTCACTTACAATTTAGTCCATTTTCAACAAAAGAAAGACAGTTTGAGTGGTCCCGGTCACACTGCGGCTCATTTTGAGGTAGGTTTGACTCTTACACATCACATATGATCCATGGATCGTTTTACTAAAGTTTCAACAGAATCAGAAGTCGTTTGGTCGGTTTGGCGTATGTCAGTTGTTGTTTTCACTTAAAATTATGTCCATTTTCAACAAAAGAGAGACAGTTTGAGTGGTCCCAGCCACACCGCAGCTCGGATTTAGGTAGGGTTGACTCTTACATGTCACATATGTCTTATGTATCGTTTTCCTAAAGTTTCAACTGAATCCAAAGGAGTTTGGTCAGTTTGGCTTATGTCAGTTGTTGTTTTCACTTAAAATTAAGTCTCTTTTAAACAAAAGAGAGGCACTTTGAGTGGTGTCGGCCACACCGGGCCTAGGATTGAGGCGGGGTTTACTCATACACGTCACATATAATCCATTTATCATTGTACTAAAGTTTCAATACAATCAGAATCTGTTTGATCGATTTAGCATATGTACGTAAAATATTGTCCATTTTTACATAAGAGAGACAGTTTGGGTGGTGTCGACCACACCGTGCCTCGGATTGAGGCGATATTGACTCGTACACATCACATATGACCCATGTATAGTTTTCCTAAAGTGTCAATAGAATCCTAAGGCGTTTGGTTGATTTCCCGTATGACAGTTGTTGATTTCACTTACAATTTAATCCATTTTCAACAAAAGAAAGACAGTTTGAGTGGTCTCAGCCACATCATGGCTCGGATTGAGGCGGAGTTGAGTTTTACATGTCAAATATGACCCATGGATCATTTTCCTAAAGTTTCAACAGAATCCGAAGGTGTTTGGTCGGTTTGGCATATGTCAGTTGTTGTTTTCACTAAAAATTAAGTTCATTTTAAACAAAAGAGAGGTACTTTGAGTGGTGTCGGCCACACCGGGCCTTAGATTGAGGCGGGGTTGACTCGTACACGTCACATATGAGACATGGATCATTTTCCTAAAGTTTCAACATAATCAGAATCTGTTTGATCAGTTTCACGTATGTACGTAAAATGTTGTCCATTTTGAACAAAAGAGAGGAAGTTTGGGTGGTCTCGGCCACACGGCGCCTTGGATTGAGGCGGGGTTAACTCGTACACATCACATATGACCCATGGATCGTTTTCCTAAAGTGTAAACATAATCCGAAGGCGTTTGGTAGGTTTCTCGTATGTCATTTGTTGATATAACTTACAATTTAGTCCATTTTGAACAAAAGAGAGACAGTTTGAGTGGTCCCAGCCACACCGCGGCTCATATTGAGGTGTGGTTGACTCGTACACATAAAATATGACCCATCGATCATTTTACTAATGTTTCAATAGAATCCGAAGGCGTTTCTTTGGTTTGGCGTATGTCAGCTGTTGTTTTCACTTAAAATAAAGTCTATTTTTAACAAAACAGAGGCACTTTGAGTGGTGTCGGCCACACCGGGCCTCGTATTGAGGTAGGGTTGACTCTTACACGTCACATATGATTCATGGATCGTTGTTCAAAAGTATCAACACATTCAGAATCCATTTGATCGGTTTGACGTATGTACGTAAAATATTGTCCATTTTAAACATAAGAGAGACATTTTGGGTGGTGTCAGCCACACCGCACCTCGAATTGAGGCGGGATTGACTCTTACACATCACATATGACCCATGGATTGTTTTCCTAAAGTTTCAATAGATTCGGATGCATTTGGTCAGTTTCCCGTTTGACAGTTGTTGTTTTCACTTACAATTTAGTCCATTTTCAACAAAAGAGAGGCATTTTGGGTGGTCCCGGCCCCACGGTTCCCCATATTGAGGTGGGATTGACTCGTAAACTTCACATATGACCCATGGATCATTTCCCTAAAGTTTCAATAGAATCCGTAGGTGTTTGGTCAGTTTTCCGTATGACAGTTGTTGTTTTCACTTAAAATTAAGTACATTTAAAAAAAGGCACTTTGAGTGGTGTCGGCCACACCGAGCCTCGTATTGAGGAGGGATTTACTCGTACACATCACATTTTACTCATGGATTGTTTTCCTTAAGTTTCAATATAATCCAAATGCGTTTGGTCGATTTGTTGTATGTCAGTTGTTGATTTCACTTAAAATTAAATCCATTTTTAACAAAACAGAGGCACTTTGAGTGGTGTCGGCCACACCGGGCCTCTAATTGAGGCGGGGTTGACTCGTAAACATAACATATGATTCATGGATCGTTGTGTAAAAGTATCAACACAATCAGAATCCGTTTGATCTGTTTGGCATATGTACGTAAAATATTGTCCATTTTAAACAAAAGAGGGATAGTTTGGGTGGTTCCGGCCACACCGTGCCTTGGATTGAGGCGGGGTTGACTCATACACGTCACATATGACCCATGGATAATTTTACTAAAGTTTCAACAGATTTGGAACGCCTTTGGTCAGTTTTTCGTATGCCAGTTGTTGTTTTCACTTAAAATTAAAGTCATTTTGAACAAAAAAGATACATTTTGAATGGTACCGTCCACACCGCGCCTTGGATTGAGGCGGGGTTGACTCGTACACATCACATATAACCCATGTATCCTATAGTATCAATATAATCCAAATGAGTTTGGTTGGTTTACCAAATGTCAGTTGTTGATTTCACTTAAAATTAAGTCCATTTTTAACAAAATAGATGCATTTTGAGTGGTGTCGGCCACACTGAGCCTCGTATTGAGGAAGAGTTGACTCATACACGTCAAATTTGACTCATGGACCGTTTTCCTTAAGTTTCAATAGAATACGAATTCGTTTGGTCTGTTTGTCGTATGTCAGTTGTTGATTTCACTTAAAATTAAGTCCATTTTTAACAAAACAGAGGCACTTTGAGTGGTATCGGCCACACCGGGCCTCGAATTGAGGCGTGGTTTACTCGTACACATCACATATGAGTAATGGATCATTGTGAAAAAGTATCAACACAATCAAAATCTGTTTGATTGGATTGGTGTATGTACGTAAAATATTGTCCATTTTAAACAAAATACATACACTTGGAGTGATACCGGCCACACTGCGCATCGGATTGAGGTGGATTTGACTTTTACATGTCACATATGACCCATGGATCGTTTTCCTAAAGTTCCAACACAATAAGAAGGCGTTTGGTCGGTTTCCCATATGTTAGTTGTTGATTTCACTTAAAAATAAGTCAATTTTGGACAAAAGAGAGGCAGTTTGAGTGATCCTGGCCACACTGTGCCTTTTATTGAGGCGGGGTTGACTTATACACATCACATTTGACCCATGGATCGTTTACCTTAAGTTTCAATAGAATCTGAATGCGTTTGGTCAGAGGGGAAGGGTCTAGTTGGGTACGCAGAGATGCTCGTCTACCTCTGGTACGAACCTCCCTCGTACCATCGGCCTAAGCACTGAAAGAATGGAATAATGAAAAGTGAACATGCTTATGGACCTGTAAAATACACATATAGACAGCACATATCCACATCATGTCATAAAAAATAACACCAAGGATCAGACAAAATATAAGCAGTCATGCAGAGTAATGACAAGTGCACATACAGATCAGTAGCAGCTAAAAAATTGTTGCATACATGCCATGTTTATTTCCTAAAAAAAAGTAAAAAAAAAAGAAAAATGATGAAACTCTAGAATATGGGTTGCCTCCCAGGAAGCACTAAGTTTTACGTCTTCAGCCAGATGGATGGACACTGGCCAATCGTCTTAGTCTATCAACTCAGAACTCCTCTACCTCTTACAAGAACTGGTGGTCGTGTCATCAAGCTCACAAGGATGCTTAGTGTGATTGATCACTTCAGGAGCATAGCGAGCATGAATCTGGTGTGGAAGTAAGAGAATATGGCGCTCTTCATTAGCCAGACGCTGAGTCACCCATCGTGCGAGGTCAGATGGAGATGGGACGTGCACATCGATGATCATGGAAGAGGCAAACAAGCTAGACATTGTTGGTTAAGCTGCATCCACAAATAGATTCATTTTTATATATTAGAACCTTTATAAATGTTTGTCCCATTTTTACAAACAATTAATGTGTGAAAATTGTGAAAAATAACTTATCGGATATATACAAATGGATTTACTCATGGACATGATGCATAATATCTCAAATATTCCTCATTGGATCCCAATTTGAAATTTTAATCCATTATCAAATGTCTTATATCAATTTATTTTTATTTGGATCCTTAAGTTTGCACGCTTTTTGTAAAATCTATCCAAGGTAGGATAGACTAGTGACTTAGAATACAATTGGATGTTATGTGGTGAAAACCACATTATAAGCATTGTTTAGGATATTATTGAGGTGGTTTGAGGATAAATCTATCTTTTTAGAGAAAATCCAACATCTCCATGTTTGGTAGTAAAAGTTTTGAAGTGGGGGGTATTTGGTGGTTGAGGAGGGGGTGAGGGGGATGTCCAAGGTCTAGGAGGAGGGTGGGGGGCTGTCCAAGGTCCAGGAAGGGGGGTGGGGGCTATCCAGGGTCAAGGAGAAGGGTAGAAGGGGTTGTCCATGGTCTAGGAAGGAGGGGGGCTGTCTAGGGTCCATTGAGGAGGGGGGCTATCCAGGGTCCAGGGTGGAGGGTGGGGGGCTTCCTAGGGTCCAGGAAGGAGGGGGGACTATACAAGGTCCTAGGAGGAGGGTGGAGGGGTTGTCCAGGGTCTAGGAGGAGGGATGTCCAAGTTTCAGGAAAGAGGGGGGCCAGGCTGTCCAAGTTCCAAGAGGGGGGACTGTCCAGGGTCCAAGAGGGGGGTGTCCAGGGTCCATGAGGAGTGGGGGCTCTATTAAAGGGAGGAAATACCCTAATAATTCATTTAAAATTAACTAAACTTAATCCAAAAAACATCACAATTCCAATCCATCACCCAACCAACATCCAATTCATCCTCAATATCACTAACCTTCACATGCCATAAACAACACAACCTACTTTATACCAAATTAAAACAGAAAACAAAAATAATAGATGTAAAACATTAAAACTAAGGTAGTACTTACATATTTAGAGTGTATAGCTACAAAATTGTTTGATTTAAGATGGATCTATGAGTGGAACGAGTTTCTGAGTCCTTGTATAGAGAGATCCCAGACGTTTAGGTCAAATCAAAATAGAAAATAAAAAAAATATATGAAGAACATTAGAACTTACAGATTTGAAGTGTAGAACAGAAACATTGTTTGGTTGAAGAGTATGGATGAAGTTTCGGAGACTGGGTAACTAGATTGCGTCGGGAGAGCTTCAATTTAGGGCTGTAGTCTAGAGGAGTGGGACTGCAATCGAGCAGAGTGGCTACTGGACACCCGAACTAGATTTAGGGGAAAACTTTCCCAACGGTTTTTAAAAATCATTGGGAATGTATGTTTAACTAAGTCCTATACCAACGGTTTTATAAATCGTTGGTAAAATTCTTCATTAAAGCCTCTATACCAATGGTTTTCTAAAACCGTTGGTATACATAACCATTCCCAACGGTTTGATAAACCGTTGGGATATAAGCGTTGGTAAAAATGGGATTTCCAGTAGTGCCATAAGATTCTAAATATTATCTTTACCTATAGGTATATAAAATTTAGATATAGATGTTGGGAAGAGTTCCTTTATACCTTTTAATTTTATATTACATACACCATAAAAAAAGTTAATTCTATGGTAATCACTTTAATCATGAAGTTATTGACTTAGGTAGTGAAGGAATTAGTGGAAGAGTGGTACTTGATGAGCTTATTTATTGAGATGTACTTGGATAAAGAGAGATATGATGGAAAGATATTCCTAATTTTTATTTGGGATGGATATTATATGGATGATCAAATTCAACTTGGTCAAGATGAGGATGCACAGTGTTAGCACTATAGTGGGAATCTAAATGGTGGGGAGAACTCGGGTGAGTAGTCTCATTCTAATGATATGTTTTTTCTTCTTCTAAGGTAGGATAGTTATTTTGATATACTTGAGGAATAAATTATTATATAATTGAAACCAATATAACTGATATGTGTATCTTGGAGCTACAAATATGTATCATGACCTACAATGTCATTATTGATTCTAATCATGAGAAGATTAATTGTAGATTTTGTGTCTTAGTGCCTTACATTTCATAATTCCAAGGTGGAACATTAAGTGTCTATTAGTTTTCCTCAAATTTTACACATTCTCATATTGATATGGGATGATAAATCCATTTAGTTAATAATTGGTCTACCTTGGACTCCTTGTGATAAGGAAGTGATATGGGTGATTATTGATCAACTCATGAAATTTATGCATTTTATACCTATTAGGTGTATATAAAGGTTGGGGATCTTGGTCACTTGTACATGTGGGAGATTTTCATAATCTATAGTGTTCCATCATCTATTTATTCTAATTAGGACCCTCTATTCACATCTTGATTTTGTAGATGATTGTAGGTAATGATGGGTTATCAGTTGAAGTTGATAATGAATTATCATCCCTATATGTATGGCCAGTTTGAGCAATCCATGTAGATCCTTCAAGACATGCTTTAGGAATGCCTTATTATCTTCATTTGATCTTGGGAGAAACATTCACCCTTATTATAGTTTTCCTATAACAATAGTTATCATGATTTAATCAAGATATTTCCATTAGAGTCATTGTATGGGAGGCCTTATAGATCAACTATTTATTGGGAATAGGTTGTAGAATGGTCCTTGGTTTGATTGAGTATCATCTAGGAGACGATAGATATCATACAAGAGAATTCGAAGAGGTTTTTGAAAATTTAGATTCTCCACAATACTCTTATGTCAATCTGTGTTGAAGTTCATTGGAGTTTGAGGATAAGTGATTGGCTTTTTCTCAAAGTATCACCTCGGTTCGGACATTAATGATTATGGAAGAAGCGTAAGTTATCATATCATTTTTTGTCCCATTTAAGATTATAAAGAAACTCAAGAATTTTACTTATTGACTAGACTAACCTCTTTGTTTGAATTCTATTCATGATGGGTTCTATGTTTCCCTACCGAAGAAGTATCATCCGGATCTTTCCCATGTGACTAAGTGGCAGAATATTGAAATTGAACATGATGCCTTAGTGGTTGAAAGGGTTTTTCAGATAGTGAATTTACATAATAATGTGATTCATGGAAATATAATCCTGCTGGTATGTTTGATATGTAAGTATAATAGGGATAACCACAAGGAATGGGTGTAAGAGGAGTTAATGTTATAGAAATAGCCTTATCCCTTTTCGGGTTTGTGTTTTGGAGCCTTTCTAGGGATATAATTCCTTTACATTAGGGATAATTTTTTTATATATATAGGTCATAGGTATTTATAATTTTGATATTTTTTAATCTATTTTGAGGTTCGAACAAATTTTGGCAGTTATTAATTAAAAATTTATAGTTCGAGGGATAAAAGGTCAGGCGCACTATTTAGTAGCATGGTTATTCAAACTATTGGGTAACTATGTGACAAGTCTATGTGGGTTAAATTGGAATTTTTTATGGTTTTATTATGGTTTTTAAGACCATGAAACTATAGCTGGGAATTCATGTGACTTGGATCTCATATGATAGAAGTTGTTGCACGGTTAGTGCACATTTTTTTCAAACCATGCACCCAGATCTAGGTGTTTTAAAATCGAAATTTATCATGATTCATTTGGAATTTTTAACATCTTATCAAATCATATTCCTTCATTATCTTGAACCATCCCCTCTATGGATCTCTATATTGAACTCCCATCGATTCCTTGGTGATCCTTGATCATTTTTGGGGAATCTCATCAAGGTATATTCGATTTTTCTCTCAGTTTCTACTCCTTTATCTACATCTCCTATGGAACTCTATTCCCCTTGTATCAATGGAACCCTAATGGAATATTATTTATAGATATAGTGAGTTTTATAGGGATTTTTTTCATTCTCTTGGATATAGGTTTTTGAGGACCCATTCATTTTGTTTCCATCACTGGTTTTGAAGGCAACGGGGTTGTAATCATTCATGAGGTAGGTGCCTTTATCTTATGGTTTATCCATTAGCATGCATTTTGTTTATATTATTCCATTTTTTTTGAAATTTTTAAATTTATTATTTTAATTCCATGAGAGGTGATTTGATCTTTTATGGTAATAGAAATTATTTATAAAAGGGGGATTTTGTTGGAAACTGTTATAATACACATGATGTGTTGGATAAATTTGTTAAAATTTGTTTTTGAAAAGGAAATAGTTTATAAATCTTGGAAGTGGTGTGGTATCATAGTATAAAATATTTAATGAAAATTTTAGCATGAAATGAAATTGATTTTACCATTTAAAATATTTTATGAAACATGAATTATTTTCTTGAATAGAATGATTATGTAATAGAACATCATGAATACCTCGGGATATGGGGGAAAATTAGACATATGTGAGCCCTGGTGGAGTTAGCTATCACTAGGGGAGGTTCCTATGATGAAATGGATTTATAGTTGTATCCTTTCAATGGAATTGAGGTTTCTAGACATTAGGAGTCACTTATATTAGCTATTGGTCTTATCCATTTAAGTTGTGCACACCCTTGAGTTGTGATTGTACCTTTGGTGCTTCAAGGACACAGTATATTCTTGTTTATTTGATATACCCATTTAGTCACTTGATATTAATATTAGTGCTTGATGCCTATTTATTTCATTTTTTTATGAGTCATGGGTAATTATTATTTTTTATTTCTTCAATTATCCGAATATGGCATGTTTTTTAAAGAAAACAAAAGAAATATTTTTTTAAAAGGAAAATGAATTATTTTGGAAATGTTTTAGAAATCAATTTTAAAGAATAAATAATTGAAACAAAAGGATATACATTATATAGATTCAATGGTGGTGTCTTAATGATAATTATTGCTCACATCCTATTTTTTTTCTTTGTGTCTTTATATCCTTGGTCATGCAGGATACAAGTAAAGGGAAGAGTGTTTTGTAGAGGATGTCTCTCCTCAATCATGTTTCCTTCTAGTAGGTTAGGATGGAGGTGATTTATGGTTACATGGAGATAAAACCATGTCTTTATTATGGTTCCATTATATTTTCCTTCAACTATTTATCTAGACCTTATTATCTAGTGTGTTAGATGTACCCTTTTTCTAGTTGTTTTTTGACATATATTCCTTTAATATTTTCTATGATACACTGGTTATTTCTATTTTATCATGTTTCTTTTGAGGTTGAAATTAGTCCCATGTTTCATTTTATGATACCCCGATTCCTATTTCCAGCCTGTGGAAATCAGGAACATGCTTGGGGCCTTTTGGAAGGAGAATTTGGGTGACATTATTGGGTTACCCAAGTTTTTCTATTGCATACCCAAAACAAGTCAAGGCCAATAATACCAATACATCCACCATCTAAAAAATGAGAAACACAAAGTAAATCCCAAAATAATACATGAAAATCACTCTTGTGACCTACAATCTCCATTAGATACCATAATAGGAAGGATGAAGAATGTTAAATAGTGCCACTATAGGAAGTGATTTTCATTCTTTTAATTGTATCTTGAAAAACCAAGTCTTCACATGCCTATTGGAATATATAGTGTGTGAGGAAAATCCTTGTAAGAAGCCTCCATTAATCTATATAAAATCATTAACACTACAAACCATTAGTTCTAGGTTGAAAAAAATTTCATTGAAATACATACACAATATTTCATAAGAATAGAGATTTGGAAAACATTTTATAAATCATTTATTTCAACAAAAAATCCAAGTTTCATATGTCAAAATGAACAAGGAATAATGATATATAACTAAAGGAAACATGGAATAATCAACATCATAATATCCAAATATAGTAAATGGGTTCATAAATAATAGTATTATTAAACAATCACAACATCCACACATGAGGCTTTAACCTTATGCCTAAAGGTAACTAGTACTCACCCAAGGATCACTAACCGAAATATGCGAACTTAACAATTATTAGAACTATTATGATATCATAATTTATAAATTATCCATCCTTTTCAATCTTGAGATACTTAGGGGAAATTCCATCACTATTGTAAAATCTTTACTAGGGTAGAAACCATCCATATCACCTATACGCACCCAAAAACTCCCATGTAACACACCATATGAAAAATCAAGATCATAAGAAAAATCAGTATTTTAATCATATAATCAACAAGATCCTTTCATAAAAATATCTTGTTACATCTCTATAATTTCAATGAAATATTTTTAAAATCGTTTTAAATACAAAAACCACTTTAAGATTTTTTTTTAACTATTTGGAGTGCATAAAAATTGGTTTTTAAAGAAATCCATGTAAAACCATCATTTGTTCCCACATAAACCAAAAATTTCATATAAAAAGTATACTTCCCTTAGAAACTCAAATAATACATAATCAAATTATTTAAAATAATATAAAACTAAGAAATTTGTGTATGTCTATGTAGATATGGGACGCATACAAACAACTACCTCAAAATCAGAGTAAACTCACCACCTTCACTCAAAACCACAAGAGATTAGAAGAATTAATACCATAAAACCTAAATGATCAAGTAAATCCAATAAAGTTCTATTCCTAACACTATGTTCACCACCTTTGGATTCTATGGTGTGTAAATAATGTAATCTTGGAAGAATAAGGGTTTATAAGATAAAAAAGTTGAAATTCAAGTGAAACCATGACTAACTTTGTAGATTTACTATTAAATCAATAAAGAACCACCATAAAATCAAGAAGGAAGGAATAGGTATTGACTACATATTCAACATCATAGAATGGGATGAAAAAGAAGAAGGATAAGGTTATAATTAAATTATGGGAAATGGTATATTCTAATTCTTTAAAAATTAAGGTAGTAGTCTCAACAATATAGTCATGGTGGAAACATCATGGAACCCCCTCAACTAGGCCTCCTATATAATGAACTCTCAGGATACGATGTGATATATCCTAAATAGGTAAAGGGCCATATCCCATATAGATCCTCTCCATGGTGCAGCCTTTATAGATACACTTTAGTGTTTTATTCCCAACACCCTTGAGGTGTGGCCCTCTAGGATGTGGTGTGGAGGGTCCAAATATAGAATAATAAAGTTTTTTGGACCCCAATACTCCATGGTGTATTTTCCATGACCATGGAACAATGGTTCCCCAAAAACCTCACCATGTAGTGGTGGTCCTTGGAAATAGTATGTTGACATGGAATGAATATATATTTCTATCCCAAACTCCAAAATTCTCATAAATACCAAAGGAAAACAATATGTGTTGAAAAAAAGGATGAAAAATAATCAAAGGAAAATTTCATTCCTGAAAATGGCATGGGGTGTTATAATTCTTCCCACCATTCCACTTTCTATCCCCAGAAAGTCCTCAAATATCAGCTTCCAAAAACTGTTGAGGCCACAACTCTATCACTAAGGTATCCTTATCCCATGTCTCATGGATATTTCTAGCACACTACTATATCACATGATCCAAAGGGATATATTTACTATGTAACACTTTTATTGGTAGACCAAAATATGAACTATATTTTCAAGGATAGATGTTTCACGCTCTAAATCCAAATCTTCCCACTCAACCATGTGAGATGGGTCCATATGATACCTCTATAGTTGGGACATGCGAAATACATTGGGAATGGATGTCAACTAGGATGGTAAACATAGAAGATATACCAAATCCTAGATATTTTCATCAATCTAAAATGGTGATACATAACATATCATTAGCATACTCTTATTACACATCCAAATACATCCTAGTTAAGAAGATAACATGAATAACACCTAATCACCAAATAGAAATTCCAATGGATAATAGTGAGAATAAATATATGATTTATGGTGACCCTGATCTATTACTAACCTTTTCTGAATTAGCTGAACCTTATCTTTCATCTCCTCGAAAAGGCTCGATCCCAATAAAGAACACTCACCCAGTTTCAACCGATGGATAGAATATTAACATGGTTAACCATAAAAGGCATAAAAAGTAGAAATATTTTTCAATTCATGATAACTATAGTTATATGAAAACTCAATCAATGATAGATTTTTCTCCCATGAGCCACTGGAATCAAGAACAATGTATTGTAACATATCTTCGAGAACCTATATATCTTTCTCAGTCTGACCTTCTTATGTGGAAGATATATCATGCTTAACTTTATTTGATAACCCATATCTAATTAAATACTTTTACAAAATAGAGGAGTAAATATTTGGTCTCGATCTGAAATGATGGTTTGTGGAATGTCATGAAGCCTTACAACCATATCATATACAAGTTTCTAAGCTATTCAACTTTAGTAGATTGACTATTATTAAAGAGATAGGAATATTTCATCAATCAACCTATAAATACACATATAATGTTCTTCCCATTATGAGTTTTATTCAATCTCGTCATGAAATCCATGTAAATATCATCCCCTTTACACATTAAAATAAGAAGTGGCTCTAATAACCTATTGTGTCACTAATATTAAGATTCGATTCTCTAGCAACCAAGGCATCATGATACGAAATCCATAACCTCGTACTTTATCCCTAGACACTAATATTTTTGATTATGATTTTATTACTTATAGTCCTCCCCTGGGTAAAAAAACCAAGTGGGTAGGTGTCCACTTTCTGTATAATCATACCTCTCATTCAAGGGAATAATATCCTTCTTTTAAAACTGAAAAAATTGTCAAGTTACCAAGGCTAATTACCCTTGTTATCCCCACTATTTGAGGTTTTAGTTACATGTTTTCAATCAGAATCTACTAAGTTATCATGGAATAATTAATCTAGGGAATTCTAACCAACATGTTATCTAGAAACACATACTAATCATTATCTTCCAAACATAGACATAACTCCATAGAAAAAAACCATCAAGATACATTCATCCTATGATTATTTCATATCTTGAGATGATAATTATCTGCTTAACATACAAGCCACTGTGTTCCCTTTACTAGGGGTGTATGATTTATAAAATTTAAAATCCTAGAGATAATATACCAAGATTCTTGGAATTATGTTTATATATTTTTGAGTAAAGATATACTATGAACCTTTTTTATCAAAATATACCATTAGCCTATCCCAGAAAATTTAGTATTTCCAACTCTTTAGAGTTTTACCACCACTAAACATTCAAGGTCTTGGGTGGGGTAATTATTATCATATTGGAATATTTAGATATATCTATAAGATACCAGATGATCATGATGCATCAACCCACACCCCAAATCCATACTTGTGGCATCAAAATATAAAAAATAACCAATATTAGGATTTTAAATAATCAATAATAGAGATGATGTTAACCTAGACTTAAACTCCTTAAAGAATATATGAAACTTATAATCCCAATCAAACTTCACCCCTTTCTAAGTTAAATCTTTCAAGGTATATTATAACCTATATAAATCACCTATAGTACCCATCCATCCCCAAAAAAAATCTAATATCTAAAAAATTATTTGACCTTTACTAAGAAATCACTACCTAAATCTTATCAGGATCCATGGATGTTCCCATCATAGATACTACATGCCCTATGAATTTCACCTATTGGATGTATAATTGGAACTTAGATAAAATAGTATACATGCGATTCTATTTAAAAATTCTCAAAAAAATATCTCAATGTTCCTCATGGTCCCCCATCATATTAGAATATATGAATATTTCAACCATAAACACCACCACAATGGTGTCAAGATAACAATAGAATATCTCATTCATCAGGTCCATTAAAAAATCAGGGTCATTGTTAGGGCTGAAATATATGAAAATATACTATTAATTATCATATATTCTCTTAAATATGGTATTTAAAATGTCTACTTCCCTTACTCTCAATTACGGTACCCTACCTACAGAAAAAATTTTGAAAACCACCAAGGTCCCCTAAGCTGATCAAAGAGGTCATAAATTATCAAAAAAAAATCTTCATGGAAACCTAGGTGAGATTTTATTAATAAATGTAATGTCAAATTATACCATACACCTTACTTGTAAAGAGAGATAGTGATTCCAACAACAACACACTCAATTGAATGAAAGTCTTTCCCTAGAGATCCTCGTACTCAGATTTTAATTCCTCTAGCACCATTTGATCAATTTGGTAAGAATGAAAAATAAATGGGTCACATCCCATGAATTAACTCAATGGATAACACTACCTCCCATAGGTGAGAAAATTTATAAAAATAATCTACAAATATCTCATCATAAATGTATACCTCTGGAGGAAGCAGACCACCTAAAATTTTATCAATTACGTCAAAGAAAAATCTAGAAAACTAATTGGATATCATTATAATATCAGGAATAATAGGCCATAACCTATCTGATCACGGTTCCTACTAACCCTAAAATATGTGAGTGTTACCATCAGGGTAAAGTAGGACTACTCTATGATGATAGAAATAAATCTTAACCTTAATGTTGATCATATAATAAATGCTGATAATGTTGTCAAACATATCTAGGTCAAAGGCCAAAAAATCCCACATAATCACAAATTTGTCTTTCACTACTCGACACTCAAGGAACTTGAGGACCTTCTCTTTATTATTACCAATGGGAGTATAAATATCCATCAAAAATAACATTAGTTCCTCTAAATGTTAAAAAACATTAATAATATCAGATGATATGAATGAATGAGATTTTCCTATATCAAATAATGTTGATTTCATAAAAGAATCAATAAATATCATACCTTGAACTTCTTCTAGTTTGGCCTTGAATTCCTTTAGTACAAACTTAGATATATAAAGGCTCATAAATTCAGCCTCACTCTAAGCCTTCTTCACCAACTAATAATATCCCTCCACCTAGGAATGAGAATAGACTCCTTATTATTCATTGGAATGCACATGATAATCTTCGGTAATGGGTGAACCAACTCTCTTACTCTATGGATGGTTTTAGCTGGAATGATGAAGATGACCCAAATAATCACACTGATGGATGACCTTAGGGTCTTATAGAAGTCATTTTTGGTGTCATATAGCTTCACATAATGAAATAAGACTACTGAATTAAACCATGAGGATTCCAATAGTTCCAAATCTAAAGAATAGTGAACACTCTATCAACCACCTTGGCAGGCCTCCTCCCACTTGTCACGACCCTCCCTCAGGATCCGTGTCGTGACTACCCCAAGCCCGCCTTCCATAGGCCAGGGGCTGGCGACTAGCACCAAGGCGTAAATCCAGTAAAAAGGGAAGGCATTGCCTTTGTAAAGTAAACAAGCACCACAGAGTAAGCAAGCAGAAAAGTAAACACTAAGTAAAAACTGAGTACAACTGAAAGTGCGGAAAAGTAAATAGGCTAGTATACAAACCTAAACTGAAAGTAAAGTACAACTCGAAAGGGAAAACAACAACTGTAAAGTAAAATCCGCTACACCGAGCTATCCACTGGAAATCCCACCTGAAGGGTGGGTACAGATAGCTCCACTGCTCCTCGGGTCCCGTCGTCCGCTCTGAGCACGTCTCGCCTAGTGGTCCACCTCTAGGTATCGTCCTGCTCTGCAAGCCTCAACCGCAATCAACGTTGTCCGTCGTCTGCAACCAACACAACGTAGTGCGGGCATAGCCCGTGTAGGGGTGAGTATAAGCTACTCAGTAGGGACCCTGAGACCCCCGAAGGTCTCCCAAAATCCACAAAGGATAAACCACAAGGATAGATACAAACACGAAGTAACAACCGACACTGCTTAGGTATATGCCCATACATATACCTAAGTCATCAATTCCAATATGCTCCAACCTCCGAGCCCAAGTACAACTCAGTCCACACACGAAAGTATACGTATTCCACACAGGAAAGCAAAACGAAATCCACACAGGATAGCACAACACAATCCACACAGGAAAGCAACAGGATTCAGCTCACACAGTTATACTTCTTCGGTAGACGATAGAGATGATCACTGATCCATCTAAGTCGTCGGACCCACAAAGGGTCGATAGGTACTAACCCCCGCAAAGACCCACACAGGATCGGACCCACACAGGATCTGTAGGCGCTGGTTCACACAGGATCGCTGAGCGCAGACCCACACAGGATCGGACCCACACAGGATTGGTAGCACTGATCCACACAGGATCGCTGAGTGTTGTAGTCGTCGTCGTCGAATCCACTAAGGATCTCTGTACTGTCATCGTCGCAGTCACAGTAGCAGTCGAAACCAGTTCTAGGGTTCCCGCACACAGCAAGCTCGTTCGGGAGGGTCCGCTCCACGAGCCGAGAGGCTGATACATCAACTGTCACAAAGTCCAGAGTTGATGATACAAAAGTTCTGTATCTTCAACAGGAACTCAACGCAACAGACGGCGTGTCGATCGGACGCCCGGTCTGAGAGTTATTGGCTTTTTCGTCCCAAGGGCCCGGTTGGTTTTTAAGGAAAAACCAACCTGACCGTACTCCACCTGCATCCAAACCTTGGGCGGAGTGTGCCAAAAGATCCGTCTCACTAAGAGGAACTCAACAAAGCTGACGGAACGCCAATCGGACGTCTGTAGCTCAAGATATGAGTGTTTCTGCTCCGAGGGCCCGGTTGGTTTCGTGTACGAACCAACCCGGCCGAACTCAAAGTATTCCGAAACCTTGAGTGCAATATACCGAAACGACCGTATCGATCCAAGGATCGCATCGCCGCTTACGGTGCATCGTTTGGAAGTCTGTATCCTACGTAATGGGCATTTGAATCCAAACCGTTCGGTAACGGGGGTTTCGGGTCCAGGCCGTCCCGGCCCGAGACCCCCCGGTTGGCCCGAACCGGGTAGACCCACCCCGGACATGGTCGACCCGTCCCGGCACGGCCAGGCCCGGCCCGGCCTGGTGGACCGGCCAGGTGCCGGTCCGGCGCAGCGCGCCGCGCGCTGCCAGCTCGGCCGAAGGCCGAGCTGCTGGAAAACGGGGGGCCGCCTGCCCCCCTTTGTGAAACCAGCCCCCTCTAAATGGGGGGCCATTAAGGCCGTCCGGGGGAAATTATTTCCCCCGGTTTTCTCCCTTCCGGCCGGCCCGACCTGGCCGGCCGGTTCTTCCTCAACGGGACCGGCAAGGCTGGTCCCCTTTTGGCTTCCGACAACGGCGGCCCGCCTGGTCGCCGGTCATCTCGTTCCACCGCGGCCCGGAACCGGCCGCGACCTTCGTTGTCCGGCGCGGTGTGACAGCACTGCGCCCCTCCGCCGCGGCCCCACTCCAGCCACGGCGCCTTCAACTTTCTTCGACGCGGCGTGACAGCGTCGCGTCCTTGCATTATTTTACGACGCAGCGCGACGGTGCCGCGCGTTTCTTGCCGCATGATCCTGCGCGGTGCGACGGTACCGCGCCACACCCATTTCAATCCACAACAGAATCAATATGAAAAGGAGGAGGGTTGGCCATGTTCGTGTGGTCCGACCCCCTCACGTTATTTGCTAATAATTGGACAAATTTCACGAAAAAATAATCACAGGTATAAATCATGAACAAAAGAATAAAATAAACCCCTACCTCGGATTCAAGTGCGGAGCACGTCAACAAGCCACGGAAGACTAGCGTCGCGGAGGTCAGGCGTCGCGGAAATCAAACGTCGTTTCTGTTGACGTCGAGGTGCGTTCGAAGAGGTACGTCGCTGGAGAAGCTTCATAAGCTGGCGGAGATAAACCGAGGAGGAAACGGCGTCTCCTTTCGTTGACATGGGAAGAAGATCGAAGAAGCGGCGTCGTCGATCTTCGGAAACACACCGGCCACGAAGAAGAGAAGCGGCGTTCTTCGTCAGAGCTTGAGTGTTCTTCGTGTTCTTCGTCAAAGTTGAAGAAGGTGGAGAGAGCTTCTCAAAACCTCTCAAGATGGCTAAGGAGACCAACCAAAATAAAATAAGCTAAGGCTTATTTTATTTACACAATTAAACAACTTGAATTTCAAAAGTTTGAAATTCAAACAACTCTACTCAATTAATTAACCAAGTTGTCAAGTTTAATAAAAGAGGAGTTATAGGGAGTTTAAAAAGAGGAGGTGAAGTGTTAGGGTTCATGTGGGCCCCACCACACTTAATCCTCTCAAGGGAGGTTAAGTGGATGTGGGTCCCACCCCTAACTCCCTTTGGGAGGTTATAACCAACTTGGTTAAAAATAAAATGTGTTTCCACATTTTATTTAATTTCCTTTTAAAATACCAAAAAACTAACTCGCAACCCGCATAAAACACAACCTCAGAAAAGGTCTCCTTAAGAGAATATCGGCGCTGCAAGTTCATCGGTGCCCTCAGAATTCGATTCCGGGCACCGGTTCAAAAGTTAGAAATTCCCGCTCGTTCGTTCACTAAACGTACCCGAGCCAAACTTCGGAAATTGATTCCGGGCACACTGGGCCTCGGAATCAGGTTCCGTCAGAAACCGTGTTCTTTTAAAATTCCAAAGAAAATTAAGAAAAAATTTCCCTTGAATTTTACGGGTCTTTACACCACTTCCTCTTATGACCTAAGTAAAAACTATTGTTTACCTTGGAAACAATATAATCCCTACTACATCATTTTAATATATCCATGTTGGTCTATTCCATGGATTATTTATCCATAATTTCCATATAATTTATTAATAAAAGAAGAATGATCCTTGATCTGATATTTTTATTTTTTATGATCTCAAAATAGTGTTCTTTAAGTTAATCATTCATAACCAACTTGGGAATTAGATGGACCAACTTAGCATAGCAGGTCGAATACTCTATCTCCATTCAATTTCCTTGAACTTGGTTTTTAAAATCCATGTATTTATCCATTATCAATGTTTTTAAATAAAAATTAAAATTAAAAATATTCTTGAACATAGCCTATGAGTGATCCCCACACAATTTATAGTCAACAATAGAGTCATGTCACTTATAGTTATGTACCTCTAGCATGTTCATGGAGAAGCTTACCTTGGAGGTCTCAAGAGTATGAATAAATCCAAATATATGGTTCATTTTCTTCATTCATTCATCTGGATATTGGGATCCTTGGTAACCCAAAAATATAGGTGGATTATACCTAGTAAATTTTTGAGCTTGATCCACTATCTCAGTTTGATCTCGACCACTCACTAACCCAAAGAACTGAATGGTACGACCTACCAACTCAAAAATATTATGGTATATTGGAGAGTTATTCTATGGGGTATTCTCTATAGTCCCCTCTATATGTCTAGATAAGGGCCTTCTATGAAGTATGATCTATAAAATATAAAACATAGAACTTAATCAATACATAAACCAATCAAAATTCCATGGTAAAAACACAAATTTCCATCAATCATGAACAAACATAAAAAATAAATCATATCATATCATATCTAAATACACGACACCAAATCTCATATCAAAAAAAATTTAACCACCCATGGTTACTCAAGATTTTTCATGGAAAATACCCCCCCCCCCAATCACTCCCCTACACACTCCACTTGATCCCTAATGATCCTATCTCCATACTACAACACTCTCCTCAATGGAAAGGGGATTATTTGATACCATTTTGTAATGAACCAACCCATGATGACCCAATCCAATACCTAACATGGATCATCACAAGGCTGTAGGTGCATTCCTAATCACCCTTGGAAGGAAAATAGTACCAAGGAATAAAAATGGATCAATGATAATTATTTCAATCCCATAAAAAATAACCACAAAATGGTTTCAACTATGAAATCCAACATGAACCATCCATGTATCGGGCATCCATGCTAAAAAATTAAGCATTATACAAATAACATAAAAATAAAAATAGAGTATAAATAGTTGAAAAATAAACATCCATCACTTTATAAAATAAATTATTATGATAAAGAAAATATAAATATAATAAAAGCCTAAAAAATTAAAAGACGATAAGGATGATAAATCCATCATCTCAAAACTGACCAACACAGTATAATTCCCAAAATAATCCACTGACAACACTCTTAGGACCCACAGTCACCACTAGATTCCTTAACAAGAAGGAAAATGAATGTCATGGAATTCCACAATAGGAATTAAGTCCCTTTCTTTCACCTTTATCCTGTAAAACCAATTCTTTAAATGCCTAATGGCATATGCAGGGTTTGATGAAAATCCTATTTAGATACTGAAATGAATATATAAAACATATTTCACATTAAAAACCATTAGTTCTAGTTTAAGAAAATTCTTTTAAATACCCACAATATTATATAAGAACAAATATTTGAAAATTATTTTATAAATCCTTTTGTTTTCAATAAACAATACATGTTCCATAAGTCGACATAAACAAGTCATAATGAGAAATACCTTTGAGAAATAAGGTATAATCAACATCATAATATCCAAATATATGGAAAAAGGGAATAAATCATATAAGGGATAGACTAGAACAATATCCACACATGGGGATCTAACATAAGGTATAATGTTAATTATGACATTCTCAGGGAACACTAGTTGATATACAAGAGCCTCACAATTTGGGGGGTATCGCAGTCTCACTGGGTCAAAAGTATCCATCTCTTTTACTCTAAATATACTTTATCCAGATTACTTGTCTAGATAAATACCTAAAATAGAGAATAAATATTCTATTTTACCCATATTCACCAAAGGTCTCCCACATGCCACACTATACAAATAACTCAAGAGAATAACAATGGTTATTCCTTTAATCATATAATCAATATCCTCTTATCATACAAATATAAAGAAAAATAAATTTCTTTTGCATAACATATTTTTCAAAAAACTCTTTAAGACCAAAATCACTTTGAGAAATTGTGTCAAGCATTCAGAGTGCATATACATTGGTTTTAAAAGAAAAATATGTAAAACCAACATTTGATCCAACACACAAATATTTATATATCATAAAAAATAAATTGCACTAAACAACTCAAATAAAAAATAATCAATCAATTTAAAATATAGGTAAATCAAGAACTATGGGTAATTAAATGGAAATATTTGTTGCATAGAGATACTTACCTCAAAATAAAAGTAAACTGATCACCTTCACTCAAAATCACAATAGATGAGATGGAGGGAACCTATAAAACCTTAACATCCAATGAATTATATTATACAACCATTACTAACCATATTTTTGGACATCTTGGGTATCTAGTTCATGAAAAAAATATAATTAAGGAATAAATATTGTCTAAAATAGAAGAAAAGAGGAAATCCAAGAGAAAAATTTATTAACCTTGTAGATAGAACTACCAATAGATAAATGAGGATGGAAGGAGGTTCTATATAGTATTTAACATCATATAAATGGGAATAAAATATGGTAGTATAAGGTTATAATTTTAAAGGGTTAAGGATGATTGGATTTGACATGATTAGATCACTGATAGGGGGAGGGGGTGAATCGGTGAACCTCTTTTTATTTTATGAGTTTCTCCACTTTAAAACTCAACCCCTTGAATTATTAAAGGTTCTTTCTCTACTTAATTAAGTCTCTAAACTTTTATTAATATGATAAAATAAAATATAAAGTTTAGAACATGATATTTACAAGTTTTGACAGCCATTTATACTCTATTTCATGTTGTTTAATCACACCAAAATGGATTTATCCACTACTTTTCAAATTTATTCACAACACTGAGTCTACAGTGTTCACACACAACTTATATAATATACTAGAATACAAAATGTCTCTAAACAATATTATTCAATAAGGAAAAATAATAACTAGTGATCACTACACCTCTTGATGATGGTCCTCCTACATAAATAGATGGATCATCAGAACTGTACCTGTACTCCTTCAATATATTCAATATTTAATAATGACTATTAACCTCTTGGAATTGAAATTTGAACCAAATTATAAATGACTTGTATCTTCAATGTTCCAAATACTTAGGAAATTGATCTTGTAATTTGATGAATAATCTCTCGGTTCAGAATCCTTCCTCTCTTATCACATGTTCTTCTTATATAACTTGTGTTCCACTTGGGTCTCTCACTTCTCACTATAATAACCTATTAGAAACCTATATACTAGATTTCAAATACTTCTTCAAATATGAATTTGAATTTTAAATTTTAAATTAAATCATCAACTCCCTTTAACAACTTCTTCAAAAGACCTTGGATCTTCTTTTAATTGATTTTTATTATCCAAATTGAAATGGAAGTTATGATGAGTTGGAATAACTACTAAACAAGTTCGGTGAGTCCATATCATCATGAATCTTTGGAATACCCATAATATTCCCAGTAATACATTTATATGGAATGGACATATATTCTGTAGCGTGGGGAGTGGCATTGTGGTGTAGCCATCTGATTTTTAGTAATTTCTTATCAACTATAACATGCCTTTATGATGTGGTTTATAGGCTATAACATGTATTTCATAGATTTTATAGTGACATAAAAATTAATTTGAATGGGATTTACAGCATGGAACTTCACTCTACTTCATATAACCTTGCTACTTAATCCACTATAGTGTAGCTCATATTTTGGGGTGTGGAATCCCTCAAATTTAAAGGGCCACAAAATTAAAACCAATCCTCCAATACAGTGTATCACCTCATTTATTCAACCATTATAGTGTGGAGATATCTGTTTAATCCTCCCTTATAGCATGGAAACTCACTCTACGACATTAGGTCTTATAGACCAGTTTTTAATCCCACTACCAAATCTAGCATCTCTATAGTGTAGACAATATTCTATGGCATAATCCTCTTTCCTTTTAATTATTTTTGACAAGGTAAAGATATTGTGGTGTGGTATATGCTTCCAGTATCCTTTCAATATTCTTACATTATGAACTCCTTCCAGGATATCTATTCACTATAAACTAGTTCAATAATTTTCTAAATTTTAATTTATACCAACAATCTTAGATTCTTCAAAAATTTATCATCACTATATTCATTCAACGCCCAAGATTATTCTTCACTTAATTTTCTTCCTCAATATATTAACATCAATAAAGAAACTCTCTTTTTTACAACAAATATAATCGGATCCAATGGGTACAACAATATCCACTTTTTTTTTTTTAAATACCCTTATTAAAGATATATCAAAATGTATTAATTTAAAAAATAAATTATTCTCCACCTTATTGAAAATGAATATAAATTGACTATATGGGGAAACTTCTCACCTAATATTTATTCTCCCCACTTTTGAAATTTTAAAGAGAGGGATGATATCACATTATTTCTTAGTAAAGATCCTTTGATTAATCCACTCAAAGTCTATGTGGTAAAACCCATTATAGAAAAAAAAAGATAGATTTAATCAAGGTTATCTAAGAAATCTAGAAAATCCTATCATGTGATAACATTATTTGAATATTAACATTCGGGGTGCTTAAAAACAAATTGATCAATAAAGGAATGATCTTTCACACACTTCAATGAATACATCTAAATAATTCATGTGTAAGAAATAAACTCATCCTTTTCTCATCCATTGATCAACCAACACCACCTAGATAAATATATTTCTCATATTTATAAAAATGGAGTGAGAGTGTGATTTTCATACCTCTTTTATATAATTCCCCATGTTTTCCACAAATTATAGAATAAAAACATTATTCTCATAAGAACTCCCCCTCATGGGATACACTCCTATCCTCTTTACCATGGAGAATTAATACCTATTCATCTTATAATTTTTTATATCCAAATATGATACCTTAAATCATCTCTTTTAATTTCCTATGAGATAGAATAAATATATAAGAATAATAGGGAATAATTAGGGACCTCTTAGTTCTTCAGAAGTATAACTTGGGATAAGAGATTCCTCTCAACCTAGTATATTTTTTCCTTTTAATATAAATATCTTTTTTGTGCGAAGAATATTTTCTCAACATAGTATTAAAGGAATCATCACTTCCTTTTAATTGAGGTTTCTTTAAAATATTATCATCTTTCTCATAACATTTAAAATTCTACATCTTTTCGGTTGTGGATTTATTCTCAAAAACATTCTCCTCTTATTTTAATTCACCTTTATTTATTTTATTTTTTATCCTAATATTCTCACCAAAACACCCCCTTTTTCATGCATCTTCTTAGTTAAAGACATTTTGAGACACCATCCACAACACTAAAAATATCTCTTGAATTGATATTTCCATAATTAATTCCATATTTTTCCATAATGGTGTAGATGTTTTCCCCCTTGATCCTTTTTTCCTTAGGGGTTTTTTATTTTCGTAGAAAAATCCTTTATTTCTATTCAATTTAGTTTTTCCTCTCATCATTTTTAGATTCTATTTGAGAACCTACACTGTTAAAAATAAAATTTCTATTTTTAAGTTGAATAGGTGTAGGATTACTTTGTTTCTTTGATCCTATATTTTCAGTATAATGATAGGAATCTCCTCTAATATCAATATATTTCTTAAAATATTCTCAAGTATTATTAAAAAAATTGAGTTTTAACATAGATATATTGTGCCTCAAATTTTTCTTCTTCTTTAAAAGTTAATTTCTACTTAAGATCACATATCATCTTCTCTTTCTCAACCATATTCAAATTATATTCCTTTATTTCATCAACATGGTATGACTCCCTCTTGATAAGATCTTATTTTTCTTTATTGAAAATATAATTTACCATTTTAAAAAACTCACTCATCTGAGTAGACATTTCTATGTTCTTCATCTCTATATTTATATTATCTTTCTTGAGTTGTGAAATGTGATCAAGAAAATATTACAACTTACCTTTATGTTTTCAATCAAGTTATTTTCTCTATTATATATCATATTAATTACTTGAAAAATGTAAAACATTCTCCACATGATCAGTAATAGTTACTTAATTATAAAAATTATAAGATGAGCCTTCAACCTTTATTAAAAATTATCTTCTATTGAGGTTGTATTTCTTCTTTTTCTTATCCTTTTTCTTACTTAGAGGGATTATTCTTCCTCATATGATTAAGATTCATCAAACTAATTCTTTGTAAAAAAACATTGAAATATAACCAATATCATTGTAAGTAAAACATATAAAAAAAATCTTACATTTTACCTACAATTTACCCTTTAAGAATCTCTTTAAAAAGATAGAGACAATTTGGTTAAGATCTTCATTATCTTCTGAATCATTGATGTCCTCAACAACATTACTCTTCTATATTTCCATGGAATAAAAGGAAATCTCTAATTTATATTAATTATTTAAATATAGTGCATTACTCATGTCATACACAATAATAATGTTGTGTATATAATCTAATGAAATGTATTATTGATCTTTTAATGTTGATATCTTAGGATCAAACTAATCCAAAAAGTTATACATAATATTCTTCGCAATATTGGAATCTTTATGTTTGTAAACAAATCCATGAATATCACTAACTATCTCATTAACCATAGTGAAATAGTCATCTATATTTTCATAATTATCTATTTTAAAACCTTCAAATATTCACCTCTATACTTGTAGATTAGCTTCTATCACTTTAATGATTCCTTTAAAACTGCTTCTAAATTTTTCTCATATCTATCTTCCTATAACAAGACCCATTACCTTGGTATACATATTTTTTATAAATACATAAAAATATCATTTTGTTCCATTATATTCATCTCCAAATTTCTTTTTATAAGTATGTTTCATATGATAATTTTTAAGAATGGGTTAAAATCCCACTAAAGTATCATATCTCACTTCAAGACCAAGTAAATAGAGGTAGGGAAACATCCTATTCATTATAATTTGATAGTTTTTACCATTTAAGGTAGGAACTTCTAAACGTTTTACATTATTATTATTATTATTATTATTTTACCCTTGTATATTAATATGGAACCTTACTTTGAAACCAATTAATAATATATAACTTTATTGGATCACTAGTAGGGGGTGGGGTGAACTAATGATTATATTTTTTTCTTTTATGAGTTAACCCCCTTGAATATCAACCTCTTGAAACATTAGAGGTTTTAAATCCACCCAATGGAGTCTATTAAACTTTCCTCATATAAAAAATAAAAGATATATAATATCAAAATATATTTACTGGGTTGAACACCCATTCCTACGCCTTAGAATGTTAGTTAATTCCCCCAAAAAATATTTATCCACTCCATCACAAACATCTTTACAACACTAAGTCCATAGTGTTCATATAACACTTCTATAATACACAAAAACATATAATATTTCAATAAAATATGATAAAACAAGGATATAAAACATACAGTGATCTCTATACCTCTATATGGTGGTCTTCCTCCATTAATAGATACACCATTGAATCTGTATGTGTACTCTTTCTTCAAGATATTAAATAGTTGATGATAATTATCATCCTACTTTTCTTGAAACTTCACCCAAATTATAAATGATCTAGAACCTCAATATTATAAATACTATAGAAATAGATCTTCACCTTTTATGAATGATCTCCTGACTTTAAACTCCTTCATCTCTTCCCACAATATCTTAATCTTTAACTTGTATTCTTCTTAGGTTTATCACATCTCACTATACCCAAATCTCATAAATTTTCAAAATATATTTCAAATACCTCACCATGTTTTAATTTTAATTTCAAATTTATATAATCTAATTCCTTTAACTACTTTTTTAATATCCCTTGGATCATACATCAATTGATCTTTACCACACAATTTAAAATGGTACTTTATTGAGTTAGAATATCCACCAAAAAATCTTGGTGAATCCATATCAGCTTTACTATTTTATATGGCTATAATATTCCCAAAAATACACTTATACAATGTAGCAAGATAATCTATGGTGTGAGGAGTGGCACTCTAGCTTGATGAGTATCACTACAGTGTAGCCATATGTTTTTTTAAAGGTTTCTTCTCAAATTTCGTAGGAATTTTCTATGTAGTCTATAGGACATAGTGTGGAGGCCACAAATTTCAATGACCCAAAAAAACATTTGATTGGGATTTTGGGCATGGACCTTCACTTTGTGGCATAGAACCTCGGTAATTTATCCACTATGATGTAGCTAGAATTTTCCAGTGTGGAGGTCCACAAATTTCCAAGGAAAAAAATTCAACCCAATCCTCCACAATAGAATATAATGATCCTACAACACAACACATAATTATTTCATCCACTATAGCATGGATACCTCTAATTGAGCATCCCCTGTGGCATGGTCTCTTACTCTATGGCATGAGGACTTATAGACCATTTTTTCATCCCACTAATTTTTTTGAATCTCCAGAGTGTGGACAATATTATATTGAATAATACTATTTAATATTCATTTTTATGGAATGGTATACAACATGTGACATGGTCTCTTATTCAATATTCTTTCATTCTATTGGAATCATGAACTCCTCCCATGATATCATATCACTACAAACCAATTAAATCATCATATCAATTTCCACTTATACCAATAACCTTTGATTACTCATAACTTCATCATCATTATCTTCATTAAACAACCAATATTGTGCTTAACTTAAATTTATTATTCGACATATCAACATTAATGAAGACCTTATCTTTAACAAAAGTACTATCAAATCTAATAGGTTTAAAAAATTGGTAAATTAAAATTCTTTAAAAATATTTGAATTAGGCTCTAGATTTTGTTCATGGTGACCATGGCCTAGATCCACCATTGTTGGGACTCTTGGGGAGTTTACTCTTAGTCTATTACATTAGAGGTATTTAATAGGAAGAGTTTCCATATATCCCACAAATACACTATATGGAACAAACATTAGAGCTGCAACATGGTGTCCCCTTCCCTGTACCCCTATGGCATATCCCTCTGTGTTGTGGGTTGGAGTGTCCAAATATGAAACAACCTGGGTTTTTTGACCCCATGCCTCTATAAATTAGTACTCATGACCATGTAGAAATGATTCCTTGACACCCTCACTATAGTGTGGCGGGCCATTTCCACTGTGTGAAGACCCATCAAAATGAAATTTGTTATCCCAAACTCTAAAATACTTATAAATACCAAAAGAAAAAATCAAGGTAGAAAAAATAAGGATGAAAATTATAATGACCTTGGATTTTCATATATAGATATTATATATTTTTTAGATGAATATTCATTAAATTACACAAACAAATGTCCAAGGACAGTAATAGTTTAGTTCCTTCCAGAACTTGGACCACAAACTTCTAGTCTGGTGAAAGATCTTCAATGTTTCCTTAAAATATATTCTCCTTTATTATCCCTACTTAAAACTTTTATTCATAACTTGTGGAAAGGAAATATAAGAAAAGTGAGAGCTCAAATTCCAAATAAGTTTAAATATGTAAGATGTCAATTTATTTTATTATGAGAGAATAAGATAAGAAATATGGGTATGTGATCATGATCATAACATATAAATTTCATACCCAACCTGTCATGGATCATAAACATGACTCATGTCATAAAACAAAAACTTTTAAGAAGACATGAATCATAAGAAAGAAACTTAATCATAACTCAATAATGAACCATAATTTCAAGAAATATATTTCTTTGGCATCAAAATAAGTATATAAAAACATTTCATATATCAAGTTCAACTACCAAGAATCTCGGGTCAGGACTTATCACATGTTTCCCCTAGCAGATCAAGCACATCAATTCGTTCCCCATTACATATCAAGCACATACACTTGTTCCCCTTAACTATCTCATGAGATATAATTCAGTACCCAATGAATTGGAGGGAGACATAGGTACCACCCATCACTTAATGAAAACTATACATATGTTTTTCACGAAACTATAAATCATTCACCATCTCAGAACCCATGTAAAGAAATTAGTTTCATAAACACTTCATCATAACATAACCCATATAAAAGAAAAAAAATTTATAAATATAATTCCTTAATAAACACAAACCATTCAGTGAAAGGATAATAATGGTATCCTTGGGAAATATCATCAGTAGATCATAAGAAACATCAAATAATGTTTTCTTCGATGGAAAAATTATGTTTTTGAAATATTACTTAAAATAATTCTTGAGGAAAATATCTTTTCCTTTATGAAATCATTTTTTTAAAGAGCCGTGAAATTATAAAGGAAAATATTTTATTGGAAAAAACTTTAAATCTTATAAATGAAGCTTCAAATAATTAATGCATCATGATGGAAGTAAAATACACTAAATCTATATAAGTTAAAAAAACATTCCTTTCATTTGTTTTGTTTTTTTTTTTTGAAATGTTACAAAGAGCCTTTTTTAGAAAATAACAAAAATATTCTTTTAAAACCATTTTATAAAAATTCAAACATGGATAAAAAAACATTAAATATTCATATAATAATAGTAAAAATCGTTTTGGATTTTTTTTATAAAACATGGATGGGGAAAATAAATATTCCCCAACAAATATTTAAAACAAAATAATCTTGAATATAGTTGAGATTGTGAAATAATATGTTACCACTTTATAATAAGTTGAATCGTATGGCCCGTGAAAGAAATAAAATTATATGTATATTAAAATAATATAATATTTAGGATAATACTCATAAAATATATTCATGGGTGGTATATATACCACGTAGAAGAAACAAGTTGTGTGTAAGGCATGTCTCCCACAGAAATAAAAGTGAGACAAAAAATCACTTACCTCAAGTCTTGAATTATACATTTATTACATAACCATATATCTATCATATCATGTATGATTTTTTATAACACTGTATCACCTATTTATTAATAATTTGTTATTAAAATCACTATTCTAGGTCATAACTACTTCATTTTCCAAACATGTTTTGGTTTGGTAGTCTTGATCCTTATACTTTGATCCTGGTGTTTTTATTACGATATTTTTAATAATTTTATAAACATAATATATAATAATTATATACATATATATAATAATTCATAAAATTAGATATAAAAAATTAATTACACCATTCATGGAGACGGTAGGTCGTGCGTATGTATAAACACTATTTCCATTTTCATCTAATGAAATGAAAGAAAGGTAAATAATAATACATATTTATTGAGTTATTATTATGTTATATATATAATATATTTTCATAAAAAACCTTATTATTATCCATGTTAAATATTGATGAAAATCTAATTACATCACATCATGAAGATGATAAGCCATACATACGCATGAGCGACATTATCATTTCCCAAAAGATTATGTGATCAAAAGTTAGATATGATATTATAATTCAAAAGTATAATTATTTCATAAATATCATATATAAAAATTAAATCCATCATAATTACCAGTCATAAAATATGGTGATAGAAAATGAATTGTATCGCTATATGGAGACGATAAGTTGTACGTACACACGAGCGATACATTCACTTATTGTTTGATGGGAAAGGGGATGTATAATGGTGTGTTAATAATCATAATAAAATTTCAGAATATTTAGGATTATTAATTTATTATTTTATGATATATATCATATATTTATAAAAGGTATATAAGAGTAGAAAAAAGAGAGTGATCGGTTAGAGCAGTTACCTCTTCTTCAAAATGGATCCTTTAGATCTCCTCTAAAGGACTCTAGAGTAGGTCCTTTGAGAAGTCAATAACCACTAAAATGTGCATAAGGAAGTGGAGAATATAATTTGGTGTAGTTTTTTTAAGATTTAAGAATAAAATATGCTAAATGAGATGAGGGAGGAGGTTTCCTTTTATAATGAAGGTGAGGGTCACTTTTGGAATTTCTCAAAATATTGATTTAAAATAAATTAAATATCCATCCAAATACCTCAAAAAGAAAATGGATTAAAATATAATGTGTTATAGGTTGTTAATACCATCAACCAATATATTTTATACATTTGTTTTGTAATTTTAAACCTTTTCTTTTTTATTAACCCTTAGTTAACCTATTTTAATTGTAACTATAGTAACGACATTTTCAATATTAAAAGATATATATTTTTAATTATAAGGTTTAAATTGAACCATAAATGGTAAATTTATGATATTTTTTACCATAATTTATCCTTTTTGTCCTTATTTATTATTTTTTATAATTTTTAACTAATTTAATAATATATTATTTTCATAAAATATCATTAGCATCATTTTGACACTATTTATTACATTGACTTTAATAAAATCAATAAAATAATATAACTTCAAAAAAAATCATTTAATACACCCTTAATACATCATATTTACCTATAAAATTCTTGGATCACCTTAATTAATTAAAATTATATTTATTTAAATATTTTTAATGTCACTTAATTGAGTTTCTCATTAATTAAATAATTACTGCATCATTATGTAATTATTTATGATAAATTTTTTTCCAATAAAAAATAAAAAAATCCATGATGTAGATAAACATTTTATATTTCATAAAAATATTTACAGTCGATCATATTATCTATCTAACCCCATACAAAAAATATTATACTTTTTTAAAGAAATGATGTGATATTTTTTCACTCTCTTTGATTTCAACAATATCTATGTCATTTTCATGGACAAGTGTCCATTAATTTAATGTCTCATATTTTCCATGTATTACTTTTAAATATTATATGTATTAATTTTGAGACCATCCGCTAAGACAACGTGTAATTCTGTGGCCCATTGTTCCCAAAATAAATGTTTTAAATATATTAAATATATTAAATATATTAAATAAAACGCACACAAGATTTTCCTGAAAAATTGGAATAACTCCTAAATTGATGCCCAGATTAGAAATATGACTCCATTTATGAGTTCATAATGGTGGTTTTACCCTAGTTGTGACTTAACATTAGTCGGCGTGGGTCATTTGTGGAAAAAATTCATGAGCATAAAAACGAATAAAATAATTGAATAAAATTATTTTATTCCTCTTGTTTGACGCATTAGTTGTTTTACCTTTTAAATAGATCCTTATGTTGGAAATCCAGGGTTAGCTACAAAACCCTGGATCCTCAGGAGAGTCATTGGATCTAACCTCTGGAGAATCCTCTCAAACAAACAACAACAGAGTTACGAATCAAGGATTAACAGATTCAACAGATCTAGTCAACGAAGACAAAAATGGATCATTCTTCACCAGATATCGAATTGAATCAAGGTAGGGTGTGTGTTTTTAATTTTTTATTCAATTTTCTTGATTTTCATGAGTAACCTGGACCAATCAACGAATAGATTGGCTCGCGGGTCGATTGTTATATGGTAGGGGTTAATTTATGGGGTTTATCAAAATATTTCTTCATGGATTTTGATTATTTTTTTGTTTTTATAATAGAAACTAACTGATATTTACATGGGAATCGATCAACGTTTATTCCTATTGTTCATATTTGTGCTTTTCTTCCTTGATTAACTGTTCTTCATGGTGTTCTTTGTTCTTCCCCAGAGTTCAACATTCCTTTTAAGAATCCATCATTAAACATTTGATTCTTGGCACAATGATTTTAAATCCTATATTTGGAATTGATATGACTTAATGGAGGTGTGATAATGGTTGTGAAAGTGGATTGGATAATGGTTGGTGCTAATTTCACATTCTTCGGTGCATAATGAATAATGGATAAAATCTTGTTTTTCGAATAGGTAGAGGTCCTAGAAGTGGTAGATCGGTAGTGGAAAGACTCAGGGAAAGCTCCGCTTTTAATTTCCTAGAAAGGAATGGCTAAAATTGTGGATGGAGTGGTAGAAAAGATGGATGGAGCATTGGTGAACAGTTCTGGAAAATCCCGATACACACGTCATGTAATCTCAGATTACACAACATGTGGGGCCCTCAAAGTGGAAGCTAGGGTTTTGGGTAGGATATGAGTACTACACAGTATGTGGAATGGACCACAAGGCATGTGATCCCTCCCCATATATTTCCATGTACCACATAAAGTACATGGACACAGGGTAGACTACACGGGCAACCTACATAGTGTGTACTCATCCACACGGTACAACTTAGACCATGTACACAGGCTACCATGTGTACTTGTACATGGGCATGGATCCACAAGCTGGCACTATGTACTAGTACATGACTAGAGTACATAGGAAAAACCCAGTGTACAGGGACATGAAGTGTAACCCCTCTACATTCCATGTACTCTCTTTATACACAGACACGATTTGGATGACATGGGCCATTTACGCGAGAAGAACCCATGGTCAAGGGATATATTGTGTATCCCCTCTACATGAAATGTACTTTTTCTTACATGATTTATATATCTATTCCTTTTTATCTTTTAAAAGTCTCATTAAGGTTTTTTCCCCTTATCCTTTCCCTGAAGTTCGGTACAAATCATTTCCTTCTTCTAGTAAAACAATCCCTTTAGAAGGACTTCCTGGATAGAGTTGTTGGAATCCCCCCAAGAGACCTGAAGTGTTATCCTCTATTAATTTTTGTTCCCTATGTAGAGTCCTAAGTATCGACGTGACCATTCCTACAAGTCAACGATCCTTTACCTAGCGTGTTAGTTCGGATTGAGTTGTTAGTATCACCCCATGGCCCTATATGTGATCCTCATCTATGTATAGTATTCTCTTTTTCTCTTTGGATTTATTATTGTATTCTTTCTCATGATGAGAACCAATAAGTATTACCTCTCAGATAGACATCATCAGTGATATCAGACTCAGGATTTTATTCTCCTGGATGAGTGCTACATGGAATCTTTGAGATGGAATCCTTGATTGTTATACTATGGTCATGTCTTACACCTAGACTGTGTATCTTTATTGAGTATATCTAGATATTCTTGTTATATGTATTGTATACATATATGTGTGTATAGATGATTTCATTTCCTTTTTTGTATTGCATTGTGGTTTTGGGATGTCCTACTAAGTATTGTTATACTCACCCTTTCATAGGTTTCTCCCACACATGTCGTGTCTTGTGTAGAAGATCGACCTTTTGATAGAGTCTTAGGTGAACTAAGACTAGACGATTCTTAGTGAGACCAAACATACTGATGTGTGTTTCTACTGATTTCAGTAGCAATCCTAGTACCTTTACTTTCATGTTGTACTAGTGTTATAGACTTCTTTTTGGTGGACTTATATGTGGCCCTGTTTATTTTCCTTTATTTCCTATCGTACTATGGTTTTGGGATATAGATATATTCATGAATTGGTTATTTGGTCATTTTTTAACATTTCAGAATTTTTTGGGATTATAGATGTGTGCATGTGTACAGGTACTTAGTCAATGCCTCCCATGTTAGTGATATGCATACTCAATTATAGTCACCATCCCCTGGCCTATCAGAGGTGGGCTTGGGGAGTCACAACACAGACCCTACTGAGATGCGTCACGATATAGTGGTATCAGATCTTTCCAGTTCTACTTTAGGACCGAGATTTTGTGATATTGGTTTGGGGAAACAATGTTAAGTGTTATGAGTTTGACTTTTTGGTCGTGGACTCTAGTGTTGGTGTGGTGGCTGATGTATCCATACAATAGGACTCTGATAATATTCTTTTTGAATCGGTACATGAGAACACTAGTTGTAAAGAAAATCATGGTACATGCATCATATAGGAATGGGTTGTGGTTTCCATTTCCTTCTTGATTCATCTCTTCATATATACTCATTTACTATGGTACATCTTGTTTATTTTAGGATTCCTCCATGATGTATACCAGCTAGGATTCATCATGACGATCATGAGGATAATCCCCTCAGTGATGAGGCTTAGATAAAGGGATAGGTTCCTAAGATATTACCTCTAGTTGGTGCATCAGTCATACAACCTATAGAGTAGCACATGGTACCCGAAGTACCAGTGGATGAGGAGAGTATGCTGATTGTACTTCACGAGTTTTAGTGATAGAGACCCCTTAGGTTCTAAGGTGAGCCTAAACCACAGGCAATTGAGGATTGGCTTGAGGTAGTGACCCAAGTTTATTATCTATTCCGGACACCAGCTAATTAGATGGTGGTCCTAGCAGTGAGCCTTCTTCTTGGATCAGTATGGTGATGGTGGGGTTTAGTTACCCTATATTACGATGAGGGGACTCTTTCATGGATAGAGTTCGAGCGCCTATTTAGATTGTATTTTTCATTAGATACGTTGAGAGATTTGTGTATCCTGGAGATTATACATCTTTATTAGGGAAGAATGATAGAATCTGAGTATTCATTGATGTTTACCAACCCTTCCAAGTACTTAATGGAAATGGTTTGAGATCAGTTATTCTGGGCTCTAACCTTCGAGCGATGTCTGCATGGAGACATCTGAACCAATTGTATCCCTCTATGCATTCATACCAATGCTATGGTGCTAGAGTGGTCTTTGTTGTTTGAGATTTTCTTAGCTTAATAAATATAGCTGGTGATTTCTAGTAGTGAGAAAGAAGGTAAAGATACCTTGGTAGTAGGGAGATGACATTAGTCTTAGAGTCCTAGATGTGGGAGATGTTTTAGGAGGAGGTCTTAGAATAGAGTATCTGTTGTACAGGTCTCACAGGGTGGGTCCAATCATCCTAGAGAGAGGTGATTCTACTCGTGAGACAGTAGGATACATCTCACTTGAGATTTTCTGACCCTACATATAGATGACAGAGAAACTATGGATGGGCCACCGAGGGAGAGACAACAGGAGGAGCAGGCAGGTCCATAGAATGGAAGATGTGTCAGAGAAGTTGGGAGAGCCGTAGTAGGTGGTTGACATTTCAACTTGTTACCACCACCACCCCTAGGTGGTCGACACTAGCCTCAAGGTGTTGGAGGACAGGGGAGGGTATCGCTACAGACGATTAAAGCTTATGACCCAAGGGCTCTAGTAATGATTGAAGGTATAGTCTGTTTCTTTTCTACTTTAGCTTCCATAATGATAGACATAGGTTTTAGTCATTCCTTTCTCACCACAAGTCTTGTATGAGACTTAGAGAATCCAGTTGAATCATTAACTCAACTTTTATGCTTGGAGACTCCTACTGGAGAAGACTCAGAGATCACGCACTTGAGTTGACAGTGTGACCTGACTCTTAGATGCAAGAGTTTATGTTGGAATCTCTTGGTAGTAGTGTCTAGGTCATACGACATAATTCTTGGTATGGATTTATTATATATAATGTTTTCTCAGATTGATTATTTTAGTTTAAGGGTGTGGTGTGTCCATAGTGATGGAACCAGGTTCTTATTTATTGGTGAAAAGGAAACCCAAAAAGTGTAGGATGGACTTGTTCATAGGAGGGTGTAGCTGATTACTCATCAATTGGATAGCCCAACCCTTAGTGTAGTGGATGTTGTGAGTTTCAAGTTTCCTGAAGTGGTGGTGGAGTATGAGGATGTCTTCCTAGAAGATGTTCTATGTTTACCTCCCCACTGAGAGATAGAATTCTCCACTAATATACACCCCAAGATGACACTGAGATCTTTGTCAGCATATTGGATGGCTCCCATAGACGTTCAGGATCTAAGAGTGTAGTTTGAGGACTTATAGAGGAAGGGATTCATAAGACCTACTAATGTTTCACCCTAGGCAGCCCAAGTTTTGTTTTCCAAGAATTCAGATGAGAGATTGAGGTTTTTTGTAGACTATAGTTCCTTAAACCACGAGAATGTAAAGAAAAAGTATCCACTACCGAGGATCAATGACCTCTTTGATTGGTTGAGAGTGGTGCGATGGTTCTCGAACCTAAACTTCAGATCATGTTATCACTAACTATGAGTTTGGGATGAGGATATATCGAAGATGGAATTCAAATGCCTCTATAGTCACTATGAGTACTTAGAGAGGGAATTGGCGTGAAGAACACTCCATCAGTGTTCTTGGGACTATGAACTAGATCTTCTATCCTTTCTTAGACCAGTTAATTTTTGTCTTCATCAACATTATTCTTATGTACTCAGTGTTTGAGGAGGATCACATGAGACACTTAAGGATAGTTCTATACATACAATGAGATCAGAAACTATATGAAAATCTATTAAAGTGATAGTTATGTATTCAGGTGGTCCACTTTATGGGACATGTTATCTCATTAGATGGAGTGGCAGTGGACCCAGCCAAGGTCGAGGTAGTGTTATATTGGGAGCCACCAAAGAGCGTGATGGAGGTGCGGATCTTCCTTAGGTTGGAAAGATATTACTGGAGATTCATACCTAATTTCTTTAGGATATCAACACTCATGATATATTTTACTTTAAAGTGGTAGGATTTTGTGTGGATGGAAAAGTTTCATAAGGCTTTTCCATAGTTGAGTTAGAGTTTGACGAGCACTCCAATGTTGAGATTGCCGGGGGAGGGTGTCGAGTACATAATATTCTGTAATGCATCAGGTACCGAGCTTGGTTGTGTCATGATGTAGAGTAAAGTGGTGATTGTATATGGTTAATGCTAGTTGATACCATATGATAAGAACTACATGACCCATAATCTTGAGTAATCAATGGTAGTCTTCACTTTGAAGATGTGGCGACACTACCTAATGGGCGAGTTGTTTATTATATAATCTGATCATAAGAGTATTAAATATATCTTCTCATAGAAATATCTTAACTTGAGATAGATGTGATGGATATATTTTCTCCAAGATTATAACTTTTAAATTGTCTATAATCTTTAAAATGGGAATGTGGTAGCAGATTATCTCAGTATGAGATCTAGTTCGTAGTTGTTGAATGAGGCATTAGAGCAGTTGTCCTTGTTGTGGTTATCCTTTTTGGATGCATATAGAGAAGCTTACCTCCAATTGATGGTTGTCACCCCTCTACTCTTACAGTGATCCAGGGAGGCACAACTTGGGGATACCTACTTTTAGACCCTACATGCTTAGATATCCACAAGGCATGCTCATTATGGATATACAAAAGGTGGGGAGAATGTAATTTTTTTCATAGGACTAACTATGATACCAATCATGATATGAGATTATTTTTTAATAGAGTTTTACAAATCTCTTTTGGTGGTACATCTAGGTTCAGAAATGATGTATTAGGACCTCCAATGTTAGTTTTGGTGGCTAGGGATAAAGAAAGGAGTTGCAGAGTTTGTCTCTTGATGCCTTAATTATTTGCAAGTTAAGGCTAAGCACCAAGTTAAAAACATGATTATCCCAACCCATTGAGTTTCCATAATTAAAGTGGGATGGGATATCTATGGACTTTTTGATGTTCTTACCATGTACATCCAAGGGACACGAATTCATCTGGGTGATTATAGACTGACTCACCAAGTCGGCCCACTTCCTAGCTATATGACAGAAGAGTTCATTAGAGATCTTGGGACACCTCTATATTTAGGAGATATTCTGAATCAATGGAGTTTTGTTAATGATTTTCTACAATTTTGAGGACCTATTTACATTCCGATTGTGTAAGTGATTACAGGAGGCATCTGGGACCCAGTTACGCTTTAACACAATGTTTCACCCCCCAAACTGATGGCCAAACTGAACTGTCCATTCAGGTTCTGGAGGACAAGATACGAGCTTGAATGTTGTAATTTTTTCATAGATGGGAGGATACCATACCACTAGTGGAGTTTTTATACAATAATAACTATAATTCCACTATTTATATGGAACAATTCGAGCCTTTGTATGGGCGACCCTGTAGGTTACCACTTTGCTGGAATCACCTAGGAGAGTCATCAATCATGGGCCTAAAGTTGGTATGATCTACAAAAGAGAAGGTTTAGATCA
Organism: Viscum album; assembly: GCA_963277665.1. Classification (NCBI taxonomy): domain Eukaryota; kingdom Viridiplantae; phylum Streptophyta; class Magnoliopsida; order Santalales; family Viscaceae; genus Viscum; species Viscum album. The sequence goes on from OY728140.1 coordinate 478,985,204, forward strand.
TCTAGGAGTGTATGAGTACAACACAAATCTATTATAAGTTTTATGCTGATAAGGGAAGAAGTCCCTTGGAGTTTGAAGAAGGAGACCATTTGTTCCTATGGGTTTCACCTCGACGTGGATTACGGAGATTTGGCTGAGGTGGAAATCTATATCTAAGGTTCATTAACCCTTTTAAAATAATACGTAGAGTTGGAAAGGTGGAGTACCACTTTTCTCTACCTTCATAGTTAGAATGGGTACATGAAATCTTTCAACTGTTGTAGCTGAGGAGGTACCTTCACGACCCATCACACATTATCGACTGGGGTGAGCTGGACATTGATGATGGAATGTTCTTTGATGAGTACTCAATATAGATTGAGGATCATCATGAGAGGATCCTTTGTGTACAATTGATTCCTTTGGTGCATTTTTGGTTGTAGCGTGGGAATCTTCAATAGAGCACATGGGAGCAGGAGGCTCATATTCATGCTCAGTACCCTCATCTTTTTTGAGTATCCTTTGTTTTGAATTTTTAGAGATGTAAATCCCTAAGGTGGGGAGAATATAATGTTTTATATTATCTATGTATTATTTTTAAGTATTATATTGATTAATTTCATGACCATACACTGAGACAATGTTCAATTCTGAGGCTCGGTGTTCCCAGAATAAATGTTTGAAATGTATTAAATAGTATGTGCATGCAGTTTTTCTAAAAAAGTGGAATAAATCCTAAAAGGTTGCCTAGATTATAATTATAATGGAACCAATGATTTTATAATGGATATTTTACCCTAGGTGTGACTTAACATTGGTTGGCACATGTTATTTGTGGAAAAGTCTTCGTGAACTCAAAAATGAATAAAATTATTGAATAAAATTATTTCATTCTATTTTTTTGATGCAATGGATATTTTATCTTTTAAATATATCATTATGTTGGAAATATAGGGTTATTCACATAACCCTAAAACCTTTGTAGATTCATTGGAGAGAACCTCTTGAGAATCCACTCGAACGAACGACAACAGAGTTGTGAATCAAGGATCAACTCTCCTCAGATTCAACAGATCTTGTCAACGACGATGATAATGGATCATTCTTCATTAGTGATTGAACTGAATCAAGGTAAGGTGTGTTTTTAAAAAAATCCTCATTTTTGATTTCCATGATCAAAATGGACCAATCAATGAATAGATTGTCCCATAGATTGATCGTTATATGGGATGGGTTTATTTATGGGGTTTATTAAGAGATTTATTCATGGAGGTTTATTATTCATTTATCATTCTAATGGAAATTAACCAAGATCAACATGAAACCCTAGCAGTGGCTCGCCCCTTCGGGCAGTGGCGAGGGTCGTCTCTCCTTCCCTCCTTCTCTGGAAATGTCACTCCTCATTCTCTGATCCATCCCTTCTTCCTGACTTCCCTAGAATTCATCTTTTCCCTAAAGTATATTCCCTCCACTGAGGTGCCCCCTCTATCCCCCTCTCCCTCCAGGAGTTCTCAGTGGCGTAGTCTCTCAATGGGATCTCTCTAATAGCCCAGTTCAGCCAACGTCATCCTTCTCTCGACAGTTTTTTCCATTTTTTCAATGATTCTCGGTCCCTGTAAGATCTTCGAACTATAGGGCTCCTATACCCTTGGCACTTCTTTCTGAGGTTCTACAATGATGACGATCTCACTTATGTTTGGTCCAAAGGTCTTCGTTCCTGTGAAGGGAACCACTTCTTTCTTCTGCGATGGAGCTACAATTTCCATTGGAAGAGGGATTCCCCCTCTATGGTGATCTGGGTAAGCTTTCCGGGACTTCACCCACCCTTTAAAAATCAAGTTATCCTTCAATTGTTAGGAAATATTGTTGGAAGGTTTTCGGATTTCGATGAGTGTTCGAGGACTTTATTCCATCCAATTGAATCCTGGATTTTTGTGGAAGTAGACATCTCCAAACCCCCGGTTGAAGAAGTCTAGATTGAGGTTGAAGACGAGCTATGCTGCCTCCAACCAGTGGTTTTTGAGAACTAGTACGATTTCTATGCTTCGTGTTTTCTCTTGGGTCATCTTCATCATGTATTCTTTCATCGCTTCGTAAACCTTATCATTTGGTTGATTGTGGAAGGTTCCCCCGAGGCTTGTCTGAGGCTGTTACTACACCTGTAGATAGTGGGGAGTGCAATGAGGATCCTAAATCTTCAGGTGAGTATTCGCTTCCTTCGGTGGAGATAATATTGGGTTCGAGGCAGGTATTTTCTTCAGGTGAGGTGAAGGGTGATAAGCCTAAGGTCCCAGAGCTGAGGGTTGCGGAGGTATTTTCCCGTTTGAGGCATGATCTAGGTTTTACCCACTTTTCAAGCAGTGCAAAGAATACTGCGCAGATCTGTGAGTTCCAAGATTTTCCCTCCACCTCAAATGCAGGTGAGGGCCATTATGTTGTTCCAACCAGGCAGATCATTTTATCTGAGGCGTGAAAGGAAGCCTATAATGCTCCAGGTGTTGTTGCCCTTCAAATTTTTGTTTGGGAGGACACTAATAAGAAGACCCAATTCATGGGATATGGATTTTTGCAACCCAGAGGTTCAAATCTGTCTGAACTAGAACTGCTAGAAAGAAAATACTATGCCAAGGTAGTGAATTCTGGATGAATGACTATTCAGTCCCACAATCGATTCACAGTGTTGGGAGAAGAGTGTCATGCACCCGAGGAAGGGGATGATGTGGAGGCTTCTCAGGAGGATAAGTATTCTTTTTTGGATTCCATTGTTGAGTCCAAGGAAGTGGAAATTGTGTAGGACTATATTAGATCCTCCTCAAGGAAGGTTAAGAACACCATTATTTATTCAGATGGGTTTCTTAAGCACTCTCGAAGGCCACGGAGGAGGAAAGACTATTCCACCTTACCAAGTCCCCCTGTAACTAAATCCTCAAGTAAAGGTAATATTCCCCCAAATGGTTCCAAGTAGGTGGAGGCAAAGTCTACTGAGGAGCTTAATCCACCACCAAGGGAATCATCTTTCATTGACCCATCGCATGCTGGAAAGGAGCCTTCTAAATCCTATTTTCACCCGAACTGGAGGGAACTGATAGAGTGTGATGAGTGGGAAACCATCATCGATGGAAATGAATAATTCTCCGATAAAGTCTTACAATTTATCACTACATAAGAGGAGTTTGACAAGCTAGTTGGATGACGCCTTTAGGGTAACCTTTCTAAGGATCAATGTGACTGGTATCAAAAACAACTTGGAATATTGGCTTGTGGATTCAATGGGAATAAGATATCTGTGGAAGATATCATTATTAACTGGGACAAGATGGCATACAATTGGGAAAACCTACTCAAAGAGGATTCAGATAAAAAGACTATCATTCCTCAATGGAGTCTTCACAGAGGTACGATCTCTAACAGGCTAAAATTGCAAATCCTAGATTTGGAAATGACTTATCATGTTGACTGATTGTTTTGTGTACTTGAATGGTTTCTCACATTTCCTTAAAAGTGTGTCCTTAATAAAAAAACAAATATTTTGAGGTGCACATCTGATTCTTGGCGTAATGATCCGAAATTGTACATCCAACATTGGTATGACTCAACAGAGGTGTGACAATGGTCACGGTATCAGATTGAATGAAAATTAGTGCTGATTTATTATTCTTCGGTGAAAAAAAAGAATGGAAATGATCTTGTTTTCCGAGTGGGTCGAGGTCCCAAAAGTGGTAGATCGGTGGTGGAAAGGATTGGGTGAGGCTCCCCCTTGAATTTACTGGAAAGGTGCTACTAGAATGGTGGTCATAGAGATTGAGAAGATGATCGGAGTGTGGTCGAATGGTTTTGGAAAATCCTGATGCACACAGCATGTAATTCAGGATTACATGGTGTGTGGATCCCTCAGAGAGGTGGCTAGTGTTTCAGGTAGGAGATGAGTACCACACGGCGTGTGGCATGGCCCACATGACATGTGATCCCTCCCTAGATACTCAGCATGTAACTCATAGAGTAAATGGACACAGGGTAGACTACATATCCATCCTACACAGCGTGTACTCCCCCACACAGCATGACCTGGATCAAGTACACGGGATACCCCATTTACTGGTACACAGGCATGTATAAATGATCTGGTGTTGTGTACTGGCACATGACTAGAGTACATGGATGGGACCCAATGTATAGGGACATGACGTGTAACCCCTATACACTCTATGTACTATCCTTTTACATGTAAATGATTTGGATGACATGGTCCATTTACACAGGTAGAACCCAGGGTAAAGGGACACAACATGTAACCCATCTACACACCATGAACTTTTTCTTACATGCATTAGATATCTTGTCCTCCATGTTGTGGAAAAGTATCATTAGGTCTTATTCCTTGTATCCTTTCCTTGAAGGTCAGTATGAAGCATTTACTACAACTAGAAAAATGATCCCTTCGGTAGGACCACTTAGATAGAGATGTTGGAATCCCCCTGAGAGGCCCAAAGTAGGATCCTCTATTCAAATTTTTTTCCTAGGTAGATTTTGAAGGTCATGGGCGTAGCGGAAGCTCATGGGTTGATGTGCCCACTTGGTTTTTTGTCATTTGAAATGATCAATCCGGGATCAATACAAGGATAAATTCCAGTCTCCATGGATCAAATCATAGAAATAAACAAAGAAGAAGAAAAGTCATGGAACCATAAAGGAAGGATCATCACAGGTTGATTATAATTAATTTAATTAAATGAAAAGAAGTACCTTTTATGGAATTCTTTATTCGTTGATATTTTTGATCATTTTCTGATGTGATCCATCATTGCATCACAGAATCCAAGTGTAGAATTCCTCTAGCAGCGATCCACACTTGCACCACGTATCTCTGGATGTCACCAAAGGAATCTCCAGGTGCTAGCATGGAGAAGCCTTTTCTTGCATTGTCTACCTCAGATCACCATGATCCGATGGAGGTGGATCTATCTCGGTCTTGAGAGCATTCTTGGAGGATGGATTTCTTTCAGTCTTGATAGAATTCTTCAGAATTGTTGTGCACAACAATTCTTAGGAAAAGTGTTGGGGTTGTGAGGATATTTATAATCGGGTTTGAGGTTATAGAGTTATGATAATAAATATACTTGTTACGCATTTTATTTATTTCATTAAATATTATTGAAAACCACCATGTCGAATAATTAATTCCTTCACATGCACCCATACTGATTATAATAAATATCATTTAATAAAATAATATTATGTCCTCAAAATCCCAACTAGAAAACTAAACGACGTGTAATCATTAATACATGGTGTGTACTTGTTTTCCATAAAACTACACGGCATGTAATCATTAATACACGGCGTGTACTTGTTTCTCATTTCCTTTCCAAAATGAAAAATACACGGCATGTAATCATTAATACATGGCGTGTACTTGTTTTCCATGAAAAACTACACAGCATGTAATCATTAATACATTGTGTGTATATCTTGTTTTTCATTTTCTTCTTCCTCCATAATTAAAACGATTTAGGCTTCCTTGAGTAATTATTAAACCACATATGGGAATAATATTTATTCTACTTGATACACTTGGATACACTTAGTGTGTGACCCTATAGGCCTCTTTCTCATTGGCATTAGGCGGGCTTGCCTAAAGTCTAAGATTACTATCTAGCAATGGGTCAAGGCATCCAAGAGAAATAAGTTGACGCCGCATTGACGTGTCACCTCATATGAATGCTTACTATGTAATTTAATCCTTTTGTCTCAATATCTCATCAAGTAGGTTTCATGGAAGTGTCATAAACCTATATGCTTGATCTATCATTCTTTTAATTCCAGAAATAAACTTGTTGTGACACCATGTCCATGGAATTTGTTCAAAAATTCTATTTCAATCAAAGGGGCCAAGATATTTACTTCCATAAATATGGAAGGTACAAATCCTTCCTCGACTTATCCATTAACAACATGTCATTCGTGACGTACCCAACGTACCCTACTTCCCGCCAACTGTCTTCGTGAAGGTTTTCGTCAGCAAATATAAGTGCGCGAGTCATGACATGAGTTAATGATAATCTTCCAATCTAATGACCATTACACATGCTCATAGATAGCAATGTCTGATGACACCAAAACATGCGAAATTGTTACTGGTGGGTCTGTTCTCATAATCACCCATCTTGGAGATTACCAAGTGCAAACTCCATGAGAGAGAGTCTCATCTTCTTATGAGTACTCTCACATGATAGTTTGTATACTATGTGTCCTATCATAGTATGTCATCCAACCATAGAACTTTATTTAAGAATATTGTTATATAATTTCAAGGTTGTCATCATAGCAGGGATCTTCCATGACTTTATCAATGAAACAAATATTCTAGGACATTATTATATTATAGTCATAGAATAATAAACAATATATTATAAGTGTACATTCATGTAATCAAAGTACAAAATAGTTGGTTCTCAGGACACCAACCCTTACAAACTCCCACTTGGACTAGAGCCAACTGCCTACGAATTTTAGTCTGCTAGACCTCACATGATGATCATGTTTCTACTGAGTCAAGGCTTTAGTCAAGGGGTCTGCCACGTTGTCCTATGTGGAAATATTGCTCACTGCAGCTTCACCTCTCTGTGAAAAATCCCTCAAGAGATGATACTTCAAAATTATGTGCTTTTTCCTCTGAAATGACCTTGGCTCTTTTCCAAGTGCCACCGCTGCATTATTGTCACAATAGAGTGTGATAGGATCATTACTTCTAGGTACTACATACAGCTCTTGGATGAAGCTTCGCATACATACTGCTTTTTTAGCTTCCTCAGAAGCAATGATATACTCGGACTCTTCTGTATAATCTGCGACCACACCTTTCTTTGAGCTCTTCCAGCTCACTACACCTCCATTCAAACTGAATATTTATCCAGCCTGTGACTTCATGTCATCTTGATCATTCTGAAAACTAACATCTATATTTGCTATGATGACTAGTTCCTCATCTCCTCCATAAACCAGGAACATATCCTTAGTATGCCTCAGATACTTAAGGATAGTCTTGACTACCATCCAATGGCGGTCTCCTGGATCATCTTGATATCTGCCTACCGCACTTAATGTGTAAGAAACATATAGCCTTGTACATAGCATAGCATACATGAATAACCCAATCACAGATGCATAAGGTATACTTTCCATTTTCTCTCTTTCCTCATGTGTCTGAGGACACATTTTCTTGGAAATATGAAGGTCATGTGGCACTAGCAACAATCCCCTATTGGACTATTCCATACTGAATCTCTTCAATATCTTGTCAATGTGTGTACTTTGACTTAGGCCCAACATTCTCTTAGATCTATCACGATCGATCTTGATCCCAAGAATATATGTTGTCTCACCCAAGTCTTTCATAGAGAAGCATTTATCCAACCATGCATTAACTGACTGTAAGACAGGTACTTCATTTCCAATTAGTAATATGTCATCAACATATACTATTAGGAAAAAAATTTCACTTCCACTAAACCTTTTGTATACCCAAGGATCGCATTCATTCTTAACAAAGCCAAATTCCATTACGGATTCATCAAAATGAGTTTTTCATGACCTTGATTCTTGTTTTAATCCATAAATGGATTTCTACAACTTTCATACCGTGTTGGAATCCTTTGGAGTCACAAACCCTTCAGGTTGTGTCATGTAGACATCTTCCTGGAGGTTCCCGTTAAGGAATGATGTTTTGACATCCATTTTCCAAATTTCATAGTCATGGTAAGCGGTAATGGCCAATAGGATTCTGATGGATTTCAGTATCGCAACTGGTGAAAAGGATTCATCATATCCAATTCCTTGACATTGTATAAAACCTTTTACAACCAGTTGTGCCTTATAGGTGCTGACTTTCCCCTCAATGTCCAGTTTCTTCATGAATACCCATTTATTACCAACAGGATTTACATAAACTGGAGGATCTACCAAAATCTAGACTTGGTTTTGGTACATGGAATCCATTTCAGAATTCATGGCTTCTTGCCACTTGGAAGCATATGTGCCTTCAACTGCTTTATTTTAGGTAAGAGGATCATCATTGTTAACCAATAATGAGTCACCATCCTCGGTGACAAGAAAACCATATCATTCTGGTTCTCTCACCTCTCTCATGCTCCTACGGATTTCTTTTTCCTCTGGAATAGATTATTCTTCCACGGGGCTTTGTGGAATCTATTCTTGTACCAACTCCTGTGTATCTTGAGCCTTGACTTCATCTAAGTCTATCTCGCTCCTACTATCTCTTTTGGAGATGTTCTCCCTCTCAAGGAATATGGCATGTCTTTCCAATGTAACCATTTTATATGTTGGGTTGTATAGGTAATATCCCTTTGTTTCCTTGGGATATCCTATAATGATAGACTTTGTGCCTCGGGGTGCAATTTTGTTACCAGAAGAGGCCTTAAAAAATTCTTCGCTACCCCCACACATGTAAATTCGATAACATGGCTTTGTGTCCACTCCATAACTCGTATGGAATACCATTTATCGATTTAGTTAGTACTTGGTTTAGTATGTGTGCTAATTTTTGTAATGCATATCCCCAAAAGGATAATGGAAGACTTGCATGACTCGTCAATGATCTCACCATGTCCAATAAGGTGTGGTTCCTCCTTTCACTTACACCATTCCACTGAGGTGTGTAAGGAGGAGTGAGTTGAGATAGAATCCTAAACTCCCATAAGAAAACAATGAAGTCCTGATTAAGATATTATCCTCCTCTATCTGATCGGAGTTTCTTAATCTTCTTACCAAGCTGGTTCTCAACTTCATTCTTGTAATCTTTGAACCGATCAAAAGAATCTGACTTATACCTCATTAAGTAAATATATCCATATCTACTAAAATCATAAGTAAAAATTATGAAGTATGAGAACCCACCCCTTGTTTCAACTATAAATGCTCCACACACATCATTGTGAACTAATTATAGAAGCTCTTTAGCCCTTTCACCTGTCCCACTAAATGGGGTTTTGGTCATTTTGCCTCGTAGACATGCATGACATACACCAAGTGGTTTTAGTTCGAAATAATCTAAATACCCATCCTGATGTAATTTTGTCAAACGTTTCTCATTGACATGACCTATTCGGTGATGCCAAAGTTGGGTGTGGTATGAGTCTTGTGAATTAACTTTGTCATCGATTTCCATTACTTGGTTTGTGTAGTCTAACACATAAAGGTCGTTATATAAATGTGCCCTACCAAAAAAATGATATCTTTATAAAAGTGGCAACATTCATTTCCAAACTTGAAGATGAATCCATCAATATCTAATCTTGATACTGAAATAATGTTTTTGGTTATAGAGGCTACATAATAACATCCTTTTAATACCAAGACCATCATAGTAGGTAATGTTAGGTGGTAGTATCTGGCAGCTATAGCAGCGAGTCTAGCTCTATTGGCTGCTCGCAGATCCACCTCACCTCGGTCATTCTTTTTTAATCTACTTGGTTCCTATATTTTGATACAGATGTGAGCACCACTAGCAATATACAATACCCAATTAGTAGAAACATATAGATTTCATTCGATAACAAACGCACCTAAAGCTTCCTCTTGCTTCCTTGGTTGATGCAGTTTTTCTTCCAGTGGCCCTTCTTTCCACAAGCGAAACAAATAGCCTCATGTTCTCTTGCCTCTCCTTTGATCTTCCTTTTCTTGGAATGCCTTGAAGAAGATTTGGTCTTAAAGCTCTTCACCTTCCCTTCCCTTTTATTCACCATAATTATAGAAGGTTTATCATGCTTCATATCATTTTCCACTTGGAAAATAAGGATAAGAAGATTAGATAGAGACTTATCAACGTTGTTCATGTTGAAATTTATAACAAAGTTAGAGAAGCTCTGGGGGAGTGATGCGAGAATGAGATCGGTACCCAATTATTTGGGGAGTTTAAACCCTAGAACCTCCAAACTCTCAATGTATCCAATGAGCTTGACTACATGAGGCCCAGCTGGGACACCCTCTCCAAGATTTCTCTAAAATAGAGCCTTGGAGATCTCAAACCTTTCCTGTCTTTCTCTCTCCTAGTATAGACCATGGAGGTGATCAAGCATGCTATAGGAATCCATGTCTTCATGAGACTTCATGATCTCACTAGACATTAATGATAGAATCAAACATTGAACATTGAGTGCATCATTCAAATGTTGATCATAGACCAGGAAATCTTGATCACTCGCCCCTTGGGCAGGAGAATCAGGAAGTGAGGACTCCAGCAAGTAAAACTTTCCTTCATGGAATAGGATAACCCGAAGGTGCCTAAACCATTCATGAAAGTTACTACTATTGAGGATATTGTCTTTATCCAGAATTGATCACAGAGAAAATGTGGTTGACAAGCTTTTCATATTGATTCTACAAATTAAAAGAGAAGATTTATCAGTACTTTCTTGATTACATTTTATGAAAAATAATAAATGAATTTATTAATTCTCCAACTATTTTATCAAGTCACAATGGCCCTCAACATTGAACTCATAATGTCCAGTTTCCTTGACATTCTAGTGGCAAGGATCCATATTCCCCTTCGTATAACCCCAACAAGGGTTGGTCAATCTATTTGAAGGTATTTAGGTAGGTAGGTCTTTTCCAACTGTGAGCTTACAGTTCTTTCATCTGTTGAGTGGACTCCCCAATCCTGAAATCCTGACTTGTATTTCCTCAACACTTTCCTCCATTTTACAACAATTATAGCAAGGGCTACTCCTCTTTATGTAAAATGTTTAAGTCAACCCGAAACTTTCATAAGATCTTCCTTTATAAAAGTAAGTATCCCAACAAGGGTTGGTCAAACAAATATTTTATTGATTATTTCCCCTAATCAATCAATTTAAGGCTTGGTCTAACTTAATATGGTATTTGAGGGATATTATTCTTTATACATAGTTTTTCATTATCACATGATTGTTAATATTAAGTGATGCTTTCTTTAGAGATTGACCATGTTCCGATAATGCTTACACATAGTCCGGTTTTTATTTTATTCCATCTTTGCATGCTTGTTTATTTCATTAATTATGTTATCGCGAAAACACATATATAAAAAATAAACCATGAAATCAGACAGAAATAAAATAATATGGCATGATCATGAGATTATATTTGTTATCTTATCTAGCGGTTTGATAAGAAAACCCTGACATAGGGAAAACACATTGAACCTGATTGTTCGTGTTTTGCAGCTCCCATCTGTCCACCTTTGAATCTTCTTGGGTTGGTTTTGACTTGGCTTTGGATTTTTGAACCGTCTCCACTGGCTTGGGAGATCCTCCATTACATGGGGTTTACATTAAAGAAACCATGGGCATGCAGGCCCTACATTTTATTGGAAGAAGGATCACAGGACAACAAATTTAAATTAAACAAATTTAAATGAAACCATACACTCATACAAAGGTTCTTTAGTCTATCCTATTATCATCCGTAGTAAGCAACGACATTTACGCATATTTAGAATTAAAATTATTTTATTTGTTCTATTATTTAATATATGTCGCGCTTGAATTCAATTAATTATGATCTTATAATTAAGCAATTATTTATCTTAAATTCCTTTCTGAATTTCCTTGAGATTATTCTCATATATATTCCTTGTACAGGTCTTTGTACTTTTGGAGGAAACCTGGTGAAATTACATTTCTGTAAAGTACACGGCATGTAATATAGCCTAAGCACTGTGTATTTTTCACCCTTTATCCAAAGTACACATCGGGGGCTTTGGCATGTATTCTGTACTTTAGAAATTTTGGAGTACACGGTATGTAGATTAATATAACACGGCGTGTACTTACTTGTTAAGTGGTTACCGTCCTGGAAATCCCGTGTATGCGGAACATGGATTCTCCTTGTACACGGTTTCACCTGAGCCGGATCAGACTACATGACATGTTGATTCAACATACACGTCGTGTATTTCTGTTTCCATGTGCCATTCATTTCTGTTCAACACAGGGTAATAAATACTTAGGTTTACTCAATTCACACGGCGTGGTTTGGAGGAACAGTACTAGTTCATTGAACCTACGTACACGGTGTTTAGTTTTCACTACACAGCGTGTATTCTTGTGTTGTACAGACATAAAGAGTGGATCCTCCTGATGAGTTCCTTGTTTTTAATTTAATAAAAATTAAAATTAAAAGGTCGTTTATGTGATGTGAATCGAGAAATGAAGGAGGAAGAATAGATCTCGTTCATTCAGTTTTATAGAACAATTTATCTTGAATTGAATCAAATATAAATGCATAAATTATCAATGAAAATTAAATAATTATAATCAACATTGTGACCTCCTCTGATACCACTTGAAGGTCCTAGGAGTAGTGGAAGCTCATGGGTGGATGTGCCCACTTGGTTTCTTTTCATTTGTAATGATCAATCCAGGATCAATACGACGATAAACGCCAGTCTCCACGGATCGAATCACAGAAATATAAAAATAAGAATAAAAGTCCTGAAACCATAAAGGAAGGATCATCACAGGTTGAATAAAATTAATTTAATTAATTGACAAGAAGTACCTTTTATTTCATTCTTTCTTTATTTATATTTATGATCACGTTCTAATGTGATCCGTCATTTCATCATAGAATCCAAGTGTAGACTTCCTCTAGTGGTGATCCACACATGCACAATGTATCTCTGGACATCGCCAAAGGAATATCTGGGTGCTAGCATAGATAAGACTTTGCTTTCATTGTCCGCCTTAGATCTCCTTGATCTGATGGAAGTGGATATCTCTTGGTCTTGAGAGAATTCTTGGAGGACGGAGTTCTTTCAGTCTTGGGAGAATTCCCTAGAATTATTGTGCACAATGATTCTTAGGAAAAGTGTTGGGGTTGTGAGGATATTTATAATCGGGTTTAAGGTTATAGAGTTATGAAAATAAATATACGCGTTACGCGTTTTATTTATTTCATTAACTCTTATTGAAAACCCCCATGTAGAATAATTAATTCCTTGAAATGCACCCACGCTGATTATAATAAATATCATTTGATAAAACAATATTATATCCTCAAAATCCCAACTAGAAAACTACACGGTGTGTAATCATTAATACACAGCATGTACTTGATTTCCATAAAACTACACGGCGTGTAATCATTAATACACAAAGTGTACTTGTTTTTCATTTCCTTTCCAAAATAAAAACTGCACGGCGTGTAATCATTAATACATGGCATGTACTTGTTTTCCATGAAATACTACATGGCGTGTAATCATTAATACACGACGTGTATATCTTGTTTTTTATTTCCTTCTTCCTACATCATTAAAACGATTTAGTCTTCCTTGAATAATTATTAAACTACGTATGAGAATAATCTTTATTCTACTTGAGATACTTGGATACACTTAGTGTGTGACCTTCTAGGCCTCTTTCTCATTGGCATTAGGCGGGCTTGCCTAAAGTCCAATATTACTATCTAGAAACGGGTCAAGGCACCCAAGAGAAATAAGTTGATGCCCCATTGACGTGTCACCTCATACAAATGCTTACTGTGTAATTTAATACCTTTATCTCAATATCTCATCAAGTGGGTTTCATGGTAGTTTCATAAACCTATATTCTTGATCTATCATTCTTTGACTTCCAAAAATAAACTCATCATGACACCATGGCCATGGAATTTGTTCGACAGTTCTATTTCAATCAAAGGGCCTGAGATATTTACTTCCATAAATATGGAAGGGATAAATCCTTCCTCGACTTATCCATTAAAAACATTTCATTCATGACACAGCCAACGTACCCTACTTCCCACTAACTATCTTCGTGACGGTTTTTGTCAGAAAATCTAAGTGTGAGAGTCATGACATGAGTTAATGATAATCTTCCAGTCTAAGGACCATTACACACGCTCATAGATAGAAATGTCTGATAACACCAAAACATGCATAATTTCTACTCGCGGGTATGTTCTCATAATCTCCCATCTTGGAGATTACCAAGTGCGAACTCCCTGAGAGAGAGTCTCATCTTCTTAAGAGTGCTCACACATGATGGTCTGTATACTATGTGTCCTATCATAGTATGTCATCCAACTGTAGAACATTATTTAAGAATATTGTTATAGCATTTCAAGGTTCTCATCATAGCAGGGCTCTTCCATGACCTTATCAATGAAATAAATATTCTAGGACATTATTATATTATAGTCACAGAACAATGAACAATATATAATAAGTGTACATTCATGTAATCAAAGTACAAAACAGTTGGTTCTCATGACACTAACCCTTATAGAATCCTAGGTATCAATGTGACCAATCTTATCAGGTGCAGATCCTCTACCTAGAATGTTAGTCTAGATTGAGTTATTGCTATCACCCTATGGACCTGACTATGATCCTTATCTATGTGTCATATTCTATTAGGATCTTTCAACATATTATTTCTCAAGAAGAGACCTGAAAAGAAGTACCTATCAGATGAACGTCATAAATGATATCGAACTCAAGAGTTTCTTCTCCTAGATGTGTGCTTCATGGTATCTTTGAGTTGGAATCCTAGGCTGTTATACTATGGTTGTGGATTACTCCATGACTGTGTTTCTTTATTGAATATATCTAGATATTCTTGTTATATGTATTATATACATATACCTATATAGAGTTGGATGCATTTCCTTTGTTTTATTACTTTGTGGTTTCTAGGTGTTCTACTGAGTATTGTTATACTCACCCCTACATGGGATTCTCCCACACGTGTATTTTCTTGTGTAGATGATCAACCTTATAATGGAGTATTAGTCAAACCAAGACTAGATGGTGCTTAGTGAGACAAAAAAGACTGAGGTGTGTTCCTACAGCTTTAAGATAGTAGTCCCAAAACATTTACATTTAGGTTGGACTTGTGTTACAAACTTCTTTGTGGTCAGATTGTATTTGGCCTGTTTATTTTCCTTTACTTTCTATTGTATTCTGGTTATGAGATATAGATGTATTCATGCATTTCTTGTTTAGTTGTTTTTTTGCATTTTATCATTTTGTGGGCTTGGATATGTGTGTGTGTACAAGTACTTAGGCAATTCATACCATGTTAGTGATATACCTAATTAGTTATAGTCATTATGCCCTGACCTATTGTAAATGAGGATGGGGAGTCATGGCACGGGACCCACTAGGACGGGTTGTGAAAATTAAAAAATTTAATTTTGAGCCTTAGGTGTTATGGGTCTGATTAAATTCATCCAATAACATTTGGTTGAGTGTTAGGATAGTTTTATAATATTTATTATATTATTTTTATCCTTAATTACCTGATTTACCCTTAACTATGGTAATAAAAAATTATTAAGTTACTATTTATATTGTCTGGAAGTAAAAGTGAACGATTTACTAAATTTGAACCTTATGATTCCAAATATTGAATCCATTATTAAAAATTAATAACACATAATTATCTAAAATTAATTTAAAATTAATCTCATAGGTGGAACAAGAAAATGGGCACTCATTAGTATAATTCCCATTTTATTTACACTTGAATCATTGAAGTGTGGGTGGTGTGTTAGTTGGCATCCTCTTTTTCTAAATTTTATTAACTGACCTATTCATCACCTTTTGAAATTAATGAGCTTTATGTCTTGATTTCCCACATTTAAAGTACCTCCAAATTCCATTCAAACACATTCCTTCATGTTTCTTCCCACATTTTTGGCATGTATATAGCTATAATTTCTTTCCATCGTGTGATTTATTCGAGTTTTCATGATACTCGATCTTTCTTTTCTTACCAAAATCACGGGAATGGTGGATATCTCCAATTTCCATTGCTACCTTGAGTGAACATTGAAAAATTTCTTCATATCTACTAAAGTATCTTATAGATAATTCCCTTCGTATACTTAGTTTTAAGCCACTGAATAATTGTCCATCCTTAATTTTAGGTTGGATGATAATGCCAGAAGTGTACCTCACAATACTTGTAAAATTTTCTTTATAAGTTCCAATATATTAATTATCATTTTGATTTAACTAAATGAATTACTTCTCCATTTTCATACAAAGAATATGAGGAAATTACTTATTGAAAAATAATTTATTGAACTCATCTCATTCCAAGGATTTAATTTCATCTTGTTGCCTCATTTTCTTGATACGATTCCACCAATGATATTTTTTACCTTCCAAATGATAGACATCCAAAATGACTTTCTCATGTTCTCAACATTGGAGAACCAAAAATATATTTTTATTAGAATTGATCCATTTCTCATCCACTGGTAGATCAGAAGACCCACTGAAATAAGGTGTACACTGCCTCATGAAGGACTCGATAGAGTTTTGTTACCTCTTTTACTCATTTGAAAGTCCATTGGTATTAATAGCTTAAAAAAATTGTTTGAGAATGTCACCAAGATTTTTCATTCCTACTCCCATAACATTTGGTTCCTTAGTAGGAAAATCATTACATTGATTGTCGCATTCATCATTAACATGATTCCTTCATGTTCTATCCATTGACTAAAACTATAAATCATAGTGTGAGCAACATTAATCATAGTGGTAGAATCACATAATCAATGGATATTACTTATAAAATTTTAATCTATGACACCATAGGTTAAATCCTAGGTTATTCATGATCATTACAAAAACTATAGGATTATAAAATATACTTAGACTTATCCATAGTGATTTTATTAAGGTTTTCTCATACTAATTTCCAAAGGTTGACTAAACCTTTTCTCTAATACTAACCATAGAAACCTAGGATTTCATACATGGATATTACTTATTTTTTAGATTAATATTCAATAAATTATACAAACACTTTCATAAGGAATATAATAGTTTAGTTATTTGGAAAATTGAAACGCAAACTTCTAGTCTGGTGAAATATCTTCAATTTTTTCCACAAATATCTTCCCCTTTAGTACCCCTACTTTAAACCTTTCTTCATAACTTGTGGAAAGGAAACATAAGAAAAGGGTGAGATCAAATTATCAGTAAGGGTTAACCTAGATGATATCAATTTATCATAAGATAATAAATAGGGGTATGTGATCATGATCATAACATAAAAAGTTCATACCCAACATTTCATGGATCATAAACATGAATCATGGCATAAAACAATAACATTTAAGAAGACATGAATCATAAGAATGAAAATTCATCATAAATAAATCATGAAACATAAGTTAAGTCATAAATTTTTTTGGTATCAGCATAAGTATAGAGAACCGATTAATAATTCAATGTTAACTACCAAGACTCTCAAATCAGGTCTAGTCACCTATTTATCCTAACAGATCAATCACATCGACTTGTTTCCCATCATGAATCAAGCACATCCACTTGTTTCCCTTAACTATATCATGAGATATAATTAATTACCCAATTAATTCGAGGGATATATAGATCCAATCTATCACTTAATGATAAATCTACATATGTGTTCCACATAACCATAAATCATTCACCATATCAAAACCCGTGTAAAGAAATAAGTTTCATAAACACTTCATCATAACATAACCCATGTAAAAGAAATAGGTTTCATTGATATCATGCCATAATAAACATAAAGAATTCAATGAAATAATAAGAATGGTATCACTAGTTTATATCTTTATTAGAGTATAAGTAACATACAATAATTTAATATAGGATGGGAAAATGATTTTTTTGAAAGATTACTTAAAATATTTCTTAAATAATATATCCTTTCCTTTATGAAATAATTTTTTTTTAAGATACACATAATTATAAATGAAAACATTTATTTGAAAATAACCTTGTAATATTGTGAATAGATCTTCAAATAACTAATGTTTCATGAATTTTGTAAAATCAAATCAATCCGTATAAGTTATAAAAATATTCCTTTCATATTTTTGACTAAAATTTTACAAAGAGCCATGTTTAGAAAACAAAAAAAAATATTATTTTCAAAGCATTTTTTAAAAGTAAAACATGAGTAAAAATAACATTAAATATTCATAAAATAAAAGTAAAAAACTCTTTAAAAAAATTTACAAAACATGGACGTGGTAGATAAATATTCCCCAATGGAGAATTAAAATGAAACAATCTCAGATATTGATGAGATTGTGAAATAATCCCTTGAAAATTTATAATCAGTTGAATTGTATAAATCATGAAAGAAAAAAAATATATGGATATGTAAATACCATAATATTTAGGATAATACTCATAAAAGATATTTATGGGTAGTATATATACCATGTAGAATAAACAAGTAGTGTATAAGGCATATGTCCCATAGAAATAAAAGTGAGACAAAAATCCCTTACCTCAAGTCTTGAATTCTTTTGTTTGAATTGAAAAATATTGTATAATAAATATGGATTTATTGTAAATTTATTCCATAAACATATATCTATAATATCATGTATGATTTTTTATAACATATTATCACCCATTTATTAATAATTTGTTATTAAAATCACTACTCTAGGTGATAAATGCTTTGTTTTTCGAACATGTTTCGATTTGGTGGTCCTGATATTTATAATTTGATCATGGTTTAGTTATTACCAAATTTTTAATAATGTTATAAATATAATATATAACAATTACATATATATTTATAATCATTCACAAAATTAGAGATAAAAAAATGAATTACACCATTCATGGAGATGGTAGGCCATACGTATGTATGAACACTATTTCTATTTTTCATCTAATGAAATAAAAGAAAGGAAAATAATAATACACATTTCCGGGATCATTATTATTTTTTATATATCATATATGTTCATAAAAATCCTTATTAACATCCATGTGAAATATAGATGAAAAACTAATCACATCACATCATGGAGATGGCAATCCATACATAAGTATGAGCGACGTTATCATTTACCAAAAGATTAAGTAGGAAAAAGATAGATATGGTATTATTATTATAGAAGTATAATTATGTCATAAATATAATATATAAACATTAAAACCATCATAATTACCACTCATAAAATATGGTGATAGAAAATGAATTGTATTTCTATGTGGAGAGGGTAAGTCTTACGTATGGAGGAGCGATACTTTCATGTCTTGTTCGATGGGAAAGGGGTTGTATAATTTTGTGTTCATAATCATAATAACATTTCAGAATATTGATTATTATAAAGTTATTATTTTCTAATATATATATATATATCACATACTTATAGGAGGTATAGAAGAGTAGAAAAAGTGAGTGATTGGTTAGAGCGATTACCTCTTCTTCAAAACAGCTCATTTGGATCTCCTCTAAAGGACTCTAGAGTTGGTCCTTCAGGAAGATCATAACCCCTATAATGTGTATAGGGAAGTGTAGATGATAATTCATAAGTTTTGTTACAAGATAGAATAATCAAAGAGGTGAAATGAGATGTGAGAGGAGGTGTCCTTTTATAATGAAGGTGAGGGGCATTTTTGGAATTTCTTAAAAGATTAATTTATAATAAATTAAATATCAATAAAAATTCATCCAAATGGAAAATTATTAGAATATAATGTGGTATAGGGTGGTAATACCATAAACTAATAGATTTTATTCAAGTTTTTTTGTAATTTTAAACCATAACTTTTTTATTAACCCTTAGTTAACCTATTTTAACTTTAATTACAATAACAACATTTTTAATATTAAAAGGAGGAGATTTTTATTTATGAGGTTTAAATTGTACCATAAATGGTCAACTTATGATATATTAGACCATAATTTACACCCCTTTACATTATTTATGATTTTTATTATTTTTAACTAATTTAATAAAATATTAATTTCATAAAATATCATTAGTGTCAATTTTGACACTATTCATGACATTGACTTTAATAAAATTAATACAGGAAGATAAATTCGAATAAATAAATTTAATACACCCCTAATATGTCATATTCACCTTAAAAATTCTTGTATCACCTTAATTAATTAAATTATATTTATTTTAATATTTTTAATATCACTTAATTTATTTTTTCATTAATTGAATAATTATTGAATCATTATTGTGTAATTATTTATGATAATTATTTATTCACTAAAGATTAAAAATAAATTTCCATGACATATATAAACCTTTTATATTTCATAAAAATATTTATAGTTGAGAATATCTTCAATTTAACCCCATACTAAAAATATTCTACTTTTTTAAAGTAAGTTTGACATTTTGTCACACTCTTTGGTTTTAATAATATTTAAGTCATTTTTATAGACAAGTGTCCATTAAAAATTTTAATTTATAACATTAAGTATTAAGGGTCTAATTAAATTCATCCAATAATATGTTTTTCTAGTTTTATGGTAGTTTTATAATATTTATTATATTATTTTTACCATTAATTAACCGATTTACCCTTAATTGTGGTAATTAAAAATTACTAAAGTTACTCTTCATATTGTCC
This sequence comes from Viscum album, assembly GCA_963277665.1. Classification (NCBI taxonomy): domain Eukaryota; kingdom Viridiplantae; phylum Streptophyta; class Magnoliopsida; order Santalales; family Viscaceae; genus Viscum; species Viscum album. The sequence goes on from OY728140.1 coordinate 479,005,593, forward strand.
AAAAATAAAAAAGACCGATTATGTAAATTTTAAACTTTTTATTCAAAATATTTAATTCATTTTATAAAATTTAAAACCCATAATTTTCTGAAATTAATTTAAAATTAATCCTGTTGATGGAATGAGAAAATGAGTTTTTAAAATGAAAATGTTCAAAAGATTGAAATGTTTTATCTCCAAATTCAAAGTGAAAAATATTAAAATAACCAAAATTATATTAATATATTTATTATTGATATAATTTTACTTTAAAACTAATTTAAAATATAATTTAACATTATAAATTATTTAGATCAAAATTCAGTTTTCAATTAAAATGCAGTATTTTTTACTATTCGCCAAAAAAATGAAACTTATCAGAAAAATAACAAAATATTAAACAAAGTAAATTTTTATATTAAAATTTAAAATAAGAATTTTATTTTTTCAAATAAAATTTACAAAATTTTCAAAAGTTGATTTAAAATAATTGTGTCATCAAAAGGCGGCAAAACTATCTTTTTAAAAAAATACATCTTTTATGTGTAAAATTGGAGTTATTCTTATATAATATCTAGAAAACAAATAGCATGAATTTTAAACATTATATTTAATATTATATATATATATCATTAATATAATCCAATAGTAGTGATTTTTTTATTTATTGGTATAAAACAAACTTGTGCAAAATTAAATAGTTTTTCAGGAAAAAGATTTCCTTTTATATTCAAAAGGGTTTTTATTTTAATTTTTAATTATTTTTTTATGAAATAATTAATTATATATATGTGTGTAAACCATATTGTCATAATTTATTTAATCATGTTCATACTTTCCATTCTAACGACAAGGTTGTAATTTTCTTGTTTAAATAAATACAGTAATAAAATGATGTTTCAAAAAAACTCAGTATTTCATGTAATGAAAGCTAATATGGTATTTCATGTAATTAAATACATCAAAGTAATAAAATTGTTTCTTAAAAAATGTTTCATAAAAATATTGGGATGTTTCATAAATCAATCATTAGAAAATATCATACCTGAAAATGACATTGTGGTGTTATAATTCTTCCCACCATGCCACTTTATATCTATAAAAACTCCTCAAGGTCCACATTCCAAAGATTGGTGAGGACACTAATATATCACCAAGTATACCTTATCCCATGTATCATGGATATCACTACCAAACATTTGTATAATATTAACTAAAGAGATATATTTACTATGGATAACTTTGTTATGATACTTTACAATACAAACTGGCTTCTCAAAAACATAGGTTTCAGGATCAAAATCCAAATATTCACACTCAACCATATTAGATAAGTCTGGATGATACTTATTCATCTATTACATGTGAAACAAATTGTTAATTCATGTCACATGGTATGGTAATTCTAGTTGGTATGGCACTTTCCCAATATGATCTGTAATCTCAAATAGTCTAACATATTGTGGCATTAGCTTAGCTTGTTTACCCTACTGATAATGTATTAATCAAGAATATATATTGAGGAACACTTTATCAAAAAAAAATCAAAAGGATTATATAAATGATCAACATAGTATTTTCGACAACTCTGATGTATTACCAATATTTTTAAAGTTAGTTAAACCATCTCTATCTTCTCTTGGATAGAGCTCAGCCTTGATAAGGAACGGTCACCAAGTTCCGAACAACATATAGGAGATTGATATGGTCATCCATAAAAGGATTATAAAGTATTCATATTTATAAAATCTTCATAATTATTATTATATGAAAATTGAATTAATGATTAATGTTTTTACTATGATCCACCAAATGAAACCAAGTAAGCTCACTCACTCAATCTGACCATCTGTCTGAATAAGATACACCATGCTCAACATCAACTAAGAACCCATAGCTTCCTGAGTACTTTTCCAAAAAACTGAGAATTAAATCATGTATTTAAATTAGTAACAATGGATTAAGGAATTAAATTAATACTTACAACTTACAAGACATACAAGTGTCTAGGCTCTTCTACTTTAGTAGATTTCTTGATATGAATAAAATGGTATTGTTTCATTGATCGATCTATAACCACCCAAATCTTATTCTTCACATTAGGATTATGAGGCAATTTTATCATTAAATCCATATAAATATAATCCTATTTCCATACTATAATAGTAATAGACTTCAATAACCGAGTGGGTATATGATTTTTAGACTTGGTTCTTAGTAAAGTGAGGCATCGTGACATGAAATCTTCAACTTATTTCTTCATCTTGGAATACTCAAATAACCATTGAAGATTTTATAACATATTTTTATTCCCATGGTGAACTATAAAAACTAGAGTGTTTTTCATTTTACATCAAATAATTCCTTAAATTCAAGGGGATAACAATCCTCCCTAAGAAATAGAAATAATCATCAAGTGACTATGACCAATTTCCTAAGGTCTCCCCACCACTAAAGTTTCTCTTTAAAAACAAATAATAAATTTTTTATAATCAAGATGGATCGAGTCATATAGGGAATTCATAGACTACATGATAGATAAAAAAAATAATAGTTCTCTTAAACACTAATACACACCTCAACAAATATACCCATCAATCATCATTCATCACCTGATTCTTTCACAGTTTGAGATGATAATTTCCTACTCAACACATCAGCAACCATGTTACCTTTATGAGGGGTATATTCTATATCAATTTTGGAATACTATAGATAATACACCCAAAATATATATAATAGGTTTATATCCCTCTGAGTGAATATATATACTTCTAACATTTATATTTAGAATATACCATAAACCTGTCCCTGAGAAGTTAGTGGCACCATTTCTTTATAGTATGTATCACCACTACTAATTTGAGTTCATGGGTAGGGTAATTCTTCTCATGTTAGTTTAATTAGTGTGAGATATAAACCACCGAATTATCCCACTATATCAACACACACACCCCAACTGTGATGCCACATACCCTTCCTCTAGGATCTGGTGCTAAAAATACCGCTATATTTTTTTCTCTATAAAATATTTAACATCACTGAAATATATACAATCCTTTATTCTCAAAGATATTTTACTTATTGATATTTAAAACACATAATATCTCTATCAAAGATTCATTTTTTTATAAAATCAATGCTTATATAAAAACTTCAACTCTACTCGGATAAAAAAACATAATAATGGATTGACCCCAAAACTACTTCTACTTAACAAACTACCCTGGGAAAATTATTTCAAAAAAATGGTAGGAAAAAAAGGCACTTTAAGGGGTTTTAAAATCATATTATACCTTTTAAAAAAATTAAATAATTTTAAATCTTAAAATATTTTTCCTCAAAACAAAATACTCAATTTTAATAAAATATTTGATAAGGCAATAAAATTCACTTTACACTATAAATCCCATTAAGGGTTTTTTAAAAATAAATTTCAACCAAATTTTTAGGGATTTTTTAAAAAAAATTAAAGATATTTATTTAAAAAAACTTTATAAATCCATAAAATTATTTTTCAAATATTTTTTTTCCATGTTTGAAATACTTCAAAATAATTCCTTATAAATAATTTCAGTGTTTTTTAAAATAAAAATACTTTGTAAGATATGAAAATAAAACCATTTGGTAACCTAGAACATTGAATACTATAGACATAATACCCATAATAAGGTAGAAAAGGTCCCTTTAGGATTGGTTTCACTCCCCATTCTCATCTGTTTGCAATGCCCAAGTGCTATATTTTAATAAAACATTTTATAACATGCTATTTTTTCTGGTTTTTAACATTAAAACCATATTTTCAAAAAATAAACCATGGATATATAAACACTTATATAAATATATAAATTTTATCATTTTATCAAATAATTACATGTAATAAAAATATTTTTTTTATTATAAATGGAAAGTTGATCTAAATAAATTAACGTATGGTCATACAATAACTTAAACATAAAAAACATCCATGAAATAAAATTATTTCTAAAGAAATTATGGAATAGATAAAACAATTGAACTTTTTGAAATTATAACATCTTAAATATGAACTCATTATTTTGAAATAAAACATTTGAGCATGATCTGGTAATTTTAAAATCACATAACATTGGAAAAGGCAATCTCTTAGAAAGCGGGCTTTGGAAAATTTAAAGAAAATAGAGATTTAGAAAAATATTTTACATAAAATGATAGTTTTATAACCCTTTAACCCAACTTTGAAATTAAAATATTTTAAATATATAATCTTCTTAAGATTAATTTCTATTTATAAACAAAATTAAAAACATGTTTCACAAAAAAATGATGTTTTTTGGAAGAGTATTTCATTTAAAAAAGCGGGTTTGGAAATTGAACAACATGTACTTTTAAAAATATTTTCCTCACTTGCACAGAAATGTTAAACCAACCATTGGATTGAAAAAAAATTATATATAAAATTATAATTTTAAAATAAGGGTTCCCATTACCCATAAAATTATATTCAATAATCAAACATGAAGTTATATTATTTTTAAAACATAGAAAAACTTGGAAATTTTAAAATTTGAACTTTGAAAAAAAATTCCATTTACCTTAATTTTGAAAGTACTATATTATAGTTCCCCTTCTAAAAATTAGACTCCTAGTACTTGATCTCCTTCAATCATGGTCCCTCTATGCGTATTTTTTTCTAAAGTGCCCTAGAAATATTCTTTTTTATGAAAACTCCTTCATATAATCCATTTCATTCCATGAGTAAAATAATGATTTTATTATCCTATTTGTTGTGACCTTTAAATAGAAATGGGTTTGTCCACCTCAACAGGAGGTATGTCAAAGATGGAAAATCATTAAAACATGTAGTTCCAATTTTTAATTATTTTTTTAATTTTTTTCTACTCATGTGTTTCTATTTACATTCTTCCAAAATGGCCATTTGTATATGGCTCATGTGTAGCAGATGTCTCTTGAAAGATTTGGTCCACACATCCATATGAAGACCCCACTACCTTGGTTTATTGATATATATATATATATATATATGAGTTTTTTTATATAAATTCTCTAAAAAAATTAAATAATACTAGGTTAAATTTTATCGATTTCTAATGTGGAAATGTGACATCAGCCTTACCACCTTTGGGTTTTAGTCCAAAGGTGGAAAGGTCAACACAGCCTTTTCCAAAAACTTTTTAAAAACAATTAAAAATATTAAAAATATATATATATATATTGTGTTTATTTTATTTTTTTAGAATTATTTCCATTAATATTTGAAAGTCAAAATGTTATTTTTTCAAATAATAAATTTTGTGAAATTTAAATTAGCTTCTACTTATTATATTTATGATTTTTTTTATTTTTAATTATGTTTTATATGTTGATTCATTTTTTAAAATTTCATTTAGATTGTATTTAAATTTTATAAGTAATTTTCTTTCAAAGTCACCTACATGAAACATAACAATGTTTGAATTTGGTGAGTTTGAAAGTCTATAAATAATAAATAATATATTCAATCTAAATGAAATTTGACACACTTACTAAACATATAAAAAATAATCGAAAATAACAAAAATTTTATAAAACAAATTAATGAAAAGTAATTTTAGTGGCACAATATATTTTTATTTTAAACCATTACATTTGTTTTTATAATTTTTTTACATTTCCTTCATTTTCAATTATTTATTATATTTATGAAATTATGTTTATTTTAAATAAATTTTTGGATGTTTATGATATGTTTTGAGTTTTTTGTAGACTGTTTTTATAGTTTATTTTTTATAATATTTTAAAGTTACCTAATTGAAATTTAATAAGTTTTTCTATGTTTCATGTAGTTGAATTTTAAATCTTGTGAAATATAAATTGTAACTAAAATATAAATGAAAATTAAAACAACGGATAAACATGTAAAAATTGTTGATCATAAAAATTATTTCATCATTTTAATAGACGTACAATCATATAGAGGATAGAATACATTGTTGTTTCAAATATTTTAATTGAACAACA